>CM062079.1:5598776-7998776 GCA_031163375.1 Conogethes punctiferalis | reverse complement strand
TTATGACAGGGAAAACTAAGTATGATAACGAGAAAACTGTAAAGCTAACTGGAATCGCTAGAAAAGAACTTAGTACTGAAGGACTTCTAGAAGCTAAAGTTATGATTGATGACTACTATGCTGATATGAAGTTTCACGTTGTTCAAGACTATGCTATACCGGTCAATGTTATACTTGGAAATCCTATACTCAAAGATTTTGAAGTGAACTTTACTGCTGACGGTGTTTTTCTTAAAAAGATTACTTACCTGACACTACTGGCAGAAAAGAAGAGAACTATTTGCGACGAATATTACCCTGAAAATAAAGAAATTAAAGAGAAGATTACAAAGACGATTGAAGAATATAAACCTGATGTTAAAAAGAAAGAAAGTAATGTTAGGATAATACTTACCGAAGAAGATCCGATCCATCAAAGTCCACGTCGACTGTCACTAGCTGAAAACAGAAAGAAGAAAGACTTACCTTCACGTGTTGCTCGTTGGGCTCTGCTACTGAAAGAGAATGATTATGAAATTCAACATAGATCAAGATCTAGACTTAAACATGCTGATGCATTAAGCCGAAATCTCAGAAAGAGTGAAACAGTTGTGAGTAGAGAATGTTACATAGAAAACATGAGAGGAAAACTTATAGATAGTTGTGTAGAATGTATTTTGAGAAGAACAAAAGAAGAATACTTACATCTACTGGATAAAAATGAGGCACTGGATAAGATGAGAGTGCAACGATGTTTAAATAGTACGTGGCAACGAAGTATTGGCATGATTTCTATATTTGAAAACGAAGAAGTTATGAAACTGATCGAAGAAGAAGAATTTAACTGTTATAATACAAAAGAAAGAGAAGTCATGGGCTGACGCAGAAATACAGGAAAGTTCATCTGGGGCAGATGAATGTTCAGGACGGCCGTGTGGGAGAAGGTTTATTTTCTGTTATATTCTAGATTTATTTTTATAATGAGTTCCGGAAACTCTTTTGGGGAGTCTATGGAGAGGTGTCATGTAGGAAAAGACGATGTAAGACGTAAGGAAGAATTATATAATTTTGTTGTTAATTTAAAACTGCATTTTACTTCAACGATCCCACATATATATGTTATGGACCAAGTGATTAATGCGGGCATTATTTATAATGCTAGGGCATTATGAATAATGTCAAGTTCTATTGGGCAAAGTGATAATAACTATCTAAACTTCACTATTTATCACATTGCCCGGTCATTATTGTATTGCTACTTGACAATTAGGCAATTTGATAATAAAGCAAACAGGAAGGACGCACGCGTAACTAATCACTTACTTATTCGGAGATCGATGTATCTGGTAATGTTTTTTTAACCGACTTCGAAAAAGGAGGAGGTTCACCAATTCGTCTGTATGTATCATTTTTTATGTATGTTCACCGATATTTTTGTCAATTATAGATGGATGACAAAAATTTTTTTTTGTTCGACAGAAGACACTTCCGCGGTGGCCCCATTATCACCACACTCTTTACTAGAGGGCTTCCTCTAGAAGTTTAAATACAAAAACCAACCAGCGGATTCTTTACATAGAAGTCCTTGCTTATAAATCCAAATAATGAGTCAGTGTCGAGCACGAAGGGTTCCGTACCGAGCCTTTGAAATCGAGCAAAAAATCGCGTGTGTTGTATAGAAGCCCCCTTAAATGTTTATTTTATTATATTTTTAGATTTGTTGCAACATTATCATGTTCTTAAAGCGAACAGGTACCTACTTATACATAATTTGGAAACTTAGTAATAGGGTTACATTTTACACCCTTTAGGTACGGAACCCTTATAAAAATGAAATGGCAAACGTCCGTTATCTCACACCAATAGCCCAGTTATCCTGTACAGGACCTCTGTCAATTAAATAACCCTATAATTTAATTCCCATCATTATGCAATAGTGCTGCATTTGCCGAGTAGGTATTACTACTGAGTGCGTCATCTTGGAGCAGTCAGAAGTAATGTCTGGCCTGTGTATCACGTACACATATTATATTATCTCAGGAGTGGATGGGCTTGTGCCCCCACACAAGCCTTACAGAGGTCCAGGAGACTGCGAAATAGTTATAAAATATGTTTTTATTACTCTGCCCAAAGGGTGATAAACAATATTTATAATGCCCGATCAATTTGATTATTTTAATAATGATTATCAAATTGCCCTCACATATTGGCCATTTATCAGAATGCCCGGGCATTATATATAATGCTACATTTATCACTTGGTCCATAACATTATATATAACTTATCTTATACTTATCTATTTATAAATCGGGCATAAACGTTTCTACATAAAAACAAGTTCATATTTGGGTTAGGAACGTCAACTTAATTTACTCATTATCCCTCGCTAACCTTGGTGGCTGTTCTACCAAGTGATCTCCGCCCAAGCCATGGCTGCCACTCGCGCAACGCCGCTGTCCACCTACCATTACGTCTCACCAAGTCTAATTTACTACCTGCCAAAATTATTCATTACTTATTAAAGAAACACCAAAAAATAAACGACTGTTCTGCAAACGCCTCAATTAAAGCGTGACCCACCGTAGCGCAAAGATAATAAAACATGATAGGTACTGCGGTGCGGAGCTTGTTGGCATGCTCAAATCATACTCGTATCTGCGGCATTAAACGGCCGGGAACAATGAGCCTGCAGGAGACGCGCACGTAACACTTGTTACTCGCAGCCTCAAACCAGCCGTCCTATTACCGTCGAACCGCTATAGGCTGTCTGTCCATCAAGGTTAAGCGAGGTATACGCTATGAAATAGAACTAATACCTTAATTAATAATTACGCTAACGAGTAGGCTGGCGACATTAGCCGCAGAACCGATAACCGTTGGGGTAAACGAGTTCTGGAGTGAAGACCGCGTCTCGGCAAACGTAATGTAGGACGCCCTCAAGCCAGGTGGAGTGACGATTTGCGCAGGACGGCTGGCAAGTGTTGGATGCGAGAGGTCCAAAATCGATCAAGGTGGCGAACATTAGGAGAGGTCTATGTTCAGCAGTGGACTTACACGGGCTGATGATGTTGATGATGAACGAACTAATTCTTTCACTAATATTTCTTTAATGAAGTAGTCTATAGATGGCAAAGCAACAAATAATATCGCCTTATTGAAAGAAGCAAAACGGTTTTACATATAGATCATTCTTTATGCTGTTGATTTTAAAAAATCAACTATTTAAATTCTGTTTAACTAAGAAAGTCACAAAAATAAACCACCCCAATTGATAATGTTAGAATCTTTCGCTACATTTGATAGCGCAATCTTCAGTGGAGAGAGAGCCTTAATATCGCCTCATTTATGCCACTGAAGCCCTTTATTCAAGTATGAACCCTATTCTCTACATATGAAAGCAGATTTTAAGTGCTTTATGATGTATTTTATGGCTTTCTGAATGAGAGCTCGGCTACAAGTCGGCGTTAAAGAGAATCCGATTATTGTTATTGAATTACATATCTGAGTATGAAGTGTGTAGAGCAAGACATGACAGTAGACTAATAAAATGTTAAAAATATGCGATTAATTTAGAAAAGGTTGGTTTTTAATTAAATAGCTTAGACAAGACTTGAATTACTGTCGTTTAGTAGGTATTATATTCTGATCTAACGCTTTGATTATTTTACAAAGTAAGTATAATATTCTGGGACGTGTGTGTTTGGGCAACTGCGGCGCACTCTCCGTGTCCCAACTGTCTCACTTATAAGAGGACGGAAGCCTATCTTTTCCATCGATAGGACCTGCGGCATTAAACACGGGGCCATCCATCGCTCGGCATTGGGTTCAAGTGTAGTGTTGGTCGTGTCTCGTGTCCAAGCATGACCTGAGTACTCTGCCAAACCGACTGGTGGCGGTTGAGGTACACGCTATAGCGAGCGCTAGAGCACGAAGACATAAAGCATGCCGCCGTACTGTGCGAGCCTAAGTATCATCTCTACTTGGAGATCCTGACGTCTCTGGGCTTAGCAGACGATGAATGTCCAAAGGGCCTACGAAGAAAAGTCCTATCTTATGGCAGACGTTAAGTTTTTGATATACCTAAGTAGTATAAGGAACTGAAGTAACTGTCAATTGTTTAGTCTGTGGCGCGGCGTGGGCGCATCGCAGTCGGCGCGGCGCGTTTGTGCCGTGCTGTTTCAACAGACGCTAGCCCGCATTGTTTACGACTAGGCCCTTTCACTGGGCCCGAGCCGCGTCTCTTAGCCTAACTTAGTGCTTCGTTTTGACATTTGTAAGTGAATGATGTCATGTATCCGCATGCCAACCACATTGTAGAAACAATTGGAGAAAATCTCAAATTAACAGCATAAGAACTTAAAGCGACGCCAGTTATTATTTTTAGTGCTTTTTTTTAATAACTGCTTACCAATGAATTCAATTTGATAAGAAGAAAGTGTAGATACATACCTAGTAGGCTGGTAATGAGTTTATGGAAGGGATAACTTACTTAGTTATTAATCCTTAATCATTTTAAAATTCGTACAATGACAGTGTGACTGTGAGACATAATGTCCCACTTGATGATGACGTTCATTCTGATGAATATCTGCCACAGCAAAGTTCTAGACCTTGAACAAAGTTTTTAAACTTCAGTTTAAGAACTTTGTTCAAGGTCCAACAAGGTTCTTAAAATGTAAAGCTATATCTATAGGCAACTGTTAACTACCATTGAAATTCTTTACGAGAATCGAATAGATATCTCATATGTAAGTGCTACTCTTAAAATTTTAAAAAGCCCGTTTGCACTGTTACATTCAAAAATAGCCAAGTCACTGCCCCAAGTGTCCGTAAGTCAGCCGCATAACCCGATTTCAAAGTACTACATTTGCTAATAAATCGAGGCCGTCACAGGGGTGTTGCCGTGCATCGAAGTTTATGTTAGTTTTGCCTTAAACTGCGCTGAGCAAACGAACCCAGCGCCGCGTCGGACCCACGCAATCTGATCGTACACAACCACTGCACGCTCGCTACTCCAACCGTATTAGGCAGGCGTTCTACAACTGTAGGTGTACATTGCTTGTTGTTCGCTTGATCTTCAACAGAGGTAGGGCATAGCGAATCTTCGCTCGAATTGAGCTGCCCGTCCGGGGAAGGACCTCCACCCTATAGAATACCGCAGTCAAATGACCTCTGGGTAGTGTTTCTGCCGGTGAGTAGGGTTTCCGGAGCTCGTGGGGGGTTAGGGTTGGGCCGGCATGGCGGTGGCAACTGACAAGTAACTGACCAGTTACTTGCCCGTTGTCACAGCAACTTGGGCTTCTCTTTCGCTTTCCATCAGGCGTAGGGAAGCCATTATGGCGAGCCACTATAAAAAAAAAAAACAGACTGCAAACGTCCGCTGCTGCTATAGGTATTTGCCTTAGTCCAGTCTTCTCCTCTATATAAAAGAAATAGGGGAGCTCATGTCCGAGCCGAACATAATGGGCGAAACATAGTCAGCTAGACTGCGTTGAATGGAGTCGGATCGGGCCGAAGACCTGGGTCGCCCAGCTGGGACCGGTGGGATCTTCAACGACCAGGCTGGCGACAGGTGGCTGAAGATAATAAATAATAATAATAATATATTTATTTATTTCTCTCACAAAATGGACTCTTATTCTAAGTTACAATAAATATAAGCGGCTTACATCTAATGTCCGAAGGTGTAAGAGACTGGTGCCTGTGATGGGTTTTAAAAAAACCTGTGTTACAGGTCACCAGGCCTCCTCCCCGCAACATCTGAAGATAGAGCAGAGTGGCGAAATCTCGTGTCGGAGTCCAAGATCCACTTTGGGTCACTGAGCCAGCGCAGTAAGTAAGCACGAGTCTTCTACGCCAACCTACAATAAGTATATTAGGAGGTAATTTTTTCAATGTGTTAAAATAAGTATGTACATGTATGTTTTACAACACTTTATTTTTAAATGAATAAATTTACTTAATTGTTTATTGTAAATAATAACTGCTATGATTTCCACTCAAAAAAGGGTCAAAATTACTACATCAACATGAAAATTAATTAATATTGATTTAGCGGTCCCTATAGGCAGCAATGTAACCGTTGGGGAGCGACTGTTACACTCCCGGCACACAGCAAGTGATTTCGTGGTGCGAGGTTCGCGGAAACGGAAGCACCGCGTTCTGGCGGTAATGAATTTGCGAGGGCGGGCGCCGCCTAAGAAAATAAATTGCTCCGTAGTTTCCATGTTTTGTTTTTCAAAGCTTTAGTTTGACTTGAGTAAGTAATGGGTTAGTGGGTAAGGCACGGAACCTTTTGTGCTTTTTACTTTCTACCATTTTCTGTGCGATTAAAAATTTATACTTCGCGATAACGTCAGCTGTGGTTTTTATTCTATCGAAGTAAAGTAAACAAAGCTCATTTACTTTTTATTTGCGGTTGTAAAGTTCATAAAAGTGTAATTTAACTTTTAACTATTTTTATAAAGATTAAAACACAAGTACAAAAAGGCAATAGCCATTCCGAAACTCATATACGATCATGTTCACTTATAAAAGCGCAGACTAAAAATCAATCCGATAAAAGTGATGCGAATGATTAGCACAATAAACAAAGAGCTGGTCAAAACAAAAATCGAAGAAATGGTCGTTAATCGGCGATATAGGAGATTCAATTTGGCTACACGAAGCGGCGCGAGGCGGGCGCGACCACGAAAACGCTCACCAAACACCGAGCGGCATGAATAACAATTACCCCGTAGATTACCGCACTGTGCCGCGTCTAATAATTCACTCTATGGCCTAAACTCTGTAATTACGCGAATGGAAACGTCGGCTTACCGTTTGAGATAAAAATCGGACGAACTACGGACAGGCCCGTTCCCGCGCTGCCCTCGGTAATTGCAGCCTTTCATACAAACAACATAAACATTTATTTTTGTATAATCAAACGCTCGTAACACTATTTTCATACATGCAAATGTACGCTCTAGTTGGTAATTGAAAAATAATTCTAGACTGCTCTGTTCTGATGTGCCCAGTTAATAGGTAAATGAAACGTTCTGAAGTGTAAGTTTCCTATCTGTCGTTGACACTTTAGTTAGGGCTACGGAACGAATGTATAGGTAAAACTTATTTCCACTACGTCACTACGAGTCATCATTCTTCTGCCCTTAGCCCACTCTAAGTGGGCTCGGCACAACATGTTCTCTTCTTCCACTCTTCTCTATCAGTCGTCATCTCCACACTCACACCTTTGACTCGCATATAATTTCTCACACAGTCCATTCATTCCTTTATAGATCTGTATTTTTCTTCCTCCATATCCTTTCACATTCATTCTCAATACTCATCTCGTTACATGTGAGTATAAGTATAAAAATGTATACTTATACTGGGTTATAATTCGGTCTTGTAAATATAAGAGTGTTCCATCAAACAAAGTACAAACTCGTACATCAATTTCCAGCATGAATTCACCCTTCGTGTCTATTAGATTACCTAAATTATCCTTTTTATATTCTCACTAGCTGTGCCAGCGGCGTCGCACGCGTGGATATCGGGTTTCAAAACTAACGGACTTCCATAAAATGATGCCCAAATCTTAAGTTAGACCTCTAGCAATACATTGGTGAAAACCACATTCAATTCCATGCAGTACTTTTTGCGTGATGCTCAATCAAACATTCAGATAAAAAATTCTCCCGTTTTCCCAACACTTCCCTTCACTGCTCTGCTCCTATTGATTGTAGCGTGATGAAACGTATCATATAACCTGCACAGGAGTATGATGAATAATTGTACCAAGTTTCGTTAAAACCTGTTGAGTAGGTAATTTTTGTTTCTATAACGAACATACAGACAGACAGAAAGACAGACGGACAGACAGACAGTCAGATAAAAATTTTACTGATTGCATTTTTGGCATCAGTATCGATCACTAATCACCCCCTGATACTTTTTTTGTAAATATATTTTTAAAGCTGAAACGCCTGTGCAAAACTATCTACCTATACCTACTTCACTTAAAAATAAATACTTATAACTACTTTAATTAATAAAAGTACCTACGCTTAATAATTTTTAATTTGAACGAATATTTTACAATATAACAACAAAAGAAATTCAAATTTAAAACTATTTAAACACTAAAAGTCGCGCTGATAAGCACGGTTTCTCAATATCAATTATTGTCTGTCAATAAGGTCGATCGCTCTGAACGCATCAACAGCCAAGCTCTCGGACCTCCCGCCTTTTTATACCCTACCGCCGCCGCGACCCGTGTCGAGCGTGGCAACCGTTACACAAAAATAATCCTTATAGCATTATTCAGTATTCACGTGCGACGGCGCGATGGCTTATTTCATGTATAAGTTTGGTGTTTCTATACCGATTTCTATGATTCTTTTTTTATTGAATAGGTAATAATGATAACTTTTTTAAATAAGGGATGAATGAGAGTATTATAAACGTAAGAGTAAACAAATATAATCAGAATGCTCCGAACTGCTAAGCTATCAGGAGTTACACGTGTTATTGTGAGTCAACCATAAAAGATAGACATATGCTGTTGCGGGATATTTTTTAGTCAATTTTATGTAAAATATTTCTGTCATACATAATTTCTATGTAACTTTAACCATTAAGGCTGCACACGCGACGGAAGCTTAAAAAATGGAGTAACTTCTCCCGTTTTCCCAACATTTCCCTTCACTACTCTGCTCCTATTGATCGTAGCGTAATGAAAAGTATACTATAACCTGCCCAGAAGTATGAAGAATAATTGTACCAAGTTTCGTTAAAATCCGTCGAGTAGTTTTTGTTTCTATAAGGAACATACAGACAGACAGACAGACAGACAGACAGACAAAAATTTTACTGATTGCATTTTTGGCATCAGTATCGATCACTAATCACCCCCTGATAGTTATTTTGAAAATATATTTCATGTACAGAATTGACCTCTCTACAGATTTATTATAAGTATAGATGTCTGTATTAATTTAGGTACAAAGCCGGTATTCCGCGTTTAAGTTTACTTTTTGTTTTTGTGACCTTTCTTTGTTTACAAAGGCCATTAGAAAGAGTAAAGATAGGTTGTTTCCGAGAAGCGACGCGCGGCGAGGGCAAATTACAGGGCCTGCTAACCACCACGCTTGGCCCAATTTCACGGAGCCGGTCTGGCCCAAACATTCCAATTAGATTGTATAATGACTCCAATAGAATCCGAATTAGTAGGCTTTATGTTCATTGTGGTTTGATACACTAAATTGGAAACAAGATAGCGGTTTGTATCGACACTATTGGGTTTTAAATCATTGTGGTCGTCATTACGAGGCATGGAGCAAAATTTGCGTTTTATCTAGTAGGTATATATTTTTATTTACTGGGTTTGGATAGTTTACAATGTAATTGGAATTGATTTACATAATAATATGTAGTTACAAGAAAACTCATGTGATATCCACATTAACAAAAACGTTACTGTCAAGAAAACTTATCTCTGGCTGAAGCCATAATATGCTACATTTATAGGTTTCGAGCAAATCATATTCAAAAAGCCTGTAAACATCGTTATCTACCAACTAAATCGTTATTTACTTGTCTTCCATCTTTGTACAGGCAGCACATTGTCTCTCATGTCTCTAATCATGATTGAGTAGGTAACTAACAAACAGTCAAACATGGGATCACATTAATTACGCTAGAGAATTAACCTCATTACAAAAAACGCATGTAAGCAGACAGTACGGCGTGTGTAGTCTCACCGACATCACTCCTACGACGCTGATGGATGTTTAGCAGCTAAAACCGAGTGATTAATTAACATCATTTTAATGCAGCTACTCTACAGACGTGATGTATGTACAAAAAATCCTATTAGCCGGCCGAGTGGGTCCGAACATTAGAAGAATACGGGATACAAGTACAAACAGGCCGGGGAGAATCAACCGCCCGATAATTACCGTTTATTATACGAGTAAAGGGTGAAATAAAGAGCATTCCAAACAGCCGGAGAGGTGCGTTACATTCGGTAGTGCGTGTCATAGGTTGTGGCTGTGCTCATCAATCTTGCATCCATTTAATTTAAGAATAGAATAGTTGTTGCTGGTGCAGTCTAGCCGAGGCAGTAGCCACAGTGTAACAAACTTTAGTATGACGGCTCTGCCGCGATACACAAGCGCAGAAACTTCATCCTTAGCTAGTGAAATTGCTGAATAGGCATTATGCCATTGAATTTTTTGGTAGGTCCCCTGATCACCGTAAGTTTTAATGATGATTCTTCATCCGACTCGTCGAACGTGAATATTTTTTTTGGGAGGCAGAGCCAATTAATCTGGATGAGATACACTCGTTCAAATATTCGCCTCAATCACAAAAAACAGATATTTGTATGGAAGTTATACAGCGCGTGTATAATATGACGTCATATATCTTTCTAATCATTGACTTGAAAAGTAATTTATAAAATCTTCGTATATCTAGTCTAAAATCATAATCTACTTATTAAAAGCCCTGCACATTCCCTATTACCTATTAATCAAGGTCTTTGATCAGCAAATTACTTTGTGGGTGTAGATAAGGTTCTAGGTTTTAATTTGGCAGATTCAATTTAACATCTGTTACTTTACTGCGATTATACTACCTTTGAGTAAGTATGGTACCGCAGCCAGCGCTGGACGCACGAAACAAAACGCACGCGAGCGCACAATGCGCCGGGCCGGGCGCGTACGGCGCAAATGGAATAAGGCCCTACGCCATTGTCCGTCCACAAAGAAAGGCAATCATTCGACCTGAATAAATATCTTTGAATAATGACCCCGCTGCTCATAATGAAATCTTTTATGTATCGGTATTATCGCGAGTAAATCGCTTTATACGCCGCCACACTTTCGTGCGAGCTTTTTGTGAACGCTATCCGTCGTCGAGCTTTCAGCCATACGCTTACTTATGTTTATCAGTCTGCACTTTTTGCGATTTTACACGCTTTAAGAATCGCAATCAGACTTAGAAATTAAGATATTAATACCGGCCGTATGTGCAGTTAATGGTGCAAGGAAACATACGAGTTAATTAACAACGATTGCTAATTTAAGGAGCACTGGATTGTGAGAACTCCCTGCATAAAGTATAGTTTTTCAGTTTATATAATAGTTAGCAGTAATGTTGGTGTTTCTTTACCTGTTCAACTTAATGAATACAATAAGGGGACGATGTGGAATAGTAGGGAACCACTGAAGATCAAACCGCATGCAAAAGGCATTATTTCGTGGGAATCGATAGCATTTCTTTCTTATTGCACATAAAGATAAAATGAATTAAAATTAAATTGAAAGCTGAAATTACTTCCTGTAAGTGATTGCACAAAGTAAAACTAATTTTAATTATTTTTATAGGCTTACTCAAATCAAAGTATATAATTTATTTCCCATAATAACATTATACATTTACTCGATTAGGGCGGACATGCATTTAAAACAACAATTACTTACTTACTATGTGGGTAAGTCATAAAAGTTACGCCACTTTATTATACTTTACTGTTTAAATACTTATCATGCCTCTGCGTGTGTAACTTTTTATTAATCTTGTGTATTTTTGAAACAAAAGGTAATTGGGCATTTACAGTTAGACAATAGCCTCGGTAATTTCAAGTTCTCATTTCGCTTAAAATTCATTGTTCGTATCAAAATTTAAGTGCTTATGTATCTATTTGTATTTTACCCCATATCAATAATGCATAATGACAGCGCACTACTCATTTCCACATCTTGATTTACTTTAATAGGATACATAAATTAAGTACGATTAAAAAAATAGTTTACTCATATAAATAAATTCATTCTTTCGAATGTCTAAAGTTTTATTTACTCTCAGTATTATGCAATCCGTTGAATACTTAGGGGTACCACCACGTTAAGTGTGTGAAATATTTTATTCTGTTACTAGATTTTTGAGACATGGATGGATATGCGTTTCCTCACATGCGGGACACAAAACTTCCCTTCACAAAACAAATTATCCCCGCCCTAACTGACTAAAAATTGGCCCAAGAATTATTATATAATATAATAATTCTTGGGCCAATTTTTAGTCAGCTGCGCGGAACTTCACGCAGCCCCACTCCACTTGTCTAATTCGCTCGCGCCCTCAGCGTTCAAATTCGTTCTAACCATAATTGCTGGTAAACGGTGTTCAAATCCCAAAATGAACTGTCACGTAAAAAGTACCCTCCAGATAGATCTCGTCGGTAGGTCATTTTCCGGCGGGTTTCCGAATCGAATAGCATTAATTAGAATCTGTGCCGGTGCCCGCGGGAGCGCTGGGACACGCTCCTCCACCGATAAATCAATTTAATCTAATTTAATTTAAGCCGAGCTTCCTCCGACTGCCCTCCGAAGTCACGCAACCATAGACTCAGTGTTATTTCAACCAATTACTTCAACGTAAACTTCGTTTGGGCGGCATATGTATGTATGTCTAGGTAGGTATATAAATTTTGTATGCGAAGTATGTTTTTATGAACATCGTTGTTATAGGTAGGTAATTATTTGTAGATAATTAAATTCAGATGATCATAATTTGATTGTTATGTATAAGACATTTGTATTAAAGATTGTCTTTAAATAATACGTAGGTATGTATGGCAACAATAATATTATGCTTGTAGTACACATTATTTAGTGTACCCAAAAACACCTAAGTACATCTGAAAAAAAATTTAATAAAAGAAATGTATTCCCGAGCTATTTAGGTACTGTTCAAATGTAATTTAAAAAACATGAATGATATTATCAAGTCCCTACTTACTCGTATCGTTGCTGTTCTCTTATCCTCTTCTTTGTTTTCTTCATCAAAGGAGTTTTGTTTACTTTTACAGATTATTAGAAGTAAAGCACGCACGTTCCCAAGCTTTTGCCGATTTCATCACACATTATAGATCACACTTCGAACTAGGTCACTCTAATTTATTATTGCTTATAAAAACAGTCATCAATCATCGCCCAATTATCATTTAGAAACGCGTTAATGACGCATTTCACACTCTCGCACCCGACGCGAGCTTTAACAATTAGCAATGATAATGATAGCAATTATTCCTTGTACAGTTCACAGTTGCATGGAAAATTTGAACTTTTAACGATGATATCGTCGCCGTAGAGCGAAAAGTCACTAAGTAGGACATGACGTGTTTTGAGTTATGGCGGTTTAAAGTTTTATAAAACAAAAAAAAATATAACTTAGTTTTAGTAAAAGATAACTCTAATTTCATTGCTACATATCTTAAAGGATAGATAGACAAATAAGATTGTAATATCACTTGCAATTAATTATATTTAATTACTGAGATAATGAAAAAAAAAACTGAGTTAGTGACTATTTCACTCATGTTTGGATCATATCGAGAGCCATTAAGTCGACTTAGTTAGTTTTCGCTTTCATGTTTTGTACCGAACCAGTAATTCTAAAAGTAGTCAAGTCACTTTAGGTAATTTTTAGTATGGATTGGGTCCAAAATTATGATTTGATTTGTAAAAAAGAGAAATAACCAACTCGACTTAGGTACAGATTTGCTTTGTTAGATCATAAAAAAAAGTGTTAAGTAAAATTGGTTAGTTTTCGACTGCCAATGAGTAGTGCAAACGTAAAGTTAATGTGTTTTCGCTCTCTGTAAAACAAAAACTATGGCGCGTACAGAAATGTCAAAAAGAAGAATTTGTGCAGAAAAATTTGGGGAATCTGGTTAGGTATTTAACTCCATTTTGGCCATATGTCGACTTAGTGACTTTTCGCTCTACGGCGACGATATGGGCGTGATATACTTACCAAATATTTTCTTATAATTTTTAACTAATCAAAAGATCAAAGATATATTGACGTTAATTAATGTTGATATAATACGAGTATGAGCACGACATCTAAATTGTATCTCGATAAATTAAAAAAAATTTTCACCTCTTTTGGAAATTATTATAATTATCTTTCGACGACGAATCTTAGGTAAGTATCATTCTAGGTTCGTAAAAAGTGCGTATTCATTTATTTATTATTATGTATTTATATTTTGACTATAATCTGTTTCATCAGTCGATTGCTCACCTCACCCCTTCTGTTTAATCTATCCTCTACCTGAAGGTCTGGAAGAGATTGCTTACTAGCGATAAGACCGCCTAAATTGTACTACTAGTTGTCTGTAATATCTTGTCTATAAATGTTTGTATTTGGTGCAATATGGCTTGAATCTATCCAGAGGCGACTTGTCAGAATCCTAACACTTAGGTCCGGCCTTAAAAGAGAGCTTGTAACATACGAGGATCGATTACGTCACTTTAAAATAAGGAGCCTGGAAAAGCGACGGAAAATGCAGGATTTAAATAACTTACATAGGATTATATCCGGCTCAATGTCCACCACGCTCTTATCGGAGATTGGCCTAAGAGTGCCTAATAGGTCTTGCAGACGTGAGTGCCCCTTCTCACTTCCCTTATGCAATAACAATGTCTCCTCCCACAATCCCATTATAAGAATGTGTCGCGAATACAACTGCTTGGTGAGTCAAGTGGGAGACAAGCTCGACGTCTACAGTTCATCCATCGGAAAATGGAAATACATTTTGTCTGACATCAAATAGTGCTGCTTTTCATTAAATTTCTTGTTTTTTTTTATTTGTAACTCTTGTTAATGTACCTATTAATAATTATAATGTATTGTCTAGTGATTAAGATAATTATCTAGCATATAATATAATATAGTGTATGCCTGTCCAATTGGTTGCATTAGATATTGTATAATGCAACCAACTGGTTATGGGTATTTTATGGATATTATATGCATTTATAGGTGTTATATATATATATATTTTTGTCTTTTATTAAAAATTGTCATCTATGCTCGACGTAGTCAAACATGCTGTTCACACATGTTGGTGGAGATGCAGCCTAACTTGTGTCGTATTAGCTTGTATCACTAAAACTGTAACTACTGTATGTCTGTTGTGTGTGTCAAATAAATAAATAAATAAATAAAATAAAATAAAGAATATCTATCTATACTTATAATAAATCTGTAGAGAGGTCAATTCTGTACATAAAATATTTTTTCAAAATAACTATCAGGGGGTGATAAGTGATCGATACTGATACCAAAAATGCAATCAGTAAAATTTTTGTCTGTCTGTCTGTCTGTCTGTCTGTCTGTCTGTCTGTCTGTATGTTCGTTATAGAAAAAAAAACTACTGAACAGATTTTGACGAAACTTGGTACAATTATTCTTCATACTCCTGGGCAGGTTATAGGATACTTTTCATCACGCTACAATCAATAGGAGCGGAGCAGTGACGGGAAGTGTTGGGAAAACGCGAGAAATTTAAACCTGTATGTTTGAACGCGCATTACGCGAAAACTACTGCATAGAATTGAATGCGGTTTTCACCAATGTATTGCTAAAGGTCTAACTTAAAACTTAGGTACAAGGTATAGATGGGTATTATATGGAAGTCCGTTATTTTTGAAACCCGATATCCACGCGAGCGACGCCGCTGGCACAGCTATCTATACTTATAATAAATCTGTAGAGAGGTCAATTCTGTACATAAAATATTTTTTCAAAATAACTATCAGGGGGTGATAAGTGATCGATACTGATACCAAAAATGCAATCAGTAAAATTTTTGTCTGTCTGTCTGTCTGTCTGTCTGTCTGTATGTTCGTTATAGAAAAAAAAACTACTGAACAGATTTTGACGAAACTTGGTACAATTATTCTTCATACTCCTGGGCAGGTTATAGGATACTTTTCATCACGCTACAATCAATAGGAGCGGAGCAGTGACGGGAAGTGTTGAGAAAACGCGAGAAATTTAAACCTGTATGTTTGAACGCGCATTACGCGAAAACTACTGCATAGAATTGAATGCGGTTTTCACCAATGTATTGCTAAAGGTCTAACTTAAAACTTAGGTACAAGGTATAGATGGGTATTATATGGAAGTCCGTTATTTTTGAAACCCGATATCCACGCGAGCGACGCCGCTGGCACAGCTAGTCTAAAGTATAAATAAAACGTTACAATTTCACTTTTTTCATTGGTACATTCTGCTTTCATAGGAATGTACCTATAAAGGCAGGTACGTACTTGCGACATGATTCATCGCACAAAACAGCTAAATATAAGTATCTAATTCAATTTGTTCTCACCAAATTGAATCCGAACTGACGCACGGGAGCCGAGCGCATTCTCGGCCACAATGTGTATACCAACAATGGCCTTTGGAATACCAACACCGTGTGATGGAGTGACTCGGTGGAATTGTGTCCACTGTACGAAGATTTACGACACGATAGTATGATTTTTAAAGATAACACGTGTCGTGAGTTAGCACGTATCGTGTCGTGACTACTGAAAAAAATTTAAGTGGTTGGTATTATTTTACTCCACAAACTAATTAGATCCACCGTAATTTCAAGGAAAAAGCAAGTTGAATGCAGGAGGAGAAAACCTTTACTTGAAAAGAAAACAATACTTATTCGAGTAGGTCTAGAAAACATTATAGGTATGACTACAGATTTTACAACGCACGTTTGTGTCAACTACAACAGACTAAACAAACTGTTAAAACCTTAAACAATCTTATTCAAAGTTTAGTGCAGATCTTCAAGCTAATAAATTACCTACTATCTCTACATTCTGACCGTCGTAATAGGGTAGGCTACTCTAGGAAATGTGTTGAAAATATGAAAAAAAGAAAGCAAAGATTGCAAATCAGAAAAGTATGACAAACGCTGTTCCCTTACACAAATAAGATAAGTAAACTTAATATAAATAACAATGGAAATAATTACTTAGTAAGGATTTCCTGCGTCCCGAACGGTCATCGGATCCCGCGGCCACACAGCGCGCTCCGTCACGTTTCCAATGAGATCGGTGCCGCGATGACACCCTTGAAATGTTTTTAATGCCGTGATTTATAGAGCAAATTAAACATTTGACTTGCCGTGAATTCGACGCTGAGTGGATCAGTCACGCACGGACAGTACCACCGCGGACCACCGCCGGCCCCCGACTCCGTACTGGCGCGTACTCAAATGCTTGTCACTTTGATAGTGAAAGAATTTGTTATTAAAAAGAACTACTTAGGTGGAGCGACGATATGCGCAAGACGGCTGGCAAGTGCAGGATGCAAGAAGCCCGAGATAGAGAAACGTGGCAAACAATTGGAGAGGCCTATGTCCAGCAGTGGACTGCGAAGGGCTGATGATTGATTGATTGGTGATTGACTACGACTTTAATAACAAACTTGTAGACAGATTCTAATATGCAATTTGTTTTTTATATGTTAGTAAGTACTTATTTTAGGTGCTTAGTTGTATATACCTATTTTCATGTGCACACTTCAACAATCTTTATCCATCAGATTTTAAAACCTTACACATTTTTTTAAATTATATAATTTTAAGTAATTACTGCATTTGCAATGTTATAGAACATTTTGACGGTAGGAACCATAAAGACATCTATTGGATTTGGATTCTACATCGCTTGTAGTCTGTTTACCTACTTGTACCTACAAGCATGCCCAAAATGGTACTCACGCAAGCTAAGATTTAGTTAGATTATTGTTTATTTATCGGAAAACATTTCCACATGTACTTTCACTTTATCTACACTCAACGTACCTGTCTCATATACGAGTATGATGGAAATTGAAAAACCAAAAGTACCTAGTTATAGTAGAAAACTCTACTGTATTGACATTCCATCTTACGTCTGTCCATAACCAAAAGAGAATAATTTTCTTGTGCATAAGCCCTTACTTTTATCAATCATCTAAGTATTACTTTGTGCAACAGTTGACATATACATATACCTACAATGTATTTATGTGCATGTATTTGTATACAGTACACTACAGTAGTAGATAGTAGAAGGCAGTTACTTTATAAAACCGGCTACATAGTTGTGGTTTCTGCGTGCAACAGTACATAGTAAACACAGTTGCAGCTACCGGCAGTCGCTACCGTTTTTGTATGGCAGAGATAGCGGGCGTCGTGAGCGTCGTGAGAAACTGACCTGAATGGACGCTTTCAGACGTCGGTCGCTATCACAAACACACCATAGAGGACTATTTGATTTTACCAAACATAGTGGTTAGTTAGCCAAAGAAAATTTAAAATCTATTTTACTCGCAGCATTTGCTCAGGGAACTTGGCATGATCTTTCAGATTTACTTATTATTAGGAAGTGTTTAGTGGTCCAGGTCAAAACCTCACCCCGGACACAACTAGATGAGCTAGACATAATAATTATTTACTATTGTACTAATAAACACACTTAATGTGCGTTTATTGAATACCAGCGCCATATACCTAGAGCTCTATAACCCCTTAGATATTTATTATTGACAACCTAACTATAATAAATTCAAACTTGGTGTGATAGAACTTCACAGACTATATGTTCCATGTGTAAATAAATAAATAAATACGCCAGGCTTTAAAAATTACATCAGTTGAGCAATTTACAATATATAGTGAAATACAAAATCTATTGATCTATTAGTAAATATAGGATGTCCTCTTGACAATAGGTAGCTTGGAATTTATTGTAATAGTACAGTTATTACTATTGCATTCCAGTCCGCACTTACTTTATTTAAACACTAGCTGTGCCAGCGACTTCGTCCGCGTGGAATAGTTTCTTGGGTAGTGATTTTAATGACCCCCAGTGCTTGGCAGCTGGCAGCGGCGCGCGGCGCAGATCTCGGCGCGCTTTATGTACCCGCGTAAACATACAGCAGGCTCGACGTGATTAGTTAAATCGGCGTAACTTTTTATTTATGGACCGATTAACATGAAACAAACACTAAATGTTAAGGGAAGCTTCCAGCAATATATTAGTGAAAACCGCATCTTAATCGGATACGCGGTTTCTGAGATTAGCGTGCACAAACATACAGACAAACCGACAAACAGACAAAAATTTCAAAAATCATTGTTTTGGGTACTATTGCATTAATAAAGGCCTCCCATAATATTTTTTCACATATAGGTCCTAACTTTAGCTACCTTACACTTAAAATCTTTATGACTATTTACACTAAAATATTCTAATAGAATTATACCCAGATATATATAAAACTCACAACAAAAAAGAAATGAAAATAAAGCTGAAACGCCTGTGCAAAACTATCTACCTATACCTACTTCACTTAAAAATAAATACTTATAACTACTTTAATTAATAAAAGTACCTACACTTAATAATTTTTAATTTGAACGAATATTTTACAATATAACAACAAAAGAAATTCAAATAAACTATTTAAACACTAAAAGTCGCGCTGATAAGCACGGTTTCTCAATATCAATTATTGTCTGTCAATAAGGTCGATCGCTCTGAACGCATCAACAGCCAAATATTGAATGAAGCTAGCTCTCGAACCTCCCGCCTTTTTAGGGTTCCGTAGCCAAAATGGCAAAAACGGGACCCTTATAGATTCGTCATGTCTGTCTGTCTGTCTGTCTGTCCGTCCGTATGTCACAGCCAGTTTATTCCGAAACTATAAAAGCTACATTATTGAAATTTGGTACGGAGATGTATTCTGTAAACCGCATTAAGATGTGAAAATAAAATCAGAAAAAAATCCAAAATTTTTGGGGATCCCCATACATAGAACTGAAACTCAAAAATTTTTTTTTCATCAAACCCATACGTGTGGGGTATCTATGAATAGGTATTTGAAAATGATACTGAGGTTTCTAACAACATTTTTTTCTAAACTGAATAGTTTGCGCGAGAGACTCTTCCAAAGTGGTAAAATGGGTGTCCCCCCCCCCCCCCCCGTAACTTCTAAAATATGGGCATAATAAAACTGAAAAAAATATATGATGTGTATTACTATAAAAACTACTAACGAAATTTGGTTTGAATGAAATCTAGACAGTAGTTTTTTTTTAAACGTCATAATACCTAATTTTTTCATTCAATCAGTGGTACGGAACCCTACGTGCGCGAGTCCGACTCGCACTTGGCCGGTTTTTATACCCTACCGCCGCCGCGACCCGTGTCGAGCGCGGCAACCGTTACACAAAAATAATCCTTATAGCATGATTCAGTATTCACGTGCGACGGCGCGATGGCTTATTTCATGTATAAGTTTGGTGTTTCTATACCGATTTCTATGATTCTTTTTTTATTGAATAGGTAATAATGATAACTTTTTAAAATTAGGGATGAATGAGAGTATTATAAACGTAAGAGTAAACAAATATAATCAGAATGCTCCGAACTGCTAAGCTATCAGGAGTTACACGTGTTATTGTGAGTCAACCATAAAAGATAGACATATGCTGTTGCGGGATATTTTTTAGTCAATTTTATGTAAAATATTTCTGTCATACATAATTTCTATGTAACTTTAACCATTAAGGCTGCACACGCGACGGAAACTTAAAAAATGGAGTAACTTCTCCCGTTTTCCCAACATTTCCCTTCACTACTCTGCTCCTATTGATCGTAGCGTAATGAAAAGTATACTATAACCTGCCCAGAAGTATGAAGAATAATTGTACCAAGTTTCGTTAAAATCCGTCGAGTAGTTTTTGTTTCTATAAGGAACATACAGACAGACAGACAGACAGACAGACAGACAGACAAAAATTTTACTGATTGCATTTTTGGCATCAGTATCGATCACTAATCACCCCCTGATAGTTACTTTGAAAATATATTTCATGTACAGAATTGACCTCTCTACAGATTTATTATAAGTATAGAAGATAGATGATAGTATTATTTATATAATACCAAAGTCATATATTTACATTACATACCTGATAAAAACAAAAGATGACATCAAAATTAAAGTTACGTTATTTCATTCAAAGTCTATCTAATCTGGATATTTTTTATCCAGATAACGAGAGTAGCATTGCCGCGACCAATCTACAATAAGCCCGTACAAATCCGACTGAGAATCTACTCTGTGAAAGCATCATTTTTACTATTTCACAAAAAAATCATCCGAATCACGCCTAACTAGAGTTGCCAACTGTGCAGGAAAAGATAGGATATTGCTATTAACTTAAATTACAAAATAATTACATTTATTTTGTAAGTTTGGTAATACGAGCTAGATAATACAATCTAAAGATAAGACTCGAATCAAACTAATAAGTAAAGGCGCCAGACTTGGCTAAGGCAAATAAATTATATTATATTCCAAGGATTTTCCTTGCTCTATGTAGGTATAGGTAGCAAATATTAAACGACAGTGCGTGTTCCTAAAACAAGAAACCCTAGGCACTTCAGAAAAGTCCCTTAAAAATATCTGACTGGTAATCGAATTTACCCAACACAAACAGTTATTGATTGATTGACTAACTATCACAATATAGGGTTATGAAGAAGATAACTAGGCCACGTTTTATTCGATATATATTTTACACTACCTTCAGCCCGTAGCTTTGCATGCGTACCTTAATTTAGATTTAAGAAATCTCACTGAGAGCAAAAGAATTGTTTCTTAACTACCTACCTAGGTAGTTAAGAAACAATTCTTCAAACAAAACTTCTTAACTACCTATCTACATGTATAACGTCTATGTCTACGTAAGTACATACTTTTGGAATGCAATAAAGATGTGATATGACTATCCTGCTGAAACCCAAACTGTGGTGACCCCACAACCTTCAAACCCACTGGGCTGTGAAAACATAAATGATTCACCGGCTCCGGAAGCCGGCACAATAGCTTATGTCCACTGCTGGACATAAATCGTGTACCTCCTATTTTTTTATTTTGTTAACGGTTTTGTATGGGTACTCTGTAGTTACACCTTAATTTGTTGTTTCTGAGAAAAGTCGACCGGGAAAAACTAGAGCTAGAAATCTTAGTCGGAAAGTAGATAGAAAATAAACAACCAACGATGTCTTTACCACGAACCGCGGTCTTCAGAGAGAAACTTAGATCTCAATTAAAACGTTTTACCTACTTAGATGATGATGGCTGAATTTCTGCTTCTAATCCACTTCTATAGACACTAGGTACACTACAACGGCAGTAAGGGCGAACCCGGCCACGAAGTAAAATAGCTAGGAGAAAACAGGGCAGCTTCATACAGTAGGGTACAATTTATACAGCAGTGTTAATATTTATAAGTATAAAAAAATTTTTTGATAGCATCGTGCTTCAATTAATAATAATTTGAAAGATAGCAAAATTTGTAGTTTCTTTGCATATCACAATCGAAATATTGGCACTGTACGAATGTTCCCCGCTGTATGAAGCTGCCCCCTTTTCCCCTACTACCTACTATTGTGTTTCAAACATGATTATTCACTTGAAACTTAATATTGAACAATTATTAGGACATCGAAGTATATAAGGCCACGTCAATGGTTATAACGACTTCGATGGTCTCTAATCGAATCTCAGATTTAATGTAAGAGCTGAAATTGTCAGCCGACGACAATGTAAGAGCGAGAAGTTTCACGATGAAACCTTGATTGATTTACGTGAAGTCGTTGGGACCAAAGTAATTTGATATTATACCGGTAGTACGTCAGTGCGCAAGTATAAGTGCACGCAATGTTTGCGTGCGCGCCGCAAGCACCCATTGTGCGCGTCCGCAGATAAACTAGCCCCTTGTGACATGCGCACTGAGCCTACGGGATGTTATCAACAAGAGGTTCCAAAATATTATTCTTTTATTTATTTATTATGGAGTACTTAAACAGGTAGACAAGAAATCCAAAAATTCTTTTTTTGGACTGAATGAACGTTATAAGTCAAGGTACGGTGATTTAGGCAAGGTTTAAGAAGACAAGGGTTATCCGCTGTTTTATGGTGACCAAAAGTTAAACAATGGTTAGACACGCGTTTTGTGTTTAAACACTGTTTAGCTAGACAAGTGTTAATCAGAAGTTTTATATTTTATTGTGGTAAGACGGTTAGAGTCTAATCTCATTTGTTCTACCCAAAAAAACATAATTTTATTTAAATAAAAAAGTACCTATCATTGCACAACACTGAACAATCCGTTCTACATCTTAACTATCTTAACTAATATTATAAAGCTGAAGAGTTTGTTTGTTTGTTTGTTTTGAACGCGCTAATCTCAGGAAAATGTAAATAAAAACGGGGAAAAAATATTCCACGCGGACGAAGTCGCGAGCACAGCTAGTTGACATTATAAAGATGAAAGATTTGTACTTTTTGTGTTTGTATGTTTGTAATGAATACCTAAACTCAAAATTCCAATTTCAAAAATCTACAATCGTAGCAATAAATATAGTTAGAAAAAATTAGGAGTCCGTAAGGATAAATTGGCCTTTCGTTTATAACCCAACGAAATATAGATAAACATCTATGAAAAACCCGAAGCGAAGCGAGGGCGGGTCGTTAGTACCTACACAATAAACTGGGACCATCCTGTATTCAGATTGGCTATCACGTTATCTAAGAGACATGCACTTCTGAGGCGACGAGTGATCACCACATAATACTCAATTTAACAGAACCTGCCGATTACATAGTTGACCAAAGCAACAATGTAACGCCAGAGATTGATCTCTGAAGGGAAATGCCGCTTATGATAATGGCTTCTTGAGGAACACAAGCGTGCAAATCCTGGAGAATATAAAATATGCTTGGTCTTCTACGTAGCTATGAATAACACATAAGCAAATTGTATTACAAATAACCTCTAATTCTTCACTCTGATCGCTCTAGTAGGTCATAATCAATTTGTCCAGTATTCATTCCCGTTTACTTTTTCCTAAATATCTTGTAACTACTGGACAAATTATAAGTTACCCACATTAATTAATAATTTCTCGCATAAGTGACTGTATGGCTTTAAATGAGAAATAAATGTTCTTTAAACCTAATAAACAATGACCTAGACACAACAGCTTTTCTATTGTGTAACAGATACTATAGATACAGTAATAATGGTAGGTATAGTTTGAAAGTGACACTAAAAATAGTGTAGTTATCTACCTACAAACAAATAAGCCATTCCCACGTAGCCTTTAAAATGGATTTTCAATTAGGTAGGTAGTTTATTTCAATGGACTTTTAATTTTAGTATTGGAATTTCGAATACATAGCCAGGTAAGAAATTCAATAAATTGCTTCAAAACGTTAAATAAACGATTTTTCTTTCTTTTAATAAGTTACCTTAGGTACCTATATTGAAAAAATAAGGTAGAGGCGCGATAATTTGGATATTTAACTTTACCTATTACGAGTATGTAATAGATCCTTAATTAATAAAAAGGTTGACGGCGAAAACAAATTCTTTATCACGTAAAGTTTAAAACGTGCTCCAATAACATAATTGCTTACACAAAATACCTAAATACATTAACGTAAACATCTAGTTCATTAATTCTCCGTCCTGGGTGTCACATAAATTAATTGGTGACATCGAAGCCAATTTTCCAGTGATAGCAACCCCAAAAGGTGTTCGCTCTCGCCACGCTCGGCCCGCCCGGGGGTAAACGGGCCCAATTTAACAATGCCTCTACGACCCGTTGGTTCTCAATCTTTTTGTGCCAAACTCTACAACGACCTGGGTCCCTTACGTTGCTTCGAATACCGCTGTTGCGACCCACGCTGTTGCGAATTATTTTTCCACTTTTTCTTTTATAGTAGCTCGGCATAATGGCTTCCCTACGCCTGATGGAAAGCGAGAGAGACTTGGCACAAGATAAATATTTTACACACATTATGACTTAAAAAGCTTATAAAGTAATAAATCCAAGTCACAAGCGTTCGATCGCAAGAGGCAGTGAAAATGTTTTTCATTGTTCGCGACTACAATTACTTCAAGTAGCTTTCGAACATATAAGGCAGTGGAAAAATAAATCCCAACAGACGTACGTCACAACAGCGGCATTCGAAACTACGTAGGGAACCCATAACGAACGCCATGTTTTTTAAAATGTTTTGATATATTAATAAATGAATATAAGAAAAACAATATGAATAAACTCAGTGTCTTGGTGGTGATAGCAAGATGCCGCGTGGTACAGTGCAAATTCAGATTGCAACCTACTTATTAGATTTGGTATACCTAGGTAGTTAGCAGTTATTGCTTCTAGCTTTTGAAGAGTTAACAATTTCATTAGAAATAAACATACTCATAATATTACATTTACCTACTTAGTCAAATTTTTCTTAGGTATATATTTACCTACTTACCAATTAGTATTTTGAACCTTGCTTGTTCAGCAATCCGCTGTTATCGTCGTCACATTTTGCCGTATCTAGCGAGTCTTGTTTGCCATTAGCCACGGGGTGGTTTACCCAGTTTGAGAAACGCCGCTCTATATTAATTACCAAAACGGCCCCGATCCGTTGAGCATAAATAACAAAAAAATGAAGCGCATCTAGCGTTTACCCCGCCTCGTCACGGGCGTTGAATCCGCCATTACATCGCCCCCTCGAAGCCTAAGCGGAGTTAAGGGAGGCGATTTATCACTTTTTAAAACGTAACATCGCATTTGGACTGGTGTAAATCCGCCTAACGCGACTAGGTATCACCTGCCGCTTTGTGCGGCCCGCCATTGTTGCGCGATTGGTGTTCGACCAAATTGAAACATGTTCACGTCAATTCCATTGCATTAATATTTATGCCCTTAATTGAAGTTTAATGTCAATAGCTTTTTTAAAATTATGGAACATGGAATATGTTTCATGTTCTATTCAACATACTCAGTACCTACTGTAAGTTTGTTGCGTACGTAGGTACATAGGTAGGCCCTTGACTACTACAGTAGATACCTTTTTTACAATAACAATAAGTAACTTAAATTGCTCCTGCGTTTATACCTGCTAATCAGGAATAGTTATAAAGATACTCTAAGTAGGTATTATATGCTTCATTTTATTTTATAAAATCGATTAAGACGTAGTCCTACCTATTATAATAATCTAAGACAGAAAATGGAGATAATTTCATTGTAAAGTATTGGGTAAATAGATTGTCAACTTATCTGAATAATGGTATTTAGTAAGTACTTAGCTAAATCAAGCGTTCATTTAAAACGACGACGATAGCCATTGTCTAGATAGAAAATAAGTTGTTGCTAAATGCTTTGATTAACATTACTAAATAAATTATCAACTTGTTTTCAGGTTAACGACTAAATTAATCAATAGATTTTGTGTGTCAATAAAGCTGATCGGTCCACTGAGCCCGCTGCTAAAGTACGTTCAACTGTCGCAATGACGACAGTTAATCTACAAAAAAGAATGTTGATTTTTTAATAAAAGCAATCATTTGAGGTGCTGATAATCCAATTCTAATATATCTTCGATTTCTTGTGTACCTATCTATCTATAAAGGAATAAGAAATTTAATAAATTGGAACACTTTTTATTTATGTTATTGCTACATGCCGGTATGTTAGAATGGTAAAAACTACCTTACCAGGTGAAATTTTAACAGTCACATTGTACTGTTTAGTAAGAAATGGTTGCAAAAAGCTTTAGATTCTCAATAATTTAATTTTGGGTAACAATGAAAATGTTATTTCAGTGAATGACTTTTTTTGACAAGCAAACGTAACTCTTTCTTAGCGATGAATTCTACTTTCTTCTAGATAAATGTCCAGACAATGCTTACCTAGATATCAAACAATTGGTTTCTTGTATCTACTATGAGTAGGATGTATCTGCCTAATAAAGAATACGCTGATCTATGTCACTAAAAATAAGTTTGTTTCCCAATATTATCTGACAAACAAGAACACTGTATCTTTTTTACACACAGCACCACCGTCGTTTATAAATACTTACCTAACTTACTTTGATTAACTTATTTTATGAAACGACCGTACTTTAAAATAATACGAATTAACTAATTAAATCATTTAATTACCAAGTTAAGTTATTGTTTTTAATGTTTAATTATTATGAGCGTCATGGCATATTGGGGCCGGTTTTACTGTCGATTTTATTTCGCTTTTTATAGCTCTCGAAACGTGTGCTATCAAGCGACGTCTTATTATGTACACGTACTTATTGAATATCTACCTACAGTACTTTTCCTTACCTCCTCATATATATAATTACTCATAAATAACATAACTCCTCGTAATTTGGTTTTTTATAATTATGAAATGAAAAATCGTAATCACTTACATAACATTATTCTGAAAACGAGTAGGTACAATCAATAGTCGTTTTTGTATTTTAGTAAATGTCCCAAGCCCTTATAAAAAACATTATTTAATTATTTATATTTATTATAAAAAACCTATCATGTTTATAAAAATTATGACTATACTTGGTACCTAAATAAAAAATAAATTAAATCAACCATTCCATAATCCATACTATAAACGCAGTAAAACACCGGACGTAAGTGACGGTACCGCCGCCGTAAAAATACCGTGAGAAATATGGAAAACGGAAACCTATGGAATAATGAGGTGAGTAAAATTAGTAATTAGATATCGTATCGTATGAGGCACGCTGAAATTCACACGCGTTACGTAGACGCTTGCTACCAATGTGTCGACGGAGCCATTTGGTCGCTCGTAGCGCGCCGTAGCGCGGCGTAGCGCGGGGCGGGGCGTGGGCGGGGCCTGGGGGACCCCGCCTGCGCCCGCAGCCCAAGGAGCAACGGAGCGCAGACTGTATGCGCGGTAGCAAATGATCAAAACATCACTTTGGAAACGGATACGGTAACAATTCGAGCTCTGACCGAAATGGTTCGACATTGACAAATCCGAAATTACCGAATTGAATCCGGTAAACATTCTGAAGTTATATGAATCTTCGACAACGATTCGGAACCGATGATTGCTTGTTTTCAGATTCTCCAGCTGCCATTGGGAGTTCCATGATTTAGTCGTGTGATTTGGTTAAGTCGATTAAGCTAAATATAGAAAACCACTGCATTAACTGTATTATTCATAAATCGAAATATTGTGCGTTAACTTTTGTTACGTACTTTTGTACGTTACTACGTCTTTTGTACGTTAACTTGCACGCTAAGTAGCTAGCAATAATTTAGTGAGACTAATTTAACATTAATTTTAAGACCAAATGTATCCACCTAAATTTATGCAAATAAATATTTGAGTTTGAGTTTGAGTTTGAGTTTTGAGTTTGATTTTTAAATAGATATCTAACTAATTAAGTCCATTTTCACCGACATCCGTCCACCAATACCTACAGTAGACCAACGTCCTTTACTAACGTATTAGTAGCCGTCGCGTCTTATATAATAGCTATTATAGATACTTACCTACCTACTTAGTAGAGAATTTATTAGGTTTTAGGCCTTACGTTGCTTTACTACTTAGTAAAATAAGTATTGCACCTGCTCAAGTAAATACTGGCAGGTGTCAATTTTATTATCATTTAGGTAATTTCTAACGTATGTCTAAAACGGTCTGTCGCAGAACTCGGACCAGGGTTGCCGATTTTAGTCAATATGTCCCGAATTTCCGTCCAAAACTCCCGATTCTTTTTTACCTTAGTCATGTAGGTATTGCGAAGTGTACCTACTTACCATTTAGAAAGTGCGCATTTTGCGAAATGCTCATTTTGAGAAATGCTCATTATGATTATGAGAAGTACTCCTTTGGAGAAAGGAACATTCTGCGAAATGTATATTTTTGAGTGAGTGCTCATTTTACGGAGTGCACGCACATTTTGCGACAGACCCGAATAAACTAGTAAAAGTCCTGCAATCCCGCACTACAAAATAGGTATGTAAATTATGCAGATGCTAGTTAAACAAACGTAAATAGGTATTTGTCTAGATGCCGTCTAGGACAATCTACTTCCGAGTTCGAGCGACGCAACTAGGCATCAAATCCCAAACGACGCGCACACTAAGACCTTCTGCAAGCACTGGTTCATGCGGTCTCGTTGTCGGCCGATACGCTAACGAGAGTGCGGCACTGGCGGCCGGCAACCGCATCTCTCCTATCATTACACGCGTGATTGACCGACTCGCCGCCTGTTAGCTTATGTCTAACTGCTTCACGTAATAAATAAATATAAATTGCGGTCTTGGAGGCTCTTTGAGCTATTGGAAACTAAACTGAAGTATTGACTTATTGCATTATGTCCCCTGTAGGGGACAGAGGGCGACAACAGTAGGTACCTACGTCACGGCATCTCTCCTATCATAACATGCGTGATTGACTGACTCGCCGCCTGTTACTTTATTTAAGTATAACTAACTGCTTCACGTAATAAATAAACATAAATTGCTGTCGTGGCGGCTCAAACTAAACTGAAGTATTGACTTACTTATTGTTTTAAGTCCCCAGGATGGGGCATAGGGCGACAACAGTAGGTACGTCGCCGCATCTCTCCTATCATTAGGTACACGAGTGATTGACTGATTCTCCGCCTGTTAGTTTATATCTTGAGCTATTGAAAACTAAACTGAAGTATTGACTTACTTGACTCATTTTCGTATGTCCCCTGAATGGGACAGAGGGCGACAACAGTACGCGGCGTATCTCTCCTATCATAACACGCGTGATTGACTGACTCGCCGCCTGTTAGTTTATATCTAACTGCTTCACGTAATAAATAAATATAAATTGCGGTCGTATTGTATAGGCTCTTTGAGCTATTGAAAACTAAACTTACTTGATTTACGTCCCCTGGATGGGACAGAGGGCGTCCAGAGGATGGCACCATCCCGAATGGTCTTGAGCTCCGCGCGTCACTTTGCTGCATTTCATTCCTATCGCCTTCGCTTCTTTTGTACATTTCACAGCAAATTTTGTTTTTGTTTTATTTATTTATACACCCGACAGACTAGGTACAACCAAAGTATAGTCTTCGTCAAGTTCAATCCTGCCGTGATCATCCGCGCGCAAATACACTAAACATTTACTAAACATTTTCTTAACTGCTTCAGATAATAAATGAATATAAATTATATTTCACTTTGCGTTATTTAAAACTACCACCACTAACCATTAAATGTATATTATTATACTATAACTCGATCAATAAGGTCATACAGGGTGGTGTAGGAATTGTACATACCACGTAAACGGTAAGGACCAAAAGACAATGATACCTACCTTAAAGTCATAAGGCCGAATGCCCTTTTAAATTCCTAATCTATTGTTGAAACTATTGTCTGGAAATCGGTCATACGAGGTTAAAATACCCACGAAAAAATCAAATCATCATTACGAGAACAGTTGTTCTGCCCTTTACTTACTCAAAAGTTTTTCTATCTCAAATACCTAAATTCAGTGAGTGACATTGAAACGGTATTGATTAATCGGAAAAGCGGATCGAATTCGATCCACAGTGCTCGGTCGAACGGTTACTGTCGCCATCTCGCGGACAAAAAATAAGTTATTTTGGATTAAACAAATAAACTATTCTTGGACGATAACTAAATTAGATCTTTCGAACATTTTGAGATGACATGAGATAAGTTACCTATTGAAAAATAATTATAGAGTAATTTTTGTAATTTGATGCGCATCATTGAATAATGCGCACCCCAAACAAGGCTTTAGGGTCTATAATGACAGATTTTTGGCAGTTGAAGAGAGGGCATTAAACTCCTCATACTAAAATAGCTAATACTTATCAAACTGTAATGAGGAAGAAACTTTCAAAAATATAATCCGGGCAGTGGTGAAAGGAAAAAATTCTTTAACAATAGGTATACACATTTTAATAAGTTCACAAAATACTCGATCAACAGATGTAAAGTATATAAATCATAGGTCAATCATTACACTATGAACAGTACTACGAAGCGCTTCTCACAGCTTCTGTGTGAGTTCGGGGACGGCCTTGAACAAGTCCGCCACCAGACCGTAGTCGGATACCTGCAATAACAAACAAGAAAGCCTTTTTTAACCACTGACGCGAAAAGGGAGTTGTTACAAATTTCACGTATTTGTCTGTCTGTGTGAAGTTTGAAGTGTTTGTAAGTCTGTGTATTAAATGTGGCATCGTAATCGTCGTCGGTTTTTTTGTTCCAGTTTGTTTGAAAAACTCATACATAAAGGCATATTATTATTATAATAGATGTAATCTAGTTGTTTGTGTTTCATGTAACTAACAATCGAACTCCAACAGCATACCAACATTATGATAAAAAGTATGTGTTTAGTTAAGATAAGCAGCCTTGAACTCAATTAGAGATAATGATTCTAGTTTTGATTCGTAATCAGCAGTCACTAGCTCACTAGTGTGGAATAAAGTTTGATCCCCTATTTTATCTCCTTGGGGGTAGAATTGATCAAAATCCTTTCTTAGCGGATGCCTATGTCATAACATCTACCTGCATGCCAAATTTCAGCCTGATCTGTCCAATAGTTTGGGCTGTGTGTTGATAGATGTCAGTCGGTCACCTTTGAGTTATATAATATTTAGATTTAGATTAAAACTGTTAATTACCTGGAAGATAGGCGCATCCGGGTCTTTGTTGATGGCCACAATGGTCTTGGAATCCTTCATGCCAGCAAGATGCTGGATGGCACCACTGATACCAACAGCAATGTATAGATCCTATGGAGAAAATATGGCATCACATGTAAATTGTGCTATCTAAAACTATGTTTGGGTTAATAATAGTGCATACAATTATTGCTAAGTGCATTAAAGAGTCTGTAGGAGACTATTGCCTAGCCTGGTCACACATTTGGTAATGACCTAGCCTTCTGTACTAAGGGTTGTGGGTTTGATTCCCACCTGGAACAAACATTTATGTAAAGAATGTTTATCACAGGTGGGGACAGTACAAACATAAACATTCATGTACTGTACATGGGTATTAATATTGTATAAAGACATGTATTTGTGATACTTTGATTCTGATATCCATTACACAAGTGCTTAAGCTACCTTTAGGATTGGGTCTATGTATGTGATGTTGTCTAATATCTCATGATGCTTACCATTTGTTAGTTCCATTATTTACTGATGTAAAAAAAGCAAAGGATAATGTTAGAGCAGTAGTACAATACAATTACTACTAGTTGACACCAAGTGACAATCTCTCCAAAGACTTTTCAGAGGTTAGTCCAGTATAATGTTACAAAGTTGTATCTTCAAAATCTTTGTTAGGCTCCTTGTTCCCAGACATACAATCTTCCGATGTTCAAGGCGAGAGTGAACCGGTTTTTGCTGGGTGAGGGAGCTCCATCGTGCACTGCGACATTGCTTACCATGAGGTGAATTGCAGTCAAGCGCAAACCCATATTGAATAAAAAAAGTCCTTCTATGTCTTCTACAGTGATAAAATATAACATATACTTACAGGTGCAACAATTTTTCCCGTCTGTCCGATTTGCAGGTCGTTGGGCACGAAGCCTGCGTCTACGGCAGCGCGGGAGGCGCCGACGGCGGCGTTCAGCTTGTCAGCTAGATCGTACAGCAGCTTGAAGTTGTCGCCAGACTTCAGTCCACGACCTGACAACAGAATTATTAATAAAATGTGTGAAGATGTAAATGCAGATTGGCATTCAACATTCTATTGTAGTAGAGTATCCTTTTCTTTTTTCCAAATGACTGAGATAACCAAGGCGGCGTTGTTATCATCACCGAACTGTGGGGGAGCATAAAGCTCCCATCTCATTGTAAAAACTATATTTTTTCTTTTTATTATTACTGTGGCAGACGAGCAAGCGGCCCATCTGATGTTAAACGGTTACCACCACTCATAGACTCTGCAACGCCAGGGGCACAGCTAAACCCCTGCCTACCATGTGGAAACAGTTCTCTTTAGACCACGTTTGAAGAAGGACAAGTCATAGTATTTGATAGCTATTTGAAACTGTCAATGAAAATCTTAACACATCCTGGGATACAAAGCTAGGATAGTGTATTGAAACATATTAAAAACTATCTTATTAATCTAAAACATAAGAATACTTACCACCAGACACAATATTCTTAGCACTGGTGAGCTCCGGCCGGTCAGATTTGGTCAACTCTTGAGACACAAACTGAGTGAGGTCAGTCTTGTAGTCCCCCTCGGGAGCCTTCTCCACAGCTGCCGAGCCGCCCTCCAGCGGTTCAGGAGCGAAGGCTGTGCCTCGAACAGTGATCACCTTGATGGCATCTTTGGCTTCCAGGGTGAGGACTGCATTTCCTGTTGATTATAGTATAGTGGCTACAGTTTAATTGATAAAGAGTGGAAAGAGGTGCCTGGCATCAGACAAGTCTACAAATATATCTTGTCAGGTCATACAACGATACATTATATTCAAATATGTATATGCCTTTGCATTTGAAAAATATATGTTGTCCCTTAGCTGACAACACCACATAAGATTAACGGCCGTATTCACATACATTACTATGCGTCCTAAAAAAACCTATACTATGCGTCCTAAAAAAACCTAAACGGTTTTAGGCACACAGTAACATTTGTGAATACGGCCCATATTTACGGGAGATGAAAAGAACTGATCTTGAGGCTTTGAGTGTAGTATTACAGCTTCTGATTGGCCAAAATCAATATCATGTGACCAATGGTTAGCACCATCCAAAGACATTAAAATGTGAAAACTGTCAACAGCCCCAAGTTGTTGGGGGTGATGTGTAGCTTTTACATACATTGAAATAATCTTGCTAACAATTTACCTGCATAAATAGTCCTAACAAATGTGTTTGCATCTTTAACTCCAATGATATCAGTGATGGGCGAGACATCTAGCTTGGCAGCTACTCTTGGTAGGAGAGCCTTCCCGAAGGCTGTAGCAGGAGCTAAGATGTGTGTGAAATTAAACTGTTTTTGAGTTGCCAAGATGAGTGGTGTCAAAGATTCTGCTGTCAAGCCTTTAAATGCTTCACTTTCAGCTACCAGCACTTTTGACACACCACCAGCTTTTGCGATTTTCTCGGCAGCCTTAAAGAGAAGTAGCCATTAGTTTTGTGTACCTAATCAAATTATTCACTTTTACATTATAACAGATTTTATTAAATGTCATCAAACTCACTTGCAACGTTGACTTATCCCGTAAATTAGATGTACTAGGGCAAGTCAAAGTTACTAAGTTAAGATTAATAGTTATCCAATTAAAGTTAATGGAATCCTATCAATTATAGGTACTAATTATAGGTAGTTAATTTGACTTAAACATATTACGTAAAAATAGATAATATGTGCTAATGTCTAACTATTCACTTACAGGGCCACACTTTGTACCAGCTACTAGTACAGATATGTCACCTCCAATTTTCTTGGCAGCACTTAAAGTATTTTGAGTAACCGCTGATAGAGCCTCATTATTGTGTTCTGCTATGACCAAAGTACTTTGCAATCGTCGCAACTGAAACAGACAGGTTATATACCTATAGCCAGATAATAATGATTAACAACCGACATAACAAGCACATACGTATTCATTAACAAAAGCAATAATTACATTTTAAATTTTATACTTTACTAACCTGGCCAGACAAAAACAATTGCCTGCTGGACTGCGAAAACATATTGGAATCAAAAAGTTCACGATTAAAAAGATTCTGTACAAACTTTTCAAATAGGTTACAAAGTCCACTCAATCAGCAACAAAAAAAATATATTTTAAACGTCAAAATGACATGACACCAAAGTCATGGATAGTGTTGTTTTAATGTTTATATCGCACTGATCGATCAGTGATCACGTAACCGATTTCGCGTTGGGAGCAAAGGATATGCCAAGTGAGTGTTTAGGCCAAATTAAATTAGGAGCAACAGAACTGGCCCACATATTTCTAAAAGGGTTCCCCAATAAAATTACAATGAACTTAAACTTATGTTACTTAAATCTCTAGTAAAAGAATATTGTATAATTAAATTATATTGCAGCATCCGAAAAAAAATACGAAATATTATACTACCCTTTTTTTTTTTTTTTTTTTTTTTTTTTTTTCTAAATGACTACGATGATGGCCAGGGCGGCCTTGTCATCATCACCGGACTGTCGGGGGAGCGGAAGGCTCTCACCCCTAAAAATTTAAGCAACGGCGCTGAGGGCGCCCCCTGTGGGGCTCGAGCCTCGGCTCAGGGCGTTGCTGGGAGATGCCCTACGGACGTATGTTTGGGGAGAAAAGCGACCAGGCGCGGGCCGGTATCGTGAATAGGGCGCGAAAGCTGGGGGGCGACGCGACGGGAGTCCCCGCCGGCGGGGACGGAACGACGGTTGTCTTGAAGTGTGGTTTGTCGCGAGTTGTTCGGCGGCGGTCATGGCTAGAGTGATGGGGTCGTCGGCCTCCAAGAGGACGTGGCGGGGGCGGCGGCGTGCGCCGCGTTTTGAAAGAGTTTTATTTAGCTGAAAATAATTTTCTGCCAATTTTCTGTAGATTACAGACGTTTTGGGCATCTAAAACGCATCTAAAACGACAAAGATGTTTTGGCACGTAGTTTCTCCCCGCTCTCAAACAAATGACACAGTTGCCCTCGTGTCAATGTCAGATATCACCCACGTGCCGGAGCCCGGAACATCACTAACGGTCTGCCTGCTCAGCTGTACAAAAGTTAAAATAAGCGAGATAATCTGTCATTTTCTATTTTGAGTTGATGTCGAGACGTTTGTAGTCTTTTGTAAAGTTTTTATTACTTTTTCATTGCTTTTCGAGGTAATATACTTAAACAAAGAATCAAGAGTAAAGTAATTTCTTTCGAAGACTATACTATGTCTTTACCAATTGTTTCTATTACCAGACGGGAGACTTTTAGTTCGTGTCATAGGCTGCACAGGTAGGTATTTTATTTTAATTTTTCTAATTTTAATATCACCTTATAGAATGTAAATAATTGTTAATTGTATCTGTTTATTACATTATTAATACAAACACTAATTCATGTTTTGACCAAAATTAACTCTATTTTATAGCCCATTTCTGAGTGATGAAGAAAATAAAAAGCTTTATGGAAAATGCAACAACCCTAATGGACATGGCCACAATTATGTTGGTAAGTTTATGACAATTATAATAACTTGTCTCAATTTTTACACTTACAATATTGAATGGATCAATGGGGATTTGAACCTAAGAACAAAACTAGCCATGTCATGAGCACGGTGGTTAATATTTTAAAAGTGTGTATTCCAGACACAGTTTAAACAATTGTTTCACACTGGGTGTTACCTACCCTATTTACATGAAAGACCACCAATTTAGGGCTATGCATTTTATTAATACATAATTGTTTATAGAAACCGAATCTGGGGCAAACATTATTTTGTTAGGTTCCTAATTATCTGTCTATGGTTCTTTATTATGGTATTTTAAATGGTTTTAATCAATGATAATAATTAAGTAAGGATACTTAGTTAAGTTTATTCTCAAACCAACTTATACTAAAATACTTATTCCTCTTATTTCAGTTCTTGTAACAGTAAAGGGACCTGTGGATGCTCACACTGGCATGGTCATGAATGTACATGATCTGAAAACTTATATGCAGGCAGCAATTATGGATCCCTTAGACCACAAAAATCTAGATCAAGATGTGCCCTACTTCAAAGCTGTGGTATGACATAAATTTTATATTAAGTTTCAATCAACTCTGCCTATTAGAAATAAGTCTCTCCCAACCAGTAGCTCCATTTGACAGTCCACCTCTGGAGGCTCGCCAGGAACTTTAAATAAATAAGATGCTAATAAAGCCAAGGAGTCTACTGAGAATAACTGCTCCTAAGTGTTGACCACAGAATGGTATTGGTGTGGATATGAAAACTATGAGTATTCTTGATTCTTGAAGTAGGTACTTGGTGGAAAACTATGGTCTGCATAGGTATGCAGACCAATCATAGTTTTCCACCCAGATCCTCATGTCTTTATAAAAATAATTCTGATAAGACATTCTTTTATTGCATGACAATTACTACACTAATTGTTTTATTTCATAACAATTACTACATCTTGTGATGAACAAGTAATTATATCTTGTTACTTAATGGTTAAAAAAATAATAAATGCATTAATTGAAATGATAATTAACTATGTATCTCATACCATAATGCACCAGATGGTGATTATGTCTGGGGGTATTTTTTTAATTCTCAGCTATTACCAGCTACACAAGCTCGTTTTAAAATTTGGTTTAACACCTTGCTCTATTACCATGCAAAGATATACCTACATAAAAAAAAATTAAAACAAGGCATGTTCAATGTTTCAGGTCAGTACAACAGAGAACCTAGCTATATTTATATGGGATCAACTGCAGAAAGTAATGGACAAACCTAATTTACTTCATGAAGTGAAAATTTTGGAGACTGAAAAGAACCATGTGGTATATCGAGGTGGTTCTACATATCCCAGGAAGAAGTTTGATAATTCAGCACTCCACCCAAACAATTGCCATAATGTATCTTCAGATTCCGATTGATTTATTATTATTTACAATACATATTTTTTGATCACAATGTCGAATTTATTTTGTGACAATATAAAGACTTTTTTACTATTATTTTTATATTAAATGTTTTTAGATTGTAAGCAATGTATTGTGCTTGTTGAAATTAAATCATTCCATGCCTTTAGCATTTACTTTAATTTTTTTTAATCATTCAGACTATAGTCTTTTTCAGATAGGATGGGTACGCTGACACATCAGTGACACTTGTCAACGAATCCTTTTTACGCAATTTCTATGACAAAATGATAAATAATCATCAAAACAAAAAGTGTTTTCACTTTGTTTATAACGCATGATAACAGAGATTTACTTTAATTTGTATTTGAAACCATAAGTAACATTATAATGTACATAACTAAAGAAATCTAATACATTAAATATTTCTTATCAGTAATGCTTGATGCGTAAATTGAAACGTATTTTCATAGGGATTGAAACATTGAAATCGTTATAATACCGATTTAATCGTAAAATCGCTTCACGATTCTTCAACTATTGTATAAATTTTATTAAAATATTTAAATTTCTTGATAAAGGATAAGCAGTTATTGGTGTAAAATCGAAAATCATGTATAACACGACTGAGATATTACATTTAAATGGGTAGGTTAATCTTAATTCAAATAATTATCTATGTAAAATGAAGAATGGAGAGATTCTTCAAACTCAGATTGATCTAATGATTAGTTTTACATAATTTTGGATGATAAATAAATATTTTTTTATTAAATCATGCATTTTTTAATTATCTCGAAATCGATTCTCTCTCCATACAAAATGAAATCGATAAATCATAAAATCGATTTTTTTACCTACGATTTTCATTTTACCACATGACTATAAACTTCAAATCCCAAGTGTCAGCGTACCCATCCTATCTGAAAAAGACTATATGTAAAAAAGTGCATCTTGCACTTAAAGCAAACGAAGGTCTTAACCATAAAAGACAAATATCTATAGAATCTGTGATAGTTATTTCAACTATATTAAGTAACATTTTCCCTACCTTTATAACTCATCATTGGCCAGTTGCACAAACCGTGCTATGCCATAAGAAAAACATATTTTTTATACAATGGATTAAAAGTACCTACCACAAACAAAAACCACCCAACGATCAACATGTTAGAAGTCAAAAACCAGAATTTCGAGTTTGAAATCAATTTATTTCACAATAGCACATTACATAATTAGTCTTCTTTGGATAAATAAAATATTGCAAATAGGCAAGTGTGAATAAATAATTGTAAACACATATTGCAGTGGTTAATTATTTCTTAAAGGGGGGATCTATAGATAAAATATTATTTGATGACATTCAAACACAAAGTCGTACACTATTATTAATTTCATAAAAAGGAAAATTATAAATAACTGGCTTAAATACATGTATTCTAATTTTACTTTAAACTTGAGCTTCTTGCCTCCCGTCTTTTTTTCTTTTAATTATGTTCAAACGAATGAAAAATAACGATTATAATATAACACATTTTAATATTTGTCTGCAAGGCAACTTTGTCGCCTAGAAAATTATTATCCAATTTGTACATAGATAATACTGTAATTATTTGTACCAAAAATACTCTACTTTTTACATCATATTTTCTTATAACTACACTGCAGCTATATTTCCAGATACATTAACCTTATTTTTTTAACCTGCATTTTAGGTGATATGAATTATATTTTCAACATTAAACCAATGCAAAAAGCTGCTTTTTGTCATTAATACCTAACTAATAAAAATTGCACAAATAAATCTACACTAAACAAGTGAAGCATTACAAAACTACCTAATAAATGGGTCACACATCAGGTTAAGCTTATCTAATCAACACCATACTTTTAGCTCGATTGAGAACCTATAATACAAATATAGTAGAATATACAGTAAACCAGATCATTACTATATAGCCCTCTTTATACAACATTCATTATGAAACAAATCCATATAAAAAAAATATTAAAAAAACAAATAAAATCCAAAAAATACAATATAAAATAATGTAGGTATATAAATAATCCACGTATGGAAGCCAATAAAAAAACATATATAACTGGATACTATAACACTACATCACAGATTGGCACTAGAATAATAAGTTAATTTTTTTTATGATTAAAGACATGTTTTAAGCTGTCGTGCTTGTACTAATATCTTTTTCAAAATAACATTTTCACATTAATACAATTTAAATGATTAAAAATTATACACTGTAAAATATACACATTTCAAAAATCTCATACATACCTATGTATGAAAGCTTACCTCACATCAGTAAAAATAGTACGACTATCGAAATAGTAGGTAATAATTTATATCGTTAATGAAAAATATTTTAGATTGCCAAATTTTCGTCTTTTCTATATGGATGTTTTATCGTGATGTACGGTATGCCTAATTCGAAATCATTCCGTGGCCAATACTTGAGCTGGGGTTTTTGTTCGGGTCTCTCTTCCGAAACATTGAAATAAGCAAAGAGAACCAGGGCGGTGTAACTCGCGATGAAAATAAGGATATGCCATACGCCGTGCATGTAGGGAAAGTTGATGGAGAGCCACGCGTCGCAGAAGAGCCGGTCCAAGATCCAGCAGGAGACGGCCAGCATGCAGACGGCCACGCAGCGCATGCCCAGCCTGTGCACGCGGGGACAGTGAACTCTGAAACAAATAAAATGACTACATAATGTAAGAAATACTTTAAATAAATAAATAACCCAAGACATGCCACACTGGGCTACATAGCGCTAAGCTTGTACTGATAATTCAGTTAGATACATTTTTTTTGTAAATATGTAAATACATATTATACACACAAATGTTTGTACTGTGCGGGGATCGAACCCACGACCCTCGCCTTAGAGCCACTACCTACCAAATGAGCCATCGAGCCAGTCGAGCTTTGTTAGGTATCTAAGTAGGATGTTAGTCAGCGTCAGATATTTTAACATTCTAAGTACCTAGCTAGTCAAAATGATCTGACGAACATAAGTTTAATTTTATATTGGCAGACAAGGCATGAAAATTATTATTACCTAGCCCTCGGATTGGTTGAAATATCTTAGCTATCGGTTTGTTATTGTTAGCTGCCAGAGACACACGTGCACACTCCAGCAAGAAGGTTACAATGATGTAGCTCGTAGATAAGAACGCGACAGTGGTAGGTATTTATCGTTGAACAATGAACATAAAGTAAAATTAACGCTTATTGTACAAAATAAGTACAACGAGTCTTAATTGGCTCCTACACTGCACTTCAGCAAATTATAGGCAGAGCCTGTGTTGTGAAAGTCAGTCATTTGGTTGTTACAAGAATTCAAATTTGAGAACAAGAAAAATGAAAAATTTATTTAATTATCCCAGGTGTAGGTACTCTGCTAATTTTCTTTTTTTATACCACTAAGGTGGGCAAACAAGCCGGTTACGGCCCGCCTGATGTTAAGCGGTTACCGCAACCTGTGAACACCTGCCACCAGGGGCATCACATGCGCGTTGCCCACCCTATTCCCCGGCTGCCGAAGCAGCACTCACCCTACGATCTCCTGAAACCCTACTCACCGGCGGACACACGACCCGGAGGTCATTCGGTGGTCGGTGGAGGTACTTTCCCGGAGAGGCTGCTCAATTCGAGTGAAGATTCGCTATACCCTACCTCTCTTATTTTATCTATAGCAGAGCAATAAAAACATGACAAAATTATTTTATAATACGAAAATTAAATAAATCCTTGCTTACCTGCCCATTTCTTTACATAAGAATCCAATGGCAGGTAGTGCCAAAGTCATCAAAGCGAAAGCGTTAGCAGCTGGATGCATGACGAGAAAGCCAGTCGATAACACCGAGAACACAGCGGAATAGAACGCTAGGACCCTCCTGAAAGAACAAGATACAAACACTTATGCATTTACAGAGCTCTCCTCGGACTAACTGGATTTGATATCTACTCGTTCAGATATCAAATCCAGTTAGTCCGAGTACCTACCCACAGTAAAGTCTATTTGCGGAATATTTTTAGGGCTTGTTTAAGGAGACGCAGGGGATTACTCCACTTTGCCCACCAAGGCGCCCCACTTGTGGAACAAAGTGGAACGCTTTACAATACGCAGTGGAATCTGCCCTACTAAATCGATTTACTGTATCTGTTACTCGGTTTGTAGGCAAATACACTACTCCTTGAACGCCTCCATACTTTGCCGTACCTATCTACCTATGTTTGGTTTTCGTTTATTGCGCATCGCGACGCGACACATGCCCCTCATCTTCTTTTCAAGCGCTGTGTGGCTGCGGCTTAAGGCAATATTCACTAACGCGCTCAATGTCATCATACTGTCAAAGTGCTACATAAATTGGTGCATTGGGCGCAAAACGTTACGTTCTGGTACAAATATCTCCAATGTGTGGCCGCGGCTATAAGCTAATAAGCCGGGAAAAGATATACAGTAGGTAGGTACCTATACTTTATTAGATGATATTTGATGCCTCCTATTACATCTCAATTAATGGACATTATCGTACAAAATCATTTTAATCACAATATTGCAAAAAGGCACGAAAGTAGGTAAGCGACGTTCTTCAGAAGTAGGTAATAAATTTCAGTTGGTAATAATGTGGTTTTTTACAGTGCGCTTTTTAATTATGAGATAACTGTGAGTAAGTTTATTACATTCTTTACGCTAAGTCCCATCGGGTTACCAAGCCGACTTCGCTTCGCTCATAAAATTATGTTTACGAAATCACGAAACCTACTTCATGTAGGTAGGTATGTAATGTACCTATGTATGCCGTTTTTTATTACTATTTTATACTCGATAACGGTACGTCGTGGTCGTCGTATTTTCAATTTTATTGACGCAAAGCAAGTTGCGGCCGGTATGCAGTTAAAAATATACGAGTTTTACTGAAACCTTAATTTAAGGAATAGCCCACAATGAGACAGACTTCTAAAATTTTGACAGACCGATTGTACTTAATACCTACTTTGTAATTAATACCTACTTTATTAGCATATTAGGCACTGATCAGATGCCTATGACAGATTCGATCCAGCTATATGTATAGTATAGGTATACCCACCAATATTTTTAATGAACTTTTTAATATCATATTAGACTAACTAGGTAGGATTGATATTTGCATCAAACTACTAGCAACCAGCTTATTGAAACTACGTATACCTACCTAGCTATTTAATAATATGAGTGACTACTCCACTATTATTATAAAGGACGTGCTCATTATTTAGTAAACCAGTGTAAATATTATTAGTGCGATTGCACTGAATATACCTACATTATATCGCTATCAGAATGCTTGCCTTTGCTTGTTTGATATTACAACTAGGGCAATAGTTCGCGCGTACGCAACTGACACAGCGGAAGATCTAATAAACTTGACCCGCTCCGATGTTATTACAAAGGTACCTACTGAATCTTAAATGTTATCCAGAAAATTACAGTGTAACATAAACCAGTAACAGTGTAACACAGATCAGTCGATCGGTCGTTGATCGACATCATCGATCGACTAGTCTTTATATCCGGTTGCGGAGATTAGTTCATATAAAAACGATATTTTGCGAAAGAGGCTTGCGGTAGGCATACATACAGTACCCTACTATTTAAAGTTACCCACTTACAACTATTATGCTTAGCAGTACAAAATAGTTCTACTTGTCCTTCAGCTAGGGTGTAGGATAATGTAAAAAATCTAAAAACTCCTGTAAGTCTAAAAAGTCAATCTGTAAGTCTAAAAACTTACGGAAGGAAAACATCGTTAGGAAACTTGCACGCCTGTAAAAATTTTGGGTGGGCTAAGGCCTAATTGCTGTCCCTATATGCCCAAGAGTTGGTGATAAAAGTAAAAAACTGGTGTACGCTACAATTTGTAATCACATCATGATTGTAAGACGTTTAGTAACAATAATTAGCGCATTGTACTCTCATCATCGCAGTTAACATAGCATGACTAAACTTCAGCATTAATGCATGCTAAGAAGTCATTATTAACCACAGCGTAATAATAACCAAGGTTGAATGTAACAATGGACCTAAATAACTGCACCAGGCTTCCTTCTTTAATTTAATTTAATTATTTATTATAATAATATTATTTAAAAACATTATACTAGAACCTAGGTAGAAGTGACTTATTAATTTAATTTATTATATTTTAGGATATTGACACTGACAGACAATAGATTCTTTGTATTCATTGGATTGGAATAGTTTTAAACCACTATAAGGGTGCGTTTCGACATATGCTTCATGGTAAGGGCGACAGGCGCGGAGGGTTTGCCCTAATGTGCCTGTCGACCTAACATTTGGACCTCACGACCGCTAGCCATCAGGTGGAGTGAGGGCATCCTAAACGCTCTTTTTATAAAAAAAAAATTCGAAACTGCGCGAAGGTAGGGCTAGCAAATTAATATTTGATAGCCAATCATATTGCTAAAATTACACATGTCGTCTCTGCCCCACTCAGTGGGACAATATCATTGGCAAACTTTTCTCAACTTCGCGTTGCATCACACAGCCCGGCTTCGGTGGAAACGTGCCCTTATTTCCCCTCGTAATCTATTAATATATTAGTTTCTTGTGAATAAATCAACATCCTATAGGAACTTATTCAAATATACAACTCATAACACGCCTTCTTCCATATGATTGGGTTGAAGGCAAAGTGGTTTTTGTAACGATGCTATACCTACTTACCTTATGATAAAGACCAACATTATCGGAAATCTCATTTGCATTTTAAAATTGATATCCACGTAAAATGCGACATTGTTTCGTCTTTGTAGGACGTTGGGTACTTATTTTACTTAAAAACAATAATATTTATTTTATATCTGCGGTTAAAACAAGCGCTTAGAAATAAAATACATAGTTGAAAATGCCTCATAGTCATAACCATATCCAGTGTTGCTCTTAATATTTTCACAAGGTTTTCATAAACTTAGAAATTAAATTGGAGTTGCTGCTCTAGACTCAAATTTTAGTTATTCAATATGTTTTTAAGGAGAATGTTTAGTTCATCCCTCCAGTTTATAATAATTTAAAAAAATATTAGACTTACCTATTGCCACCAAAAAATTTTGGAAAATATCTTCTGGGTAGAAACATTGCAAATGCAGCCATGAAAACCCATAGAATGGCCAGTTCGTCCAAAAGTTGGCCTGTAACATATCAATAACAGAATAGAAATACACCATCACACAGAGATATGTAGGTATAGATAGAAATCCTTCATACTCTCATATGACAATTTGCCCCATGCAATTTTCAACTAAGTGTCCAACACATAGGACACATAATCCATCTAGATATTTGAACAGGTAGGTCACTTGATGTGTGCCTGTCTGTGCATACAGTACACATCATTAACAGCTTGCAAACATCCACTGCTGGACATAGGCCTCTCTAATTGTTATTTGGGGAGATATGTCTAGCAGGCAGGTTGGTGACCAAAGTAGGTTTTATTTGTACCCAGGTAAATGCTGTTTCGAATTTCCAGACATTCCCTTAGTTGTCTTCCATAACGCCCACACTTTATACTTATCATGGTAGGTAGGTAGGTATAATCAAAATCATGGGAAGGAAAATCACAATGATATTAAAGTATGTATAAAAAGTAATAGAATTAATATTTTTAACAATGAAACATGAAGTTAATTGTAAGCAAGTTTATAAAAATAAAATAAATAAATATTAGACAACATCACATACATTGCTCTAATCCCAAAGTAAGTAGCTTAAGCACTTGTGTTATGGGTATCAGAACAACGAAGGTACCAAAAATAAGTACTTAAATACAAATTATAAACACCCAGACACGAAACAAACACAAGTATTCATCACATGAATGTTTGTCCCGGGTGGGAATCGAACCCACGACCCTTGGCTCAGAAGGCAGGGGTCACTACCAATTGAGCCACCGAGCCAGTCACTAAGCCAGTTTACTTACATTGTGTGTTGAAGGTATCTTATAAATAAACCCAAGACATGCCACACATCACCATCTAGCCCCAAACTAAGTGGTAACTAGTAACTTGTACTAAGGGCACTAGACAGCTGATAAACTTAGATAAATACTTTTTTTTTGTAAATAAATACATATATCGTAAATATATAACAGACCAAAACAAACAGTGTGGTCTTGGAAATCTTCTTGGAAGTCTTGGAAATGTGTTCATGCACACAAATGTTTGTAATGTGTGGGGATCGAACCCACGACCCTTGGCTCAGAAGGCAGTGATCACTACCAAATGAGCCAACAGGCCAGGTGAGCCAACGGTTATATTATAAATAAAATAAAAAAAAATATTTCTGCAAATAGATTCACGAGTAATACTTTTGCATGTCAAACATTCTTTTTCCCTACTAGCACTTAAACATGATAAGGATGAGGCCTGATGAGAAGAAGTGCCGCAAGAACTCACCAGTTTGCCTTTTTTCAAAATTATACATATCATACTTTTGATTTCATACATTAATATAATATTTGTTAAGTGCAGGTGTCCATGTGATATTATCATCTAGGAAATCTTGTTTTTTATAATATTATCCTTTTTTCATTAGACCTTTTTTTCTTTTTTCGTTATTATATGGTTGAAGAACTTACCTACTAGACTGAGTGTGGCATGGAAGTATGCTGAGCTCATGCCTACAATCATCAGCAGCACCCACAACACATTGATGGCCGGGTTCACAAATCTAGCATACTCTTGGAAGAGGTGGATAAGCACCGGGGGCAGTAGGAAGAATAACACATTGCTGACCTAGACAGACACAAAAACCATATTGTATTAATAGCTAGCTTTATTTGGCACACATTATAAATATAAAAACATAGGTGCCTAACATGTGCACACAATTTATGACATGTGTGGTTTCCAAAATGGGTTGGAGTGTAGGAAAGGGTGTGCAAGGCGATTTGGACTTAGAAAATTTTTCACAAAAAATTATGAACTTCTATAAAAGTCAAATCTTTATTTTTTATTGGATTAAGGGGGTTAAATTAAACACTTTTTGCTCTTTTCATTTTTTCTTTCAGACTTCAGGTTTAGCAGTAAAATTAAGTTTAACATCGACGGCGCCAGTTCCCCGCGAAACCTGATGTCTTACAAAAAAAGATGCAAGAGTAAAAAGTGTTTATTTTAACCCCCTTTATCCAATAAAAAATAAAGATTAAACTTTTATAGAAGTTCATAATTTTTTGTGAAAAATTTTCTAAGTCCAAATCGCCTTGCACACCCTTTCCTACACTCCAACCCCAAAATGTCCACTCAGCATGATAATATAGTAAATACCAACCCGACCCTACACTCTGACCAATTTTTGGGTCAGTGTTTAAGTATCATCTTCTTTGTTCAGAAGATTAATTTGAAAACAACAAAAATAAATACTTACATAAAATAATAAGTTTTAGTTTAAAATAATAAGTAGACTATTGTTATTGACATTGTTTACAAAATAAATGCGTAAATTCTAATAAGACTGCAAGCAATAACAAATTATTTCTTATTTGTATACTTACAGTATTTACAAATTCTGCGATCACTGGCGAAATAGAATAATTAGATTCACACCAATCCACTGGAGAACTTCCACGTTCTAGATGCGACCACATTTTCAGCTTCTTTGTTTACTATTGCCACGAATGGTATATGTTGAATTAAGCAATACATTCACTACATAAATACGTGTATAGGTTTTATCTAGTGATTTCAAGTAACAAACATCCTAATTGGAATATAATCTAATAAGAATTTTATTAGTTCTTACAAAATCACAAATAATTTGTTTACAAAGAACTCGATACAAATAAATACGCAGCCAGCGTGCGTGCTCAGTAAATGTCAAAATGCGAATGAAAAAAATGTTCGTTCATCATTGATTGACTGACAGAAGAAGGAGATTGACTGACATTTGGATGACAGTGACAACAAAATGGCCTTGTCCGAATCTTTGTGCCACATACTACCACACAACATTTCCAGGAACATTAATATTAATGTCGGTACAAAACATAACATCTGTTTTTTCGATCTGAATATAAGTATATTTTCTGGTTAAAGGTGGATGATCAATGGATAAATTGATTGACACGTTGCTACTATTCTGTTGCGACCGCCTTGTTCAGAATCAGTCCTTGATCAGCATGTGGATCAGCTAGGTATCTAATACATATTACAATAACGCATTAATTAAAGTAACTAGGTAGCTATCTAATAAAGATATGTTCTGGAATTAGAAACGTACTTATCATTTACCTATAAAATAAATAATTGTACATATTGCCCCATTTTTTTTGTTAAGTTTAGATCAAAACTAATTTCAAGAGGATCTCGAATTTGATGTACCTACTTATCATTGATTAAAGTTTACCGCTAATCTCTTCCTTTATCTAACATAAAGTTTACACAAAAGTTCATGGGTTCATAGAAATCTTACGTTTTTTACAAATCAAATGCAATCTTTCAAAATGACAATATTCCGTCTGTACAAAATTCGTTGTCATTCGTGCATTATAAGATTATGTAAATTTATCGTTTTATATTACCTAGTTAGTCTGTAACTATATTCCTATGTAAAATTATGGATAATACTACATATCCCGGATCAGGTAAGTAGTAAACTAAAGTAAATACTTAGGTAAGATAGCTATTATTCGTGTTGCACTGTCGAAGATGCTGCTTCCACTCGATTCGGCCTGACGAACATCATTCATAGGTAGGTATAACCTAGTTTCATTTAATCCTTCAGAGAATTTAATTTGCGGCCCAAATAATAAAGTACCTAAACGTAGGGTCAGAACCCTACGGCTGTAGGGAATGCGGCTGCATTCGAGCATTTTTGATGGTAAGTACATACTAGGTATCCAATCCACTAGGTTTAATACCTACCTTAGCTAGCAGATGCCATACACTGGTAGGCAGTTACTGGATCTGAAAAGGAAGTCATGGTATGGTATACAAGTCTCCTTTAGGGGCAGCGCAGACGACAGACTATCCGTGACTGCCGTGACACACTTTTTAGTCTGTGATGCAATTACTTAGGTATATGCAGTAACGCACACGACGCTCAAAAATAAATCGCGGATATTTCACAGACCCAACGCACATCTTCGATCTTTCTGTCGGCAGAGCTGTAGGGACCTAGATGCTCTTTTTGAATGTCTCAGACGCAGACTCAATCGCACAAAAAGTCTGTCGTCTGCGCAGCCCCTTAGGTACAAACAATTCCTACAGATACTTCGCAGCACAGAATTTGTAGATAACATCACATTTTATTGTTTGCAGAAACTGATTACGACCATTGCGAATTTCAATCAACAGCAAGTAATGACTTTGTAGATAGATGGGTCAATTTAACTGTGGATAAAGAGGTGTTGCGAGGTTGTAAGCTACGCGAAGAGAAGCTTAAATCATATCCGCAACTGTTAGAATGCGAAACTGTAAATATTGATTATCCTCAGTCGCCATGCCTTGAAGATCCTTCACATTTCATGTAACCTAATTACCTACCTATTATTATTAGGACTGATCTCGTTTGAACTAGAGTAGGTCTGTAGACACAAACAGCTTTTACTAGGAAATCTTAAGTAGGTACTTACCTATCCCCACATGCAATGCATTGTGCGTTACGTACTTTAGTAAAACACTTATTTTTGGGGGCCGGAATAAGAATACCTAGTATTATGCTTGAACATTACAATCTCTAAGGACGCAACTAAAGAAATGTGTGTGCAGAAATATCTACCTACGTTTGTCTCTAAAATGTCGAGTGAGGTTACCTACAAATCAAAACTAAGTTAATACAAAAAAATCGCCTACACCGCGATAAAATGTAGGTACCTTCTACCTATAGCTTGGATAAATTTTGCAATACAATAACCATAAAATAATGGTATATTTATTATGAATTGCGCCACTGTTTTCGAATACACTCTTGGGGATAACACCGAACACGCATTGGGTATCCTGTAGGTATTGAAAGCTCTTCAACCATATGAGAGATAATCTACACCTAATTTAAAGAGGAAAGTTTTGATTGTAATTAATATTATCACGCTGATTGCTGGACACAAACTGCAATCACACGTTCACAAATAAGTATGTTATACTTACCTACCTACACATTATGGTTTAGGTACTTAAGACACAGGAAAGAGTAAGTAGCTGTTCAGACATATAGTAGGTACAATGTATGCGGTCTTATCGCTGGCAGCGATCTCTTCTAAACAACCTTTAGGTAGAGGAAATGACTTGCTTTTCACTGTGCTTAGGTACAACAACAAAGTTATAAATATTCTTTCCAGGAAAGCTTCTCAAGGCAGAAAAAGGGGAAAAACTACTCCGTGCAGCCCAAGATCAAACTCCCCCTTTGTAAGACCGAAACCAGGCTCCCGATGTACACCCCAAACTGTATATTCGAGACCCAACACACCTAGCGTTCAGACTAGGTGCGTTCCAAGATGCCCCATGAGGATCGCAGAACTGGCGGTGCCCACAAAAAGGCAATGCTTCGATACTTGGCGAAATAAATGTGACGTGCTTCCCGCGTGTATGGTAAGTTATTAATGTAAACAACACACAACAAACGATAACAATGATATAAATTATGTATCTTTGTGAGGTACATAATTATGTCTTAAATAATATTAATCAGATAAATATCCGATATAGGTGGAACGGTTAAGACAGCAAGTAATGAATGAGAAACCTATCGTACAAATTTCGGAAGCGATAAGTTGTTTTCAAAGACGAAGACCAAAATCTGTTAGATCTATGAATAGAAGGTAACGTAACCGATGCCTTTTAATATCATGCTGGCCTTTATATTTTTAAAAATAATATTATTCGTAGCCTATGTCATGAAGATCATGTCTTCATTTCAGGCCTAAAAAAGTTAGCCGTGAAACAAAGCAAAGGAATGAGAGAATCGACGAGATTAGGAAATTGTGCGCAGCATTCGCCGACAAAATAGCACATAAATTGATTACACCCCAAAATTTAAATCTCAATCCCGAGTAAGACAATATGTAATTTTAAAGACAACCTTTTCATATAAAATACAATAAACAGTTATGTATTGACTTTTATAATATGTTCATAAATTTGTTTTAGATTAGATAAATTGTCGAAAGTTATCGCTAATGAAATAGCAAATATTATACAAAATAGAAAAAAATATAACATAAACAATAATACTCATAGAAGAATCCACGCAGATGTATCGGCCAAGGTGATCACAGATTTATCTAAATATGATCATAACTTTTATATGTTACTAGATAGGGCCTATTACAAAAAACGAAAACGATCGTTCGTTGAACGGATCGCGTATTTTTGCCTCATAAATTCCTCTCATTTGTCCCTCCCGTGTTCGAATATACGAACTAAAATTCGTCAACGTCGATTTTCAACAATTTCATTGATATATTAGAACACGCGAGGGATAAATGAGAGGGATTTATGGAATCCGTTCAACGAACGATCGTTTTCGTTTTTTGTAGTAGGACCCCTTCTTACCTACTATGTACTCATTATAAATATTATTTTTCTATAGATCGCAGTTTGGATAGCTACTATCCTTGAAGATTCATCATACAAACTTCTAGAGGAAGATCTAAGAGGTAAATATTTAAATTATTTAGTATATTTGTTAAGTATTTTTTTGTCTTGTTTGTTATGTAATATTTTTTTTCTGTTTATTTTAGTACAACCATGTTTAAAAAAATATATCGGTGATGATCGAATAATCACTCTTATGGGAAAAGTCGGATCAAAAGAGAAGGCTTCAGGTGTTCTTTCATTTTTATTTTTTTGTTTTAATATTAAACAGGCATGTTATTATTATTATATCGAAATTGCATTTTGATGTCTTGGTTAACTTTTAGAACTAGAAGAAGAAGAAGGCCCTGTTTTAGATTTTATTGATGAATTGGTGCATAATGTGATAGTAAGTAAACTTTCGCACATCGCTATTTTGTGAGCTTATAACAACGAATTCGATACGATTATACAACTCATTATTTGTAGACCATTTGTGAGCCCGATATGGACAAGGACGATGTTTCTGAAACTACTTCTAAAGCTGCTAGTGACCAATACGACGGAGGCATTGAATCACCAGAATCCACAGGAAACAATGAATTCGATACTTCGACCCTCTACACAAATATTACATATGATACTGGGGATGGCACAGTAATCAAGAGCAACGAAATGGAACCTGTCGGTTCTAAGACTCAAATTAGTGTAATACAGGAAATAGATAACCAGTCGTTTGACGCTACAGAAGGTATTGAGTTAACTATTAATGATCATATTCAAGGAGAAATAAATAAGATAATTGATTTCGTAACTGCTAACAATGATACTGAAACGTCTGGTGTTGTCACAACTGCTGATGATATCGAAATTGACTTTAAACATGTTCTTGGTGAAAAAGAGTATGACAAAAATGTATCAGAACATGAAACTGATTTAACTAGGGGTTTAATCCACCAATCGCCGGGAAACTCAGAATTAGCGAATGAAATAAACGAAGTCCGGAGTGTATCTGATTTGCCATTAGTTGAAAAAGCTTCTTCGAATTCCTATATAATAGGTGAAGCGGACAATGATAAGTCTTATCAATTAGTAGAATCTGAAGGTGCCAATTTAAATGACGCCTTAGAACTATCATCCGAAGAGTCTCTAGACGAAAAGAACAAAAAAGTAAAGTTTTCAGAAATAGACATGGGTAATAATAACTTTTTTTTTACTTTTTTCTTTTAGATAATTAAAAAATATTCCAACTTTTTGAATTTCAAAATTTGTGATATTTTATAAAATTATATCGTTTCAGCCTCTCGAGGATCCATCAGCAAACTTTTAGACGGAGTCGGGTAAAATTTCATTTTGGTTATTATAAGAAACAACTTTTGACGACCAATACGGTTCAGTGGTAGGGAACGCAGACTCTGATTGACGCACAGTACAAACGTTTCTGTGCATCAACATGGCTGTTTGTATTGGTCTGGTTGTTTATTTGCAAAAAAAATTATCTAAGTATTTTTATCAGGTTTCTAGTACCCATAGTTCAAGCTTCAGCTTAGTTTGGGACTAGATGACGCTTATGTCGCCCTGCCTGGTATGTCTTGGGTTATTTATTTAATTTTGTTAGAAAAAAATTAGTAAAAATTTGTTAATGATAATAAAATTAGGTCTATAATAATATATCTACTTTCCAGCGTCAAACAAGTTAAAGGGGATGAAACAGAAAACGTAACGTGGATAGATTCAACCGACAGTATGAAACAAGATTTAGTATTAGCACCACCTAACGATAATTTACTCAGTAAGAATTCAATTTTCTTAATAATTTCCATATTTAAGTAGTTTCCACATCACACACTATAAAACTACGATTGTATATGTAGGTGATGCAGATGAATCTTGGCCCGAAGATATACCATCATCAACTCTCAAGCCCAGTGCCAGTGTTAGTAGGTCTGTTACATCACTCGGGAGAATTTTGGAGAAAGACGAAAAATTGTTTTTGGTGGAAGATGAAATTCTTAGTGTTTTGAATTTGGAAGGTGCAAAAAACAGAGATTCTGATGAAAAAAGCGGCGATCAAGGAGACACACCAATAGAATTGATGAAAACTGTTGATAACGGCGCGTTCATTCAAAAAAAGGATAAACTTGAAACATCCAAAACGGAAGACATTAAATTAAATACAATGGTAGAAAATAAGGAGGATCAAAATATTAAAAAGGATACTATCGATATATCGGTGGTGGGAGTGGGAGGTAATGAAAAGATAGAGGCTAAATGTACGCCAATAGAGATTGACAGACAGAAAATACAGGATCCCAAAACAATTCTTCAGAAACTGGAACAAGACCGACAATTTCAACAAACTGTAGGTCAGACCGTACAAAGTGATTTAAAACCGGCTGAGAGTGAAGCGAACTTTATATACGAAGCGATTCAACAAAAAATAAAATCTTCTTATGTTTTACCTGAACCAAAGTTTGATTACAGTAAGTATGAAAAACATAAAATTACTTTGCAATTTAGGACTACCGCATCGAAAACTGGCGTAAGGTGGCGCAGAATACTCAAGTTGGAGCGAAATACTTTTTGGGTTTCTAGCTTAGGTAGTTAGTTATTTGACTACCTACATATAATATCATCATTTCATTTGCCTGCCCTGTTCCCATTATCTGGGGTCATACCAACATATAATATACGATTTCAATATTTTACAGAAGTACACCCAAATACTGCACCGTCTTGGTTGAGACATGATAGTGGAAAAGGCGAACCAAGCGAGGATTCCTTCCGAGATGGATGCAATACCAAAGGTTGACTTTCTTTATTAATATCCTGATTAATTTTATAAGTATATACTAAATATCGATTACCTTCAACATAATATTTTATTATTTCACGACAGCCAAATTCAAGGAGAGCGAAATTAGAAGTTGGTGCAAAGATCTTGATCGCATATTTGTTAATCTGGAAATGTGGAACAATTGGGTGGATACTACTTGCAAGAACGTATTGCATCTTAAGCAAAAACGAGGTAAGGACTTAGCAAACGTCTTAAATGTCGAAGCACATAAAAATAAGCACACACGGTTGCACAAAACAGGCTTTTTTATACCGCAAAAGTGGCAAACAAGCCTACGGCCCGCCTGTTGTTAAGCCGTAGCCTATGGCAACACCAGTGGCATCAAAAAGGCTAGGCTTTTCTCAAATTCGAAAAGGGTCCAAACATCTTTGTCCAAGGAGATTCTAGTAATTTCAACTTTTTTTTTTGCACTTTCAAAAGGGGGTTCTCGGGGTAGCTGTTATGGCAGTATCACCTTCCTACTATCGTACCTATATCTAGATCACGACACTGAACAATCATACAACCTGACACTTCCCGTCCCCTAGTAGGACGGCAAAGTATCTATAGGTAGGCGAACAGTTTCAACAATAATTTCGTTTACGTACCTACGTATTACGTAGAGATATACAATTAATATTTATACTAATTCAACTTTCAGAGATGAATAGATTATTCGCACCTAACGCAATAAAGAAAGATGCAAAAGAATGGGTGACGCTAAAAAAGAATATTGATAAAGATACAGTTTTATGGACAAAGTTGAACCAGCGCGCCTACGAGAGGCTAAAATGCTACAAGGATAAAGCTAAGGTTTTATATGCTCGTTGTTAAGAATAATTAATCTTACGACTTCCTACTTTTGTTTAGATCATTTATTTTTTAATTTTAATTATTTATTTTTATTTTTGTATAAAAGTACAACCACAACCTGGCTGAAAAACCGGAAATGATGCACGTTAAGCCAAATGGAACTGATTTCGAAACCATTTTGAAGACTATGGAGGACATCGATAGGACGTGTTTGTGGATGCATCGTACGGTAGCTACAAAAACTAAGTTACATAATGTAGATAGACAATATTCATTACAAAAGTATATAAATATTTTTTATTTATCAAGTACATAATTAAGTTGTTATGAGTATTTTAGACAAAGCCGAAATAAGTGTCGCTCAACATGTCACACTCCATCAGCTGTCATGGACCCATCAAGTATATTACGCCCGCGCGAGTTTTAGTGTTGCCCTTGTAGGTCCTCAAAGGGTTTTCTGAAAAAAGAAATCCACCAGATGGTACCACATAAAAGGCAGGTCCAACTGTTACGTGATTGGCTCTTTTGACATGGCAGTGACATTTACATAGCAACGGACCAACCACATGATAGCTGGACCTGCCTTTTATGTGACGTCATCTGGTGGATTTCTTTTTTCAGAAAACACTCATTGTACATTAACTTCTTGGCATTCTTTACAGATTGTTTCTACAGAATATTGTATGGCATGTGATTGGAAAAATAATCCAAGAAGAAAAATGTGACATTATAAATCATCATCATCATTTATTAGCCTGTGACAGTCCACTGCATTATAAGTGCTTGGTTCCATCTTCTAAAACAAATTATTTTGAAATGTTTTAGTTTTCGTAAATTTTTGTCAATGGAAATAAAAAAAATTGCTTGTAAATATTCATGATGAATGTATTATTTCTTACCTCTAAAAATTACATAAATATTCGCACAATTTAAGCTTAGCTCACTTATAATGAACAGAGATTTGATTGAAATCATATTTCCGTACATTGCAGTCTCTGCAGCCAGCGAATATCCATTTACCATTAAAAGATAAGTCTCTGATTCCATCGCAATCGGATCCCGTTAGGTGGACCCTGGTGGTTCTGTGGGCATCTTGCACAGATATCACAGTGCACGTCCCGTCCTGGCGGCCGACGGCATACAGCTGATTCGGTAGAGTTACCATACTTAGAATCGGGTTGGCTGATTCATTCCATTCTCTGATGACAGAGCCGTCTTTCAGACTCAGCTGGACAATCTAAAAAAAAAAACATTATTGATTATGAAACAAAAAAAATGGCATCCCATGAAATGATAATGAACATATGAATTAGGTACCTATCACTATAAAATTTGGTTTAGTTTTGTAATGTTTTTTTTTAGATTATGTAGATGAATGTATATTTCTGTTGAGTATATTTAAGTTTGAACTTCCAAGATAATTTTTTAATATAGTAACAGGTTTACATTTTACCACACACAGAGACGCGAATTGCGAATTTTATTTCCACCACTCGCCGGGCGGAGCCAAGTAATTTTTCCTTGTAGGCGCGGTGAGCAATGGAAATAAAATTCGCAATTCGCGTCGCCCGTCGCTCGTCTCCGTGGCCTGGCCGTTAGATCTAAAGGGAGTCTACACAAAAAGCACTTTTTGTGTAGATTTGAATCTTATATCATTATTATCAGTATAGACTGAGAAATTGAAAAATGATAAGATTCAAATCTACACAAAAAGCACTTTTTGTGTAGATTTGAATTTTCACTCCCTTTAGCTATACATATAATGCTTATATTATTATTCTTAAAACCGTTTAAAATTTAATCCCAATAGGTCATGAGCTAAGAATCTGGTGATGTGTGTTTAAATTGTCTTGCTTTCCGAGTTGACCCCTTAAGCCTAGGTGCATCTATATTGTATATGTAATATGTTAGAGTGCATTTACCTTTCCATCTGAACAGCCAACAATTACTGACTCATCTACCACAATGCATGCATTGACAGGGGACTCCAACTGCTTCCGAAAGATTTCTTCTCTTTTTGCCACATGTGAACAAATTATAAGACCACTCTCACATCCCGCCACTAATAATTTGTTGCTGGTACCTACCTGAATCAAAAATTTATATTAATGGTAACAAATAAACAAAAAATAATGAATATATTTTGATCCATCAAAATGTTGACTAATTTTAAAGCAAAATGCACACATACTTCTCTTTCATTATCTACTTCAATGTCTTCTTGTGTAGTAGTTATAGCACAGCAATTAATTGGCCCATGACCTTCTAATATGTTGTCGAGACAGGTTGACATTCCTACATCCCAAAGTTTGGCAGTTCCATCTCTGAAAGAAGTATAAAACTTTAAAATCACATTGAATATTTATTAGATGAGGAGTTTTAAGAAACATCTTCTTGTCTTCACACATTGTTATGCTTCATCATCATCATCAGCCCACATACTGATGTGAAAAAACGAAAAGTTGTTATGCTTAGATTATCTTTATTTATTCTTTTAATATATTAAGAAATTTTTATCTGTATGTTTGAACATGTATCAAGCAAAAAACTACTGCATGGAATTTATTGCGGTGTTTGACTTATCCATTCATTGTCCATTGAAGACTGTCCCTTGCTACTCCTTTCCATCCTTTGTGGTAGATAAATCCTCCCAATGTCGTACCACTCTTTATTTTTATACCACTAAGGCAACCAAGCCTACGGCCCACCTTATGTTTACTTATAAATATGTGTAAAAAAATATGAAATAAAATAGTGTTAATCTACATACTTGCTAACAGTTAGAACATTTCTGCCCTTTTCTATAATTGTCACATCAGTAACTGCCATACTATGTCCTTTTAATGTTACTGGATTAATTCCAGATTCTGCAGACCAAATTCTACTTGACCCATCCGCACCGGCCGAAATAACTACAATACCAGACGGGAAGAATCTGGTCTTGTATATCGGTCCTCCATGACCTTTTAAATCTAGTTGCACTTCACCTAAAAATAATAAATGAATACCAAGTTAATTTAATAAAATAAATTACCTTAAATATACCTAAGAGATTTTTTTATGAAAACTTTTAAGTTACTAGTTTTTAAATTACTGTAGTTCTGTGTCTCTCTAAAAGTCTAATGAATTTGGCCTTCTGGGGGCTTCTGTCAGTTTGGCGATATGCCACCCTGCAGTAGTTACGCCACTGCATGTCAAAAACTCTTGACAAATAAAAAAAGGATTTTAATAATGAATGTTGATTAGTTTCGTCGGGGTGCTCCCGGAACTACTTCATTGTCTTCGAAGTACAGTGCCGTGTTTGTGGAAAAATAAACTATTAATAATTTAAAAGTTATATAAGTACTATAAAATCTTACTTGTCCTGCTGTCCCACACTAACAGTTTGTCTTCTTCGCATGACGAAATAGCCAATGAGTTTTCTGCTGCAGAAATAGACAAGACAGCTTTCTTATGAACCTTGTGAGCCTTTGTAGGCGCCACAAATGCTACCTTTAAGCCAGAATCTATGTGCTTCACCACTAGACTCAAGTTGCCATGGGATACATACTGGTAGTTGTTGGTAAAATTAATTTTGATTTTGTTATCAGATTTGTTTACTGTTGTTTTTAATTTATCATGAATACTGGTTTGATTCAAGTATTTGCATGATATCCATGCCTCGCCATTGGGTAACCTGAAGAAAAAGAAAGGATTTTAATTTAACCAATGCCAATATAAAGTGGGTAAGTAACACCAAGTTAGAAAGAAACAATCATAAGTAAGTTAAAGTTCAATTTATTGAGTGTTGTTTAGAGGTCCACAAGAAAAAGGACGATTTTACTTTTATAAACGCACAAATAGCAAAAGTCCACCCGGTCAGAGTGTATCCAAACACACCACTCTTTGCAACGCTCCAATCCCCCTTTTATCGCATAAAAAGGATAACATGGGAGTGTGATTGTGTGTGAATATGATAACCACTCTCCTCTAGAACAATGTGGGTTACTTAAAATTCGGATTTTTACTTGCCTAATAACATCGTTCCAATCACATTGAATGGTTATAACAGGAACCGAAGACATTATATTGTTAGATATTTTTACTTAAACAGAACGACACCGCAGCGGCGATGACTCCGGATTTTACGAATCAAAACAAACATGACAAACTGTCAATGTCAATTTTGACTTTTTTTCTGGTTATTTTTTTTGATGTTACAGTTCATGGCCTTGGATCAAAGCTTTCGACTAGACTTACAGTAGTGATGTACTATAATAAATAATCAACTGCTTTTTTATATCGATATTTTGTAATAATACGTGATGAATCGATTCAAAAGTAACCATAAGTCAATTAAAAAAAATACGAAGGTAGGTATTTTACCTACTGTGAGTGATTATTGTGTGTGATGCGACGAGTGATTGTGTTTTGGTTTTAAGAAAGTGGGCGAAGCGTACTCGTATTTCAGCGGTACGCTGTATTTAATCGTGTAGTTACAATTTAATGTAACCAAACAAAGTGGACGTTGTATAGGGATGAAATGCAGTAGCTCCCACCACAAAAATGCATTTTTCCATTCCTGATCTGCAGCAATTTCATGATGACAATGGGATCTCGTATACAGTAAGTTAATGAATATAAATATTGTTTACTATTTTAAGTATTGTGCTGTTTCAAGTTTCTTGTACTTTAATAATTGTATATCTGTTGTAGGGCTACAATATTCACATTGATGGATTTTTCCATTGCACTGCGCGATACAAACAGCTGCTCAGTCTACATGAGCAGCTACAAGCCCAAAACCCCTATTTTAAATTACCACAGTTCCCTCCAAAGAAATTATTCCTTACAAGTTCACAATTGGAAGAACGAAGAGTGCTATTAGAAAAATACATTCAGTTAGGTAAGAATGAAGTACATTTCACTTAAAAAAAATAAAATGTCTGTTTATGTGGTTGGAATTATGTATTTGATGTATTGTTATTGTTTCAGTGGGTCAAAACCCAATTTTAGCTAACTCCGATCTTCTAATTACATTCCTGTATTCTGCTCAGCAAGAAACACATTGTGTGAGAATGCATGAAGTGGACATTGAAATATCACTAATGAATGGTTACCGAATACCATTATCTGTGTCTTCCATTGATACTTCCAGTACAATATTAGATATTGCTTGTAATTACATTAATTTACCAAAAGAATTGACTAAGTATTTTTCATTGTATTTGTTCAACTGGAGTTGTGCGAAGGATGGCCAACCATCCTTGAAGAAACTTGAAGACTATGAATCTCCATACATATCTCAAAAATATGTGAGGCCGGAAGATAAAATTGTTTTAAGGAAAAGGTATGTGAGTATTTCAATTGTGTGTGACTACTATTGTTTACATTTCTTTTTAACTGGTCTTTTCCTGTTGCAGTTATTGGGATCATTGTTATGATGTTGATTTGATGATAGACCGGGTGTCTTTGGACCTTTTGTACTTGCAAATTATAGAAGAGATAGATTTGGGCTGGATTGTGGCAGATCCTCAGACTAAGGAGATCCTGTCGTCATATGAGGCAAAAAAGCAAAAACGTGAGGTAAGTACCTATCCTTGTTACTTAGTTTTTTAATTTGCTTATAATGCAATTACTTATATGAAACTAAGTTAATTGATGAGGAGTAAATTTTGTTTTCCAAAGTCTATACTGTTAGCCTTGGGCTGTCTGAATCCTAAATCAGGCCTATACCTAAATAAAATGATAAAACATGCCTACAACCTTTTTTGAGGGCTAAAGACTCCCCTGCTGCAGAACTTATGAAGGCAGGCAAGCTAGTACTAGTATTATTATCTGTTCTATATATGTAATAACTTTATCAGAAAGTGGAGAGACTGGCTATAAGTCTTGTCCTATTATAAGAACTCAAGTATTTTATACAATGTCCTATAATAATTACAGATTAATACTTTTCTCTATTCTTAAAATGTGGCTTTATCTGCAAAGAGTTCAAAGTGTAATCTCCTAAGTCAAGTTTACTTATTTTATCAGTAACTTATAAATAATATTTATTAAACTTATGAAGGAATAGTAGGTTTAATAACATGAAATTGATATTATTTGGACTCTCCTGATAATTAAGACCAGTTTGTTCATAACTTTTCTATGATTATCCTACTAAAGTGCCAATTTGAAAATTATCTACTCTAAAGTTCTCTTCTTAGAACACAAGTTAGTATTATTAAGGAACTAATATAAATACTTGTTGAAGTAGCATCGGTTAGCCTAAGTGATTCAATTACTTAGGGGGTGAAGATTGATATTGGGCTCACACTCAAATATCTGGGCCTACTTCTCGACCCGCGGTGGCAGTTTGGCCCGCATTTTAGCGGGCTGTCGCCGCGGCTCCTGAAGGCTGCCGATGCCTTCGCCTGGCTACGCCGGCATATTAAAGAGTATGGCGCTCTACGGAGCGCCAATCTGGGCGGACGCAGTTTCGCGTCCTGAAAACCTCCGACAGCTCCGGCGGCCCCAGAGGGCAATGGCCCAAAGGGTCGCCCGAGCTTATAGAACCGTCGGCTACGATGCGGCTTGTGCTCTGGCCAGTACCCCACCCTGGGCGCTCGAAGCTCAGGTACTGGCCAAAGTCTACACTTGGACGACTGAGGAGAGGGCAAGTGGGAACCGCCCTGCTCCTGAAGAAAAAGGCGCCATGCGGAGGGAGGCTTATGACGAACTGGTCCGACAGTGGGCCGAGAGCCTCGCCTCCGCAACTTATAGTCGGCGGCTGTTGGACGCCCTGGGCCCTGCACTGCAGCAGTGGCTAGAGCGTCCACATGGATACTTAACCTTCCGCTTGGTGCAGGTACTGACCGGACACGGCTGTTTCGGCAGTTACCTGCATCGCATCGGGCGGGAGGCTTCACCGGGTTGTTGGGGGTGTGGGGCACAGCTTGACACAGCTGACCACACCCTCGTCTCGTGCCCGTCTTGGACGGACGAACGCGCGGTTCTAACCAGCGCCATAGGTGACATCTCTGGCCTCCCAGCCGTCGTTCCTTCTGCGAGACAGTCATCTCGCAGAAGGAGGCAGCAGAACGAGAGCGCGAGGACGATCCCTCGGCTCCAGTCCAGCGTCGACGCAGAAGGGGGCGTGCTCGGCGGATCTTCGACCGCCAAACGCCTCCTGATGGGGCCCAGCGGGTGGTTGGTGCGGGGGCACCTCCACCCGCCTTGCACGGGTCCCCGTCCCCGTCGGATGGGAGTGGGCCGGCCCTCCGGGCCGCTCCCATCGCTCCCCTTTGAGGGGGGCCAGTTGGGCCCGCGTAGGCGGGCAGTGCTGGTGGTGTCGCGGCAGTCCTAGTCTTTCCGGGTCCCGTGACACCATCCCCATAGGCGCTTGACAGGAGGGGCCGGGGTTTTTAGTGGGTATTCCCTGCCTCCTTTCCACCTTGAGGCAGGGTGAGTCCCACATACCCCGTCACTCCCCCCGGGTGACGGGGATGCCTAAAAGCATTTTCCTCGGCATAAAAAAAAAAAAAAAAAAAAAGTGATTCAATTACTTGTAATTGTTTTCAATTTATAACTAAAGACGTGATCTCAAATATGCATGATGTCGTCAAACGATGAATAATACGCGTCGCCGTCATTGTGATATGGCCGCGTTGCAATCAAAATCATAAAAAAATATAATCTGTTGTGTAGGTAGTATGTACTAACAGGTATAGGTAGGTACCTACCTCTAATACTGTTATCAATCTGGCAAACGACTGGTGTGCGTCACCGAAGTGAGAAGCTACGCCCTGCGTTCGCCAACCTGTCTGCCCAGGGTGGCGATTGGGTACCTACATCCTCTAGATGTTTGCCCTAAATGGCGAACAACTGGAGAGGCCTATGTCCAGCAGTGGACTGCAATAGGCTAATAATAATGATACTGCTATCAAACGGTTCGAAAAGAATAGTTAGGTTGGTCTAAGTCCTACTAAATTGTGCCTTACGGTATGGGGCGAAGAATACTACCGAGGTATCCCTGCCTATGTAGGTCAGTGACGTCCTACCGGGAAGGCGTAGTGGTGCCCCTACTCTCAAACTGCACAGCGCTACTAAGCTGAGGAGGCGTTGAAAAGAGAGCCGACGGGCATCCTTTCGAGGAGCACTCGTAACGGACCACCGTCAGGCTTAGTGGGAACTCTTCGTTTTAGGTGTGAATCCCAAGTGTCCCGTACCTGGAGCCTTGGTGTACGCCTCAGGGCATTCCTGACGTAAAAAAATTAAACTTTATTGAAATGTTACGGTATTTTATTTGTCCATACGAGTACCTGGCTTGTGATATAGCGTAAATGAAAAGTACGGTACCATCGTAATGTATGACTCTTGTACAATTTATCTACTTTGTCACGTAGGTAAAGGGTGACTCGAATGTAAAAGATTCCGACCACTACCTACTTCCCGTTTAACATTTAGCGGAAAATATTAATTTCCGTAACACGTTGTGTTGACATGCCTCTCAGGAAATATATAGAATCTTGAAACAAGCACATAATATCCGTCTGCTCGAACGGAACCACAAGAAACTCAATATGAAAGAGTAAAGCCGGAAACACATATCATACACGCGACATATCAACGCACGTTGGATATTCCAGTCATAGTGTTGCATCGGGTGTTCATAGTGTGTTTCTCTGCGTGCAAATGGCTTTCATAAAAGGCTTTCTTTGCGCTTCTACAAGTCTAAGACCAATTATGTTCGATAGTTGTCTCGTGCTGCGATGATAAGAGTGACCGAGAGTTTGGCGTCACACAAAATTCGGATTTTATAATTCTTTACATAATTATAGTCGAACTTCACGTACAGGTAAGTTAGTTTGACTACTGATTAGTCTGGTTAATCTACATCAAAACAACTAAAAAACTGTTTAAGTTACCCTGTACGTATTGCACCAATCGTATTTTGGTATTTTTTATTTTTTTTATAATTCAGACAACATCACATACATTGCTCCGATTCCAAAGGAAGTAGCTTAAGCACTTGTGTCATGGGTATCAGAACAACGAAGGTACCACAAATACATACTTAAATACAAATATAAACACCCAGACACGGAACAAACACAAGTGTTCATCACACGAATGTTTGTCCCGGGTGGGAATCGAACCGACGACCCTTGGTTCAGAAGGCAGGGGACTACCAATTGAGCCACTGAGCCAGCTATTAGATTAGACAAAACTACGCAACTTCAAAAGTGTGAAAATTAGTAGGAACTTGGAATGCTTGTCAACACTCTTGACTTGACCAATTAGATTTCACTTTCATGTTACATTTTATACTAGGTAGCTGCACCCGGCATGCATTGCATAGCCACATTACGTTGTCTTCTGGTTGTCGTGCCCCAAATGAGCCGAAACGCTAACTATTTGGTACTCGTAGTTGGTTACTAGCGTATTAATAATGAGGTTGGCTTGGAGCGAAAAGATGATGGGCCGTTCCCTTACATCCCTATGCCTATTGTACCTATTCCCCTCTAGAAAAAAAGTTAAAATGAACACTAAAGCAAATTTCGTTACATATTCGCAGTACATTGAATTGGCGAGAACGTTGCGTCATTACGGCCGAATACCAGCCGGGGAGGCGCTGACTGCGACGCCCAACGTCGGGGAGACCGGCGCGGAGACCAGCTGCCGGGTGCGGGTGTCGCTCGCGTCCAAGGAGCTCACTCTGACCAGCGTCGCGAATCCAGCGAAGGAGCACCGGTTCAAGGTCACGAGGATGAGGTGCTGGAGGATCACCACTTTGCATGCGGTGAGTCTTACTTACTGATTTATTGTCGTATGTCCTGTGGATGGGGCCGAGGGCGTCCACAGTACGTCGCCATCCCGAGTGTATGAGCTTCGCGCTTCACTTCGCTCAAGGTCATTCCTATCTCATTCTCTTCTGCAGTGATCGTCCGCCGCCGGGGTTGTTATGGGCGGCTGTGTTTCCGTTTGCCTTAGGGATTCCAGTTTAAGGCTTGTCTCGATCCCTTTTAAGCATCTGGCTGATCCAACACCTCGATGCGGACCATGCGCTGAGTACTCTTTTGGAATGTGTTCAACTGTCATTTGTGTGGTCATGACTTCATGAGACGGTTTTGCGATGCGACAGCAGGCTTCGACGTTAAGCGTTGCCAAGTGATGACAAGTGCGCTTTGTCTCAAGGGGTGAGAGCCTTCCGCTCCCCCAACAGTCCGGTGATGATGACAAGGCCGGCCTGGCCATCATCGTAGTCATTTAGGAAAAAAAAACTCATTATCTTGTTCGATTTGTAAAAGATTTTTTTTAAACCTAAGTATAATCATACGCCCATTCCAATCCACTATTTTGATCGATCTTAGACTTATCTCATCAAGTGATTGCTAGTCATCCTTCGGTAGTCGTTACTCCATCAAACCTACTCTACGTTTGCCGATAAACTGAAACAATCCCGACCTCGTTTACCCCAATTTGCCACTTCAGCTCGCGAGCTATGTCGATAAAAATCCTAGGTATAGTTATAATAATAATAAGATTACCTATCATTCTTTGTCTAGACATACTCGGATCTATTGATTGAAAGGGTTCGAACCGCCCATCGTCATTATAATTATGCCGTTAATTACTAAGATAGTACTAGTTATTTAAGTGATTATGTTGTGACCGCAAACATAAAATGTTTACATATTAAAAGTTATGTGGTTACGTTATCATGAGAATGCCCACTCGAACACAATATTGAATAGTATTGAATAAACCTGATATCGATGTCAGTTAATGTTTGGATAACAGTGATATGATAATGCTGTTGCATATGAGCTATTGCTCATTGTTAGTTACATCACTTACGTGGTAGAGGTGACTCATCGTATTGACCATAGAAATATACATAAAGACTAGCAGCCCGCGACTTTGCACGAAAAATGATAATATGCTTAAATAAGTTATAGCCTCACTCATTACTCGTACAAAGTTTCTCGTGTATAATATTAGGAGGATAGAACGGCGATCATGTTTTATTTTTAAAGATCACCAAGAGTAAAGTTTTTCGAGCGTATGAATTTCGAACGCTCGAATCAACAGCCAGTGCACACATATCGCTCGCTCGCATCGCTTGGGCATTCTCCTTGCAACGATAGTTGGAAAATACATTTACAATGTGTATGTATTGGATGTGAATAAGTTGTTTTAGTATGTTAAAATGGATGCTGCTGGATCGCTGTTGGATCTGACGTTTTACACCATCGGTAGAGGTGGCGATCTCTTCGTTTGTTAGCATTAGAAAGAACAAAGTTTGTGTCTTCTATTATTTTCATGTTCAAAGCGTGTAATCATCCAAGGAATGTCTTGGCGTGCAGGAACGTATCGCATTTTAGTTTCGAAGGCTAAGACTTAATTTGGGTCACTGATCCAGCGGCGGTTAGTTAGTCAGTGCAAGATTGAACCACGCGCTTAGTGCACACAAGTCTGTTCTATCCTTGGAATAGAAATATTTTTTCTTTATTAATATAGACTTAAATCAAGAAGTTGTAAATCGTCAAGTGCAATATACAAAAGTACATAACAATGATTCTCGTATTCATTAATGTGATATTGACATTATATTTTCTATACATTTTAGATGGAAAGGCCTCAAACCAACGGACACGGTTCATTGCTCGAAGATTCGAACAAAAACTTCGAATTATCGTTTGAATACCTCGTCAGTAAGGATAACTTGAAATGGATAACCTTGAAGACGGAACATGCAACCTTTATTAGCGTCTGCTTGCAGGTTTGTACACATTCACGATTTTGGAATGTACCTACGAATGATTTGAAATAAGTAAACAGCACATTACTTACCTACTTATATTTTTTAATCGCACTTATATTTTATGAGTATTAATAATCGTGTCAGGAGTGACTTGGCTGATAGCGTAACAGTAACATACTATTTACACAAGTTCAAAGACTCTTTCACGGGACAAACATAGAATACTTTCGTAATGTTTAGTACAAAATACTGTATTTACTAACTTAATCACTCCATATGATTCTGAAATACCTACATCTCAAGTAATTTTGTCGTGTAAATTTGTTTGGTGAAGGATTAAGCTTATAAGGAATCTATAGGTACTTTAGAGGTCAATTCTGTAGGTACATGAAATATATTTTCAAAATATGTATCTATCAGGGGGTGATTAGTGATCGATACTGATGCCAAAAATGCAATCAGTAAAATTTTTGTCTGTCTGTATGTTGGTTATAGGAACAAAAACTACTCAGCGGATTTTAACGAAACTTGGTACAATTATTATTCATACTCCTGAAGTATGAAGTAAACACTTTTCATCACGCTGCAATTAATATGAGCAGAGCAGTGGGAAAACGGAAGAAACTTTTATCTGTATGTTTGAACGCACATCACGCGAAAACTACTGCATGGAATTGAATGCGGTTTGCACCAATGTATTGCTGGAGGTCTAACTTAAAACCATTTTATGGAAGTCCGCTATTTTTGAAACACGATATCCACGCGTGCTACGCCGCTGGCACAGCTACAGTTCATTCGCGTTAAGAAAATAGTGACTGACAGGTCACTGACAGGCCTAGATCAAAACGCTAGAAATATTTCTAGCGTTTTGATTGGCTAGTAGCCTGTCAGTGACCTGTCAGTCACTATTTTCTTAACGCGAATGAACTATAGAAATTTTATTTCTAGCGTTTTAATTGGCTAGTGGCCTGTCAGTGACCTGTCAGTCACTATTTTCTTAACGCGAATGAACTATAGTAGTAAAATAAAGCATAATAAGTCACGTTCAACACAGATTTGCCTTAATGTTCCAGTCGATAGTGGACGAGCTGATGAGGCAGAAGAGCGGCGCGGGCCCCGCGTCCCCGCGCGGCCTCAAGCGCGGCAGCCTCACGTACGTGCGCCGCGACGGCTCCAGCCAGCTCATCACCCCCTCCTCCTCCAGCGACACCCTGAGCTCGGCCGTGAGTATAACATTATAGTTAACTAGCTGCTGCTCGCGGCTCTGCCCGCGTGATTATTCGTATAAAACATAGCCTATGTGTTATTCTGATGTACAAACTATATTCCTGTAAAGTTTCAATCAAATCCGTTCAGTAGTTTATGCGTGAAAGTGGAACAAACATCCATCCATCTATCTATCCAAACAAACTTTCGCGTTTATAATATTAGTAAGAAGATAAGATAAGATAAATAAAGTATAACATTGTAAAGGGATGTAAAGGATGCGGTCTATCACTATCATCATCAAATTCTCTAAATCTGTCGCCTTTTATTTCCAGAATGGAGATTCCTACACGTCTGGTAGTTCGAGGGAAATCTTTTCTGTTCAAAAGCTGGCTGAAAAGTTTTCGTCGGTCGCGTTCAAGTCCGGAAAGGACTGCGTAGAAAATAACGCCTTTGAGGCAATCGGGGACGAGGAACTTTAAACAATAATATTATGAAAGAATTAAATCGGATGTATCTTCCAAAGATGGATTTGTAGTTGAGAAACGAAGTTGCCAATAATAATATCTAAGCTAAATGTATATACTTCTTACCCAGTTTGTACCTAATTTTAACTGTACAGTTTAATATTTGGTTACAAAACCTTTTTATCTTTTGAAAGGAAAATTAGATTTCATTCGAATTTAGGTATGTATCGGTTATGTCTGCTGTATTATTTCTTCAGAACAACTTGCCATAAAATGAACAATTATCAAATAAATCAATTTAATTTAAGTATGTACTAGAATTTTAATATTGTGATTGAATTATGTTGTTTCCCGAAATATTAGGTATTTTATATATAATATTAGGATTTTGTTTTATTAGTGTTATTTTTCATGATTACTGTACACATACAGTATAGAGCCTAACTACAGTTTAGCTCTCAAACATCACAATTTTACCATTAAAATATCTAATGGAAGGCAATTTCCTTTACTGATGTAATATAATTTGCAGGCCAGTTCCATTGAACAAATACCGAATATTATGTTTATGTTTTGTTGTAAAACGATAATGATTTTCTCGAAATATGTGTAGAATTTAGTTATTTCTCATATGTAAGTAAAACCACCTAGTCTGTAAATCTCTAATAATGTTAATTTGATACGGTTATCAGGGATGTTGCGTGATAAATAATATCTCTTTGTTTTTTGGCACTTGTTAATGTTTCTTCTGTTGTTTTACATTTGAAAATGTACAATAAGCAGTTTACTTACTCAACATTATGATTTAAGAAAGAGAAAACCATATCAAAGTGATCTAATTTAATTTTTAGAAAATGTATGGCACTTCTTGCAAGTTTATTGACTTTGGATTTTATTGAGTGCAAGCTTTTGAGAGCAACTCTTTTATTTAGCCATTATATATTTTTTTTATTTTATATATATTTTGTATCATTTTATATTTATTGTAAAACAACTTTTACAATATCTAAATAATGTTCCAATTATCCCATATAATCTACTAAGTACTAACTCACTTTATGTACTAAAATTACACTTGAAATAGGTAATGTTTTTTCAGATTAGGTGTAACTGTAAAATATGGTCATATCATTATGGAAAAGAATTCATTATTGGAATTCAACTTGTTTTTGAAGACATTTCTTATTATTTTGTTAGTGAATTTATTGTGGTTTTACATTTCCACGTAACAAATAAGAATTTAAAATATCAGATTATACAAAAGACTTTAGATAGTACCTATGTACCTAAGTATTACCGTAGAAGACATTAAATTGGTTTAAATGCTGCTTGTGTGAACGGAGTACACATTACTTAAAGTATGCATGATTGTTTAAATTAGAGGACCAAGCTCTAAAATGCCAAAATGCATTTCACTTTAATTCTGTAGCCTAAAGATGTAATAGTTAAGAGGGTAGCCAAACGGGCCGGTAACAATCAAGGTTTATTAGATATACAGTTTATAACAAAAAAACACAACACTTTTAGTAATAGGATTAGGACCCCCTACAAATTCGTCAACATTTCTCAGCTTAAAAATAATGCAAAGCTTTTGTAGTTTCTTCCTATACAATTTTTATTACTACATACATATATTTAGTAACGACATTTTACTGTGTACCTGATTTTGAGGCTCCAATATTCGGCACTGGCGCAACATGATGACAATCATGATGATGATTTTTTATTAGATTGAGGAAAAGTCTGTTAGCTGAAATTAAATTTTTATTTGTGCTCAAATAATCTTGTTTAAGTACTGGCAACTGGCACAGATAAGTAGATTATTCCATGTCACTTATACAGTAGCGCTCAACCTCTGTGTATAGTTATACAACTAACATTTAAAACTATACTAATTACTGAAATTATTGTGAATAAATTCTCTCTAGTACTGCATTGTTGTCTATTATAAATTTATATTTGTTATTATGGTTATGTGAAATTAAAATTATTTTAGAGGGACCATTTGTTAACTTTAATGATTTAATTATACATTAGTATTTATGAAATACATGCCCCATATCTCAGAGGCCATAATTATACATCTGCCATATATTTTCAATTCTATTCCTTTAAACTATTTTTAACAATTTACGTAGTTAGGTCCAATAAAATGTTTTCTTTTATATAAATATGGTGTTATTATTTCCTGCTTACTATTTTGGAATATTTTATTAATTTTCCCCATATACATTATACTTTGACAACATAGTCTATTGCACATTTAGATGGTGATTACACCATCTAAATGTGCTAGGTTAAGGTATAAGGCTGTGTTAAGGTATCCATTGTAGAATGGTTAGCTCTTAAACAGACTGACAAACTGATAAATCATTTCTACTCATGTATGATGAGCAATTGGGTGTGTCATATCTATAGACATGTATTATTCAGGTGTTGAAAATAATGAAACTTTATCTATACTTATAATAAATCTGTAGAGAGGTCAATTCTGTACATAAAATATTTTTTCAAAATAACTATCAGGGGGTGATAAGTGATCGATACTGATACCAAAAATGCAATCAGTAAAATTTTTGTCTGTCTGTCTGTCTGTCTGTCTGTCTGTCTGTCTGTCTGTCTGTCTGTCTGTATGTTCGTTATAGAAAAAAAAACTACTGAACAGATTTTGACGAAACTTGGTACAATTATTCTTCATACTCCTGGGCAGGTTATAGGATACTTTTCATCACGCTACAATCAATAGGAGCGGAGCAGTGACGGGAAGTGTTGGGAAAACGCGAGAAATTTAAACCTGTATGTTTGAACGCGCATTACGCGAAAACTACTGCATAGAATTGAATGCGGTTTTCACCAATGTATTGCTAGAGGTCTAACTTAAAACTTAGGCACAAGGTATAGATGGGTATTATATGGAAGTCCGTTATTTTTGAAACCCGATATCCACGCGAGCGACGCCGCTGGCACAGCTAGTATAGAATAATAATAATAACAAAATTAAATTAACTGCTAAATTTATTACATTAAATATTTAAATAACACCTTGAATCTTTAATAGTTCTTCTCCCATTCTTCGCGTTCCAATCGTTCTTTCTTGACTTGTTCAACTACAGGTGTTAGGTAGAGCTTATCTTCTTCCATTTTCGTCCACTCCTCCTTGGGCAGGATAGTCTTCTGCATCGAGAGCTGGATGGCGCGGACCATGCGGAAGTTGCGCTCATCGACCAGGTGATCAGGAATGCGGCGGAGAGCTTCCTTCACATCTTCAGTCTCATATAGGCAGTCATCACGCATCAGGCCTGAAAAAGATAACAATTTGGTTTTAAATGATTGCCTAGAAAAATCTTTTGCATGTAATTGTGCATAGACCCAGACTATATATTTGCAGAGACACATTTGTCTTACTATTAATGTTAAATGCTCATACTCTGCGATCTATTACATCTAGTTTGTTTAGAAAGAAATAAACCGTCATGATACTTTTGAGGTTAATATAACCAGATCAATATTTATGGCAGTGGTATCAACTAGACAAGTAATGATTAATGGTGATTAATTAAATACTTCTGAACGTACCATACTTGTTAAATCCTGCCATGTTATAAGCCCATTTCTTAATGTTACCTGGAATACAACCAAACACGGATTATATAATGCAGATTGTTGAAAAAGACTCATTGAATTTTTTCTTTAAAAAATATCTTACAAAGGACTGCTGTGGTTCTCAGAGCCATTTTTATATTAACCAATAAAACGATTTATCAAAAATTCTCGCTGCTCACGGTTGCAAGCAAATGAATTTCGTAATCACGAAGAATTTATTTTGTCAAAACGTCAGTCAAGACAAAATTCCTGTTTGCAGAGAAACGTCAAGTTGACACCAAGAAAAAAGAATTAAGTTTTTCAACAATTTACGGCCTTGGATTTAGAGAGTATCAATTGCTCTTAGTGATGGTGCAAACCAATTAAATTGAACGATATTGACAAAAGGAGATACAGACAGATCTTTGCAAAAAAAACCTACTTGGCAGGGCTTGGTAACGTTACCAATTTAACATTATAATAGCGGTAAGTAACGGTAATTTATAATGTTACTTTTTTTACCGGTAAAATAATTACCGGTAAGTCGGTAGCGATACTAAATTTTAACGGTAAATTATAACGGTAATTTTTACCGGAACGAAAACTTAACGTTAAGTTTCAGGTATCGATACTGCAGTATAACGTTAAAAGTATCGATACCTGCTTTAGTTACCGGTAAAAGTAACGATACTTATTACGCTACTTTGCTGCATTGCCGCTCCGCACGGTTACCTATAGCAGAGCGGCAACTTCGCGACACGAGACGCATGAGACCATGTTGGGTGGGAGCGATAGAGACAGAGAATGAATTTAATCCAAAATTAAATAAGTAACGTTTGAACGTTTACCGATACTTTTTACCGATACCATCATGAAGGTAGCGGTAATTTTTAACGTTAAAAATTACCGCTACTTTAGGTATCGCTACTTAAAAAAGTATCGATACCTCGGCGAGGCAAAAGTAACGTGACCATATTTTTACCGGTATTCCAAGCCCTGCTACTTGGTGACAATGAGACCATGCCAACTGTAAGACTAAGAACACCCTTTCGAAAAAAAAAGATTTTTATCAAATTGGTTCACAATTTTCGTAGATATGTGGTATAAATAAACAACAAAAATAAAATATTCATCCTTTTTTTGAAAGTCGGTTGAAAATACGTCTTGAAAACAAACTTTTGTCAGCTAAATTGTCAACTAAATTTTGTCAGCCACGTTTGACCATATTGTTAAATTATGGTGTTTAAAACTATGTAATAAATACGAACCGAATCCATAGTATTTTTTACAGTTGGTATTATATTTTATGGCCTTGCACTATTAAATTTGCAGCATAGACCATTGTAGATTCGCTATCATTTTGACAAATAAACAGCGCTTTTAGCGCCGTTACCGGCCAATAATGGAACTATTTTACAGTAGATCAATCTTGCTTGATCATTTGATACTGAATGAAGTACCTAGGTAGCCGAGCTTTAATTTGAAAATATCGCCAAATGATATCTTATTTTTGATTTGGCGAAGGTATATCATGATGTGGCCAATCCTCAATGTAAAACTTCATGAAAGGCAACCATTTCCTAAAACAATCGAGCATTAAAAAATGTGGGCGACTTAGCAATATTATGGTGCAGCGCAGACGACACACTTTTTGTACGATAGAGTCTGCGTCTGAGACATTAAAAAGAACGTCTAGGTCTGCCGACACAGAATGATCTAAGATGTGCGTCGTATGCGTTGAGTATGTGAAATATCCGCGACCTACTACAAAAAACGAAAACGATCGTTCGTTGAACGGGGACAAATGAGAGGGATTTATAGGGCAAAAATACGCGATCCGTTCAACGAACAATCGTTTTCGTTTTCTGTAGTAGGGCCTCTCATTTTTGGGCGTCGTGTGCGTTACTGCATATAATTGCAAAAAAGTACGTCATGGATAGTCTGTCGTCTGCGCTGCCCCTAAAACAGCACTCTAAACATACTAATGGATAAATCAATTAGCACTGCGAGTAGGTAGAGCACGTTAGTAGAAAATTCGATCTACGCCTGGGTAAGTTGATGTTTGCTGATCAGCGATGATCGCACATTCCCCAAACTTGTTAAAATAGCTTGATGGATAATGAACTTTCAGATAAAAAATATTGACTTTACGCATACACCAGAGCCTTGGATACGGTAAACCTACTGTAAAATATGGGGCTCCCTCCTATCTAGCGTAGAATACCCACTAAACCCGACGGTGGGGCGTTACGAGCGCTTTATCTGAGGGGGTTATGGTGCCCCGAAGGTCTTCATCGGCACATCTCGGGAGGACGGTGTGGGGTCCCAAATCACCGGCCCCCTAAGCGCGCCACGATCCCAAAGGACCTTGGTAGTATTCTACCGGCCATATTCACAAACGTTAGTATGCGACGCGTGGACGCACAGAGCCCAAAATCCTATAGGTTTTTAGGTACCTGTGCGTCCGTGCAACGCATAGTAACGTTTGTGAATACGGCCGTAAGCACCGCAGGGCTCTCGCTATCTGTACCCAACCCGATCCCTACACTTGTGTACTCGTATCTTACTCACCACCACCAGATATTGCCAAAACGGCTGAGATTAATCTGTGGGACAGTTAAAGTTTTTTTTGACGCTCTCTCTAGTGTCAGATGTCAATGTCAACATGTCATCAGGGAAGTTAGGTTGGTTGTTTTCTGAATTTTGTAGAAAATTATTTATAATAATATAATAAACGGAGTTACATTATCATCATAGAAATAGGATGGGTCCGCTACATTGCAATGTTTATGAGTGGTCCGACCCGGGTTCGGTTAGTGCTAGATAAAGTACCGCTGCGCGTGGTTCGTTCGTGCTTCTTATCAACTTGTTTGTTTGCTTCGAGTGAACTTCGAATGCCCTCGCTCGACCTCATAGCTCCCCGTCCCGCTTATCATTATCAGCACAAATAAAATGAGAAGGAAGGTAATTAACACCACAGATACTGTCTCGCCTTCACGTACAAAGCACTTCATACGCGCGTCTCTGAATTTTATTTTATTACGTTCTAGTTAAATTTTTTCTTTGCTCCAATTGAATTTCGTGGTTAAGTTTTCGCTTGTGTTAACTTAATTGTTTGTGATTTTTTCCTTCATCCTGCATCCAAGAGGAGGAATGCCAAGTGACTGTCGAGACTGTTTGGGTATTCGTTATCGAATCAACTCCCTGCACCAGACCTGGAAGTGGCTGCATCAGACCATCGCCCTGCACGAATATCTGATCTCCCTCTCTGCGGCTGATACCGACGCTTGTTGCTCTATGCACTAGTGGACTAAGTGTGGACAATTTGAACTTTCTTTAAATTTATTCTCATAAACATAAGTTTTAGCATAAATAATTGACGCTTAGTAAAAATAGTTGTTAAGAGATTCATACAGAAAAGTCTCCGTTATCAATATTAAAATGGCCCAAGCTATGTTGAAGAAGATTGCCGTGAGCAGCGCCTGTGTCGTGGTCGGTATCACCAGGCGAGCCAGTGCCCGCAGCCTGGCCACAACATCTAACAACTTGACTGCCAAGAAGAAGGAACGTGAGTTGCCGGCAGAGGGGGAGATTACCAAGTCTGTCTTTATGTCGCAGTCCACCGACATTTACACCAATCTGGCTTTAGAAGATTGGATGTACCGCAACATGGATTTCAGCAATCACCATGTCATGATGGTGTGGCGTAATGATCCTTGTGTGGTGATTGGAAGACACCAGAACCCTTGGCAGGAGGCCAATGTGCCACTTCTCTCTGAGAGAGAAATTGCTCTCGCTAGACGCAACAGCGGTGGTGGCACTGTGTACCATGACCGTGGCAACCTCAACATCACATTCTTTACACCTCGTGAGAGGTATGACAGGAAGTACAACTTGGAGCTGATCAAAAGAGCCCTCTTCCGAGGCTTTGGTATCAAGTCCACCATCAACGAGCGTCAAGATCTCATTGTCAGAGACAAATACAAAGTATCCTTTTCAAAATCAATCAATTCATATCTTTACAGTATTTTATGTTTTAAGTCCCCTTATGTAAGTCAGTTGTCTTGTCTGATTACATAACATTTAGATTTAATTCTAGAATTTTTACTTTAAAGTAATCCCTTAAATTTAAGGCAATATCGTTTAATAGCATTGAAAGATAAACTTATTGCTACTAGCTGAAAAAGTTTAACACTAAATGTTATTTTCTTAATAAGAGCTATGAATACTGGACTCTTCCTTCATATTAGAGTAAATATTATGTTTGTTAATTTATTATTTTTGTAAATGGGACTGGTGGTGGCTCTGACTGCCCTTCAAATTCACCTTATTTATATTCTGTAATGCTATTACAATATTTGGATATGTCTTACCTTATGTAGGCATACAATGATCACCCATATTCTTATGTCAGATTATTAATTATTTTTCTTTACCAACTGTTACAAATATTTTCCTTAACGTGAAACTCTTAGGTGTCTGGCACAGCATCAAGACTGAGCCGCCTGACAGGCTACCACCACTGCACTCTTCTAGTCAACGCCGACAAGGCAGATCTCAGCAAGGCTCTGGCCAAACGCGAGGTGGGTACCAAATCCTAATAAGACAGGAATATTTTATCTTAAGCATGTTCATCTCATTTCATTTCATACAAATTTATATTAAACTTTTTTATTGTAATTTGCATTTCATTGAAACCAACACAATTGATCTGAAAGCTTGGGTTACTGTCATATGTGTCTTTGTGTTATCTTAGTATTTCGAAATTGTTCAATAAAATAGCAACAATGAAACAAATATATTGATTGCATACTATTTGAATAGGCAAATGAGATTTCTATTTATGCATGCATTGATGTCAAAGATCATCAAAGCTTTTGATGATTCATTGTTTACCTGAAAGTACCAATGCATAGTTTGTGCATATAAATGCACTTGTTTCTAGGGCTTTGTTTCTTTTAGTTCATTTCGTTTTAATTAATGACAATGAGTACAGTACTTCCTACATTGTTATCATGATTCATTTGATACATATAATATGTACTGTAATGTAATACAATATGTAACCTGATTAACACATGTGTCCTTGTTACTACTAGTTTGACGCTGAATTATATTTTAACTATTTGTATGTATTTAAGTATATAAGCATGTTTAACATAACACATTCCTCATCGTTCCATTACCATAAGTTAAGGGGATTTTTAATTCTATTTAGCATGGCATACAGACGAACGCGACGCCTTCGACGCCGTCTCCGGTGGCCAACCTGGCGGAGTTGGACAACCGAGTGACGGTGGACAGCCTGCAGACCGCGGTGGGCTACGAGTTCCTGCGCACTCCCGCCCTGCACCTCGGCGACGGCGGCCAAGACATGATCTCGAAGCAGAGAGGCTTCCAGTTTGTGAACCCAACCGATGACTGGTTCCCAGGTAAGCACGACAGAAACCAAATATGCTGATTATATAAATCACATATTACGTGTACGTATGAGTCGATTGTGGGACTAGGGTTGACGTCTGGCTGGCAACCACGAAGCGTAACACTTGGCGAAACAGGCGAAGTGACTTCGCTCGCGTTTCGGGATCAGTCGATGTATAGCCAAAATAATCCTACAGGTCAGTATTGTAGTTGTAAGTAGTGGACAAGTAACTGATGTGGTTACTTAATCATTGCCGCAATGACTAGGGCTTCTCTTTCGCTTGTCAGAGGCTCTAATGTCCCTAGGCGACGGAGGCCATTATGTTATGCTTAAAAAGAATCTCTTAGTTGGCAAATGGCCTATGTACTATCATTTTCGTTCACTAGATATATAATTCTCTTTTTAGCATTGGTCAATATATTTAGTAGATAGTTATTAAAAATTTGTTGCTTTTGTTTCCCTTGTTATATTTTTATTACTTTAGTGAAAACGGAACATTGCGTACCTTGGCACAGATCTACAATAACAGCAATAAAATTAGCAAGTTATTGTAATTGTTTCGTTCAGATATTTACTTAGCTGTCGATTAATTTTTCATAAGTATTATCTTATGAATCATTTTCATTATAAGTACAAATAATTCAAAACAATATGAGTATAGGCATACTCAATAATTCCAGCCATAGGTATGACAATATTAAAGATTCCTAGCCATAATCAGGTACATAATGAGTGTATAATTACGCAGGTCTTGCGGAATTGAAGAATGAGCTCCAGACTTGGGACTGGTGTTTCGGGAGAACACCAGACTTCAGCGTCAGCCGGTCTTTCCCGGTTCCCGAAGAACTGCTCGCCCCGTCCAAGGTCTACTCGGCCACTCAAGAGTTAGTTATAAACATGAGCGTGGTGAAGGGTCTCATCGATGACGTCACTCTGAACATCCCTCCAGGTCTCGTTGAGTCTGGATTCCACGGTGAGGCATCGGTGATTACCCATCTGAAGGGCAAGAGGTTCACCTCTGAAGCCCTGAGCGCGCTGCAAGAGGCGATGTTGACGCGCCACTTGGCAGCTGACGACAGGAAGCTCGACGACAAAGAGCAGTTTGTCGCAAAATGCTTTGACCAGGTTGTAAATACTATCTAAACATTTCAATAAGTTTTGTAAAGGTGCTATGTATTTGTTTATCGGTAATTTTTTATATAAATAGATTTTTATCTGTGTCGAAATTGTTATCTTGAAGTGTACTGATGGGCCGCAAGTCTTTGTTGTCTAAAGGCCTACAGTGTAAATATTTTATGTAAGTGATGTACAAAGTTATATTTTTAATATAAATATAGCAGCTATTTTAGGAATAGTGACTAACTGCTTTTGTTGTTATCGCTTTCTATGCCTACTGTCTCTTCTCTTTCCTAAAGGTGTTTGGTTTCTTCTTTTATCATAATGAACTTTCAGTCTGCTTATATCTACATTGTGTTCTTTTAGTTTAGTTATATATGTATGATATTGTATTCATAAAACTTAATACGATGTTCATTTTCATTGTAGTAAAATAATACACTAAAATTTATTTTCCGAAATTATGAAACCTGGCATGTTAATATCACGTACTAAACCGTCAAACCTATATTGAGAGTAATGTCGCCCGAATGCAGTATTAAGTTTTACGCGTACGATACAAACACGCGAGTCGCACCTTTGTGCTGAACGCCACAAGAATGCATCATATCATTTGTTTTAATTAATTAAATTATATTTTTTGTAACAGCACTTATCCATGTAATGTTACTTATCGAACATTTGTGTAGCACGTACTTTGTTGTTGTATGTTAATGTAGCCTACCTATAACCTGGTAACCATTTCATATCCCACCCACTGGTTTTTCTTAAGATCTGCCCTAAACGGGAACTTTTTTGTATGGAATGGACTATTATTTGTTTAATTTTAGTTTTTAACTTCTGGTTACTTTAGTTACATTGTAAGGTCACGTCTTTGTCATAATAATTAGGTCAGTAATATTATTAATCTTTTCCAATTCAAACATTTAATTACCGTGTTACGAGTTATTTTAGTCTGTTTACATAATTAATGTGTACAGAAATACAAACTTGCTACAAAGAAGCACTTGAATGTGAATAATAATAATGAATTAATTAACAATAATTGTTATTACGACGTTAACCATTTGTGGCAAAGTGTATAGTTGATCGTGTATTATTTAGATTAATTTGAATGTGTAATAAAGTCACGCGATATTAAACATTTTCTTTTATTTATTATATAATTTACCTCGTATTCGTCTCTGTGAAAGATCAAGGTGAAGGCTGCCCGACTTTTATAATATCATCAATAAGGTACTGAGTTATGATGAATAGGTTTAATCAGCCGTAAGGAGGCGTAGTTACCCAAAAATAAACGTGGGTTTGCGCATGCGAGTCAATGGTGGATTAGTAGAGGCATGCGCACTTGTCCTCGTACAACAAAACCCGCTTGGAGCCAGCTCTTCCTCTCGCTTTCCGAAGAGCGGTGGTGGTCGCTGGCCGGCGCCCGCGCCAGTCTGCGTTCGTGCACTGACGCGCGCGCGCACCGTGCGCCATATTGAATTTATACCGGTTGCCATGACAACCGCGTAAACAAACGCGACGATATCGTGCTCGCTACGGTTTTGTAAACTTTTAAAAGTTGGATTTTCAAGTGTTGTGGTAATAATTTAATGTATGATTCCACTAAATAAAGATAATAAGTGAGTATCATTATGAGTTAATCGTCTTATCAATAAAATTATTCTAGGTTGATTATTCAAAAACACTGGGGTTGAAATAATACTTCGTCGTATCTCGAGAGGAGGAATATACGTTTTTGCGCTTTTTTCAAGTTTTGGTTCCAAATTCATGTTTTTATGCAAGTTGCAATAAACAACAAAACCAGCCTAAATAAAGCATTTATTACGAAAGTACCTGTGGTGCGTGGTACTGAATTTACCTATTGAGATTTATCAAGTGAGGGGTACCTATCTAAAACTGCCTATGTACTTGTAATTTCGTTATGTCCATACAGACTAGGAGGTAACATAATATTATTATTAAGTTAGATATGTATTTGGGCACTACTAAGCAATAATATACCTACCTAAGTATAGGCAAGATTAAATTGGCAGACGATACAATCTCTGGCCACTTGCTAGCTACTACTTAGGTTATAGATTACCTACCTTCATATCTACATATTAAAATAATCTTGAAACCGTCGAAAGATACGAAATGTTATCACTTATCATGTATTAGGTCCACTATCATTACCAAGATTAGGCAATGAGCGATTATTGATCCTATTTGTAATGTGATAAGTAGGTGTGTTTTTAGAATAATATGTCGGTAGGTGACTATGTCTGAGACATTATGTCTATAGAGTAGAATCACACTCTAGGTACCTAATTTTATTTTTAAAATTTAAAACAACTAACTACAAAGTATGTCATTATCATTACTTAGCAATAAAGTCATCTGAAGGTAGTAAGTAAAAATCCTTTATCGTGTAAAGGAGAGTCCAATCTTTAGATTCAACTTATCTTCTCTTCCCTCCCTTTTCTTTCGTTTGATGGCGCACAAGAGAGCCCTATTTTCATAATATGTAGATACAGAGTGCCTGTTGACACTGACCAGTGTTTCTTACAATAACCCAGACACCTGGCAGGGTCTGTCTACCCTACGGTAGAGTTGGTAGGGTCTGGGCTAGTAGGTAAGTCCTAAGTTGGGATGTTAAAATCTTCTCTTATACTGCATTTAGGTATCATTACCTATCTAGTAGGAACTGGCTTCACCTGACGTTGATTTTCTTCAGAGTAGGTACCTACTCACTTATACCGCTTATATGTTTTACACGTAGGTAGGGCTGTAGCAATGTATTGTCTTCAAATGAATATGAATGGGACCCTCAGGGAGCGATTCCACAGATTCTTATAAGGTGCAATGTTCCTTTGTTGTATGTCTGGTGTCCCAGATATTTATAAGATAAGTACAGTGATCATTTAGTGACCTATTCGTGTGATGAAACAGCGGCTCTGATATAAAAAACATACCTACACTCTGATTAATAAATGCAGAAGATTGTCAGCGTTTTAAAAAACATAATTAAAAATTCCTTTCAAATGGTTTTTCAAATTAATATAATTGCATCTATTTATTTTTTATCCTTTGAGTTACAACAATTTCGCATAGTTCACCCATAAGTGAGGACAATTAGGAGCTATTATGGATGTCTTCGTATCAAGCGCGGTCCAGCATCGCGTTTTTCCTATAAAGTAGGCAATTACTCCTACTAACGTGCCATATTATTAAGATAGAGATGTCTTTTGCGTCTTTTTCTTTATTTTATTAAGATTCTTTTTATGTAAGCATTATTGGCAATGCTATTATTACTAATGCTATATATATGAAGAAAATGTGGAAAATTATCCGAAAATTACAAACGACGCCAGCGTAGTTAAATAATTATAGACCGTCATTAGAAGGTCTTAATATTCATATAGCTAGGTACGTTTAACATAACTATTATTATAATTATCTTTGGTTACATATACGTAAGTGTAGATTTATTTCATTCGCAGCTTTACCTACTAGGTAGGTATTTATTATGTCACATAATGCAGTCTTAAGTCCAAAATAACGCTAAAAACTACGAGAGATATCCACCTTAAGTAAGCTAACAGTGATATTACCATGATTTAGCGGAAGACTTTATATAAACTTCCGTGAACTTAATTACATGACGCATTAACAGTAAATTGCTTTCACAAAGACATTAGCTAGGTGAGCTAGGTACTTAATAAAAGTACCTACACATGTGAATAATACCTTAATTATTTTGGTTCCAACTTACAAATAACTGACTCTACGTTGCAATTCCCAAAGAGTTCTGAACTCAAACCATTGGGCATATTTCCCATTACACATTGGAGTGATATAGGAATATATTGAGCTAGAAATAAAGGATTACTGAAATATGTTATTGCTATGTAAGATTTCTACATATTATGTAAGTGGCGAAAATCGGAAGAGGCCTATGTCCAGCAGTGGACTGATGTAGGCAGATGATGATGATGTAAGTATATTATGAATTAGGAATGCCAAAATGAAGCAAACCGCTAAGTCTTAACTGGTACAAAAAGACATCAACGCGTTTGCACATACGTACAACTTATAGTTTCGTTCGTTTTTGTTCTTTCAGTTTATCTTATATATTTTATCTTATTCCATAGAGCGCGGTTGTTAGAGACAACAATGTGCAATAAACAATAGATAAAGATCAGTGTTTGTCGCAAATAGCTCATTATGTCATAAAAATATATAAAACAGTTAATGTATAGTAGCTAACCGAACCCCATATACACCGAGGCGTTTATAGGCTTACTTGTAAGAAGGTAAAGTTTAATTTTGTATAAAATATACTGTTATTGTAGGATAGGAGTTACGGGTATAAGCAAAAATAATAACATGCTGCCCTATCTGATTGTTATTACAATGAAGAAAGTCTGCTTCGTTACGTCTTTATTAGATTGAAATAATGATGTCTATAATGATTTTTACAGTAAAATCTCTTGTGATTCTTCATAAGATAGTCATATTTTAGACAGAGGAAATATTATTTTTATTTACTTAGCACATTGTAGTCGTGTGAGTTACTACTTAGGTCTACTTGTAGCGACTGCCTTCCTTCATTAATTTAGTGTGACAAACGTAGTTTGGTTGCTACCATTGTTACAGAGTAACAGACCTTAATTGCCGATGAAATTGGTCTCTTGGTTTTGATATCTGAAATAAGCAAAATATACCTAACTACAAAAATAATTACAAGGAAGCCTCAATCACTATATTTTTTCTGCGTTAGTTAGTAAGCATTTAAGGTTAAATTTAACAAAAACTTTGGTAGTAACTGTATGATAGACCTTGAAACAATAAAGAATATTTTGCAAGGCAAGAATTCTGCCAATACCGGTTATGGAATTACTAATACGATGATCTAACCTATTTACTTTTATGACACCGTTGCGATTAAGACATCAAATATAAATGTAAGTAATTACCATGCGAATTGATATTAGACGCAAAGTCAATGTAGGTACGGGTTGGGTAAAAATGCCATTTTAATTACTTAGGTATCCGACATATTGATCAATCCTTTCAATTATAATAAGTACCTATTCCATGGTTACAGTGAGTTAGATTTAAAAGTAGCTACTTATATTATATTTTGTTGTAAAATAGGTAAAAGTTTTATTGGTGAAGTGATTTTGACCGGACTATAATTTATAACTGTGGATTGTTGTCAATCAAGTGTACCTATCATGTTCTATTTTTTTTAAAAATCTTAGGTTCAAGTCCAATTCTATTATATTAAAAGGAAGCATTTTCATGGAAGAAAAGGTGTTGTATTTCAAATTGTACAACAATTTTCCTAGTTCTAAGTAATTTTTATGATATACATACAATAAAGGGTATCTATCCATCTATCTATTAACCTAACGTAGATACTAAACAGCGCCGCGTCGTGTTAAATATTTATTTTTAAATACTTAATAATCATTGTACAGAATGAAACATTCCGAAGAGAAAATTTAACTTTCTGTGCCGAAACCATGAGTGTAACCATTAAACCAAGTATAAAACATGAACCACATGTGTAGGTGCACAATAAATTATGCGTTTTTCTTTTGTAACTTTCGAATTAATGTATCAAGATCAACGCCCTATGAATTTGTTTCTTAATTGTACAATCTTGACTCTACAGTCAAGATTGTACAATTATACAACATTTATGTGTGTTCGCCAGTATTTTTGATTTGACCAAGTTATTTAATCATTCTATATAGAAAGTGTAACTATTTTGGTAATTTTGGATTTGGATTTAAAAAGTAGGTTTAATATTCTTAAAGTACCTACCAATACCAATCATTAGACTATGTTTATTAAACATTCCATAAGTAATCTATTTCAGTACAGTTCATAAGAAAGGGTCGCAAATTATTAGGTCAAACGCGAATATAATTTTCGAAGTCGTTACTCGCAGACACAAAGAAATGTCTCCTCGCACCATACACGCTCTTTGCAAAGTTAATAATGCAGAAATCGCTTCCACTGCATATGCAATGTGTGCAATTATTACACTTTATTGCAGCGGTTATGCACTTAATAGCAATTGATCATTGCTTGTCGAGGTGTTGGTTACCTAATTGAGGATATATGCTTCCATACGTACGGACAGAAGTTCCGTTCAATTCCGGTAACGAGCTTGTAAGGCTACTATAAAATATTATTTAACTTCCTACTTAATTTAATTAGTTTTATTTAACGAATACCTAATAGTTATAATATTGCTTAACACCTACTAATAGCATTACAACATATTGTTTCGATCCGATATGTGCAAAAGTGGCATATAAGTAGGTACCCACTGGTTTTATGAAAATGATAAATAGAATAATTATTAATAACGAACAATCAGTTTATATGAGTAGTACCTACGAGTATGAAGACTGCAATTTTATTAAATAGTCCCGATTAATGCCGATTCCCGATCCACTTTGTTCTTCATAATTTAGGATTCATAGTAGTTAATAAAAAGCATGTATCTAATTAATAATAATATAATCATGCGTTATAGCAAGTTTATTCGCTTCAATACTTAAATTGACCTCCTTTGCCAGACTCATTGAGCCATTAGATCTCTGCCAGAGGTAAATCGAACACCTTTTTATTAAGCTAACAACAGTAATAAATAAATAAATAAATAATTATTAATGTGATTACATGCAGTTATTGGTTCCCATAGTTTCATGAGCAGTTTGCGCAAGAACCATTTATTATTTACAACTTTCGCATATTAAATAGATTAATGATAACATGTAATGAACTTTGCAAGTTGATTGGTTATTTTTAACTAGGCAGGTACTTAACGTATTTTGATTTTGTTAGTCTACAGGTCGCAAGTGTTGAATAAAATGTATTCAGAACAACAAAGGAATCACCCATATGCAAATATCCATAATGTCTGTCTCGGGTGGGAATCGAACCCTGACCCTTGGTTAAGAAGGCAGGGGTTAATACCAATTAATTGTCCTTCTGGTCTCTCCCGTCGCTCCCCCCAGGGGGGAGCTTGGTGGGTCTGCTTTAAAGACAGACAGCGCTGGCGTTATCAAGGTAAGTATAGGAAAAGCCAAGGTCCCTTGGCACCGTTCCTATTTCAAAATGAAGTGGTTTTCAAACACCAAGGATAGGAATTTAACTTTTAATCGTTGTGGTGGTTACAGTACGTTTTATTACCTAATGAACTAGGCAACTTACCTATCAAACACGAATTACTGACACCCAATGTCCTTTAAATACTTGGTAAGTGACGACAGGTTGTTTAACGATCCGCTGGGATTCCTTTCGCACCTCTCTTGTCCTCAGATGTAGTAGTAAATAAAATTGCAAAAGCGCTCACCACTTTGGCTACAATGTGTTAATGAGCAAATAATGCATTCCAATACGTAAGACTAAAAGGAACTAACAGATACTTACCAAACATAAACAGCATCCTATTCGGCTGTTTCCATACCATGCATTTTGAATGTACTTATATATTACATACCTATATACCTATATTTTAATGGGGTCAAATGCCGTCAGGGATCACCTAAATACACATAAAAAATTAAAAATTTGTAGGTATGTGCCTATAATATAATTCGATTGTTACTTCAGTGGTTGGCCAAACTTTGGTAATGATGATGATTGGTCATAACATATAATTCATTCATCACCGAGGTGAAGATAAGGTATCAGGCACATTTAGAACGTACAAATAAAACTCTATTTAAAATGCATTCATGATTCGTACAGAACAGAATTTGCCGGTGAAAGCTAGTCTTCATATATAGGTATTCTGTTAATTTAATACCAACGCAGTATTTTGCATGTATACTTTTATCTATTCATTTTTGTCAACAAATTACTTACGCGGCTAGACTCAGAAACTACACACACGTTATCTTATCTTTGACCTGCGCGTCTCACGCCTTTCCTTAGTCCTGTCAGCGGCTGATTACATCAGTGACCTTAAATTATCATCCTTCGAACTATGGCAGTAAAACATAGAGCCCGCCTATGTTTGCGCACAAAATATTAATTAATATATACCTATTCCGTAAACTTGGCTAGTCATATGGAAAGTAAGTTAAATTTTGATCGCTTTCAACTTGGAAATTCTCGAAAATTATTCTTATAATTTTCTTAAATTGGATAAACTCCATCTGACGTCTATTGACCTGAGTTTACAGTAAAAGCGTTGATTGATCCACCGCGTAACATAGCACATGTTAGATAAGGACGCAACCAAATAAAAAATCGCCGGGGCATTGCTATCAGTCGCTTTCGCCATAAACATTATGATTTTACTATACCCTAACTTTCATTCTCTGTTGTCGGTGCTTTTGAGTGATGTTGGTCGTGACTTCGTGATCAAGAACACTCGGGAAGTGGGAAGATAGACATGATGCATCCGTATTTCAATGAATAGTCACTACCTACATATTAGGTACAAACTCGTGAAAGATTGTACTACAGTGTTATTTGTATGACTTCAGACCTCTCATTCGCATTATATCATGGAAACAAATTTCTTGTGTACTACATAGACAAAATGGCGCTATGTAATCTTGCAGTCCAGCTATCATGTGATTGGTCAGTTGCTATATAAATGTCAGCCATATCAAAATGAACCAATTACGTTACAGTTGGACTTGCTGCCTATGTGGTGGCATCTGGTGGATTTTTTTTCACATCGTATTATTATAGTGAAGGAACGGAGAGTGCACCTGTGCTTGCATAGCTTAATATCTCCCTCCAGCGTATTGGCAAACTAGTCTCCTTAAAGATTGGCCGCTCTGTGGCCGAAATTCTGACAGGAGAGTATTATCATTATTGGAACTCTAAGCAAGACCACCTACATAGAAATTAATTGTGGAGTAAAAAAGTGTTGTTATTGAAAAGGAAAAATTGTAAGACCTCTAATTAAAAATGTTTGATTTCCTGATTCTACAAGTGAATGAGTAATTAATTAGATTTAACATACATATGTATAAAGTGTAACACTGCCAAATTTGGCTCACTGATTCTATCGTATAGGCTACTTCTTACTAATTGGTTGGCATTTTAATTAAATCGTTTTTTTAATTCAACTGGTATGTCATTGAAATTTAAAGGTAAACTATTTTATTTATTATTCTTCCTTACACTACATATATGATGTTTACCTACCTTCCTAATCAATGTTCGTCGATGTAAAACTAGGATGGGCGATACATAGCATAGAATTTACTCATAAAGAGGCGTAGTAGCCTTAGATATTAATTAATTGGTATGGTAGATAATTAATGGCTTCAATAACATCGGTGCTAGGTGGATCCTGTTCGTGTCGTGGACGTGACAGATAGGCTTTTAATATGCATGGTGCGGCAATGAGACCGGCCTGTTAGAGGTCACGTCTCATATTCCCGTCTATTAGGTGTACTGGTCATAGTTGAGGACTTATGTAGATATATTGATAGGTATTGTAAGTAGGTTATGTTAATTAACTTAATCTACTACCTTAGAACTGTGTTTACTAACTAGACAATGGCCAATTTCCTTCCCTATCTAACTGTTTACTGTACCAGTATATATGAGAAGTCAGTGTATAAAGAAAAAATGCATTAATTATAAAATTAGATTTAGGTCATGGTCATGGTTATTTTAGAAATAATTTTGTTTCTAGAATAAGCAAAATAAGTAAGTACTTAGGTAAATCTTTCAAATGCAACTGCCGAATATTCTGACTTCCAATATAAATAGGTATCTATTTCAACAAATAAACAACAGCTTACACGACATAAACCTAATTCTTATAAGATATTAATGTAATAAAATAGCAAAATCATGTGCATTCTGTTGCTCCAACTGAATATTTATGAAAGCTTGGCTCTGTAACGGAAATAAATTAATGAGTCGTGACTGCAGAACCGAAGCAACCTTTGGGACGAGTACAGTACAGGCATCTGCAAAACGATTGACATCAATGTACCTGCAAAATTGGTTACTATGTAAGGAGTGGAATGTTAAAACAACGTCATCTTACTGTGTAATTCCATTTTAAGTAGATTCACAATTCGCCTATTAAGTATGGGATTCGAATACATACTTTGTGTATTATTTTATCTCATGTGTAGACGCCTGTATATGTGTCTAATCTGTAATTCTGTATAGAAATAGGTACCTCATAATGCACAACGACGATTGGAACTTACAACTTTTTTTTAAATGACTTTGTAAGACGTGTTCCAGCTTAAATTAAATGACTTACAAAAAGTTTTATTTATATTACTTACGACTTTTTTTTATAAAAATGTCATAATGATGAATGATACGGCATTCATTTGGAATATTTTTATAATTAAAATGATTAAGCATATTTTTCTGCATTTTAAAAATCGTATTAAAGTTTTTCGTCCTAAACGAGGATGTTTAATTTTTTAAAATGTAGAGACATTTCTTTACTGTGCAGTTGTATGAATTAATCGTATTTATTGTAACTCAGCGTACTAGGTAGATTAAATATATTAAATTAACTAACGCTAATCTTACGACTAACAAGGTTTAAGTCACAGTTCAATGTTACGTTTGAGTGGATGGGTGTACGATAGCAATTTATAAACAATTTAGCTTTGCGGATCTATCGAATTATAAATACTACGTTCGTAATATAAATGTTAACGTATCTACATAACTACCTGTATTTGGAAATTAAGTCCAATTATTTTGTAATTAGGCAAGTGCATCAGGTTACTTTGTACACATGATTATTCACCTACCTATCTTAATATACAAATAATATTTCATTTGTTTCTAAAGATGCTAATGACGTTTATTTCATGTCATGTTTTTTGTTTCAGAAACCAGTTAGATACAGAAACGAAAATGGAAAAGGACATGATAGTATTTAAGGTAAGTTCAATTCATTTGGAATGAATTAATGCGTTACATTTGAAAAGTACTACCATTTGAATATTGGTGTAAGATGCATTAATCACATTTAATTCGTTTCATTTTATTTATATATGTTTCTGTGATGATTGTGTTCTATTTCTTTATGTGTTTTTGTTTTTAAAATAGTGCTCCCATTAAAATAGTTATCTATATTGACATAACTTATTTCTGATAGGATTTTCTCTTTAAATATTAGGTAATAACAAATGGCGAAAATATATAATAAGCGAATGGCTTCAGCCATTCAACTCACTTATTCAAATAAAATAAAATATTTCAAAGGCTAAGCACGAAATTGTTTTCAGTATAAAGCTGAGTCCACGGCCCGCCTTATGTTAAGTAGTTACTGCAGCCTATGGACGCACGCAACACCAGGGGTATCACACGCGCATTGCCGTCCCTTTAAAGACATTTTCACTATCTTTTTAAAGGACACCATACTGTAGTCTCGGGGGAGAACCTCGGTAGGGAGCCCATTCCATAGCTTGAGTGTGCGTGGCAAGAAGTTTCTATAGAAACGGACCTTACGCATAGGACTTATGCTTTAGGGTATGTAGCTGAACCCCCTGTCGACGGCGAGCGGTGCACTGGTAGAAGAGTCAATAGGAACAAAATGAACGTTACTAGTTACTTTGCTTCCCAAAGATTTGTTTTGGGACAAAGAAAAAGAATAGTCCAGTTCAAAACGAGACGTATGGTCAGGTCGGGTCAGTCACCGGCGGCCGTCAAATGACGGTTTTTCTATTGTGTCTCGCGCTGTGCAGTCAAAGACATAGTAAACATTAATCAACGGCACGGTCTGCGTGACGTGCGTATCGCGCGGTCGGATGTGACGACCGATTAGTTCGGCGCCCGCGCAGCGGTGACAGATTACGCGCTCTAGCGCTTGTCCAATCTGTTGCACGTCAATAAATTACATGAAACGCAACAAAATATACAACTCAGGTTCTTAAATAATTGTATTTTGGATACATAAGGCTCAATTCAATTATAAGTATTTTAGGAATATTATAAATGGAAGAGGAATACCTACCCCTATAGGAGAAAGGCGTGACGTTATACAACACTAGCTGTGCTCGCGACTTCGTCCGCGTGGAATAATATTTTTTCCCTGTTTTTTTTTTACATTTTCCATTATTTCTTCGCTCCTAATAGTGGCAGCGTGATGTTATATAGCCTATAGCTTTCCTCGATAAATGCTCTATTCAAGAATTTTTCTATTCGGACCAGTAGTTCCTGAGATTAGCGCGTTCAAACAAACAAACAAACAAACTCTTCAGCTTTATAATATTAGTTAAGATATACACTCAGAGGCACAATTAACCGGCCAATTCTTTATTATGGCATACCTTTGGTTATAATAACTAAGCGCTTGATGATTTTTATCGTCAATGTTAACAACACCAACATATTTTAGTGTTTTTCATCTGTAATGATGTAATCTTTAATATTGCTAAAGATAATAATTAATTCTAAAATAAAATTTTAAAGTTACAACGAAAAACATAAGTGGTCGGATAATTGTGCCTCTGAGTGTATAATATTATGTATGTAATATTATAATGTAATTTTTTAATTGAAACTACTTCAACCAAATTTGTGCCATTTATATAATTTTGATTCTTCGTCAAGTCTTCGTCGTCAAAGTCGGACTCTAATAAATCTTGAGATTTATTTTGTAAGTAGTTTAAGTTCGAATGGTCTGATTGTTTATAAGGAAAACTCTTCTGATTCTGATTCTACTATAATAGTGTTGTGTCTCAGTATCGCAGCGGAAGTGAGTGCGGTCCGTATTTGTCGCTCGCATTGAACCACTGACCCGAATTTTCCAATGAACACCGGCGGACAAGCAGCATTTTTGAACTTAAAAAATTCCGTCTTGAAACGTCCTTATCGGAAAGTTTTTGTTATTTTTATGCAGAGCGTTCACTTTTTATTTCATGTCATGTAATATCTACTGTATAGGTATAGGTACGTAAATATGACAAAGTGTAGCAAATTGTAACATCCGATTTTTACTTATTTTTAATTTGGCAAAATGGTAATTTCGTAACTTTAACTAGTGGATGGTGACTTTTGTATCCAAAATCAATGCAAGAAGTTACTTCATTACGTTTATTTAATAAAGAATATCATCCGATCATACACGTAAAATATCCCTAAGTATAAACAAGATGTAGGTAGACAGATGTCGAACAAAAACCAGATAAAGAATTTGTCTTCTGATTCTTTCACCAGTCAAACCATCATTTTATTTTGACGGTGCATGTCATGTTGACAAAGCTGTATTAATCTACCATGTGGATTGTATAACATCAAAAGATATAGTCATTTGCATTTTGTAGTAGCTCTCTCAGTACTTTTTTCTATTGCTACCTAAGCGCTGAGAATGTGAAATGATCTGTCTAATTAAAATAGTTGGATATATTCCGAAGCAATTTAAATGCTGTCACATTCTCACGTCGCGTCGTTTGTCGTAAACTTACCGGTTCCCACTAGTGGGTGCATATGTTATTGGCACACCCGGCAATTAACCAGCCATAAGTCACTCTGGTTACCAACGAATTCATGGATCTGGCAAATTGTAAGGCAGACAATAGGCCGGTTTATATGCAAATTTTATTGCACGAATTGTTGCGGCGTCTGTTTAGAGTAGAAGTGCATATTATGCACACAAGCATTTATCGTGTCTGATACATTGTTCTGTTTCGTGGTTTGGAATAAGCACAGTGTTTATTTTTCGTTGGTTCGGATTCACATCGGCATTTATGTATGTGAGCCCGACGGTATAATAATTTACATTTTTCGATGAAAACATTTTACAGTGTTCTATTCGCGGATGTCGTTTGTAAAATTTGGGATATATTGGCTCTAATATAGAGTTACGATATACCCTTCCACGTGCCTTGAATTGCCTCCTGCCATTAGTCCTCGTGAGAACAAATCCATTTTATTGTCACTTGTTGTCAATCTTTATACTGTCTACTACGGTGAAATATCATCTGCTAACACTCAGATGTGTGATGATAGGATTAGAATAAATCTACAGAAGCAATCCGTGCACGGGCGGATGAAGTAATATAAACGGCATGTTAAATTTTCGGTAATAAACTAAACGACCGGTGTCGTATCACATCCACCATTAATTTTCTTCCTCCATTACACAAAGTGGTCATTTGTAGCGACATCAATAATATGACGAAGGGTCTGTTTTGAAACGTTGTTCCTACGGTCAAATCGCAAATTGTGTGAACACGCGGTCGGTGTTGCAAGCCTCCAGAGCTTGTGGCCTGCTCTCGGAGGCCAATCGCATTAGCATTACAATGACGAGTGTCACCATTACACCGGTCATTACAGATGCGAATAGCTATTCAGCTGGTGACTCATAGTTGGAACCGGATCCTTTTCAGGAAGAAAGACAATTTAGCATTGCAAGTCTTAAAAACAACTTAGACTAAGACTTAGAATTTAATAGAGTCAGATTACTTACGTATATTTTACAAGCAAACAAGTCACTTTTATGCACTCTCTCGCAGACAACGTGTACAGAATTTGTTGCTTTTGAAAATAAAATAAACAAGACACCTCTGCAATTTACGAGTCAATGGAATTCTTCGATGCAATTTGCGGCTTCTACACGACAAGATTTAAGTATGTGTTAGATTCTAAAAGTCGTGGCGCGTCTCGTACAGTCATCGCTACATTTGGTCAGATACTTTGGCTTTTGTTCTGTCCTTGAATGGTGACGCGTAAGGATTTGAATTGCACATGCGATGTGTTGTTTAGCTCGGAGTGTAGCCGACTGTACCGGCAGGGCACGCTTGTCGTGAGCCTGCGGCATTCCTCGCGCGTTTGACGACTCATTAGGCGGCCATCAAGGTTCGCCATTGTTGCCGGCAATGTGCTCGCCTTCATGCGTATTTACCCTAATGTGACTTACCTTCATATGATATGCGCTGGCATTTTGGATGATTAATCAATTTGCGATTTTAACTAGGTCAAAATTTGGCTGATTGTTTTTTTCGTCTTGGTCGCTTATTAGACGTGACGTATACATGTCAAAAGAACTAAGCGCATAGGTATCAGTTTAGGTGTATGGAACCGATCAATTGACGCATTGATACATAAAAATTAGATTTGAGAGTTACTACCAATTGGTACCGGGAATTGAACCCGGAACCCTTATTTTGTCGTTGACTTAGACGACAACGATTATCATTGCGCTCAATTACATTAATTTTAATTAATTGAAAAGAATTTAATTATTTTAAATAGAAGATCTAGATCAGTTGTTGGTGACATTCGATTTGACACATAGAAAAGACTACAAAAACGTATGACAGGTAGCTAGCGGTGGTGAAATGAAAGTAGCTACACTCGTGGCATGGATATTGGTGCAGCGCAGTTGTGGTTGCCATCGATTTCTTTCTCACATTTTTTGTGTTTGTGCGACAAGATGATTGCTGGGAAAAGTATTTGCCCCCAATATTTTTTACACAGTTTCTGTTTATTTGATTCGACATGGAACATTTGTTTGTCGTGTTAGTTTGCATTTTTCTACAAAAGTGGTAAGCTAGCTAGCTGTTTCATAAAATTTAACAACGCTATTCTTTTAACACATTAGATTGTTATAATTGGTTGATTGATAAATAATCAAGAATTCAAAGTATTTTTCTCAGGATCTTCGCATCTTCCCATAGCTTCGTAATTAACTTGATATAAACATAACACAGAACACATTCATTTTAACTCAAGTTTTAGTGCCCATGTAGTTTTATTGTAGAAAGTTGTTAGACAGTTAACGGATAATAAAAGAGATGTAGCTTTGTAGAGATGTAGTCTTATTAACCAGGAAATGTTTCAAGTTAGATTATTAAACTTATTTTACAATAATTTTTATTACCCTTACCCAAATGCGCTTCTTTACAATCATTGAATATTTAGACATCTATATCTACTTGGTATTGGTGACATCCACTATCAAATAATTATACTCGTAGTCACCTATACTAGATCATTTTTATCTAGGAGGGAGATTTCTTACATATTTTATCGAGTAGATTATGTGTCACCGTAAAATTGTAGGTAAATAGCGTTAGATTATTATTTATCTCGCGATATTGTAAACTGTCGAAAGATTGTGAACCATACAAGGCAAATTAAATAATTGTAAAATTATCTCATTATTATTACTTAAACACCGACCAATCAGGGACAGCCTTCAGACTGTTGATAATTTAATGTGCGTTAGATTGTGATTTGACAGTTTCACTTCGATCGATTACAATTTGCTGAAAAATAATTCGTTTAATTGTATGCATTATGATACGGTTCACAACCTGTCGATAGTTTACAATATCACGAGACAGATTTTAATCTAACGGTAATTACTATTTTACGGTGCCATATAGGTATATACATACATACCTACCCTGAATATATAAACTAACTCGAAACAAGATTTCATATTCATAATTACACACGCAAAAGCGGCTGTTCTTTAGTTCTTTACTAATGTTGAGTTGCGCTCTACCAAATAGTCTTATCTTATTGTGATCATGGATTTACTTTATCTGGAATAGTGTAAACAAAACATCTTTAATTAGAACTTAGGGTACAATATAGTTATCTGCAAAACAAGCACTCGTAGCTTAGTAGAATGCGCGGTTGCAAGCTCGCGTTGCAGCGGCGAACATCTCGCGGGCCGCTGGAACGGGTTCGATGTCAGGGCTGGCGCCGGGTCAAGGCCCTGGGCTCCTCGGCAGCTCGGCTGGACACTTCACCGCCAATTAAGCTCGTGGCGTAACTTGTAGGACGATGGCCGACCTACCGTCGAGAGGAACGCACACACCGACATACGCGTATGCGAATACATATGAACACACTAGCTGTGCTCGCGACTTCGTCCGCGTGGAATAGTTATTTTTCCCACGTTTTTTTTTACATTTTCCATTATTTCTTCGCTCCTAATAGTTGCAGCGTGATGTTATATACTATATAGCCTAAAACCTTCCTCGATAAATGATCTATTCAACACAAAAAGAATTTTTCAATTCGGACCAGTAGTTCCTGAGATTAGCGCGTTCAAACAAACAAACAAACTCTTCAGCTTTATAATATTAGTTAAGATTTAATAATTCGTATATAAAAGAGGACATCATTAATGCTTGCAAAAATTGTTGTTTTAAATGTTTGACTAGTTAGCCTCGACCTCGAGCCTTTTCTATTCCTATTCTACCAAGTAAAACCAGATTTTAGAGAATGTGTTCAGTCGTTGTCTTTTTACAATAAAACACGCCTAGATTTTTTCAACTTCTTTATAAAAAGTTGTTTCACTTTAAGTGCATGGTAAAACATTACCTACCTACTAAATGTTTTAGTTTTTTTACACCTTATTTTAGTTTCATTAAAACGTGACTACTTGTATCTTTGACCTATGCCGATTTCGTCTGTTAACTACCGCGTCTGTATAGTAATGACTACCAAGGAGTTTTAGTCCCACTTTTAACCGACTTCAAAAAAAGGGAGTAGGTTCTCAATTCGACTGTTTTGTTAGTTGTATGTTTGTTACCACATATCTCCGAGAATTGTGATCCGATATGAAAAATTCTTTTTTTCATTGGACAGGGCGTACCTACTTCCTAGTTGGTCCTATTGCCACCACATTGAAATCCTTTTTCTTGCTAAAAAATGTTGTTATGACTAAAGAAATTGGGCTATCTCGCTCAGAAATTATTCAGTAGTGTTACATTATCTTAATATAACATGTTTAATCAAACATGTCATCTGGTATCAAATTATTTTATGCAAATCCTTGTAATTATGATTCCAAAGGTGGTCGTTTACCATCAACAAACTCGCCTTACATTACACCACTAGCAGTGCTCGCGACTTCGTCCGCGTGGAATAGTTATTTTTTCCCCGTTTTTTTACATTTTCCATTATTTCTTCGCTCCTAATAGTTGCAGCGTGATGTTATATAGCCTATAGCCTTCCTCGATAAATGGTCTATTCAACACAAAAAGAATTTTTCAATTCGGACCAGTAGTTCCTGAGATTAGCGCGTTCAAACAAACAAACAAACAAACAAACAAACAAACAAACAAACAAACTCTTCAGCTTTATAATATTAGTTAAGATAGCCTTCCTCGATAAATGGTCTATTCAACACAAAAAGAATTTTTCAATTCGGACCAGTAGTTCCTGAGATTAGCGCGTTCAAACAAACAAACAAACAAACAAACAAACAAACAAACAAACTCTTCAGCTTTATAATATTAGTTAAGATAGGTAAAACCAAGTACAAATAAACATAATAGTTTATAAGTAAGCGTGCGGCATCACTGTGGTCATTGGACTGTAACTGGCATGTTCCGGCATCATTTCCGATGTTACTATGTATTGACTTGACAGCTAAGAGGTGCACCGTTGTAGAACATCATGTAAAGTTCAATCTCAAACTCGCAGCGAGTGACGTGACTCATTATAAGTTCGTATTTGTAGTCATCCGGCCTTGATTGTTTGATCTGTCATCTCATACAATAAGTATCAGAGATTGGCACACGCAGAATAAAGTATACTTCACAAAAATATTCGTTCAAGATTAGTTATTCAGTGCTCTACTTACCTGGGCTATGCATTCCAAATATTGGAATCATTATGTGATATGAACCTTAAGGATCTTTTTACCTATACTTAAGAGTTTTGTCGCTAAATGATTAGTGGTCCTAGACAAAGACAAAGGTCAACCACATTATTTATAGTAGTAATACCTATCTATATTTTATTTTAAAATTAAAACAGTGTTCGTACTTTTCACTAAGCTTGTCCCTAAGAGCGTGTTGTCATCGGTCATCTAATTTAAGAAATATGTATCTAACGTAACAAGTCACTAAGCCATAATTAGTATGCCATCGCCAGTACAGCGTGTGCATCCAACAAACGATGTGACTTGTCACGCCACTCGGAGACGCCTGATTAGACCCGTCAACTTGACTGATGGGTTTCTTATTGCCCAGTTTAAATTCATATTTCGTCGGACACGTTAATATCTATTATATTTTACACGCCTGTAGGGTTTTTGTGGTAGAAACCTGTACCGTCGTCTCGTACGTCTTTGTGTCAGAACCACATTGATATGAGATAGAACACACAAGAACAGTGTTATCTGATTAATGTTTAGACAAGCTGCCTTCCAGAAGCAAAAATGGATAAGATTTTGTTACTAACACTGACATAACAAAGCAAATTCGCCTTATCGTGATACCTTAATATTAAATATTTTAGTATGAGATAGTGAAATCTTATATATAAGATTGACAGTTTAATAAAGAATAGATAATAATGTAACATTCCGAAGTCACTTTATCATATCAATTAAATGGCCAAATATTTGTTAAATAAACAGGTAGACAAAAAAATGGGTTTAAAATTTAATTTGCTATTGGATTCTCGAACAATTAACGCTTTAAAACCTTACTTCCATCATATCTGTAGTCATTTGAATCCAATTTTAAATGACATCTACACTAATATTATAAAGAGGAAAACTTTGTTTGTTTGGTTGTAATGAATAGGCTCAAAAACTACTGGACCGTTTTTAAAAATTCTTTCACCATTCGAAAGCTACATTATCCACGAGTAACATAGGCACAATTTTATTTTGGAAAAAAAAACTTTACGCGGACGAAGTCGCGGGCGGAAAGCTAGTAAGAAATATAGACATCAAACAGAATAGCTATTCACAAATAACACGCAACTGTAAATTCCTTACCTAATTCGTTTTATGAAACACTTAATGGATTCAATTTGAATAATTAGCATTGGTTTGAGAACAGTTCGATATTACTTTACAACTTTGTATTCAAGTAATAGGTTATTAGGAGCACATATAATATGTAAACGTTACATGTATGGGATTTAAAGGTCGAATTAAATTATTAATTGAATAATAAGTAAAGTTATGCTTACGTTAGATAAGCTTGCGAGTCTAGCGACATAACATTTAGGGAATTTTCAGATGTAGGTAAAACAATGATGTAGTAATTGTTCCCAGTTTTGCTCGATCCTGGGTTTCTGGTGAGCCATCTAGTGCAAGCTGCCACTTCAACCGCAATAAAGACTTTACCCAGGGAAACATAAGATTGCGATTGGGACTCGCTGGGATTATAATGAAGACAAGATTGAAGTCAATTAAAAAAAACTGCATTGAGTTCGATACATATTACTAATACTAATACTTGTTGAATAAGTAGGTATGCGTCAAAAGTTCAAAAACACTCATGATAATAAGATACATATTTTAGAAGGTATTAATCACAGGTAGTTGTACGCATATTAATTGTTTGTCAGGTACACATATCGGCTATTGTATTCTAATTTATTTAGCCTGGATATGAGTGAAGGTTAGACCCGTCACGACCGATCTCAACGACAAAGCTTAGGAGGTGGCGCGCAGCTCGGCACATGTCACACAATTTGTGATTCTGATGAGCTTGGAATTAACGCTTCCTGGTAATATTAACCTTGAATAATCCAACTTAGTTTTTATTGAATATAAATTACTTGATAATGATTTAATAAATAGAGGTAAGGTAACGAGCCAAAAAACTTATAATAAATCTTACGAGTACAAAACACGTATTGTGATATAACATGTTTCGAATTCGCAATAGATGAAAAGATCTAACGGATACCACAATTTTATTGTCAGTATTGTGGTAAAGCACAATAGTAGTCAGTTAAGGAAAAACTTCACCGTTACATGATTAAAATGTTATTATTACCTATTCGAAGGTTCAGACAGTCTTCATTAAATTTACCAGTTTGACTCTATTGCACTTTAATGAAGGTCGGACTAATCTCCGTAATCGCTAAAGAATCTTTAACACGAGTACGATGCGGCCTTTTTTGTTCCTTTCAATCGAAAAACCCACAAAGAACCAGTTCTTGTTTTGAGATTATTTGTTGGTTGCGTTGTTCAAAAAATAACAATTAACTGTACCAATGAAGAGTTGGCTGTCAATTTGGAAGACGTATACGTCAGTCACGTTTCTACTATTATTGTGATTAACAATGTCATTGAACAGTTCAGTACATTTTTAGAAGCATCACCATCGGTTCCCGGCACGTCGAACGCTAGTCGGCCGTGACATTTCATTTTGGTTTAGGCATTTAATTTTTTTGTTTTCTGAGAATAATGTGCCCTTTCTATTGTTATTTCCAAGATGTTATTTTGAATGTTCTCTATCAAACGCCTTTATAGTTTAACGTGAAGAAATCTGTAGAAATCGTTACCACACCTTACCTTTGAAGGTTTATATGTATTTGCTCCGTGGTTAATGTTACCAGTAGGTATTGCCACTTGCCACAGAATAGAGTAATGTAAACTTTTAATAACTAATATCATTTTAAGCAAATATCAGAACGCAATTTTTATTCAAATTGTACTTATTTTGTACGAGGATTGTGCATTTACTGTATACGTAGATACCAATCGTAGACTGTACGACTATATCGCTGTAAAGATATGAGGTCATTCGACGGTTCTTTGTTATGTAGTCTAAAATTAATTGTAATAAACCTATATAACGTAGTCGTTGTTCATTCGAATTTCGAAGCATTATGAACTTCCTACATCATTTTGTTCCAATAACATACATAATTATATTTAGCTCCGTATTGTGAGCTGATGATATGGACTTTCATGTCAGGAACATTTGCGTGTGCTCTGTGTCTGGATGCTAATATTGTATTATGTAATGAGTATCGTACATTAGATGTAATATTATGATGATATAGACTTTCATGTGATGAACATTTCTGTGTGTTCTGTGTCTGGATGTTAATATTATATTATTTAATGTGTGTCGATGTAACATCAACGCACTAACAAAACAATGGTTTCAATGAATATAAGTAGACGATGTTGTCTGCTATTTACAGCAACAAATATAACCACAATAGATGGTAGTGGTTATGCAGTAGTAATTGCTTTGTGCACAAACGACTCTTTCCTTTCAACAAGCCCGTTATTGGCATAGCTACGTTGATGACGCTACATACAATACTCATGAATGGCCTATAGTTTTATTGACTAGAGTTATATATTCGTCTAAGAGAATGTTTCGTATGTGTTAATTGTATAAGAAACAATAAAGTTAATACAAAAGTCTGCATCTATAGCTTTTAGCCTTAGCTTCCCTAGCGTGTTCATATAATTCATAACAGAATCGTCTTTAGGTATGTCATCCGGAATATATGTTATCAACTTTACATTGAATGCAATAAAAAAGCTAGGTAAGATGCTAGCTAATATAGTTATACATATCAACGATAATGAAATAATTATGTCTTACAAAAAACTCATTTAAAGCTGTAAATTTTCTATTTAGACAAATGTAGCAAAATTGGCTACATTTGTCAGCTCAAATGAGTAGGTACTTTGAATCTGGCATGTACAGACATGAACCCATCACATTATCTGCAATTTTCCTAAAAATCAAGATGTTTAAGGAATTATAAATATTAAACACGAATTGATTTTTTTTTGCGGATTTGATTGAATCTGTCAAAGGTAGGGGAGAGCCACACATAAACATGTGTGGCCGTCTATACGTATTGAGCAAAAATGTCAGTTATAAGTATTTCAAGTTTACACTTATCTATGTACAATAATATCACATTACGTCAAAACCGGCATAATATAAGCTTAAACTTTCATATAATTTTGATAATCCCACATGAACCTACTTATTTTCATGAATAAAAATTATTATTAAATGCTAATACAGGCAATAAACTATGAATGTTCCAGTATCTAAAACTCAATTAACTAATAGGCATGACGAATGATTTTCAAATCCTCTTCCGTAAAGAGGGTACACATTTACTGATTACGAAAAAACCTTTATTTCTATAAAAACTCCAAATTTAACGAAGATTAAAGCTAATTTTCTAATATTTTTTCAATGTGGCTCAAAAACAGCTCGCAGTGTCATGGCGTCGGGTCTGACGTCACCATATAGTAGACGTCAAATTTGTCAAATACGCGTCTAAGGACAATGTAAACAAACATTGTTTAGTTTCGTGTATCGTGTAAGAAATGAATAATAGATGTTATAAGTGGTATGCAGTGTAAAAACACGTTAATAAAAACACCCGACAAGGTTTTTGTACATGTCCCTTGTAAGAGATTAATAAGACATCAAAGGTTAAAGCTCGCACGGCGTAACCCGAACGAAGTAAGCACGAATGCACCACTTTATTTCTGTGAAGACCACTTTGATCTAAGTATGTTATCAATTATCATGTTCTGGTAGGTTTTAAACGTAAAATGTTACGTAAACCAATAAAAAACCAATGAAATGCGTAAATGCGTAACCTAACATTCATAACAACAAAACACAATGACACTAATGACAGGACTGACAGGTGACAGCATGCTTACCAAATAGCGGTGAGGTGTATTTATCGTAACAGATACGCATAACAGATATTTATCTATGGAACATTGAGAACTGTTACTACGAAGTAATTTATTGTTTTTGGACATATTAACACCTACATTTAACATATCATTACCAACAACATAAACAAACTTTGTCGTTTTTTTTTAAATAAAATTTCAGAGAATAATACATCGCGTAGCTACTGAAAGCACCACAACTATTAATGAAGGAGGAAGCTCCAGCCAACAATATGTGTTAATAATAATATTGTGTACAACTATGATAAGTTAAATCAAAGAATAGCAGGTGTTATTTCAGAACAGATATTTGGAACTGTTATTTTAAGATAACAAGTATTAAATTTTACCTGTTACGACCCATCACTATTACCAAATCGTGACGTTTTGCGCTGTGATTGGTGTTTCAATCAGAATGGCCGATTGCTGTATTTTATAATTTTCATTTATTGAAAATCTTGTTAATCTTAATTTTCTTATGAAAATTAAATCAACGATTTAAATCCTTTTAATATGTATTTTTTCCCAAAGTCATCAAATCTTATATTATTTGATACTGTCGTCACGCCTATTTTGCTTGATTGAGCAACAAACTCGCAAAACTTTACACATTAATAGGATTATTAAATGTTTACGCATCACACGTGATATAAATATAGCATAAAGAGAATAGAACCCAATCACTTGAAAATATAAGTAATTACTGCACTGGTTCTTATCAAAACAAACAGCTATAGATTCATCTCTATCAATGGCTGTAATAATATACTCGTATGGATGTTTGCTCTATAACACGAATACCTCCTTGGCTTGGCAGTTTCTTTACAGATAGGCCACTGTAGCCAAATAAATATTATTAGATATGATATAGGTATTTGTAGAAAACAACTTTGTAAGCATTGCTATCTCTGTGACTTTAGTGTTTAATAAAGATCACGTGGCTCGATGACCCAGATTTTGCAGACAGAGTTATCAGTTCCTATTTGAATATGTGACGGGTGTTTGTATTGTTAACAAATTATTCATCAATACCTAGTTATAAGTCGGCCAGAATACGTAGTTGCAATTTGTTCAAATGTTTTGAAATATGTATTGTTTTAAGATTTATCATGACATAATTTTGCTTAAATGCACAGGATATTGTTAAGTATATGCCTTTATAACGTCTAGATCCAAAAAATATGAGCATATTATGTTCAACAAAATATTAACAGATGGTTATGTATAGGTACGCTAGATACGTTCTGCTTAGTTAGACTCTACATTATTTTCTATCTACGAGTTTTATAAATGACAGCTCTTTAAAAACCACTACGGTTTCCTTTTTGATGTTAAGATAAAATATTGATTATCTACGTGATATAATTTAAGCAGTTTGATAGAAAATAGGTATAACATTTTAACAATAAAATTATAAACACTATCATAGAGAATAAGTTAACATTCTATACGTAGAAATAATATATATCTATCGTTCTTTAGCTACAGACCCACCGCTTATATGGGTACATGTGAAATTTCACCAGTCTCGGGCCAGTAATTAATATAGAGTCAATTTATAGTAATATATACCACTGCACATGCGTGTTCGTACATGTACGACAGGGGTGTGTAAAGTAATTTGCCGTCCGTTAAAATATATCATTTTAATTTAATGTCATTATGTCGCCATAAAGAGTGGTTGCGCGGGAGTGGTGGCGCGGCAGCTGCGCCGCGCGTGCGCCGGCGCAGCGCGTGGCCGTATATCGCCTGTATGTAACTTATTAACGGGACACAGATATTCACTTACGAAACCGCGACAGACAGATATCACATACTCACAACGAATGTGGCAGAACTGAAAAATAGTTAAACGAGTAAGTTCTCCCACATTGCTCGAAAATATATTCTGATTTATAAGTAGTTATCTAATCATCTAATTTTAGTTTGCTTTTATTCTCATGGTATGTTATGATGATTGTCTGTCTATGTATAGGTTGTCTAAATATTATGATAACCAACCCTTTGAACACCGATGACGCTTATACGAGTATGCGTCGATAACAATAGATTTTCGATTCGATTTCTCGGCGGCCAGAGGTTTTTTTTTTTTTCTAAATGACTACGATGATGGCCAGGCCGGCCTTGTCATCACCACCGGACTGTTGGGGGAGCTGAAGGCTCTCACCCCTAACTTCCCCTTATTTATCACTCAGGTGAAAATGATTCGACTTAACTGAATTTTTTTATTCTCCTCGCCTCGCACTTATAATGATAACATACTTTGCATGTCCATGTGTATAATTCTGTCGTTAATATTAGTGACCGATTGATATGGATTAGATTGTATTGGTATCATAATTTATTTTTCTTAATCTAAAGATATTAATTAATCGTTATTATTAATTTGCAAGTGTTTATTTATTTGATAATAAAACTTATTAGCGGGGGTTTTAGATCGTGAAGGCTGCATTCCAATGTAATGGAATTTCTAGATTTGAGTGTTGATTGACCCGATCATATCACAAAGATATTGTGGAAAAGACTACAGTTTAATGCTGCAAAATTAATAGTGGCATCGTTATTAAAAGCATACCTATGTATTTTTACAATTACCCATAATCCATAGTGCACAAAAAAAACTTTGAAAATATAGGAATGCGGAGAGAAACTATGACGAATACAATACTAAACGACCCATATTCATGTTACGACCGACAGGTGAACGCCTATAATTTACCCTCTGTGTTAGTGTAATAATTAGCTTCATAATGTATGAAACTATTACACAACGCGGTGACAGAGATTGACTGTTTCAAGGAAACAGGAATAGAGAGGCACATGAATAAGGCCGGGAAGCCTGTTCTTCTGTTTTAATATTCATTCAACTTCGTTTGAAACAACCACTTTCTACTGGCCATGACGTGTTGCATTGTCTACACGTCACTACACGCCTGTTATACTCGTTTACTTAGTTAGGATTATATTGATTCAAGTTTTATGCGATAAGGGGTATAAAAAAAATATAACATTTACTAAGTGAGTGCTTTGGGATAACTCACTTCATGTAGGCAAGCGACAGGTTTGTGAAGAACGCACAAATCATTTATGATGATATCAAGAGATTCATACATGACTTTCAAATATAAGTAATAAATTGTAAATACCATTATTCAGAGTACATAATACTTAACTATAATATGACTGGTTCCGTGATTTAATTGGTAGCGACTCCTGCTTTCTGAACCAAGGCTCGTGAGTTCGATCCCCACCCGGGATAAACATTCGTGTGTTGAACATTTGTGTTTATTCGTTCTCTGGGTTAAACACCCTGTATTTAAGTATATATTTGTGGTGCCCTCGTTGTTCTGATACCATAACACAAGTGCTTAAGCTACTTACTTTGGGATCGGAGCAACGTATGTGATGTTGTCTGATGTGATGTGACTTAATATGCATGTAGTATTGCACCCGCGCAGAGCCGGGGCGGGTCGCTCGTTTAATATAACAATATTGCTTCTTCTCTTTGTAAATTATGTTAATGCCATTTAGATAATAGTATATCTCGATCCAGTGACCACTTTACCGCAATAATAAGTGGGAATTTCAGAATAGACTTACTATCACTTTCGTTCGGCACCCAGCCCTTTTCTAACACATGGGAGTGACAAATGACAAGTGACGGAACTCGTTCAGGAACGTAACTTTCTTCAGCTCTTGCGGTATGTGGCCGAGTGACGAGTTTGGCCACTTTTCCACTGTCCGTTAGAATTCAATAATATCTCAATTACGAGTGTCTCTAGCGCAGTGCCATTAACGACATCACTTATCTACTGGTCGCCTTACGGAAGTCCATATCAGACACTTTTTTATGGAGCTTGCCTGCCTTATGTTTATGTCATATACTAGATAATGAAATTTATGTCTTTCGTTTAAGGCAGATTTGTTGGCAGATAAACTGTTTTGCGAATGCAAATTGTTTGCGTAAGCATTTTAGTTAATTCGCTTTCTTTCTTTTGAATGGTCAAGGAGGCCTGTTTTTAATTAATTATCCTTTAGGTACCTATGCTAAGATGATGGAGGAGAAATTTCTATTTTATTGAGTAATACAACTCGAGGTAATCGTTACGGCTTTTAATACTAGCAATGATTTGGATATTTTATCGAATGATTTGACATTGACATGATTTGACAAGCTTTTATCTGATGAACAGGGACAGGGAGAGGGAGAGGGAGGAAATATGGTACCGTTATCATGAAGATTGTACTTTAGAATACCTACTATCACCCGATTTTCGAAATATATCCCACCATTGATTTAAATTATCAGAACCACATGATATTTCACATGCTCTTCGATCATTTGCTAATAGTTGTGAAAACTTTTGCAAAAGATCTAACTCCCCTCGTTGACAATCATGTTCTCGGCAATGGAGTAATCGTTACGAAGTAAGACATCTTTGTCGGCTTGTCAGTTATAACGAGATTCCTGTGATGCCGTATGAACTTTCGACGACGAATAAATATCAATGTATCAATGCAATGTAAGTATGTAATTGCGCCAATGTTGTATGAAACATTTTCGAAATCACATATAGAGGTAGTTAGGTTTGTAAGAGTGCCTATAGAAAGCTTTCAAAACGATGCAATACTAAATGTAAAAGCATGTGTCTGATAGGATAAGTATTATCTATTTATTGATCAAACTAAATTGAAGATTTATTTAAAAGCTTACGATTGGTATTAATGGAATTTAAATTTTTTATTGTGTTGATATTATGTATTTTTAATGCATAAGACTTCAAATAAAAAGCACGCATATTAAAATTTGGTTTGGTTGATTGCATTGCAGATTATTTGAATTTTTCAAAATTATTCATTAACCGGTTAAGTCACAATGAACAAAATGTCTTCGTCAATAAAAGAGGCTTGTTTTGATCTGACAAACTCACATACTATCAACAAGTTGTTTATTTTCATTTTAATATATTATTCTACTAAGGATTACAACAATACAGGTTGAAAAGTTATCAAATTGATAATGAAATAATTGGCAAAAAACAAGATACAAATTTCATGTATTTTTTTTATCATTAACTAAAAATATAAACAAACAGCCGTGCCTACATTTTGCATATATGCGAGTAATAAAAATAGCAAAGAAGCCAGATTATTTTGTACAGAATTGAGATAACTTTGTTATTACGCAGTTGTTTTTATTACATAATTTAATCGTTGTCGCGCATATTTACGCAGTTAATTAATCTCGATTAATTAACTTTAATAATCTATTTCTCGAAACATCTTACTTTTTTGGCAAACGAAGTAAAGTTATCTAATGTTTTCTATCCTTCTTCATAGGGTTTAATGTGATGTGATGTTTTATGTAAAATCTATAACTTCATAGGAGAGATTTTCAACTGATCGACTGTTAAACTAAAATTAAAGGAGGATGCAGATAGTGTAATTACTTATTACACGTATTTATAAATATATGTAGTAGCCATTGATGCTGACCTCCGCGGCGCGAGCAAGTCGTGGCCTCCTTGAGGGGTTATCGGGAGTCTACAGATAGCGGCGCCCCTGGCTGGGTATCCAACACCGACCCACATACAATGTGGTAGCCACGCATTCTTTGTTTAGTGAGAGAATATAATGTTCACAGTTCTTGGGAGTGATTGCGGTAGCAGTCTTTCCATTTACACATTATCTGGATTTGATGTCTATGAAATATATACATGTAGGTACATAGCTTTGTATCTTATTGTCTCATTTAATTATCTTCATGTAACGATAATTAAATGAGACAGTACCGATTAAGTTTTGATAATTAAATATAAATAAATATAAATAAATATCCCAAGACATGCCACGCTGGGCCACACAGCGCCATCTAGCCCCAAACTAAGCCGAAGCTTGTACTATGGGTACTAGACAACTGATAAACTTACTTAGATACTTTTTTTTTTGTAAATAAATACATATTATACATAGAAAACACCCAGACCAATACAAACAGACATGTTCATGCACACAAATGTTTGTACTGTGCGGGGATCGAACCCACAACTCTTGGCTCAGAAGGCAGAGGGCACTACCAAATGAGCCATCGAGCTTGTGTGAATTAAACACACATATGCACTATATCTGGTACTAGCTCTACTTACTTATAATGTCAGATATGTACCCAATATGTGCATTCATGTGTTTTAAATACTTATTACAGTTACTGCAAATATGAAATCTGTTTAATGGTTCTTAATTCAGGTAACGTGTTCCCGATGGCATAAGTAATCGTATCACTTAATGTAGGTACCTATATCATTTAATAACATTACTTCGTGAAATTTTAACGAAGAGATATCCCGAATCGAAGTGTCCTTCAAGCTGGAATCCTCATCTCTGAAACCTGCATGAAAACGAATTTTGACTATGCCAAAAAATAGTCATGAAATAGTCATAAATAGTCGCCAAGTAAAAAAAATAGTCGCATTATAGTTTCGGAGTTATAGCTATAGGTTAGTGAGGATTCTGGCTTGACGTTCAAGCTGTAATCCTCACCTCTGATGCAAGCAAACGGCAAAGTCTATCGAATTGGTTTATGTTCCAAAAAATAGTCATGAAATAGTCGCAACGGCATACCAAATTTCAGAATTAGTCGTTAAGAGATTCCAGAGATATAAGGGTAGGTTGGTGAGGATTCTAGCTTGAACATTTGAAAACTTCAAATATCTCCGAAACGGCTACGATTTTCGATTTGAGTTTTTGCCAAAAAATAGTCATGAAATAGTCGTCTCCAACGGAAATAAATTTGAGCTGATTTAATTTGAAATTAAAAAGTGTTAATTTTTCCCTACATTTCTATGGAGGTACAGTCGTGTACAAAATGTTTACTTCATTTTATACTATTGTAAAATATTTCGCTTGAACTATAATATTTCGTCAAATTAGGTGTTTTCCAAGACTAGTGACTAGACCGAGTGCTATTATGATTAAACAAATAAAAACAAACATTTATCATTTTTGTAGCTATTTTTATTTAGTACAATTTAAAGCTTGGAAATGCGTACATAACATGTTTAAATTAAAAATAACTAAATATAATGTTTATATCACAGCAATTAGTTTTGATCACAATTATCATAGTTAGTTCAATATGAGTTGGATTACGTTCACAGGTTTGTTTCTACAAAAATCAATGTAATGTTGTGTGTCAAAATTGCTAGAGGTCTAACTTAAAACTTAGAAAGAATTTATTTTATGGAAGTCCGTTATTTTTGAAACCCATTTCCATGCGTGCGGCGCCGCTAGCACAGCTAGTTATGTATAAATTAAATTTGGGCTTAACAGTTATAAACAAGAAACAATACAATATTATTTATCAGTAAGTATCAGAAACCCTGGTGGACTTATACTGTACAGATTGGATTAAATTCAAATTATTTGCATAAATCACAGTCTTTATTATGTCACAATAGCTATTTCTATATTACATCTAACAATTTATCGGCGTCTTCCAAGTAAGTCTGTACATTGTCACCATTGAGTGATATGACTATGATCTGACTTATCCTGAAGTACTTGCAAAAAAATTGAATTCAGTTTTATCGCTAAGTCTAGAGAAATCAATTTTAATAATTAAATTCAATTAGAATTCAATTTTTTGTTGGATTAGAATCCAACTACCTATTTTTTTCTGTAAATAAGGCAATGAGGTACGAGGTAATAATATTAGAGGAATTAAAACTAGTAATTTTTGATTTTAAATCATCAAAACAGTTCCATACTTTTTTAGTTGAGCGATAGCATTTACATGTGTAGTGTCCCATACAACCGATGGCTCCTGCATAGTCAATAACCGAAAGTATTTTGTAGGAAAGTCCTTTCAATGTCAAGTCTTTGGGTATGTCATCAATGTTACACGCACTAGTGTCATGAATTTCGAAAAATATAAATTTTTTAAATTCATAGTCGTAAACATTTTTACCGTTACAAGTCTCAAATTTACAAGATCTTTCGTCATCATAAATTAAAGCTGCTTCATGCAGCACCTTGAAACCTTCAGTTGTTATCATTTCAATATTAAGTGGAATATTTGCATTTTTTAGCGGGAGTTTTATTTACTTCACATTCTATATTTGTACACTTTATGGTGCCCCCGCACTGCCGTTAGATAATATTTGTAAACATTTTCTAGCATACATTTATATTTTATTTTATTTACTCTATATTATGTATGTATCTATTAAGTTATTTACTATTTTAATCCGTGTTTAATCCTATCCCACTTTGCAACACTCTACCTACATGCATCTGTTTCTGCTTAGCCCAATAGTTGACCGGTAGAGAATGCCTACACGGCATTCGATCCGCCTTTTGTGCACTATTTCTATTGTGCAATAAAGATTAAATAAAAAAAATATTTACTAACAGATGTTGTCAATTGTTACATTTTGTTAGGAAGTGTCACATGTTATAAGTGCCCGAACACTGATGAAAAATGTTTACTAACATTTAAATCTGGCATTTGCTTACTTGGTTTTGCGTTCTGAGGGAGTGTCTATACAAAAATGGAAGAAGAATTGCCCATTAGAATAGCTTTTAGTTTTGTTTACAAAAGAAGAAGCGATCTTATTGGATGCGCCAAACAAAATATAACACTTATTTTATTTTGTTACTAGCTGTGCCAGCGGCGTCCGCACGCGTGGATATGGGGTTTCAAAAATAACCGACTTCCACAAAATGGTACCCAGATTTTAAGTTAGACCTCTAGAGGTTGTTGGATTGCTAGCAATACATTGGTGAAACCGCATTTAATTCCAAGCAGTAGTTTTCGCGTGAGGCGCGATCAAACATACAGATAAAAATTTCTCCCGTTTCCCCAACACAACCCGCCATTGCTCTGCTCCTATTAATTGTAGCGTGATGAAAGTATACTATACTATACTATACCTGCCCAGGAATATGAAGAATAATCGTACCAAGTTTCGTTAAAATCCGTCTAGTAGTTTTTTTTCTATAACGAACATACAGACAGACAGACAACAATTTTACTGATTGCATTTTTGGCATCAATATCGATCACTAATGACTCCCTTATAGTTATTTTGAAAATATATTTAATGTACAGAATTGACTTCTCTACATATTTATTATAAGTATGGATAGAAGATAACTTGTTATAAAATGTTTACTCAGTTACGAAACATTTTCTAACATGAAATAATTTTTAACACAATGACATGTGATTAAATGTCTGCTAACGTTGCTAAACATTTTCTAACGGCGCGGCAGTGTGGGAGCACCATTAGTGTCTTCCCACAATCATCGTCGCGGACATTTCATTGACTTGAGTATTTTGCTTGACAGTCACGCCATCTAGTAAGTGTTGTGGAACTAGCTCTAACCATTTTAAAAACGCATTGCTGTGATATTAACATTAAAGGTATTGCTGTGATATTATGTGAAATATATGTAAAGATCAATAATTAAAGCTCATAGTTATTCTTTTTGCTGGGTGGGAACAGGTCGGTAATTGTGTATTATATGTACTGATTTCAGATTTAAACAAGTTTTGTACTAATATGCAAACTTTATATTATAATAAATAAAAATAGCTACATAAAAATTTTTGTTTTTTTTTGTTTAATCATAACAGCTGCCATGGAAAATACCTAATTGAACGAAATATTATATTTTAAGCAGAACATTTCACAATAATATCAAATGAAGTAAAACATTTTGTATACAACTGTACCTCCAAAATTGTAGGGAAAATTATAACTTTTTATTTTTTAATTAAATCAGCTCAAATTTATTTCCGTTGGAGACGACTATTTCACGACTATTTTTTGGCAAAAACTCAAATCGAAAATCGTAGCCGTTTCGGAGATATTTGAAGTTTTCAAATGTTCAAGCTAGAATCCTCACCAACCTACCCTTATATCTCTGGAATCTCTTAACGACTTATTCTGAAATTTGGTATGCCGTTGCGACTATTTCATGACTATTTTTTGGAACATAAACCAATTCGATAGACTTTGCCGTTTGCTTGCATCAGAGGTGAGGATTACAGCTTGAACGTCAAGCTAGAATCCTCACCAACCTATAGCTATAACTCCGAAACTATAATGCGACTATTTTTTTTACTTGGCGACTATTTATGACTATTTCATGACTATTTTTTGGCATAGTCAAAATTCGTTTTCATGCAGGTTTCAGAGATGAGGATTCCAGCTTGAAGGACACGAATCGAATCACACATATCATACTAGACCTACCTACTTGTAATATTATTTAAATTAAACAAAATGCTGTATGCGCAATTATGGCATCAGATTAGCGTGTATCATGTCAAACAGACATCCTTATTTGTATTAGTTTTCCTGACACTTTTATAAACATAATTAAGTTGTATATTTAATCTTTGCACATTTGCAATCCGCATTTGATATCATTAACTGATGTAAGATTTATGCATTAGCTGTGATGCTGCTAAGATTTTCCATTGGCTGGCGTTTTATAAAGGATCTTTGACATTTGCAGACAACATAGTTACTTTCATTTCCCTTGATAGTAAGCGAGAAATCCCTTGTAGTGCTGCCAAAACCTTAGTTTGAGTCCAGGTGGTTGACCTGGATTCAGACCATCACGATTGAAGGCTTAGCTAAATACCACAGGCCGATGACGGGCAGCAGTGTCGCCGGAGGGAGAAGCTACGCCCTGCGATACCTAACCCGCCTGACCGCGGCGTGACGATTTTGGGTGAAGCCTCCTGATATTTGCCTAAGGAGGCGAACGTTTAAGTACTATCCAAAGAATGCTCTAATAATAATACGAGTAAGTGTCCCAGTACAAATTAAATTGCAGAGTAGGTAAATAGGGTTGTCATTTTCAACATCGCAATTTTGTTCCCATCCATCAACCGCTAAGTGATTATATCGTGTCATTACATGTGTAAATGAGCGTAATTTGTGTGGACAGATTATTTTGCGCAACTCTGTATTATGCGGTTCGGTTAACGTAACCTGTGATGATGACAATGTGTATTATTTTAAATGTTAATGCGTGGGTACATCGGAAAGCTCTTTCAGAGTTAAGTGTTTAAGTCGTAAATCAATTGCTTGCGGTTGCATGCGCGCGCATGCATTCTTTATCACTTGTTTTGACATTTCGCCGTTTAGATTACAATAAAGTCTGAAGTTCTTGGATTATTGTCCAGACATGCTTGCACGCGTTATTTCTCATCATAGCCTGTTGTTAACATTCTCCGAAGATCATAAGTGCCTACATCTTACTAATACGATGTTTGTAACATATTGCTAAGAAGTGATGGATATGGTCACGATATTATGTTTTAAATAAATCGATCAAGATGTCAAACATTTCCCAATTCATATAGCGCAAGTACGCATCATTATTTATGATGTTCGTAACATAGTAATCTTTAACTGACCCTGAAGAACTATTAGGTAAGTATATTTACCTACAAAGTAATATTCATATAGGTAGATAAACTTTAAAAAATGAAACATGAATATCATAATATCTCATCAAAAGTTGATTATAACAATTTTATTACAAGCCGTAATAGCGGTTCACAAAACCACCCTACTTGATTTCCTGGCTGGCTTAGTAGGATATGGACTTTATATTAATTTTGTCGTAAATATCTACAACATTAGGTTGAGATCAGGATGATATAAATCTATTCTTTTGTTCGATTATTCTTTACTTTGATTAGCTACTAAGCAGCAACTATGTTAATTCCCCATTGGTAGAGATTTGTAGCTCTATGTACTGCGTTTGCGTACCATAAGGTGCTAACATTTAAAGACTATGAAGCAATGGGTGTGCCTATATCGAAATATTGAGATCGTTATGTAATGTTACACATACGTATGAAATGTGATGTATCATAATAATACCCGCGAAATTAGCGCGAGCACACACGATTAGACAAACCGGCAACGCTTTATTAGGATTGTCTACACTGCAACGCCTACCTTCATGATCCAACCGGCAAAAAGAATAATTGATGAGCACATGCCCCGGATCACGTAATGCTTGCCAAACGGACGCGCTTGCTCAATCCGATAGATAACGCGACGTTGACCGCTCTGCCTTTCCAAAATGTCATTAGCTTGGAATTATTCTCAGTTGACCGTTACGTTACACTATTGTTATCCTATCACTGTGAAAATTATTATTTGGATAGCCTCGGGCAACTGAAACGAGAATTGGTACACAACTTGTTTTTATCTTAAAAACGTTACAGTAATTTAGGACACTGAATTTACGGTAACCAAAAACTGGTGTTCAAAAGATGTACGTCCAAACATAATTAAATAAAGACAACTTATTTTATTTGATGATTTGGGTAATGGTAGTAGGCACATAGAAGTATATAAGAATTACATCGCAGTGTCGTTGACCCTGTTATCTAGAACAAGGCGCCCATATTCGATAGTAATGCACTTATTGTAGACATGTTTCGCGGAGAATGAACAAAAAATGTATAGCGAAAGGAACATAATTAGTACGAAGTAAGTAGGTACACTTATACTTTGATGTTGATGCAATTATCCACTTTCCTATTATGTAGTTTAACGTATAAATGTACGGATTTATGAAAGCTTACGCGACAAGAGTTAAAGTACTCAGATGGCCTACGTATTAGTCTGACATGCAGAGAAGGAATACTTGGAAGAAAGCTTACTATGTAAACAGCCCACGGGCATTTTGGACAAATAAATGTATTATTTTTAGGCCTTATCATTAAATTCTTTAGATTATGTTACATTACACTACAGTACCATTCAATACAGGTTTACAACGTAAATTAACTTTGATGTGAGATAAAAATATGGTTAAACTGTGATTTATATGTTGTTGCTATATAGATATCGAGTAAGTTCTCATTAATTTATTAGTTCTCGAGACAATCGAGTGTGTTATGTTTGTATCAATAGCGCTTTATCAATTTTGCTTCGTTAATTATGTTTGTCGCCCTCATCTCTTTCTACGCGGGGGTATAATTATTACATACCTATTATTGACATTGTCGCTAACCGGCACCAATACGTAAACAATTAAGTTATCTGAAACCTTTGAACTCTCTTATCATTATTTGGAAGAGTTCGCATGTTATTCTAAAAAGAATAATTGGCAAAATATGAATTTAAAAGATAATTTGATCGTTGGTTAACATTTATTATTTACTCACGTGTGAAATATTTTCCATTAACTTTGATTGCGCACATCCAACGCTGATAAATTAGGAATCATATTGTAAATTAATGTGGTACCTACGCTTTTTTAGGAATTGGGCAAAGTTCATTAAAAAGATTCGAACGAAGGAGCGGCGATATGAAAATGATCTACGATATTTTTCAGAAAACAAGAAACTTTACAAAACTTTGAAACATGTCTCTAACCTCTTACTTGGGATCCCTTTGTGTTTTACATCGGGTAGGTAAAAAGAAGACATAATGTGTACCAAATTATATTACTGTATGTGTACGAAAAAAAAACCACCTGATCACACAATAAACCTCTATCAGGTGATGACTAATGGCACAGTCTCCCGGAAACTAAGCCCGTGCTAAATTAAAAAGGTTTGGTTTATTGCGTCCTATACCTAAAATATTGCACAACGCAACACAGACGTCGTAAAAAGTTACAGATACCTACTGAAATAGCTACAGTACCAAATATGGTCATAATACAATAGCAACAGGTATAAAAACAATTGATCACTGTGTTTATGCAGTAGTAATGGCGTTGTACACAAACGATTCTTTAGTTATTGGTATAGTTACGTTGATGATGTCGTATACATACAATGCTCTTGAATGGCCTTTAGTTTTATTGATTGAGTTATGATCGTCTTTGTGAATGTTGTGTTGCGTGTAAAAGTATTTATAGTAAAAAAATAGTAAGTAGTGGTAGGTATTACAAGGACAAAGAAACCTAAGCTAAGATTATTATTACATTATTATAGTATTGATATAGTTATAGTGTCTAATACATACATGAACATTTATCGAACTTCTGTTTCCTAAACTAGGACTAAATCCTGTATCTTTTTCAACTGTTATTCAAAGATGTACGGTAGGTGAAATATCTTTGCTATTTTGGGTATTATGCCACTCCTTGTTATACCATATCCTTATGCCCTACAGTTACGGCGAATTCACACGAAAACACATTGACGATTGGTTAAAAACATGTTACGTCATGACGTACTACCATATACCTACCTATCATCGTGTTGTTTCACGCTTCGTCAAAATATCCACCGAAAAAGACGAGATTTTTAACGAATCGTAATAAATAAAAGACGATACGCAATTTAAGATGTATCCGTAATTTTTCATGATTCGTAGAGCGTGTGAACATAATGACGAATGGTGAAAAAAAGTCGATTCGTTGAAAAACACGATTCGCACTTGCATATATTATGTACTAGCTGCTGCCCGCGGCTCTGCCCGCGTGAATATTCGTATAAAACATGTGTTAATCTGATGTACAAACTATATTCCTGTAAAGTTTCATTAAAATCCGTTCAGTAGTTTTGGCGTGAAAGTGGAACAAACATCCATCGATCTATCCATCCATCTATCCAAACAAACTTTCGCGTTTATAATATTATATTAGTAGGATAAAGTAGGATTACTTGAAGTGGCGCTAGCTGTAATTAATGTTTTGAAATTAAATCTTTCAACAATTATAACAAAAGTCTTTTGAGTTCAATGTGCAGGTACTTAACTTTTTACATGTCACGTGTTGCAAACGTTGAGAATGATTATTCCTGTTTGTTTAAAGCTTAAAATTAAAATCTATACATTATACCAGCTTAAAAATAAATATTACACAACTTCGGATGTTATCCATGACTCGTAATATATTAATTACGGTGTTTGTTGGCGTCAAGACGAGTGTGCAATCATAAAATCCACGATTATTATAGCGTACTGAATACAAACGACATGGTTTTTGCATTAAGCGACATCACTATATTGTATATGGATACAAAATTTAATTTCCCAAAAAGTGAGATGTTTGTTTTCGTATGGCCCGATGGTACCAGAATCTTTTGTTGATAACTTCAATATATTTTTGTTTGAGCTATTTAAAATTTAAGACTCACAGTTTGCCGAATAGGCTATTATGGCCAAAAATTGTAATTAGTCCGTCTTTTAGCTTATTCAAAAATAAAAGACACGTATTTTTCCTTCCTTACTTTTTTCATTCAAATAAACAATAGCAAAGATAAAAGGCATCAAAATTTAGGAGTGGGGGTCTTTGACGTCACTCGGTCCCGTAAAAATGCCTCACCGAGTGACTTCAGGCGTAACTTCAACGGGCTATAACTAGTTATGTAATTTTTAGTCTAATTTAAAAACAAAAAATACGTGTCTTTTATTTTTGAATAAGCTAAAATACGGACTAATTACAATTTTTAGCCATAATAGCCTATTGAAGGAAAGGCGTAAAGTACGTAGATAAAGCCAACTACTTGGTTTCAAAGCTAAAGTTTAGGCCATATCATTACGCCACCGTGGCCGTCAAATATGCTAGGAAGTTAATTGACCTGACACTGTCATCACTCAATATCTCGTTACATGCAATTCTATTAGTGAACTCTAATGGGAATTTAATTTCTCATCATTCAGTCTTAAGTGATATAGCAAGTCCGTTCATAAGGGATCGGCAGCGTGTCGCAAGCGTTAGGCCGGGTGCGCGGTGCGCGCGCGCAGACGCGCTGAACTCTACCTGACCCCTGGCTCACCGCGCAGTGCCGACCTGTTCCGAATAGATTACCGAATCCGTTTCAAAAAGAGATATTTTAATAATTTATGTTTCAATTACTTTAGAACCCCCCTAAAAAAGAAGAAAACTTGGTTTTGACTTCGACATTTTTATAAATGTAAACATAAATGCAACCATGAATTTGTACAGTCAACTTCATTCACAAAAGCGCAAACAATGTGTAGGCAGGTAAGTATGTTGCAAACAAAATTATTTGCGGTAGGTAACAAGTCTTGAGCCTGTACACATGACCTAAGATTGTGCATAATAAAGTTGTCCAAATTGGGTAGTTCTGGCGTTTTGTCAGCATTTACGACTATATCTCGATCTCCACATCAACGTCCTAATTGAAAAAAAACTTGCAAAACGCTATCAAGCCGAGATCTTCACCGGTTAATTTATAGAGACCTCATAAAAATGCAATGTCATTAAAAATATCATAACGGCGGGTGATATTTCACGCATTACATAAGCCGACATCGATGTTTTTGTAACCAGGTGTTTTATCGGATAACGGGATCAGGAGATAAAGGTCCTGGTGCGTCAATTAGTGGTTTTATGGTGCATATAAAGTGTTGTAAGCGAATGTAGAATGAGGGCAGGGTTTGAGCGGCCGCGAGCGTGACCGCCTCGCGTCTCCATCCTTTGCACTGCGATTTGGCACGGGGATTAAGTTAAGAGTCAGCCATATATCACGAGAGCGGCCACTGTACACGTTTGCGAAACTGTTCAGATGCGGTACCTACTTACCAATCAATTAATAGTAATCTGTGCACGCTCCGCTTGCACACGTAGATACTTAAAAGAGTAGATACAATTTGTAAACGTTATTTCGGTAACGTATTGATTTATCCTTTATACCTACTTAAGTACGATTTATAACTAGAAATTGAACTCTACTCTGTTGAAAGAAATGTGAATGAAATACTTGGAAGTATAAAATTATAAATATTTTGTACATAATTCTAGTTATTACATTTTTCAATACATAATACAATATCACATATTACATAGTAATCATTTAATTCTGATCTCCAAACTTGCAATAAATCTATATTTAAACCTTTACCTTCACACATATGGCTTAAGTAAGCATGATACGATATCCGGATACAAATCCTTGTTTAATTATTTCATTTTAATATTTATGACGGTATTAATATCATATTGGTTTTGAAAGGTCCATATTAGGTCGAAAATAAAGTTTGCCCCTTAATTCCTCCCAATTGCATAACACGTCTGCATAAAGTCATTAATATTTTAAGTAACTTTAATTGCGAGACATTATCTCCGGTTGATAATATCAAGGTGCATGTAGGCAGTTAGTAAACATTACGCATGAAACGAATCCTTGACGATAGGATCTGAAAAGATAATAATCGTGTGAGATGATAAATGATTTAACACCCAACAATTTCTTATGTTAAGTACGTATCCCGTCTGTTGTTGTCAGTTGGGTATATTTATTTCTTAAACTTTGCATATGAAGGTCGCAGTTACTATAATTTTGAACTTCCAAAAAGATCTTACTAACTTCGGCGACACAGTGAATTACTTGGTTTTAGCACAAGCGATGATTAATGACTTTAAGTAAAAGATTGATGATCGCAGGTGGATGACGAATGTATTGGGATTTAGTAATTAAATGTTATTATAATGAGTTGATGTGCATTTTGAACAACTGAGCTCAGAAGGTTTTATTTTGTGTGTGATTTCTACATGATGATTATGGCTCTTATATGGGCGTCACCCATAGCAGCTTGACATATCCTCAATTAGCAAGAATCAAACTTGCACTTAAAATTAAATTATTACTTCTCAAAAAAATGTAGTTTTAGTTTATCATCATCATCTTTCGCCACCCACAGTCCACTGCTGGACATAGGCCTCTCCATTTGTCCGCCACTTTGCGCGATCCAGGACGTCTAGTGAGCTAGATCTGGGCTAGTTTAATTAGTTAACATTTACTACGCTTGTATAATTACAAGTTACACTTTCACAATATTGCACACGTAATTTGCACAGACGTCAAGACCAATTAATTAGTACAAGAGTTACACGTGTCATTGACGTAGGACATGCATCGTGCGTTTAAAGCTCATGCTTATTAAGTAACTCAAGTCTCTGATTGCTTAGACGACGCGTAGCGACAATACTATTACTATATTCCACACATGCGATACCCCCACATAATAATCTTTATTACTGTCGGAAGATAGCGGCTGATCTCATAGCTTCACGGATCATTTAAATCACTATCGCAGTTATGGAACTTACTGTTAGAAATTTCCATCCGTTTTGACGCAATGTGAACAAAGATAAGAGATCTTTTGTCTGTGACGTCCGTGTACTACCTTACTACCTAGATTTGTATAGTACCTAAGGCTATGAAAACGATAATTTGAATGTTTACTGTTAGTGACGGAGAAAGGATAACGGGAATGATATTTTTTTTATAAAAAGAGCGTCCAGGATGACGTCACTCCACCTGATGGTAAGAGGTCCAAATGTTATGCCGACAGGCATAATAGTTCAAGCCCATCGCACATGTCGCCCTCACCATGGCAATGTATTTTAATTTCAGTTACATATCAAACTTAGTTAAAATTGAAAATTATGACATGTGGCAAGTTTCTTTCATCAAGCAATGGAAACTGCATTTCCAAAGAAAATAATAAAATATGTAATCATTTACTTATTAACAAATATTCATCATAATAATATACATACCTACCTATCTACTGATCTCGGGTGAATTAAAAGAATCCACGACTTACATCTTAGAATCCTTACCAAATGAGATAAAGAGCCTTTGGAACTAAAATTAGCCTGAAGTAGGTACCTATTCATATTTTACTATCGTGGAAGCGCAATAAAATAAATTGTGTTGTAAAGACTTTATTATGAAATCATTGCAACACAATTACACGGGTTAGCGAATAAAAATGTTATTTATTTACAAGCAAATTATTTATAACTGGTTAGTGCCAGCGACTTTGGTCGTGTGGTCTTGAATCTATGACTGTTTAATAAGATGTGATCTACGATTTTTATAAGCTAGCAGAAAATATCTGTCAGACTGAACAACTCATTTTTATGTAGCTGGATTCTTATGCCGCGTTTACACGCTCGCGTTCAACACGACATTCAACGGGCACGAACACAAGCACAAGCATGTGAACGGGCTGTTCGTCTGTTTGAATGTGCACGTGCGTGCGCAATTTGTAGGGCAGGGCTGCTTGCCGGGCTGCGTGGCACGCGTGTAAACCTAGCATTAGAGATCTTCAAATTTTGATCGCTTAATAAAAAATGCTCATCTGGTGGAACAATTTTTGCTAAGGCGCCATTTTCATATTTTTTATAGTAAACCTGTCTATTTTGTAAGTCTATTTTGTTTCTGCATCATTTATCCCAGTTTCCAAAATCAATTATGCCCTATTTACTGCTCATACTTATTAGATATAAAATATAAGAGAGATTGATTCAAATGCATCCGCACTTTCGGAGCTCAGTACAATGATAAATTATAAACATAATATATTCTTTGCCCACAATTTTTATGAAGAATATTTCATGAATAGACACACAAATTTTACCGTTTCTTTATATTGATTATTCAACATTTTGCACGATGTAGTGAATAAATAAGCGCGTGACGAACATTTGCCACACAAATTGCTGCAATTTCTTACAATGGCTTACATAATAACGTTTAATGATTAAACACACCAATCAAGATTAGTTTGCATAGCATATTGGAAGCTATTGTCTTCCGTATCACTGTAAGTGTATCTTGGAAGACATCTTCAGCACACGTGAAAGTGTGCAACAATGGCGGAGTCAGGCATAAAGTTCTTATCGTGTAATATATAGCCCGCACGACCAACAAACAGATCTGATGTTGGTGATAAATGAATGTAATAAGTGGCTCGTCTCATCTAAATCAATTGTTAGCGAGATATGGCACACGAACCATGCGGAAGGCAACAACTGAATCACGACTCCATCAATAACCAATTTATTGTGGTTGCTTTGTTTACATTAACTATGGTTAAATTGTTCCTCCTTATGTTAGAGCGACGCATGATCTAACGGTGAAGATGTTCAAATATTGTTATTAACACGTTAACTACCATGGAATCACCGCCAACTCTATTTTTCGTTTGTTTCCGGTTTCATATCAGTCAAAGGCTGAATTAGCGCCTAATGTTATTACGAGTATTTACATAGTTAAATAGATACTTAATAATTATATGTAGTATATAGATACTTACCTGGAAATTCATGTGCGGAAGACGTCTACTGAATTCAAAGTCAGTTTCTCTAAAATTACAAAATTGATTGTACTACAAACGAATTGTCATTTCTAAACATTATTTTGAGATATAATATTGTACATTTTTTAATTGAGCATAGTAGTCAGTAGTCCCAATATTTACTTCGTTAACAGTTTGTACATTATAGTAGCGCAAAAAAGTAGAAATTAGCCGTTGTGACTAATCAGTTTCTAGACCGTTGTTTAGTTCAGGGAAGTTTTTGCCTTTCAGCTTTATTAGAGTAGGTGCAATGCGTCTCCAATTGATTGTAAACACTTTGACACTTGGTTGCTTGCAAACAGACGGCGCAATTGACGTATTTCTTTTCTACTCACTCTTTTAATCAACGGCTTTGTGTAAAAGAGACGCGGCAACATCCAAAGACTAGCAAGGGGTTTGATGCTCGTAATTATTCGCGTCACGGCTCAGTAGCAGCATTTCGTTTGCGCAGATTTCGCACGCCGATAATTTCGACAGCGTGTGCGCTTGTTGTGCGATGTTTTCTTATTGTGAATTAGGTATATCATTTTGGCGAAATCTTTTTTAGGGTTCCGTAAAGAGCAAAAAAGGAACTCTTTTAATATGATTTCGCTCTCTGTCAATCCGTCTGTCTGTCTCACACTAGGCTGTAAGGACTGCGGTAGCTTGACCGTTGTGCAGTAATTATGTTTTTCTGTTTATACTATAGCAACATAAAATAAATATTCAAGGGTACTCCCATACAAATAAGATATATTTGACTATTTGTCCTTTTTTGATAGATATCAATAATGGCAACACGCTACTTAAAATGTCTCTATTCTCGTAGCAGCCTATATTAAGTCCAGCTGTTGTTTTCTCTTGTGCAATAATGAGTTTAAAAAAAAAAAGGTTTAGGTCTCCCTATCTGTGAGCAAGATGTTGTCCGTAGAATATAAGACTTCGAGGATCAGTTGGCAATCGGTCTAATACCTATCCGACTTCTACACAAACGCTTTTAATTTTATCTGCAAAAGTTTACTTAATCATAACCGAAGAGGTGCAGTATGGGAACGCCCTTGCAAATGATGTGTAAGTGGGTGACATTAACGCCGTGACATTTGTGCGCAGGCGCAAGGCATAAGGCGCGTGCGCACGACCTCATTCGTCCGTCGTGAAATGTCTGAAAGGTGCTTTTGATATTAACTGCTTATTGTTCAAAGACCAAATCCGTAGTTCAAGGTCACGATTTATAGTGTTTAGGTTTCTCCTTGGAAATATCATTGAGATAAGTAAACGGAATAATAACTTTTAATACCTTTAATGTAGGCATATCTTTTATATCTATACTTTATCGATAATTAGACCCACAGTCGTGATATAGGGCTTCAGCGGGAGGTAGAGTAGACATCGAATATTTTTATATAAATGTCAGGATGGTGAATTCTCTTTTCGAGTTAGTGAGAGACTTTGATCAAAGAAAGAGCCATACTATTACTTACATAAGGTCGCTCGATGCACAGACTTATAAAGATTATATTATCAAGAAGAGCTAAAATCCGCTTCTGGACTGGATGATTAAGGGTCCACGTTTTTAAATGGCATTAAGCGGCAAATAAAATATGTTGACGTGTCGTTTACCATCAGATGCAGGATCGTACTCGTATAATCAATACGAAATTAAAAGAAAAATACAATTTCTTATAAATAGACGGTTGATATATTATTTGTGAATACTGGGAATTTGAACAAAGGATTAATCGTTGATAGCTTTCTGTTTTGTGATCATGAATAATTGGGTAGAATGTAAAATTGACAAGTCACTAATGTAGACTGCTCAAATCTCTCTTGGCTAATTAATGCCATGGTGTCATACAATACGTATGTACTTTGTTTTAGACTTTCACGTCCCATTAGATGTCGAATAACATCTATACCTCTATAAAGACTGAATGCGATATCCATCTAAGGTATGTCTTGTATCGTTTTTAGTTTGCTTTAATAAAAGAAGAACCTAATAGAATGGGTTGGAGTATTTGGTGGTGATCAAGCACACGACACTGCGTGTCTTTAACCAGGGCAAACACTTTTTTAATAACAATTTTGTTCCTTCTGAGCTTAGTTTTTAATATTATATTTTTAGGTTGTCCCTAATACTGAAACAGTTGTAATTTTTTACTCGTAAGTAGTTGAATAAACGTACGATAAAGTTATGTGTTCTAAAAATATAGATGGTTTTATTGTTTTAAATAAAAACATTTGGTACATAAACATATTCAGGATGCATCAAGAAATTGAGTCAACCGGATAGGATAAATTATTGCTGATATAATGAAATCCGCTAAAACAAATTCGTAATACGGAAAGTTTTAAAGATATGAGCAGATTTAGTGTTATCATTTCAGGATCTTCCGACGTCCAGTACGATAATTACTGTCACACTTCGAATGAATGTGTATCACGAGACAGCTAAATGCTAGACTTATCAACCTTGGTATCAGATAATTTTGTATAAACTGTATTTGATAATAATGATAACACTGGTCGGCAGGCAGATGGCCTCCCAAGGGGTTCGTTGGCATCTTACAATATGAAAGTGTTTTAATAGACCAAGATTAAGATTACAACCCGGCGAATGAATTCCTGAGTCCGCAATGTTATGGTCTTGTAATTTGTGTGGAAGTTAGTTATGAAAATGTTATACAATAGTACGTCGACAGTGACAATTCTAATATACTTAAAGTACGTTATAGAGGTCCAATTTGCAAATTCGAATACATAATTATACATATTCACATTGCTTAATATCTTCATTTCTTCATTGAAACTTTCAGCTCTAACTTTTAAGCATCATTTTAGTATGCAGTATTGTATTCAATAATCAAACCGGCTTAATAACCCTTATTAACTGCACTTAAAAAATCAATGCAATGTTTCCAGGTGTAATGCCCTTAATATCAACCGTCATGAACCGTACACCTCTTTCTTCTATTGAGACACAGATCGATGAATATAATCTCGTGACACAAAAAGAAAAAGGTATTGATGATCTAGTACCGTTCCGCGATCAAAGGCCGCAATGAAGACTATGATTTTGAGTTTTATTTTATAGTTGCTCGACATAATGGCTTCCCTACGCCTGATGGAAAGCGAAAGAGAGGCCCAGGTCGCTGTGTCAAAGGGCAAGTAACTGGTCAGTTATCTGTCAGTTGCTACCGCCATGCCGGCCCAATCCTAGCCCCCCACGAGCTCCGGAAACCCTACTCACCGGCAGAAACACGACCCAGAGGTAATTTGGCTGCGGTATTCTATAGGGTGGAGGTCCCAGACGGGCGGCTCAATTCGACCGAAGATTCGCTATGCCCTACCTCTCTAAGATTGGGATTCTCTCTTGGGATTTTGGTTTGTGAAAATATCTCTTCTACAGACAGAGAGACTCGCCATTTATGCAGGAAGTATTATTGTAAACATAACAACGTAACATTTAGCTCTCCACTCGGATGCAACAAATTGCTGTTTGATGCAATTAAAAGTTTCACCTGACCCCAGACCCGCGTTTTGTTTAGTGTGTGTGCCTACTCAATGTCGCAACGTTGGGCTTGGTGCACTAAAATGCAGTCACGTTGCATAAGAATAGGTCTCGTCATAAAGGACTGTCATTGGCACATCGCATTAAACATTTATTTTACTGCATTTAGGTTCGGCTTCCCTCCGTCCATCCTTTTGTTATGTGTTCATTTGATATCGTTATTCTGTTAGACGCTTCCTACTTATCGTGACTCGTAATACATCGGAAAATCTAAGATTGGTACCAAGTGGTTGGTGACTGGTATGTAGGTATAACGCTTGCAGTTGGAATTATTATGAATCCTTCTGTAGGGTAGGGTAGGTATCTAATTAGCATACTTAATTCGTATTATGTTCTATGTATTATTTTATCTTATTACCGTGCAGTGCGGTTACTTCTATTACGTAAATTCACTTTTATTTATGGCTTCATAATTAGTTTGCTATGTTTTACATATTTTCTACAGTTTTGATTGACAAATCTTTTGTAAGTGAGACTTAAAGTTGTATATAAGATTTTTAATAGGAGTTTCATATTCAATTAACCTAATGAGTAAGAATGATTTAATGCTTATTATGGTATGTTCTTACATATAAAGATATCCTTCTCCGATCCTTTAGATTGCCTGCGAATATTATACTTTCCTATACTTACCTACTAATGTTTGCGCACACCCTATGAATTAAAGTGATATTATTTTAGGTAGATGCGTACTTCACTAGTGTCCTTACACATAATACGATATCATTAGATAAGTAAAAACATTACTGCATAGAAACCGACCCAATGTGTTTAAATAACATTTGCATATTTACATTATTATTATCGCGATCATGCGTTTGTAAGATGCAAGATAAATTATTTTAATGTAGCGTGTTTGTTGTCATAATATATCACGCCACGCGTAGTAATCCTATCAGTAAATGACTATGAACTAATTTCAACTACTTCGGATGACATTCTTTGTGGACTAGTGATGTATATTTACTAAATCAAAGCTATGTACCTACATTAATAAGGCGATCGGCGGTTATCAAAAATTTACTCTATACATTTTTATACCAGCGTCTTCTATCTAATTTATTTTTAACATGTTCTAATTAGTACAAGCTTCGGCTTAGTTTGGGGCTAGATGGCGTTGTGTGGCCCAGCGTGGCATGTCTTGGGTTATTTATTTATTTATTTTAATTAACTATATTGTGGCTTTGTTTGTATACACAAGGGTTGTGTACGCCTATTTCCGGAATCATAAGGTATGTATTTACCTACTTGTATACCAATAGAAAAATTGTCTATGAAGCGGTAGAATGTAGATGAAACAACTATATTAGACTGCGGACTAATCTTTTAAAAGCAATTTAATTATACGAAGTTTGAACGCTTTTAGGAAGAAAATTCCACAGCCTAATGACTGCCTAATGGTGAAAGAATTAGACATGTAGCTAGATCTATAAACTGGAATATGAAGTTTGAGAACATCGCACATGTGAAGATTAGGTATGGGAACGAGAGTCACTCCGAGAACAAAATTTGCAATTCAGGTAATCTGGACCTTAGGGGAGACTTATGAGACTGAAAAGGAAGTAAAACGTTCTCATCTTCCGAGTCGTAGTTAGATCGCTAGATTTCCTAGATCATGCAACGTCCATCATTCATTTAAACAATATTTGTGAGCGTATTATTTACTGAGCTCATCTGTTTTATGCCCAAAATCGTTGACAGGCGGTAATTGGTTTATAGTAAGCGTCTCGGCCGATCGTCCGCAGCCAGTGCCCGTGAACGCGTCTGCGCTTACGCAACCAATGTGAAGTGTACCAGAAAGGCTCCGAAATTCCCACGGGCCTATTCGATGATTCGTCCTTCTACTACCAATAAGGGTATATTTTAGAACTACTATGTTAAATACCGACTTAATTGATTGATCTTATCAATAAGTATTACGATTTGATACCTAATTGCAATGTAAGTAGTGTAGGTAAAACGAGTAGCTAGAGAGTAAAAGACTCAGTTTTCTTTTATCTGTGATGAGTTGAAGTGTTTGCTTGCACCCTGTAATTGTACCTACTTGCTGCCATAGTTGTACAGTAGTATTCGTATCTTGTCGGTTATACAGAAACATTTTTTAAGCAATAATGACAAATACTTTGCCATATAGACACTAAGCCATAGTATATCTATAACTCGTGGTGTTAAATACCTACTTTACATATTTTATTAAGTTGTAGGTATATTGATTTTCATGGGCTTTAACTTAAATTATAAGAGAGGTCTTCTTTTTCAAGATAATGTTCTACAAAGACTCTTATTTAATCAAAATCGTTAACATTCCCAGTTCCATAACATATCAATTGCAATGTTCTTTTGACTAATTCATCTGTTCTCTTTTCAGGTAAACATCTGGCGAAGCCTGTCAGTTTTGAAGATTGTAAGTTCTCATCTTAATGCGTCCTGTATGCAAAACTGACATAACACGAACCTTAGAATAATACATGAACCTTGTGTCTCCATCTGTAGGGTTGATATATTAATAGTTGTTAGTTTTGATCAAAGATTTGCCTTATTATTCTATGGCGAAACCATAAAAAACACAGTTTAAAATTACGATTTGCTAAAATATATCATGATAGGTAAAAGATTGACTGACTTTAGCTATCTCTCGTTCGTATGGCCAGGTTCATTCTAAGCATGATTAAAACAGAGAATATTATCAAATGTTACATAAGGAATAAAAGAATTAGGGGTAGTTAGTTTACTAGCAAGTTGAAAGCGTGACTCAGGTCGCAGGGCCAGATTTTTTTCTTCAAGTTAACTAAGAAAGTACTTATTTAAAAAATAAAAGATTTCGCGCATTTATTTGCGTTAGTGTGAATAGGCAGCCCTATTTGCAAAGTTGTTAAAACCGTATACATTTACCAATTACACCCATACATTCCGGTAACCTTAAGTGCAGGTGTGTCAAATCAAACCGCATCTTCAGTATGCCGTCGTCCTTAACATGACTTCATCAAAGGGCCCGATTATCTAACTGTTGAATAACAGCTAACCTTGACGTATGACCGCAACGAACTTTAATTTAATTAAACCTTTAGCCCGTCGACACAAATGGTCAACTTTGTTGATTATAACAGCTGGAACTAAGAGATATGTAGCCAATTAAATTGCAACACGACAGGATGGTTATTAAAACAAAATTTGCATCACGATTGTCTTTGTGCGATGGTATATTATTTTGATACAAGCAGATTTAAATTAATTAGTGTGTAGGCCAATGTTAACATTCATAGAGTTTCATGAATAATCACCATTGCCTTATTCGCATCTTACGGACGACTCGTATAATTGTGAATAGTGAGCGGAACATTGAGGAACATATAAGAGGTAGATATTAAATAAACGCATTGAACAAAACTTGTTTGAGGAAGATGTCGGAACATCGGAATTAGCATCTAATCAACTGCTATTGTGATGCATTGTATCATAAAGCTTTAGTGATAGTAATTATTTCATAAAACATCTCGTGTCCATATTACTTTCATATAAGTTTTGGATGTGTTGCATAAGTATATTATTTGTTTTAATTATGTAATATTTTTGACAAGCTAGATCATGCACGCCATTGATGGGGAAGCACACGAAGTAAGGGAAGCATGTCTGTCCATGACAACTGCAACGTTAACGTTAGTTATGTTAATTAATTTACCTAATTATTGGTTAATACCTACTCTAGACAATCACTGTTTGGTACCACTGTATTTTTATGACACGAAATATCCACCTATTAGTTGTTCTGCACTATTGCTACTGTGAAAAATTCTTAGTAGGTACATCAATATTATCACTACATATTACAAAATGAAGCCGATTTTGTTTTCTGTTTGTTTCTAGGTTTGCTTAATTCTTTAAAGCTCCTCTACGGATATCGATGCCTTTTGTACATACATAAAAATGTCTATGATACATACATAAAAGCATTGCACCCGTGCGAAGCGGGGTGGGTCGCTAGTTATAATAATAATTTGTTTCGCCTGGATATATGCAATATATCAAGTAGGTAACAGTACATAATGAATACAGCATGTTCTAAATTAACAAGTAATCAAGCAAGATACACTTCCTCAATTTGTGTAAGGTAAAAACTGTCAATAACCTAGAATTATGTAAATAGGTATATGTTATAACTAGCTACAGGTCATAGTGCATCCATCTCAAGAAATCCAGGTTATCTTTGGAAACGTTGATGAATATGTAGACATCGTCGTTAAGAAAGCTTCACTATTCTGTAACGACTTCCCAGATTTGTTTTATTTTTTATAGTAATCAAATGTGAAAATATTATTTGTTTTAGGAAAGAGTTTTAGAGAATTTTTCATTATTTGCCTATTCATCCTTATCAATCAATATCTTCGTTATTTTCACTCCTTTGTGTTATGTAAGCATTCAAGTTCAGACCCATCTAAGTATTTGACTTAGTATTTGTTAAACTATTCGTTTTAGCACGCCCCTATTACAATGAATACCTGCAATTCCAAATAAATGTAGCAGTTAAGTTAAATAAATAATAACCTGAGTGAAACTCTAATGTATGTAATCTATATGTTACCAATTCGTCTTCCGTAAGAATAACTATGGTTAGGTGTAAGTGCTGTTATTTAAGCAATTATTTAACTGGGCATTTTCTTAACTTATGCAATGATACCATAAGTAGATACAAATCTGTCTCAGATACTCATAATATTAGTAATAGGTGGGGAAAGTTATTGAACAACAACAACTTACAAGCATGACTTATATGTATAGCGAATGTGCGAATGTCTATTGATGAGGGACACAGCTAATTATTACGATAATAGTAAATGGAAGCTTATTATAGATAAGATAATCGTCTGAAGGTCGTTGGTTCACGACAGGCACTTCACTTGTGTTCATTTGGGCCACTTTCTGAAAAAATCTTGCCCGTGTGAGAAAACTTCGTCCAAAAATGTACTTTTGCAGATAACTTTGAATAACCATGATCCCCTGATTGTTCTGTTTCTTCTGTATAAGCCCCTAAGCCCCTTAAGCATAAGATTACTTAAGCTTTAAGTCAGACACAATAGACCCAAAAAAAAAGTTTAACGGTCACCAGTGGTAGGTATAGCAGTGAAATAACTTTACAATACTACAATCGTCAATCTTTCTTCGTACTAAAATAACTAAATAGCCTTATTTTAATTATCTTGTAGAGTGCTGATTGCAAATAGAGTCAAAGTTCATGCCTTGAATGTTGCTAACAGACATCAAGCGAACAGAACACTGGTGATGGCAACTGGCAGATTAAAATCGGATGGAGCGTTGCTGCAATAATAACTAAAGTAATAATAAGCCTTCATTGATTGAATTTGGACAACTTCAGTCAATCTTTAAGAAGATCAGACAAGGCGCTGTAGACATTATATAAGTGTGTAAACATAAGCATACATTTCTAAGTGAACATGGAGCGTTATCTAGTCAAAATGCAACATTTACCTATTGTGTAAAGCACTTCATTGCTAATTATGGTTCTAGATCCCTAAGGCACGCCGTGATCGCTCAGCCTTGAGGTGCCAATCGACAGATGAATCAAGGCGAAGAGTGTTGTTAATAGCTGGGCGTGAGTGTCGCGAAGGCAGAGGCTGGAGCACGTGGCTCGGAGGTGCGATAATGGAGGACTTGCGAAATGTTTGCATTGTTCGTGGCGCCAGAGCCCCCGTTCTGCCGATGTGGCTCCGCCCCGACAAGTCTTGGCCATAGCTTCTTAAACTTTGTAAAACATTCCTGTTTTTAATACAATGCAACAATAAATAACATGCAAATTTATTTCTGTACTACATTGAATAAATTTAAATGAAATCTATTAAGGATATTAAATAGTAATAGAGAGTATGCATCATAAATAAAATAATTTGGTATAATATACCTGTTTAGTAATTTAACCTACTTTTGTAAGTAGGTATATCTACTACTTTCTTCATTCTGTAAATATCACTTAAAGAAACAGATAAAGTACCTAATTCAAGACGATTCTTATGTGAAGAGGAGAATGTTAGGATGATCACTAGTGAATTAAAACTGCAGCAGTTAGCATTTTTCATGCCTATTGGGACACCAAATATAAACGACACAATATGTATTAAAAAAAATATTAATAAATAAAACCGTTTAAATACGGTCATGAAGCTAATACATTTGTGATATTTAAAAAAAGACTTCCTTTTTATTGATCATGGGTATATTCTCAGGGTCCTCCAGATCCCTTGTGGCGAACAACTGAAGAGGCATATGTCCATTATTTGTAAAGAAAAGGAACAGTTTTAAAACCGCCACTGCATAGTTCACTTGTACTAAACGGAAGCCTTGACTTGTCCGTCATTCGCCGATGACTTATATTGTTATCGAGAGTATTGAACATGCACACATTCCTATCATTGTTGCTATTCTTCTGATGGACTAAATAAATAAAACATGGAGCACGATTGTAACGTGTGAGGCAACACTTTACGGTCGGTTAAAGTGGAATTACACGTGTTTATTAGTCAATATATTTATTTGCCAACTATTTTATTATTTATAAACATGTTCGAACTGAAAATGGCATATAACAAATGTACTTGTTTAATTTATTGATTTGCACTTTATTGCATACAAACTACAAATGGCGACCTTAGAGTTTGCGGTTACTTTGCACAAGTGTTACCACGTGTTGACCCGAGTAGAACTAGTTTAGCTGGAATTGGCATTTCCAACAAATGTAGCCGTCAGTTGTCAAGCATTTAAACAATAAACACGAGTATAATATAATACATTTCGTTGCAATGTTACTATTCATTACAGCTACATTAACCTGTGATTGAAGCATAACTCTTGTTAATGGATATTTATGATGACATCTTAAACGTACGTAAGGATTTGTTATGCAGGGCTCTGTTTTCGGTTGGTCCGATTTAAGACTCTTCATAATATGGACTAATTAGTAATAGCACCTGAGATAATTTGTGTTTTGGACCCACAAAATACATAATATACCTATGAAACATGATGATCCGTTTTAGATTCAAATTTATTTGTTTAAGTATGGTAGTTAGTCATTACCAGCCACAAGGAGACATCACAAGCTTAGCCTTCATCTGATATTCAAAAACATGGATGGTTGCCAGTTATGACAGGATTACGTGTTGCTTTTATTTTTAATATTAACTTTTATGACAAAACGCTATGTATAAATTGCAGTACAATTTACCATAAGCCCAACGTATGAATACTTATTTCGTAAAATGTCATGTACCCATCAATAACCATCAGTGCAATACCTTCAAACAGTTTTTGGATTATAAGTACTTGTATATATCGAAACCGAAGGTATTTCGGTGATATAAAAGCTTTCAACTGCCCATATAGTTCATTTCACAACGTTACAAACGTTATAAAAATTGTATAATACCTACACGATGGGCAGCACTCATAAAACAATCAGTACATATGAGTGATAGTGTGACGAACTTTTATGAGCTTTTATTGTTAATCGTTCTCGAAAACTGTGAGATTTCAATCATTATATTGAAAGCGAAAATCCGGTTACGCAACGAAGTTTACAATGCACTTGCTATAGGTAATCTAATAATACGTTATGTACTCGTTTCATTGATTTTGTAATCGCACAAATATTCGCACTTCAACGCGACATGCTCAAATGTTTTTATTTCAATCGATCCAGCCTTTAAACCATGATGGTGAGATAGGTATTTTAATACTACGAATAATACTTTGTACAGTTACTATACATTACCGAATATATCAATGCCCCTACGGCACCCTACGTCCGTTTATGAAATTTCGGGTCCACATGTGTCCCTAAGTAAGCCTGTTGTCTTTGATTTATTTGCTACGATCGGTACGATAATAGATGATCCTAAATAAGTCAAGATCAGCCTGTCAACGTCCACTGATGGACATACGCCTCTCCCAAATGACAATTGTTTTTTGAGAATAGATGATTATCTGGTGGCTTCTCCTGGGTATTAAATTATAGTCTGATATAGGTACCGCACATTACTTTCCATGGGAAGATTATTTAATTCTACTCCACAGTTCTATATCATTCTTCATATCACTTAATATATTTAACAACGAATGTGCTCGAATGTTTGCATCGTAACGTCACTTGTCCGTAGAGTCGCTATGTAATTCATATCTATAACATAAAATAATATTTTTGTTCCTCCTCCACTTCATAAACAGTGTTGAGCACGCCTCAAGAGCATGCTGGTTGCTTTGCATTTTTAAATATAAGTCTCGTAATGAAAATAGAACAAAGTGATGTACGATAACAGGGTTCGTAGTATATTCGTACAAAATATTTACGCTCCTGTGATAGCCTCATAATTGTCGCAGCATTAAGAGTGAGATAAAATTATAATTGGTACGGCATTCTCTTGTTTACTGTACTAACGAGGTTACGATAAGCAGTCGTCAAGTGGGGTCCCTAACATGATTTAATTTGCAATAAATATTGGAAACTAAACCATCAATTGTTTTCGATACTTTGTTATCGGAGCACTTGTTTGTACATAGGACATATCCGCACCCTAATTATTGGGATTATTTTAATTAGACAAGAAAAAGATAAGTTAAGTCTGCTTTAATTGAAGTTATTATTGACTGATGAAACTAGGAGTTGAAGATTCGAATGCCTTCCAGAAAATCATATATCTAAATGCTATAAATAATTTAGTGCTTTTCTTTGCGTTTGCTATCAATTTATCACGTCCGCAATTTTTGATACGCAATTATCAATTTTTACACAAAGTGGTAATTACTGGTTTGCTATCTTATTAAGCAATCGGCTTAGGTTAATATTTGTATAAAATGCGTCGTAAATATATTTTTATTAGTACCTATGTGCCCTTTATTATAGCCTTTCTTATCAAGTTATGTCAACGTACTGTTTAATAGCATGTTAGTATGTTATTTTATATGTTTCAAGTGAATGTTAAACGTTCACTTAATCTATTTTTTAAGATAGATACCTATTTAAATTTTAGATTGAAGATGTAAAAGGATTCGATTTATGTAAAACATAATTAGACTATTATGTATTTTCATAACAAAGTTAGAACGTTTATGTACATACTAATACACTCACAAATGTTCCAGTTATTATAACTATATTACCTTAGATACAAAGAGGTTAGAAGTACCTACTTCTACATAAATGTGAGCTACAAAAATAGTAAAATTTTCTATTTTTATACATAAATCTCCGATCAATTATTAGAAATCTTTGTCTATGATTTACGGAGCAGTATTTATAAAACAATTTTTTGGCTCACGTATCTCTAATCACTGTTTTTATTACTTCATAAATCGTGTAATAGAACTGTCAGTACGCAAGAGTACTGCTGATGTACGGTGTAGAGACAAGTCGACACGGATTCCTTCAGCGTTGCAACATAAGATATGCGCAGGCAGACGCACTGGGCGGGGGTGACCGCTGACCATTGCAAAGGTTTTATTGTCTTGTATTTCAATCATGAACATCTTTAATGACAGCTCCATCTATTGCGTTTAGTGAGCCACACAAGAATGTGAACACAAAATAATAAAATTCAATCATATGTGAAAGAAGCACAAAAAGGATTTTTGTGTAAGATTAAGTATAAGCATAAGAATTCATATAGTCAAAGCTTTGTGCAAGCGAATTAAACAAAAATTTATGGAGATGCTGTAAATCTAAATTTATTCTTGAAGAATTGCACTACAATCAAGCTACTAAATATTTTCCCACTCGGGACAAACATTCGTGTGATGAACATTTCTGTTTGTGTGTTTATATTTGTATTTAAGTATATATTTATAGTACCTACCTTCGTTGTTTTTATATCCATCATAACACAAGTGCATAAGCTACTTAGGTACTTTGTGATCGGTCGGAGAAATGTATGTGATGTTGTGTGGTATATTTTAAGTACCTAAGTGTTAAACTACCACATTACAAAGATAAAGTCTTTCCGGATAAGTTTGAGTAAACTAACGTCTGTATTCAAACATCTATTAACTAATCGATTGAGGAAGACTTATCGGATTAACACGTTAACTAAATTGGGGGTCACTAGTGAACGTCAAACAATAGTTTTCTATTGTGTTGTTTCACGGCAGCTAAAAGCTTAACGAACTCAGCGACTAATAAATTATTCTAATGATTTGACATTGCCACTTTACGCCTGCATGCTAATTATTTACAGAGTTAGACGTTTAGGGATGTAAGGAGGCGTCAAGGCATCATAGGAGATGCCACTGAATCATCTTGCGTGGGCGCATCTACAATGCCTTTCATTGTGTTGATGCATTTTAGCAGCTTTAGGCAGTTAATTACATGACATTTAATAAATTATTCAGCAATAAAATAAATATTATTGGAATGATCATTGTATTACGTTGTACGTGTAATTGAAAAATAAAATGAATAAATAAATAATTATTGAATAGGTTTATCAAGTGTTCTTTGCACACCACAATTTAATTTTTATTACATGCGTAGGTAGGTACTCGTATAGTTTCCACCTGTGGATATGGGCCTTTGTTTCAGATAATTGCACATTCAACAATCTTCCGAGTTCCATTGTCAATTTAAAATCTAAAACCCTTATTTCGATGGTCTGTAGTTTAACTATTGCGCCTGGAACGCAAGGCATTGGGACGTAATATTACGAAATGCGGAAGACCTTTATATAGTTTTTTACCTAGTAGTAGGTAGTAGATAAGCTGTGCGTCTTTCAGAAATTGAAATACCTACCTATTGTGAAAAGTAAGTTTTGTCTTTCCTATATTTACCCGACCCGGAATTGAAACATTGCTGATTTCAGCTGTATAAATACCTACTTGACTAAACCAATGCGTTATCGAGGCTACTTTAATATATATCAAATACTTACTTGGATAAATACCGTTGTTGGTGCAAGTGAAATCTTTCCGTGACTTCTTAGCCTTGGTGTAATGTATTAAAAATTATATACCTACGTAATATATGCTCATGAAATAAATAAAACTATTCCTAATTGATGATAAATCATTATTATACCTACCTGATGCGTTTCTTTAAATGTGTTAAACAAATTAAAGTAAGAATTCATACGATATTGTGTGCCTACAAACGTCAAAATGGTTAAAATTTTACAAAATCTTCTCCACTATTTCCTCTGATAATAATCAGCTCTGAAAATGGAAGTGTTAAATTCTATACAAAAGTGTCAAATAAATATTTTTGTTTTTAAATCAAGTTGCAATTCATTAGCTATCATTTGCTTTGTTTACATTTAAGATTAGAAACACAGGAATTAAGGAGGTGTCAAGGATACTACTGAATCATCCGCCAACGTGGGTGCAGCAACAATGTCTTCTATTGTTTGCATGCAGGTACCCACTGGAAGGCAGGTAGGTAGGTACTGTAGTAATTCGATTGCATGAATAATTAAACATGTTAAATAATGCATTACACCTAAAGACGGCTTAACTTCCTATGTGCAGGTAACTAGTTTACAGACTAAATAGGCATGTTATACCTATCTACTGAGGCACGGACAAGACGCATGCTGACTAAGCTTTGCTAAGTTAAGTTGCAATCGCTTTCAAAAATGACAAATTTATAATAACAACATGTGATGTCACTTCTTCCGAAATTTGAATTAATTTGAAGCAGTCTTTTAGAAAGTTCTGAAGCGTAAAGTGCTTTCTAGTGTCTCCTGTTAGGTACTAGGTATGTGTGAAAAAACTGTGCGTACTGCACTAAAACTAAAAAATTGCTATCATTGTTATAAATAACTTCGATCTTTACTATAAACATGGTTGTTTGTCGCAAAGAGTCTACATCTGTGTGATATATTTACTTATATGTACTAAATTTAAACTAAGCCAAGCGCGCCCCGTTTCTCTTCAAATAGCTCATCCATTATATTGCGGATTGAATGGCTAAGGCGCTACGTTGATACCGTATTTCATTCTACCAGGCGTCACGACAGTAAATGAATATCATAATCATGATATCATACAACAGACACCACTTTACATGCTATTTGTTACACCTGTATCATAAACTGTATTGAATTGCTACTTCATGTATCATTCATATGCACATACATTTTGTAGATCGCATTTAGCTACCTGTCTTGCATTGTTTCACGAACAACGGGTTTGCTTTTTGCAAAATAATTGTTCTGTTACAATGTAGGCATGATACTCTATACCTATTTAGGGGCATAATAAAGTATAATCGTAGTATTAAATACAACGTTCTCTTAAGTCTAACACTACGAACTATTTTGACTTCTTTACTGTAGGTACGTACAAGTTTGAGGCCTTTTATAATTACCAGGGAAAAATGCTTTTATGCATCCCCGCCACCGGGGGGAGTGACGGGGTATGTGGGACTCACACCACCCACGGTAAGGGGAAGCCCTGCCTCGAGATGGTAAGAGACAGGGACTACCCACTAAAAACCCCTGGTGCCTCCGTCATGCGCTGATAGGCTGGTGTCACGGGGCCTGGAGTAGAACCCATGAACTGCCGTGACAACAAGTTTGAGGCCTACATGAACATTATATATGAGCATTTAAGGTTGTCTTAGCAGGAAACAGTTTGATCAGAGTTCCGGCTACATGTACAGAATGTGCATGCCACAATAACATATCCATAATGGGTCGGACGACTTATTTGATTCCAAATTACCTCATCAAAGTCCTCTCGTTTGTTTTCTCTGAGCGGATACGGTATACTTGTGCATACCGATTTACGATTTTTGGAGAACAGATCTGCATTGCTAAATAAACCGCCCAACGATTATGCTCCTAATTTGTAGCATTTAGGTATAACAATTTTCTCTTTTACATACTTAGTTGTAAATACCATTCGTTGTTGAAACAGTTATTCGGTAAACATATTTTTGGCTCGGTTCAATAGTTATATAAGAGCTGTTTACGCTTTAGATATATTTAAAGATATAATCAAGGACTTCGTCTTGTTTGGATAAAGGATATTGAAATGTATAGTCGACTTAATATCGGGCGGGTTATGATTCAATATTGTGTGCGGCGCTGTTTGATTTGCCAGAAATATTATTGTAGGAGCGCCTCGTGACCTGGGGTCATGCGCATGTATTCAGATATCTATGAGACTGAATGAGCGTAATTGTTGTGAACATTCCTAAAGTGTATGGGACATAAATAAGTAATAGCGGCATTATGCGCCGGCGAACACGCGTGTATGAGTAACTATGAATTTACTTTTATTAATGGGCTAAAAGGCCGTTTATCAACGCAAGTGAAACATTGAAATGGTAATGGGAATAAAATATTAATGGCACAATATGTGTAATCACTTATGATTTGTGATGGGCAGAATTTTAATCTAAAATTTAATCTAAAACCTCCGCACTCCACTCGTTTACGATTTTCCTTAACTAAGTAGAAAGTTCATTCTGCTTGTGAAAGACATACTTATTATATATACCTTACTTCATTGAAAACCCACATGTAGGTAATACTGGGTCAGGTAAGCATTAAATTAGTGCTCGAGAGCATTCCTATTGTGTTTAGGCCTCATTGCGCATACCGTCTGGGTACCGGCTATTTACATGCGAAAGCGTTATTGTTTTATTTTTTTAATTTTTATTTTATTTATTAGGGAAACAAACAGCTTAAATTAATACATTGTAGCTTAAAAATAATTTAAACTAATTCACTAGCCTAATCAGTTCCCACTACTAGCTTATTCAATTAAAAGTTGAATGAGACACTCGGTAACGTAAAAGGTAAAAGTAATAATATAAAGGTATTAAGGTATTAAAGCATTTGTGTCGTGAACAGTGAATTAATTGTTACATTTGTCAAAAAAGAAAAGAAAAATCTAAACCTTTAAAAGGAAAGCCTATTCTTATTCATGTATCCTTAAGAAGGCGTCGAAAACGCGCCACACTTTCGTGAAATATGTCGATGTCGCTGTAAGTACTATTGTATTTATTACTAGATCTAACAATAAAACTATTCTTTCTATAATTAGTTTTACAAAAAGGTACAGAAAACGTTTGTTACGTAGTTTCACAATATTCAAAGAAACAACAGCTATGGGCAATTTGTTTTCCAACCACGTACCTAATCACAAGTTGAGCAAATCTTATTTCGCTTCTTATTGGCAACCAAGAGAACTTATCATTTTGGCCAGCGTTCAAGCGCATTCAATCAAGCTCTTTTACAATCGAATTAAGTAAGTAGATAGATTCTTATTTGCATAGTTATTGATTAGGTGTTACCTAAACCATTTTTTAAATAAGGTTACACTCCCCTTAAATAATAATACTGCACTGCACATACATGTCTAGGTACTTTAGTTTTAAGCTAGAGGAATGTAATATCTTAAAAGTTCCGGTAGCCAAATATTAGTCCTTACTTTTCTTGTGGAAACACTAAACATAGTAGTTAATAATAGGTTCGTTAAAATAACTGGAATGTTAAAGGTTACTGCACGACATCTGCTATTGATTAACCGTATTTGTTTTTTTACCGATACTCTGCAGGTGCTCCTGTCAATTTAAGTTTATCATTGAATGGGAACATAAATATTTAAGTAGTGACCTAAAAAATAATTTATTTGTACAAAACACGTCGTTAAATCCTTTGATATACGAGATGAGAATGTATACCTATCTAATTATGAAAGCTCCTGAAGAATATATCGTGCTTGCATAACACAAGTGCTTAAGCTACTTAGTTTGGGATCGGAGCAATGTATGCGATGTCTGTTATTTATTTATTTACTTGTATGAAATTACCAAGTTGACCCATAAATTTGATGTTTTAAGGACCAATAAATAAAGTCAAAATAATTAAAGTGTTTACACCACATATTCTTATCTGAATAAGAATAAGGATAGAAACACTTATTCTTATTCAGATAAGATAAGACATCTTTAAGACTTTAAAGATGTCCACTCGAGTGTTGTCGTAGAAATCTATCTATTAAAGATAAAGATCATTTATTATAATTGTGTAACAAACTGTACGTAAGTAGGTACCTATATTTTAATTTTCTTATTGTATCAGCTACCTGGAACTAATTCTTCGGACTAATTTGATGTAAATCTTCGTATTATCTTTAGGCATGATGATCGTCCAAATACAGATGCGACTGAGACATTTTTATCCAAACTGAGACATTTTTGTCTTAAAATATTTATTAAAAACAAAAACACTTGCCCTTTACGTAATGGTGACCTTTATACACTTAAACAAATAACTTTATTTGTGCAAACTGGCAAAGTTCCCGTGTCAGGGTCTAGATGTTTTGCAACACGATGAAGACTAGATTAGTACTCGAATGCTGAGCTTAGACGCTGAATTACACATAAGTTGACATTTTGGGGTCTGCACATACAAAGTTGTAGCTTCTGTGGCAAACCAAGATCGAATAGATAAGGTGGGTAATAAAAAGTCTCATGATTAGCACACAAATGTATGACCTTTCAACAGATCATTGGTAATTAATTAACAGTAATCTTAGTAATACTCTTAATTTATAAATATTGGTATTTATAACGCGTAAACCATTAACGTTTGTTACAGAACACTAACACTTTTGGGTGAAAACAATGTGATTAATTTCTGCATATGCAGTCTCCTGCAAAAGCTAACATGATTTGTTTGCTTAAACGTCAGAAGGTTAAAGTTTGTAGTGTGAAACTTGAACAATGAAACAGCATGTAGATCATACACGATACAACCTGTTAGTCAGTTAACTAACCTGTGATTTATGGTCAATGTGCAAGTAAACAGGTACTAGACAGCAGTAATGCGGCTGACCGCCCATTATTCAGCGCTGACACTTCAGGTGAAGGTTAACCCGCTTAGCTGAGGTAATCTTCGGAGATTATCTCCGGCGCATTGTCAGCCAATTAGGCGAAACGGGGTAGTTTAGCATAAGAGCTCCATGTTAGGTTCCGTTATAGATATTTATGACGACTTACGAGGATTAGCTACTTATTATCTTAAAGTGACGTTGATTCAGTTGATACATATTGCGTAAGGCTGAATTGATGAGATTACTATCCTTGTCGAAATGTTTACACGATTTCAGGTTTTTGCCATGAAGGTAAAATATTTTTTAAAAGTATGTTACTTGATCTAGTGTCTAGTATCTTAAACAAAATAAACGACGATGTGTGTATTTGCGTACAAAATATATTTTAGGATATCCTAAGTTTTTACATTGATATAGAGGTGCCTATACAATGTGCAGGAGATATACTTCAACGAACCAACTCCGAATTCGTGCTAAAGCAATTCCCATTAAAGTAATGACACATCGTTGAAACAATAATTGTTCGACTTATGGATTATATCTAGCCGGATGTACGAGACAAGTTGACCTCATTCATCAACAAGAATTTTATGCTCTCCTTATTTTATTAAATCACGATTCTCAGTTGTTCTATTGATGCAAACCAGCAGTGTTCGTGACGTGACCTGCCACTGCAAACCACATTGGCACGCTCGATCATCGTAATGAGATCGGCCAACATCATCCTACCATTCGAATGTGATTCAAGTGAAGTGCTATTATGAAACAAGTTTGCCAAAGTACATACCATAAAATATGAAATAAAAAGAAAAACAAATCACGTTGACGAAATTTATTGGTGTAGGTAGAACCTTCAACTAGGTACTAGGCCTTTTTGTAATAGTACAAATAACATTTAGATATTGGTCTGATGGTAACTAATACTTACTTGCAAAATGGTTGGTATTGAATCGGAGTTAAAACGTATTTCTTTAGTTACAAAGTATAACAAAGGTGATGAATGGTGTAATCGGTAATGATTCTATTAGTGATCCTCTTAATGTGATGTAAATTTTACATTAAGTCAATTTCAGTGACTCTAGGTAGGTACCATTATAGCTAAGTAATGACATTTAAAAAGAGCAGTCTTTGTCCGTACACTAAAAACAATGGATTGACTGGAAAAATGGTCGTAGGTAATCAAGTAAAGACCCTCTTACATGGACTTAGAAATCAAATTTGTTATTAACTTTTGCTGTAGACGAAAGCTTTTAGCAGTATTACACCTTGTATTACAAGTTATATTTTAGCACATTACCTATTAATATTGAAACGGAGTATTTATTTCCTTATATTTTTTTCGGATCTGCAAATTCAACACATGTTTGAGGAGATAAATAGAACTAATACATGGAATGTAATATACTTAATATGGATCAATCTCATGTATGACCGGTGCTCTCGTTACGTCATTGGAAGTTATGTTGAAGCTCTTTAGTGCACCGATTCCTTTCAATGTCAAGTCGAAAACTTAAAATGACATAATTACCAAGTACATTTTTCATAGATTACAGTACGTTGATATTTATTTGTTTTATAGGCATTGGGATGTCAAAAGTTAGTAAGTGTAATGGGTTTGACCCGGATAGATGCATTCAAGGACTCCTCCAGATTAGGTGTTTGCACTTTAGGAAGACACATTGTTCACGATCGGCGGTATTTGATCGTTTGTTCCTGCATCTTAGGGCCTGACTTGGCAAATATGCGGACGCCTTCGGCATTCCTAATTTCAATGCTCAAAGTTCAACCTTAGTGAAGAATCCGTGTACAAGGCGCATAGAAATGTCAGACAAAGGTCGTCATGGTTACTGGTGTCGTAGCGTTACGGCTGTGTTGTTGTTCTCGTGACTCGAGGCAGAGATCGCGATCTTGTGATTAACACGACGATTGTATTAAGAATGTAATCGAATTTACATTTTTGTACCAGATATATACTCGAGATGATATTATACTATTGTACTCGTTACTATTTATGGCTTACATATTCTTTGTAAGAATTTTTCTTTGTTTATATGGTTGGATTCTGAATGAATGTGATGAAACTGTCCTTGGACCAAATTGGGAACTAAAATGTGAGTAAATTTGGCTGCACATTGTAAACCATTATAGTTTAGTCTTAAGTTACTTTGTAGATTTAGTACACCCTTGTATTATTTAATATGCGCTGAAGAAACTATTTTCTATTCTATTCTTCATATTACAAGTGAGTACTGAGTGAGCTCTCCCGTGATCATTGCTGAAATGTCGGCCTAAAAACGAGGAAAATTAAAAGTTATAATATTGCAATTAACACTGAATTAATTTCAAGAATATGTTAAACTAGACTATATTTATACATATCAGATAACAATATTCGTATTGAAATAAAAAAAATTAGCAGTAGGTATAGGTCCTACAAGAGACTACACGACGGAACTAACATGAGCTTCTCTAATGCGCAGGTTGTTTCAAATGGAACACGTACTCGGTAACTCACACTCGCAGATGAGGTGCAATCCATAGATGTACTTTCACTTGAACCTTTAATGCCTATTAGTTCAGCTAACCTGAGTTAGATGAACCTTCTAATTTAATTTGGAAACCAATAGGAAAACATTATTCTAAACGGGCATTGTATACTAGTAATGAAATATCAAAATTCTCATTATTCATATAGACTTGAGACATATCAATCGTTCATACATTTTTGGTCAATCTCCTTCAAAAGAGTAAAACTACCAGCAGATTCGGAATGCAGCTTCTATCGAGAAGAACCGGCAAGACTCTTTCATGTTGATAATGTTGCCATTTAGGATAAGTATAGAATGGTCCAGGCTTCGGGCGACCCCAGAGCTGGCTCGTACCTCGCTCAGCGCATCTCACTAGCAATTCAGCGAGGTAACGCAGCCAGCGTCCTGGGGTCTCTGCCACAGGGTCCCGTTTTTGAAGATTTTTAATATTTGTACATATTAATTTAGTTTAGGTTTTATTTATTTTTTTGTAGGCTTAAGTTACTTTGTAAACGTACCTATATTTATTCATGTCAGTATAGAATAGAATAGAATAGAAACCGTTTATTTGGTACATTAACACACACCACTTAAACCACCACCACCAGTTTAGTTCCATTGCTACTTTAATTTTGTAACAAGACAAATTTTAAGTTTCCTGTCACCGCGATAGATTATCGCGTGCGCAGAGTAGCTTTGCTCCCGCGACGACAGATCGCGCTTCATACAGATATATTTCCTATTGCATAACTCAACACATTCTAGTCCGCCATCACAAAATAATGTGTGACTTTTGACATTGTCGTCATTTTATAAGATTTTCTTTTCCGTATTAATTAGAATTCTATGCTGCTTAGCATCTCGGAATGGGAGTGACACGTCGATTATGATAATTTGTTACCCAAATTCTGAGTCAATATTGGATTGTAGTTTTGTACCACCGGCTCTTATAGATAAGCTAATGGACGTGTAGGTAATCATCCAATTAGCAATTTCTCATGCGCATTTGGTATCTTTGTCATAACATTGACGTAATTTGTGTTTTCTCGCTCTTTTAATCGACGTAATATTAGGTAATATTTCTGACTATTCAAAAAACACAGAAAACAAAACACAGATGTTTTGGTCATGATTTTTGATTAATTTGAGTAATATTGCAGTATTGGAATTTCGTAGCAATGAGAAATATACCTACATGACTTTTGTTATGGATTTATTGAAATCTTTCAAAGCTTAAAAGCTATTGATTAGACATAAATATACGATGAGTAATTACCAGACGAGCCATATAAGCCGATTACTTTAAATTACTGTAATAATTTTGATTTTGTTTCACGTAGTTATTTGTGTCTCTTTCACAATAAATTAGTAAATACACGAAAATATTACCTTACTAATATTTAGTAGGCTTTTCTAACCCCTTGCGGTTATTAAGTGTGACGCTCTCCTAATTTCTACGTAGATGATAAACAATCAATATTCATAAATGGTAATGATATCTCTCTAGAGGTCGTGGCCGCTGCTCTCTGACAGGTCGCGCTATCAGCAGAATTAGGTAACGCGCGGTACGTCACCAACGTATATATTTGATCTACGTTGATTTAAACAAGCTTGATGTAATCTAACTGAAGTATTAATAAAAATACCTGTGCTCTGTTTTAATTTTTTTTTTGGCAGTTTACTGAACGTGGTGTCATTTCAACTCCTAGGGCCATGGCACACAAGCGGATTGCAAGTGTTTTTAAAGCGGAGCGGCTGCATTTAACACATTGTGGGGAGAAGCGTAATCCATTCTGTTATGACGCGTACGCCGCGCGTCTGCAATCTGCTAGTGAAGCAGCTCACTTAATGCTTAAAGCGTAACCTTCTTTACTTCCTAAGCATTTGCTTGGGAACCTATACCTGTATCACAGAATATAATTAAGTAACAGTCTACTTATATCTAGTGCACAATTATTTAATTACATCAAAAGAAAGGGTGCGCTGTGCTTTAGGTGAATTCTATCTAAGTTAATCTGTGTACCTAATTCATAAAGATTGCTAGACTGATTACATCATAGTTCCACATTCAGATCTGAATACACAGCTTTCAGAAATTGAAGTTATATTAATATATGCCTTCAAATATATTTAATTATCTGTACAAAACCTGTCATGTCAGGTGTGAGGGCCAAGAGCCCAGTTAATATCCGATATCAGTAATCAGTGTGTGAGTTACAAATGGCAGCAATTAATTTCACACACCTCGGAATGAACTGTGGCTAAAATATCGTTATCTTTTGTACCTTTCGGCTACGGGCTAATATTGCATGCCATATTGTACAAAATAATTTAGTTCAGTACAAACTAAGAGCTAGTTTAATTGTTTCTAGATGGACAAAGATCTATTAATGTTTATTTAGAAATTAAATCCTTTTGTATTATTAAGGCTCTTTCGTACCACAAAAATATCTTTAAAATGTAATTGAAATATAGGTTTTCAAGCAATTGCTATAACCATAAAATGTTTGCGCTTTGAAAAGATCGAGCCTCGAGCGATCGAGAGATCGAGAAGTACCCAACAAATAGAGAGTCCTTTATCCAGAAGTTGACACCAATGGCCTAATAATTAGAACACATATTGATTTAAACCAACTATTATAAGGACAATCCTTTCAGAAACTTTTCATATTTTTAAAGAGTTTTCATTCTCTATCGTGCTCATATCAGAAAAACAATTTCTAAACTTTATAAAATCAATATGCATATAAAACATACCTATAAACATACCTACATTATACTTTCTTATCTGCAGTCTATTCTCACAGTTATTTATGTATCCGTGGTAGATACATTTTATATCATATCGTACCAAATGTTTGGCATACAATTAAATTAACGACCTGTGCATAGTATTATACATATGGACCGGTCTCACTTGGGCGTGATACTAAGTGTCGGCGCGAGATTAGACCCCATAAAGCGATAACTCACGTTCATATGTGAATAATTTATCGGACTGACCGAATGTATTTTATGATTGAAATTCAAGTATTTGGCAATAGGTCGAGCACTAGGCTCCATTAGTGATACGGCTACAAATAACATTTTATGCTGCTAATGGGTTTGTGTTGTTTGAATGTAAGCACTTATTTGTGTTATTTCATGTACATGTTTATGAATTATACTTACAACCTAAGCAATCTATCTATCAATAATTTACGAATCTGTTTTCCAAATACAATTATGTATTATTAGTTATTGAATTAATTGTTTGCATTTAAATGCTGCCGGATCCATTAGAGTTAATAAGGCTCTCTTTACTATTGATGAATGAAGGAATCACTATGAATGTATAGTATATATGTATGTATGTACCTGCCATCAGCTAATTCAGCTTTCTAAATTTTAACCCCAATATTCGTTTTAAATCTAACTGTGACAACAATAGTAAATGTCAATGAATATCTGGTACGTTTGCACATAGCTTCTTTGTGTTTGTTATACTTTACGTAGGTAGGTATTACAGTTTTGCAGCCGTATTCGACCGATAGGTGTTCGATGAGTTAACTGTAATATATTGATGAATGGAATTGAAGACCGATTAATAAAGCTATTAAGCTTCACGGCACTTCGGTTATTTTAATGTGGAATGTTTATGGTTATAACCAGCCTTGTCCTCGAGGATGAATTTCACAATCACAAATGCTGTACCGTGAACACACATGAGTATAGAAAACTCCACACATCCATATGTTAATTGGTTACGGAATTGTTAACTCTATTTCTTATAACATAAGCGTGAAATGTGAAGATGGCCGGTAAACAAATAGATTTTAAAAACAATTCGATTCGCATTTGCGAAATTTCAACTTGTGTATGTCGTAATACAGGATTAAGACGCCATTGACTAATGGCATTTGTATGATTTTGTACCTTAAACATCAACTCAAAGATGAAATCTCAGGTACAGAAGTCATTCTATGTTAGAGCTTCCTATTAGCAGTGGTATTGAGCATAGACTATAGATAGATTTCACATATTAAACTTAATATTCGCCCCATATTAAGTAAATAAGCCCGTACAGTTTCAAGGTATCATATAAATAATAATAGGTAAAAAATCTTTATTGACATAAACGTAAGTCGTAACTTCTTCCTCTCGGGTCAGTGCTACTCTACCCCAAACAGAACCAGCCTAAAACCTGGCGATTTGGATGCGGCTGTCAATCGCTTTACAAAGGCTACGGTTATTATTTGTAATTTTTGTGTTTTTACGTTTTGTAAACATTGAATAAACTCTTTCGTTCTATTCATATTTGACGACTCTTCATCGCCAATACATGACTCAAAAGGATTGCAAAAACTTGGTCCAGCCACCTGGACGTTCACACTATCAAGTTTGCATACACGCGGCGTCTTACCTTAACGTCAAAGATGCATACGTAAACTATTACTTGGTTTGAAGTAATTCAAGTAATTTGACCTCCAGACGGAGAACGAGCCGACGCAATTTAAGCGTTATCGGCTAAGATCTTAAGTGCGAGTATTTGCGAAGCGCGCACCGAGCGAGCTTACGAGTACGTTGTGTAAGCGAGCTTCGGGCCGCGTGTGATGAATGCAGTTATTACACTAATTATCAACCCATTCTATTGTTTAATGAAGTGGGTTACTGTGTGAATGCTCTAAGGGAATCACTTTATTTTTCTCTGTCTGTCTTTATAATTTTTAATCGAAATCATAGTAACATAACACGATGAATGTCATATTTATATAGTAGTAGGATAAAAATTAAAGAACGTTGTTTTTAACCCGACTACTTCATTGTTTGGCATGGTCTAAATGGCTCGAGTGATGAAAGTGATACTGGGTAGGTATTATTAAAATTATAAACTAAATAAAAAATAACGGTAATTTAAAAAATCAGTCATTTAGTCCATAGATTGTAATATTTCCAGAATGCGTATTTTCAACTGCTATATTTGTTTTAGGGTGTTTTTAATGGAGGAACTGCCAAAATCACTACTTTTATTGGCAGCTTTTAAATGTAAGAAAAAGACTTAATCACCTGTCTTAAAACTGAACTCTTTCACAAAATGTTGTGTTCATAATGATGAATGCTAGATGTTTGCTATATCAGGGTTCCCTACCATACAAAACAACTAAATCAGAGCCAATACAGAAGCGTTATTTTTCGAAATTTACCCGAATGATATTAGTAACGCGATCCACACTTCAAAATGACACAACAAATTCCGCATTAGTCTCCAGGCGCATGCGTCATTGTGCGAACTGCTACGAGCACGACATTCACTAACTCGTTGATGTCTTTTGTGTAAGCGCGTCGCTACACACGCTACATCTACCTGCAATCCAAACGCCTTGTATTCTCTAGGCGGCAATGATTCTATTACTGATTAGACATACGGATATGTAGGTATTGGATAAATTTATGTAGGATGTATTTATTAGGAAAACGGCCATTATAATGACTAAGATATCCCGACCTTAATTCGCAAAATTTAGATTGCTCCTGTATATTTCCTTTGTTGTTTAATTGTCTATAGCTGTGCTGTAGTAAATAGGCTTCACATTGATTTTTTTACAGTACCTACAACGTTACACTGTCTGTCTTCTGATTATTCCATGTGCCAAATAGTTTTTTTTTTGATAAGTGTTCTTGATTCACATATACAAATAACATTAGTTATATTCAAAATTATTACATTATGTACTAATTTTCATGAAACAACTTTTTGCTGTAAATCACTTCACTTCACAATTCGCCGCTCTCCGTCAAGGCATATAATTAAGTAAAAATTACATTTAACTGACGATTCACTCTACGTAATCTTTCCATAAGTTATTCCTAGAATTATATGCTATCATAATGGTTTATTGTTCTACTTTTTTATTATAAAGAATTTTCGGTGCTTCGTCGGATGGTAATTATTGAACGAAAATGATGATGACTGCAGGCAAAGGTTAAGACTAAAGTTCGATTTTTTTGTGGGTTTATAACGCAATATTTCCTTGAGACGTAACAATATTGTGTTATTATGTGTACTCATATATGCAACATTTGAAATTACTTAATAAAATCGTACTGTTATTAAGATATTATGTTTTAAGATTGAAGAATTTTGAAAGTTTTAGACTTGGTACTCTATTTTATTAAAGGCTTTTAGAACATAAGTATAGAGCGATATTCTATACAGTTTACGAATATCGCTGCTCAATTGATTCTCATGGTAATCTAACTTTTAGCAAAAGTCAAAAGTTACTTATATAAAATTTAAAATAAATTATCCATGTAAGACTGGTACGAGTAGGATAACATTATTTTGCCAATTCCTAATCGCACCTAATTTACAGTCACTTACAATGAGAAACTTAACTACTACTTTATTGCGGGTACGTGCATAATCCGTCGAGAAGGTAACAAAATTATTATTTATTATTCGGGAACAATCCACCAGGTCGGTATTTGGAGTTGCCTATACGAAATGGGTCCGGAATTTTCACGCTGTGAAATTCTTATTCACATTTTGGCTTTCATAATGAACATTCAAAAATGTATCCTTCACAAAGTGGGGCAACCGTTCTAATAAGATGCATACAGTAGTTGAGAGTTGAGACCGCACAACCGCCTTGTTTGTGGGAACCAGCGTGGCCTTCTCATTCATTGCTGTTTATTTTGACAGAGCGATGCGGAACACGCAGGCGCCGGTACAAGGGTGATCACGACACAGGTATTTTGCAGATTCTTTCTTTAGCATTCGTTCATTACTAGAAAGTGCTTCAATAGACCTGTTGCAGTAAAAAAATATTCCGTCTTTTAGATTGCTCAAAAATAAAGTACGTATTTTTCATTTGTAAATTAGACCAAAAATGACAAAAATATAGCCCGTTCAAATTATGCGTGACGTCAAAGAGTCGGAGTTTTTTCGCCACTGAGTGACGTCAAAGACCCCCCCACTCCTAAATTTTGATGCCTTTTATTTTTGTTATTTTTTGGTTAAAGGAAAAATACGTGTCCAATATATTTTATAATCTAAAATACGGACTAAATATAATGTAATTATTTTAACCCTGGAAACATCCCTATTGTAGCTACAACTAACCAGAGACTACTATACCCATGTACCTGGTTGCTTTATGACTTGAATCTTCTTCTTTCTCTATATTTCTTAACACTTACCATCAGACCTAAGGTGGACACGATGCTAGAAATCCGTCACGACATGTCAATCATGGTAATTAGCATGCACAACCATGCATTATGTTGGTAATTCTAACGAATGTCCCACAATCTCTTTATTATACTATGTCTGTATTCGTTATATGATCTGAGTCGCACATGCATGCATGTGGACATGCATTGGGTAGTAACATTTATTTGTATGCAGGTATTTTTAGCAATAGTCCCACAATCTCTTTATATTCTGTTTTAGTTTTATTACCTAAGTCACACCTATGTATATCAAGGTGGGACGAAGTGCCAAATGCATGTTACTGCATTCCCACGCGTATAAAGTTAACAGAAAACTATACTCCGATATCAATCCGATTCCGATTTATATCTGTTAAGTTATATAGTTTCTTTAGTAAGCTAACAAGTCCACAAATGCATTATCGAAAATTGTTTCTTATGTAAGCAATATGTATTACTTCGAGTTAAAGCTTATACCGATTGCAATAGACGTTTAACATATGATAGGGTTTTTCCGCATTAATTTTGTTATCTGCCAACCCTGACAAGCAAACGCAACACATTCCATTAGTCTAATGGAGTCAATTACCGTACTGTGTAATTAGAAAAACGCGCGAATGACAGAAATAGAACTGGTAATATGTGATTTACTTTGTGAGAATGTAAATTTGACATGTATGATACAGTAGTGCAATCTATCCGTTGAATTGGTTCTCATAACAAATATTTGTAGGCTTATTTTTTAAAAGCTTCATTTGCAAATAGTTCAATAATTAGAAAAACTACTTCACTTCTGTTACGGTATTAACAGGCCATTTGGTTTTAATGATAATACTTATAATTGATTACAACTTGAAGGATATGATAAGTAATCTGTGCGGCGAGAGGTAAGATGCTAGGAAAAACGATATAAAATGCTATGGCATATGAAACATGATGTTCGAAACGAAACATTGTTGATATGTTTTTTGAGACTTGAATATCAGATTTTTAAAACGGATATTACGAGATTTATTTCATATTCAGAGACCTACATGAAATGCAATTAACATTTTAAAAATATCACATAACTTCGCTTATAACTTTGTCTAAATCTGTTTGCCGATAATTCGCCAAAGCGCTAATTATGTGCTCGAATAAGTGGGTTAATTAGAATATATTGCGAACCCCGATCGACTATTTGCTATGCCCTATAGCAACTTAGTACTTATTAAGATATGTCTTGTGTGTATATTTGAACTAACTAACCGAGGGAACATGTCTATATGTAACATAAGCTATAATCTAGCGATAGGAACCAGGTAAATCCCGTATGTTACTCAACAAGATCCAGATTAACTAGCAACTATTCTGTGAGTCAACGAGGAGATAGTGCTCCATATTCTATTACGAAACGCTTAAAACTACTTTTATCAATTTCATTAATTCAGCATTCACTTGAAGGTTCATCATATTTTAAGCGTCAGTCATTAAGTATAACGGTTCGCATTCTTCGTAATCTTTTGTTTGTGACAGAAATGTCACAGTTCCATTGAATAAACGTTTTGTTTGATTTGTTTCGTAATGTAAGGCCCTATTTATTACTTCACTCGCAACGTAACGGCCACGCTTCGCCCTGGGAATTGGCGCGTCAGGTGTCTTCTATGAGCGGGTCGGTCGTAATCTTCTTGTTGCATGCTCTTGCGCAATGCCCAGGTGGAGATAGCTTCCTGCCGATGAAGATGCATGTCTAGTTACGCGCTCACGTAACAGTGACTGCGATTGATCAAATTGATGCCCCATGTGTATTGTTGAACTTTTGTGTACCTAGGTTCGTACAAGCATACCTATATTTATACACACCATTTATATCTTAATATGTTGTTTATTGGGAAATGCATCAAGTAAGATTCGCTATACGCTACTCTATATAAATATTGCAGAGATTTCGTTAAAATAGACGTTTTCCTGGGATCGCTAAGGATTGAACATTTGGGGTATTTAATTAAAACCCTATTGTAACCACGTGATCTGTAATTTGACTTAGATTTCTGAAATTGGTTTTAGAAATACATTTTTCAGATTTTAAAAGTTCAGTGTTTAAATCAATTAGAAAAAAACATACTTACAAATTACAGTTTGTTGTACTTAAACATATGTATATGACATTTAGTTATACGAGTGGTAATGAACATTTTATCTTTCGACAATCTATGCATCTAATGAGATCCATTCTGAAGGAGTAACAAATGGATAAGCAAATAGGTGAACATGCTTTGAAATCGATTAAGGCCATCTGTGCACTACTTGTATGGTGGTGTAACGTTTTAAGGTAGAGTAGAATGCAAATTTATGACTATTTATTTTAATAGTGAACATAATGGAAAATCTAGATGGTGATAAGTATATTTTTAGAGGAATTTGCATGCTGTTCTGTAAGTTTAAATCGTAGAAGCGAAATTCTTTAAAATTCGATTTTCCCATGAAAATTCTTGAAGGTCTAAGACAAACAACAAAGTACTTGACTATTGTCAGACGCTTTTAAGTAGTGCATTAATCTCTTTCCAAGGATGTCAGTTGACGTGTTAATTATTATGCACATTTCCCGTCGATTGCCACACAATTGTTTCTAAGTCAGTGGGTAAGTCGCCGAATTATCTCGTATCTTCACATAATAAAGGTTGCGTAAAGCGCAGTTTCCACGGTGGTTGTCGACAATGCTCGGTGGTGCAACGGTGGCATCGGCGCTCAGTCGCACGCGCCGGCTTGCACTGTCAACTCCTCATGCTTCACGCTCAACTTGCCAATTGTGATCTGAGCTGTGTTTGTGCCGCGCGTGTGTTGTGCATATTGTGCTGTGTTGTCGGTAACCGCGGATTGTTTGTATACTTTTGCCAAGGTTCACGTCTAAACATTTACGCAGACGTATATTAATTGCTGTTATTTTTTATCTATTGTCTAAGATTTGTGAGCGATAGCTAGTCGCTGGTAATGGGGTCGCATTAGCGTATGCGAGAGGTAGGCGGGCGGTCGCAGCGAGGTCGGGCGTCGTAGGCGCGGAGGGCGGGCGGCGCGCTGCCCAAATGTGGGAAATAGTCATTAACCTTTGAAGGTTTTTCATTGTTTTCGTATATTTCATAATTCCATTAATTCTATTCATATTTATAACGACCTTCTGTATTTGTTTATTACTTATAGTAATACGAGTATTAGATACTTTTGTATCCCATAATTTGCATTAACCTCGTAAGGCCCAATGTTCTCATGTGATCCAATTCCTATTGTTTCATCTATTGTGTCTGGAAGTCTGGGTCTTACGACTTTAAGTAAGATAATATCATTATTGCACATCAAGTGAAAGATTAAAAACAAGGTATTGTAGTCAAAGTGGCTGTTAAATTATATTCTAATTCTATAAGCAGCAATACTTTGATGCATTATGACGATGTTATAATACTACCCTTATCATTTCTATAAACCCTTTTTAAAACTTAATATATCGCATCCTATTTACTACCTATGTTAAACTTAGTAATACTTTTCCTACAGATAACCGTAAAAAAACACAATTTCCTTGCTTTGTATAGAAACTGTGATATTATTTTTTTTAAGATGAAGTAGCAAATGGTTTGAAATATTTCGCTTCAACTTAGTAATCATATTGGCACCAACCAGGATTAAAACTTCTTTTTATGTAACTATAAAGTAACCCTATTAAAATGAATCCTTATTATGAATTATATGTCATTGACTGTCCAGCGATTTCTCCGTAACCACCTACAGTTACTAACGGTCAGGGTATGCTAATACTAGTGTCACAGTTCAGTGCTCTAATAACTCACAGTGCATCAATTAATCGATGTACTCATGTCTACGCAAATTGCACTTGCGCCAACCCCTTTCGCTAGCAACGTTGCCCACTAAGATTGCGCATCTACTTACTAGGTACCTACTTGGTAGGTGCATGCAATGATACGCTGTTTTTTCTTAACGCAGCACTTTGCAATGTCATATTTTGACAGATGTTAACTCCTTGCGTAAAGCACTGGACTTTTTTCCGAAGGTTCAAAACCAGCAAGTATCTCTACGGAGACGAAAGCTTTGTGAATGATACGCCTGGCTCTCTTATGAAGTTGTGGAGCTGAATTAGCTATCTCTACGGGCACCTCTTCTTTGTAAAACCTTGGAACACACTATTAACGGACCTTGAGACAAGAATCATTACATAATTATAATTAACCAGTAACCTAATCATGCTGAGTATCTTGGATAATCGTCAAGTTCAGTATGTATATTATAAACAAATATAAATAAACAAATAAATATTATCATAATTGGAAATGTATTCTAACAGTCCGAAGTAGTCTATTTCAGTTAGATAATGTGGTTTAGTAATGCAGCGCTACTAATATTGGTAAGCTCCGTAACTAAGTATATTATAGGCATATCATGCACAAGTGGGCTCGCTGCATTGGCTAACATGATTAGATGCATTGGTCAATATACTACTATATTATATTCGTGTTTCGTATAGTTATTTCCACATAGTTAGATAGTGAAAGTAGAATTGCTTATAAAATCGTTATAATATGTTATAATATTTTTTAATTACTCATACGAGAATAGTATCGCGGAAATTGTTTAATTCAGTGGTTTCCTTGAATTTTCGTAATCCTATATTTACGAGAGTTATTACTAAACTGAAATGTTTTTGAATGAATAAAAGTATATTTAGTACCTGCTTAAATCATTTACTTTGCTCCTGTATTTACGAAGATATAAGTAATAATGTAGGTATATAAACAAACAATGTTACCTACGCTCAATATTAAAAGGTGGCCAACTTATATTACCAAATATGTAGGCACATAATTATTGTACTAGTAATTATCACAGAAATATTAATATGTATGTTTCTGTGCCATTATAAAATTGAACTTTTTAATAAAATAACAAATAAATGGATGAGTGTTTGTTACTCTCTCAAAAACTACTGGTCGGATTTTAATGAAACTTAAGGTACAGAAATATAGCTAATACATCAGATTTATACATAGGCTATAATTCATAACAATTTATCATTTCACATATCACCTATATTCATGTAGGCAAAGCCGAGGGCTGCAGTTAGCTAAATAATTTATATACGACTAACATATTCGTTTTTTCGTTTAGGCTAGGTCAGCAAATTTCAGACTTCACAAAAATCTCTGTTTAATTACATTTTAACGACCTTTCATAATTTAAACACCTCAATGAATGCGACACGAAAGACAATGTTAATTATGAAACTGAAATTGTAAACGCAGCAATGGACGTGATAATTGTTTGCGAATTCTATTGAGGCTACGTTTTCCCAACATTAAATATTGTGGGTTATTTTTAACGTGTATTCACATCCCACAAGCTGATTTGTTGTTGCATTGTGCAGTTTGCGGGTAACTAGGTATGTTTGTTAAAGCAATGTGGATAATTACATTGGAACGTTAATCAGTTGGTGGGTTTGGTCAGAGGCTATTGCAATAGTGTCTAAATCTTATTCAGTGAGTCAAAAGCCATGACCGTAAACAATACGAAGTAAGTATACATTGATCTGTATATGAAATTTCATATGTGTTTATCATTTCGCGTTATAGTTAGCTGGTAGTCCATATTAGGAGTGTCAATAGTAGTTGATTTTTTTTATTACTTAGAAAGCATTTGGCCACAATCACACAATGATCTTAAATGTAGACCTACGGCGGAGCATGCTTGCCTAAGTAAGCACACTCCATCCTAGGTCTCTAGAATTATTCTAATCTAAGCTAAACCATATTGATGTTTAAATAGAAGTTATAACTGCTGTATGAATGGTATATGTTATTTTTTTCATAAAGACGTAACCATTGTTCGATTTCTTCAATAGTGGATAGGTAATGCATTCGGTGATTTGAAAGCCAGTATTTCCGTGCGGAAGGGCAATCGCGTTGCACGTCACGGCTCATAGGATTAGTGCATTACAGATACTTGTCTGACAGTGGTTACTGAAATAATTCGCGACTTATGCTAATGGTCAATAATGTTCGCGTTTAGTTGTGCATCACGCGGCCGGGCGCCAGCGGCCGCGGTGCTCGCTCGCCCGAGACCGCAACTGTAGTCTCGGTGGGTCCCGCTACGCATTATGGACTATTCTACTACACAACAGTGTGTATTAGTCCGTTAAATGTTAGGACGTGCATCCACAGATAAACAATCACAATCGGACTGAAAATATCAGCAAACTATTATCATCAGCGTTCAACAAAGACGAATCATGACCTCTAGAACAAAGCTAATACCTTACGATTTAAGTCGCTTCGTTGCTATCATCGTCGCACACAATATGTAAGTAAAGAACAGTTTATAGACTGTTTTATATAAAACAATCAAAACATATATCAGGTAATGAGAGCCTGCAGATGGAAATTACAGAATATTTCGACATAAATGCTAATTGGTTACTTCGTAAATATTATGCAAATCTTTTTTTTATTAATAAAATACGAAAAGGAAAACTTAATAATTACTTTCGTTATGTACCTATGAACATAAATAATTTATAACACAATAGTGTGCACCTGACTTTCCACTTTATAAGTACCTATATCATTCGCATAGGAAAGTGCACTGATTTCTTATTTCCACTTATCTACTTATCCATGAATAAGAATCAATGCTTTCATAGACTCTACTAGCCATAGTAAAATATGTGTACCTACGTATATGTTCCATTGTCCGTGTTATGTTCACATAGTAATAAAGTAGAAATTTTAAATAAAATCAATTTCACTAAATAAAAACAAACTTTTCATTGAACTGAATTTCTATCTAATATTATTATTATAACTAAGAGCAAGTTCGTATAATTTTTTATTATTTTTATAAATATACCTACCTACATATATTTGACACATTCGATAAATTGAAAATTGTTTGAACCGAATTTGAATTCGGTTATTTTTATTTTTCGTTGATCTGATTCATATAAACTTTGTTGACATAGTATGTGTGTGCAAAACATTGATGTATGTATGTACTTAACATCACATGCTATGTGTATGATTGAGTTAAATATAAACATTGAAGAATTGTACGGATTATTCACGTACAATCAGAACACAATCTTTAATGGTAATACTGTTTATTACATAGCTTGTATCTTTGAATATTCATAGCGTGTCCTCCACAATAGTTACACACGTTTCGGCCGACATATCTTTTGGATTTCGGAAGTAAGGATCCGGCTTTAATCGTCATTGTTATTCTTGTAATTAGGCAATATATAGCATAACAGGATGCAAATGTAGGCTCTCTTAAAATGATTCCGTGTATAAAGTTTACAAACATGAGATAACCTTCTGGTCGATACGTTGAGAAAATTACGAAGCTTAAAACGATACATTTTTACCAATGCAAAGATAAAAATAAATAAATATTCCCACATTCATCCCCACATTCTCGGAGACGAGAGATCCGAGCGATCCGAACTCTAAACATATATCGCTTAACAACATTTTAAAGTTCTCATCGAAAACTTTTCCGTGAGCTCTCAAGCTGGCGAAAATTTTGACAAATCCATCATGAATTCCGTTAGCATCATTCCAAACTTATATGTGAATATCCCTATAGGTAAGAAAAGGTAGAACAGGCATGTAATAAGTCATAATGAACATGGTCAATGATTAATGAAATATTTGCACTTTGATTAATTATCGTGTACCGTTTGTAAATTAGATGTTCTATGCAAAGTGTATTAAGATTAATGATTATGATAAATATTCAGTCAAAATGAATCCCTTGATATATTCAAACATTATCAGAATTTAAAATACAATAGAAATTTGGAAATTAGAAAAAAATTGAGTAATACACCTCATAGGTTCATAAAAAAGATTCAAATTGTCATAAAACGAAAAGCAAAGTTTAAGTAGGTATATGTGTCCTGGGACACACTTCTGACTGATGCTCATGTTCTAATAATACGAGTACTTTGTATGAGACCATATAACTGGTGTGCATTAAGGAATTACTTAGTTTGATCCTATTATGGACATTGTTACACTCCAAAGGCCAACGTGCGTACACGCAAAGCAGCGAACTTAATTCATCATGACCAGTATTTAATGTCAAGATAACAAAGACGAACTTTAATGAATTGTCGAGTTCATTGAAAAATCTGCAATCTGACAATAGCCGTACACTTACTAAGCTCATTAAGATAGAATTGGGTCACAGATTCTCCGATAAAATAGCTGAAGATGAACTTTAAACCGGGGTTCGGCTAGATGTATTGTTGGTATGTATTGCGAAACCGTACTTCCATAGATCAAGGACTATTGTGATTATGGCTCTAAGGTTGTGGTGGGAACGATACTTCAAACTACAGGTTTCGGCATTCGTAATTACAGGGGTTCGATGGCGTTCTTATGCAGCGCATTGTATCGATATATTCATTCATTATTATGATTATGTTGCTAGTCAACAATACATCAAGATCTTTTATAATATTTGACTTCGTCCATGGACTTTAGATTTGTAGTTTTAGACTGATTTTAGCCCGTTTTGTTGTAGTTGTTAGAACTCCTGAAATGTTCTTATTTTCTGTGCAATTTCTTGTTTCTTCCTTTAAAAAGTGTTAAGAAGTACCTATCATTAAATATAAAATAACGTGAAATATACATTTTTTAAGAAATTATATGAGCAAGAGAAGGCATTTATGAAATCTATTTTTATATAATAAATTTTAGGTACACCTACCTACTTAGAGAATATGAAGGTGACCTACCTACTTGGAGCGCGTGCGTCCATATTCGTCAAAATCCGGACAATTAAATATCAAGACCGAGATACAAAGTAAACAAAAAAATATAAATATCGTAACATTTAAAAGACCCACTTGAACGAGTAGCTTTTTACTCGTTATTTTGAGTAGATACTACGAGTATAAAGCATGACATGCCGAAAGGTCAATGTCTCACCAAATTATCGACCCGTGTCGATATAGCATAATGTATTTTAAAATAAAAATATAACGTTGACTTCTTTGTTATCTACATAGGTCAATCATTATAACGGTTTTAAAAATAATTCTATAAACTTAATGAGTTTCTAATCAAAATTTATCTAAAGCAGATAAGATTGATTGTTAACTACCTTAAAGACTAAAAGATTGTGGGTTTGGGCCATGGGTCAAGCCAAAAAGTTGTTATTGGTTTTACTATCGTGAAGGAAGTGAAATATGATCGTAAAGGATCTTCAGTACTATGCTATGAATGATATCTCTTCCGTACACTTGATATTATTACGCAAAAAGACGCATAGAAACTTCGTTCGGCTTGATGCGGCAGTCCCATGATTTGTTCGCAGACGCATCCTAAGCGCAGGAAACGCAGGTGACCCGAGTTATCAGTGCATCTGTTGCATTAACGGCACATCAGTTGCATAAAGCCGCGCGTTGCACAATCGGAGCAATTCACTATCGGCTATGTCAGGCTGGCGTTAGGGTTATGATGTGTATATTACCTATTGCTTTATATAATGTAAGCACTAAGTCTCCCGATTTAGTCAATGTATGGCATAGGTATGGAGACTTTTAATGGATATCAGGAACATGTAAAAGCTTTCGATAGCATGTAAACTCATAGATATGATTTCATTTGAATATTCTTCTCATAATTATTACATACTGAAATCGGTTGTTGAGCATATTTTTATAGGCAATTCTTAACTTTTTTAGTAAATGAACAAAAGTGGCGATTATCTACTTGTGCTGTGTAACTCTGGGTCAATGTGATAAATGTAATTATTTTCAAATGACATCTAGGTATTTTCGCAGCTTAAATTTTATGAATTATTTGTTAGATAGATATTCTTTATAGCGCACCATACATTTGACTTAGAACTACCCTTAACCTAACCTTGTTTCTCTCTTTTTCGTATCGTTCATTGGATTCTTAGGGTACTATACTATTATTTATGGCACTAAACTTAAGCGCAAACCCTAAACATATATAAAGGTCTGACTAAAGCTCAACTAAACATGAACTAAGTCTAGGATAAATCCTAGCAAAATATGTATTTTGTCCTGTTACAAACGTACATAATTACTTAAGTTTGATCGAATGTCAGTTGTCAACCCTAGGCGGCATTGTGGCGCACGCGCTTTACTGAGAACGTTCCCGCGTAAACGCCGCAAAAAGCTTGGGAACCGCGTCCAAACAATAATGGCCGACATAACGCTCGAATGTTATCTGTGGTTTACAACATCGCGGCGTTCTCATTGCCTGTAACGCGACGGCCTGTTTCACAATCTAAACAAATAATTAGAATACCTCGTTGCCCTCTTTTATACTTGACTATTCAGCAAATCGAAATCGAAAATCGAGCGAAATCTTCTTCTTTCTTTTATATAAAAAACATCCTGTTCGTTAGACTCGCTAAAACTCGAGAACGGCTGGACCGATTTGGCAAATTTGGGTCTTGAATTATTTATGAAAGTCCAGGGAAGGTTTAAAAGGTAAATAATGGTTGGTACGAAGTCTGCCGGGTCAGCTAGTACATATTACAGATTAGATGGTCTAAACACAAGTTTATAAGAATGTATACTGAAGTCGTTGTTTTACATACATTCTGTGTAACATGATATTATCATTATTAATGACAAGTTCCGATAGTAAAAACGGATCTCCATGATTTATAATAAGCCGCAATCTCAAAGCGAACGTCTTATTTAGTTTCATGAGATTCAGAATTGTTGATTTTTTGCATAGGAATTAGCTGTCTGCTTAACTGCAGATGTTATTTACAAACAGTGGGAAATTGTCCTACATGGGAATGCGCTTTGTACATAGATATTCAATGTAAATTGCTCACATTTTACAGCTAAAGAATTTCTTTTCTTCATTTGTAAACAAACAGACTTCGGCAAACAAACAAACAATTCGCAATTGCATTCGAGCTCGTCATTCACGCATCACACAGTAATTACGGTCTCTTCAAGACTAACACTTAATGCCCTAATGGTTCGAAATTAGGGATTGTCCAAAATGGAGTGATAGTGAAAAATATCGAAATGTTCGTCCGAGACATTGATCGCGTAGTTTTATCGCTACTAAATTAATTCGGAATAAATTTGTTCGAGATGGTAAACGGCAATTATGTTTTGTACGGGGACAGGCCGTCCTCGGAGTCCGAGATCGTGGATGACCACGTGCACTCTAAAACAGCCGACAGAAAGACCAGGCGGAAGGGGAACAGAACAGCCAACGAACTGCAGTCGACGTTAAACTTGGCACAGCTGGACAACGAAACCGATTCGATCAAATACGAGAAGAGAATCAAAGAGCCGAGGCTACTCCGATACGTGCCGACGACAGACGTGGAAGAGAATTTTGTGAGCGAAAAATTTGAAACTTACGATTTAAAACCGACTGAGGAGCGTCCGAGGCGATATGCATTTACTAAGAAGCCTAAGAATCCGGCGGATGGTTCGGTGAATTATGCGTACTCGCGGTCTAGTAGCAGCTGCAGTTCCCCCAACGGGAACCTGCCGACCATATCGGAGCACGCGGAGCAGTACGGCACGTACCGCGTGCGGCCGGCGCCGGCGCCCACCGTCAGCGACATCATGACCGGCTACGAGTCCAAGCTGGACAAGTACTTCTCCAAGCCTAGAGAAGTGAAGAAGTTCGCGGCCAAGGTAAGCTACCATGTAAGTTGACAATCGGAATATTTCGAAATAGCGAAAGAGGAAGCTCTGAGAAAGAAATGTAACTAATATTCCCTCCATTTTTAACTAAATAAACATGTATGTGCATTTATGCAATGAACACCCTACCTACAAAGCTACTCTTTAGTACAATGCCTTAACAAATTTGCTGATTGCAAAAAAATATGAATTGTTCTCAGACTCGAATACGTAACATTTAAAATGTTTAGATTAAAAATGTAACATTATTTTTAAAATAACGTATTAATGATCGTATTGGCATCGTGTGTAACACCTAATTTATGGACTATAAATTATAACGCCCAGTCTATAATTCTTTTGAAAGAGAAACGATAGTTAATGCATCATTCACAAATTGATGACTTATTAGTAGTCAATAAAATATTGTCGCCTCGGTTATAAAGCTAAAACAGATTAATACGTAAGGCAGGGCATTAATCTAACTAACGTAATATAACATGAATAAATTTTGTCTAAGATAACGCAGATTGAAAGCAATTTGCATAGTGGATTAACAAAAGAACGCGAGACATTTAAGATTCATCACTATTACACGCTAATATCACATTAATTGTCATAATTACAATTTAATTATTAAAGTAACTTGAGCACTTGTGTTATAAGTATGCATCAGAACAACGATGGTATAGTATATAGTTATTAGGTAAATACGAATACAAACACCTAAGCACGGGACAAACATTCATTACAACGAATGTTTATCCCGGGTGGTAATCGAACCCACAAATCTTAATTCAGTAGGTAAGGATCACAATCATTAAATGAAAAAAGTAACAACTGTTAATTACTTATTTTGCAAAATATTAAATATTCAAACGGATATAATAATATATACCTATAATATGCAGTAATCGGTCTTTGTAATTGGAATTACATAAATAGTATAACATAAATAGTAGCTATTTCAATCCATCCAATGATGAAATCGTATAGTGCACTTTATCTGCCCTTAATGTCAGCTACTAGCATTGGAACTTACGACAAACGTTTCATCTGAATCACTAGTAGGTGTTTGAAATATATAATATCCTATCAATCAAGTACTTAATTTATTAATAGCTACATTTTAATCAAGGGATCGTGTTACAGTTGTTTAATTGGCAACCTTTAAAATTAATTGCCCCTATAAAACCCATAACTAGAGTACGTGATTGTGGTATTAGGATCGTTCTCATAGTAGGTATCATGATGACATTATAAGTGCCATCAGAGGCAACAATGCCTTTTAATAGATCGTTATAATTTATTAATTTCTGATATAAAACCAAAATCATCATTATAATGGTGGTACGGCATAGTAGCTTCCCCACATCTGATGTAAAGAGAAAGACAAGCCCAAGTCGCTGCATAACGGACAGGTAATCAAATTAATCATTGTCATCAAATCTGCATATCTGCCAATGCCACTTCTGGCCGTACACCGACGGATCCCGTAAGGCAACCAAAGCATGGGTATTTCGGTGAGTGTAGGATGGTCGCTAGCCATGCGTGGAAACCCAATCACCGGCGGACAACCAGTCCCTCAGACGACTCCCACGACACCTATGGAAAGAGATGGATCGGTGATATGTATTACTTATCCGTCACTGCACGGATTAAACACAAACATATACTCGTATATTATATATGCTAAATTAGACTGCAGTAGTAGTAGGTTTATGTAGTTTAGAATCATCCATAAATACTTGTTCAATGAAAATATCATTTCGACATTTTTATTATAAATCTGATTCTATGTTAATATTTTCATGAATACTTTAGAGACATTATTTAAATGTTCCATTCTTTGAATTCTTTATTAGCAGATAAGGTTATAATGACGAAATATAAAATGGATATCTTAGCGATTCATTTTGATAAATTTACACCTACCTATTTATAATGTAACGTAATTAATTTGTTAAAAACAGAATGGAGACATATAAATAGTAGAGTAGGCTCAAGCCTTGTCAATTAAGTTATTAAGTGGTTCTTTATTACATAGAACTATTTACAACTTACAGATTTTATACGAAGAATGCATTGAGCTAATACTCTTCTACTTTGATCTACGAGTACCATCAGTAGAATCTGTACCTACAGTGATGTATATTGAGGACTTTAAGAGTGTCTTGTCTTAAAAAGAATATTTCCACATTTACCAACGTATTTCCAAACTATAATACTTAGGGCTCTTTGACACTGAGTTAACATTAAAATACTCCTAAACCTCACCTTTGTTTTAAAAGATATACTTAGCAATTAAACGCATACTACACATGTAGCAAATCATGACACTAATGATGTGAGTGGAACTTGTATCGAAACTGAATCACACAACCAAACAACACAAAACTCATTAAATGAATTGCCGTGTCGCCTGACCTACTAAACATGGTGGATAGATTTGTTCTGAAACAGAGAATTTCTTAATTATGTACCTCGATACTTCTTTCCGCGTGGGAAGGTGGTGTGCTGTAGGTACATCACCTAAATTACTATCTGTAAGTAAACTTATTGCAACTTAACGCAACCCAGTCGTCAAAACTGGATCACATGTCATACTTTAACCAATTATAATGTCATGTTTGAATCAACGTTTTCCGTACGATCATTTGGCTGCAACGCGCGGCGTTTAGCTCATTCGTAGGGGAAGGGAGTAATAGTACGCTAGCAGCATTCCTGTATGGAGTTAATTTGTTCCGACAAAATGTGAAAGTCTTGAGGAAAAATGGCACGTTGTTGATAACGACTTCTCCAGCATAAAAAAATACAACCTAATCAACTGTCGTTTGTTCCGAATTCGGTAAAAGTTTTGAGAACGGCCGAAAGTTTGGTAATGTTAAAAGATATGACACAATCAAAAGATAATATTATGACCGCAAAGTTCTTTAATTTTTTTACTGTAACTACTTCTTCGGTTCTTCGTTAACAAAGAGTTTAGGCGACAATCATCTTTTAGAATCATAGAGCGATATCAGCAACCGATCAATTGTTACAAAAATGATTTAAAAAATATTGTATAATCTAGTTTTTTTTGTGTTGGTAGGTACCTATTCGTATTCGAAATTTTCTTTGATGTAGATACCTAATAACTTACAATTGTATTTTTTTAATGTTGGATGATACCCGTGTAAATATAACAATGGTAGTAGTAACTTTAAAGTAGTAACAAGTAAGTAACCAAAAAGCAAGATTTTAAATCCACATTCGAACACAGTCATCCGCAAAATTGTTGGAAATTTTCCAAGAAATTCTGTATCGTTCGTTACTAAGAAGGTCTTTCACAGATTATGAGATACAAATTAATGCAGGAATTTCCATATAAGGGAAAAACATTATTGAGAATTTATACGCACTATTATGACGCATACATAAAAACATTGAACTGGTTTTCAGACCACCAATTTCGCAGTAAAGATACTTTATTAACGCTTTAACGGTGGGTTACGCAATAAAAAGCCTTTCTACTTAAATGAAACACAACGATAATTTACGACTGATTTTATTGTTAACTGATTCTTAATCCAAAAAGAATGGCTATCACCTACCACCACATAACTTTTAATTTGATACCCTACTGAATTATAACATGAGGATACACTTGTATGTACAAACACTACAATGAACATGATTTTGGATGATGACAAGGTATGAAAATGAAGAAAATAATTAGTCCGTCTCGTAGATAATAAAAAAATATAAGACCCGTATTTTTTGTTTTGTCGAAATAACAAGAAAATACTTAGATATAGCGCATTAAAGTTACGGAGTGGGGGCTAACTACGTCACGTTAGAGTATATTTTGTACTCTAACGTGACGTCATGTGACATTTAAAATCAATGTATCTTCGTAAGTTTTTGAACAAGAGGCAAAATAAAAAATACGTATCCAATATTTTTCATTAATCTATCTGATGGACATTAAATTATTTTTAGTCATCATCCCAATTATTTAAATATTTAGGAGAATAATAAAAATATTGTAGGTGAACAATAAAATTTATATAAAGATTAAAAAGACATATTACGCACTACTTATTTGTAGATGGCATGGAGCCTAGAACCATGATTTTGAGAACCAACATTATCAGGTTATGCATTAGATAAAGGCTATCAATGGTAGCAGCTTATAAATTTGTAAATTGACGGATTGACCTATCGTTTCCATGAGGTGTTCAAATAAAATATGCATAATTCAAAACTCATTTCATTGCTTTGCTTCATTTATATTCTTATGCATCACACTAAGGTGTGACATTAATAAATCAATCTTTAATTGGTACCTACCTGCATAAGTATTATATTCTCAGCCGCATGCATATTGCATACCTTACACGTAACAATAGGTGAAGTTGTGATAAATTGATAGTGTGATAGACAGATATTTGCATCAAAGGACACACATTTGGCTAGATAGGGTAAAAAAGATGCTATTTATTAAATAAATAAAAAAAACAGTATTTAGACCTACGCGTTGACTTCCAGTAACCAATACTGGAAAACTTGAAACTGTCATGGGCCGGCCTTGACTAAAATTACCTTTTACTATTATGAGCTCCTAAAAAGCTAAATTTTATAATTAGGATTTTAATGTACTTGACCTGTTAATTTATGCCAAATCTAGTATTTTTTTATAGTAGCTCGACATAATGGTTTTCCTACGCCTGATGGAAAGCCAAAGAGAAGCCCAAGTCGCTGTGACAACTGGCAAGTAACTGGTTAGTTACCTGTCAGTTGCCACTGCCGGCCCAACCCTAACCCTCCACGAGCTCCGGAGACCCTACTCACCAGCAGAAACACGACCCGGAGGTCATTTGGCTGCGGTATTCTATAAGGTGGAGGTCCTTCCCCGGACGGGCAGCTCAATACGAGCGAAGATTCGCTATGCCCTACCTCTCTTAAATAAAGAACATATTTTATTCATAAATCAAGTTACTGATCGGATTGTTATATTATTTTGAAATAACAAATACTTGTACTAAATCCTCCGCTTAAAAATACATAAAATTATCTCCACCTGCAAGTAGGAAGGTTACGTTTCTCAGAAAATGCAATGTGACTAGGTCACTAGTCATGTCTGTGCATGTCAATGCAATAGATGGATTTGCGACGTATAGCTTCGTGCTGGATGATGCGAAGCAAATCGTACCTACAAAGCAAATGTTGCATTCGATTCTTAAATCGATGCATTAAGGTATATTTTGGAAAACTCATCGATAGTCGATGCCTTTTGATCGTACAGCTTTGTAAGACGAAATTAGGTGACACGATGTTGCTTGTCGAGAAACATGTCTTGCTAATGTGTCAACAGGCATGTTCACATTCGCGCAAGCCGCACGTATGCTCCCTGACCTTTGTCCCTCAATGGAAACGTCATCGATTGCAAGTCACGCGATCGCAATAAACAAGATACCTACCTATATTTATTTTGGTATCAATGTGATTGTAGTTTTAAATTGAAAAATGCCGTACCAGCAAGTTCGGAGATGCACGATTGTCCTTAGGAAATTAAGTATTTACATCCACCTACCACAAGTATAACACCTACCATTTGTAAACCAAATTTGACTTCATTATTCTGTGAGAGAACGATATTTTTTAGAGAATCTGTATTTTAAAGGTTCGCCAACTGTTCGTACATAGAAGACGTCTTGATTGGTATTCACTATGCCAGTGTCATTGCCGTGAAACACGGGTTTGTTTGCATTTGTGTAGGTAAGGATAGCTAATGCAATTAGGTAATCAGAAAATATTAGTGTTGTATTTGTAAGGTTGCTATTTATATATATTTTTATTGTTTCGAGTTTAACAGGGCTTAAATGGCACTTATCATCACCGCAAGGCAACCTTGCAAACCATTTACATATTAATATAAAATACTGTTTTCGTCGTCGCTCCTACCACGAAATGATTAAGGTGATCCCTCCTTACATCATTTCGTGGTCACCTTAGTGTAGTATTTTCCTTGTAGAAAAATTATAGGAATGTTTTTATATTTAACCGACATTTGTGAGAAATTGATAAGGCGTAGCTAAATACCACAGACCGATGAAGGGCAGTAGTGTCACCGGCACGAGAAGCTACGCCCTGCGATCGTCAACCGGCCTGCCCAGCGTGGCGAATATGGGTATATCCTCCAGATGTTTGCCCTAAGTGGCGAACAACTGGAGAGGCCATGTTCAGCAATGGACTGCATAGGCTGATGATGATGATGATGATATGATGTTCAATATGAGTTCTGTTTGTTCCAGGGCTCACACCCCGATAACCTGTACCGGGTGGGCACGGGCAGCGGCGTGGGCGGCGGCAAGGTGGCGCGCGCGCTGCGCATCCTGCGGTGGCCGGCGGCGCTGGTGCTCGTCTGCGTCGCGCTAGCTGTCTTCGTCTATTTTCTTATGCCAGGTAAGAAAAAGTCGCTTAAGTACTAACAAGTTCGTCGAATTCCTATTGCCGCTTCGTTAAAATGTGGAACTCCTTGACAGTACATTGTGTTTCCTCCTTCCTATGTGAAGGGATCCATCAAATTGGGCGTCAAATCAAAAAGAAACAAAAAAAAAACACCACGTACCTAAGTCAAAAATGATAACTTTTCAGGAGAGCAAAAAACCGTGCCTTTTTATATATCACACGTGTCTATGTTTTCTATTGGTTAAAATCCTTCTTTTTGATTATTTTAGAGACGCGTCTTTGGATTCTCTATCGAATGACATGCGAAAGTCAAAATGACCATTTTCGGACTGGACGCAATGTTAGAACTTAGTGATGATATGGTATCCTTTAAACGGGGCGTAAAGAAGCAACTTACGGGTCGACTACTTGCCCGTTGTCACAGCGACTTTAGCTTCGTTTTTCGCTTTCTATCAAACGTAGAGACTCCATTATGCCGTGCTACTTTAAAAACAAGAAGAAGAGCACGTGAGAACACACGAACCTTTACACAGGTGCGATCGAACGTAGGCGCGATTGAAGCTGCCAAATCGCGCGTAGAAGTTAAAATTGGCCTGAAGCTTGTGCGCCTAATTATTTTTTGTAACACTTCAAATTGTAATGCGTTGTGTCCTCAACAGTCAATCAAAACACAACAAGTATGCAATATCTGCTACGACCATGATGACTGTAATCTAGATTATGATGTTGGACGACCCCACGATGTCTTACCATAGGTACCGCCCCAGGAGTAGCAAAAATTATCATAGGTTTGATCAAACGACCTCCGGGTTAGAGGTCAATATTAATTTATCTAATTTAGATATCATATTACGCATTTATCTACTTAATGATTGTGGCTTGCAACTAAGTTAATCTTTGTCAGCCAATAAATGAGCCGGGAATAGAATCATTAAAAATTAAGGTTGTAAAAACTGAAGTGTCTGACACCGTGTAGGTTTTAGGCCGTAGTATAGATTTATATGAAAGGTCCAGATAGGTACCTAATACCTAAAAAGTATGTAGTTATTCCGAATTGTTACCATTATGGATAATAGGTGCGGATCAAGATTTAAGCTGGCTGTAGATATTCTGAGGATAAAATTTGGAACTACCTATTATTTTCTACTAACTATTGCAATTGCTCGTGATATTTTTATTTTTATCTATATTAAGATAAAAGTTGTAGAGTTAAAAAGAAAGTTACCCGTACGTAATATTTAGTGGCTTTATCTGGCAGATTAATTGGAGTGATAGAACATTGACAGTAATATTTCTATTCAGAAACTTTGGAATTAGTTTTTTTTATTGTTTTCATTAAGCCGCCATCGATACGCCACGGAAAATAAATTTTAAATAGGTAGGTATATTTTCACAAGTGCATTCTAACTGAAATGCAAATCAAATGCTATAAGCATTAGCAATAGCTAAAGCAATTATATGTTCTTGGATATTATAATTTTTGTAACTTAATTTGCTCTGACCAGGTGTGTTCAAATAGTACGAGTATGATAATACGTGTGGCTATCATCGTGCTATCCGAACACGCCGTTTACTGTTCATAACCATAAATATAACAAAACGCGACAAACATTTGTAACCTAATGTAGCTTTTATGAGGCTCCGCCTGATATGTTTATTTGCAATTTGCATACCAACCGCCATCGGTATTCGTGCAAATGCGCCATTATCAAAATCTTTTGTTGGCTCGAGAAAGCGTCTGAATATTTATGAAGAGCGGTCGAGAAAGGTCTGCTTTTATCAAAGTACAAGTTTGCACATGAAAAGGACTGTAATTGCTTTGAAAGTTATTTTATGTCTTCTCGCTTCCGTTTTGGTGGATAATTACGGAGATTTTAACGCTCATATTAACCTTTTCAGCTTTCGATATGTAAATTTCGGCTCAATTCATTAGTGTTTAAGATACCCGTATCACACAGATGTTGCGCTTCATTTGTAATTAAGGTATTCGTTTTATAAAGCATCTTTTAATATACCTTTTAACATTATCTACTTACACGAATTCAGACAAAATTATAGGTATTTTATGGGTACTAAATCAGTAAAATTAAAAAATAATCCCTAACTGAATATTGTTAGTTATGTGCGAAACACTTAGGTAAGTGCGAAAGTATGTCTGCCGGTCTCTCTTTGATGCCAAAACTACTGAACCAATTTAAACAAAATTTGATACACATTTATATGTCTGCCTAGCCTGAGAAAGGACATAGGTTATAGATTTTTAACCTTTTCAATGTGACGCTTATATGCGACGGTAATAATAGATTTTGTCTAGTTTCTTGTGTCTATTTGCTCGGCGTTCAAAAGGGCCCGGGTGCGCAATTCGAATACGCGAAATGCTGCCTTTGTCGGTTTAGGTACATGCGGCCAATATTCTATTACATCATGACACTAAACAAACAGTTTATACGAAAACACTACAATACCATTTCAGACATGAAGAGTCAACAAAGGATATTGTGTCGGTTAAATAGCTACAATACAAACAAACTCAATGGTAGTCACTTAAGCGCAACCTCGTAGGCCATGATGTTACGACGAGGCTCACCTCTGACACTGGCGTGCTGCCCGCGTTACATTAGGATTAGGGTGACCAGATGTTATTAGTGGGTATTCTCCGCCTCCTCATCATTAGGAGACGGGACCATCTTCATCTACCGGTTCTTGGCGGCGCGAGCCCCACGGGGGCACGAATTTACCCGGTGTAAAAAGGGTGACCAAACGTCATGTATTTGAAGTGTTCTCACGTATTCTAGACATGAATTTTTCCATTGTTTCGGAATTTGGCGAATCCAATATAGGACAGGACTTTGTCCTGTAATTTATGATTGATAGGTACATTTAATTAAAACGTATTCCAACATTGTAGAAATGATGATCTTTGATAAAAATAAAAAACGGTCTAGCACGTATTTTAATCCCGAACACAAGCGGTAGCAACAGAGTATTTTCAGAGAAGTTGTCAAGCAAAATTAAAATGTCTGCTTTCCAGATATGTTGGTCACCCTAATTACTATACATAACCGCACGTGCCCGTCACTGCCAAATAAAATATAACATAATCATTTTCGACACGGACGGTATAAATTGATCTCTTGCGCGAAATGACGTGACATAACCTCTTCAAGTTCATTAGAATTTCATGCGATGAAACTAATTGAAGGTGTATTTATCACGATTGGAACGGAGACAAGATAGGAAACTTGCCAGTGACAAGAATATGGACAAGAGTATTTTCACAAACGCTCATCTATGTGCGACCTAGAGTTTTAGGCAAGGCAGAATAGCTTAACCCTAGAATTCGGTAAATGATTCATCTATTTTACTCGAACTAATAAGTGTCAATGAACAACACAATGTTTAATAAGTAATAATTGATTGATACACAAGAGGGTTATTCTATAAGGCTTCTTTTCAACTTGCTAATCGACGCTTCGAAAGTTTGTTTATATAAATGGCTCGTGCGGTTTTTGGGTTTAAAATAGGACCACCCCATCTCGATGGTCAGTCATTTGGGAAGGCCAATTTCCACTTATCAAACAGTAGACGTTTGCAGTCTGATGATGGTGATGATGTAAATGTACCTAGTTCGGTAATTAAAATGAAACGAAACTAACTAAACTACTTGCGAATCATAAGGCTAACTTTTTACAGTTAGCTTTTATAAAGTCACAATTAGTATAATCTATGTTACGGTAAATGATATAGGTACCTATGTATTAATAATATAAATACCTACTGTCGGGGTTTGTTAGTTATTCAATGTTGAAGAGGCCGGATGCGCATATGCGTATCTCTCAAGTCGTCTTGAAATTGAATTTTATAAGTGTAGAAGGTACAAAGTATTCACAAAATCGAAAGTTGACCTGCCATTGTGTACCTTTTTACCATCTGCTTCGATATCGACATGTTTAATTTCTCTTATCACACCTAACAAGTTTACTTTCTTTAAAAGCTTCAAGATACTTTCATCTTTATCTTATCCTGCAGTAAAATATCTTTACAATTTTCGTTTCGACCCAAGAATGGTTACTTAAAATTCTTAAACAAAGTATTTTTTATTTTATTTCTTGTTATTATTGTGAAGCTTACAGAGTCATAAACCACAACATTGGCTGCCCACATATGGTAGATCCTTTATTATGAGCGAAAATCTAATGTTATATTCAAAAATAATATTTTTAACCGATTTTTCGTATAGGACAGTCGTTTTACTACTGCAAAAATACGAGTATGTAGTTACGTTCCACTTTACAAAATCGATCGCTTATTATTATCGACTCTGACGGGGATATGTATTAATAGCTATGTTATATATATAATAATTGATGTCGGTATCGATAGTATATAATATAATGAGTTAGTTCCTATGGTAACAGGGATGTATATGTCACCGGAAAATAGCAAGAATCGTAAGTTGATCAATTTTCTAGGTAGTTGATTAATTTCCGGAAAATAATAAACGGCAGTTGAAATGTATTATTTAACGTATGTATTTTAGTAAATTGATCATGTTACGGAGTCTTGCCGTAAAATCATCCGACGAACGTTGATTGGTTCAATGGCTCACGTGGCGTTATCCCGGCAACCAATCAGGGAACAGTGTATTAAGTTACGGGTAATAGTGCACCGTTAAATAGTACATTGAGCAACCATTGGCCCATTTGAGGACGATTTTACTTGTGTCAAAAATTGTAAATTATTAAATGACTGTCAGGCTACCGTAAATTGATCAACTAACTGAAATCCATTGCGTTAAATAATACATTTCAACTACCGTTTGTTATATTCCGAAAGTTAATCAACTACCTAGGAAGTTGATCAACTTACGATTCTTGCTATTTTCCGGTGACATATATAAGTTGAATCAAACGATCTGCTAGGCCTTTAAATAACCTTTTCAATTCCTCCGGATTTCAATAACATCTTAACTAATATTATAAAGCTGAAGAGTTTGTTTGTTTGTTTGTTTGTTTGAACGCGCTAATCTCAGGAACTACTGGTCCGAATTGAAAAATTCTTTTTGTGTTGAATAGACCATTTATCGAGGAAGGCTTTAGGCTATATAACATCACGCTGCAACTATTAGGAGCGAAGAAATCATGGAAAATGTAAAAAAAAACGGGGAAAAAATAACTATTCCACGCGGACGAAGTCGCGAGCACAGCTAGTTTTTCATAATTGTGTTCATTTGGACGCCCGTTGATTAAGTGATTCTTAATTGGACATAATTTGTAATTCCCTATGCCTAATTACCGCACGCGAAATCATGAAATCAAAGAAATCGTTTCGAAGAACCATGATTTCTAACAGGCAATAATTAAAATTACATTGGTTTGTTTTGTTAAGGGCTTAAAAATCAATTAATTTTCCAATGACTACCTACGTCCTGACAATAACCGTCCAGTTCTAATAACAGGTTAATATAATTGTTGAGAATGGAAAGGGAAAGAGGAAAAAGAGGAGGGAAGCTAAAAGTAAATTAAAATACATATACGATTAATAGAAACATACAGAAGCAAAGAAAATAGACAAGACGCTAGGAAGATTACAAGCGGACGCACAAAACAGAATCTTAAAAACAACAGTCAAAAATGAATAATGTAAAATAAGTAAAGGAAAGAGGTTGGCCGGTGTGGGGCCAGTTTGTAACAATAATATTTCACCAGATCACTTAATTTGTTAACTTCGTTGTTGCGGACGACGATCACAATATTGAATTGTATAGAATCGTAGTTTAAGTTAGAAATAAGTTTCTTAGTCACATCGTCAGCCAATAAGAAACACGTATTATTGGCCAATTGTATTCAATGTAGGCAGCCAATCACGGCTCAGTTAGGAGCGGCCGGCACCTTTCGAGCAGGTTGCGGCGCGCGAAAGCGATCGATTCAAGGGTCGCTAGTTGCACACGAGAATGGAGAATATAAGACGGCCAAATCGCCATACAAAACACAGTTCGATCCAGTTCGTCTTCAGTTCCAGTTCTCTCCAGATCTCCAGTGTGCTCTTGAAGAAGTCAGGAAGATTGTGTTAAAATTGTAATTAAGTGACCGAAGTATTTGTTTAGTTCAGTTCAGTCTAGTTATAGTAGTATTCGGTAATAAAACTCTGTTCATAGTAAATTCGTTTGTGTGCTTGCAAGTAGTGACTTTGTTAACATAGTGACTTTGTAAATGGTGAAATTGTGTATGTGAATAAATCTGTTGAAAACTTTATCGATGTTTAAATTGTATACAGTCCACAACAGTGTTTTGGTCCTTCGAGCCGGATTATTCTCAGGACTTAATTAGTGTATTTTAGGACTTAATTAGTGTATCTTCGGACTTAATTAGTGTTAGTATATCTTCAGACTTAGTTTGTGTTGTGCACCTGGAACTTAACCTGTGGATTTCATTAGTAGTACGAGTACTACCTGGATTGCAGTGTTACAAGGAGCGTAGCCATCGTCCGTAGTGTACGGAATTGTGTGTGTGTGTTGTGTCAGTGTCGTAAAACGCCATGGTCGTCACCCGGAGCCAAGGGGACGCAGAGGAGGCGTATGAGCAAGCGCGCCGCGAGGCGGAAGCACTGCGAGTGCAAAGGGAGCGTGCTAGGAGGCAATCCCTGGATCCACCTGCCTCGCCCACAACGACACCTGCGGTAAGAGAACGAGTCGAACTGTCCACCGTAGTCCCCGAGTGTGAAGCGGGACCTTCGGGAGTACGTCAAATGGGAGTGTCGCCGGCGCAGTCAGTACGGTCTACGTCGAGCTTTGCGACACGAAGACGGCTCCTTGAGTTGGAAGCGGCCAAACGGGTCGCTGCGCTTAAACGCCAGGAGCTGGCGTTAGAAGCTGACAGACGACGTCAGGAGCTGGCTATGGAAGCCGAAATACGACGTCGCGAAAGCGAAATAGAGGCCGACCTAGTAAATAAGGAATTGGCGGCCAAGATGTCGATGTTGCAGGATGAGGAGGAAAGCCTGCATGGTGAGGCTCCGCCCCAACCGGATCCTATCGACAAAGTCGACGACTGGTTTGCGAAACGGGGGGAGACAGCGACAGCCTCAAAGGAAAGAAACATACGCTTCGATATGCCGTCGTCACTGAGAGCGACGTCGCCGAATTCGAGACGCCTTAGGTCGCCGACACCGAGGCGCCAGTCAAGATCGCCAACGCCGACCCGGTCTAGGAGAGGCATCGAGCAGTTGGCGGAAGCGTTAGAAAAAATGGCGCGACCTCGTCTGAGACACACGGATCTCCCGATATTTAGTGGTGCGATACAAGAATGGCTCCCGTTTCAAGCGGCGATGCGGGACACCACTAAAATGTACGGGGTATCGCCAGGAGAAAACATTCAACGCTTACGAACTTGCCTGCGTGGAGAGGCAAGGGAAGCTGTGGCTGCGCTATTACACACGGCGACGGACCCAGATGTTGTTATGCAGTCCCTAGAGCGGTCGTTCGGGAGACCCGAGATTCTAGTAGACCGGGCGATCGAAGAATTGAAGAGGATGCCGAAGCCGGGACCAGCAGCCGCCGAACTTAATCGATTTGCAGTGAAATTACAAAACATAGTATGTGTGTTGCAAACAATAAAAAACAACGCTTACTTGTACAACCCAATGTTGATACGGGAAGTACTGGGTAAGTTAAGCGCACTAACGATTGCCCGATGGAGTGATTACGCCGCACAGCAGGTCGAGTCCCAGGAGCCAGAAATATTGAAGTTATCGCGGTTCCTTATAAGCGAAGCGGACAAGGCAATGAGGCATTCGTATATGCCTACTAACATTGCAGTCAAGGAGGAGCGGACTCGACCACCTGCACAACCAAAGAAGAAAATCGTATACCATGCAGCGGAACAGGACGAGAAGTGTTTGTTTTGCCAAGAGGCGCATTTGACGCACAAGTGCCCGGATTACCGGAAGGCGAACATAGACGATCGCTGGGCACGCGTAAAAGAAAGAAAAATATGTTTCAAGTGTGTTAATGGTCGCCACCAAAGAATTAATTGTCGTGCGAAGCTGTGCGGGGTGAACAATTGCCGAAGACCCCATCACTCGACGCTGCACTGGGAGCCGAAGCCGAAGAGCGACTCCGTGGAAGGGGAGTCCGTGATGTCGGTGGCGAGCCACGCCACTGGCCCGAAGACTGTGCTCTTAAAGATATGTCCAGTAGAGATCAGCGGGCCACGAGGAAGCGTTCGATCATACGCCCTGCTCGATGAAGGAGCGACGGTCACGCTGATCGACGAGGAGCTGGCACGAGAGGTAGGAGCGGATGGATCGGCTCAACCGCTGCGGCTTCATGGAGTCAACATGTCACACGAGGGTGACAGTAAATTGGTAGCGGTGAAGTTGAAAGGGCGCAAGCTACCACGAAACTTTCCCGTCAATGCGAGGACGGTGAAGGACCTGCGGCTGCACACGCAGACGGTGCCACGAGAGGTCACCAAGCAGCCGCACTTAAGGAGTTTGCCGCAAGATGAGCTCTGTTACGAGGGAGCTCACCCTGGGCTCCTAGTGGGGACGGACCACTGGGAGCTGATCGTGTCCAGGGAGCTGAGGGTGGGCCGTAAGGGCCAACCAGCGGCATCAAAGACGTTGCTGGGATGGGTGGTGCACGGGACGACACCACGATTAGCAGCAAAGGAAGAAAATAGCGTTCTACACGTTTTCACGCCAGAATCAGGAGTTGGCGAACGTGGTGGACGGGATGAAGAACTGCATCAGTTGGTGGAAAGGCATTTCACCATAGAAGCGCTCGGCGTCTCACAAAGTAAGAAGGTGAGTGACGCGGATCAGCGAGCAATTGATATTGTGAAGACTACAATAAAGAAAACAGAAGCAGGCTACGAGGTTGGGTTGCCTTGGAAGACTGACGAGACAAGCATGCCGCCCAGTTATAATGCAGCGCTACGTCGTCTGATCAAGATAGAGCGAAAAATGGACGCCTCGCCTGACTTTGCGAAGCAGTATACTGAGCAAATAAATAACCTGCTAGAAAAAGGTTATGCGGAGCCGTGCAACGGGTCAGAAAAAGAAAGCTCAGTGAGTTGGTTCCTGCCACATTTCGCCGTGGAAAACATCAACAAGCCCGGAAAGAAGAGGTTGGTCTTTGATGCGGCGGCGAAAACCAGCGGGGTATGCCTCAATGATTACCTCCTGGACGGACCAGATATGCTGTTACCCCTTCCTGGTATCTTGTTTCGCTTCAGGGAGAGGGCTATAGCAGTAACGGCGGACATACAAGAGATGTTTCTACGAGTGAAGATACGGCCGGAGGATCAGCCGGCCCAGCAGTTCCTGTGGCGGGGCGACAACAGAACGGACCCTCCGCACGTCTTTAAAATGACAAGCATGATTTTCGGCGCAGCGAGCTCACCATTCATGGCGCACTTTGTGCGCAATTACAACGCGGAGCAGCACAAGGCGGAGTATCCTCGGGCCTACGACGTCATCACGCAGAGCCACTATATGGATGACATGGTGGCTAGCTTCGACACCGAGGAAGACGCACGGCGCACTATTGAAGAAGTGAGGGCTGTGCACACCGTCGCCGGGTTCACGCTGCGGAGCTGGGGCGCGAATAACGAGAGCGTCCTAGCAGAGGTGCCTGCCGAGCTGCGAGCAACAGCGCCTGCGACACTGGGGGGAGCAGGCCCAGAAAACAAAATACTAGGACTCATGTGGAATCCCGAGAAGGATGAGTTGGGATTTAATACGTCCATGTATAGGGTGCCAATGGAGGTGCGCGAACGAGAGCGCGCGCCGAGCAAGCGGGAGGCACTCAGTGCAGTAATGTCTATATATGATCCGCTCGGACTATTAAGCCATTACACAATAAGGGCAAAGATTGTTCTACAGAACCTCTGGCGACTGAAGATGGCGTGGGACGAGCCAATCCCGGCCGAAGATTGGGAGCTGTTTGCGTCATGGCTGGCGCATCTCTCCGGGGTTGCCTGCCTGCGCCTGCCGAGGTGCTATGCGGCGCAGAACATCGAAGACGTCGAGCTTCACGTCATGTGCGACGCCAGCGAACAGGCGTACGCAGCGGTGGCGTACTGGCGATTCACCAAGGAAGACGAAGACATCGACGTCGTGCTGGCTGCTGCGAAGTCGAAGGTGGCGCCGCGACGTGTGCAGACCATCCCTCGTCTGGAACTACAAGCTGCCGTCATCGGAGCAAGGTTGGCGGACGTGATCAAGAAAGAACATCGGCTGGAGGCTACCAGAACAGTCTATTGGACGGACTCCACTACGGTCGTCCAATGGATTCACCACGACGCCAAGAAATACACACCCTTCGTGGCGCATCGGCTCGGAGAGATCGCCGAGCTAACCCAGCGGGACGAGTGGAGATGGCTGCCGACAGAACTAAACGTAGCCGACGATGCGACGAGGTTCGCCCATACGCCTGTGAAAATTGAAGATCGCTGGTTCCAGGGGCCGAGCTTCCTACGCGAACCCGAGGAGCGCTGGCCCGCGATGAAGAATGAAGACGTCATCACAAATGAAGAGGTTCTACACGTCGTGGAGACCCAGAAGGAGGAGAGCTGGATACCCGATCCAGAGCGCTTCTCCAAGTACGAGACGCTTGTGCGAGCGACGGCACGGGTGTTAGCTTTCGTCGATATGTGCCGGCGAACAGCAAAACGTATGGAGCTGCGGCACGTACTGCGAGCAGAAGAGGAGCTCATGAAGAGAGCGCAAGAGGAGAGCTTCGGCGACGAATTAAGAAGAATGAAGTCTGGTCGTCCATTACCAAGGTCTAGTCGACTGTTTCGCCTGGACCCGGTGTTGGAGAATGGCGTGCTGCGGGTGCGAGGCCGCATTGGAGCGGCGGCCGCAGCGGACGACCTCAAGAGGCCTGTCATCTTGGATGGCAGACATCGCATAACGAAGCTCCTGGTACTACAACAACACTGCGCTGCGGGTCATGCAAATAGAGAACGTGTGACCAATGATCTTCGCCAGCGCTACTGGGTCATTCACCTGCGACCCACTGTACGCGCGGCGGAGAGAGACTGCACGCTTTGCCGAGTGCGACGGGCAAGGCCGCAACCACCAGCTGCGGGCGATCTACCGCGGGCCCGCCTGGATCCGTTCCACCGCCCGTTTTCGAACTGTGGCGTGGACTACTTCGGCCCCATGATCGTGAAGGTGGGGCGTCGCCGTGAGAAGAGGTGGGGCGCCCTGTTTACGTGCCTCACCACGAGAGCCGTCCACATTGAGCTGGCTGCATCGCTGTCCACCGACTCTGCGATCATGGCTTTGCGGAGGATGGCAGCGAGAAGTGGATGGCCGACCCTGATGTACTCCGACAACGCCACCAACTTCAGGGGAGCCGATCAAGAACTGAAGACTGCCTACGCCGAGTGGGCACCTGCGCTGCAAGAAGAAGGATTGAAGCATCGTATGGAGTGGCGCTTCATCCCACCGGGAGCTCCGAACCAAGGGGGCGCCTGGGAGAGACTGGTGCGGTCCATCAAGACCGCGCTGGCCGCAACGCTACGAGAGAAGGCACCGAATGAAGAGGTGCTGTTCACCCTCCTGCTGGAGGCTGAGCATTCCGTCAACGCGCGGCCACTCACGCATGTCAGCGTGAGCCCTGAAGATGTGGAGGCACTCACCCCCAACCACTTCCTGTTGGGGTCATCGAATGGTCTGCCCACAACCGGACCATGTGAAGAGGCTGATCGCAGAACCTGGCGGTCAGCACAAGCTTTGGCGGACCACTTCTGGAGGCGCTGGCTGCGAGAGTACTTGCCTACACTGGTACCTCGCGGCGAGTCAAGAAGTCAGCAGCGTCCCATCCAAATTGGGGACGTCGTCGTCGTCGTGGACAACGTGCTGCCGCGGAACGTGTGGCCGATGGGAGTGGTGCAGCGTGTCTACGAGGGACCAGACGGCGGCATCCGAGTCGTCGACATCCGAACGAGGACGGGCGTCTTCAAGCGGCCTGTCAGCAAGCTCGTCGTCCTTCCCTGAAGAGGCTCGCCGTGCTACGCCGGGGGGAGGATGTTGCGGACGACGATCACAATATTGAATTGTATAGAATCGTAGTTTAAGTTAGAAATAAGTTTCTTAGTCACATCGTCAGCCAATAAGAAACACGTATTATTGGCCAATTGTATTCAATGTAGGCAGCCAATCACGGCTCAGTTAGGAGCGGCCGGCACCTTTCGAGCAGGTTGCGGCGCGCGAAAGCGATCGATTCAAGGGTCGCTAGTTGCACACGAGAATGGAGAATATAAGACGGCCAAATCGCCATACAAAACACAGTTCGATCCAGTTCGTCTTCAGTTCCAGTTCTCTCCAGTCAGCTCCAGATCTCCAGTGTGCTCTTGAAGAAGTCAGGAAGATTGTGTTAAAATTGTAATTAAGTGACCGAAGTATTTGTTTAGTTCAGTTCAGTCTAGTTATAGTAGTATTCGGTAATAAAACTCTGTTCATAGTAAATTCGTTTGTGTGCTTGCAAGTAGTGACTTTGTTAACATAGTGACTTTGTAAATGGTGAAATTGTGTATGTGAATAAATCTGTTGAAAACTTTATCGATGTTTAAATTGTATACAGTCCACAACATTCGTTATTTATTTCTGGCTGGCTCGGTGGCTCAATTGGTAGTGACCACTGCCTTCTGAGCCAAGGGTCGTGGGTTCGATCCCCACACATTACAAACATTTGTGTGCATGAACATGTCTGTTTGTATTGGTCTGGGTGTTTTCTATGTATAATATGTATTTATTTACAAAAAAAAAATGTATCTAAGTATGTCTATCAGTTGTCTAGTACCCATAGTATAAGCTTCGGCTTAGTTTGGGACTAGATGGCGCTGTGTGGCCCAGCGTGGCATGTCTTGGGTTATTTATTTATTATTATTATTATTTATCAATAGAGCGATTAATATCTGCTTTCCGTAGCTACATAATTATATAGGGAAAGTGGACTACTTACTTGAAATACTTATTTACACTTCCAGAACTTACCTGAAAGTGTAGGAAAAATATCATCCTATGCTCGAATTGTCTTAATTTAAATCCATTATAATACAATTCAAGATGTGTTCCTCAATACCAAGAAAATGGTACTATTTAAGTATTTAAAAATGACCCCTAGGTAATAGCGGTCATGAATCAACGACCTCCGGATTAGAGGTCAAGATTCTTACCTAGTAAACTCCAGCCTTAAAAGTCTGTATTGTGATTTAAATAGCAATTTAAGACCGATATTTTAAATTTTGTTATTACATATCAAGTTGCCGATGTATGGATTTAAATCTAATAAAAATAATTTTAACTCCGAACGTGAAGGGAAATCATACAACAAGTAAGACATACAAGGTTACTAAAGTGTTTCTTATTATGTTATATCAGCGTTAACTATAGGTGCCTGCTTAATTCCAATACAAATATTTGTGTATAATAGACCGGGCGGTCTAAAATCGTGACGGATGTGATTGTATAATAGGTTGTTGTATGAATAAGAGCTCCGTGATCTTCGGTGCAGTGGACGAACGATTGGGACCCCCGGGGCGTGTTTGACATTCATTGTAGATTAAAGCTCTGTACACACTATATCGCCGAAGGCGAAATGCGGACATAAACCACGACCATACATAGGTATAGCAAGCGATAAATAGCTAGTCTAACGTATAGTCCGCTTAGGCTAATGTTAAAATAGTAAACATCTTTTTGGAGGTAGTTTTGTGAGTTTACTAATATGAGTTCAACCGTGCAATAAATCAATGCGAAAAAGTACATTTTAAAAATTACCTACTAATTATATTAGCAATGAAAGGTTTTGTTGTTTGCTGGCGAACACTTAGATCCTGGCACGGGGAGGCAAACACTGGAGTGCGGGGTTCGGTTAAGCTTTCAGGTCTTTGTCGCTAATCCCCCCGCTATTGAATAGGAACTGGTGACCATAAGACCCTAGGGCAGGAGCAGAAGACGTACATAAACAAAAATTTGTAAAGTTTCAGGTCATAAACTACTTATACATGTATGTAGAGTTTATTTCATTTCTATGAATCTACCCTCTGAACCATTATTTTTTGCATGAATTCGAAGTGTTTGTTAAGTACGCTACTAAATCAACCTATGTTTATAAAGTTTATTGCCATTTATATTATACTTATATATGCCAAAAACCAACCTGCGTGAACGTATTGGTTACGACATCAGTTTCCGATTTGAAGTGTTCCATCAAAGCCACTTGTGGTTCAGTGTGTAAATACCCTAAACATAGGTCGGGTGTGTAGGTATATAATAGCTGCTACTGTACTGCGAATCGTTTACACGGCAGCAAATCTTAGCTCAAAGTTTCGCCAGTGGCTAAGAAACACTTATGAGGAACGAGTAGTCGTAACCTAGTAGGTAAATTACCTAATAGCGCTTAGCGTTTAATACTCCCGTAGCTGAGTTGGTACATTGCGCTGCATATGGGTGCGAGACGAGTGTCAGTTATGTAAAGATATAATAATCTCTAATTATCTAGACGTAGGGAACTAGTCTTATGGAGCATGTTTTAAATTGCACACCGTTTGCTGATTAAGACAGTTTTCTTTTTTAGGAAATAATTACTGGATAAGATTAAGATTTCTTCTTGGAAATGCGATTGATCAGAAAGTTATGTTACGATTTACTCGTATTACAGACTAACAAGCAATTTAATCGTTAATTGAACATTAGGTAGTTATCGTAAAAGGTGAAAGGCTTGCAATTGGAATAGTTTATTACAAAATGCATTCAAACGATGCATCCTGTACAAACTTATTATGACTTCCTTAGCAATTAATTTGATACCTAACAAGAAGATTTTATATAAGTTTACTGCAACTAATGTCTTATTTGCATACATTTTTCCATTCTAATATCATAACGGTAATAATGAAATTACATTTCGATGTTCGGCTCCGATCAGATGATGCCGCAGACTATTGAAATTTTGCTACGATTTGCGCACGTACAGAATTGCATTTCGAAACAGAAACAACGCATGCTTGCTAATAAATGATAGTCGGAACCCATCGAACGCTAGCGGTTTAAAAGTTGTGCAACGGCAATCAGGATTAATGGTTACCAGGCTAGCACAGATTCCGGGCCTTATACTCGTGACATCTTGAACTCCGCTTTCACCAGACTCTTCGTAGAGCTGAGAATAGCGCCCTCCTTCAGTTGCGTCATGATCTTGAGTATTGGCGATCAGTTGATTTATGGGAAGGCGAGATAAACAAGCCGTTTAATTTAGCCTACTTTGATATGTAGGGATTAGGTACTGATCGGTTGAGCTTTGAAACTTGGGATAGTTGGCACGTGGTTTCGATATTTAACTAGTAGAGTTTTTGTGGTCTCAGACTACACAAATTAGGTAGGTACCTTTTATAACTAAAAGACATAGGTTTCACTCTTCAATCTTTTTCCATAATATGTACATAATATAGATAGATAGATATAGATAGATATACTTTATTGCGCACCATACATTTGACTTAAATCTAGGCATTATAGACACTTGTTGCACAATTTAGGCGGCCTTATCGCTATAAGCGATCTCTTCCAGACAACCTTAGGGTAGAGGATAAATGAAAAATAAAGGGTGAGGTGAATATACTACAAGAATACAATATTACCTATAGTTTAATATTATCGTATTATATAAATGAGCATTGAAGGATGATGACTATCTGAATTCATTCCCTCAAGTCCTTTATTGCCATGAAATTCAGTAAAAGTATTCATCTATCTTTGAAACGCTACAATGGGAACTTTATTCAATTCTTTTTTTCCATCATACCAACTACTTAGTGTTGTACTTTAAGATTACTTACATTTAATTGCAGTGACATCATTCTTAGATATCATTGTAATTGCTCAGAAATGCGAAGCTTTTCTCATGTAATGCTGTGTGTAGAGCAGATTCTACAAGATCATTTTAATTCCTGTAAAAGTACTATAAATTGCAAAACTAGCGCTCATTTGTTTATTTATTGCAAAACTCTGTAAAAATAAACTTAATGAAACAATAACATGTTATATATTTCAGATAACATCGAAGCAAATATGGACAGAAATAACGCTTCGTACTGGGAGCCCGTGGCGGCGGGCGCAGGAGCTCAGTTTAGGAATACTCCCACCAGGCCTGACCTGAAGCCTGCACCAGTCAAAGAAAAGGACACCACCACACATACTCAGGGTATTTATAACTTGAATTGTTAGGTAATACCTTCTCACATAACAAATGATATCGTAACGCATAATAAAACACTATAATTTACGAGGAGGTACTCTAAACATAATGTTATTCTAATGTCAAGTCACGACGTAACATAATGAATTCAAGATCGTATGAGGTTGGTTTCGATAATTATTTAAGGGATTAACAGCACCTAAGCTTTATGCTTTATACAAATGATAGGAGAATCAGTAACCTATATCAATTAAATTAAAAAGTTTTGGAAGAAATCTGGAAGGAGTTTTTATTTGTACCTACTCAAACGTGAAGTCAGGTAGCTGGGTAACGTCTATGTTTGTTGGGTTTATGTTTGTCATGTCATCTGTTTACTAGATAAATCCAGCTTTATTAAAGCCTTTAAATCTTCGTTTTTTTATTATGTGCTTGCGTAACATATTTCTGGCGATACCTTACACCGCGGTGTATCTAAGCACTAAGGTTCACACATTTAACCTACTGTCACTAAAATTTATGTCTCGTAAATTTTATGGATGTATTGGTGTGCAACTGTGCCTATATATGCACAAAGAAAATCTACATGTATTTATGTCAAAAGATGAAATTTAATGTACAAACTAGTTTTTTCGATAATAACTTTATTGTTTTCACAACAATTACAGGTACAAGAACATCGGAAATCGATTTTTATGACGCTGAAACGGACAAAAGTTTCGACATCACTTCCATTATCGATTCTGCTACAGAAACGAGTGCAAAAAGAAAACTACCTGTGCAACCAGTTTTCCCGGCACACATAACACCCGAAGTTCAGTATGGCAACGAAAAAGCTGATTCTGACAAACTAAGAACGGCTAAGACACTTGATGAAACAAATACTCTTCCTGAAGATTCGACCCTCAAACCACACATCACTCAAAAGCCTGAGAAGCCTTTAGAGATATATTTCAAAGACGGTAACGGCATTACGACTACTTTGAGTACATCGGAGACTATAACCAAGGCGGAAACACTTAATGATTATACTAATTATGGACAGAAATACAGTACAAAGCAAGCTGAAGACCCAAGCATAAAGCCGCAGGTGAACACGCCGGTATACCAGGAACAACCTGCACCTCAACCTCCTAAATCGAAGACAGCCCCCGCGCCAACGTATGAAAAAGAACCGGAGATACCTCCAGAAATACAAGAGTTTTATCAGCGGCGTCCTTCGAATGTGGATGTTAATTTCACTTCAGGTCATTCTAAACTTTTTGGTATATCTATAGAGGATGCAGAGAAAATGAGATCTACTACACAGAGTTCGGCTTACAACACAAGGGTTTCACCGACACTACCGACATGGCGCGATGGGGACGACTCTACCACCAAAAACTATCCTGTTAATGTGAATTATGATGGTAAGTCTCGAATATCACTTACGTTACGATACCCTCGGGTGGCATGTGGTATCATTTAAGGTCAGTAACAGTTATTAATTATTTAACTAAAGCTTATTGTAACCGGCGTCTGTAATGGGTTAAAATTAATGGTCTTTACTAACAAGGGACTTTCGTTACATGTTTATGTTGACATGATCGTGTCATAGGTCACTACTCAACAGAATAATCAATCTGTCTTTATAACGATAGGTAATGGACATACTTTAACATACATAAATTTTATTACTAACACATCGCTATTCTAAGTACATAAGTTTGATTGTATGTGAGTAAGTATATCTGGTAACTCGGGTTTTGTTTTATTTTGTTTTTTGTAATCGCCCACTCTGGGAAAGACTGCTCTTTGCGAAACGATGTAAGCAAAAATCACTCAGCGAGTGAAGTGCTACTCACCCCTTTGTATGGATTCTAGCTTAATATCAGACATGAAAGTTACCGTAAGTTCAGTAACCATTATGGACATCATCTCAGTTATTTAAAAAAGAAAACACAATTTCCGACTTCGTTTTACGCCGTGATTTAAATGAAATTGTTTTTCTTCCAGTGCCTCAATGCCGTTCCACGCGCTTAGCACTGTGCCGCGGGGTTCTCCCCTACGACCTGGCCGGGCCGGCAGTGAAGGTCAACGGGTTGGAGATCACCTCCCTGCTGCCTCAGATCGAGTACCTCGTGGCCACCAACTGCAGCGATCGCGTGCAGCAGTTCACCTGTGCGCTACTTGAGCCCGAGTGCAATCCTCCGCCGTTCCCCACCAAACTGCCTTGCTATAACTTTTGCAAAGGTTCGTTATCTTAACACTTTACATACAACTTTAAGATCTTGCTCAGAAGACGAGTTATAACTACTCACACATATATATCACAATTACAACTCGAAACTCGCTTAGGATAGCTCGCGTTATCTGGACAGGCTCATAATCACAACTTTAGCTTAGTTACTTAACGCGTTTCAAAATATTTTGTCTTTCTGGTTCATCTCGACGCAGATCTATACAACAAAAAATAATTACGACATTGATCCGTTTACGAAAAGATACGCTTTTTCATTTAATGTAAGCCTTGCGTAAGAAAGATTTTTCCAAATTCTACTTTATGGCTTGTACAAGTAATCGTATTTGTCTTTTTAGTTAGATCCGTAAAGATAGTGACGAAACTTGAAATAATCAAAGCTATATTTGATTTTAAAACAAACTCTACAACACAGAGGGTAGATATTTGTTACGTTAATATTTACAAGGTACCTAATGCATACGAATTCTAACTAAAACAAAATTGGTTCCTCCTTTTGGAGCTCAAGCCACGCTTAAATTCTCTGATTTTCCTGCTGACAGGTACATCAATACGTATAAATGTATTAAAATGCTTACCTAAGCATTTTAATTCTACCCATAGGTATACATGACATATACCTCCTTCATAATGTATAACTACTTATAAATGTTTCGTAATATCCTTTTTCAGCAATCTCGGACAACTGCGAAGGCTTGATACCACGGGAGCTACTTCCAGCGTTTAACTGCAACCAGTACTCTTCTGCCAACTGTCTCGGGGCCAAGGCTCCGTGCCACCCGCGCGAGATGGCCTGTGGTGACGGCACCTGCGTACCCCGGGATTGGATTTGCGACGGCGCCTCTGACTGCCCCGCTGGGGAGGACGAGGCGAAATGCGTCGTGTGCGAAGCTAACGAGTATAAGTGAGTACTGGTCCAGTTCTATTCTTAGTTCTATCCAATAGTACCTAGGTAAAGTAAGGATGCACTTGTATCACTCTGGACTGGATTTGCAACGGCGTCCTGGATACTGCAAGGGAGGATGATACAAAATGCGTTGCTTATGTGCTGGAAAAGGTAAACAAATAGGTACACAATGTAAAACCGAAAACGAGTGCGCCGATGAGCGCCTTCCATTAATCTGATTGCAATGTCGTTGTTCGATGTGATATCATTGCCTGTTAAATTTCTCAAGGAGTTCACTTTCGTTGTATGGATGTTTGCTATGTTCAATGTTTTACGAATACTGATTTCTCTACAGATGCCCATCCGGAGGGTGTATACTGAAGCGTTGGATGTGTGATGGCTACGCGGACTGCCCCGAGGGCGAGGATGAGGCGGACTCAGCGTGCCCTGGGAGCCACGGCCAGGCTGCAGCAGGGAGGGCAGAGCCAGGGGAGGAATCTGCCGGGTCGGCCCCCGCACCAGCTATCAGGAGGCCTTTCAGAGTTCCCTCCGCGAAGAAAAACAAAGAAGTCGCTGGTAGGATTTGTCACAACTCAAAAAGCTTCTGAATCTATTACTCCTGTCTTAAAAATATTTTTATAATTTTTCGCAAAATTATTCGTTGCACAGGACAGTAAGACATTGTGAAAAAAACGAATATTGTATTTCCTTTATAAATTATAATGTAATTGAAATAATCGACAATGTAAATAATAAATAAATAATTGACAATAAGTAAAAAAAAATTGAGAATGTTAAAAAGAATAAGAACAGACTTCTCTTATTCAAAACACTATTCGTTACAGGTGAAAACGACAGCAGTAAGGAACTCCTGATCACAAGCGACAGCAACAACGCTCTAAAAAGGAATTTCACCAGACGTCCGTCTCTTTCCCGCTTAACGCCCTACTCACGGCCCATGCTACACGAGTCACGCCCTAAACAAGACACAGAACCTAAAGAGGAGGTGCAAACGAAACCAGAGTTCCGACCCAAGGAAGAGTTCCGCCCCAGGGAAGAATTTCCTAAAGAAACATCAAATGGTGAAAACCCTGAACCAAAACAGACCCCACAATTCGTACGAAAGAATAAAGACCAAAAAACAAAACCGGTATCAGTAGAAGATATTGGCGATTTAAGTTTCTTGGAAGAGATAGAAAAGCAACGAGAGGCTTTGGAGAAGAAACCTGCGGAAGCCTCGAAACCGCCAGTGTCACTTCAACCCACTGCACCACAAGAGACGATGCTCACGCGACTGGACAAATCTTTAAATAAATTAGAGAAGGCCATTGATGGTGCTGCACTTCTGAGGGTACGTACATGTTGTTGTATTAGGGTAGATAGGTAATATACCATGCTGACCTCAATCCGGTTAATGTGGTCTTTAATAATACCGTAGCAACTACAAATATTTTGGCCCTAAATATTTTTAACAGTGGGTTATTTTTATTACCACCTAGTAAGTACTTAGGTGCCCAGTTTATCCAAATCTATGAATTCGTTCCAGTGTGTTGGACTGACAAACGTCCAAACTTTCTCTGAATGTCGATACGCTGTTTATATCGAATTTTTAAAGCTTGCTTATAAATCCAAGCACACCTAAAAAGAAATTTGTTTAGGTATGATGGATATAGATGGTTCCTGGAAATTCTATAATTTGAACATTACAACAAACATATTATCAATCATGATTTTTTTCTACAGAAAGCGGTATCACAGCAAGAACCACCAGATTCTCCAGAGACGAATAGCACAATGTTGGACAAAGATGACTCGTCTTCTGGTGTTGGCAACGCGCAGCAGAGCGGAATGGGCGGGTGGTCGAGTGCGCACGCGTCGCCGTGTCCCAGCGGCGAGCTGCGCTGCGTCGACGGCCGCTGCATCACTCTCGCGCAGCTCTGCGACGGCACCATCGACTGCACCGACCACGCAGACGAGGATAACTGCTACACGTGACCGCAAACGCATTCAGCTTAAATACGAATCCGTCTAAGCTAATGTTCACCACAATTTACAGGGCGCATTCAGTTTTACAATCTTATTTTTATGAGTGAATGGAGATTTTTCTGGAAAAATTTCAGACGCTTGTTTTGATTTACTTTTGTAGTTTGGATTCGATAGAAGACAGACCTTTCTATTATTCTCGACAATCCAGGACTTATTGCAGAGGAGTATCATATTCCAGAGTCCAACAGTTTTCCATAGTGAACTGTGTGTAGGTATTCCTTGTAAAAAGTGATTATCAGCGATAGGACTACCACTGAATACCTACATTTTAAAAAGGGTGCTTGAATTCAATTACTAGAAGATATTTTTAAAATTTTACTATCTCAAATCCCCATATTGAATCCTGATCATCATAGTGAATGTTACCTAAGATTCTGATTGTTACGTGATAAATATTATACCTATTGCTATTATTACGGTGACAAAACTAGTACCTACCTAAAATGTAAGTGTTTTAGATTGCGAATATACCTTTTATTATACCTAAATGAAAATATCGCTTAAAATGTAATACTTACCTATATAGGTACTTATGTAGAAGTAGATCTGCGATACCCATGACATCGGACAGCGAAAAATACTTCTTTTAAATTTTAATGAATTGAGCCTACTATTAATTTAAAATGTGTAAATATTGCTTTATCATTAAATTGAACTACATACCTAAATAATTAATTTGTAAGATTTCTTAATTATCACGAGTTATTGAGATGCACGTTAACACTATTATTATTTGTGAATTTAATTTTATATCAAAACTTCATCATTTTATTTTGTAAATCTTTATTTTCCTATTCTGGCGTTCCTTTTGGAAAAGAAAGCACCCGTGCCTATTTATCACAGTAGGTATCTAAAACACCAGCATTAATGTTGCTTTTGCTATAAACGTGATATCTTCATATCTTATTGATTACAATTAGGACCAACTGCTTTCGGTGTATAAGTCGTTTGTTAAATAAATCTGTTAGCTGTGATAAAGGAATGCCTGTTGGACCTTTATTCTACAATTAAATAGCACCTAAAATTATAGGTACTAAGCCGTGACGTACAAGTAGGTACCTATGTACGATCTATTTAAATTGTAACAGAGTATTTTTGGCAAAAGTACCTAACTGTATTTACAATTATGTATTATTCGCATGCTATATTACCTTACATGCGCCTAAATTATGTCCGTCCATGAGGCAAGGTTTTTAGATTAGTTTATCTGTAGCCTAGTAACTAGGTACTCTTATTCTCATGTTTATGATCTGATTTTAAACATAGTATTTACTAATTAGGTACATACCTATCTTAGGTACATAATACATTTGTATTATCGATTATGTAATTGGCTAGGTGTAACCGTTGATTTCATTATTAACATGCGACAAGTTAGTGTTACATTAACTTCAATAGCGAGAGTTAATTTAAGATAAAAAATTGGATATCGATCTTATTTTTTACATACCGCCCAATATTTTTCATCGTTAACTTTTAATTATGACTTAAAGTTTCGATTTAGACATTGTTCGAACTTTTTTGATGTTATTGTCGGTTTGTACGAAATAATTATCTGTAAAAAATTTCAGTGTACAAAAATACTGACGTGAAATAAATTCAAGTTAAGGTATCATAAGAATAAGTATTTGTAAATATGATAGCGTATTTATATTGTTTAAGAGTAATTTTTAGTATTAATATTTATATTTAGGTGATACGACATCTAAAACGCCTCTACAATTAGATCTACCTACACTACATCTTCTTGCCTTATATAAATTACTTAAAACTCAGTACGTTTATCAAATGTGAGATGTGACTGACTATGAATAAAAACGATAAGTAATTAAAACCTTCCCAAAAGTCCTTGGACTCCTAGGTATAGCCGGTGCAAGGATTTATGTTACTCATAATACTTATATCTACTTACTTTAAAATGTGTGTACCTATCTAAGGTGTACCGCGTATTCCGTACTCGTATTCTTTACTTTTGCTACTTGTATCTTTTTTATAAAAAATATACATAAAGTAATATGCTTATTGCAATATTCATTAATCAGGAAGATTATTGCCACAGCTATTAGTTAACTAGATCCACATCGTTACGACTTATGCTATTGACGTCATTTGTCAAAGGCCTTTGACCCACAACTATACGAGTAATTAGTTCATTATTGTTTATGATGTTTTATTAAACTTTTCTTGGGCCAAGAAGTTATTTAATTAAATATTGCACTTAAGTCCAAAGTACTGTCATAATAATATATTATGTAGGGATGAAAATCTGAAAGTGTAGGAAGATAACTTTATAATTAATAATGTTTACCTATTCTTACCGTTTAATTAGGTTACTTGTAAGTATTTCGGAAACTCAATGAATTGGTTATTCTAGTTGACTTTGTTATACCAACATTGAGATTTTTAATTGTATGGTTCAATTTTAACATGTAAGCTCTCGTTTTTTTTTACATGATTAAACATTATTATGCCATGTTAAAATATACATTATCAAAATTATTGGTCATTAATTTATTTCTTAGTAGGTACCTAGTATTCTGGATATAAAATTAATAGAGTCACGTCCGCGTCATTCCCAAATTTGCCATAATGAATAAAGGTAGGTAGGTATTACGTACTAATCAATACTGCAAGTCTATTTTTCACTAGTTTCTAGTTGAATAAATATAATGAAAAAATTGTTTTAATAACCCAAGATTCAGAAAAATCTAACACAGCTTTTCTGACCGCTACGATATGTTGTCTTTTTATAAAATGGTTTAAGGAGAGCTCTTTCCCCACGGTAGAGACGGTCTATTGCTTGCCTCTTGTTTGGGCATTTTGGCGATGTCGAGGCCGCTCATACCATTTAACATAACGAAGATCCGCCACTAGCTATTCGAAAATATAAAATTATTTAAATAATCAAATATCTTTTCTAAAATTCCAAAACAGTTGATGAGTAAGTTTTGTTAGAATAACTACTGTTCAAAGGTCTTACGTCTACTAAAATATACCAAAGATACTAAATGAAAACGAAACGTCTATTAGTAGTACTGTATTATGTATTAAGTAGTGGATAATTATGATTCATTGTTATTCATGCCTGCGTTCGCATATGTCGCCACTCCAAATATGATAATGACATGATTGGTTCGTTAATCATTTCATTAACATATGTCCACAAAGACTTTGCTATATCAAGGTCCCCCATTGAAGATCGTTTTGTAACTTGTATTAGGAACGGTGACTCATGTACAGATCTGCTAGATCTATTAAATTCTAATGGATGTTTTAAAAAGCGAACCTGTTTGTTAGAAAACGATCTCTCGTTCCTAAAAATAGAGTTTACTGTTGCTAAATTTATCTCGGCCGTTTCCTGTCAGGCCTTACAGTTAGCTTAGGCGAGTTTTTATATATTTTTTCATTCATAGAGCTAGCCAGTGATTACCTCATCGGCGCTACCGTTCGGTTTTTGCGCAAACAATCAGATATTTGTGACTCAAACTCAATGTCGTTTGATCGCAAAGCTTGTTTGCTGTTACAAAGTTTTTACCAAAAGTTTCCTTGTCTGATTTTTTGTGGCACAGAATGACACAGAACATATATAGGTATATTTTAATGTACCGTAATAAGTGCAACTCATTACGTAGGTAAATGCAGAAAATATCGGTAGGTACCTATAGGTGTATTTTTGTAAGTGCGCTTAATCCTTGATCCCTAGAATCTAGCTATAATAGCCTGCGGGTAAATCAGCTAGACGCTACCTAGAGACTGGAGACGAGCATAATAACAGTTCCTATTAATTTCTTTGATGAACTTTTTAGTCAGACACGTTATTTATTATACAGCAGTTACAGTGAGTTGAGATCACGGTTGAGATTAACAATTATACATCACAGAAATTGCAGTATAATTAGACACAATTACCTACTCATTTTAATTCTTAATCTAAATCGTAAACAAAAATACGTAGGTACATTAGTAGTACCTACTATTAGATCCTGTTCTTTACCTATTATGTGCTACCCACGTACTTACTTATTTACATAAACATACCTCCGCGATGGAGTCCTCTTCGACATCCATAGAATGAAAAACGAATGAGGTCATAAGTAGTAATATTTTCTCGACCATCTACGCGGTCTGTAAGCACGTGTCATGTGTTGATATTTTTTATTTTCTATACCCGTCAAAATGCACTTGATGACGTGCAAACTGCATCCTGCCTGATGTTAAGCAATCGATGAAGTAAAAAGTTTATAAATCCATTTATTAAACATAAGCAGACACTATTGTTTGCAAAGCCCAACACGTTAATCATCGTACATCCATAAACGCAAACCGCTTAATAAGTGTGTGAGTAGGATCAGAATCGATTAGATCGTCACAATAGTCATGCGCCCGGTACGGGTATCGGGAGCAAACAGGCCGCGTGTCATCGACCGCTACCCACCGTAGAAAGTGGAGTGACTCATGCGCACCGTGGCTCCAAGCTGCCTTGACGGTCGCAGGGCTGTCAGGCCACTTGCCAGCTTCAACAAGTTATGTAGGTGTGTACTTTTTAATCAAGCCAATATTATCCCTAGCCATATTAGTTACCTCGTTTTAAAATTATTTAGCAATCCACATAATGTACTTTAATCGTGTTGATTTAACAATTTGCGGACATTGAATAAACGGTGATTATTGTATAATAAATGATGTTGAATGATGAAATCAAACGATTTTGGTATAGAGATTGGTGGATACGAGATTGGTATAACTTCACGGGATGTAAGGCGTATATCCTCTAGGTGTTTGACTTAAGAGGCGAAAAACAGGAGAGGCCTATGTCCAGCAGTGGACTGCGATAGGCTGATGATGATGATACCTCCACGAATGACTTTCTACTAAGAATAAGAAAGAATTAGACATCAATTGAATCAATGGGCCGAACATACCTGGCAATTGACGATGGGACTGCTCAGCCATTAAGTTGAATCACTGTGATGAAATAGCAGTTGCAACAGCTGTAATTATTTAGAAGAAGGAAGGAAAGGATTGTAGAGATTCATCTTCAAACTTATATGTTGACGTTGAATGGTTCGATGTCTCATTTGTTGGCGACCCTACATTAAATCTAATATAGATTGGCCAGAAAGGCCAGGTACTTAGATACAGGTAATAATAAAAATGATGCAAACAATTTGGAAACCCCCTCGACTCTTTTCAGGAATAAACTCACTTATCTCACCTTATCAGTCGGGACGAGTATTTAAGCAACATTGAACTTATTTTTTTCATTGTCGGTCATCATTATCGAGCTGCAGGGAAGGGGTTCTCGCCTCTAAAAGGCAGCATACTTAGTTCGAAATGATAATCTTTATATAAAACATTTCAGAAGTCATTGCATGACAGGTGCCTGTTTTCTTAGTCCTGAACTGTGGTCCTGAATTGCCTACGTCTACCAGCAGTTACAAATTATTATGTAGTGACGTGTTTTATCCTACACTCGTAGCCCTAGAACAACTGCGCATACCATTGCTACATATGGCGCGCAGGAATCCTACTGTCTCAATATCGTCGTTTCCATGTTTATCTTTTGCAGAACCAAACCGCGTCACTAAAAAAATTATAGTCGCGTTTCTAGAAACTAAGATTACCTAGATTAATGTGGATTTGAAAGTGGTTTTTATAACATTAGGTAATTGCTTAACTAGTGTCGTCTACGGCAATAAACGTAAATAAATCCCATAAAATTAACTGCCTGCCTACCTAGCTGGAAATTTCATATTATCGTCATTAAATTATATTTCCCAGAACCTAAAGCAAGTTAAATTTAGTCCTACCTATGGCATACGATAGATTAAATTATCCTGGGTAGGTATTCATTATTTATTTTATCATCAGCGAATACATAGATAGCTCCGTTTTCGAAAAAGTATTATAAAGTGGTAACCAAATTTTGTACTAAAAGTAAAATAATTTTCTAAATTGTTCCCTCTGTACTTTCTCCGACTTGTAACAACAGGGAACAAAATTATAGAATGAAAATAACTAGGTACCCAAATATTATTAGTTAAAGTTATGTATATCTAGAAGTTCTGAAGTAAAGTATTTATTCATAACTCAAGAATTTATTGCTATATAAATTATTTATTTATTTTAAAGATTGGTAGTTATACTTAAACACCAATTTCAAACCACGGTGACATTTTACCGGTATTTCTAACTTACCTAACTGCTCATAATTATTGTAAGTTATTTATAAGGCTAGGGCCATTTTACAATTTTATTATGACTCACAAAGTTCTACTTACGTGTCTATACCTACTAAATAACATAGAAAAGCCAAGGTCTAAATGATCAAAGGGAAGTATTAACTGTAAGTACCTCCTAGATGATTGTGCTGCAGCCAAGGCGGACGTAAGTAATCTTAATGGAATCTTTGAATTCTTCATACAACCAACCTATTAGGAAGTACAAACACCTGTGCAAGGATCATACACTGAGGTCAGCGTCGTAGCTAGAAGCTGGTCAAAGTAATAAGGTTCTCAAACACATTTAGTGGGTTATAAACATAAGTGAGGTAGTGAAACCACTACCTCACTGAAGATACATGGAGATAGGTAGGTATTCTGGTAGGCTCAGAGCAAAGTTGTACTCTGCAAAGTTCAAAGTGGCACAGACTCCACAACTCTTTCAGGGCTTAGAGGATTAAGTTTGTCAAACGGATGGAACAAAATAATAGGTAGTAATGAAAGATGAAGATATTGAGAGTAGGTAGGTAAGCGAGGCGATTGGTTGTCAAACCTGAATTGGGATTTGTTTAAGAAGCAGCTATGATAAAATCAACGAGGTAAATTAAAAAGACAGAGGTAAATTAGAAGGAACTTCATGCATACCAATACAAAATACAACAATGTAAGTAGGTATATAACATGGATATGCATTAATATCTACTTAAGACGTGACCGTTTTCCTATTTTTAACCGACTTCGAAAAAAGGAGGAGGTTCTCAATTCGTCTGTATGTATAATTTTTTTTTTTATTTTTTTTTATGTTTGTTCACCGATATTTCCGTCAATTATGGATGGATTTCAAAAATTTTTCGACAGTTCGACAGAGGACACTTCCGAGGTGGTCCCATTATCACCAAGTCAGGATCTGATGATGGGATCCTGGAGAAATTGAGGGCAACAACCGAAAATTGTATGCCCATATGGTGTTTTTGTTACGTAATCATAATATTTTACTCAGGTATATGCTTCCGGGCGTCAACATCTGGTGCTGATCATGAAGCCACAGAACTCCTTAACGGTTAGGAGTTAGGGGACAGTAACTGACATTGGTCGATATTAAACTAGGTAGTAGTATGTAGGTACTTATGCAGGGCTAATAGGGCAGGTGATTTGGTAAGTGATATGCTTGATTCTAGATTGCAAAGTCTTCACTTGACTTAAAGCAAAATTTTTCATTCCTAAGTAAAACTCTTAAGGACATTAATTAGCCTTTATTCAAGGTCACAGCGCATTAACGCAACTAAAAATAGAGAAATAAAATTATTTTTAACAAAAAATTAAACCGACTTCAAAAAAAAACACAAACGACCAAAACTAAAAAGCGATAAATAACGTAAGTAATTCTATCTTTAATACATAATTATTTAAATATTACAATTATCACTTATTTTTGAAGTCGGTGCCAGCCAAACAAATAAATGTATGTATATTGTCGTGTGGATTTGACGGCCGCGCGCGTCATACAACAACAGTCTACGTTAGGTACCGAGAGGCTGGCACCGACTTCAAAAATAAGTGATAATTGTAATATTTAAATAATTATGTATTAAAGATAGAATTACTTACGTTATTTATCGCTTTTTAGTTTTGGTCGTTTGTGTTTTTTTTTGAAGTCGGTTTAATTTTTTGTTATACCTACTTGAAAGGCAATAACTAGGTAGGCACATGTTTAAAATTGTTGTTAATTTGGTTTACCTAATATTTACTTACTTAAGAAAACATTATTTACCTACCTAAGCTTAAGTAAAGATACAAACATGAAACGGAAAACCACTTATGACACCTATGTCATGAAGAGGTAGGTACATAAACCTCTACACACTTTAGAAACTACCTATAACTCAAATAATGCAATGTGCATTAAGGCACATAATTGTAAATAGGTTCTAACGATTTCTAAAAATATGTGTTGACGTAGCTGCCTGTGCAGGCCCTCTAACTACCATAGACCTACTTATATGACTAGCTGTAATAGTTCTTAGAATCCGATCAAGTGCGGCATAGCTGATCGTTACAAAACAAATCGAGTGCATTTACGTAACGCCAGCTTTGTCTCTGTTGCCTGCCATGCTGACGGGCTACAGTCCCGCGACTAGTGATTCCATGTCCCGTCCTTTCAATACTACTGACGCAAAATGAGATTTAAACTAGGTATTTTGTTTGTTTTTTATCTTGTGTAAATATTTTCAATCAATAGCCAATTGTGATAATGGATGAGAGTGCAGCCTGTGTCTAGGCATAGCTAGGTTACTTATTAATTTGTGGCATAGGTAATAAACCGATACGCTATTAACTTAGGCTCGGCGTATTGTTTGCCTACTGATACTTGATAGTTTATTTGTATAATACATGCATAATGTAGTAGAAAAACGGTGATAGTTAATTTAAGATGTTTCTAATGTGAGCTTCCCAAAGCAAAGAGAGGTAAACTTGGAGGTCGCATTACCATCATTTCTGATATTGCTACCACCATGGAGTCTGGGTTTTTATATCTTGTGAGCGTAGGTAAATGACGTCGATCATAAAAATAAAGGAGTTTAGTCTCTCTAAGAAAACAGAACCACGAAGGGGACAGATGTTCAAGAATCGAGATCCCACTAAAATCCAATAACTGAACAACACTAGTCGTGCTCACGGGCGAACGCGAATGAAAGTAAATAAACATTGCATTCGTGAGGTAAACAAACTTGTGGACTGGTTTGTCCACCGCTTCTAGAACCCGAGAATGCTTTCTAAAGAACTGGCCACTGGCTGAAAGGAGTAAACGACAGACCTCACGGCTATTGAACACTGATGAGTCAAATCGGACGGGGGAATCTGTGATACCTAACTAGGTACCTACTTACCTATTAACCGTGACCACTAATGCACGAATTACTTAGTTCAAAATAAATTATAATGCAATTAATAATATGGCTGGATGAGGGCAATCGAGCGTGTTATTTACTACATTTAATACTTAGCTATCTTGTATTCAAAAAGATTTAACTCAATTAGGCATAGGCCTGTACGAAACGTAGGTAAGTTACAGATTGACGATTCTGAGGTTTATTTAACTACTTGCTACGTAGGTCTTAGTTGAGTTTAGGAGCAGATTGGACACTCTGTAGAAAGATGTATAGCTATTGAGTCTTCCTTGTAGTACTTGATAAAAAAAGGAGGCTCTCATTAAAACTGATACCGTCCAATACCTATGAATAATGAAACTATTGGCAAGAATAAAAATTTATTTATTTATATAAAAAAAACCTTAGTCATTTTAAACTTTTTGTCATTCAAATAAAAATAAAATAATAAAATAAAATAATTTATTTCTGCAAATAGATTTACAAGTAAATTCTTTTGCACGTCAAACTTTTTTTTTCCCTACTAGCACTTCGACGTGATAAGGATGAGGCCTGATGAGAAGAAGTGCCGCAAGAAACTCATCAATTCTGTGTCAACCGCTGCATAAACGTAGGTATAAATAATGTTAGAGAAATGCAGTGGTTTCATAAAATCTAAATAATGCGAGGCTGAGTGGTTTCAAAAAATGACAAATGCGTTCGGAAAAATCTCTCGTAATAGTTTGTAGGTGAAGTTGATGAAGTTTCCGATTCAGACCGGAAGTAGGCATAGTGAATAGCACCGTTTAAAGTCGAACTCAGCATCTCATGGTCTATCTACACCTGTCGCTTGAGACTACTCCAAAAAGAGGCATTTTAATAACTTTAGATAGGTGTTACGAATATTGTGTTGTGTCGGATCATATTAACGTTATTGACCATTGTTCCTATTTCAATTGGGATGTTGTGAAATTTATCTTAAGCTGATTCACACGAGATCTTATTTGCAAGACCTGCAATGGGTAGATATGTGAGTCACCGCTCGATTGCGAAGTCATATTGATGGAACAACGGTTCATTTGGGTCTGGATAAAATGCTACAAATTAGCATTTGAAGACCTCAGTGACGCAATGCCTAAGCGTTTTGGCCAATAGCACTGCAATTCGGAGGTTTCAGGTTCGATTACCGGGCGCCCCCGCTCATCATCTGGTCTGGTACTCAGTGATTGGTATGAATTGTCTGGCGCATTTATATTTTAGTTTACCTTCCCGCAAAAAAGTTACTTAAAAGTAGTAATTTGCACACTTCCGGTGTCAGAAATCACCCCTTTAAAAAAAAAGGTTTTTTTCACCTAACTTATCATCGAGTCCACGTTATTAAAAATAACGTTTTCTTTCCCAGTTTTAATATTTTTAAAACATCTTACCAAAATTTCGTGAAAATGTTTCCGGTAAGACTTTGGTCAGTTTAGAAAAGTTTATTTTCCATATACCTAGGTAGATGCGACTCGAACCCAGAACTTCGCGCAATAAGCGAACAAGTTTTCGGGAGTGTGTGCTTTTAATAATTCAAATTACCAAATAGGTATTTAACATAGCAACTACGCATGAAGCTATGAAATATTTAGGTATCTGCGTTTGTAATGAAACAAGATTTTTTCAGATCCTAGTAATTTAGTAGGGTTTAATGAGTGAATTTCGTGATTCCTAAATACCTACCTATATTTTCCAAACTTAAAGATAGTGATAGTTAAAGCTTCATTTAAACATTATAATATAATAATGAAGTTATGTTAAGGGAATGCGTATTACTTTACTTAAACCATTGTAGAACTGAGTAGGTACCTACGTTTGGTGATTCATTTCTCGGAATTGACCTTGCTATGAGTCATTCGCTGGAAGGCAGAGTCGGGGATACCGCGCCTGTCTGCCGGTTGCTTGCTAGACGCACTCCGCTTACCGCCATCAATATTTTGAAAAAAATAGTGTTAAAAATACAATTATAAAACAGTTATGCAAAAATGTGTATTCGTAAACGAAGGAAAAATAAATAAATAATAAACTATTTTTACAAGTGTAAATATTTTGGTGTTTGTGAAGTTTAGTATCATGATAACAACCATGACGTCATTCATATTATTGAAGGTAAGAAATATTTAAAGTATAATTAATAATGGCTTGTAATTACCAAATGGGTTAAAATTTAACATAATTAGTTTATATGAATCATCATAGAAATTCTTATCAGTTTCTTATTTGAGCTCTGTAGTACATGACGTTTACAATATTACCCGGCAAAGTAAAAAAAGCTTGGACAAGTTTGTTTTGTCTCTTTCTATCCTTTGTCTGTTTTGTTGCTTGTGGTAGAGAGAGAAACATTAAATTAAGTTTTTTTATTAATTTGGTTTATAGTGATAATGTTAGAAAGAAATAGAATGAAACATGGCGAGTTTTAAAGTTTGATTGCGCACAAAAAATATTTTCAATTTCAAATCATTTGGCATTTAATAAATTATACTGTGTTTAAGTGACGTACATTAATGTGATCCATTTTTGGACTAGTAATTTAATGTGGATTCCCAATACTGCACTGTGAAATGCTCAAGGCAAAGTTTTTAGTCATCTGATACTTGTTGAACAAGTTTTCAATTAACTTTTCAGACAAATTCTTTTTTATTGAGGATGAACAGAGAGGATAACGTGAACTGGTTCCATGGGAAAATATCACGAGATACTGCCGAGAACTTGCTAAAGGAAGGTAAGCGTAGTTTTGAAGTGTTGGTGAAAAACTAAATTGTTATGAGTAAAAAATAATTAAAAAACGATAACGTCTTGGTTTTAGAGGGTGAGGATGGTGTTTTCTTGGTACGTGAGAGTAACACTTCACCAGGAGACTATGTACTCTCAGTATTGCATCAGGTAAGAAGTTCATTGTTTACATAACCTCCAAACATTGTCACAAAGTTTATTTTTGTGCAAATAATTGATTTAATATCTACATTTTTTTAAATATAGGTTTTCTTTATATTACTTGTATTTAGTAATAGAATAACCTCATCTATATAAAGGAGAAAATTAATGGGTACATAATGTACTTAGGTACTTAATTTGAAGAGTAAGATAGATTGCATTCATTTGTATGTTTTATATAAACCAAACTGCGCTCATATTAGTTCATTGATATGAGTATAAAATTTAACAATAGTTCTTGTTCTCTAAAACAATCGCTTTGTCCAATTTCATACAATTTTTGTGCTGCAGTTAATAGGTATGACATTATACACTACTGTACAATGCTAAGAGATCAATAAACCCCAAATTAAAGTATGACTTTTATTATTTTGTTATCATATTGTTCTATATTACAGGGTGAAGTTGTACATTATCAGATTCGAAGGCATGGGGAAGATGCTTTTTTCTCCATTGAAGAGCACACAACAGTTCATGGCCTGGACACACTTATACAACATTACCGTGGCGACTCCAACGGTCTTGTTACCCGACTGTCTGTGGTGTGCAAAGGCCAGCCACCGCCTCACGAGTCCCGTACTCAGGGAACAACTAACCTCTTGCATCGGTATGTTTTCTTTTTTAATTATGAAGTTTTTATATGATATGGATATGGTTACATAAGTTCTAACACTGAGTAAGTCCGAAAATGGTCATTAAGTCGTTTTATGTCATTTGATAGAGAATCGAAAGACGCATCTATAGACTCATCAAAAACAAGGGTGTTCATCAATTGAAGCATTTTATATTGAAATCAAAAACATAAAGTATGTAGCTACTAGTATGTGCGATTCATGAAAAGCCACGGTTTTCTGACTTGGGCTCTTCTTTCGCTTTCCGTCAGGTGCAGGGAAGCCATTATGTTGATCTACTATAAAAAAAAATTATGAACATAAAAAATATAATCACACTCACAAACATAAAGAAATATAATCACAATCAGTGCTCACAGAAATGATTTGTTTACAAATTGTTATGACTTTTGGTATGGAGGGGATGATGATGAACTTGTGTACCATATTTATCACTACTACTACTGACAAAGATACATTATCTAAAGCATAAAATGGTACTAAAAAAAACTTTATTGGTTACAACACAACAACTCTCAATAGAGCCTATCAGTTGAAGTAGGAAGTTCTATTAGGAAGATAGTAACACAAATTGCCCTTAATTTATCATTTATGTTTCATTGTGTGCCAGATGGAACATAATTGTAAAAGACACAAAACATAAAAACTTAAATTAAAGTGTGATGTGCTACCCATTAACTTTTCTTAATTTAGCAAGCTATATTAATTGAAACATTTTCTCTTTTGTTTGAAATTAGTTAATGAAGAAAATATTCATTAAATATTTTCTTCATGCCACTAGCCTGTTTGATTAATATTTATTAGTCTTTAATTTTTAGCTATAATTAATGTAAATTCAGGAGTCTATGAGTATAATCTTGCACATGAACTTGATAGTTAAAAAGTAAGGATTTCCTTCTACTTTGAAGATACAGTCGAGTTAGTTGATCAAAAAGTTTCTTTAGTTAATGCCATCCATAATGTAAGCCAGCACTTTAATTTATGTTGCATTGAAAATGATTTGTAATTCCATCACAACTTATTTGACAAAAACTGGTTCCATTCAAGGTGATGTGACTGAACTGTATAATTTTATTTATGTGCAATTGAACAATATACTCACAAGTACCTAACTCGCGCAACTTTATTGACGATTTCCTGTTGAATGCAGTGTCAAATGCACTTATTGAATAAATATAGAGACAGGGACGTAGAAATATGTAAAAATTGCAAGACAAAAGATACTAACCGAGCTCATTGTGACTTACATTTAATGTGGTTTTGTAAGTACATTGATTTAAAACTTTAGTGGTTAAAATACTTTATATATAATTTGGACAGATTTCAATTTATTATCACAATTTAAGACCGCGTTAGTTTATTATATTAACTTAAGTAGGTACCTAGCAATTGTGATGTTTGATAGTGTTAAAGATTTGAGATTGATAAAAATTTTATTTGAAAACCAAAGACCTTGTTAATTAAATCTTTTTGCATTTAGTCAGCTAAACTGTGATTGTTTAAAGATCATAGGTTCTCTTAATTTATAATTGATCAATATAGTGATTCATCAAAAGTAGCATTTACTTCTCTAATAAAATTTGATAAAAGCTTTTTATAGCACATTAGGCACTTCATTGCAATAATAATAGTAATCTACGTATTGCTATGCTAAGCTGTGAATACGTCAGGCTCCATTCCAAATAATATTTATTCACATGGTAATTAGATTATCTGTTACTCATAAAAATGTTTTGAAGATCTTGCTGACAAAATGTAGCAACCATTCATTGAGACACATCTGTGTTTGGCAGTGGTGACTCACTGTTTACATTAGTGATTCATTGATGTTAAACATTATTATTACACTCTTGTTTGCTTTATTTTGCTAAGATTTACCTTTGCAAGATTATTTTTGATCCACATGTACAACAGCCAAATGAGGAAAATGATAATGTTATATAGTAAAAGGTGTAATTTGGTTTCATTAAGACTGATTGAGGAATCAATTAGTCTGAGTATGCTTTATAATATTTAACTAGGTTATATACAAATTAATTTACATTATAACTTCAAAACATTGGCTTCAGTTCTTATAGTGCTGCAGGGACAACCACAACTTATTTAAATTAATGATTGTTATTAAATAATTGCTTCCTGGTGTGTGGCACAACATAATCACAAAAGTGACCAACAGCTTTTGTTGATATGAAATTTCATGCTCTTAAATCCAGCTATTTCAGTAGTCAAAATCAATATTATGAAAAATTATAAGTTCATCAATACAAAATACAATCCTTCAAAGGGTGGATTTATTAATCAATCATAGTCCTATATCAGAGCATAAAAATTCTAATAGAAGTTTGGAATTTGTATACTACAGAGGATCCAAGTAGGCAAGATGGGCTTGCTGAAGCAATTTGTGGTTTGTTGCTTTGAAAGTCTTTGGGTACATTCATAACTTTGATCCAATTGTATTTACTTACAAAAAAAATGTAACAAAATTTATCAGTCATCCCAGTACCCATAGAACAAACTCCAGCTTAATTTGGGACTAAATGTGTGCACTGTGTGACTCAGTGTGGCATTTCTCGTGTTATTTATTATTATTATTATAATTCGCAGGGCGACAGAAGCAGGAGAATTCAACATAGTGTCTAAGATGCTAGCTTGCGGCTATCGCAACCGGGACGCCAAAAATCAGGACGGACAGACGGCGGTGCACATTGCCGCGCGTGCCGGCCGCGACAACATCCTGGCCAAGCTCATCGAGAGCGGCGCCACCGTCAACGTGAGGGACTCCTTTGGGTACACGCCTTTACATGTGAGTAGCAACAGATAATGGTCAATAGCTAAAGTAGGTCAGCGTTACGGCGCAGTCATATTGGTTTTCCAGTCGCGACATGTAAGGGATGAAATGATGTAAGGGAGCAACCTATGATCTTTTTGCTCCAAAGGACATCCTGGCCAAGCTCATCGAGAGCGGCGCCACTGTCAACGTGAGGGACTCCTTTAGGTACGCTTTTATATGTGAGTAGCAAGCAACAGATAACGGTACTAAAGTAGACTGCGCACGTCATATAGATCGTCCAAGCGCGACATTTAAGGGATGTAAGGGAGCGACCTATCATTTTTTTTGACTGGCTCTGTGGCTTTGGGATTGGAGCACTGTATGTGATGTTGTGTGATATTTATTTATTTTTGCTCCAAGCCACTATCACCCGACCCTTGGTGCATCCTTCTGAATAACTAACGAGGCTCGGGCAACCAACTGCGGGCGGTATAACTATCACGATTGAAGGCGCAGCTAAATACTACAGGCTGATGCCGGGCAGCAGCGTCACCGGAGCGAGAAGCTACGCGCTGCGATCGCCAACGTACGATGGACAGGCTCAGCGTGGCAATTATGGGCATTACCTCCAGGTGTTTGCCCAAAGTTGCGAAAACCTGGAGAGGCCTGTGTCCACCAGTGGACTGCGATGGACTGCTGACGATGATGATGAGTCACGACATATTATCCTCTACTTGAAGTAAGATCTTCTGGAATAGATCTTCCAGACATCCGAGCTTTTTCTTCTCTCTGATACTTCTTTGGAAGCTGTCTAGATTACTAGCGATAAGACAAACTAGACTAAATTCTCACCGGTCCAAGTTGTCCAGGAACATTTCCAGCCTTTTAGTGCGACTAAGATTTCTGAAAGTCTACTGTTTTCATGGACTGATAAATTTTATGTGCTTGCTGTGTAATGTAGTAAATGAATCTCTCTTCCACAGTACACATGCCAAAACAACTTGCCGAGTACCACAGAGTTGTTGATTACTAAGGGTAATGCCAACTACCAGATGAGGCATGCTCCCACGGGCAAGGTGCCGCTCCATGACGCCGCTCAACGAGGACACATTGATTGTATCAAGGTAATTATTTTTATTGATATTCTGTCAATTCGATAAGAATTTATCCTCCTTGGTAGCGGAAAATTTACTGCACATTATAACCAGCTATAAACATTTTATGTCTTCTTAATCAAGTCACATGATAATGTTTAAATTGAAAATAAGTAAAGGAAAACCCAGATAAAAAGAGTAAGACTTTGCACAATTTCTTTTTGTTTACTATTTTACTTTGAATACTTTTAGATCTACCAGTTCACATTCGCTTAAACAAGTAATGATTCGTGTCTAATCAAGTTATAAAGTAATTTTTTTTTTTTAAAATCCTTTGTTTTATAGGTCTTACTAAAACTAAAAGCTCCAGCGCATCCCAGAACTTTAGCGAAAGATACACCAGCAGACTTGGCAAAACACTATGGACATACAGAATGTTATCAATTATTAAGTAAGTGATTGATCTCTCATTGATTTTAAAATGTATGTGATAAATATTTGCAAACCATCTTCAGTATTATTATTTGTGTTGATAAAACAATGTAACAAATTGAGGTCGTAAGTTATGTTAAAATTGTAACATTTCCATGTCTCATGTTAACTTAAATCCTAAGCTTTAGCCTCGAAGCGTAAGGTTTACTGCAATCGACTACGTTACGGCAATACTGAAGTAGTATTTCAAATATGTAACATTTATCTTTTTTTTTTTCAACAGAAAACCACAAGCCAGATCCTCCTCAGACGTCAAGGAGTGAGTGGTACCACGGCACGCTCAACAGAGACGAGGCGGTGCGCACACTAGAGCAGTACTGCGCTGCGCGGGACAGAGCCGAGCGAGCGTCTGAGCGAGCGACCGAGCGAGTAACCGAGCGCGTGGCCGACGGCGTGTTCCTGGTGCGCTACAGCGAGCGGCACACCGGCGCTTATGTTCTCACCATGCTGAGCGAGAATACACCCTACCATTTTATCATTAGGAAAGAGGTATGTCTTCATAGCTTCTGGTTCATTATAGGCCGGACGATCCAAGTATAGAATTTGTTAGAGCATCCGGTACCTTCTTTTTTGGCCTCGTCTTTTCTCGTTACGCGGGATCGGCTTTCCTGGTGCTGAGTCGTCACTTGTTCCGCTGGAATGCTTCGTCCTCTGAAAGCTCCGACTGCTTCATGTCCTTGCGGACGTTCGTCATCCACGTACCTGAAAGGCTTCCTCTCCCTCTGCTCTGTAGCCATGAAAGGCACTTCTTCACGACATGTTCATCTGGTCTTCGCTGTATATGACCATACCATCTGGAGCATCAAAGAGCATCCGGTATCTGTAGATTCTTTTTGATACTGTCCTTTGTTTATCTTCTTATTGTGTACTTTATTATCTTCACTGTCTGTAGCTATCTTTCTTATAATCGAATGTTACTACGTTTTATCTTTTCAGAACAACTGGTTGTTTATAGACGACGGGCCCTATCTGGAATCGCTGGAAAGACTGATAGAACACTACAGCGCAGTTCCCGATGGTCTACCGACTCGGCTCACCACTGCCGTTCCGCCCAAACCCAAACCACCGCTACCTGAAGTAAGTTTCCTATCCGCCTACCCCTTTTGATTGCCAACTTATCTGGACTCCGCACAATGTCTTTTCTTCTTGCACTCATGCCTACCAGCTATCATTGTCTCATCCACTCTCTTCTGAAGTCATTTTCCTGTATTTTTTTACAATTTATAGAAAATTACATTACGTCACTTAAATAATTTAATATTTTTATCTTCATGCTTTCAGTTCTCCACAATGCCACGAACCAAGAAGCCATCTCCTAGTCGTGCAGCCATGAACCAGACGTTATCCTTAGTCAAGCATGATATCTTGAACGACAAGCAAATATCCCTCCCCAACTCTCCCCCTATCCCTTCTGTTACTGGCAACAACAACGCCTTTGAACTCCTTACTCGTAACTTATCCTTCTCTTCCGATTTCAACAATGATAGCTTGAACAACAATGAAGATAGTCAAGATGACTGTGATACGTACAAAGTGCCTGTAAACAACACAGCCGTGGTTTCATTAGCAGAGAATTACAACGAAATATCAATAAATTCAGAGGGCCAGCTGTCTACTCTACAAGGTGAGTTCATTACAGGCTCGGTGGCTCATTTGGTAGTGACCTCTGCCCTCTGAGCCAAGGGTTGTGTGTTCGATTCCCGCACAGTACAAACATTCGTGTTCATGAACATGTCTGTTTGTATTGGTCTGGGTGTTTTCTATGTATAATAATAACTAAGTATTTATTTTAAAGAGAGGTAGGGCATAGCGAATCTCCGCTCGTATTGAAAAATATATCATCTAAGTAAGTTTCTCAATTGGGATGATGACTAAAAAATAATTTAATGTCCATCAGATAGATTAATGAAAAATATTGGATACGTATTTTTTATTTTGCCTCTTGTTCAAAAACTTACGAAGATACATTGATTTTAAATGTCACATGACGTCACGTTAGAGTACAAAATATACTCTAACGTGACGTAGTTAGCCCCCACTCCGTAACTTTAATGCGCTATATCTAAGTATTTTCTTGTTATTTCGACAAAACAAAAAATACGGGTCTTATATTTTTTTATTATCTAAGAGACGGACTAATTATTTTCTTCATTTTCATACCTTGTCATCATCCGTATTGTCTAGTACCCATAGTACAAGCTTTATGTTATAATGCAGAGTTCATCCCGATGAGCGAGCTGACGCTGGGCGCGGTGCTGGGCGAGGGCGAGTTCGGGTCGGTGCTGCGCGCCGCGCACGCGCCGCCCGGCCGGCCCGCGCAGGCCGTGGCCGTCAAGACGCTGCACGTGCAGCACACCGACACCAACAAGCGCGAGTTCCTGGCCGAGGCCAAGACGATGATGTCGCTCCGACATAAGTGCATTGTGCGCATCATTGGGATATCGCTGGTTGGTGCTCTTTTACTTTTTATATTTTAGTAAGTACATTTTCCAGGAAGTACGTACAAGGAGTTGAAGGCGCTGGCGGAGTCCAGGGAGGAGTGGAGGTTGCTCCACCGACAAGAGCAAAAGCTCTTAAATTTAGTAGTATTTTCCAGGAGAGCCCTCTGCTCTCCCAACAGCTGGTCAAAAGCAAAAAAAAAAATTTTTATTTGTATAAGTTTCAAAAAAAAAAACACTTCAGCCTGCCGAAAATATCCTGGTGTGTGTTGGGCTGACCAAGCTATCTCGTCCGGTGCGCAGTACCATGGCATCCTAGTAGAATAGGTCCGCACCCATTCTGAAACAGCCCCGCCTGTTTCCTGCGCTCTGTACAAGGGGCCCAGATTTTGAAGATGATAATTTTGATTAATTTAATTATTGTCTACTCAAAAGTTGTCTGAAAGCGATAAGGCCGCCTATATTATACCTAGATTTGTCTCTGTACCTACTGCTATAAATTGTTTGGTGTGCAATAAATAATATCTATTTTGGAGATGTTGCCTAAAGAGGCCTGCCACGGCCGCCATGACGGTCTGCCTCAGGTGGCTTGTGATCGTCAGGTTGTTGGAACTACCTATAGATTTTTATCGTTCATCGTTCCAGGGTCCCCCACTAGCGATGGTGCAGGAGCTGGTCCCGCTGGGCTCGCTGCTGGCGTACCTGCTGCGGCCGACGGAGCGCGCGTCCGCGCACGAGCTGCGGCTGTGGGCGTGGCAGGTGGCGGCCGGCATGCGCTACCTGGAGCGCCGCCGCTTCGTGCACCGCGACCTCGCCGCCAGGAACATCCTGCTGGCCAGCAGGTCGGTACTATAACTAGCCCATTTATGCGCCCGGTGCGAGCTTTCAAAACTTTTTTTTTATATTAGCTCAGCATAGTGGCTTCCCCTCGAATGATGGAAAGCCGAAAAGGTAGTGTTGCGGCTGGAGCTGACCTCTGGGGTGTGGAAGCAAACGAGTAACGGGAAACCACAAAACACTTTAATCGCTCAGCCACGATGGACTGTATAAAGTAATACTTACTGACTGACTTTAAACAATAAAAACCATAGCAACTAAATAAGTATATAAAAAAGGTCGTTCTGTCCGCAACAGGTAGCCCAAGTCGCTCCGGCCACGGGCGAGAAATCTCAGTTTCCAGTCAGTCACCATAGCCGGCGGTTGCTTGTTATTTGCGGCTAACCAGGGTAGGCAGGGACCTCTGGGAGGTCTCCCATTCTGGGAGGTGCGAGTCCCACACACCAGGGCGACTCCCCTCGGAAACGGATGCCTGCCTTATCATCACCATCAGCCTATTGCAGTCGACTGCTGGACATAGGCCTCTCCAGTTGTTCGCCGCTTAGGGCAAGTATCTGGAGGATATACCCTGGGCAGGCCAGTTGGCGATCGCAGGGCGTAGCTTCTCGCTCCGGTGACGCTGCTGCCCGTTATCGGTCTGTGGTGTTAGCTACGCCTTCAATTGTGATGGTTAAACCGCCACCAGTCGGTGGCCAGAGCCTCGTTTGTTATTCGGCAGGATGCACCACGGGCAAGTGAGGTTGGCTTGGAGTGAAATGATGATAGGTCGCTCCCTTACATCCCAACATATGTTTATGATAATGTTGATTGTAAATTGAAACTATACTAATTTCAGACAACAAGCCAAAATAAGCGACTTCGGCTTGTCCCGAGCGTTGTCTACGGACAGCTCGTACTACAAGGCCAGCCGCGGCGGCAAGTGGCCCATCAAGTGGTACGCGCCCGAGTCGTACAACTACGGCACCTTCAGCCACGCCAGCGACGTCTGGAGCTACGGCGTCACGCTCTGGGAGATGTTCTCTTTTGGCAAGCAGCCCTATGGAGACATGAGAGGAGTCGAAGTGAGTATAACTATATGCATACTAGCTTTTGCCCGCGACTTCGTCCGCGTGTTTAAATTTATACATACAAAAGTTTTTTCCCGCTAACTCCCGTTCCCGTGGGAATTTCTCAAAATACAGCCATAACTAAACTTTATATTTACTAAGGTACCTGCATGCCAAATTTCAAGCGTCTAACTTAAGCGGTTTAGATTTTTCATACAAAAGGATTTTCCCGCTAATTCCCGTTCCCGTGGGAATTTCGGGAATTCCTTTCTTAGTGCACCCCTACGGTACCTAAGCTACGTCCCTTCCAAATTTCAAGTGCCTACGTTTAGCCGTTTGGGCTGTGCGTTGATATGTCAGTCAGTCAGTCAGTTTCTCCTTTTATATATATAGATAGAAGATAGATAAAAGTTTCGCAGTCTTAGAGCGGTTTCGCACTATGTCCGATTCGAGTCCTATGCGAACCTGTGAAAATATAATCCGTAGTAACCGTAAGTAAAGAACTAATAGATAGTTATATGGTTACTACTCTTAGGGCCAACTAACACTGACGCAGAGTCGAAGCGACGCAGCGCGTCATGAGTCGCGAATTCATTCGACTCCAGCTGAGTGTTGAAGCGCGAATGCGCGCGTCTACGCGCTTCGACGCGCGTTGACATAATATTTACATAGCACAAATTTGTCCTTAAATAGTAGAACAAAGATGAATATTAAAGATGAATATGCTTTAGGCGGAAAAATATGACACGTCGCGTCGCTTAGACTGTGCGCCAGTGTGAGCTAGGCCTTAGACTACTGAAGCCCCTTCACCCACGCCGGCGATGTCTAGAGCTTTATGGAAAACTGTATTTTATGGGAATTCCCACTCTTGGAGACTATTCGAAAGTCTTCCTCATACTTATATATCACTTTTATTTCAAAGAAACCATTTGTAAATCTTTAGTAATCTGATTATAATCATAATTTTTCGGATTTGTGCTGATGCTGTACATAGGCATTTGAGGGTTCGTTTGACACAGTAGGGCTGCCTGCGAAACTAAGCTGAGGCTATCAAAAATAGACCAATGATATCTTACACCAGACTTCAGTGCAACAATATCATTGGTAAATTTTTGTCAGCTTCACGCAGCCCCGTTGCGGAAACACATCCTTACAGTTTCTTTGAATTATTATTTTGATTTCAGGCAATACAATTAGTGGAAAATGGGCAACGCCTTGAACGGCCGGAAGACTGTCCTGATGAAATCTATCAGGTGATGCTAGACTGCTGGGCGTACAATCCGGACGCGAGGCCCACTTTTGGGAAACTCGTGGACGTATTCTCACACCACCCGGACTACGAAAACATCAGGCAACTGGCGCTAGAGAACGATGACGTATCTTCGTAACAACAGTTACTGTACGTTTTTAGTTACTTTTTTACATTGAGGTGTAGGCAGCTAGTAAAATGTAAACAGATCAATCAGGCGTATACTCCTATTCCTTCGCGTTGCATTACGTATATGTGTATAATGTAACGAAATTGTTTTAGGGCCGTGTCAAATCGTTAGTTGTGATGCGCCACATCGGTTCAACCGAGTGATAGATATTGCCTCCCCTGAACTGCGACTCGTCACCGGACCGAAACGTTAAACATCATTGTATACAGTACGGTCGCTTCGTACGACACCGCTACTGGCGGTTGTTTGGTTATATCACATCAAGCATTTGTATTGCTGTGGACTCATTAACTTTTCCAATGAATGTTTGTGTGATAGTAAAAGCTGACAAACCATGATGTGCCTGATTACGTATTGTGTTAGTATTAATATTATATTGCTGTAAATAAAAACTATTAGTTAAGTAAAATGGAATGAATCCATTTGTTATAGCTCGAATCGTAATCAAAGTTCTATAATATTTTTCTGTAGATAGAATATTAATTTCATTTTAAATTTGTATTACTTCTATATACTTCTCAAATTAGATTAATACTTATGCATTTTTCTCCACTCAATCTCTCTAGCTTTGCGCATTTTTAAATACTTGTTCCTTTACAACCAAAATACATTTTATTGTATCAATTTAATATTGTTATTGATATTATCGTAAATGTCGTAGTATATATAGTTATATTTTTACATTCCATTTTTATAGTAGCATTATTACATGAGAATATGCTATTGCGTTTAACGAACTATATAGAATCTCTTATAAATTACGGAAATAATGATTTGAAGAATCTGAATCAAATGAAGATGTAAATTCTACTAAAATGTATCCCTTTAATTAACGCCATTTGTATGCCATAGTTCAAAACAATCGATTGCCATTAGGTTGTGTTATAAAATGTACAAAAGTTTATATAGTTACCGAAATTGTTTATTTAATAAGAATTTATATTAAATTCTACATGAGTCTGAATATTATTTTTAAAGATAATTTTATATTTTGACAGATCATATTATATTAAAATAATCAAAAATGTGATAATGGTATTTATAAAAATAAATAGATTTTACACTATTTTTCCGACTTTATTTTTCAGTCTTTCTAGTATATCTAAAATCTATAGAATAGATGGATAGGGCATAATTATTACACTCTCATTTCTGAGATGGTATAAATAAATAACCCAAGGCATGCCACGCTGGGCCACACAGCGCCATCTAGCCCCAAACTAAGCCGAAGCTTGTACTATGGGTACTAGAGAACTGATAAACTTACTTAGATACATTTTTTATAGAAATCCAAATCGATTATGGTTTGATTGGGAAGCATTGCATGAAGGATAAGACAAATGGGGACTTATAATACATTATCTTTACTTCCTTAACATAAATCACTCGAACAAACATTTTAATCAGTATTTCAGTCGTGTCCCAAAATAAAAATAACTAACACAGTCACTTGAGTTCGTGCATTTCCAATAACATAATGTCGATCATATCACTTCGCGCATCGAAAGTATCACATCACTGATAACACGATTTCAATTTGTGATGTTTTCATTTGATAATTCTCAGTCATAGTTTTTGAGTCTCGAAATATATTTTTAGATGTTAATGCGACATTCGTAGTAGGGCGGCGGCGGTGTCTCGGAACGATCTGGTAACCTAATTGCATCCACTTGTAACCCCGCCTCTCTCGCTATCGGGACACCGTAGGTGGGAAAATGGGAGCTACCATCGGGCAACGGCTGCTGCCTTCTGAAAGACGGCGGTGTGTCCGTATCAGGACTTATTACGTTATTCCAAAGTAAATTTGTTCTCATGTCGTTGTCTCTTATTCTTTGAGCTCTTCTCCTCTGCCTCCTCGTTTCAGGTCGGATGCAATTAAATCCGACACAGTGCCAGAACTTCCGAAGCCAGATATACGTCCCTATTATACCAAAAGCCAAACCAATTTCTAGGCCTATAATGAAAGCTTGTACTGACGAAAATTCTTTGTCAAATTTCTCAAAGGGAGTGAGAACTTTGGTCTTAGTGGAAGTAACATTGGTATTTTTGGGCATCGTTATATTCCAAACATCGTTTACGTCTACATCGTCTTTTGTTGGGGTAACCAAGGATACCATTTTCTCCGACATTTTTCTTGTATTTTTCCTACATTGTTTCTGATACGTTATTCCTGTAGAAATAATCCACGACTCTAAAGACGTAAACGCATCGTCACATTGCCAGTAATCATTTCTTATTTCTATTCGGTCTAATTTTCGTAGTGGAATGAGGACCTTGATGTCTAGTGTCATCATGTAGTTTTCGCTAATATCCAGCTTTTTCAGATTTGGCAATCTGGAGAAAATGCGTTCTGGGAACGCCTTTATGCGACAGTTGTTTAGGTTGAGAATCTGAAGGAAATTAAAATCAAAGATAAGAATTACATCTGTTACTCTACCTATATGTATACCTACTAACCACAAGGTCAGGATGCTGTAACACGAGGTCGAATCTTTTAAATAGATCAGTATCACTATGTATCTACTTAATGCACCAATGAAGTAGGTAAAAAAAACTCAAGTTACTAAAAATGGTTCATACCTATTATTTTTAATTCTTTGACAACCTCAGTGGCGTATTGTGAAGTCAAGGGCATTCTCGCTCAAAGTGTGAGCGATCCAAAGGTTCGGGTTTCGATTTCCGGACATTATTAATTTAAAAATAAGAGCTTTTTATGTTAACTTAGGTCTGACATTATCATCATAATATTTTAGGGCAAAACCTTAGTTTAAAACAGGTTTGAGAACAGACCCTTCATTTTTATCTATTCTACCCTCTAATTTATAATTAATTACCTGCAATTTTGAATGCATCAGAAGAGGCTCATTCTTCAGCGATTCGAATATATTTGATGACAAATCGAGTGAAGTGATCTGTTCAGTGTCCCATAATAGATCAGAAGGTATATACCTCAGTCTATTATTGCTAAGGTCCAAATGCACTAATTGTTCCAAGCCCGCAAAGGCGTGTATTCCAATCCAAAATATAGCATTGTACGAAAGATTCAACACTTGCAATGCCAGATAGCCTGCTTCCTGAAATAAAATATATGATAATTTAACACCTGTAGGTAACGTTATAAAATGTATCAGTCTTGAAAACAAGACGTGAAAAAGAATAAACATACCTTAAAACAGAAGTTATCCAGTTCGCTAATTGCATTGTGACTGAGACTGTAGACTTGCACGCCTTTCGGCACTCCTACTTCAATACCGATAATGTTTTGGTCTACACATATTGCTCTATTTAACCCATTGTCCATGTCACAATCACATTGTATAGGGCACAATTCACCGTTAACACGCCCTAGTAATACTAAAAATAACACCAAATTCCAACTGTTTAGCTCCATTTCTTGTAATATAGCAATATCGTTGCGCTTGAAACATTAATTTGCATTGTGAGTAATACTATAATCTTTCCAATGATTGGAACTGCACTGGTACTTACTTACTTTATAAAAGTAGAGCAGTGACCAATGATACAAAGCTTGATAAAACAAGCGTGTCTTATCAAGTGCGCTGATAAGATATCCACTTGTCGGTAATATGGTATACGTCATTTAGTCTCGGATGTAGGTACAGGTAGGTACGTGGTGAAATAACTGCATTGTTTTGGATTATCTTACAACGATCATGCAACACAATGGCAACATCAGTTCTCTTATTAATCCAAAGGGGCAGACTTCACGACTTTTAGTCCATACGAATGGACGAGTAAGTACGCGATTAGCCCCAGAATTTACCCAAAAAGGGGAACAGTTTTCGTGGTTGTCTTTATTTTATCTCAAGTGTTCTATTTGACTAGGTCTCTTTCTCCATCATCATAAGGATCAGCGCAGACAGAATATACTTCACATGTGATTTTGAGCATCTTCATTACGGATACTAAAACGGTCGAAGCCGAAAAAGGCTCTCCTTTTTTTTTGTCCGGTATGCTTTAAAGGTGATTTTCGAGTGCCTCTAAAGTCTTCTCCAATGCGCTCCACTCTGTCTGCGCTTACCCTTAGTCATTTAGAATATATCCAACTCCATATTTTAATTAAATAGAGAGTGACGAGTACATATTGATATACTCGAGAAGATACGAAAAAAGAAAGGGCATACCTAACTAAGTAGTACATTTTTTTATTTATTTAACTCGTACCTACTCTTAAGTGGGATCGTTATAATAAATAGTCAGTAATGTACATAATTGTTTACTTGAATTATCGAATACTTGGCAGTACATATTATATAGAAGTTAGGTACATATATCGATTAGGAAGACATTGCCTGTAGAATGAACATGAGACCAATTTCGAGTTTATTATAGGTTAATATAAGGTGTAGCCAAGCAAATAATACGTATCTCTGTGTAAATAATAGATTTTTGACAATATTTTACTTAAGTTAATAACTGTAATATTTTAACTCAATAATATAATACAATACTCTTGAATGTGCATAAAAATATTATATCAAGAAATAAAATGGAAATATACGTTTCAATTAGGAGTTGGGTCGCAGGATGTTGTGTATAATAGTATAGGTATACATAGTTAAAATCAAAATATTAAAATCAGATCTTATCCAGCCTGACCAATGTCAAACCAAGAGTCATACTTATTTTTAATAATACATACATATACACTTATTTATCTTACTGGTAAGAGATCTATGAGAATATTTCGTTTTGATATAAAATATTTAATGCTCCAAGTGCTCCAAGTCCATAATATTTGCTGTAACTTACCTACTTTGCAACTAGACCAGATAAATTCAATTCAAAATATTTTATGCTTATGGGCATAAGCATAAAATATTTTGCTTTGCTATTTGGCGCCGAACCGATAACCGTTTGGGTAAACGAGTTCTGGAGTGGAGACCGCATCTCGGCAAACGTGGTATAGGACGCCCTCAGACCAGGTGGAGTGACGATTTGTGCAGGACGGCTGGCAAGTGCTGGTTGCGAGAGGCCCGGGACCGATCGAAGTGGCGAGCATTGGGAGAGGCTATGTCCAGCAGTGGACTGATGTGGGCTGATGATGATGATGTTTGCTTTTTTGCGACCCCGCGCACTGCGGCAGCCAATCCAACATAATGACGATGTTATATTAATAATTGATATAAATTAAAGATATTTTTCAATATTTAAATGGTATGATCTTTAGTTACTATGATTTAACCTTAATTAATTATTTCTAACTGAATATATTCGCATTCTGCCGCTGTGTCGCCGTCGTAGGGTAACATCTCTTCATAGTGTAGTCAATTCCGAGAAGGGCGTTTCTGACGTCATGTACAGTCGAACTGATGTTTTCAAATGTGCTAGCAATCCTGTCTACAGCCAGCGCCTGATGAAGAGAAAATGAAAATGTTATTTTTCTTTTATTTATACTAAAACCTGACGCTATGGTATTAGTTACCTACCTACTTATAATGTAAATACAGTACGTCCCTATGTTATTATTGTTATTTATAAAACTACATAGTACAGTGCTAATAGGCTCAAAAGCAAAGTGGTTTCTGGGCAAAGTCTTGGTGTTGGTGGGAAGTTTTATAGTATTTCAAATACAAATTCAATAAAAAGAAGGATTTTTATTTACTGAAGTTTGCAGATTTAACCATTTTTATACATATAGCCATATGTAGGTATTGAAGTTAAGAAGTGGCCATATTTGCCGCAAAACCGATAACCGTTGGGGTAAACGAGTTCTAGAGTGGAGACCGCGTCTCGACAAACGTAATGTAGCACGCCCTCAGGCCAGGTGGAGTGACGATTTGCGCAGGACGGCTGGCAAGTGCTGGATGCGAGAGGCCCAAAATCGATCAAGGTGGCGAACATTAGGAGAGGCCTATGTCCAGCAGTGGACTCACACGGGCTGCTGATGATGATGATGATTTAAGTTGGTATATTAGAATAATCTGGCAAAACAATTCTAAGATATTTAACTGTATGACACTGTAAGCCAATATAATTTATGGTAACAATCATGTTTGTTGATTGTTTGATTAATTAAGTGAGTAGTGAGTATAAATGAATCTACAATCATAAATGTGCAGTAAAATATGAAGATGATGATTGCTTCCGACCGATTTCGGCCATAGCTGCCAATTCGACTCCTGATCAAGTCCTTGCTGATAGTGCAGTAAAATATATCACTCACTTGAATATGTGATGCTTCTGCCAATCGCTCAAGTGATTTTGTGTTGCTGACATGTGCTTGGGCCATTTGGGACATTGCCGAAGCTTGTTCTCCCATAACATCCACCTAAAGTCAAATATGTTAAAACCTTTTATTCCACACCAATATTTACTGCAGAACTGCTTAAGTCTGGAGACTTAAAAACTATTTAGCATTCATAACACTTAGGTAGAAATGAGAAGTGAATTTAGAGTTTTTATGTTTTTTTTTTCATTTTCAATGAACATGAATATTTGCTATACTCTATTTTGATGGGTTCATTACAGGTTAGTAAAGAAACTATTCAGGAAATGTTGTATAATCTGCAGAAATTTATGAGTAACTGACAAACCAATTATGTTGGCGAACTAATGACGAAAGTCTAATCATGTCAATAATTACGAAGAATTATCTACATACCAATTTTTCCATCATGCCCAACTGTCTATCATCATTTTCTCTTGAAAAAAGAGTTTCAAATTCATCATCTTTCATAAAGTCTTCATCCATGGAATCATCATCATCATCACCATTGCAAGGTTCCTGCTTAACACCTTTCTTTTTCCCTGTAATGAAAATATCCCATGGGTAAGGATGGTCTTAACTTATATACTTATAAACTTTTAAAACATTGTAAGTGTACTATAAACTTTAACAATGGACTAACTTGTAGAAGGTTTGCTGTCAGAGAGCTCTAAAATCTTCTTTTCCAAAGGAGTTAGCTTCCCCTGTATTTTACCTTCTTCAATTTGTTTCTGCTTAAACATAATACTTCGCCTTTTATCAGACCAAAACTGGAATAAGAGAAAAAAAATATATAAAATATACTTGCTGATCAAAAATTGTTCCAGAATACATATTTATTTAAATTTATATTTTATCCTGTCTTCAAAATATAACAATAAAGGTTACAAACTTAGTTCCGAAGACTTGATTTTATTCTTAATATATTTATTATTCTTGAATTTAAACATGAAAATTGTATTCATTATAATCACAAAAACAGTGAATATAATGATTTGAATAGCAATAGCCATCATGAAATGTTTAATGTAGACATTTCATACTTACTACTTTAATAGGTAACCTATTTTATGACATAAAAACTTACTTTAATCCATCCCTTTGTAGATTTCATAGCTCCCTCAATAGAATTAGCAATGTTGGACAGTTCAATCCACAGCTTTTTGAACTTTTGATGGCTCACCCCATACCTGAGCTTCCTGTGTGCCAGGTCTGGGTGCTTTTGCATGAATTCTAAAACCGCTTTTACTTGAGCTAATGTTGGTCTTGATACCTATACAAATGAAAATGCTTTGAAAACAAATAATTACTAAGAAGGGCTCAATATGACTATGAATTGAAGAATAATAAAATTTGACTGTAAACCATTGAATTATCTTACCCGGCTTCTTCCGTCCACACTGTCTACTTCTACAAGTAACTCGCTCATTTTGTAACTAAATAATAGTTAATTATCAATAAATGAATAATAAAACACATTAAAATTGCCTGAGCTAGAGTCGATAGAGCTGTTTGAATTTAATTTGACTTCCTGTGTTTACATTACAAGTTTTTGCATATTAATCTATTACACCATACAGAGTCTATAGTTTTTATTAAATGTATATTATATTATATATATTTTACGCAAATGATCTCTATGTATATCTTTCCAGCGCGAATCTTTATTATATCGGAGTTCAGGAATCGGATCGCTCCACAAGCACAACACTTCAGCACTTGACAAATAAATGACATTGACATTTTACTTTTTAATTTTGCTCACTAAGCATAGGAATTAAGATTATGCCGTGTCTTTCATTCAGATTTTAAAATGTATAATTTGTGCGGCTGGATAATATTGGCTGCCTTTGTATAACCAAAAAGAAAAACAAATCAATGTCGCTCTGTCATTCTAAAAAAAACAATATTTTTCAGTTTTTGGGCTTTGAGCATCGTATTTATTGCAATCAAAAATTACTTAAAAACACTTAATTAATTAAAGTATTGTGTGAATTACGATAATGCTTTAGTGATAAGAGTAAAGAAATATATCAGGCAAGTGAGCAAATGAGACTAAAGTCGATGCTACTCATTGTTCAGCTGATTCGTGTTTATTTGTTGTAATAAAAATTGTATTAGAATAAAGTTCAATATTTTTTTACTTTTTAGCTATGTATTCGTTTGAAGGAGATTTTAGGCGAAAACCTCAACAAAATTTAGGTGGTGCGAGCGCTCAGCGCAAAACTGACAGGGATGCTTTGATATTACAGTCGCAGCAACAAAGGCAGAAACGAGAGGTTAATTTAACATTTATTTAATAAACATCGTATATTCTGTGTTCATTACAAGGGAATAAAATGTCTATAATTGTATAATTCGATTTACAGTGTGATTACAGGTCCTTATTTTGGATGATGAGTGATGTTATTTGTGCATGTGCTCTAAGTGTGGTTTATACTCAAAATCTTAAATTGTTCCCAGGAGCATAGAAAGCGGTTAAATAGTACAATAAAAATTCAAGCATATGTGAGAAGTTACCTTACACGAAAGCATTGTAAGCAGAATGAGCGCGATCAGTTCGATGCCATGTTTTCAAGGGCTGCTGTGGATGAACAAGTGGTCATGTCTGCCCTTATTGTGAAAATACTATTCTTTTATGATCACAATAAGGACACTTCAAGATTGGTAATACTTTACTTTTAGTGCATCAGTACCTATAATGTTAAGTCTTGGCAATATGAGATAAAGTTTTATACAGTTTGAATACTTAAATTATTATTCCATGTAAAGTATTGACTTAAAAATTAAAATAAATACTTTTCTCATTCCTTCTTAAGTCTTTAATATAGTGCACTAAAGACAAAACTAGTAGCTCTTAGTACTCTTATATGAATAGATTGATATTTTCAGATAGCAATATCACAGATACTTTTAAAGCAATGGAAAAAAGTTTTTCAAAGCAGCGGTTCTTATATTCAGATAAGAAGGTTATTAGCACTACATCTTCGTTTGTTAACAGAGAGTACTGAGGTTTGTACTAGACAAATTACAAATAATATATTTTATATTATAGTTAAATTGGCAGCTTAACAAATCACATTTATTTTCAGGTACCATTAGCAGTTCCGTTAAGGATGTTTGAAGTATTCACTTCTGTACAATCCGCTGAAGCAATCATGAATTATGATGAGGCTTGCAAAATAGTTGCAAAAACATTCTTGTACCTTATTAAGAGAGGTAATGATCCTTTACAGTACCTTGGCATTAATAACCAATAAACATTATCAGAATTTGGAATTAATGAGTCATATTATGTTTTAGGCTATTTCAAAGATTTCTGTTATGTTATGTGTCAACGAACACCACCCCTTTATGGACCATCTCCGAACCCACCTACACCGCTTTGTGGAGCGATACTGGAACTCATCCAAAGGCCATTGAATTTGACTAACAAACTCAATATGGCAGTTTATGAGTAAGTTGTATTTTTTGCTATTCAAAGGCGCAATTTTGTTAGTCGTTGATGCAAAAGATTTTTGAAGTGCATGTGGATAAACTGTTTTTATAAGTTGTTAACATGCATTGATTCAAACAAAGAATTTCATTGTTTGTTACTCCAAAAGCAAGGATGTAACGCAAGGTCCCATATTTGGGCTAACAACCGACATATCAAGCAATGAAAATGTGCCTTTATTTGGTAACTATCTAGTTATAATTTATTACTTCACCAACATGACTCTTACAGTAGATAATCATATTATTTCAGTGATACAGTGATGTCTGAGTTTGCATCAGCATTCCTTTGTAACCCATATGTGGAGCCAGTGGAAATGTTTCTTATACCAGCATTACATGAGGATGTTACGAAAAAGTTCCCCTTCCTTTCACTTATACATTGCCTTGAGGATAGTAAATTTATTAGCAAATTATTAATTAATGACTCGTGGTTACTACATTCGGTACTGTCATTAGAACCACCAGGATTTGGTGAGTAAAATTCAGTTCTGTCAAATGTCACAGATAGAACATTGTTAAATCATTTTACATATTTTTTATTTTGTTTTCAGTAAATGATATACGCAATATTAACAACACAAGACTGCCAAATAATCCTATTGTATTGAATTATCTTAAAATAATTGCTAAGTTGACTGTAAATGTTTGTAATAAGCAAATTACATATGAATATGAAGATTCACTGTATAGTCAAGAAACTGTTGCGGATAAGGATGATGACAGCGATAGTGAAACGGAGCCTAACCCAACATCAGTCAGGGAGAAAATGCTGCTTACAAAGTGCATAGAACTGTTGAATGAGCCTGATCGTTGTGTTATGGTCACATGTGCACAGATCACGGAGAGTGATCTCAGTGACGAGTTTTTGGATTACATGTCTGAGATATGTCACAATTTGTTACTAAGTCACAGGATGGCACTGCATAAGTATAGGTAAGTTTTGTTTTATATTATTTAACCATTTTAAAAAAGCGATAGACTTTAAGTTATGAATTAACAAAAACTTACCTTTAATGTTGGGAACATTTCAGTATTAAAAGCGAGCAGGTCTTCGCTCCCACCCCTAAATAGGAGCCCAGTCGTTGAGTTACGGAAATCGGCCCGTTCGGTTTGAAGACACCTCGCAACCGCATACTACATCGATTTGGTATCGACACGGGTTAAGGCTAAAACGTTTTTGCAGGTTGTTGTACACATTAGCGTTTAAGCCGATCTTCATCCGCGGGCTGTGGCGCTGGCTGAGCAGCATGAGCCACCTGTCGTCGTTCGGCGGCTCGGCCACGCCGCTGCTGTCGGCGCTGTCGCGCGGCATGGGCGCCGAGTACTCGGCCATCGGCGTGCACCGGCTGCTGGCGCCGCTGGCCGCCTTCTGCGCGCTCTTCTCGCTGCTCATCGGCACTCTGCACGACACGGAGTTCTGCCGCGATATGGACGACGAGGATGTTAAGATGAGCCGTAAGTTGTACTGGTTGAGGCGCTTCGGTTTGCTGTTTACCAACTTTTAAACTTTCGCGTTACATTATATAAAATATATAAATGTAAATAGCGGGATTGACGTGTATACCTTTTTGAATGACGTTTCGGTCAGCCGATGAACGGCTGAAACGTCGGGTTCAAAAAGGTATGTTGCTTTCTACTGTCGAAATTTTGTCGCTAAATAGATGAACTGTTTCATTATCCGACGTTTTATATAGTTCATCATCATCAGCCTATCGCAGGCCAATGCTGAACATAGGCCTCTTATTATTCTGAATTTACCTATGTATTTACAAATGGAATAATCTTCTTTTACAAGGTTTAACTATCTGTAACCGTCACACTAGGAGAATTCTTAATTGCGATTTTAAATTGTGGTATCTCTGATGCTAATGGTGTAATTATTTTACTGTCAATGTTTCTATGATTTGATAAAGCTGGGGTAGGCAATAAATTATATTTTAATCATGTCTATTATGGCTTCGATTCGTTAATGTAGCTTTTCCGATATTCATAAGGTAATATTACCCTCATGATAAATTGTACTTTTATTTTGGTGTCTGGCAAAAGCGATATGAACTACCCTACCTGCGAACTATGCCTTTATTAGAAACATATTCATCATCAGCCTATTGCCGTCCACTGCTGGACATAGGCCTCTCCAGTTGTTCGCCACCTAGGGCAAACTTCTGGAGGATATACCCATAATCGCGGCCTGTGGTATTTGGCTACGCCTTCTATCGTGATGGTTTTACCGCCACCAGTTGGTTGGCCAAAGCCTCGTTTGTTGTTCGGCAGGCACCACGGGCAGGTGAGGATGGCTTGTAGCGATAAAGGTGATAGGTCGCTCCCTTACATCCCATATTATTATATTAAACATTATGTTAACAGTGGTGTCCAGCTCATCAGTGACCGCGGGCGGGGGCGGGGGTCGCGTCCACGCGTTCGAGTTCTCCGAGCTGGGCGGGCTGTGCCGCACGCTGCGCCAGGTGTGCCTCGGGCTCGTGGAGCTGGCCTACCCCGAGTCGCGCCCCGTCGTGTGCGGCCAGTACAAGGACGCGGTGGGCAACACGCAGATCGAGCTGTCTGGGAAGAACCAGACGCCGGCCTGGTCACATTTGTTCAAAGTAAGCTCAGTTTGCGTTACAATGGTTCTTTCACAATCTTGTTATGGAGTTTGTTGTGGCCGCATGAGCGCCCATATTCTATCTATTTCATATACAGCAACCGCCATAAATACAGGGTGTCAAAGGACGAGCCAATTTCTTGCCAAGTGCTTATTACCTATATTATACGGAAAAAATAAAAAAAATCTGAACAATCCCCTTGAATTTGATTCTTATTTTTTACACACTGTATATATGTGACTAAGTATTATGTAGTATTATGTAGCCATACCTATAAAATATATTTGCTTTTAGCTGTAGATTATTTAATTTCTTGGTTAAGCGAGACGCAATAGTGCTAGGCGTTGCTTACTTTAATATCTCATACTACTTCCCAATATGACTTTCAAATCAAATTCGGAACTGATTCAGCATCTTTCAACGTCACTAATACTACTAGGAATACCAGTTTCTGTACGGCCGGGGAAAGCCCTTGTCCAAAAGTACGTATCGATCTACACGAACGTTGATTGCCGGCAGGTATGCACGCACCTCCTCCGCGCGCTGTACGTGCGCGACTCGCGGCTGCGCTTCTGCGGGGCGGAGGAGTGGCCGGCGGCCGGCGCGGTGCCCGAGGGCGCGGCGGCCGTGCTGGTGGTGGCGGGCACCACGCTGCGGCCCAACCCGCGCCAGCTGCGCCGCCCGCCCAGCCTGTCCGCGCAGCGGCCGCTGGACCAAGGTACGTCATCGTGCTGGTGGTGGCGGGCACCACGCTGCGGCCCAACCCGCGCCAGCTGCGCCGCCCGCCCAGCCTGTCCGCGCAGCGGCCGCTGGACCAAGGTACGTCATCGTGCTGGTGGTGGCGGGCACCACGCTGCGGCCCAACCCGCGCCAGCTGCGCCGCCCGCCCAGCCTGTCCGCGCAGCGGCCGCTGGACCAAGGTACGTCATCGTGCTGGTGGTGGCGGGCACCACGCTGCGGCCCAACCCGCGCCAGCTGCGCCGCCCGCCCAGCCTGTCCGCGCAGCGGCCGCTGGACCAAGGTACGTCATCGTGCTGGTGGTGGCGGGCACCACGCTGCGGCCCAACCCGCGCCAGCTGCGCCGCCCGCCCAGCCTGTCCGCGCAGCGGCCGCTGGACCAAGGTACGTCATCGTGCTGGTGGTGGCGGGCACCACGCTGCGGCCCAACCCGCGCCAGCTGCGCCGCCCGCCCAGCCTGTCCGCGCAGCGGCCGCTGGACCAAGGTACGTCATCGTGCTGGTGGTGGCGGGCACCACGCTGCGGCCCAACCCGCGCCAGCTGCGCCGCCCGCCCAGCCTGTCCGCGCAGCGGCCGCTGGACCAAGGTACGTCATCGTGCTGGTGGTGGCGGGCACCACGCTGCGGCCCAACCCGCGCCAGCTGCGCCGCCCGCCCAGCCTGTCCGCGCAGCGGCCGCTGGACCAAGGTACGTCATCGTGCTGGTGGTGGCGGGCACCACGCTGCGGCCCAACCCGCGCCAGCTGCGCCGCCCGCCCAGCCTGTCCGCGCAGCGGCCGCTGGACCAAGGTACGTCATCGTGCTGGTGGTGGCGGGCACCACGCTGCGGCCCAACCCGCGCCAGCTGCGCCGCCCGCCCAGCCTGTCCGCGCAGCGGCCGCTGGACCAAGGTACGTCATCGTGCTGGTGGTGGCGGGCACCACGCTGCGGCCCAACCCGCGCCAGCTGCGCCGCCCGCCCAGCCTGTCCACGCAGCGGCCGCTGGACCAAGGTACGTCATCGTGCTGGTGGTGGCGGGCACCACGCTGCGGCCCAACCCGCGCCAGCTGCGCCGCCCGCCCAGCCTGTCCGCGCAGCGGCCGCTGGACCAAGGTACGTCATCGTGCTGGTGGTGGCGGGCACCACGCTGCGGCCCAACCCGCGCCAGCTGCGCCGCCCGCCCAGCCTGTCCGCGCAGCGGCCGCTGGACCAAGGTACGTCATCGTGCTGGTGGTGGCGGGCACCACGCTGCGGCCCAACCCGCGCCAGCTGCGCCGCCCGCCCAGCCTGTCCGCGCAGCGGCCGCTGGACCAAGGTACGTCATCGTGCTGGTGGTGGCGGGCACCACGCTGCGGCCCAACCCGCGCCAGCTGCGCCGCCCGCCCAGCCTGTCCGCGCAGCGGCCGCTGGACCAAGGTACGTCATCGTGCTGGTGGTGGCGGGCACCACGCTGCGGCCCAACCCGCGCCAGCTGCGCCGCCCGCCCAGCCTGTCCGCGCAGCGGCCGCTGGACCAAGGTACGTCATCGTGCTGGTGGTGGCGGGCACCACGCTGCGGCCCAACCCGCGCCAGCTGCGCCGCCCGCCCAGCCTGTCCGCGCAGCGGCCGCTGGACCAAGGTACATCACCGTGTGCGCACAACTGCAAGGAGTGGCCCGCGACGCAAGCGATCCAGGATGCAGAAAGCTAAATTATACTTCTTGCTCCGATGACGCTGCTGCCCGTCATCGGCCTGTGGTATTTAGCTACGCCTTCTATCGTGATGGTTTTACCGCCACCATTCGGTTTGCCAGAGCCTCGTTTGTTGTTCGGCAGGATGCACCACGGGCAGGTGAGGATGGCTTGGAGCGAAAAGGTGATAGGTCGCTACCTTACGTACAAGAAGCTACGCCCTGCGATCGCCTATCCGCCTGCCCAGCGTGGCGATTATGGGTATATCCTCCAGAAGTTTGCCTTAGGGGGCGAACAACTGGAGAGGCCTATGTCCAGCAGTGGACTGATGATGATGATGAAATTATACTACCACCCACTTTAGTATTAAGTGAAAACTACCCAACGGATTTAAATAAAACTGGGTACAATTGTTATTCATACTCCTGAGCAGGTCATAGTATACTTTTCATCACGCTACAATCAATAGGAGCAGAGCAATAAAGGGAAATGTTGGGATAACGGGAGAAATTTTTGTCATGTATGTTTGAACAAGCACCACGCAAAAACTACTGCATGGAATCGAATGCGGTTTAGTATAGAGAACTGATAAACTTACTCTAAACACTTTTTTTTTTACAAACAGACATGTTCTTGCGACCACTGTTATAGAGGCGGCGTCCACACATACGTTGTAAACACGGTTGGCAATTAACAATAATAAGTAGGTAATTCAAATATCAGTACACATTCACAAGAGAAATATTCTTATTGCAGAAGAGGGACCACCACTAACCATCAAGGAGTTAAGAACTGTTACAATACTCAGGGAGATTCCATTTGTAGTGCCTTTTTCTACACGAGTACTTATATTTCAAGGTCTTCTAATTAGGTGAGACATTCTACTTTTGTTATAATGTCATAGAGGTGTAATGCGTAACTTGACGCGTCAACCTTCCTTATATTAAATGTGCATTCTTATTTTTAGGGAAAAACATGATCATTGGTATGAAATGACTAACTTTAATGAGGGTCCATCAATAAATATCAGCGTTCGTCGCACGCATTTATATGAAGACGCTTTCGATAAACTAAGACCAGATAATGGTAAGAATAACGATACCACTTTCAAGTTTGTTATTGTAACGTTTGTTTATTAAATTAATCTATACTTATAATAAATCTGTAGAGAGGTCAATTCTGTACATAAAATATTTTTTCAAAATAACTATCAGGGGGTGATAAGTGATCGATACTGATACCAAAAATGCAATCAGTAAAATTTTTGTCTGTCTGTCTGTCTGTCTGTCTGTCTGTCTGTCTGTCTGTATGTTCGTTATAGAAAAAAAAACTACTGAACAGATTTTGACGAAACTTGGTACAATTATTCTTCATACTCCTGGGCAGGTTATAGGATACTTTTCATCACGCTACAATCAATAGGAGCGGAGCAGTGACGGGAAGTGTTGGGAAAACGCGAGAAATTTAAACCTGTATGTTTGAACGCGCATTACGCGAAAACTACTGCATAGAATTGAATGCGGTTTTCACCAATGTATTGCTAGAGGTCTAACTTAAAACTTAGGTACAAGGTATAGATGGGTATTATATGGAAGTCCGTTATTTTTGAAACCCGATATCCACGCGAGCGACGCCGCTGGCACAGCTAGTAAATAATACGAACGTTTTAGAGCCTGATATGAAGTTAAAACTGCGTGTGCAACTAATCAACCAAGCAGGCGCCGAAGAAGCGGGAGTGGATGGCGGTGGCCTGTTTAGAGAATTTTTATCAGAGTTATTGAAGTAAGTAGAATGGATTTGTTCCATAATCATCTGCGCTTAATCACCAGGTGATTTAACTCTGCTAAAAATTGATAGAAGTGGAGTTACATCACCTGGCCAGGGTATTCAAGTCGTCTCGCTCCCCGCGGTCGTCTCGGCCATGGTGGGGAGCCGCCCAGCGTGGGTAGCCGTGTCCTCCTTCTGCGAGACTGTCATGTCCCGGAAGGAGGCCGCGGAGCGAGAGCGGGAGGATGACCCTTCCGCTCCTGCGCTCCGTCGTCGTAGAGGTGGCCGGACTAGGCGAGTTTATCGCCAATTCTTGCCGCCTGACGGGGTCCAGCCGGTAGGTGGTGCGGGGGCACCGCCGCCAGCATTGCACGGACCCCCGTCTTCGACGGATGGGAGTGGGCTCACCCTTCGGACCACTCCCATGACTCCCCCCTAAAGGGGGGAGCCAGTTGGGGCCTGTCATGACCAGGCCACGTCGGTGATGTCTTGGTGTACATACTAATAGGACCCTCGACACCACCTTTAAGGCGCATGACGAAGGGGCCGGGGTTTTTAGTGGGTATTTCCTGCCTCACTTCCATCTTCGAGGCGGGATGAGTCCCACATACCCCGCTGCTCCCCCAAGCAGCGGGAATGCATAAATGCATTTTCCCCGGCAAAAAAAAAAAAAAAAAAAAAAAAAAAAAAAAAAAAAAAAAAAAAAAGGGTATTCAAGTCGACTGTAGGTAAATAAATGTGATTTCTAGTTTACTTAAGTCACCTGCGATTTTCTGAAGTTAATTTTGTGGAAGTCGTACCAAGAGTACATGACCACGTGGGATGTTAAAAACGGCTACTCTAATCATCAAATGAACTGATTTTCTTTCTTTCTTTCTTTCAATCACCTGCGATTGTCTGAAACTATTTATGTGGAAATAGTACCAGGAGTACATAACCATGTGGGAAGTTGAAAACGGCGAACTTCGTATCGTTACAGAAATTAACATTAAGCAAATCCAATTCCATTTCCTGCTTCTACCCCAAAAGTAACATACCTACTTACATACCTACCTACCTACAAATATGTTCAACCTCCATTGTACTATTAAAGGGTTGTTTTTTTTAAAATGTCAAATTGTAAAGTTGCTGTCTTCAAAAAAGAAAAAATTGCGAACGAAATTCCCCCTCCCCTTTCCCGCCTCTTTGGGAGTCAGTTTCTAAAAATAATTTGTAGTAAGCACAGTTTGTAGTTAATACTACAATATAATACTTGATGTCCATTTACTCGTATATTGGGAAATTTGCTTAGAATACAAAAATGTTTCAGATCTGCATTTGACCCCAATAGGGGTTTGTTCCGGTTAACAAAAGACAACATGTTGTATCCTAATCCAGGAGTGCATTTACTGTATGACGACTTCCCGATGCATTACTTCTTTGTAGGCAGAATGTTGGGCAAGGTAAATTACTATTCTTTAGTAGTGTTCATTTCTTGATGGTCTTGTTCCGCCGATTAAGAGATAAATATGTAGATAAATACAATAATATTATAACGTATGAACTAACGACCTCAGGGCTATAATATGTCAAGGATTTTGCGTATTCATTTGCGATTGCTCATTAACACATAACGTATTATTACAAAAAATCTACCAATGTAATTAATATTTTATATTAATTCAGTTAACTGGCTTATTGAAATAAGCTATCAAATTCAAAGTATTGAATTCCGTATAAAAGCAACGTTGATTCTTGTAGCCAGTTTCCAGATTATGATTTGCTATATGTTTGTATTATACTTTGAGCGTTGGTTTAACGGTTTGATTCCTACATTCTTTGAGTGTTTTTTAAATATTGCAGGCGTTATACGAAAACTTGCTAGTAGAGTTGCCACTAGCAGAGTTCTTCCTTGGCAAGCTGTGCTCGTCTCGTGAGCCCGACGTTCACGCGCTGGCTTCGCTAGACCCCGGCTTGTACCGAGGCCTGCTCATGTTAAAGTCGCACGGCAGAAACGAAGTTCCGGACTTAGGATTGGATTTCACGATAGTTAGTGACGAGTTGGGCGAGCAAAGGGTGAGTTACATATTGTAAATTTACTTATGAAATGTCAGTGCTATCCCCAAACATTAACTACCCACAAATATCGAAAAAGCAATGTCCATAGTATTATTTTTTTCAATGATTCAAACTTTAGTAGGTATTAAATAAATCACCAGAATAAAGGAAAATGAATACAAATAAGTTTTCATAACCATTTCAGATAGAAGAATTAAAACCAGGTGGTGCAAATATTCCAGTAACTGCTGAAAATAGAATAGAATACATTCATCTAGTCGCTGATTATAAGTTAAACAGGTATGCTTTATACGTACAAAACTATTATTTCTTTTGTATTTGTAAAAGCAATATTTTTCTTAAGCCACACGTTGGGCGCCAATCATACAGAATTACATGATACTGTTTAATTACGTAATTAATTATTTATTTAGGTACCAATTTTTAACATATAATGTTAATTTATGTAAAACTATATTTTCTTTCATATTTACTTACCTTTTATTGAGTGGCTTTTATTTGCTGCCAACTTTGGCACCCAACATGTAGCAACAGAAGACTTTCTGTTGCTACACGTTGGGTGCCAAAGTTCGAAACATGGATATTTCACGAATGTTTATGGATAAGAATAATGATACTTTTAGACAAATCCGGGCGCAGTGCAACGCCTTCAAGCGTGGACTCACGGCGGTAGTGAACGCCGAATGGCTTCGGATGTTTTCGTGTCGCGAGCTACAGCTTCTTATATCGGGAGCCGAGGTGCCCATCGATTTGGAAGACTTGAAGGCATACACTCAGTATGCAGGTATGATTTTACATGTCGTCTATTATATTTTGTGTTACTTAGAACCTTAACGGGCTATCATGTATAATGTGTTTCCTTTTGTAGGTGGATTCTCAGCAACTCATCCGACTGTGCAGTGTTTCTGGAAAGTGGTGGAAAATTTCACAGACGACCAACGTCGACAGTTGTTGAAGTTTGTTACTAGTTGTTCCAGACCACCACTACTAGGTTTTAAGGTACGACGATTATCTAAACACTAGCTGTGCTCGCGACTTCGTCCGCGTGGAATAGTTATTTTTCCCCCGTTTTTTTTTACATTTTCCATTATTTCTTCGCTCCTAATAGCTGCAGCGTGATGTTCTATAGCCTAAAGCCTTCCTCGATAAATGGTCTATTCAACACAAAAAGAATTTTTCAATTCGGACCAGTAGTTCCTGAGATTAGCGCGTTCAAACAAACAAACAAACAAACTCTTCAACTTTATAATATTAGTTAAGATAATGTTTTACTTTGTAGAATAAACTTTCATTGTTAATGTCAGACCATTGCCGTCCACTGCTGAAAATTTAGGCCACCTCCAGCCGAACGCCGACCGTTCCGATCCTTAGGAATCGGTTCCTTCCCCCCTTGGCGAGCCATCTTTCTCGATTCATGGTACATGGTAGTGTTAAAGGGCGTTATTATAGGACATTTCGTTTACCAAAACAAGATTACGATTTCAACACCATCCTAGTCCATCGGCCCTCGGAACGCTAGGCGTTCTGCCGAAATCTTCTGCCCAAGTTCACTTCTTGGCGGATGACATCGTTACGGTTTCTATCAACCAAAGCCAAAACTCATGCACGTGTTACATGTTAATCGACGACAGTACCCCGTTTTTATATATTACACTAGCTGTGCTCGCGACTTCGTCCGCGTGGAATAGTTATTTTTTCCCCGTTTTTTTTTTACATTTTCCATTATTTCTTCGCTCCTAATACATAGTTGCAGCGTGATGTTATATAGCCTTCCTCGATAAATGGTCTATTCTACACAAAAAGAATTTTTCAATTCGGACCAGTAGTTTAGTTACTGAGATTAGCGCGTTCAAACAAACAAACTCTTCAGCTTTATAATATTAGTTAAGATTGTTAAATTCTTTATCAAATTTTGCTCTCGTCTAACCAGGATTTGCAGCCTCCGTTCTGCATTCAGTCTGCGGGCCCGTCGCACCGGCTACCTTCGTCCTCCACGTGCATGAACCTGCTCAAGCTGCCGGAGTTCAACCAGGAACACGTGCTGGCTGAGAAGCTGCTGTACGCCATACAGTCGGGAGCCGGATTTGAGCTTAGTTAAAGTGAGTGTGGTAAGTTGATTTTGTTTTTTTTTAATAATAGGTTTTCATATTGCTGTAATTCGCCTGATGGTGTTATACGAGTCTACGGATGAAGCGTGCTTATCCTTACTCATTCAATTGTTTTGTACAAAAAAAAACTTGACTTCCAAACGATGAAAATGGCATCTAGGTAGTACACCCTTTCGGTTAAATCGGTTTACAATTCACGTAGGTACTACACATACAGCAAAAAAAAAACAAATTTCAGTCAAATTGAGAAACTCCTCTTTTTTTTTCAAGTCGGTTAAAAATGGATTCATTCTCGTACCAGGTGTGTCCTGACTGCAGGTTATATGTCCTGGGGCACAAATAGTTCGTCAAGGGTTTATATTTAATTTTTTTCAAGAATTCTATATTTTGGTCATTACTGTATGTTTAAAACCGTACTGAATATAAATGTTTGTTAATTAATTATGTAAAAGTAAAGTGGTTTATAGACTAAAATGTTTTATGCTTTCTTCCACAGGTATCAGGACAAAGTAGCTAGTAGTTTTAAAATGAACTTATTTATTAAAGATTACAATGAAAACGTTTAGGAACTATTTTTTCACAGTTGTATTGTCTTTTCATCGGCTGAAATCTCAATGTGATAATAATAATGTTGAATAGTTGTTGTAAAATAAATGTTACCTTCTGGACTATTTATGTGTAACATAATGTATCTTAAATGTTTCTACTTGTGACCTACTATTTATTTTCTTAAAATTTTCTTTATTTCTTCATAGTAAATATGAACTTATGGTAAATTACCTACTGTAATGGACTGTTTATTTCTATATACAATGCGGTACATATTTGATATTTAATTGTCGTAGGTTAACTGTAAATAAAATAGAGAAATATTGTCGAATTTATATTTATAGTTACTACAAAAATAGGTGAATCAAAATGTATGTATAAAAAAGATTATTTTTGTTTTACGCAATTTTGTAAGTACGTATTATGTAAATGAATACATGTGTTGTCTCGTAATACTGGTATGTAGGTACTATTATCGCATCAAAAGATTCGATTGTGTCAAATTTTGCGATTTTATATTTTAGTACCTAATAAAGTTGTCCACCCCTGATGTTTTTGGTTTTTTATTAATATTCTATAATAAGATAGTCTAATAATTTCAAGAGATCTGATCAGTCTCAATCGGAAAGTTACAAATTAATTATTATTATAGTGAATGATGGTTCTGGTTGTTCATATTATTGCGCCGACCCGAAGAGGGCTGTCGACCCCAGAGGATCTGGAGCTTATATCAATACCTACACTCATTACGAGTTAGTGTAGTAAGCTCTTTGTACAAAAAACAGACGAGGATGTTTGGGTACGTGGCCGAAATCGGAACTAACGCCCGCGCTCAGACAAAATGTCACTTTTGTTGACGTTGATTTATGACATGTCATTTTTGTTTCACAGTTTCAATGTCGCCGTAATGCCTAAAACATTTTCGCTATGCATTTTCGTTCGGTACATGTCCATACGTCATGCTCGTCGTGTCTACGCATGGAAGTATCAAGTACTTCGTACAACAGGAAGGCGCTCTATCTATGCATATTGAAGCTAAAATAAAGAAAATGAAACCTTATGTTAAGGTCGTAAGAGTCTTGTTCAAAATAAGTCTTGTCAAAATAAGAACGTAACCAATGAGAGGGAAAATAGTGAACAAAACGTCCCTTTCTAGCAGCGACTAGATTGCTAGATAGAGTACGAAACACCGGACCTGGGCCCCTACCACCAAAAACGAAAACGATCGCTCGCTGAACGGATGGCGTACCTACCCTTGAGCCATGAATCTCTCTCATTTGCCCCGTGTTTGAATATACAAACTAAAATTCGTCAAAGTTGATTTTCGTTAATTTAATTCATATATTCAAACACGGAAGGGAATAATGGGAGGGATTGATTTTGCAAAAATACGCAATCCGTTCAACGAACGATCGCTCTCGAACCGGTGATAGGGGCTCTGACAACTTCACATGACATCGCCGACTTTGACGTTGGTGGCGGGGATTTTTAATTTGTTATATTTTTCTTAATATGTAATTAAAATGGGGAGAATTTGTGTCGTGGGGGCTTGTGAAAACGAGTATTATCCGGATTGTAGTTTGTCTTTTCACAAGTAATACTTTTAAACATAACTTGTTAATGAAGAATTAGGGTGACCATGCATTATTATCCAATCATAAAGTCCGTTGTTTTTTTGTATCGGAAAGAGCGTAATCTGTGTCTTTTATTATTTATGTTTCGACGTAAAGGAACGTACTATATGTACGTTCCGTTATTTAAAAAAAACACACAACACAATGTTGAAAAGAGTAACTACACGAATTTCTTGCCGGTTTCTTATCGGTAGAATGCTGCTTTCCGAACCGGTGGTTTGTAGTTTTGACGATTTGTTAGTGTTTTTAACCGACTTCAAAAAAAGGACGACGACTGAGTTTTTTTTTTGTCAGTTTGTTACCACATATCTCAAGAGAGTTGTGAATTCTTTTTTTGTTCGAAAGGGTGTACTTCCTAGTTGGTCCCATTGTCGCCATATTGAAGTCGGTTTCTTTGCAAAAAGAAGTGGTGTTATTTAAAAAATGATTATGAATAAAAAATATTTTGGCTTTCAATGTTGGCCTTTTTTTTGTACGTATGTATTGTCATTGTCCTTAAATCATATTTTAATATAGTCACCCTATTCAGAGAGAGACAAAAGGGACATGCACTGTGCTTTCGTTCGGCTTCGATTTTCCGACAACAGCTTGTTCCTTATATATTACTTCTATGTGTCTACGTAAGTATTGTTTATACCCTCATGCCCTCTACATACTACACAGTAGCAAGCTCGTAAGAGCAGATTGTTATCAATTCACTGATTGTCTATGTCATTCGTACTGACATCCTTGAGCGGTTGAATAGCACGGAGATGTTGTGATAACAGCGTTTAATTTTAAATAAATGGTAGAAAGGTGGCTTATAAATAAATTTTATTGTACTTTCATTCAGAAAACGGTGGAATGGTGGAAGAACAGGGATATATTTTATTAGTTGTCTATTTTCGCTTCGCAACTTACAATATAATGTCTGCTTATGTTAGATGATAAATAAATCTAGGGCTGCATTCATAGTAAAGAAATTAAGTATCTATAAACAGCTAGTTTTCAGTTAATCGTCGACAACTGACTAGTGGTGGTTCAGGACTAAAGTGGAGAGGTTTTTTATTGCTATGGAAGTCAAGACTCAGTTTGGGCCATTGCGCCGCTTTGGTTTTGTTTTAACTAGGTACTATATAGTGCCTATATTGCAACAAATCCCATAATGTAGACAGGCAAATTCTGAAACGGCTATACGCAAATCGTCAGACGAAATCGAGCATAAGTATATTCTTAAAAATAATAGCAATCACCGGTCAAGGAGATGACTATAAAAAAAGAAGTTAGTGTTCACACATGGTTATGTAGGTACTTACTTGTGTATTAGGATTCTACGCTGTGGGTCCTCCGGACGCACGCAGCCCGCATCTCGCATTATTCCCAGAGTCAATCACTCACGGAGATTGAATAGGCGATGCGGATTCAATTAAAGATTTATTGCCGCCATCACCTCGGCGTTCCGCTCCGCTGAGTATCTGCTGTGTACAGTCGCCGTCGACGGCTTCAGGTGATGCTTTAAAGGCGTTTCTGTAAAAGCTCTTCTGGTTTGAATTTATTGTTGTAGCAAGTTTGAGTGGGATTCTCATATTTTAGAAAAAGTACCTATTCCTAAAATTATCGGTGCCAATATCGAAGTATTAATCTAATTATCATCATTTTGCTTGGTTGTTGGGTGTGTTAAGATTTAAAGCCAAGTCAGTCTCATGCTGTCTTGCCCATAGTGACAGTCAAAACAATGGACAACGAACCAATCAATAGCAAACAAGCACTTTTGGTATATACGCGAAACATTACCTACGATTATCTAAGACATTTTCACGCTTTCCAAAAATTAGACTTCTGCGCAGGTGGGTACGTCGGTGTAACTTATTAATCGCTATTTTCAAAACTTTTTTTGCCATCAATCCTGGTAGACCTATAACAACACTCACATTAGTAGGTATATAAGTATCTACCTACCACTACTCTGCGGTTGACAAAGACTGATTATAATGCACCACTTTAGCCGCTCAAACATTATTGCAAAATATTGTATTCTTGCCAATACTTTAGCCCGTGATTGTACACAGCCCAGTCGCTAACGAGGCTTTATCGCCCGCTCATTTACCTCTTTCTAAACACGTATACTATGTTTAATAAATTACACATCTAATAAGTAACCGTGAACTTGAGTTGGGGCTCATCAATAACATGCATTAATATTGGCTTAGGTGCATTCATCGGTTCCAATATGGCGGCCACTCGCCGCCATTAGCGTTTTGACAGTTGCAATCAATCTCGGCTGATGAATGAGTTTCGCGAGAGCGTGCCTGCTCGTGTGCGGTAGCATCCACAAGGAGCGGTGCTTAATAATGGTTGCCAAACTCTCCCAAAATAAGTAAGCCTGCTATTTATAAAAATAAGCCAATCCGTAAAACTTCAGCTTTATATTCCTTATCAAATGAACCCGGAAGACTGAGACAAAGGCAGGATATTCAAAATGTTTTGCATTGCCTAAAAAATAATTATTATTTTTAAATTCCATAACGCTATTCCTTACTCCTCTACTTAATTAAAAAGGTGTAATTTGTTTACAACAAACTCCCAGAATTTTGCCCCATTAGCCGGCAACCCTACCTTAATCCCGACTGCGGCTAAGAATCCTATCTTTGATGAAAGCAAAACGTTGAAGAATGATAACTTCAGTTATTTATGAGAGGTCATTTAAAGGGGCGACTTGTGTGGTGTGCTATATAAAACTTGATGAACGCGATGCCAATATAAACATTTTTACAACTAAGTAGGTAAGTATAGTAGGTAGTCAGGTGATTACCTATATAGGATTAAGTATTAAATAGGAGAGCTCACACCGTGATGCATAATTGATTTTATAATTATTCTGTAGGTATAATTTAAATTTGCAATAGGGGATGAAGCGTGGTACCCTACGTTCACATTTCATTCGGACGGAATCAAGAATTGCGTGGGTGCGGCCTACCTCCTATACCTGGGACACATAATAAAAATTAAGGTGCAAATACATATACCAAAAATCCTTGGTTATGTTCAATAATATGAATGTAAAGTAACTATTTAGATACAAGTAAGTACCTATTTCCCTACTTAGATACATAGAGAAGATAGAATACACCTAGCGTTTGTAGTATATGTTCTACAGTATTATTTTAAACAGTCATGTTCTACTATTTGCTCGACACTTTTGTAACACAGTGACAGCAATTATGACACATTATGATGGATCGTGCCGCCTGCCCGTGCTTGCCCTGTAAATATGTCATGTTCGTCAAGTAAATTAATTGATGGTGCTCAAATTCACCAGTCACTGCGATCGTTTCTTTATATTTTTATGATGGTTGATTCCTTTTTTTCTAAAACACTGACTGCTGCTTATTACCTACCCTCAACTAACTTTAGGCATTTTAAGCACCAATCCTGATTATAAAATAAAGCAATTTGTGTTCTTTCGGTAATCACTAAGTAGATGTAGTAGGTATAAAATAAAGTTACTTTTGTCTGTCTGTGTCCCTGTGTATCTACCTATGCTTAGATCTTTAAAACTACGCAACGAATTTTGAAGTTGTTTTTTTAATAGAGTGATTCAAGGGGAATGTGTATATAACTACTTATTATAGTAGAGTAACACTGATTTTTAGAGGTTTCTAATGTGTTTTTTAAATACTCTAAGCGAAGCGAGGGTAGGTCGCTAGTAAGATAATAAATTGCACCGTCAAAAATGTGATTCTGTATAATGGCCGATCCACACTCTCCACGAGGCGACACGAGGGGACGCGAGTGCGAGAGTGAGGACGGTGCGCTCGTGTCCCCTCGCCTCGCCTCGCCGTCGCTCCACTTTGTGTCGGTTTTTCGGACAAGAGTCAAGACGCGAGGCGCAGCATAGCGGGCAACTGAATTAAAACGAGAGTGTGGATGGCCGTCACTCTTGCAGCCTCTTCTCGCCAAGACTCGTGTGGAGAGCCTCTAGGAGGCGCCTCGCGAGAGTCTGGATCTGGCATTAGGTAAAATTACTGTGTGACAAATTGATCCTACCTGCTAATAATTTTAGCGGCGGAAGTTAGTATGCACAGACCTGTGTAAGGTCTAGAGGTAGGTACAACAATGAGGACGAGTCTAGCACAGTTAGGTTCCAACGTATTTCCTTAAGCCATCCAATAGGGGATAATTGAAATTCAGCAATGTCCTCTGGCAACTAAGTCATCGCACATTGTCTTCATGATTGAATTAGCAAGCTGCTCACGCGCAGCCGAGCGGCTGTTCGGTGCACGGTTTTGGTGAGTCTCATTTCAAGCATCCGAAATGTATGGAAAGTTACAAGGATACCTACCTAAGTATTTGGGTTCATCCTATCGGAAATGAGCAGCGGTATCTCATTGCGTAAGAAACTTGTCTAATTTTTGGGGGCATTGGTACCTTTAGATAACATCATGCCTATAAGTTTGTATTTTGAGATACCTTCATATGAGGCATGCATGAATAATCTGCTTCACCTGGTTCCCCTATATGTAAAATTTAGATGGTAAATCTCTAATAATTGTAGGAAGCAACATCAATACCTACTTGCCATTGGTAGGTATCTCAAATATCAATATAAATGATGATTTGTGCGTAATGTTTAATTTAAACCCCTTGAACCAGTACCAATGCTCTTATTATTAATATTTCAAGGAAATATTTATGCTAACACATGCCTTTGTTTCTACAGCGCCATCGTGCAGACCACACACCTTCTAACAGGTCTAAATGATAGCGCAATCACAGGTTCGTGACTTCTAATTTGCAAGTTTCGAACAACAAAAGTTCCTCATGCCGCGTCAGGTTGCCGCCATACAACTATATAGGTGATCCGTTTAATTGTTCCATCGTTGACACGTACCGCTGACCGCACTCGAGTATTGCGTACAAACTACAAATTTAAGTGACAAAGCTCACGCGGGTGGTCCCCGGACATTGTTCTCTGCGCTCCCATTTCTCGGAAGGTCAGTCATACATAGGTTCTGCAGTAAAGCCTTGCCTAGGATCGTAAACGAGGCCTGTAATTATAGGGAGCTCGAGCGCTGAGCCCCGCATATGAGGAAGTCGGACTAAGTATGGAAAATAGGAACGCATAATGATAGAGCGTCCTTTCTAAGAATTATTGTTAGCTGGTGATTTGGTTCCATAAATTTTACTGTGTGATTTGGGATTGAGCTATCCAGAGACGTTTACATATCTCGTGAATTATCCTCATTATGTCTTATCTTATAGATCTTCCAGTTACACAATTAGGTCGGATATTAAGGGCATACCTATTATTTAAGCTAATTGCTTTTGAATTAAATTATTTATATAGTTTGGAAATAAACGTAAACTGTGCTGGTAATTAGATAGACGGCGACCGGCACGGCGTAAACAGCGCTCAGTGCCAACTTCTTTCTTTCTTCTTTTTTTAACAACCTATAATGTCCTACGGCTGGGCAAAGGTCTTACCCAAACTTTTCCACAGTTCTTTGTTTAACTGGCTTAAAAAGCCTGCCAACCTCTGATTGATGGATCACATCGTCACACCATCTTTTCTTGGGCCTCCCCTTCGACGATACTCGTCTTCTGGCACCGATTGTGTGACGCTTCATCTCACCTGCTTCATCCCGCACACATATCCACGATTCCAACTATCCGGCGAAAATGTCAAACATTATAAATCAACTTTAAGCGCGATTTCTCCTTAGGTGTTATGGGTCTTATAATTTAAAGCAGGCTTCGGTTGTCGGGCGTGCGGTGCGCTGGTCGCGGTCGCTGCGTCGCGTCGCGTCGCGCCCCGTGTTCGAGTGCACCGAGGCGGTGCGACGCCAGCCGCACCGCTGCACTAGATTTGATCTGACGCGAGATAAATCCGCACTCGCTATCTATTTCAATTTCATTGGAGCGAGCGCGATATCTCACAAATATCAGCCGCTCCGGCCCGCTCGCGACCCGCGGACCACCCAAGACGACTCTAAACATAGAATCGTTTATTATTTATAGTCCCAAATGATTCCGACAGACACGAAAATAATCGGATTCGTATATTTAACGGTCTGTTTATTAACGCTGTATTCAGACCATTATTTTTGATGAACACTTCATAAAGAGCAATGAGAGCGCAATAAAAAAATGTCCTCGTAAATAAAGCTGAGTGCATCTACATGGTGTTTACCTACGTGTATTTAAAAATAACGGAAAATGTCATATGTAATGATCAAGTAACTATAGTGCAAGCCCGGGTGTTTTGGAAATCATACAATTGCAGAGAAGTTGAGATGGCAGTCGGGCTGAAGCTTTGTCGGGCTGAGGCGATGAGGGTTCGTACCCGTCCTAGCGTTGTGACGTCATGATTCGTTCCCTTCCCGTCCCTCCGACCTGGGGCCCTACTACAGAAAACGAAAACGATCGTTCGTTGAACGGATCGCGTATTTTTGCACGGGGGGACAAATGAGAGGGATTTATGGGGCAATAATACGCGATCCGTTCAACGAACGATCGTTTTAGTTTTTTGTAGTAGAGCCTCTGATACGTTCACATCACTACAAAACTGCCTTCTCAATCTCTCGTGAAAAAGGTATCTTAATGATGATGATTCAAAATGTATATGCTTTGTTTACCCCGTATAACTACATGCACTGACCTATATTGTACTTCTAGAAAATGAAACCTCTAATTTGTACAAACATTTGATAACTGGTTTTTCGCAATTTGCAACTTCCGGTACCTGCTACCAAGCTACCGGGACTGTGAAACCTAAGAATAACTAAAGTGCACTGGTTCTCGTAAAATCTTTCTTTGTATGGGATGTATGAGAGCGACCTATCATCTTTTCTCTCCAAGCCACTCTCACCTGCCCGTGGTGCATCCTGCCGAATAACAAACAAGGCGCTGGCAACAGGCCGATGACGGTCAGCAGCGTCAGAGCGAAGAGCTACGCCCTGCGATCGCCAACCCGCTTGCCCAGCGTGGCAATTATGTTCAAAGCCAAACCAGATGTTTGCTCAAAGTGGTGAACTTCTGGAGATGCCTGTCCATAGTTCTGCGATAGGACTGCGATAGGATGATGATGATGATGATCCTTGTAAGTGTGTTTAAGTCCATATGTAACAAATGAGACGACCTGTAGCTTACGAAACACTCCACTCCAAAGCTACACTTAATTTAGACGATAATAAAATGAGGTATGTCTGTCATCCAACTCGTTTGTTTGTAACCGATTTTGGTTGTTAACACACTGCTTTTATTTTCGCGTTTCGGACCCTCATATTTTACGAAGTCCGGTCAAAGGGAATTGCTTGTCGTGGTCCCATGATTTAGTCGTGAGACACACCACGCTTAACTAATGCTTGTAATGGTCACTGGTTTTTGCGCTCGATTTACTTATCATACAGATAAGATAAGATAATCATTTATTGTCAAACTGTGTACAATGGTGTTACAAATAGTTGTTATACAGATCAAACAGTTTGTCCATTTCGGACGTACAATAGTAATTATAGTTGTCAATTGAAATTGTTTATACGGAATTAATTAATTAGTAAATATTTAGTCAATATAGGTAATAATTAGTTAGTCATTTTACATTAAAGTATTCATTTAGATAAGTCAAGGGATTTACCATCAGCTGTATATTTCGATTCCATACCCTGATAAAGATTTTCTCCAGTCGCTACAGAGGGTACATAATAAAGTTGACCAGATTGTTCTAAGAAAAACGATTGTTCTAAATTTGAAAATTTATAAATGCTTACGCTCGCCCACACGCACACAAACATCTTTTAGTTATTCGCCACTTTGGGTAAACATCTTGAGGCTTCCTTTCCGATGACACACCGTGTTGCTGCCCGTCAGCGGTCTGTGGTATTTAGCTACGCTTTCAATCGTGATGGTTATTAACCATCGGTTTGTTATTCGGCAGGATGCACCACGGGCAGATGAGGATGGCTTGGAGCGAAAAATGATAGGTCGCGCCCTTACATCCCCAAAGCTGACCTTCTTAGGATCTCTTTAGGATTTAGGTAGATATACAATTGATATGACCGCAACAATTGATTATAATAATTTGAATAATATTGGAGTTCTTGGATCCTACAACTGGGGTGCGATTTGTTTTCTTACTAGAAAATATATAAATAGGTTAGTTTGCGCCGCGAATATTTTTGTAGGCTCGGTGTGTCACTGTACTAATGTATGTCTGTACGAAACTCCAAACCGCTGGAATCCAATGAGCAACATCCAAATGAAATGTCAGATATTCGACAATATAATATCTTGAGAATTCATTGTGAGCCGTAAATTTTGTTGCGTGTCTACGATTCGAATTATAATACTCGTAGTTTCATCGTAAAATTGGTAGATGAAAAATTGGAACGACAGTCTTTGAACTTTAATCTGGATATGCCTAAGTTGTATTTGCGACCGATGTATTGATTCAGGAAACCAATCTTCTAATGTTTCTTAAAAAATATGAAAGAGGGAGTTGATTTAGTTTTGTCAGGAGGAGGTTTGAGCAAGCCTTCTTTTTAACACTGAGTGAAAATGGGAGGGTTATTAGTAAGTATATTCAGGACGTGGTCTATTTGTTACTAAATTTAGACAAAGCGATACGAAAAAGAATCACGCCCAAAGCTAGAAAATATCTGGTTTTGCAATGTAAAAATTACTGTTATCTTGAAAAAATAACTGTAATTTATGAGACGTCATATAAATAGTAAATAAATAGGGCTTACCTATTACTCGGTATCTAGATTGCCTTTACCGAAATCAGCAAAATTCAAGGTTAATAAGATCGCCGAACCGACCACATAAAGGATTAGGGTTACGGAGCGCTGCCAATGCGGAAAGGTTGTGGTATAAAGTTTAATTGTCCGTGATTATTGGGCATTGTATCGCATGTGTACACTCGGACGGAAAAGTGATTGGTAGGAAAAAATAGATGCGAAGGACGTATTGTTAGTCACGAGTCGTGAACTCCATTTCACGATCGATTGATTTTTAATGCATTATAATAGCGATAAATGGCAATATTCTGTGCTTTTGATTTCGATTTCACTGTACTATATGCGTTTATATCGATATAATGCATAAGGGTTCAATATATTCTTGTTCTGCCCCAGGGTCGCGAGTTCAAGGCCCTGCTTTTGTCCTACACTCTTGTGATTTGTACTACTACCTGTATTGTATTTGGTAGTTAGATACGTAATATGCTAGCATTGTTTGGTTGACAGAACCTTTGAGTCTTCAAAAATAGGGGGAATACCAGTTTTGCATGAGATCCATACCTTATTATTTCTCAGATACTACAAACAAAAATCTTTAGATTATCCTCCAACAAAAGGTTGTCTGGAGGAGATCGATCGATTAAAGCGATAAGACCGTTTAAATTGTACTTTAATATGTCTTTGTACCAAGCTTTATGTTAACTTTTGGGTGTACCATTAAAAATATCTATCTATCTATTTAAAGGTTTAAATCTCAGTCGCAATCTGTCCTTAACTAAACAAATTTTTGATTATATACTCGTAATTTATGAAAATAGGCATCATCAATGCTCGCCAAGTTGCACGCCAACACATCTCGACCCAAATTAATACATATCTTAACTAATATTATAAAGCTGAAGAGTTTGTTTGTTTGTTTGAACGCGCTAATCTCAGGAACTACTGGTCCGAATTGAAAAATTATTTTTGTGTTGAATAGACCATTTATCGAGGAAGGCTTTAGGCTATATAACATCACGCTGCAACTATTAGGAGCGAAGAAATAATGGAAAATGTTTAAAAAACGGGAAAAAAATAACTATTCCACGCGGACGAAGTCGCGAGCGCAGCTAGTCTATGTATAAATTGGGACTTGGAAAGCTTTCATTCATCTTTAGATCGTATAATAAATATATTACTAGGTAGGTACATTCGAGGTGGTGCAGGTGTATTCGAATGTACCGAGGTCGTGTCCCGTCTGATATCCGTTGTTGTACATCACAAACAACAGACAACAGCGTCGCTCCTCCGTCTGGGGGAGTGTCGGCCGCTGTCGCCACTACGTGGGTGGCATCTCGCTCTTGTTTCCCGACAAAATGACGAAAAAATATTTAAATCCCCAAAGGAAATTAGTCCCTCTAAAACATGGCTCGGACATGTGTTACTTTTTTCGCTTTAAACATGTCTCCGGACAAGATTTATGGGCTGGTTCCTTTTTAAATTTTGTGGTCATGTAAATTTTAAGACGTAGACTTTAATTAAAATACTTAGGTCACATGCCTACTCAGTTGTAGATAGACATTATGGTCGCTCACGTAACGTATAATGTAGACGATCTCTGTAAGTGTTATTCCGTGCTAGCATGGCACATGGGAAGAAAACCATTATCTTTGTTATGTCGATACTGTTAATTATAAGTATAATGATTGTTTTGGCTTACATTATACAAAAATAGGTAGGTAGGACTTCTGCAGGTTTTAATTTTGCGTAAGAAATTTATGTTGTTCCCACCTTCGGCTGCTACATCATAATGTAGCATACATACATATACTTCTTTTCTAACTCATCATCATTTGCTTGCCCTGTTCCCATTATCTTTCTTTATAATTTCACCGTCTCATATTATACGTACATATAATCTGGGGTCGGCGCAATATGTTTTCTTCTTCCATTCATCCCTATCCATATAATCCTCTATTTTATCCTAATCTAGGGGCGGCATCGTCCCCTCCACCCAATCACACTCATGTTTATTACGGTATTGGTCACATGTTCAAACTTAATAGTTCAATTAATATTGAGTTAGTAGGTATACCAGAAAATGCTCTGATTTCTTTAACGATAATTAAAATAATCTATCTTCTATCTATATCTATACTTATATTAAATCTGTAGAGAGGTCAATTCTGTACATGAAATATTTTTTCAAAATAACTATCAGGGGGTGATTAGTGATCGATACTGATGCCAAAAATACAATCAGTAAAATTTTTGTCTGTCTGTATGTTCGTTATAGAAAAAAAAACTACTGGACGGATTTTAACGCAACTTGGTACGATTATTCTCCATACTCCAGGGCAGGTTATAGTATACTTTTCATTACGCTACAATCAATAGGAGCAGAGCAGTGACGGGAAGTGTGTGGGAAACGGGAGAAATTTTTATCTGCATGCGTGATGCGCATCACGCGAAAACGCGGTTTTCACCAATGTATTGCTAGAGGTCTAATTTAAAATACCGGTACCATTTTATGGAAGTCTGTTATTTTTGAAACCCGATATCCACGCGTGCGACGCCGCCGGCACAGCTAGTATTAAATATTATTCATTCACTCTCATTGCCAATCGCGATCCCGGCAGAATTTAATCTTTGAAGTGCCTGGGTTTAACTTACCTAACAATAAAACCTCATCCTGCTCACAATTTACTTGTTATTTCGATAAAAAGAAGCATAAAAAACATGTCCATAAAGCGAAGTACTACAAGATGCTTAATTTTTTATTACATTCGGTTTGTTTGATCAAAACCCCTCTTTAGATTATTTACCTGGGGAGTTTCTAGTATTTTTATGGAATGATAAGAATTGTGTGCGTGGGGTGCGCGGGCGCAGGTAGGGCGTAGCACAGGTAGCACAAACAGCTACTGTTCGCGTCCTGAGTACACAGCTTAGTCATACAATGTACGTAGTAGGTGGACCATGAAAGCGTTATGCAACACGGACAGGAATGGGAAAAGTGACCAAAAAGGGGTCTGCGTATGAATGGGTTCGTTCTGAACCTTCAAGGAAACACAATAATTCTGTTTAAACTGATTAATCTAAAAACGCGCATGAAAATCTTCTTGTCAACTGAAAGTGTCTTTAACCTCGTGAAGGTCCTATAAGAGAAGGGAATAAGTACTTAGATCCTGTTGCTTCGGCATAAAGCGCAAAACCTACGTGTTTCGTTAAAAATATTTTTAACTTTACAACAAAAAATTTTTTTACCCGTTTTTAATGTTGGTATGTTCCGAATTCAAATGTCCCAATCCCAACTCATGCAATATATCCAAAACCACTTGGTAACCCTGTTCAAGAATGATAAATGGCGTGTCGTGTCTGTAGATAAATATATTTGGACGGGACTCCTATTTGCTTATTTTATATCTGATGACGAACGCGGTAGGTATCCAGAACGATTCCGAGATTCAAACATATTTCAAATAAGTAGAATAAAAAAAATGGTTTATTAAACGTAATGTTACAACAGTTTGTTTGAAGTTAAGGGTTGAACCTTTTTTACTTCATTAGTTGTTTATTTTGAAATACTTAACTATATTTTATTTAATGTTATTTATTTTTACTTAAACTATACTTACATTTTATTTATTGTAGCACATCATAGTGGCATTCCCTCGCGTGATAGAAAACGATAGAGACCTTGCCATTTCCCACCGCCATGCCGGCTTTTGAGATAGTTCTGCAGTATATTTGCAATTATTGCAATCAAATATGGATGTAATAATTCAAAACAAAACACTCAAAAAGATACTCTATAATATCATTAGCGCAACATCACATTACTGCTGTTTTTGTTTCTTTCAACAATTTCAATTGAACTTTCACCAAGAGGTTATTATTAAATTCACCAAAATACGAGTATCTAGCGTCAATACGCACATAAGGCACATTTATAAAATTTTCGTGTTACATTATTGGATTTTGCTCTAATTGATTCCATACTTATTCCTCAACTCGACCCATAAGTCTATAGGACATATCCTATAGACTTCTTTCCTGTTGGTCACAACTGCGAAACGTAAACTAATTCCGTGGTGGATTGACTCCGTTGTTTATCCTCCGCACTCCTGTAACAACGGCTCGCTAAATGCAATTACAAACATCGCCCACTGTCCGACGCTTATTGTACTCATCGCTTTTAGGGGTCCGTACTAGGGATACGCTACCGACTGATGGCGGTATAACCATCACGGTTGAAGGCGTAGCTAAATACCACAGGCAAATGACGAGCAGCAGCATTACTGGAGCGAGAAGCTACGCCCTGCGATATCCAGCCCGCCTGCCCAGCGGGGCGGTTATGGCAAAACTGGAGAAGCCTATGTCCAGCAGTGACTGCGATAGGCTGATGATGATGATGAGAGACTTTTGAATGTGGAATTTCAAACAGCTTAGGTATAAATATTTATTCTAGGTTACTACCTAGAATAAATAGTTTGCAAAACAAACAGGACGCAAAATAAAAAGCCAATTGGTCGGACATCTGAAGCCGAGGGTAAAGAGGCCTTAATTTAATTACTTAAATGTATCCGTTCTACACTAAAATTGGCGTCCATATCTACTACAAATCATGTAAAATTCACTCTTTAATTTAAGAAAGTCCTAACGTTACTCCAAGAAAATGTTGACGAAACAAGATAAAGCTCAACAAAAAATGTCAGGGATATAGGTATGTAACTTTTAAACGACTCGCACTTGACTCATTTTTTAGCCTTTTATTTATACAGGAGAGCCCTTCTCGAAACTGATGACAAGAAATTACCGGCGAGCTAGAAAAAACGAAAAGAAGTAAAATGGTTGAGGTGCCATTTTTGAAGAGCTATTTACAGTGCAAATTCATGAAGTACGGCTGCAATAAGTAGAACTAAGGAGCACAATCGTCAAGTGAGCATTGTGTTCGTACAAAAGGCTAAAGGACCATGTTTGTATTCGAATTCTACGTAGTGTAGTAAATTTCCTGTGTACTTAACAACAATAATGTTACAACGGTGTAGAATAATATTAGGTTAGGCTGTCGTCCCTTATTGCACAAAATCTTACCGATTGCCTACACTTTTCACGTATTGTCGACAATGTGCTTAACTAAAATGCAACACTACATTTATATGATTAGCCCTTTTGAACTTTTTGAAATCAAAAACAGTATCTAGATCGGTTTAAACGTAGGTAAGACAGATTTGCGGTACAAATCATTACCAATAGTCAAGTAGCCTACCTATATTTATATACATATTACCTTTATTTAACTACTTACCTCGCAATACTTCCCCAATTATTTTATTTTTCGAAACAATAATAAGTAAATCGCTATCGTTTCAAAAATAACAAGAGGCCATCACATGAGATATTTAATACTTACAAAAAAAAGATTTGTCTCAATTTGTATCCTCTCCAAGACCTAAATTGTTGAACAGGCTTTAACATACCCAAGACAATTATTTCAAATTATTAGTTCCGCGTGCCGCCACATATCATTTGCGAGTGTTTAAGGCGTCAAACGTGTTCCCGAGATTTTCATCACGACTACGGCTCTTAGTACATATCATTCTAGCCAGCTAATGTCAGATGACAGGTTATAAAGGAACTAGCTATTAGTGCGCCTAGGTAGATGCCTAAGGCGTTCCCAATAAGTGCCGCCACTCTTCTCGGCTTAAAATTGATTGAAATATCTAGGTAGGTACAACGGGTAGGTACATCATAAAGCTGATATTGAGTATTTAAACTTCTACTGAGTAAACGGTCTTGTTTTGTTGGCGAAGTATTTTTAATCCAGAAAAATATTTACCTACCTAGGTATTTGTTAGCATCATTTTCATGATATTTATGTCAAATCATTGTAGGTACATATCATATAAATCATTTATACATAGATCATTTCGAATCGACTGCTTCATCATCATCAGCCTGTATCAGTCTACTGATGGGATGTCCATCAGTAGACTGATACAGGCTCTCCAAATGTTCGCCACTTTGATCGATCCTGGGCTTCTCGCATCTAGCGTCTGCCAGCCGTCCTGGGTAAATCGACACTCCACCTGGCCCGAGCGCGTCCTACATTAGGTTTGCGAGACGCGGTTCCGACTCTAGAACTCGTTCGACTGTTCAAAGTTTACAGTTTAAAGTTGACGGAATTGCAAACTCTTTGTTTCTTGATCGCTACGATATGACCTTCTTTAAACGTGGTCTTAAAGGTGCTCTTTGCTCACGGTAGGCAGCGGCATGGCTGTGTCAATATTAGATGCGCCGCTAGCTCATCTGCCACCAATCGCTAAGAAAAAATGATTCGAGTTTTGATTGTTTGTTTTAAGTGAAGCGTGTAAAAACAAAAAGTAAAATTCTAAAATGGAGCTGTCAATGCGCAACGCCAACACAATTCGTCTCGCGAACCGTTGCGATTGGTTTCGTTGCCGGATTCCCAGGGCGGCGCGGGAGTCGGCGCGGACGAGCGCACGCCGCCGGCCACTCTAGTGTGAACTCAGGAAGCACGGCTTTGCCCGTGACTGGTCAGCGCCTCCACAAATTGTGTCCATTGATTTAATACACTTTTAACATTTATCGTGTCTTGTTAATATTTTCTCAATCTCAACTTCATTCGCATGTCCTGCTTCCAAACGATCTGTGTTCGATGTAATATGCTTTTACACTCAGCTACCCTCATGTTTACTAAAGCCTTTTCAATTCATTACAGTTGTGAAGCCGAATTCAAAGGTGCAACAATTAGCTTTTAGGTATATCCGGCTCTATAAATACTTTGTAACAGTGTAATACCTATTTTATTTTACCAATATAAAAACCTTATCAAGACATTATTATTATAGTATTATTATTATAGAAATTTAATTTCTAGCGTTTTGATTGGCTAGTGGCCTGTCAGTGACCTGTCAGTCACTATTTTCTTAACGCGAATGAACTTTAATCTTACCGTAAATAGATCTTACTTTAATTTTGAACCTGATGCTAACGATTGCATCAGGTTCAAATTCTACTGTTACGAAACAGTGATGACATATAATGATTTTTCCAAGTTACTATAGGCTATTGTTTTATCGGACATCGATAAGATGAACTAAGTACCCAATTCATTTACTTATCTAAATCCCCGCATCATATGCTAATATAGTTGACATATCTTATTGCATCAATTAAAACGATAATGGAAACAAACCGTGAGATAAACCGTGGAGTGAAGAGTGAATTATCGATGTCGCGCTCCCGGCAAAGTTTGTTCAGCCGTTGTCGGTGCCACCTTGATGGTAAAAAATATCTGGGAACAGGAGAACTCCTCCATTCATCTGGTCCCAGCTGACAAGCTGACACAATTACGCGTTAATGATTGATTGTAGGATGTTTACTTTCGATTCTGTGATGTCACCGTCGGTGCCGCTAAAAAACTGGACAGTGTGGGGTCTAGAGAAAGTGGGGAGGTTAAAGACGTAAACATATCTATTTTATTTTGTTTGTCATCACAACTGCCGTGTGCAGACGTGATTCGACTACCGCTTGTGTTTGGTCTACTCATGACGGGCGCAAAGACGCAAATTAATTGTTTTTGTGATGTGACTCACTTTTTTCAGTTTGTTTTGTTGTACTTATGCAAGTGACACGAAAGTTTTACAGTTGCTTGCTTATCAATCTGCTGCTATTTTTTTAGAAGTCTTGCTTTTCGCTTACTCTACGTTTCTTACCTAGGTACGTTAGCTACCGGTAACGTACCGTAAACGTCGTATAATGTAACAATAGTTATGTAGTACTTAATTGTTGAATGCAACGAACCATTTCCACGGTATCATTCACTATTGTAATGACATTTTTATTCGACTATACATTACCTAAAGTAAGTAATTGTTAATTCTTCAACATGCCACAAAGTTGTTGAAAAACGAATGTCAGAAGTAAGTTCAATGGTAAATCCATTTTTTCCTTTCTTCCATTTTTTCACTTCTCTATTAGGCACGGACCCTAAGCGACAACTTTATCTAACCGATTACAAAGTATAAATCTTCCTTTTGAAGCCATGGCTTTGGTCAAGAGCTATTTACAGCCCATTGTGTGGCTTGTTATCTGCTGTCCCGCTAATTGAGTCATCCTACACCAGAATGGCATTGTTTGCAAAACTCGAGCACGCCGGAGCGACCTGGGTGGTCTGCCGTTATGCATTTATGTTACTAGCTAGAAACAGTTTTATTTTCAAGTCACGAACAAACTTTTGGACGCGACAACTTAAGCTCTATAATGTCTTTGTGATATGAATGCAGTGCAGTGCAGTTTACATGGCTATTCGTAACTCGTAACACTTTAGACCAACCAAAGTGAGGGTAGTTCTCAAACACATTTCACAAGTGAATTATAAATATTTATGAGATTCAGATTTTTAAACTTGTGATTACATTACAACCATCGTCCTTGTACAGGAGGTAATTTTCAACTGCATCAGCATCACCATTTGTAGCTGGGAACATAGTGACTAATATAATTGAATATTTATAGTGTGGTCTACATCGTCATCGTTTTCCTGGCCAATTTTAGCAGACGTCACAAGTCACATTCATCCTCATTGTAGGTAGTTCTTAGAAATGGGATTCTTTATAACTATTTGTTATTTGAGTAGGCATTGTAAACGTTATATTCGTACGACCTTAATGACTGGTACGAGGAATCAATCATGTGAGGGTTGACAATCTCCATAAATAAATGAATAGTATATTTTATGCGAGAATTCATTTTTATTTTTCTAGAAACAGTAAGCTTTATTGATGAAATTATAAGTAGGTACCTAGATGACATTTGTAATCTCACATCACAAAGAGTATCAAAAAACACGATGCGCAGACAGGGTGCGTGACGAAAGGCGGATCTATCCGCCATATTGCGTTGGGGCGGGGGTGGCGCGGGCGCCGCGAAGGGCGTACAAATTGATTACGCCGCGGTGACGGACTGGCGAGACCTCCCACGTCGGCGATGCTGTTAAGAATTACCTATCGATAGAAATATCCGCTTATTTTTATTTTTTTTTATTAGTGAATAGGTAGCGCTTGACCTCAATTAGCCTGATGTTAAGCGATGTTGAAGCCTAAGATGTAGCGCGCTTACCCAACAAAAACCGATTCACTCTCGCCTTGAAAATCTGAAGATATTCCTCAGGGAACACGGACTCCGGTAAAAAGTTCCACAGTTTAGCCGTTCACACTATGAATGAAGAGGCAAAGCGCTTTGTGCGAGTTTTTGGAACCTGCACCACAAATCGGTGTCTCCTCGCCGTGTCCCTGCTCGTACGGTGGTAAAATTATTCTAGCCACTTCCTAATTAAGTTTCATGCCATGGATTTATGGATGTTTGTTACTCGTTCACGCGAAAGCTACTAAACGGACTTGTATGAAACTCTACTATAATACATACATTAGATTAGCACGTAGGCTATAATTTATAAGGATATAATATCACCTTTATTAACATATTACCTTTATTAACGTGGGTCAAGCCACAGGCGGCACCTAGCATGTTTCTTAATTGTTGTATAATGTTTGCCAAGGAAGGTATTTTCTTAGACAATGTTGTCGATATTTAGTAAACTATCAGCACATCACTAGCGAGCAGAACTACAGCTCTGACGCAACCGGCCTACTATTGTACGCCGTCACATTTGAAGCGCGCTTCATGGTTGCATTTGATTGAATATCGAAAAATTTTCTCTTGATGGCTGTTTCATGAGCGGGCTATTGCGTCGCCCGTGAGAATTGCCTCTTCGCGTTTCTTTAATCTTCTACCTATCTTTTATTACGAAGAACTTAAAGGCAGAAATTTGTTTCACTATTGTACTTTTTGTGTCAACTCGCAGGATAGACGAGAATGTCTGCCGTGCCAATTTCACGCAGTGGGTGTTCTGTTGCTTTTTAAGAATTTCCTCTTTCTCTCTTATTGTAGATAAAACTGTATTCCTATTGGCCGAACAATGGTTGATGGATTACATGCTTACTATTGTAAGAAATATTTTTTTTAAGAAATTAGGTTAGACTAAAATTTAGCAATTAGGCTTTCCCGTGCTATGCCTATGCCACACAAGTACCTTAAGATACTTTTATAATGTAATTTTAGCGCTAATAAGGATGCTTTCGTATGCAAGATTTTCTAAATAATTATTTTACATACACGTGATTTTCAAAAAAAACTTGATAACTTATAAACACCTATGTGCCTATGGACGAGTACTTAATAGTATTTTATACTCGTATTTGGTCAGTATTTTATCTAACTTTGAATTATTTAGTTTGATGTATTATCCCCTTGATCTATGGTTTCCTGCCTGTACTTAGTTCAACGCAAGAAAATCCGTTTGACGTGTGGTACAGAAAGCTCGCTGGCTTAGTGTATCTATTCTTAGTGGATATAGCTTACTTGAGCTTAATGTTTAGTTTGAAGATTTATTTTGTTATGTTACCATAAATGTAACATTCAGAATGAGTACAAACAAATAATATTATGACTGGTTAGTTAGAGTATAGGCTGTAAGGACAGGATCGTTCGTTGAACGGATCGCGTATTTTTGCCCCATAAATCCCTCTCATTTGTCCCTTCCGTGTTCTAATATAACAATTAAATTGTTGAAAATCGACGTTGACGAATTTTAGTTCGTATATTCGAACACGGGAGGGACAATTGAGAGGGATTTATAGGACAAAAATACGCGATCCGTTCAACGAACGATCGTTTTCGTTTTCTGTAGTAGGGCCCCTGCTATGAAAAAAATTATAAATTAGATTACTGATTAATTACATCTACATACCGTTACCCAATAATTATTATTCATCCTGACTGTAGCCATCTTCCAGAACATACCCCCAAACGATTCGTAAAATTGATACCTAAATCTTAATCTTCATATACATTTGATATTAATTTAAACGCATTTGTGGTAATTACTATCGTTCATATTACCTACACCACACATCGCCATGGGTATGGGTGCTAGAAAACTTAAAAACTTACTTAGATACTTTTTTTGTAAATACCTATATTTTAAAGATACATAGTAAACTTCCAGACCAATACAAACAGACATGTTCATGCACACAAATGTTTGTACTTTGCGGGGATCGAATCCACCCACGACCCTTGGCTCAGAAGGCAGAGGTCACTACCAAATGATCCATCGGGCCATTCAAATATGCAACAAGTACCTATGTATAACCAATTACTATGAATCATGTATGTATGAGGATATACTACGAGTATCAGATAGGGTTATGTGATATTCTAAAGGTATGTTAAATTCTTTGGACGTCTAACTTGGATAGGGTAATGTAAAGTCGAGTTTGTATAACCGACATCATCATTATTACATTAAGATCAGCCTTAGGCTATTCTTCTGAACCTGGATCTGTGATGGATTATACATTATTTAGGTGCGTAGGGTAATAAGTCATTAAACAGCCATTATGTTACCTAACTACCTAAAGACTAATTTTGCAGAACTAATTTTAGATTGCCGTGGAGCTCACTTAACAAGGAATTAAGTTATATGTTTCTTACATAAGAATGGTTATCTGCACTTCCTTTAGAACTTCATCTCGTATAGGTACAATAACTTAATGATAAAACAGTCAGAAGTCCAAAATATACGAGTACTTCACTCCCATCACATAAGTATCCAATGCATCATCTACTTTAGGCACAGTACGTACCAATCGTCATTCAAATAACAGCATAATAGAGCAAGTGCAATATTTAGTCTATAAATAGTACCTACCTAAACTTATTTTTTTTAAATGCCTGGCTCAGTTTGGTAGTGGCTCCTGCCTTCTGAACCAAGGATCGTGGGTTCGAATCCTACCCTGGACAAACATTCGTGTGGTGAACATTTGTATTTGTTCCGTGTCTGTGTGTTTATATTAGTATTTAAGTATATATTTGTGGTACCTTCGTTGTTCTGATACTCATAATACAAGTGCTTAAGCTTGCTTACTTTTGGTCGGAGCAATGTATGTGACGTTGTCTGATACATATTTATTTATGCCACTAAAAAGCGATTATGCTGAGCAAATTTAAAAGAACTACTGCTCGCGTTGACTTATAAATTAAAATAAAAATCAACTCTACCATACATACTATCACTGTCCCCAGACAAACAGTGTAAGTATGTAGGCAATAAATACAATGTAATGTCTACGAGTCCGTAATCTCAGGATCATAGAATAAACATTAGCCTGAACGCTGCAGGCAGGCGATCACGTGCGTTGATCCTTTCCTGCTATTAGTATCCTTAATTGCTCTAAGATTGGTCATGTTACTCTCTTTTATGGTAAAGCGGTCAAACTTAATTGTTTTTATGAGTGTCTGTTTTCCGAACGCCGGGTTATTGGTTTTGTAATCGGGTGTTGGTGGTCTATCGCTTATTGGCTCCGGCTTTGTCTACGGCATTTTAATAGACTCTAATCTGTAATTAATTGTGTCCCGAGCCCATTTCACGTCGCTTGTGAATTTATTTGTTGAGGTCTTATGAATTGTTAGCATTGAGTGACATAAATTAGATCTAGCGTCACTATGTCAGTAGCATTTTGGCTCTGAATCTCTTAATTGGTGTTATAGCTCTACAAGTTCCACTTGTAAGGGAATGAAGGTCAGATATGATCACTTCAGGGATTTGAAGTGAAAGTAAGAACAAAACCAGGATACGATACGAGATAATGATAACGTAGGTACTTAATGGGACCATTAAAGCAGCATTTTTCACAACAATAATGGACATTTGACTACATTCAACGTAATTCAGAAACTGCGATACATACGTGACATGGTTCTCCAAGTTATAATTTTGTCAACAGGTCGGCGCTTATTATTTTATTTACACAAAATTGACATATTCTTAACCTCGATTTGTGCTAATGTAGTAGTTTTCGTTATTACTTCTGATAATATACGCAGACATAACTGAGCTGTTCCCACTGTGTCGTGACTTTGGACAATAATTTATGTTAATCACTGATGATTCGGTTTACGAAATTGATACTAAAGTAAATTAGGTAAGAATATAAACCTATAATTTTCTTTTCATCTTTAATTTACTTCAATCTTCTAAATTGGAATATATCTAACTGAGATTTGACTTCTTGAGGGTGATTCTTCATCTTGATATTATATATATGCTCTAGTAAAGCTTTTATAGATTAAGAGAAAAGTGTGTTTCATTAGTACCAAGATATATATTTTTTATTGCACACAAAACGATTGACATAAAACTAAAGGTGTTATTCAGTTACAAATTATATAATCTTCAATAACTTGAATAATAATTCTATATTGTCGTAACTATTATCAAATAATAGTGAAATAAGAGCTAATCAACGGTGTTTGCCATACACACTAAGAATTCCACTAACACTTTATCCTTTTGTTTATAAGACTTATATAATATAAAATTTATCTATGTACTGTAAATACCGAGAGACAATAAATATATTCATATCGTTATGTATGCGGGCAGCATTGCAATTCTGCTACGTATTTCATACTCTGTGGTTACAAAATATTGCATATAATAGCCATTGTTTTGGGCACTCGTCCCGTTTTGACAACTTTGGCGTCGATGTGCGGGCAAATTTCGTATTTTTATTTGAGCATTGTTTAAACTTTTAACGTGTTTTTTGTCGTCGGTAGCCTCCCAGGGCGAGGAACAAAGAAGTCGCTCTGAGTTACGAGACCAAACATCGTGCGAGTTATGAGTAAGTCGCTCACTGGTGTTTGACTTGCGTGCTTTACTCCTTATTGGTTCTTTCGTCAAGCTTCATTAGTAGTAATAAGAGGAAACAGGGAATACTATGGAAGTTAATACCCAAACTGTTGGTATGTGTTTGACTTGAAAACTCTGACATGTTACAACTATACGTATATAGGTAGGTACTACTCTTATATTTCCATGAGGGTTTGAGCAATATGACCTTGCTCCAAGCGACGATTTTTTCAGTATTTGGATAATTAATTAAATAAAAAACAATTCAGATGCGACAGTCAAAAAAACCTTCAAAGATTTTGTTGATTCTCGCTACTGTAATTTCTTTTTAGCTCTACAAAGTGAATTAATTAGATAACAACGTTATTAATTTTGATTGATTAAATAATATAATTGTTAAAAAAATAATTAGTTTTGCGTGTTATAGATATTTGAATAACACGTAAACTGATACGGATTTACGGACATTTTATAAAAAAATACATGACAATATAAAAGCAAATACACTACAGTGTGTTTAAAAAAAATTAATAAATCAGACGCGATATATAAATTATACAAACACTAAATTGCCAATTACCGATCTTATCTTTGTCAAAGTTACGTTAGACAATGAAAATATGCGTATCCCTATTGGGATGAGTATAATGGAGAAGACTCCATGCGATATAGACGTTAGGTCTGTAGGCTGTAACAAAGTTCGGCATTCATCCGATTGAAGCTCCATATGAGAGCGAGTGGGATGTCAACCTACGTCAGGCGAAGCCATCAACTTTTACTAGCCATTGTGAGCAGCTAGCTGGGGGGTAGTGACGTCACGGTAATTTGTGGTGACACCAGTCCCCCCTGCACCGGACTGTATAAGGCTAAGCTTACATTACTCACGTGTAATTAACGGTTTCATTTGCAGCATCAATTGAGTTAATAACATTGTACGCAACGATTAAATACCGGCTAACATGTTTATGTTTAACAAAGGAAACAAACATTGACTTGCTGATAAAACGAATATGTAGCTATTATATTGAACTTAATATACGGAATAAGTAGATGATGTACTTGTTATGCCAAAATCTTCGAATATTATACAAAATGCACAACGTTTCTTGAAAATATTATTAAAGGCTCGAAAAAGATCAGTTAACGGATTAATGATCTTATTTTTAATATTTCAAAATCATAACTATTTTTATCCAATTTATGAACTAAATGACTAGAAGAAACAATTGATAGCTTTATTGCTATCAATTGATGAAATTGTACAATTTCAACAAATATCTATGAGACCAATTTTGGTGTGTCTGAAGAATAACAAAAATCTTGGTACCAATTACCCAGGCACTACATTTTAAATATAATAGGTTAATTTAACCATCATTATCGAAATTATACTTCCAAAATTGTATGTGCAAGTGTAATCAGACCAAAACTTGCGAAGCTTTTATTTCCATATTAGTTTTACGATTGAAATGAAGTCATGAATCACCGGCACTGGAAGGCTGAGTTTTTGCGGCGTTTAACATTGTATGCATTTATTAACGACCCGACGCTGTCTTAGTGAATTATTGCACTTTAATATGGCAGACGTACATAAATAAACATAGGCGATAAAGCTTTTAGCAGACAATACATTATAGGATTCATGATGTTGTTAGCGAATTGCACCTATTAGACTATACCTAATATATCTAATCGGAAATTAGAGGAAATTCTGGACATGAGGTTGAAAATAATCTTTTAAGTTCCGTGGATACACCTCTTTAGGCTACTTAGTACCAAGAACAGAAACTAATGATAATTCCTCTTTGTATGTTGCATCAATGTAACATCCAAGGGCGCCAACCACACCCTACGGCAGGTATTTCACGTATTTAAGTTGTGAAATTAAACAAGTCACCTATCATTCTTGAATATTGCGCTAACTTTAGTGATAGTGTAATAATAAACTGAACATTTATTTTTATACACTTTAACAACAATATCACCTAAAGTTATTTTAAGCCATTAATTCAGAAGCCTTTTAGTAAAACGGCGGTAAACAAAGCATTATACTTTATGTTTTTACATTTTCGTTCTGCCGAGTCACAAGTAGAGACAACAACTTAAATTGTAAATTGTAAAGCGTTTTGTTACAATCACCAACGTTGGCTGGAACATGTTAAAGTTTGCAACATGTAAACAAATACCCCAATAATTTTTAACATAAACGTTTTTAAGAATACTTGTCGTCATTTATGTGGATCTAAAAGCCATATTGTGACCGTTTTTGGAAGAGTTGCATTTCGATCGCATTGTTAGCCGTCGGTTGAGTCGTACGAATGTGCGATAATTCTGCAATTTCGATTCGTAGACCTTTTCACAGTATCGTTGGCATCAACAATATGCCTTAGGAATACCGTGCTCGACAACTGCAATGTTACAAATACGTGGATAAGATAACATTTTTATGGGATCCAAAGTCAACTTTGATAGTACATTGTTTGTTAGGTTCAATGAATGCTATTTATATGCAAATACAATCTACGCCTACATTTACTGACTTCGCGTTCGTATAACATCTGACCCATTAGGTAGTAATAGTAACTTATTTTATACATACAGCCCAGGTTTAAAGGGCTTTTTCATTTTAATGGGAAATTGCTTGGTTGCTACTGAAAAGAATGCTAGAAAGATCTAGGTAGGTAGGAGAAATATGATCAGATAATTTCGTAGGTAGTAGCAACCCGACATTTTATCGACCACGGCGACGCCCTACATACAGTTAAATGAATAAAAAACAGAATTTACAATGACTACGACTTGCTTCACTACTGCTTTCATTCAGTGTTGAATAAAACTGTTCAGTATAAGCTTGTGCGATAGTATCGCCAGCATTTAGAGCATAGTTTATGTTGGTTCGTCTTGTATAACAATTTTTCTCCCTTTAGGGCATGTACCTAGTGTATATTTACGGTTTTCTGCAGGGGCATGAATGAAATAGCATGGATCTAAAGAAGTAATAAGCTAGTAGCCATATTACAATTTTCAAATGATTAGCGTAAGGCGTAACGTGATTCGTTAATTTATAGGTTAATATTTGACATACAATGACTTTTTCGAATGAGCAACGTCAAATTATCTTTATGATTTGGGCAATTGCCCCTTCCTTGTTGTGCTGTTGTGATACTCTGCTTTAAACCAAAGGTTTCGGTTGTTATATTGGAGACGTTGATTTTTGTGATCTTTTAGATAATCCAGATGTAACAAACTATGGTTGGTTAGGTACATATTTCCACTCTACCTCAGTAAAATAACGTCTGACCTGCTGTTTTGAAGTTGTCTCTATTAAATTTCTATTTAAAGCAGTATGTACACGTCTACCATCGTAGAGCACGTTGAGATTCGACGAACAACCACAGGAAGAGGCCACATCCGCACGGCTAATGGGCTACTACAGCTCAGATTTAAGTTCTAACAAAATGTGCTTTGCTTGCATAAGGGGTAACATTATCTGGACATTGTTTTTGATTCGCGGAACTATAAAGCGTGTAGTTTGTCGGTGTGCGCGGGCGGCTTGGGCCGGCGCGGGCGCGGCGCGTGTCGGCCGCCGCGATCTCCGCAGTAATCTCCCCGAGCGATTGCTCTATCCGGTGACGGAGTAAAGTATCGCTAGTTGATTATTGTGTTTATTTGCGCGCGCGCGTGTGTTTGTGAGCGCGGGTGTGTGCATGCGTGCGCGCAGTAGTGGCCACCCAGCGCGCGGCCACACGCGTCGCCCACCCACGTGGCAGGGGCGCCGCACCGCGGCCCGCAGCCCTATCGCCATATCGCGCTCGCCCCATGCCAAACCCGCTACCGCTGGACATCGATACGCGCACTGATTGACACATGCCACTCGGATAAGGCCGCTCTAATTGAGAACGGATTAGCCCTACCGCGTATGTCTTGTTGATGTAACTAAATAAAGCGAGCGAATGATATTTACAAGCCTGTAAATTAATGTACGTCTGTATAAAGTATAACTTGAACGGTCATATTCTTCAGTAAAGAATGTACAATGAGATTTTTTTTGTCTATTACTAGGACTGAAACTTGCTTACAGAATATAAGTACGCTTTTTAGTATTATCTGTTTCAGTCAAGTAAATACAGCTAACTAAATTAAATCAGGTCAACACAGCGACCCTCGACGTATGAATCATAAATTACTGTATCTGTTGAAAAGGCTCTGTAGACACTGTGTCCTAACTGGTTTACTTAATGTATGCTATTTCGTAACCAACATCACAACACAAGTCTTGCTTTCAGAGGGAAGTTATGCATTTAGAAGTAGATACTCGCATATTTGAATAATCTGTGGGCAAAAGGTCAGACTGACAGCGGTAAAAGGTAAGTGTCGTAGGCCACAATATTGTGGACATTATTCATGTTAATGGGTTTCTATAAGAAGTGTGTTGTAAGGCACGACTTATTTAAGGACCGAGAATTTACTCTAAAATCATTGCAGGACAAGTATTTAATGTATTTTATGATGTTCCAAACTCATGTAAACTTTGCTTAATACAATTGTTGATAACTGAAACGCTTGACCTAAATATAAATTAACCTAAATGTCCAAGGCAATTTTAACGCTCATGTATAATTGAAATCTATGAAAGTTCAAATTGATGTAGTAAAAGTTCTTATAGGTTATACGATAATTAGGTAGTTATAGTAGTTTAACTACATAATTTGTAAACTAGGTAGTTTCGGTTTCAGGTGAAAACGACGTAAGTGAGAACTGTAATATAACTAACAAAATGAAATCCACTATAAATATTGTATTGAAAAACAAATACAGACCAAACTACTTATTAGAATAAGGCGTTATTAGTCTATGACCAAACCATTGTCAGTAAAATTTCACTATTATGACATTTAGACATTTTTCTTCATAAAAAGTAGTATGAAACAGGGAGTAACAAAAAAGGTTGCATCATGGTGCAGTAAAATATAATATATTCTAGTTTTCATATTTTGTCAGCTGTCTCCAAATTAGTAATTTGGGGAGAGCTTTGTCTAGCAGTGGGACAGTAGAGTCTACATAAAAATAATATAAAAAATCACCATTGCAAATATTCCGGCGGCCCGTGTTGCGCCGCACCTGACGGCATCAGCGCGTGCGCGGGCGCTGCCGAATTTTGCTCGCGCGCCACCACCGCACTGCTCATTCATACTTTGATTGAGCATTATAATTCCTCGGGGTGCGTCCATTCAATGCGCCGCTCGGGAACTTGCAACTACCGATCTTATCGTTCGAGTTTAAATAATTATATTATTTTTACAAACGTATTGGTTTCAAGAGGATTTGTCACTATACACTTAAGTAATGGCATTCTGAAAACTTTGTCCCGACTTTAGTTTCTAAATAATATCTGATAAAATAAAATATATTCAAATATATTTAAATAAGTATCACACCTATTATCATATTCTCATTCATTCTATTCATAAATGTAGCAACGTTATGATATAATAGAATTTACGAGCGAATTTATCTTATAAGTTATTACATAATTTACTATTCCGCATACAAGCGACAACGGTATTCGTTTAAATGTGAAAAATTGGTGAAATAATATTTAAGGATAAATAAATTAATAAATTGACCATTTGTAATCATCATCATTATTTCAGTTTCTCGTAGTAACAAGCTACAACTATGTTCAAAGATAGCCTTGTCTTGTTTTGTCAATTGATGATTTCCATTGATAAATAATTTATTTAGGGGTCTGAATATATCTAAAGGATTCCTTTCGACCCAAACAAACCAAAGTTATTGCGATCATTAACGTGTTGACTGCGAGAATTCAAACTCGACTCTCCATGAATACGCTTTCAGGAACTATGTCTCATTTAGTAACCTGCATTGGGATGATAAAAAAGGAGAAACATATTGGCTATTAGAATTAAGTATGAAGACTATTAATTTCAGTTCAGAAAACCGGAAAGAAAACTATTCAAAAATTGTCTCTCCCTGTATATAAAAGTTAGTATACTTTTCGAAATGACTCCAATACGATGACTAAAGCACTTCGTTTGATTCTGTTTAGATGAGCTGATATCAATTAAACCATCGTATAAAAATAATTTTACGGGTATCGATGGATAACTTCTCTGTATTAATTGCTATCCTGTATCAACAAATAAAAAAAAAATGAACGCTTACACTTTTTATAACCTGTATAATAAAATTTCATGACTTACAGTGTAGGTGTACGTTAACACTAGAAAGACGGGAAAATCTACCTACCTACAAAGACGGCGACCGGTCAAATGACTGCCCCAATTTATTTCATATATTTTTTTATTTATGTGCTAAATTTGGTAACTATAGTAATAAAACAGGGTATAATATATAATTATTTATTTAATTTACATACAATTTGTACATTTTATTTACGTTACAAAAGCCGCAAAGTGGCTTTTTGCAAGAGCCGCATACTTTATTAGTTTTATTTTTGCACTTCTGTTTATAGCATTTTCGTCTTTTCCGACTTTCCGGATTTTGAAGAGAAATCTGGATCTTCTCTTCTTCTACTTCTGGAAGTAGAAGGTGTGGACTCTTCGGGCGACAGTTCGGTTTCAGAGGGTCTCGGTTCAATTTCTACTTTGCGGCTAAGTTTAGTATGAAACTCCTTCGTTTTATGTTGGTGCCTGACATTTTCTTATACAAAATGAAGGAATTTATACCTGCTAGGTCCAAAATATTGAAAAATACCTGTACAGGCCACCTTCGAGATGCCCCTTTGACACTATATTTTTTTGCCATCTGGTCAACCACATCCACGCCGTACTTGGTAGCATTGTAAAAAGTCACAGTTTCTGGCTTTTTCTTAGGATGATTAGAATCTATTTCAACATTGTCATGTAACGTGCTGAGCAATAAAACGTTCTTGTTTCGTTTTCCTTGATAAATTGTAAGCGTACATCTATCAGATTTCAGAATTTTTGTTTCAAACAAAGTGATATGAAGTGATTTGACGTAAGGTGGAACCTCTCGTCTTGCCCTGTTCAAAGTTCCTACAATTGTAGTGTGTTTTGCGAGCAAGTTATTTGCCAAGCTCAACGATGTAAAGAAGTTGTCAGTGGTTACATTCCGACCAGTATTTGCAAAAGGTTCCACGAGACGCATAACAACGGATTCACCGAGGCTTTGGTTTTGTGGCCTGCTTTCATCTTACAATAATTCTGACCAAATTGATAGGCAGTCGTAACTATACTGACTCATTTGACTAGCACACTCCAAACAATGGATAAAGCGCTCATTATTTTGTATTCTACCTTCTCTTATTACAAATAAATACCTAGCGGATATCAACCGTCAAATGACTGCCGCCGTCTTTGTCGGTATATCAAGATTTTAAATAATAAATAAAAGAGACGAGAGTTATTTTCATACATAGTTTCATTAAGCTACTAATATTAATAAAAGTCACAAAGTCTCAATACTTTGAGTCAAATAGTTTTTGAGTTATTCAAAATTTAAATTCAAATTGCAGTCAAATGACTGCTTCCGTCTTTCTAGTGTAAACATTTTGTTGATGAATATTTGATAACATATTACTTATAGCATAAAAAGAAGCGGATGAGATGCGATTGATGTCTATAATTATAACTTTTAGTTTTTTATTCAGGTAGAAAAATACTCCGACTACCGCCTGTCGCTATGTAATCACCATGGTCTTTGATATCGGTACTATGCTTATTTAGCGTCATAGATTATTATCGACCAGTCATAGATTATATTCCAATATTTTATTAGAACTGTATTGTCAAAATATCACAGCTTATCAGAATTACCTATCACAAAGCTTGATCTGATTCTAGGTAAAGTGCAGAGCAGTTATATTATGGAAATCATTAACGATACCTTCGTTTACAAACATACAATATAATATACATCTAGACGCAGAATACCCGTGAATGATTGGTATATGATTTTGTCTCAATTGTGATTTATCTGCCACTCCAATTAAGCTAACGAGAGCTGACACAATTTGGGTAGGTCCCGGTAGCGCGGCCAATAAATACGTCGATACCTTAGTGCATTTTTTAAATTAAATAAGTCATCTTGTTGATATGTGGTCTTATAAGATCATTGCAGCTCCTAGACACCTAGTATCACTAAAATTTCCAATATTGTTCGTAGGTGTAATGTTACCCCTATTACACGTATGCCGGAGTGGAATACTATATTTAAATTTAGAAAATCCTAACTACTTACAGCTTATTTTGGAATTTAGATATGTAGCTACTGATTATTTCCTTCATATTTCCATTTATATTTTTTTATAGTTGACAATTGACATATTACACTGTTTCTCGTCGCCCGATGGTAAACGAAAAAGAATTTGCTGTGGCAATGGATAAATAACCTCTTAAACCAGCTTTTTTGTTGCTCTGGCCATTCCGGCTCGCAATATGCTTCTCTTAATAGCTTCATTTGTAGGCATAAACATGTTACGGTCCGAACGAGGCGGGTCTGTAACGCAATTGATCGCGTCTGGCGGCGTCCCTTTGCGGCGGCTACCGAGAACCGTCGCCAGGGCGTGCCCAATCATACTGCCATCAATCTGCCCTATAGAGACATTAGCCTTTTGGGACGACACCGATTAGCTGCGAGCGTTCTTCCGCTGATTTTCGAAATGACTTTTTTAAAACGATGGCAAAAAGGAAAAGTGTTCATGGCTTTTTTTCGTAGTGGCGGCAAATCGTCATTCGTTCATTAGTTTTCCATGATAGTTAAGTTGGCTTACGAGTATAATTTGACGTTTCATAATGTTCAATGTTTATTTATTCGGTAATACCTACACTTCTACAGTAAGTATCTTCGTAAATATTATGTTGTTCCTTGAAATAGAATCCATTTTTTTTCTCCTTGTTGATAAAACTTATTTTATTTAAAGAAATAAAATGTCTCATGCATGACCTTAATATATTATATCCTACCCATAACGGCTACTGAACATTTAAAGTACAGAAATAGTTTTAAAATTAGCGTTCCATTACATTTAAAACTATTAGCTTGTTCCGTTAATAAAACCCAATATTTTAAGCAGGGGTTAAAGCTAAAACGGTGTGGCACTATTAATACGTTAAGACATCATTAATAATAATAGGTAAGCTCACTTTTATCTCTACGAGTATATCTAATTTCCGTATTTGTGTATACCTACGTACTAATTGACTAATCAGAAGTATTGACTAAATAAGTAAAGTAAATGTTTTTGTTTTTATTGGAACAATAAAACGTAGGTAAATACTGCGATCGCGGAAATGTTTGCACTAAGGTGGATCTGAAGCTGTTATCTTTATAATATTAATCGTCATTAAGGTTCTAATTTTATTCACTAGCTAGGCCATAACAGTCATATGCTAATCGTAATGTCGCGTATCTCTTAGTTTGCCTAGTTCAAGGAGTTAGCTATCTGTATTCCGACTAGTCTAGTATGGATGTTTACTTTAGATTAGTTTCTTAAATAGGTAGTTTTTAATATAGGTAATCTGACGTAGATATCATCGTATAAGATGAATCCATTTATGCGAGCTACCTACTAAGTTATAAGTTTTTTCTTACTATGCAAATTCAGTTTTGAATGCTCATTTTCAATGTACGTTTAAGATTTTTATTTATTTATTTTGTTTATTGCACAGCAAAAAGGCGGACTTTCCGCACAGGCTTTCTCTATTTTCAAGGTAATTTCTAATTTTTTTTTATTTTACTATTAATGTATTAAGTCCGCCTTTTGTACACTTATTAACTGTGCAATAAAGATTAAATAAATAAAAATAAATAAATAAAGTAGCCTACAATTACTATACCAGATTTTGATATTCTCATATAAACTAAATATTGCACTTGATTTCCAAACGAAACACTTTATTGTTCTAGATACCCGGCAACTCGTCGTTGCCACTGCTTTTCAAAGTGTATGAATGAGCTGAAGTTACCTACACTCAATACCAATCTAGATTTTACTAGATAGTTTTTATTAACTAGATATTTTAGTTTAATTCAACAGTTTAAATCAAGTACCTACCTTTAAGTTCGTACAACTATCTGCACAAACCTCTTACTCCGATTTTCACGTTCTGTTATCTCATTACTTGCTATTTATGAATGCGTATTCAGTTTAATTCAAGTCTTACCTGCATACTTGTAACTGGACAATAATTACTACATAATATCATCTCGTACGTAAAACTCATTCGTAAGTAGCGTATCTACATACTCAATTATGAAACTGCAGATTCTTTAATCTCCAAGATTCTCGTAAATAAAACTTTATTAGGTTTGTTATCAGTATTATTTCCAGAAAAGTGATAATTACTTACATTTACTTTATCGTAACGTTATAAACTGGTTAACATATTGTCGGGCCACTAATTGACCTCCCGTGCGGTCTGCTCAAACGCATATTTACCAATAATAGCTAAGTAATCGACGTGCATGAGTGTAGCCAAGAGGTCTGGTTGCTTACATATTCAGTAATTGCCTTTTCATTATTTATGGCACCATCATCGTTCAGATTGCGTAGGGACACACATTTCGCATCATTGCCATCGTAGATCTTTGTTATTAACAATTTTGTTATCTCCGCCAGTTCAAAATAATCTTTGTTCGTATAGGCTTTTTAAAAAAACACTTACAAATCGTCAAACTACAAACAACCACCGGTTCAGAAAGCAGCATTCTACCGAGAAGAAACCGGCAAGAAATTCGTATTCTTCGTTTCAGTTCACTGCAACACCAGGCCATAGAGCTTATTGATGACACCTTCCGAGAATTTCCAATTTCTCAATGTGCAAGTTGCATCACAATGTTTTCGTGTACAATTAAATATCATACATAGTTTTATGATCGATCAATCAACATTGTGCGTGATGTTGTCTAATACTCATATACAGCTACATCATAACATTTTCCATTTCTGGCAAAAGTTTACAAATTGTTAAAACACGTTAATTTTATTTTTGATTGATTGGCCCGGTGGCTCAGTTGGTAAACCTCTGCCTTCTGTACCAAAGGTCGTGGGTGGATCTCCATCAAACACTCGTGTGATGAACTTTGTTTTATGTCTGGATGCTGGTGCTGAAGTATATATTTGTGTTGCCTTCGTTGATTCCTATTTCCATTACACAAGCACTTAAGCTACTTGCTTTGAAATAGGTATATATATATTTATTGACAATATGGCACTATAAAATTAAATTAAACTAATAACAATATTTTAACTCTTCATTTTCAGAAGCTAGCACTTTGCGTACACTTCATTTTGAATTAACATTTGAAAAGTTGTAATACTTACTGAAGAACATGTCAACACTAGAGGTTATAATAAACAGCTTAGAAGTAATAAGTTTAATCAGAACTATGCGATTGTGATACATAAACCGTATTAAGATCTTATTAAACTGGAAATAAAATAATTACCTAAGCGTGTTAGTGAAAACCAGTAAACTATATTATGAACAATATAAGCATATAGGATCGTTATTTTAATTTGTATTTTGTATATCCATCTGATGGAAGCGCAGTAAGTTTTCAGTAGGTATCTATTTTGTGTCCAATTAAGTTAATAGGAATAACAATTCATACCAATGGTTATGTAAATGGAAATATTAATAAAACAATAAGATATGAGTATGACTACCTAAAAGCCTTAAGTGAATATCACAGTTACAAATAAGATTGGATAGAAGGAGGCCGAGGTAAACTGCATGCAGTTAGGAATGCTATAAATTGTGATTTAGACACTAAAGTGTGTAAATAGGTAAGCATTATTGTAACTGCCAGCGCAATACCTAATAAATTTGTGTGGAGTTAGACTATATAATTTGTTTTAATTTTTTTTTAAGTATGTTGAATTAATGAGATCCTTCATAATTATGAGTCGTGTGAATTTCGTGTCGAGCTATTATTTATTAGCCAATGTTTTTTTAATGGGCTGGGGTACACAAATTACAATGCGTAGTGAGACATAACATAGTACACATTACGTTCCTTTATTAAACCTAATTCGTATTTTTCCATGAGATTTTTTTGCGCTATAAAAGAGTTCAACGCGCGCTTTGATACAAAATTGTACAGATTTCCAAAAAAAAAAATACATATGTATTAACATTTAACAATTGACAGTTCGCATTATAAAATATATGTTTACTTACCAGTGTTGTTGTTACACATATAAAAATAATAAATATACATATGCCAAATTCAAACCGAGATGAGAGAACAACGAGATGATTTTGAATAAAAACATATATGAGGACATCCGAATTCATATGTTTTCAATTCAATAAACATGTAAATGTGTAATGTAAGAAATCTTATTCACAGAATCATTTAAATAATACCTTGCTTTAACGCATAAACGTTATTTGCAGCTTGTGAATAGGAATACTTCGAGTCAAGTAAACAACATTTTCATGTTTATTTTACTCGTTTTAAATTAGCATACAACAAAATACTATTATTATTAGTGAAACTTTACGTGGACAGTAGAGTAGTAAACAGACTAGTAACATGCCATAAGCAGTCAGTATCTTTAGTTATCTTTACATCTTGGTAATAGAATATTGCCTGTGATATTGCTGCAACTAAAAGTAATGTCCTCGTAAAGTTCAATAGAGGACCACGTCGGTGTTACGGGATAAATCGGTGAAATGTAACTAATAGCTTTGTAGGTATCACTTCTTTCGAAAGAATAAAATCATGACTTGATGATCACAGAGAGCATTATGACTCGTTCATTTTGATATTCAAACATCCTTTTTTGCTATAAAAGTTGCTGAAAGAATTACTTATGCACGACGTTGCCCCTCTCTTCAGAGAATTTACACTTCTTCTACCTGAGGGTTGTCTGGAAGAAGGAAAAGACCCCCTAGATTGTACCACAACATGTCTGTATCACCTTTTCTGTATTTACTCTGTGTTTTTGTGCAATAAAGAATATCTATCTATGTCAATAAACGTCTTCTTCATCATCAGCCTGCAAACGTCCACTGTTGGACATAGGCCCCAATGTTAAATTGTCATTTGGGGGGATTTGCCTTAGTCTTCACGCTTGGACGGCGATTTGGGGACCGCCGTAGTTTTTTTTGTACCCAGCTAAACACTGCTGCCGGTTTCCTGATATTCCCTCATTCGTCTTCTACTACGTCCACGGGATGAGATAGGGTGGCCCAATTCTAAATCCGGAAACCATAGGGACAGTAAAAATTTTTTTTTTATAGTTGCTCGACATAATGGCTTCCCTACGCCTGATGGAAAGCGAAAGAGAAGCCCAAGTCGCTGTGACAACGGGCAAGTAACTAGTCAGTTACCTGTCAGTTGCCACCGCCATGCCGGCCCAACCCTAACCCCTCACGAACTCCGGAAACCCTACTCACCGGCACCTATATACGTAAAAATAATATATTTATTCAAATAAATATTCTAACAATCTAAGGTGACGCTTAGGTCTTATGGCGTTTGCCCCACGTTCGGAGCCAATACGAAAGAGTGGGATGTCGGATACTCCGGATATACTTCTCAGGGCGAGTGACGAGTTGGTTCTGGAATTTATTTCATAGGAAATTGCGTAATAATACGAAGGGCCTCTACTGAGATTCTCACCGGCGTTCCAAGAAGGACGCGAGGGCAGTCACATGGAAAAGCATTACCTACAAGAGCTTAGCTTGTGATGCCGTTCCAATCAGAATGCGATACATATATGATGTGAGAAGCCCAGGTTCGATCAAAGTGGCGAACTTTGGGAGAAGCCTATGTCCAGCAGTTGGCTATAGTTGATAATGATGATGACCTATATTTATTTATTTATTTAAACTTTATTGCACAAAATGGTACAAAAGGCGAACTTAATGCTAGGAGCATTCTCTACCAGTTAACCTTTGGGTCATGCAGAGAGTGGAAATTGTGTGCGGTGAGTGTACATAGAGAATATAACAATTTAATTATATCTAATAATATACATGGCTATATTGAATATATAGCAAATAAAGATAATATAACATATATAAATAAATACTAACAAATATATTTATATATATATATATAACAAATAAGCAAAAACTATATGTACTAGCGCAATCTTCTATGCCGTGACATCGTTACTAATAGGACGTGATATGATGTGCAATCTTTACACATTAACAATTTCTTTTCGGAAAGTTCATTGTTTAGAAATGAACCTCTACAACGCGTTTTACAACTTCAAACGTTTTCTTTATGTGTTATCGTCCTATACCTAATTATAAATTAAAATGTGACGTATAATTGACGTTACGCGGGGTGGTGCAAAGCTGTAGCCTCAGTATATACTTTCCGGCTATACGAGTATACCCGGACTGCTATTTCAACATGTAGGTATTCTACCAGTGAATATACCTACTACAAATTGTTAGGTTATAATTCGGCATAAATATCAAATCGTAACTGTCACCTTTTACTACCAAATTATTTTCTTTTAACAGCATTTTAATGATCTTAGAATGTTTATTTAGTATTTGTTTTATTGTTGATATTGTTGTCTTAGTTTGTGAATTGTTTTGTCTAGGCACAGTATAGAAAAGACAACAGAGAGTATATTCAGAGTAGTGAAAGTGATATTTTTAAGCGAAACCACTAGACTATTTATGTTTCTCAATTTTTATGTCGGAAAAGGAATAAATGTGTCACATTTCAAAATAGATGTGTCATATTATTGGCGTTACGGTACTCCGAAACTATAGTCCCAATAAATATTATTATCTATACTTATAATAAATCTGTAGAGAGGTCAATTCTGTACATTAAATATATTTTCAAAATAACTATCAGGGGATGATTAGTGATCGATACTGATGCCAAAAATGCAATCAGTAAAATTTTTGTCTGTCTGTCTGTCTGTCTGTCTGTCTGTCTGTCTGTCTGTCTGTCTGTATGTTCGTTATAGAAACAAAAACTACTCAACGGATTTTAACGAAACTTGGTACAATTATTTTTCATACTCCTGGGCAGGTTATAGGGTACTTTTCATCACGCTACTATTAATAGGAGCAGAGCAGTGAAGGGAAATGTTAGGAAAACGGGAGAAATTTTTTGAACGCACATCTCTCAAAAACTACTGCATGAAATTGAATACGATTTTCACTAATGTATTACTAGAGGTCTAACTTAAAACTTAGGTATAGGTATAAGTATTTTATGGAAGTCCGTTATTTTTGAAACCCGATATCCAAGCGTGCGACGCCGCTGGCACAGCTAGTAATAAATAAAGGTAAGTGACATCCTGATACTTATCATGGTAAATAACATGACGCATTAAATAAATTAAAGCAGAGAAAAGTGACCATAGGAACATTTAAAATGATTTTAAAAAAATACATATTAATAATATTTGAAAAATCATAAATCAATATTTAATTTACAATTCTAACAATGCAGTTATATACCTACCTAGAGATAAGTATAAAATATAAGTATATGTAATAGAAAGTAAAAATAAAACTTAAGCTTTATATACTCGTACATACAAGGCTTCTTCTTTTAAAGGTTCATTTTAAAAATTACCTTGTAGTTGTACAGGAGTTTGGTAAGGAGATGGTAAATCATTAGTTTATTGTGGCCCGTTTTCTGCTATCTTAGATCCCTTTCTATGACCTAATATTAGCATAGCATTGTCCTAGGTGAGCGACGACGGGGCGCGACGTAATGCGATCCATGTCTTACTTCTCCGCACACTGACTACGTAGGCCAGTAATTCATTCATAATATCAAGTAGGATATTATCGCGTCACGTTTCCGCGTCTGTCGTTAACCTAGGACACCCTGGATACTGGATGCGATTGCTATAGTAAGTAAGGTAGTTCGCCGCAGATGCGTTGACTGTGGCCTAAGCGGCTAAAGGCCGGCACGTCGCGATGCCTCGCCGTGTTCCGCCATCTTGGCCCGACTTTTTGTACCCGGACCACCCACCACGGCTCGCTACATTATTTTATTGTACAATAAACAAATTTATTGCTCCATATGGCTATTTATGTTTTTATTTATAAGGGCTTTTTGTTGCCGAACAGTTTTAGTAACGTTTCGCGGGTAATTGCGTTACAGTCTGCGGTGAAGGGTTACTTTCGAATCTTTACAACCTTTGACACGAGGTGAGGTAGAGGGCCCATTTTCTGTTGATTGATGGGTAATAAATGTTCAAGTAGTGAGCGGTTTAAGAGTGCTAGCTTGCCCGCACATAATAAAAGGAAACATATCTTTATTTACATTACTATTTTATTGCGTTCGTCAAACCAGCCTTACACGGGCAGAGAATAGTATTCGACTGTACTGAACTATTAAACTTTTTTTGATTTATAATTAAAAACCATACGTACCTATGTTGCATAATGATGCAATAGTATATCCCATTGATCTAATTTCTGTTTCGAAAGCCAGCGTTTGCTACAACCATATGACCCAAGAGCCTTATTTGTTATTTCCTACAATGGACATATTATGCTAACCAGTCGGCTCTATTAGCAGTACGGGAACCAGACCGATTGGATCTTGGTCACACATTCAGCGTTATCTACTTAAACGTGCAAGTTTCCTAACGGTGATTTACTTCACCGCCGAACGAGTGGTGGATAATAATATATGGGTAGGTATGTGTTCTAACTTTATGAACTACTAGCTGTGCCAGCGGCGTCGCTCGCGTGGATATCGGGTTTCAAAAATAACGGACTTCCATATAATACCCATCTATACCTTGTGCCTAAGTTTTAAGTTAGACCTCTAGCAATACATTGGTGAAAACCGCATTCAATTCTATGCAGTAGTTTTCGCGTAATGCGCGTTCAAACATACAGGTTTAAATTTCTCGCGTTTTCCCAACACTTCCCGTCACTGCTCCGCTCCTATTGATTGTAGCGTGATGAAAAGTATCCTATAACCTGCCCAGGAGTATGAAGAATAATTGTACCAAGTTTCGTCAAAATCTGTTCAGTAGTTTTTTTTTCTATAACGAACATACAGACAGACAGACAGACAGACAGACAGACAGACAGACAGACAAAAATTTTACTGATTGCATTTTTGGTATCAGTATCGATCACTTATCACCCCCTGATAGTTATTTTGAAAAAATATTTTATGTACAGAATTGACCTCTCTACAGATTTATTATAAGTATAGATATAGACAATGCGCTGTTCATATTTCGTTAGATGTAGTTCGTAGGTCATAGTATAAGAGAAAACTTTTGAGGGCAGGTATACCTAATATGAGATCGTCTACCTTTAGGTTTATTACTTTCTTTGATTTTGTTATTCGAAACATATACTTGTATATATTTTTTTATTACAGATACTATTATTATTTGTTTATTGAAACAGTTTGCACGACGGTGCTCCTCTCTTCAGAAAATTACACTTTCCCTACCTAAATGTTGTCTGGACTGGAAGAGATCACTTACTAGCGATAAGACCGGCTAATTTGTACCACAAGATTACAGACATCTTGTGGTACAAATTAGCCAGTAAAAAGCTATTTTCTGTAACTTTTTGTATTTTGAGCAATAAAGTATATCAATTAGACATCACACCCTGTATCACTATGTTGGTTTACGCAATGGCGAAAAAAGAGAGCATATGATATAATATTTACTAGCTGTGCCAGCGGCGTCGCTCGCGTGGATATCGGGTTTCAAAAATAACGGACTTCCATATAATACCCATCTATACCTTGTGCCTAAGTTTTAAGTTAGACCTCTAGCAATACATTGGTGAAAACCGCATTCAATTCTATGCAGTAGTTTTCGTGTAATGCGCGTTCAAACATACAGGTTTAAATTTCTCGCGTTTTCCCAACACTTCCCGTCACTGCTCCGCTCCTATTGATTGTAGCGTGATGAAAAGTATCCTATAACCTGCCCAGGAGTATGAAGAATAATTGTACCAAGTTTCGTCAAAATCTGTTCAGTAGTTTTTTTTTCTATAAGGAACATACAGACAGACAGACAGACAGACAGACAGACAGACAGACAGACAGACAGACAAAAATTTTACTGATTGCATTTTTGGTATCAGTATCGATCACTTATCACCCCCTGATAGTTATTTTGAAAAAATATTTTATGTACAGAATTGACCTCTCTACAGATTTATTATAAGTATAGATTTATAGAGACCAAAGCCCTAATATAATAATTTATTGTTCAAGTACGGCTCGGCTGTTCAGTATGTGTTGTGTTGTGTCATCAAAGCTAAGAGTAGACCGTGGCTTAGATAAATGCCGGTAGTCGCTAGCGCCGCGGGGCAGCTTACCGTATAATAACTAGAAAATTTAATTAACATCTTACGTTAGCGACAAACAACACGAACGCGACTCCACTGAACGAGTTTGCGCAAAATACCGATTCCACATACATAATTTATGAACACTATAATTCCTAGTAATGCAGGCTCGAGCAAGTATTGATTAAAATAATTAATCTATCGACGAATACACCTTAAGGGACCAGAAACATGCATTAAGTATTAATTAGGTCCGGGGAAAAAATTGTGCGTTGTATCATTAATGGGAATGTCAGTCTCACGAGAGACCCGCGCGGTGACAACACTGCCTCTATCTGAAGGATAAATCTTGGGCAGAAGTTTAATCTGATTAAGGAAATGTATGACCCTTATTAGTTTGAAAATTAGGACATATAAAAATGAGATGCATTATAATTATAATTTTCATAAAAAAATCTATATAATTTTTTTATCTTAAATGTTACTAGAAGTTTTATGTAGATCTAAAGACTAGGATAGAAAATTGATCGAATCTCAACACGGTCTAACATTAGGGTCTGTGGTCCTAATTGGTTTTGACAATAAAACTCTCCATATTAAGTACCTACTTGCTATGTAATATATCTTTTTAAAGTTTTATTTAAATTTTTCTTAAGCTTATGCTTTTAACTGCAACATCAAATCCATAGCCGAACTGCTGAACTAAACTATGACATTACGCCATAACTTTCGACTTGTGAGTATTGCTTTGCTTGTCTAAAAAACTGTTTTTCCACTTCGTACATTGCGTTGCTCGTCCCGTTACAATATTCATTTAAAAAATCACAATTGTACCGTCTTGTCCCGAACGAAATGAGGTGATGGCGATCGTATCAGCGACCAAAGTGGCAGATGTAGTGAATTATAAGGATATTTAGCTGGTCGCTCGCGTACCGCATAGAGACGTCACTCCCGCGCAGACCACCCACCGCGCCCAACTGTGATACTTGGAATACGCTGTTACTGTTGATGTAGTGGTGATAAATGAAAATAAAATACGCTCTTTGTGAACTATGATACCCTGGTACGCTTTTGAGACTCGGGATAATATTTACGCTTTTGAGTTTTGTTTAAAACCCTCAAAGCAATTCTTTGGCTTGCTTTTTATTCATAAAAAAAGTATTCGTGTTTTGTCATTTATGTCACTGGCTAAACTGTAAATCATTCTAAGGCAAACATGATAATTATAACACGTTGAACGAATAAAGATTCAGAATGATGGGATCAACAAAATTTTGTGCTGAATATAGTTAGAATTAGGTAGGTAGTATTGAAGAGACAATTGTATTTCAAAGCAAAGATTTTCCAAAGAAAGCCTTAATTCTTTTCCTTTTTATAGTATAGGTAAATTAATTTGGTCTCTTCTTTTATTCATTTAATGATAGTTGATTTCTGGTGCTATTACACACAAACTTTCATGTTTACATCATTATGTAGAGACCCTACTAACACCATCTTAATAGCTTTCATTAAGTAGGTAATTTGTCCTAGTTAAGATTTATTCATAAGGTTACTCTCTTTTTTGACCCAATAAAACCTTAGCAGAAACGTTTTATATTGGTCATAAAATTAAGGTTGATAGAGATTGACAGATTATTGTCCGCAAAAAAATTCAAAGGAAATCACTAAGTGGCGAATCGTGTTGGCGGCTTAGCGATAATAAGCGGCAATAATAATGATGATTCAATTCTGTAACCTTTTACTATTAAATATTGCACTTTTAAGAACTATTTCGTCGTAGAATGTGACTCTACCGTGGATATTCTCAAAGGTAGGATAATGTCTTGATGTATGCAAATGCATAATTAATCATAAACTTCGGAAATGACCATTTATCCATATCCTGAGCATAAATTTCGCTTTGATCACGACGCGCGATAGTAATATCTGTGATTAACTGCAACGGATATTACGCCGAATCTTTGTCGCCTGCGCTTCGCAGCGCAATGTCATTGCGTAAATCCGTTACGCACGCAGGTTTAATTCGAGTGTACCGTCTTGCATAATGACGGCCAGCAACAAATTGTTTAATTCTGTTTATCGTACGTCTAAGTCGGCAATTTATCCAATTAGGAGGCTCGCCGCTCGCGGCGGCCACCCACGACGCGAGAGCTATTAAAGATAAATTATAAATAATTTGGTAACGTTTGCTCTGCCGGTGATCTGGAGCCGATATTTGAATAAGCAATTCAGTATGCGGAAACTGGCATTAGTGGTTAGTTAATATTTAATTACTGTAATTTTTTGGAAAAGGTAAATTAATTCATTATTAATAATTTTTAGTATTCGCGTAGTGTAATTAAAATTATGGGTCTAGTAATTCATTAGAAAACAGTGTGCCTAGCACGAACACTTTCGAAAAAGTATGCGTAACGTAACCGTAAACGGTGATTATTTTCACTACGTTGACGTACGTAAACGTAGAGTATCTCTTACGCACGATAGGGGCGCTGTACCAAGTTTCATACAAATGTTTACGGTAACGTTACGCATACTTTTTCGAAAATGTTCGTGCTAGGCACACAGGTCTTTTTGGTGCTATTCAATAGATATATTATCCCTAATTTTCATTCAAAATGTTACCCTGGTATATCTATAGACAATATTTGGAAAAAGTAGGTATTTTATGATAAGCAAGCGACTATATAAACTTTAATATATGTCTTAGAATTAAAAAGTATGTTTTTGTATAATTAAGAAACGAATTAAATTATTATGGTTTATTAATTTATGTCTGAGAAATTGTGTAACAAAATTTCTTAACTTAATAGATTTTAGTACCTATTAAGTTTAAAATATTTTGTTTTTGCATTGAGAATCCTACTTATAGGTATTAGGTATATATGCGAAAGTTTGGATCCTGGGATCAATGTGTGTTACTCTTTCACTGAAGGATTTGAATGAAACTTTACAGTAATAACTAATAAAGCTGATACGTAAACCTAACACATAGGCTATAGTTTATAATGCATTTATAAATTTTCATATAACAGACATTCACGCGGGTACATCCATTAGCTGCAGCAGGTTATTCATTGTGTTTTATTATACAGTAGGTAGGTACAGTATGTAACAGAAGGAATTAGTCAAAAATCAATCTAATCCTCAAACACAGAACGTTTGAGCAATCTTGAGTCGCGGACAGCGTTCTAAATCAAGCAATTTATGGCGACAACCACGGCAATATTTAACGAGGCTCGCGACAAGTTTTTATCAGATGTCGCCGGAGGTGCGAAACCGAAGAGCTGGCAATTAAAGCAGCGGCGAATTGATTTACGCGTGGACACGTCGAGAAGCTCGGGCCGGCCACGATCCTGAATGCCTACTCCGAACTGTACTACCTTAATTTTGGGCTAAATCTTTTTTTTTTATAGTAACTCGGCATAATGGCTTCCCTTCGCCTGGTGGAAAGCGAAAGAGAAGCCCAAGTCGCTGTGACAACGGGCAAATATCTGGTCAATTAGGTACTTGTCAGTTGCCACCGCCATGCCGGCCCAACCCCAACCCCCTCGAGCTCCGAAAACCCTACTCACCGGCAGGAACACGACCCGGAGGTCATTTGGCTGTGGTATTCTTTAGGGTGGAGGTCCTTCCCCGGACGGGCAGCTCAATTCGAGCAAAGATTCCCTACCTCTCTTAAAATCTGTTCAGATAACAGCTACTTGGGTAGATCCAAGGATTAAGACCCAAGGTTTAAATCCATGAGGGTTTTACTGAGCTTACACGGACAAACATCCATTAAAGGCTTACAGCTAACAAAGTAAAGCATTACTCGTAGTTATGAAATGTGGAAATGACACCGAAACTTCAGTAATTATTTTCTGAATAGGCTCTCTGTGCCGGAACCTTCACTTATTATCACAAGGCTGTGTCAGTACATATCGACAACCGTGGACACGAGTAAACGAGTTCTACAGTGGATATGCGCTTCTCTACAAACTTAGTGTATGACGCCCTCAGGCCAGATGGAGTGATAATTTTCGCAAGAAGACTTGCAAATGCTGGATACAAGAAGCCCAAGATTAATCAAAGTGGCGAACAGGCGGCTAGAGGCCAGCATTGGACAGCCTGTCGCTTATATGATCGTATGATCATCATCATCCTATCTCATCATTTATTCCACTATCAGATATTCTCTATTGTAACACCTATGAGATTTTTCATATCGATGCTTCTATTCTAAATTGTCATACAATAATAAGCTTTTCTAGGCCTATGTCCAGCAGTGGACTGATGTAGGCTGATGATGATGAATAAGCGTTTCTCAAAAGTAGGGATAGCTAACTAGATCTAGGGATAGGTGCTGCTGAATCCTTCTCTTCTTCTTCTCAGGTCTTCTAAAACTGATGTTTTTGGAATAAACTTTTTGCGTACAGAGTACAGAGTTTGTGTTTTCGTGTCGCATCCAATTAATTCTTGCATATAAGTATGTCATATCAGGAAATGCGCAATAGCGTTAAGCTGGGTACAAATAAAAGCTGCAGCGGTCACCAACCCGCCAAGCGTGGTGAGGTGTCTGTTATGGAAAATGCCCCCAAATGACTTTGTCGTTGGGGGAGACCTATGCCCAGCAGTGGACGTTTGAAGATTAGTGATGATGAAGCTACGTACTCCGGGGATTTTACAGATTAAATAAGTTATGTGATTAATATGTATAAAAAATTATTCATGAGTTGTAACGCCTTACGCGCCTTGCACTAGTACCCGCCGAGTCATAGCTCGTTCTCAAGACGCGCCGCTAAACACACAACGCATAACTTTTATTGTTTCCCCATTCATAACCCTGTAAACACAGTTTACTACTCATACGTGCGGCGTGAATGTCAATTCGTCCCGGGGTTTATTTTCCGCGCCGGTTTAATCCGCATTATCACTGCTTACGATCATTGTACACGTTACACGGGCTTAACGTTCTCTACGCTTGGTTTGTCATTTTTATTATAACACGAGAGTTTATTGGTGTTTTAAATAACGCGTTCTATAGCCCGGTGCGTATATGGTACCCCTCTTGACTTCAGATCTAGATTTAATCTCAACAATTATACACAACATCTCACATGAATTGCTTCTATTTGCCTATTATATTGAAAAGAAATAGGTAACTATCTTGTCTAGGCAACCACAAAATGCGCCCAGAAATTGTAGCTACTTGCTATTCCAAAAATCAATTGTTCATAATAAGCTACAGGAGTAATCATCAGTGACTGCTAAAATTCAGATTTTTCTTTTTTGTTTTTACAAAATAGAAAATCCTGGATTCGTTTCTTTTTCACTAACATTTATTTATAAGTAGAATTTGTACAACTTTCACTTGTTACCGTTAAATGCAACGAATGAGTCTCTACATAATATTTCTATAGCCTCAACTATACTTAAGGGTTCCATAATTAGAATAAATTAATTATTTAATATCAGACAACATCATATACATTGTCTCCGATCCCAAATTAACAGCTTGACTACCTGCGTTATGGGTGCCAAAACAAAGCAGTTACCAAAAATATTATTCTCAAATAGAAATACAAACATCCAAATAACAAACGCAAATGTTTATCGCATGAACGTTTGTCCCGGGTGGGAATCGAACCTATGGCTCCAAATGGTCCATTCGAGCTAGTCTAAAGAATAACGTAATACATGACGATCTCTTGTTTCTTATTACCGAGTGATCTCTCATCTGCCTTCGACACTCCGCGTGCAGATTCGTCGCTGCCCCATCTATATTCATCCTGCAGCGTCTCCAGTTTACGAGTGTAATAAAGCCGCACGGAGACATGCGCGGACGCAGGGTCGGCTAGACGTGCCCTGTCAATGGGTTTAGTGTGCGTCACTCACTCCTGTGCACTGGAACTGTCACTGCAATTAATACGGCCTCTGTGTAAATAAATACCGGACTTTACATCACATACCAATGTAGGAGAATGTGCCAGATAAATATCTATTTTCAAGGCTGATGATTTGATCCACGTTATTACTTTGTTCTTATATTTTGATTAAGTATAAGTTGTAGACTTTGAAGCAAGTTACATAAAGTTTGCCGACTTATAGTGAGCGCCACGTAGTCCTCCACTTATCCAAGTTACGAGGGTTAAAAAAAAATAATGCTTCGAAAATTGTAATGTAGACGCATGAGGATACATTGCCGCAATTAATATCTTGACATGCCACGCTGGGCCACACATTGCCATCTAGCCCCAATCTAAGCCGAAGCTTGTACCTACTATGGGTACTAGGCAACTGATAACCTTACTTAGATACATTTTTTTTGTAAATAAATATATATTATACATACATAAAAAACACCCAGACCAATACAAACAGACATGTCCATGCACACAAATGTTTGTACTGTGCGGGGATCGAACCCATGGCTCTTGGCTCGATGAGCCATCAAGCCAGTCTTTCAGTCAGTCTCAATTCTACATTCTTGCAAAAATATTACCAACAAAATAATGAAAAGTAAGTTAATACCGCTTCCAGCATACCTATATCTGTTTCCAAGAGTACTGCTAAATTCAAAGGTGTCTCTCTGTTAGACGCAGCGCAATAAATCCATTAGTGTCCACCTGCTACAAGCCGCGACACCGACCCGCATGCCTAAAACTAACCTTACGATGCACATCGCATATCGCGCCGCGCTTTAGAATTCATTTGATGTATTGAATAATTATTTAGCTATAAAATCTTTGAGTGCTGACTTGTGACATGAAAAAATGTTAACGCCAGGCTCTGCCTACGTCATAACTTTATATTAGGTAGATTAAAGGTACTACACAAGAATTATTCATAACTAGGTACATATTAATAGAAGCATTTCCTACTGTGCTACTATATTTAGAGATGTAGGTATGAAAAGATTGATGAATGTGAACGAATCAAAATTGTCTGCCAGTATCGTAGCAAGTGGAAGGACGTGGTCTCTGCCTACCCCAGTGAGTTATTCCAACTCGTTCCAACCTCTCCTTTCCACTCCCGAACAACACGTGCTGGACAGCGTTGTCATCCGCATACCATCCAGACGATGGTGGCGCGCACCAAGAGGTTTGGTTCCTCGTTCTTGCCCCGTGCCATTAAATCATGGAATGCCCTTCCAGCTCATGTGTTTCCTTCCTCTTACAATCCTGGGTTCTTTGATGAAATGGCATCTCAGTGGGCCTTCAGGGTGAGGGCGACAAGCGCAATGGGTTTGTTCTATTGTGCCTATCGACCTAACTTTTGGACCTCACGACCGCTTACCATCAGGTGGAGTGAGGTCATCCTGAGAGCTCTTCTTATAAAAAAACCCCTCGGAAAAAGGCGTGACGTTATGTATATATGTATGCTACTATGTTTTGTCGCGAATGTGGGAGTTTCTAGCTACTGATGACTTAACTAACGCGAAAATGCTACGCAAGTGCTTTCTACCCCGCAGCAGTCTACCGCGCCGTTCTGTAGTCATCTCACTACGTGGTATCTCTCATTCTATTTACAATAAATTATTATAATATTACATATACAATTAAGAGCCAATGTTGACCAAATGCAATAAAAACCGTTTGTCGTAGCTTGCCAACTTTTGGTGAGGCGAAGGATGGTGTAAAATATTAAATTAGTGTTGTCAAATGACTACGCAAGTTAGGTTACCATTTGAATGAGTAACAAGCATTTTGAATGCAGCGTGTCGTTCATTAATTATTTATCATGCACGCAAACCGTGGTACCAAAAATCTTACTCGGGTACGGTGGTTCATAAGTACATGCACGCGTTCTTCGACCTCACTGCTTAAAGAACCACTAATCTTTCGTGTTTCATATGCAGTGAAAGCATTCTTATTAACTCTAAATTATGTCCCTGATACTACTTACAAGTAAAAGATAAGGAAATCTTATTACATAGTAGGTAATGAAGTCAATAAATATATTTCTGTTAATATATTGGGCTCTTTTCGAAATAAAATATACCTACTCACAATAGATGCCTGTAATTATAATTGAAACGTTCCACACTGTGGTCTCAATCCTGTACCTCACACAGGGTTCTAAGAAGATGTCTATAGCGACACCCCGCTGCGTTTTCGCCCGAAGTGTCAAAATGTCCAGGTTAAACTATCCCAAAAGGTTTTGCTATTTTCCAAAAGTGTGATGCTATTTTGTAACGTAAATCGTAGCGGAAAAGGTTGAAATATAGTTTGGATGTTTTCTGGATGTTACAGGTTGGATGCATTTGCGGTGCGTAATATCTTGCGATCAATCTATTGGGGCATTCTCGAACAGTGTGGACTGAAGAGGAGTGTTACACCTCCCGGTTCCGGGAAGGTTGCGCGTGAATGCGACTTGTCGTCAGGTGTGCCTGAGATATTAATCCGATTGTTAGATCCTTTTATAATTCATCTTGACTTTTGGTGATCGAAATTCTATGACTCTGCTAACAATCGCATCAATTTTGTGTATAGGAGGCGAAGTTTCTCATATGTTAAAATTTTAATGCCATTTGATAGCCATGATCTTATCTGGCCACAAAGAGAATTTCCACTTTCGAGAATAAAAATGTGTTGTATTCAGAACGGTAGGTACCTTAAAAATGAGGCTATGAGGATTGTCCAACTCTTAATGAGCACATGATACAATTTGGATCCAGATGTACTTACTTACCTATTTACTTTTCATCAAGGGATTTTCATCTTTGGAATCAAGGGTAAAGTAAGCACTGCAGAGGTCTGCTAGGTTATGCCAATTCTCAATCATACCTACTAGGTCTCTCAATTATATGCTTTATTCATTGCCAAAAAACATTGGAAACCATTAAAATGTCTAAAGCAAAGTACTAAAACCTTGAGCAATATAACTTGACCGTTAAAAAATCTGCATAAAATAGGACATTACTTTGTTATTAGCAGTACGATAATAAAAGTTAATGATTATGTACATAAATTACGCAGGTACTAAAAATCACAATCACAGTTTTGGGGATATGGTTCTGCATAAAGATTAATCAATGACTTTGTTTTATAATCTGTGTTATCTGTAGCCTACAGCTCTTAAGACTATGTTACCTAGATTATAAACTTTCATTCCAGCTTTAATACTTCTACGTTAATGGCCAGATCCTAAAGATGAAAATCGTGTTTTCTTTGTTAAAGAAAATTTTAAGGGAAATCATACTATTTAAGTCGTTTTCTTTCTTGTTCTGAGAAATGACATAGCTACGTTTGTTAGGCAGTGTCTTTCCATAATATCTATTTTTGAAACTGAAGGCTCTATGGCACAAAGTTTAGGCGCATCGTTTCCTACTTGCATTGTGTTATTCGGGCCGCGTTTTGGCAACCTCAGTTGCGTTTGACGATTCAGCCGGCGTATCGCGGCGGCGACTTTTCTCGCTGCCACATTCATCTTTCAACTTGACAGCTGAATGGCTGTACAAGGTGACGCACTTTGCTTTTAATTGATAACTCTAGTTGTATTTAATGCTTTTTATTGTCTTATAATTCGTTGTTTGCTTACAAATTTAAAAGTCATTGTATGTATAGCCTAAAATGAAATATCCTTCTTGGTCAAACGATTTCATTGGGTTTCATTTTCAAAACACCAGTTTTATACCAAACTTTACTTCATATTACTTCTATTCTCTTTTGTGATTTTTTTTTATTTAACTAACAAAATGAAAATGGTCCCTAGATGAGAGTTTATATTGTTATTTCATCCAATTATGCTGATGATCTATCAATAAACGTGTGGAAATTATTTAGATTTAGATAAATATGGCTATTTTGTCAGTTGAGTAATTTTGTTAATCATTAGTTTCGAGGATATCAATTTATTTAATTTCCTTACAAAGTAAGTTTCGTAATAGGAGATGAATGGGAGAATAGGTAATCGGTTCGAATTATCTCATGGGCTCTTTTTCTAGCTTCCCCTAGTGGCGCGGAGGACTCGGCGGCAATCACGCGGCACGCCCGCTAAATAAATTCATTAGTTAAATCACCGCCGGCGGCGCTTTATGTCGGTAACATCAAAGGCCGGGCTGCGCCCGCCGCGCCGCCCCGCCGGGGGCGCGCTCGCCCGACTTTTTACTCAGAAAACTCTGTAAACAAAATGATATGGTGCGTCCGAATGTTTGATCCGCCTTTATTATCTGTATACAGAGTGAATGTTTAGCTAGCAAACGCCCTCTCTTTGTGGTAATTGTGGGAATTAAATAACTTTTGTGAGTGCGCAAACATCGCTTTGAACTGGCCCTGACATCCGACCGACATTTACGCGCCCAATGTCATCATCGGCATTCCCCCAGTTCTTCAAATTATGAACGACTTTTACTAACACAGCAACGAGCACAGCTTATTATTATAAAGCTTGGAATTTTAAGCACCTGAGCTTTTTCTGCCAAGGGTACCTGGTGTTGCATCGCGTTAATTGTGCAAGCTTTTGATAATGTGTAGTAGATCATGTGTAGCCGGTGGCATCGAAACTCCATTCAATGCTTTTATTTTGCCGGGCTTCGCCCCTCTCTGTGCGAGCGAGACGGGTGTATCACGTGTGTGGTCCTCGAGCAAGCCGGTTCGGGTCTCCTCGCCGGTCGTCGGCCGCCGTCGTGTCCCAGAACGGCAACATAAGCGGTCGAATCATGATGGCGGCTCGACAAACATTCAGTGTATGCATTCAGCGCTCGAATCAGTGCTGCTCGAGTCGCGCCAGTGACGACACGCGATCACGGTGTACTAATTAAAACAAAAATCGGTCTCGTTCCGTGTTTCGAGCGGTTCAGTGATAAATAGCAGTGAAGGATCCGAGTGTGCAAGTGTGTGGTTATGTGGCGGCGAGTGATATGACAGCGTGCGCCGCCAGACGGACTCCGGCCGTCTTCATGAGGATACTGGTGACAAGACTGGCCCCGAGATCATGGTGGCTCCCGATTCCGAGGCTCCTTCGAATCCTCGGATAGCGGGTGCCGCGCGCGAGAGCTCGTCCGCCGCCGAGGCGCGCCACTCCACCGACCTGTACATCCGCACCAGCTGGGTGGACGCCGCGTTAGCGCTATCTGAACTCGAAAAGGTGCAGTGTTCACTTCACCAATCACTACTGTGCCGTGTCAAGTTCCGTCCGATTGTCATATTGCACGTGTGATTGTTTTTCTGCGAATGTCAGTCGCATCGAGCGAGGAACGCGGCAGCGCGTACAGTGGCGCTGACTAGCGGTAATTGTGCGTACTATCAAGGCCGCGCGTATTTCATAATTATAGGTCTTATCAGGAGAGAAAAAAAGCTCATATTAACGTATTGATAGCTTATAAGTGTTTATCCTCGTGCGAGCTTTGGTTGTGGCAATATTTCAAACACTGAAACGATATTCTTATTATACGAAAAGCTTTAAAACGAATTAAGCTTAACCTCATAAGTGCGTTCGAAACTTTTTCAGAGTCAATAGGTAAATAAAAGATGATTCAGTTTGTTTTGAACAACGCACTCACAGGTGATTTACACTCGTCATAATGTCAATGAACTTTCAAGATAAATTCTGGAATAATCGTAATAATACGTTTAATTATAGAAAGCTTGAAAGTGTCGTAGCGAGATGCTATAGCTACCTGCGAACGGACGGGTTGGTTCGGGGAAGGTACCGCTTTCCTAGAAGCCCGCACGCACGCCCTGCGGTGGTCCAGACCCATTCGCCAAATCTTTCAAACATCTCACTTCCAATACGGTACCGTAACCAATTGTAATATCTCAATAGGTGGCCGAAGGTTTGAATTCAAAAGATGTCGTTACGAACGTAGTCAGATTTTCTGATATACTCATAACAAAAATGGTAAAAAACCTGTTGTAAGTCTCATAAAGGTAATGTAGACACGGTAAGTGTCTTTATGTATAATGTAGGAACTGTCGGCTGTATGCAAGATGAAGCAATTAAGGCCCAGCGGGCCGGGGCGGCCGCGCACGCGACTGCGCCGGCGCCGGTCGCCGCGAGATCACCCGGTCTATTAGACCGGGAGAAACTCGTATGGGCGTAACGTGCAATTTAGATTAAAGGGATCATTACTTTATTAACTATCCAGCTTTTATCAATTCGTTTTTATGTTGCAACAAAGCGCAAATAGAAAGATTTGTCTAGTCATCGATTGGAAAAAATAGTCAATACACCAACAAATCTGACATTCACACAAGATAGGTAGGTACTTCCGTATTTTTTTATGATGGCAGTTGATTAAATATTCAGCTTAGATAGCTGTATTAAAGATTCCGATTAAGTTATATTAACAAAATATTTAAATTACATAACTTCCTTAATCCCAAATAAAGAACTACACACACTATTCTACAAAGTTTTATGTCTGGCAGGACCGCACAGGGCTCGCCTCGTGGAATTGAGACATCTTGTGGTTTCCGATCATGCATCCCATTCTATCTCACCATAGTGTGGATTCTTTCCTTTTCTCCCAGTTTTAAGTTGCATCTCTCTCACACCCGTTTTTCCCACATATAGTTTGTCTTCGTCCAAACATTGAGTTCTCCGGCGGTCGGCAGCTGCGATGGAAACCTATAAATGATTGTACACCCACGATTTTCAAAGGTGCAGCATTCATTTTGGACTCTGGTTATTTTCAGATAGCAGCCGGAACATATTGGGAAAGAGAAATCCGTTGCGATATTCGATTGTTTTGTATTAGATTTGTAATTTACTGATCACGTTCCGGTTGGTATTGTCCCAAGGCTATCAGGTGTACAATATCAGTGCTTGATTGAGTGTGCCAGCGTTGGTTAACCGCAGAACCGAGGCAGCACTTTCGGGATCAGGTTACGAATGTAAAACGTTTAGCCGCCACCAGTTCAGTGGGCGCAACACGTGGCTCACACACATCACTTCACATTCGGTAATTTTTCCTCACCATTGGCTGCTTCCGTCACAGTGGCCTGGACGACAGCTGGTCCGGAAATAGCAGATGCTTTATGTTATCAGAAACATTACCTATTGAGCAAGCTAAGTTTTCCGTTATCCTGATATTTCCCATTCATCCAATTTCATTGAAAGCTTGTTGAAGATGGAAATTTAACTTCAAACAGTAATCTCAAATCTAAACCAAAAAAGTCCAATCCATTAGGATTGGACTAAAGTTAAATCCATTAGGTTTTAAAATGTACAATAAGAATCTCTAATTTAGTAATTCATATGAAATTAAAAGGACTTGTCTGCAATACAAACTTACCCTTTTTATTTTTCAAAATATTAATAATATTAAGAGTGAAACAGATATAATATTTTCTATTTATCTCACTGATAAAACTGTAAACACACATAATTTCGATACAGTTATCATACCTCCATGTCAATAACAGAAAGTAAGAGTCAAAGGTCGGCTAATTCATTACATTTTATCGATATCTGCATAATAAATTTTCCCTCGACATTGAAGGGACAAGTGTATGTATGATGAACACTACGTATTTACTTATCTATTTTATCTTACGTGCTATTTAGCTATTATTCACAATGATTCAAATCGATTCGGATTTCAAAGCTTCTCACACGTCCATTCAAATCTGACATTAGGGTACTTTTCGGGAATTTGACAACTCGCAATGAAAACTTACGTTTGAGGCTACCGAAAACGTAAACAACGAATCGAATATTAAGATCGAAATCTTAACGTTAGGTCCCTTAATATTAAAAAACTAAACTAAAGAAAAGAATGTGATTGTATTAATTTACCAGATAACCCGCATTCTACTAAAGTCAGCAGTTTATTATGATACCGATCCATACGAGCATAAAATTTGGGGCAATCCGTGGAAAACGTAACATCAATAAACACTACATTAAAGTGAAGTGACGGTCAACAAAACACGACGCTACCGCGAAAAGCTGGCGATTTGCATATTGTTGGCGATTTCGATAAAGCGTGCACTAAATAATGTCACCTGTTTCGAGTTAACTACCGTGAAATAAGCGATCGAGGTATTTATTGACACGATGACCCTGTTTAGCATATGTCGGACTGTTTTATACTACGTTCGCGAACGCGACAATGTTATTTTTTTTGAAGCAGCGCAGGCAAACAAGCTTCTATCTAATTTGCGTACGTGATAAGTTAAGTGAACTAGAACTCGTTCGAAAAAATTTGCTTTCTCCGTTCGCTTTTCAACATTTAGTATAGGTATACTAGGTCATCATAATTATGCGTTTCGAATAAAATATAACATGATTGTCTCCATGGAATTCCGATGGTTCAGGATTGTATGGGTAAATACATTTGTCATAGATGCACTTGACATTTAAAGACACGTTCCAAATTTTTATTTCTGAATCGTTGGCTCAGTTTATACGTACATTATTTCTGCCATGCCATAGGATGTATTGGGGGGTAAATTGGGGGCTTAAATCTCACTTCGCAGAACAGACTTCAAGAGCATAAGCTTCCTAGTAAGAACTTGATAGTTAATATTGTGTACATAATTTACCTACGTTAGTTCTTCTGACTTAATATGAAGTTAGATTGATGTAGGAATTTAATGTTATCTTTGCCAATTTAATCGTGTTCCTAACTCAATCATTAATTAAAGGTACTTAGTACCTATAGCCAACATTATGAAGTATGCACTTCAAAATGGCTCCATCATGCTTCTTCTTGGGAGTCATCTTCATAACAATCTTCGCTCTAAGCTTAGCTCTAAATGGGTTATTACATTGAATAGTGTCTTCAAGCTTATAGTAGGGTAGTCTGGCAAAACTATTCTCAATGGAAATGCATTTCTGCCAAGAGCTTAGCGCGCCTATAGGATGGCTCGTGCATTCTGATGTAATAATGGAGGTAACACCCACGGCCTATTATATGCAGATATCGGAACACCGGCGCGGGTCGGCGGATGTCAGAGATCACACATCACTCCCACACGACCACTTGCTCCCTCAAACAATTGAACATTCAAGATTGACTTCAATTGCTACACCCGAAAAGGGTGACTGTGAGAATATGTCTTAAAACACAATACATCAATCATGTTGTGCTTTTGGGACTAATCATTTGGACATTTGGAGTTTACCTTTGCTGTGTCTTAGTTACTGTCATCACAAATGCATTTGTTACAGAGATTGGAGAATCAAAGAACTATTAAAGCACACTCTGTAGACTGTAGAGTATCATCATTACTCATTAGGCTAATCGGAAATCCCATAAAAGTAATTAAATATTATGTGTAGGTATACGTAGACTTTGTAGCGTAAGTACAATATACTCGTATGACCATTAATTGTTATTGGACAAGAAGCACAGTATACAAACATTTTATCGCTGATTCCAGTTTAATATACGTAAATTTATGAGCCAAGGAGGAACGTTTAAGTCACATCAGTTAGTGCGACATGACTTGATTATAATGGCGTATTATGCAACAGAATATGTGCGATGCATAACACGTCGGGTTATTGGTAATAAGATCTAGTGGGCACTCGTTACTTGGAGGGCTTAAGCTCATAATACTCAGTTCTGAAGTAATCATGAATTTACACAAGCCTGATGTAAATAGTCTGGATTCAACGATTAATTAATTAGGTAGCACCGATAACACATTATTGTCAGTTTGTTTTATAAGTTTAAAGCGTTATATATTTCTTTATTTTGTTTTCTATATCTATACTTATAATAAATCAGTAAAGAAGTCAATTCTGTACATGGAATATATTTTCAAAATAACTATCAGGGGGTGATTAGTGATCGATACTGATGCCAAAAATGCAATCAGTAAAATTTTTGTCTGTCTGTCTGTATGTTCGTTATAGAAAAAAAACTACTGGACGGATTTTAGCGAAACTTGGTACGATTATTCTTCATACTCCTGGGCAGGTTATAGTATACTTTTCATCACGCTATAATTAATAGGAGGAGAGCAGTGACGGGAAGTATTGGGAAAACGTGAGAAATTTTTATCTGCATGTTTGATCGCGCATCACGCAAAAACTACTGCATGGAATTAAATGCGGTTTTCACCAATGTATTGCTAGAAGTCTAACTTTAAATTCAAGTACTATTTTATGGAAGTCCGTTATTTTTGAAACCCGATATCAACGCGTGCGACGCCGCCGGCACAGCTAGTCTGTAGAGAGGTCAATTCTGTACATGAAATATATTTTCAAAATAACTATCAGGGGGTGATTAGTGATCGATACTGATGCCAAAAATGCAATCAGTAAAATTTTTGTCTGTCTGTCTGTCTGTCTGTCTGTCTGTCTGTCTGTCTGTCTGTATGTTCCTTATAGAAACAAAAACTACTCAACGGATTTTAACGAAACTTGGTACAATTATTCTTCATACTTCTGGGCAGGTTATAGTATACTTTTCATTACGCTACGATCAATAGGAGCAGAGTAGTGAAGGGAAATGTTGGGAAAACGGGAGAAGTTACTCCATTTTTTAAGCTTCCGTCGCGTGTGCAGCCTTAATGGTTAAAGTTACATAGAAATTATGTATGACAGAAATATTTTACATAAAATTGACTAAAAAATATCCCGCAACAGCATATGTCTATCTTTTATGGTTGACTCACAATAACACGTGTAACTCCTGATAGCTTAGCAGTTCGGAGCATTCTGATTATATTTGTTTACTCTTACGTTTATAATACTCTCATTCATCCCTAATTTAAAAAGTTATCATTATTACCTATTCAATAAAAAAAGAATCATAGAAATCGGTATAGAAACACCAAACTTATACATGAAATAAGCCATCGCGCCGTCGCACGTGAATACTGAATCATGCTATAAGGATTATTTTTGTGTAACGGTTGCCGCGCTCGACACGGGTCGCGGCGGCGGTAGGGTATAAAAAGGCGGGAGGTCCGAGCTAGCTTCATTCAATATTTGGCTGTTGATGCGTTCAGAGCGATCGACCTTATTGACAGACAATAATTGATATTGAGAAACCGTGCTTATCAGCGCGACTTTTAGTGTTTAAATAGTTTATTTGAATTTCTTTTGTTGTTATATTGTAAAATATTCGTTCAAATTAAAAATTATTAAGCGTAGATACTTTTATTAATTAAAGTAGTTATAAGTATTTATTTTTAAGTGAAGTAAGTATAGGTAGATAGTTTTGCACAGGCGTTTCAGCTTTAAAAATATATTTACAAAAAAAGTATCAGGGGGTGATTAGTGATCGATACTGATGCCAAAAATGCAATCAGTAAAATTTTTATCTGACTGTCTGTCTGTCCGTCTGTCTTTCTGTCTATCTGTATGTTCGTTATAGAAACAAAAATTACCTACTCAACGGGTTTTAACGAAACTTGGTACAATTATTCATCATACTCCTGTGCAGGTTATATGATACGTTTCATCACGCTACAATCAATAGGAGCAGAGCAGTGAAGGGAAGTGTTGGGAAAACGGGAGAATTTTTTATCTGAATGTTTGATTGAGCATCACGCAAAAAGTACTGCATGGAATTGAATGTGGTTTTCAGCAATGTATTGCTAGAGGTCTAACTTAAGGTTTGGGCATCATTTTATGGAAGTCCGTTAGTTTTGAAACCCGATATCCACGCGTGCGACGCCGCTGGCACAGCTAGTTCTAACATAAAGTAAACTAAACTTTCTTCACTAACAATCTAATTAAACCAGTCTTATCAGTGCAAATTTTAGTTCGTCATTGTTTACTAGAGACACAAATTCTGCTGATAGTTTCGTAGACTATATTTAGGTGCATGTCTGCCAGATAAATAATTTTCTTGACACCTGACAAAGCAATCTCTCTCTATGTTAATAGTTTCTCATTAAATCTAAATCTTATTTTTACTTATATTCTAAGATATACCTAACATCCCAATAAAGAAAATATGATAAAGTTCGTTCCATTAGAATTAGTTTAATATTTGAACATATATACCTAATTCAAACGGTATTTACATACAGATAAATCGACTTAAAAACAACTGCGGCTTGAGATAACGTAGAAGTTTACTCGCGCGAGATCGTATCATACCGTAATTATTAGTTTAATGCTTAATAATTCTATGACTCATTCAGAACATTAAATTATGTAATAGCTTGTTAATAACTGATAAACGATATGACAATTATATTCGATGCGGTAGGCATTTAGTCACTACGTAAACACTCAAAGGTCATAGTTACTACCGTCACGGAGGTACGTTGCTGCTAGTATTTGCTTACAGGGCAAAAACGTTTTATCAGGGTAGCAATAAGCCGTGAGAACGTGCTCGTAGTGCCCCAATCTCTTATCTGCAGGAAGTGCAGTCGCTGGCGCCGACGCCGCGAGGATTATAAGGACTAATCCGGCAGCACTTGCGTCAACAGCTTACAACCAAGTCAGCTTTCCGCATACTGCTGGCCTATATGTGTGCTACGTGTTGCATAAGTGTCGTATTTGGTATCTGAATGAAGAGGCTGAGGCCGGCTCGCCGTGGTGGTTGGTGCAGCGTGGTGGCGTGTTGCGTACGGTACACGTGGGCAGCGCGGGGCGCGGGCGGCGCGGGCGCATTCCGGCCGTGACGTCACGCCCACCCAGCGCGCCCGACATTCACCTCGCCCGCTCCGCACTCGCCCGAACCGTTCCACGGCTCTCGTTGTATCTGCCATTATTGTTGCTACAACTATTTATTTATGCTCAGGAGCTAAACATCACCGATTCGGCGGGAAACGACCGATGGTTCAGCGAACTTGCTCCTCGCACGATACTCTGCGGTTCAGTACACCGATTGAAAATAAACGCCTCGGAATTCGCTCAGGTCGCTAACGATGCTTTAATTGCGGTATAAGTTTCGCATTTCGTTCTCGTAAGGCGTGAGTAACACAGTAGCAATTGGAAACGTTCGTAGGTTTGAAGCCACTGAGCAATTTAAAGTGGCGCTCGCCAAAAGCTCGTGAAAAAATGTATTGATCCATCAGAGTGAACTGTGAAAAAAATGTAAGGAAAACGTTTCATAAAAAATATAAAAGATTGTAGAGACCGCCCGCCCGCCGCATCGTACCGTGCATCGGGAGAAATGCGGCGGAAATAAGGGTATCTCGAGGCTGGATCGCGTAATCGTTGCGTTCAACACGAGACGTCGATTGAGTTATTATTATGCAATTAGTGGGCGCTTGACGGGATCCAAACTGTGGCGGGCGGCTCATCCCGCCGTGGCGCCACCGCCCGCGCCCGCGCGCGTCTCTCGTCTCGTCATTAATCACAATCAACTGAGAAATTATTTCGACGTTCCTAAATCTTTGATATTATGATCTCCCGTCAAAGCGCACTTTGAAGCTTTGAGTATCGAGGGTTAAGAGAGCAAAAGGTCCGCGGTGACGCAGCACGTTAGGGAGCTACTGGTTGTTCAAACAAAACGACCTCTGCAATTCACGAGAAGCGAGCAGAGATGACACGTCCATTTCAAACAGTAGCTGTGGAATGCCTACTGTTTGCTGTAGCACAACAGGGCGGTAGAAAGTGAAACTTACGTGCAGAAGCGTCAAATAATACAATCTTGAATAGTTATCATTTAATGTTGGATGCTTTAGTGCAGCTATTGTAAATACTAATCCTAATATTATAGTTAGATGGTTAAATGGGAGTTTCCTTAAATATTCGCGTATGTATGAATTTGATCTCCACTAATTCTTGTCGCAAGAATATTTCAAAATACATAAGTAGGTATATCATTTTATTTCGCTCCTTTAGAATCGGGATCGGCTTTGACTTAATTCGGTCCTTTCCATCGAAAACACGGCCTTTGTCGTATAGGATCTTAACCATTTACTGTTAATAGAGGTCTCGCTACAACATGAGATTTCACTTGCCTTGACCCTTAACTTCACTTTGTGTGCGTCAATGAGGCGCTTACATAAACTCTTCGAGCGGTAGCTTACAATCGCGTTGCTATTTGATTATTTTTAAGTGACATGTTATAATAATGTATGATACATTATTACATTGGTAGCCCATTAGGCATAGAGTCTGTAAAGGACCAGGCATCTCTCTCAGTTGAGCTCGTAGCGGACAAACGTTAGATTTAGTGGATATTCATAGGTTTTAGGAGTGACTCCCACATAAACCAGTGTGTCCCGTACCTAGGCTCTGGTGTGAACTACAAGGGATTTCAGACGTAAAAAAATCGGCGTCTATTAGTGTGTAATCAAACAACATATTCTTTGAAACCACAAAACACTTTAATACTACTAAAACAAGTGCAATACAAATAATATTCTTAGACACGTAAACAGATTATAAAAACACTTCTCAGTATAAAACCTATTAGGTATATAAATGTATAGAAACTGCTCTGTCCAGACGAATCTAACGGAATTACTTATTCAGTGAAATACTGACTAGGTCCCGTTCAGATTGGGATCAGTAAAGATGCCCATATCGGGTTGTGAGGGTCACATATGGATCTACTGCACTCTGGTTCATATCCACTGCTAGAAACAAGACAAAATTCTTGAGGAAGAAAAAATTGGAAAGTCCAGAAAATAAGTATTAAATTCTAACATCACGTTTCCGTCTGCAGGGCAACATCGAAGGTGGGCGCACGTCCCTCTGGATCAGGGCGTGGCTCCAGGAACAGCTGTTCATCCTTGGCTGCTTCCTTCAGGGAGACGCGGGGAAGGTCCTCTTCGTCGCTATATTGGTGCTTTCCACTTTCTGCGTGGGACTCAAATCTGCCCAGATACACTCCAGAGTCGACCAACTTTGGGTTCAAGGTTAGTAGAGTATAAAAGCTTGTGGACTTCATTTATAAAGCAATTGGTAATTGCCTAATTAATCACGACATCTGGAAAAATAATAACACATATTAAAAAAGATACATTTAATAAATTTACGGTTTATACGAGTACACAGAAGACTTAAGGTCAGAACTGATGTTGCGTAAATTGCATAACTTTGGTAGTTACGAATGAGATATTTAGCTATTCTAATTAATATTATTGCCAAAATAAATGTTAAAAAGTAAAAGTGATGAAAAACCAAAATACATAATGTTAACCGACAACGGTATGAAAATAAAGTCCTTGTCATATTTACTGAATGCACAAAATATTTTCTTGAGACCAATTCATACTATGGCCACCAAATTTATGATAGTAGATATTATTACAAAAGGGAAGTCAAAAACTAATACGTCTTACCCACATGTTATAAAAAAGTTACAAAGTGCATCAAGATATAAACGTCGTGGCACAATACGCATCCCGTGGAATACAAATGCAGGCGTGGGGCGCGGGCTGCGCGGGCGCAAGCGACGCGGCGACGCTTCCGCACCGCGACGTGCGCGGCATGCGCGGCCAACTACAAGCGCGCCGCGTGTGTCGCCGCCCTTATACGATAAACTCGATTTTAATACGATGAATTTTAATTCGACAATCAACGATCTTGTGTCCCTGCGTCCGGTACGCCACTAGCTTTTAATTTCGTTTAATTGTTTTAAAATCTTTCATTGAGCTGTTGTGTACGAGCGGTTGTTGTTGCGATGGAATATTCAATGAATGCACTTCCTATTTTTACTGGACGTGTAGGGCCTGTTTGTAATATGGCGGATATAATTAACGAAATGTGCTTTAATTAATTACAATTTAAACAAAAATGAGAAATGTGTAATCAAATTCAGAAATAGTGTATTAATTAACAGTCCATTAACGATATATGTATACGAAAGAATGTTAATATTAAGTTAATAAAAACTAGCGTTTGATGTTTGTTAATCCAATTTAGTTACTGTAATGTCTTGAATTCCTTGCTAAATATTGACGTATTTCCCGTTAATATGGTTTTATTATTAGTATTCAATACTTTTTAATACGTTTTTTATTATTAATTATATTTATTGATCCGACCGATACGATCGGTATTTTGAATGTTATTTAGTTTTTTTATAAGTATTGGAATGCGATATCAGATCTGAGCTTTAGATTTGAAGAGTCGTAACAGAAACAAACACGCCTACGCAAAAACGTGTTAGTACTAGTTTTAAAATATGTCATTCAGTGTTATGACTCATTTTACGATATAATACGGATGATGACAAGGTATGAAAATGAAGAAAATAATTAGTCCGTCTCTTAGATAATAAAAAAATATAAGACCCGTATTTTTTGTTTTGTCGAAATAACAAGAAAATACTTAGATATAGCGCATTAAAGTTACGGAGTGGGGGCTAACTACGTCACGTTAGAGTATATTTTGTACTCTAACGTGACATCATGTGACATTTAAAATCAATGTATCTTCGTAAGTTTTTGAACAAGAGGCAAAATAAAAAATACGTATCCAATATTTTTCATTAATCTATCTGATGGACATTAAATTATTTTTTAGTCATCATCCCAATTGTAGAACGTTATGCAAATATTTAGTATTAGGAGATTAGTTTTACAAACAAAACAATCCTATATAAAACTATTACTTGTTTTCTTCAACGATAGTAACATAAAACCTTCGCGCGGATTGTAATAAAATTTAACAGCTGCATAATTACGGAAAGCAATACTTGTGCATGTTTCCTAATATTGTATTTTACAACTTGTTTGTCCACTAATACATGTTTTACTATCCGATCCCCTCGGCATTGAGCACGAGGAAATGACCTTAAAGGCCGGCCGAGACACAAAAGGGTGAAATAAGAATCCTCTTTTTGTACAGACCTCCTCCGAGGCTGGGTGGTCCTAGATTGGGTTTTATGGTTATTTGGGATTGGCAGACGTAATTACTTTGGCTGGATGTCGCGTGTTTATTATTTTTATCATTAAAGACTCGTTTGATGATGAGAACGGATGTCCAAAGTGTGGTGTATTAGGGATATCCGTTGTTGCCTCAGCGACATCCCTGTATTGATTTTGGCATGCGCGGGAAATAAAGTCTTTCCATAAATGTTACATTATAAGGGGACCTACAAAAATACTCAAGTAGTGCACAGTACGACGTTGATAAATGTTTAAGAGGAGGTTATAAGTAGGTAGATGCTGAAAAAACACTGCAAAACTACATGATAGTTGTTTTTTAAGCATTTCGAGGAATTTTCATAAGGTCCTAAAATATCTCAATAGGGTGTTGCTAAAAAACGTTATTTGATGGCCATTCAGAAAATATGTATTTATTTGTATAGGAATTCAAATACATATACTTAGAAATCTTAGGCTTGCGTTAAATAACGTATTCCTTAATAATGAAAGAGGTCGAAGTTCGGAAAAGCTCCCACGGAGCTGATGCATATTAACTCACTCGGCTACTCAATAAGCTCAGCACGATTTTTGGTGTATAAGTAGACATGACTAAGAAGTTACGTAGTCTTCTATACGAATAGGATAAGTATCCAATGTAAATCAAAAGTTGTTAAAAATAAAACTTGCATTTATTTATTATCGGGTCGCTTTATTTTTATTTTGTTGTTTTCTGATAAAGGCAAATAATAAAGAACTCAATATCAGACTACATATACATATAAATATTATTAGTATAAGTATAGTAAATAGTTATTATGTATGCTATGAATCAACATTTAAAACATTTTATTCTTTATTAATCCTTTTTTGTTTTGGGTCTTCCTAAAAGTCTCATATTTACCTATTTGTTTGTAGCACACTACCTTCTTACTGTTTCTGCTTAGCCCAATAGTTGACTGGTAGAGAATGCCTACGCGGCATTAAGTCCGCCTTTTGTACAAACTTTATGTGCAATAAAGATTAAATAAATAAAATAAATACATATTTATTACATACCTACTTGTATGTTTTATAACACGAAAGTACGTTTAAGTTTGCAAAAATAGGTACACGGTGTGTTTTTCAGACACCTCAAGTTTTTATCCGACGACGACAAAAAATCTGCACTTCTCTCAAAAAGGAAGTTGGCGATTTTATTGAAGCACCTGTCGATCGATTTTGCGTCATCCGCTGCACAGATTTCCCACTCAATTGTCTTATCACGTACCAACACGATCCCTTAAATTACGGTTCGGACCATCATAACGTTCTTTTCATCGATTTTATTAGCCACTGCTCGTTTCCCTTCATTAATTTTTAAATTGACACATCAAAGTCTATTTTTATTAAGTCCTCACTCGTCGGCTACTGTCCAAACAACACAAATATATTCGAAGTCAACGGCTCACAAAACCTTATCGCGGAACAAAGCCGACTGTTAAACAATGCCGAAGGCCCTGGGGAGTCGCCTAACAACTTAATTAGGTGGCCCGCGGCCGCCCGTAAATATCCCCACGTGAAATTACGACCAATAAAACAAAAAAAATGTATAACATTTCTATTGACTTACAAAAAACGAGGGATCTGATTGTCCGCCGCTTTTGTATGGAGACGTCTTGCTGCGCTCGGATTCGTTCCGCGCCGCCTTTTATTATTTGAACTTCAATTCTAAAGTTGTGGCCCTGCGGTCGGGTAAGGACTGGAAGGTATTTTGAGAATTCCTTCGACGTTCTGTTGATTTTTGTGCAAGGTTAATAATAGGTACCATCCTTACCGAATTTCATCCCTACCAAGCTAAGTCCACAAAAGATTTTATGATGCACAAGTTTTGGAGCAAAAACAAGTGCACTCTCTATGCCTTCATTGAGGTAATCCGATGGGGCAACAATTCGACACGATTGAAGAGAGATCAAGCGCAGAACTTGTTATTTAACATGTTTTCTGGTTAAGGTTGAATCACGGCCATCTTTATGACTGGCCGCTGCTGAGTAATTTGGCAAAAAAACATCAGTTATTCGTACAATTTTTGTCTCCAAACCATACTCGTAGTCGAAACATCTAGTGGTAGTTTTTGGCCTATGCTTTCAATTCACTTGAACAGACGAGGGAATGATGCTAACAATAATATACCTACATAACATTTAAATCTCTGAATATAATATTTCTGTAGCAATGTCATTCTCGGTGTACCTTTGTTGTGATTTCATATTTCGTGAATCTAATCTAATCTCTAAATAGTCAAATATATCTATATGGCTGTGTTGTTGGCTACGGCCCCGATGGTATCGCTCATGTTGAATACACACGTAGTCGTACCACACTAAACTACGCCTCGCAGCGGCTTCTTCCTAAATGCGACTAGTTTTTGTGCCCAGAAACCGGCCACCAGAGCAATCGATTTGCTAACCGTGACCTTAATGTTACGATTCTTCACGTTTGTACTTAGAGAAAACTCTTCATGGATTGTCTGGAAAGTAGCTGGGCTTACATGCAAATCATAATGATCTATTTTACAAACATAATCTCACTTAAAAGTTGCCCTATCTGCCACCTATGTGTCCTAGGTCAATCTAAATATCAAATCACGCGTTCTGAAAGATCTCTCTCGTAAACTTCCTCGACGTTCATTCAAATTTCAACTTTGATTGATCTTTCCGAACGCATTTTTGAATAACCCCGGAGGTCATTTACCATAATTTCCTTTTCTTAATTACCAAGGTTTTTTAATATAATACCTATGTATATTAGATTTTGCAAATTGATTCTTTATCGTCGTCCTGCCAATTCGACTACTGTTTATGGTGGATTGTCACGAAATATTCGTCCGCGTTGGCCTCAAAGGACGAGGTTTGTTTATTCCGCCATCCATCTGTTGTCTACGCTCCGGCTAATTTGCATAGAGGGCCGGGCGCGGGGGAGGCGGGGGAGGCGGACCACACGGGCTCGCGCGCGCGCGCGGGTGGCCCGGCCACATGCGCCCGCGCCGCGCACGTACCGCCTCGCTCCCCGCACACCTAGCCGCAGACGTCATTCATTGCGATCGTCCTCGCCGATCGCCCGCTACCACATCGAGTAGAAATGTTGTCATTATCGGCCTGCACGCACCCAGAGTGCAATAAAAGGTTACAGATTCGCATTGACCGTCTGAATTGACAGATTTAGATTCCATTCAAAGGACTACTTACCTACTACTTGTGTGACCGAGAGTAAACAAGACGGTATAAAGGCGATGCTAATAAACATACACTTTAATGTTATTAGTTGAAAGATGCCGAACGTCAGTGACATAAGAGTGATAACCGCGGCGAGCGTGAAAGCTCCGGCGCGCAGACACCCGATAACCTCACGTGACCTTGCGATGTTTCCGCCCTCGGTGCGCGCTTTTTACGACCGTATTTCGTAGCGTGCGCATGCACACATTTGTTGGGTAGGTAGGTAAGTTGAGTCGTAAACTTAACCGTTTCTTAGTTTTTTCTACAAACAACTAATTCCTCGAAACGATTCATAGCGTCAACAAGCCGATACTTAAAATCCATCTTCACGCCATACCAACGAGTGGTGGAGTTGCGTTGCCGTCGTAAATCGCGCCCACGGCTCTGGTAGGTGTTAAAATAGAGGCGCCCTGTGAGGCCCATCGCCTTCGATTCCATTCCACTTTCTTTATTATAATCCCTAATATCCGGCACGACTTGCGAGCTATGTTTAGATTTGGGAATATGAGCTACCTTTGATACGACTCGTAAACTTAATGTTCTATATTAATATCCCAAAACTAATAGTCACTATATTCTCTAGGAAATCGTATTAAGCACACACGCTTTTTTCTTCAATTAAGCGTACCTATAGATATTTGTTGACGAATTATATAGCCATTTCAATCTGCAATTTATGTTGATTGCTTAATCGAGCAAGCCATTAAAAGATTGTGTGAGTAATAATAAAAATAATATCCATATAAGTACTGAAAGTTTTACAATCAATTTATTTATTTTCAATCAAGACCATATTTGTTTTTTGAATATTTCTTGAAGTTTTAATTCATCCGGATGAAATTAACGAGTGAACAAAAAAGTTTTGACGAGGCTTTTATTTTTCTTCTTTAATCTGTTTCTAATTTTTAACGCTTATTAACTTAATTTACATACAAAGTGTTCTGCGAAAAGGTGACGACATTAGCATTATTACAATCTCGGGACAAAAAATGGGCTGTGGCCTGGCAGGTGTACCCGAATGGACTGTGTCTGATTAGCATACGGTACACGATCGAACAATACAATAAACACTTTAGATACATACAAATCAATATTTGCATTCATACAATGTTACTTAGAAAACCTCTATTGGTCAGATGAGGCGGTGATCTGCTTTCATGCTATCGTTTTCTTAGTTAATTACTTCGCTGGTACTGCTAACCTACTAGCTAATATTATAAATGCGAAACCTTGTTTGTATCCAGGTGTATTGATTTTCATCCATCCAAATTTTTGGATAGGTGTTTGTTACTCTTTCACACACATCTACTGAACAGATTGGAATTAAACTTTACAAGAATAATATAGTTATAGGTACATATATCAAATTAACACTTAAGCTATTATTTTTAACGCTATATTTTCACTTATCAGTCTTATCACCGGAATCCACACAGGCATAGCCGCGGGCTTCAGTTAGTAGAACTATTTATAAGCATTTTGATTTTATAGATGAGCTCACACAAAATTAGCATAATAATAATGCTTGCTACCTAAGCTACGTTTGACTTTAATAAAAATACGATATTTCGTAGGTTATGAAATATACATTATTAGATTATAACTAAGCATAAATTTAGTACACATATTGAAGACATAATTGAAGGAAATGTTTATCACTTACAGACGCAGACACAACGTAAAATTTGCAGAATTTAGAACAAAAAATAGTGTTCTCGAATAAGGGGTCCATGAGTATGACTTAAATATGTCATTTTGTAATGCAAGTTACCATGATCACACTGAGGCACTTCAAGCGTTTTTTATTTGGATAGATAGGTAGGTACTACTTCTTGTATGTAACTGAACCATTATACATTTATGTCTGTCTATTAAAATTTAATACCAATATTTCCGAAGGCCGTTTAAATCTTTCGACACTTCGAACGTTATTAAAAATTGTTTCATGTATTTTCAAAGTGCAGCGTTAATGATATGTACAAATAAATACTACATATATCTTCTCGGCTTCGAATAAATAAACCACTGCTTATTAAATTTTATAACTTGATCCTTCTTCATTTAGTTGACTAAACGTAACTTCAGGCCGACTCATTTTTTATTGGATCAGATTCATTTACCCACGTTACGAGTAACAAAATATTTGCTTTATTTTCTAAATTCCAAGGTATACGGATGGGTCCATGGGGGCTTTATCAGCCGTTGGCAGGCAATATTTTTTCTAACACTTCACGGACTTAATTCAGTGCAAAAAATTGGACAAACCGGCCCAAATAAATTAGCTTGGAGGGTGTTAATTGGAACGAATTCCCGCGACGACCCCTGATAACGAACACGGCTTCTCGATGAGAGCACAAATGGCGGGGACCTTTGAACAGAACCTTCGTGAGCCAATGAATTTATTTTGATGGTAGTGTTATCTGAATGTGTTTTTGGTTTCCAAAAATGTTTGTATTGGCTTTTAATTTTTAACTAAACCACTGCTATGCATGGTATATACTCGTTCACATATGGAATCTATATGTGATCCGCATTATATTCTAAATAAAATATCTGTATTCATAATGGTAACTAGGTGGATACAAACTACATTCACGCATATCTATTGGGAAGCGTTGACTGGATTTCCTGTCTAAAAAGAGTAGTTGTAATTAAAATTAGTGTTTTTTTTTTCTGTTTTACACAAATGACCTGTCTGAAGGCACTGTGACATCATAGTTCAGAATATCTTGTCCAAAATATCTTTTACTTACATAGCAAGCGTTTACAACACATAACATTCTGGATTTTTAATTAAAAACGAGCAGGCATATGGCGCCGCGTAGGGCGGGCGTCGTCGCAGCGACGCGACGGTTGTCACAACTTCGCGATAAATCACTGCCGGGATGTGTTAACTACCACTCCATCGCCCTAACTAATGTGTCGACACTCACCAATAAACCATAGGTGGTGATGGGGTGGGATGGCTAAAATTAAACTCATTTTTTGTAACACTGCATTCCCTGAACGAACTGTGAACAGTATTCTTAGATTTCTCAGTATCAAATTATTCGACTATGTCGTTAGCATTCCAAATTATTTATAGATGTTTAGAGGGAAATGCAACGGACTGTGGAATTCAAGTTGATTATGAATGATAACACAAAATGCCAATTAATTCTTCAGTTCTGTTATAAATTTTATTAGATTTCCACTGCAATATAATATCATGTGTCTTTTTATGGCCAGCACTAAACAATTTTGTAATAATTCTGTGCAAAATACATACTATATATCATTTCCCGTCTCTAGAAACGAATGTTTATGGCAAGTACAGGCAAACGCAACATGAAATACTTGCACATTTACTATACCAAGATATGTTTATGGTCCAGGTAGGCACGGAACCCACACGGGGAAAGCAGGTGCATTATTAATTCAGTCAAATGTAGGTACTTAATTAATGACAAACTTGTTGGGGCCGCATTAAAATGTTTCAAGCTTCGAAACATCGATCAAGTCAATACCACGTTAAAATCATGTCTTTTATCTCACTTGTATCACTAACTCACATTCTGTGTGTACAGGTATCTACTAATATTAAGATAGATATTCTTTAGTGCACACCAAACAATTGACTATAAACTATGTATAGTAGATATTTGTTGTACAATATAGGCTTAAGCTTAAACTTATATACTTATCTATAGCATAATCATAGAATCTTTTACGTAGGGTTATTATCATCCATTGATAAACTTAACCATTTTAAACATCTAGTTTGTATTAAACTAATAGGTAAGTATGACGAGTAGGAATTGATCCTTACCTACGGATTCACCTAATTGATGATGCAAAAATATTTTACTTTCGCTATCATTACAACGAACGGTGATCGTATATATTGTCTATATATAAAAACTTATATGGTAGATAACCTATTCATAGGTAATCGAGAATACCTATAGATGTTAAGAACAGGTTTGGATGAATGTTTTATATAAAAAGCGAAAGTAGGTAATCTTAACGAATGGTAATTAATGTTACATTGAATTTAATGGATGTTGCACACCACGGCAAGTTTCCATAGTTTATAGACAAGATAGAAATTAGTTTAAATTAACTTTCTCTACATCAAGAAGCTGTGCCATTAACCATATAAGGTACATAATTTGCTTAGTAAACACTATAAACTTAAATAACCCATATTAGCTAAAGGTTATGTTTTAAATAATTTCGCCCTGCACATAAAGAAATTAATTAATCTCGGTACAATTATATGTCGATTAACCTATAAAAGTGATACCGCACATAATAATTTCGACCAGGTGATACGCCTCAAATAATTTCAGCTGAGCAATTTTTAAAGTTCATTACCAACGCAAAGTTGTTTTTGTTCTCAATAATTATTTAAGTTAAGTTATTATTTTCATAAAAAATGCAAGCAGACCGGATTAAAATTTATAGTTACAGACATAAGAAGTTCAATTATAATACATGGTAATTTGACTGAAAACATAAGCAGGATTTTTAGGAATCGTACCTACTTTTGTTTTATAGATTTGTATAATAACGAAAACTTGGCATTTAGTCAAGATGGTCCTTATGAATTCGTGCATCACGAAAGAATACTACGCTTAAGGAACAAATATTTTAGATCCTAATCATTTACAAGTTTATTCGACGAATGTGTTGAATTTAGTCAAGCGACCACTAAAAAACTAGGTTTAGCCATGATTTTTCAATTTACGAATATATTATCTTCTATACTTATAATAAATCTGTAGAGAGGTCAATTCTGTACATGAAATATATTTTCAAAATAACTATCAGGGGGTGATTAGTGATCGATACTGATGCCAAAAATGCAATCAGTAAAATTTTTGTCTGTCTGTCTGTCTGTCTGTCTGTCTGTCTGTCTGTCTGTCTGTCTGTATGTTCCTTATAGAAACAAAAACTACTGGACGGATTTTAACGAAACTTGGTACAATTATTCTTCATACTCCTGGCCAGGTTATAGGGTACTTTTCATCACGCTACTATCAATAGGAGCAGAGTAGTGAAGGGAAATGTTGGGAAAACGGGAGAAGTTACTCTATTTTTTAAGCTTCCGTCGCGTGTGCAGCCTTAATGGTTAAAGTTACATAGAAATATGACAGAAATATTTCACATAAAATTGACTAAAAAATATCCCGCAACAGCATAATATGTCTATCTTTTATGGTTGACTCTGTGAGTCAACCATAAAAGATAAGATAAGAGTCAGGAGTTACACGTGTTATTGTGATAACACGTGTAACTCCTGATAGCTTAGCAGTTCGGAGCATTCTGATTATATTTGTTTACTCTTACGTTTATAATACTCTCATTCATCCCTAATTTAAAAAAGTTATCATTATTACCTATTCAATAAAAAAAGAATCATAGAAATCGGTATAGAAACACCAAACTTATACATGAAATAAGCCATCGCGCCGTCGCACGTGAATACTGAATCATGCTATAAGGATTATTTTTGTGTAACGGTTGCCGCGCTCGACACGGGTCGCGGCGGCGGTAGGGTATAAAAAGGCGGGAGGTCCGAGAGCTAGCTTCATTCAATATTTGGCTGTTGATGCGTTCAGAGCGATCGACCTTATTGACTGACAATAATTGATATTGAGAAACCGTGCCAGCGCGACTTTTAGTGTTTAAATAGTTTATTTGAATTTCTTTTGTTGTTATATTGTAAAATATTCGTTCAAATTAAAAATAATTAAGCGTAGGTACTTTTATTAATTAAAGTAGTTATAAGTATTTATTTTTAAGTGAAGTAGGTATAGGTAGATAGTTTTGCACAGGCGTTTCAGCTTTAAAAATATATTTACAAAAAAAGTATCAGGGGGTGATTAGTGATCGATACTGATGCCAAAAATGCAATCAGTAAAATTTTTATCTGACTGTCTGTCCGTCTGTCTTTCTGCCTGTCTGTATGTTCGTTATAGAAACAAAAATTACCTACTCAACGGGTTTTAACGAAACTTGGTACAATTATTCATCATACTCCTGTGCAGGTTATATGATACGTTTCATCACGCTACAATCAATAGGAGCAGAGCAGTGAAGGGAAGTGTTGGGAAAACGGGAGAATTTTTTATCTGAATGTTTGATTGAGCATCACGCAAAAAGTACTGCATGGAATTGAATGTGGTTTTCACCAATGTATTGCTAGAGGTCTAACTTAAGATTTGGGCATCATTTTATGGAAGTCCGTTAGTTTTGAAACCCGATATCCACGCGTGCGACGCCGCTGGCACAGCTAGTAACTGATAAAAGACAAAGTCATGATGTAGGCAGTAATACTAAGCGACGTCCTTCTTAAGCTATCTTACTTTTAACAAAAAAATAAAGAATAAAGTTTAACTTTTGTGTTAAACTTTATCCGGCGATTCAAATCAGAGCGTATTTGTAGCTTCTTGGAGCCACCAAGCGATTACAAATCCACTATCACACTCTCTGTGCTGAATCCCTATTATGTAAACAAAACCTTCCCATTTAATATAACGTTTGAATTTTTTGTTGCAGAGGGTGGTAGATTAGAAGCAGAATTGAAATACACGGCTAAAGCATTAGGCGAAGCAGACTTCTCCACACACCAGCTCATCATACAAACTGCTAAAGACCCTGACGCGTCATTGCTGCACGCGGGAGCCCTGCTAGACCACCTAAAGGTAACTAGTTTGTTCTGTGCTGATCAGCATCTGAAAACAAGGTCACATACTTACTTTGGATTCGATCCCAAAGTAAGCAGCTTAAACGCTGTGAATCAACGAAGGTACTACAAATATAAACTTACCTAATTATCAGCCACCGACCAAACACACATGTTCATCACATGAATGCTTTTCCTTGGTGGGGATCAAACTCACGAACCTTCGTTGTCAAGGCAGGGTTAATACGAAATGAGCCTCTGCACTCTCTGTTGATAATAATATAAGATGAAAAGCATCTCATTATTATTAACGCTCACCCTCATAACTAAATTGTTAGAAGACATGCACATATTATTATGTAATATAAAAATTCTGGTAACTGAACAGAAAAATATGAAATTTGATATCGCAAAAATACAAAGATTGGCATTATCAAAAGTAAGCAGTTCATTGCTAGAAAAATGTACGATCGAATTCAAACTACAGCTTGCAGCAATGAAAATGGAATCTCCGGATTTACAATGCAACTTGCAATTTGTGGCAATCACACAATCTGTAGCTCACGGTTTGTGCCCTATCCTAGTAATCAAGATTGTGACTTCGTAGCGGTACAGTCATCGATCACAAAACAAAATTGCCCTATTTTGACCATACTACTGCTAAGTAAAGCTTTGAGATTTGTAGAATATCAATTGCGATTTTTTGCGTTTTGCGAACTTTACGAAGGCGAACACTAGGATCTCCTTTTTAATTCTATTGAGCCTTTGAAATATGGATAAGATTCCGAGGAAGCTATCATATAAACTAAAGTAGACAATTAATATCTGGTCTACCTTGACTTAATCGAATGTCCCCCTGAATAGGGGGAGAGTGACACGTCGAGTAGATTGGTTAGATTGCCCATGTTTTCTTTGGAGTTTCCAGGCCCCATGCAAGCCATAATTCAGTCAGTCAGTCATTTAATTAGTCGCGTACTGACTTAGGCAAGCCATTACGTGCGGTACACATACTGGTATTCCTTTTCTTAAAGTTTTTATATAATTATTTCAATATTTCCTCCACCAGGTAGTCCACGCAGCAACCCGAGTGACGGTGCATATGTACGATCTGGAGTGGCGGCTGAAGGACCTGTGCTACAGTCCCAGCATCCCCGACTTCGAGGCCGAGCACATTGAGAACATCTTTGACAACATCGTGCCCTGCGCCATCACGACACCTCTCGACTGCTTCTGGGAAGGGTCGAAACTCTTAGGACCGGATAACCCTATTTATGTGCCGTAAGTATTTGGATATAATAATTTGTACATACCTATATGTAAGTAGTTGTAAATACTAGTCCTACGAGTAACAAACGATACCAAATGACGCACCTACTACATAAGAAGGGATGGGAAAATTATAAAAACGTTTGGTATTGCAATGTTCTACCTAAATCCATAGTTAAAATACTCGTGGAATTGAATTGTTATTGATAATAGTATGTATGTTAGGTACATCATTATTCTAGCTTTATTACATCATCATTTATTATTCCATGTGCTAACTTTGTTTCTTGTGTGCTATATGCAGAAACTAGAAGTTTGGACTGAAAAAAGAAGTGAATTAGAGTTCAAAGTTATTGTATATTTTACACCTCATCACTACTTTGCTTAAAAATCATTACTAGAATGATTGTGGTATATAGTTTAATATGGGTACAAAGTTCAAATACTCGTTTTATCATCAAAACTAGGGCGTATTAAAAAGGCTTTTCTCCGACACTAATGTTAACTTTTTCTTTCGTACCTAGTATCCTAAAAAATAAGCTGCAATGGACACAGTTGAATCCACAAGACGTCTTGAAGGAAGTCAAGACGCTGAGGCTATCCTTCCCGTGGAGGACGCTGGAGGCCTACATGAAGAGAGCAGGCATCACGTACGCTTACATGAAGAAGCCGTGTCTGGACCCCACCGACCCACAATGTCCCGACACGGCACCCAACAAGAAATCAGGCCATGTAAGTATTTTGCTGAATTATTACAACTTTCGATTACCAACATTATCATCATTATCATCATCATTGCAATCCACTGCTGGACATAGGCCTCTCCAGTTCTTCTTCACTTAGGGCAAACACCTGGAGGATATACCTAGCCATAATCGCGCTATTTAGCTACGACTTCAATTGTGATTCTTCAATCGAGTTATACCACCACCAGTTGGTTGCCAGCGCCTCGATTGTTGATGTTGTCGAAGATGATAGGCCGCTCTTTTACATCCCATATTATCTTATATGTAATTCATTACAAACGATTTATTAACACAAAATAAGTGGGTACACTACAAAATATACTCGTAATTATGCTACGTATTAATTATTAGCTTGCTGCTGGTAATAATAATCGACTAATTATAAAAAGTTGAGCCCATTTATATAAAAGCTATCACCTCTTAATTTCAGGTCGCACATTAGATCGTCATATTATTTATTTAGTTAATGTCATAATTCCCAATGCAACCTTTTGTTGAGTTTTTAGATCATTAGGGCAAGAATGTCTTCTTTTGTGTCCGAGTGAGAGTGAGGCATGTATGAAATCATTTGTTACGGTCGACTGAGACCCACATTAGGGGCCATTACGACAACTCCCGGTCCTTTTATGAAGACTTCAATTTACGACAGTTTTACTGGAACATAAATAAAGCGTGTAGGATCACGACAAATAAAATAACTTTATCGAGGCGAACGCATAAAGTTTAAATACTTTCCATAATAATAAAATATTTTTGGAAACGGTAATAAGGCAGGATGAAAGCGGTCGCCGCCGGGCAGATGGCGCGCGGCTACCTGCCGCGAGAAAGTTACAGAACTATCTGAGCACGTGTGTCTACACACACACACACACATACATACATACACCAACCACACAGTTATTCCCTTTAGAGATTAAATATTTACTAAGCTACGAACTATGTTTTAATCAAAGATATTTTAACTAAACTCTTACAAGGGGTTATTTTTAGTACCTATGCAGATTCACCGTACGGTCCGGAGCAAAAGTCGATCATTTAAGTGGACTTATGCTTGAAACATAGGTTTACTAAGAGGTGAATGCATCAGACTGTATGAATGAGCCTTTATGTGTTACATTGAATGAAAATAAGTGTCTTACATTATTTATCGTAAAATACTTACCTAATGCTTGACGTGACGCCCACTATCAACTGTATCGTCCGTATTAAAATGTTAGTAGACTTATTGCCATCACATCCATCAACAAAATAGTTGTGTTCAATATAGTTCTTACTTCATACATTTAAGAATGAAAATCAACATCTACTTTTGCTGTTCCTTCATTTATACTTACAATACTTTTCAAAAAGAAAATTATGGTGATGGTACCAAAGAAAGTAGATTATACCGTCCTGTTTACTTATCTTTTTATTAGAATCAGTCGAACTAAAACAATACACGAGCAGTCACGAGTCGTTGCCGCAAAAGAACGGTGTATTTTGTTTTAAAATTACCTTGGACAAAACAGCGCATTGGAAGCGTACTCGGTTGGGAATAGTTTTTGTTAGCTGAGTTGGGTCGCCACCACCCACGTTCGGCGAAGGGCCGGCGCGCAGATCTGGCGCGCATTGTCGCTCGCGCACATAATACGGGCGCATTGTACGCGCTTCAATGGGCCTCGTTTGCCGCTGCTATCACCCATCACAATGACACTATTATATCAATACTCTCCGTTCGTTACAAGAAAAATTTCGAGGAAACATCGTAAATTTTGCATTTTGCTCGCCTGTCCACGTAATAATATTGTCGAGCGCAGGTGACATAATGATAGAATGGGCAGTTTCTTTGAAATTTATAGTTCACGAACTAAGGTATACTTTTTCGATTGCATTATTTTACTGGTCAATATTGGATGTGATTTAAAAGTATTTCGGATAGAAACTTTCCAGTTAAATTCTGATGAAACATTCGTAGTCGTGTGTTAGTTACACCAATTTTATATGAAATAGTTCCTAGTCGCAATTAATAATACCTACTTCATTTCAATATTTCCAGGTGCCAGATGTAGCCGGCGAGCTCTCTCACGGTTGTTACGGCTTCGCAGCCGCGTACATGCATTGGCCCGAACAGCTGATCGTGGGCGGTGCCACGCGCAACTCCACGTCAGCACTCCGCAGTGCCAAGGCTCTCCAGACTGTGGTCCAGCTTATGGGGGAACGGGAGATGTTCGAGTACTGGTCCGACCATTACAAAGTGCACCATGTTGGCTGGAATCAAGAGAAGGCGGCTGCAATTTTGGACGCGTGGCAGAGGAAGTTTGCGGTTGTGAGTATTAAGCTTGTTTTTTTAGTAGCACATCATATCGGCCTGCCTTCGTCTGTTTGACAGCGAAAGAGAGGCCGAAGTCGCTGCAACGGACATGTAATCAAATCAACCACTTATCTGATACCGCGGCCATACTGGCTTAAAAATTATTCTGGCACACTGACTGATCCCAAAACGCAACCCAAATCACTTAACGAGTGTTTCGCCAAGTGTACCTAGGTAAGGTGGTCGTCAATTAGGCTAAACCCTACCACTGACTGTGAAGCTGAAATCTCAAGAAGTATCTTAGTCGACACCCACGGGAAGGAATTAGAATAGATTTTTCATGGAAACAAACAATCATCAAGTAAAAATGCACAAACTTAACAAATGTTCATTTTCCGCATTTTACTTCAGTCAGTTTGCTTAGTAGATATAATTTAGTCAGCCCTCAAGGTTACAGCAAATTATGTGAGTTGGTTTCTACAACAGCTTTTTCGGGTAGTTAACCAGTCAGTGATTGTGATGTAACTTTAATGGGTTATAGTTACACAACCAGCGTTTTGTAAAGGTTTATTGTATTGTCCACAGGAGGTCCGCAAAATGACGACATCGGAGACGGTATCCCCATCATATAGCTTCTATCCATTCTCCACTTCTACGCTTAACGACATTCTTGGCAAATTCTCCGAACTGTCCTTGAAGAACATCATACTTGGCTACATGTTTATGGTGAGCATTTATTTTGATTTACTTTTGCTCGTCCATTTTCTTTTGTTTTATTTTTGTGGACGTCGTATTGTTGATAAAATGTATTTTTTACTCTTAAGGTTGTAAATTAGATACCACTTTGATTTCCCGTCATTTTGTACATTATGGCGCTAAAGTTTTTGAAATACATTTTATTGTTTTGTATTTTCAATCTTAACAAATCTTAACCATTTTAAATTGGTATCTGTTGTATATAGACAATTTTTTTTTGCTTTTATTCCTAAACATTTTTACTAACTTACCTTAATTATTTAAAATATTATTGCTACACAAATATTTTCAAAGCTTTTTTTTAAATTTGTTAATAAGTTTCCTTTTTAAGTTTATTTCTTATTTTACGTTGCATTGTTTGATTTTATTTGATTGTCCCGCGCAGCTGATATACGTGGCGGTGACGCTGATGCAATGGAAGGACCCGGTGCGGTCGCAGACCGGCGTCGGAATTGCAGGAGTGCTTCTACTGTCCATCACGGTCGCTGCCGGCTTGGGCTTTTGTGCTTTGTTAGGTGATTATTTTTTTGTTACGCATTTTTTTTATTTTTTTTTATATTGTTTATTTTTTTTAACTTTAAAGTCTGCTTGAAATCGGGTAGTAACTTTGAAGCACCATAAATGATCTTTTTTTTTTATGGCTTTTACTGCCGAAAAACTAGACACAATAGAAAAAATATTATTTGGAGGTCACCGAAGACCCTATGGCAGTTAACGTGTTGAGTGAATTTCGTATCTGTAATATTTTGTAGTTATGTAGTAATATCATCATCAGGCTATTGCAGTCCACTGCTGGACATAGGCCTCTCCAGTTGTTCGTCACTTAGGGCCAACATCTGGAGGATATACCCGTAATCGCCAATCGTCTGTAATACGCTAATGCTTAACGCGTTTTTTTATAAAATTTATTTATTATTTCCTTCCAGGTATACCATTCAATGCATCAAGCACCCAAATAGTGCCGTTCCTAGCCCTCGGCCTGGGCGTCCAGGACATGTTCCTGCTCACGCACACGTACGTGGAGCAGTCGGGGGACGTCCCCCGAGAGGAGCGCACAGGGCTGGTGCTGAAGAAGAGCGGCCTGAGCGTGCTGTTGGCGTCGCTCTGCAACGTCATGGTGTTCCTGGCCGCTGCGCTGATGCCCATCCCGGCTTTGAGGGTGTTCTGCCTTCAGGTGAGTTCGAAAACTAATTATACCTGTGGTCCAATATGTGTTAGGTAAAATAAGATAATTCAACCATTGGGCTAAGCAGAAATAGATGTAGGTAGTGTGCTGCAAAGTTGGATAAAATTAAACAGCAATAAAATACTTAAATAAATACATACATTTATAGAGTAAATATAATACAATATAGCTCATATAATGTAATATACACATATAGAAATAAAATAATATATACATATATATAAATAATAGTAAGGACGACAACAGAGTAGTGAGACGGCTTCGTTAATGTTGGAGATGAATATGTTTCTGGACTCTAAAAAGCTGCTTTACTCGGGGCACTCCAGATGTTTTCGGGCAGTCGGTTCCAAAGTCGGATGGATTGCACGCAGAAAGAATATATTTTGATTATATATTCTGAATGATTATATATTTTGAATATATTTTATTGCAAGAATATATTGAATTCTATATAATATAACACATTTCCACTTTCAGGCTGCCATACTTCTCTTGTTCAACCTGGGATCGATGCTGCTGGTATTCCCCGCCATCATTTCGTTGGACCTTCGGAGGAGATCCGCGGCTAGAGCCGATCTGCTGTGCTGTTTGCTGCCTGAGAGTCCTCTGCCCGTGAAATCCAAGATCACGAGTGAAAGATCGAGATCCCGTACTGATAAGCATAAGGTACAAATATATATTTCATATTCATATATTTGCTATGACATAACAGCTTAAACCTTGAAAAATAATCTCACACACATTATCTTTCGGAATAATCTAACCTGACCTGACAATTAGATAAATCTTCTATTCAATCTATTTTCTAATTTTATCATTCAATGAGTTGTGGAAAACAGCCCGTTCTATCTAATCTAACCATGTAATGTAGCACATCCAATTTAAACTTGCAAGTGAAATCTTAATGCTTAGTAATTGCCTAAGTAGGCAGCATAATGCGTTTCATTTTATCACTACACTGATAAAACTTGAATGAAAGTAATGATCAATATTATTATCTATAATGCACTGTTTGTTTGTTCAAAATAATAATATATCATTTTGTATTTGCAGAACAATTGGAAGGACACAACGAGACAACCATTAGACCCCGAGGAAAACGGCAATGTTCAAAAAACCTGCTGCCTAAGCCTTTCCCTTACGAAGTGGGCAAAAAACCATTATGCGCCGTTCATCATGCGCCCAGCCGTAAAGGTAGGCACTAACATTTTCCTGTCTAATATTATATTTTTTTATACTCTATTCATCAAGTATAATAATTCAGTTTAACGTATTCATCATGTATGGTACCTATGTACCTATCAAGTATTTTTGATCAGTCATTGAATAGTTTGGTTGCGGAATGATTTCTCAAAATATTTTTATCCATTCCCAGGTAACATCAATACTAGCGTTGATTGCACTCATTTTGGCAAGCGTATGGGGAGCAACTAAAGTAAGGGATGGTTTGGACCTCACCGACATTGTGCCTGAAAATACCGACGAACACGAATTTCTCTCAAGACAAGAAAAATATTTCGGATTCTACAGTATGTATGCGGTGACGCAAGGAGACTTTGAATACCCCACCAACCAAAAGCTGCTCTACGAATACCATGAACAATTTGTGCGAATACCGAATATTATAAAGAACGATAACGGCGGTCTGACAAAGTTTTGGTTAAGCCTATTTCGTGACTGGCTGCTGGATCTGCAGGCTGCCTTCGACAAAGAAGTTGAAAATGGCTGCATAACGAAAGAGTACTGGTGCAAAAATGCTAGCGAGGAGAGCATATTGGCCTTCAAACTTATGGTGCAGACAGGACACGTGGACAATCCTATCGACAAATCCCTAATTATTACGGATAAAAATGGTCGTAACGGTCATAGACTGGTCGACAAAGACGGTATCATAAATCCGAAGGCGTTTTACAATTACCTTTCCGCTTGGGCGAGTAACGATGCCCTAGCTTACGGCGCGTCGCAAGGAAACTTGAAGCCCCAACCTAAAACTTGGATCCACTCGCCAGACACAGATTTGAAGATACCGAAATCATCACCTTTGATCTACGCACAGCTCCCGTTTTACTTATCTGGTTTAAGTGATACAGAAAGTATAAAACAGTTGATAATGTCAGTGCGGGAGCTGTGCCTCAAGTTTGAAGCGAAAGGATTGTCCAATTTCCCGTCTGGTATTCCTTTCCTATTTTGGGAGCAATATCTGTATTTGAGAACGTCGCTGCTCTTGGCACTTGCCTGTGCTTTGGCTGCTGTATTTGTGGTAAGTTGAACTGAAATAATCTTAAAAGATTTATCTTTAATTATATCCTTAATACCTGATAAATTGGAGCTAAAAAGGACAATATTCTTTCCAGGCGGTTATGATATTGCTACTCAACGCATGGGCCGCTCTTCTTGTCACGTTGGCGCTAGCTACTCTAGTACTACAGTTACTAGGCACTATGGCTATTCTCGACGTGAAGCTGTCTGCTGTGCCAGCTGTTCTTCTTGTGCTAGCAATTGGACGAGGCGTTCATTTCACTGTCCATTTATGTTTGGTAAGTTGCACATTTTTTTTAGTTTACTGTACTTATTTCAATGACTTCCTTTTTGGAATTCATGTTTATGATTTATAAACATGTTATGCATGATCCCTAAAATTGCACTCAGATACAAAGATTGCCAAAGCCTTGGTATACTATCAGCACCAAACAGCTGCCTTTGTTTTCTCCGACAACACCTACTAAGTATGTACCAATTCGGTTACTTGGAAGTATCCATCTCATGTCTGGCTCTATTCATTCTACATGTTCGTGATGGAGATAATACCTGTAACATCAGCTTATAAATGTGATCAATACTATACCTTTAGTTTAGTTTCTACCTAGGTTAGGTAGGTTTTAGTTAAAGGCATATTGCTAATATGCCTATTTTTGCTCGTTAAGTGAGCTACATTATTTAATTAGGCATCTGAATGTTTGTAATTGAAAAATGTAATCCATTTAATCAAATGGCACTGGTAAAACGCACACCTCTAGCAAAAAATTGTCATAAATAAGCTGAAAAAATATTGTTTCCATTATCCTCCAAAAATATTTTCCATGACCTCAGGTTTATCAACATCTTATTTATTACGTTTTCCACAGGCTTTCATAACTTCAATCGGTTGCAAGAGACGTCGGGTCTGCCTCGCTCTGGAGTCGGTATTCGCGCCAGTGGTGCACGGAGCGCTGGCCGCAGCCCTGGCCGCCTCCATGCTGGCCACCAGCGAGTTCGGCTTCGTCGCCAGGCTGTTCCTGAGGCTGCTGCTGGCTCTGGTCCTGCTGGGACTCTTGGACGGGTTGCTGTTCTTCCCGATTATTTTGTCTTTACTTGGACCAGCGGCTGAGGTTAGTTAACCTACAATTACATATATGCCTTTACCATACCTGTTCTATCAGCAGGAATATCATATAATGATGAGGTAATTTGATATGATATAGAGGTGCATCGTCACAATGCCTATCTGCAAGGTATTGAATAGTATTATTGTCTTCGAGAGGCTTATGTGTTATGAGAGGCTACGTTGATTCACATGCTTATTTTTTTATCATTCATTACCTTGAGATATACCTTCTGGGTATTTTCTAGGTATTTTTTTACTTAAAAATTAATTGAACCACTCGTGCATGTTTTAGTGCTTTTCTTGTGATTTGATCAGATAGGAATATATTCCCCACAAAGGAATCATAACTTTCCCAGATCAGTTTAATCTTATGCGGTTTAATTGATTCCAAAAATAACAATGGACTCTTTGCTCTACAGGTGCGACCGCTAGAACATCCAGAACGACTATCAACGCCGTCACCCAAATGCTCGCCAGTTCTCCCCCGAAAGTCCAGCAATTCAACCAGCGGAGACAAGTCCAGTCGCAACAAGTCGGCCCCAAGGCCCAGCGCTCCGTCCCTCACGACCATCACCGAGGAGCCGCCAAGCTGGCACAGCTCGGCCTCCTCAGTCCAGTCCTCGATGCAGTCCATCATGGTGCAGCCAGAGGTGGTGGTGGAAACGACCACGTACAACGGAAGCGATTCCGCTTCGGGCAGGTCGACGCCGACCTCGAAGCCGCATTCAGGCGCTATTACTACGAAGGTAGTTTTTTGTTTGCATTTCTGTTCTCTATATCACAAGTTTTTTTATTTTTAGTACGAAGGATAAATTCCTTAAACTTACTTGAGACTGTTTGAATACAAATGTATTCATAACGATTTTTTTCACATTTCTTATCCTTTTTTATAGGTTACAGCAACAGCGAATATTAAGGTAGAGGTGGTGACGCCAGGCGATAGGAAATCAAGACGATCGTACCATTACTACGAAAGGGATCGCGACCGCGATCGCGATCGCCGACGGGATCGCGACGACGACCGAGAACGTGAAAGAGACCGTGATCGAGATCGGGACCGCGATCGAGATCGGGATCGCGACCGAGATCGTGATCGGGACCGGGATCGGGAGAGAGAGCGAGATAGGGATAGAGAGAGGTCTAGAGATCGTGATCGCAGGGACCGGTACAGAGAGGAGAGGGACCACCGCGCCTCACCGCGGGAGAACGGCCGCGACTCCGGCCACGAGAGTGACTCCTCCAGACATTAATATACAGACTACAGTGACACGTGTTAACACGTTAAATGTGTAGATATAAGATGGAACGCATATCGTTGTATGTGCGATTGAATGACATCTTTACCTAAAGTTATAGTGTCATAAGTTGAGAGCGTAAGACATGTTTTAAGGTGCGTAATGCAGTTTATATCAAATACCTTAAGACAGTATTACGAGTGTAATTTTAAGTTAAGTTTTCATTACACAACAATATAATGGAGGCTACAATTATTTGGTGCGAAGTGCTACTTAGTATCCGATTCACAGCAAGTGATTTAATGTATACAGAGTTGTACTGAAATCATTCCAATGCTAGTACTTCTTGAGGGATTGTTTCAAATTAGGGAAGTATTGTAAACCCATTATCTATCTAATAAAATTCATTCACTAGAATCTCAGCATTTGGAACTCATTTAAATTAAGTCTACCATTCTTCTTTTATTTTCATTTCATAAATATTATCTTCTACTAATTTGAAACAATCTCTGGTTATTCCCAGGCGTGAAAAGAATGGAAAATCTTATACATTCTAATTTTAAAGACCAAATATCATTATAAGAACATCATCAAATTATATATCGCGTGTCGTGTGTTCCTGTGTTAAGACGTTTCCATTGTCCTCACGCGCTGCTCTTGGTTACGATAAACTTTCTTAAAGACTGTGGTCATATACTTTTATTAATTTATCATATTATTTATTTTATATTATCTATAATTTTATTGCTCTGTCACCAAGAGGTTTGTGGAAAATCTCAGAATTATTGTACAAATTAATTAGTTAGATCTAATACTAGTATAGGTACCTATTTATGAGATTATTTAGTGTACTAAATATACCTTAACTGTATTTTTGTGATCTAGTAAACATTTAAGACTGCATTTAACGATCAAGCACAGTATTCTGTGAAGTATCATTAAAGCGATGCGGCATTTAGAGATCCATAGAGTAGGTACTGACAGACATACTGACCTCAGTAGAAAAACAAATTAATAAAATAATAGAGTTGTGACGTTTTGTGCAAAGTACTTATTAGATTGTATTAATTTATGCGTATCTATGTAAGTTAACGATATTCTGTAAATATAGAATTAATTCTATCTATCTGTAATTTTAGTATGCTTTGCGTCTTCGCCGAGGCAAAGGCAGTTGAATACTTTTGTATCGTTTATTTTTATACAATTTTAACTGACACATTGTCGAAAAACTGTAGGTTGTAACCCAAACGAAGTGTTTTATTCGTGTAATCATTTTCAAATTTTAAACTAAGAATGTACTGACAATAATGGTCAAGGCCATCTTATTTTTAATCATTTATGATTTTTGGACAATTATTGCTCAAAAATGGATAAAGCTCAAATTCATTTTTAATTTTTTTAAAAATCAACGAATTACTTCCTATTTTACAGTTTACAAAAGTTGATGTTTTATTTACTACCAAATCGTGTGACTTCCAAAAAATGTTTATATTTCTTTTATGTTTATTGTTATTTTTTAAACTTCAAATGTAATGTGCTGACACTACCAAATTGTCGAGAGATATGCGGCTCAACCATTTCTCAGGAGGTTCAACGATGTGTACAATATAAATTGTCAGCTGAGAAAATAAAACACTGTGTACTATATATAATACTTTGTTTTATTTGCTTTATCATTAGTGTATTTACTTCAGACGGAAGTAACACGTACGTACAGACAATCTACCAACAGCCCTAAAAATAATTGATAATAATTATATGTACCGGGAATGTCTAAAAATATTTTTCTGTGGTTATAGTTTTCATTATTTATACTCACCAGCACGCACGTTAAAATGCCTATGTGGGTAAGTATAAATATTCTGTCTAAATATTTATACAACAATGAAGTTTTAGTAACTTTTCGGCATTATAAAATTGGCCAATTTTTTTCCATTTTATTAAAAGAAATACCTTTAGTAGATAGTAAAGGTATTTCTTTTCCATAAAAACACTAAATAAATCATGCCTCGTCTCCAAGCTCATTTGTAAACCACGCAAATTTTGAATAAATAAGTAAGAATTTCAGTAAAGCTCGGTTTAAATTTGCTCAGGGAGCTTAGCTACGTAGTGAGTTAGACATTATAATGGAGGCAATCCGCCAGGCGCACAGTGATCCGCTTAGTCTAAATTATAAAGCGGACGGAGTTTTGGCGGCAGTATCGCCTGTGACATTCCTTAGAAAGCGGGAGCGCGGGAATCAATAAAGGATTTCCTGTCGGCGTGCCCACGCATGTGCGTGGCGGGCGCGCGGCACGCGTCACGACCATGACCGCTGACCATGACCACGGAGGCACGACCACGCCGGCCGCGCGCTCCAGGCGCCCCACGAGGCGCCGGGACCTGCCCCGGATGTTTTTACAGGCTCCAACGTCCGAGGTCGCCGACTCGCTGACCGTCAACCCTTACGAGCGAATAAATCTCGGTAATAAGTAGTAGGCCGCTGCGTTATTGGGCGTATGATTCGCGCGCAGCGTCAGTGCGGGCGCGGCGCGCGGGCGCGGGCGGGCGGGGGGCGGCGGTGCGCGCCGCGATACTCTGTCTTCGCCCTGCGGTCTGGCCGCACCGACACCGGGCCGCGCTAACACTGCACGACACCGATGAGTCGGGCTCAAGCGTACGCCCTTTGGTGACATTGGCAGTGTTGTGCGTACGGTGGTGTTGCTCGATGTAGAGAGCGTGTGTGTGTTGTCGTGTGCGCTTGTCATGTGGGGAGTGCGATGACTCCGAGGAGGATGTCGCCGCGGCGCCCGCTCGGGCTCGTGGTCGCTCTACTGGCGGCTGCAGCTCTCGCCAACCAGCTCGAGGATATCCCGCACAATGAGTAAGACTTGCTGTTGTGGACTAGCTGTCGCTTTAGCCGGGAAAGCCAATCCAACGCATCATTTCAGACATAACGAGAAACTCGAGAAATCAGTTTAACTAAAATCTGTAGATCCACGGAATCTTCATTTAGAGAAGACCTAGGTATTTACTGTATTTACGTCGACAGCTTACGAGTCAAATTAATGAAACGTTGGTAATCCTTCTTACATTTATCACAATTGCTGGCATAGCATACCTACCTAGTCGCCTTAATATTACCACTAAGCTCTATACCCTAGCTACTTACAAAGTTTTAGAGATATGCCTAATAATAATAATCTAAAACAAGATCCCACAAACTGAAATGGTAAATTTTATTACACCAAACGTTTTAGAAGTTAATTTATATATGCTAAATGTGTCTAATATAAATTACTTTCCTACTAAGTATACAAGTATGGATATGAACGTATTAAGTCCAGTATGTACCAGCCAAATAACATGTCACCATCCTCACTGCTTATACAAGCCAAAATTTGTTAGGGAATACCTTTCTAAGAAATACCCAGAACATACATATCAAGTAAAAATTCACCTATAGCTTTCTTCTAACATCTACGTAGCTACATTGAGGGGTTGTGGTTGTGCACTGTGCAGCTTTCTGCCGTTAGTTTAATCTCCTAATTATATCAATCGTAACGTTGAGACGGTTATCTATATATACGCACTTATTTCTTACTTATGTGAAGCTGTATTGCTGCTATTATTTCTTCATGTTATTATGAAAAAAAAACGCGAAATTAACGTTTACATTACATGCATTTAAAGCATATTTTGCAATGATTTCCAATGCTCCTGATACGAGTTTAACTCTAGATAATAAGGTTATCCTGACGTATTATACACTTATTATACATTGATAATGACTTAAAGTCTACAATATAGATAATCTTTTTGCTCTTCACTTATAATACCCCGAATAATTGAACCTAAAATATACCTACCTATCTAACAAAATTTTTAACCGTTTCTTTCGTTCTAAATCTACGTGTACCTACTTACTACTAATAGGTAACGTAGATTTTCTCAATTTGGAAAAACCAATAAAACACTTTCAAAAATAGTTCCATTATGTCGTTAAAGCTATAGGTATCTTCGGTGACCTAAATTACCTAGTTCTCAACTTCAAATAAAAGAAAACGACGACTGTTTGATTAAACAGTGTTAGTCGACACTAATTAGCTTAAGGCTTCTTAGAGGAAGGTCGCTTTGGTTACCCGATCCTAAGGTTATTAAGGATGAATAGTCTAACTGGCACATAGTAATTATACTTTAGCTTGAAAGCGCTATCTCCGGAGATTGCGTAATGGGATTGCACACAGATCGACCGTAATCCAATCTTTGTTAAAATTAAAATCACGTTTTTGATCCACCTAACCCGTCCTATTGGTTTCATGTTAATTTTATATATATTTGTGATTGACCTCGTCAGTATTTATGGTTGTATGTAATACCAAAACACCTTTAATGGTAGGTACATACAAAATTTCTACGCAGTATGCAGTGTCATCTCAAAGAATTAGGAGTAGGTATTTCAATCTTATAATTACCAAGCCAGGATTCAAGAAGCTGGCGGTGATGCATCGGGCGTCATTGTTTGTGCGCTTAAACTTAAACATAATCGCATTCCATACCGCATGATTGAAGGCGTAGCTAAATAGCACAGGCCGCAGCAGCGTCACTGGAGCGAAAAACTACGCTCTGCGATCGCCAACCCGCCTGCCCAGCGTGGCGATTATGGGTAAAGCCTCCAGATGTTTGCCCAAAGTAGCGAGGCCTATGTCCAGCAGTGGACAAAGATAGGCTGATGATAATGATGAATCGTACTCTGTATAACGTTAAACTAACTATAAGAGTAAAGGATTTCTCTATCACTCTCTGCACCTTCATGCACATATGTTTGCGCATACCCTGAGGCCTATTATAATCTCCGGCGAAGCTGGACTAATCTCCCTGGAGAATGTCCGTTGTACCCGAAATTTAACCAGGATAGTATTAAATTAAGTTTTCTCTTGAGATCAAACACCAGTACCAATTTGTTTCCACCACTTACGTATATAGTTCGTTTACATTTTGTATGATCACAAACTGTTACCGTCCACTCACTGTAATATAAGCGTGTTCTCCATATTTCACTGAATGATAGGAAGATACCTACTGCAAAATATGAAGACTAGACTAAGACTTCTGGTATAGTACGAATACATTATGACTTCTATGGCTTGAACCCAAACTACAGTGCCTATTTTATAAATGCTTGAACATTAATGTACTCTTGGAAATGCATCTGTGGATTCTTCCAAAGGTTGCATTTTAAGAGAACATTAACATTTTATGGGGACATCGTATAAAGTTTGAATAAAGCTTAAAAATATCTAATAGAAATTGAAAGCAATAACCCCTTAGCACACACGAGTTCAATGAGATCTCTTTTTTGCGTTGCAAAAAAGATACGTTATAAGCCGTTTTTGTGCATTTGTAAACTAAGCGATATATCAATCATTCTAGCAACTTGGCAAGTTTAGAGTTTAAAGCCTGGCAGAGCCTAATAATATAGTGATTAGCGATCCATGGGGCGATTAGGTAAGTACTGTATAAGTATTTGAATGTGATTAAATACTTAAATAAAGGCTGGTAGGAACATGTCACTACAACCAATTAAACTGGCGGAACAAAATGCATTGAATTGTATTAAACAAAACCACAAACTATTTTCGGATATTTCACATTGCTGACATATTTAATTAATGAACAAATAGGTACGTTTCGAAATATTATGTGGGGACTGATTATGACTGGAAACCAGAATATCCTTACTCTAGCCACTATATACTCCAATTTAGACAAGTTCCGTTTCTTAAATTGCTACTGCATCGATTATTCAAACATAAATGTTTTTTTTTATTTAATAACAATTGGGGATCTCCTTACCACTATTATCATCTGTTAATTATGAGTAAATTTCGTATCATTACAATATGTGTGGGTGGGTATAAAATTACCTATCTTTTCTTAAATTGGAAGTGCTTTACCCTTTACGCCGTCTCTCGGGAGTCTATGGTATGTAGGACTCGCTCTACCATAGCTTTAGTCGTATAAACAGAAGACACTAACGAAATATAGAAAATAAACTAATTTAACCTATTATAAATCAATTCAGTCAATTTTATCATCAGAATATACGAGTAGGTTTGTTCACTCAGACCCTTAAACCGAGAGCAAGTAATACAAATATTGTTAGATGTTTATTGAGCAATCTCATACACGTTAATAAATTTAGTAACGTGAAGAGAAAATTCAGAAAACTAAAATAGTGAAATAAAGAATGAATATTATAAGGATTAAATAGGTACGTTGTCATGTATTTAGTAAAACATCTTTGATTCCTACACAAATGCCAAATTGCACTTTTTTATGCAAAACAATGTGTTGGTGAATAAGGATAAAGTGGCTACCCTCATTCCTTCAAGTGCCTATACGCATCCTTTGAGATGTATTCGGATTATCGACGCAGACGGCAGAGGGTGCGACGCGGCAACTCAACGTCTATCTCTAAACGAAAAACTTCACTGACAGCGCAAGATGGATCAATCCATGATAAATGACTGTTCGATTCAGTCGCCAACTTTGCAAGACAATGAGCCGAGCAAAAAGTTATTACTGACAATTTCTTACAGCTGAGCGGCTGAAGTGAGCTCGTTAAAGAAATTGCTATTAAGCACTCTCTTTAACCATTTTACATACATGCAGAGTAATTTTTAGTTGAGTGTACTTATATCAAACAATTCATAGAATTAATGAAATGTATTGTATTCTTAGAGTAGCCTGTGTGGAATAAATTACACTATAAAAGACGTGTATTTCTTAAGCCAAATGGCAGATAGGTACAATAGTTACACTAGGTGTTCATTTTTTGTGGTTCGAAGTAATAACAATAAATATGAAATATATTTTGTATATCTACAATGGTACGTTCTGAGATCTTTTACCACAAAACAAATGTGAGGTACGCACAGGAACATCACCATGATACCCAAATGAAAGGTGGACAGTAGGGACTCGCAGGGAACAGTTAAATCTATCCTGGTTAAGGACACTCGGAAGTGAAATCTACTTCTATAGACATTGTAATGTTTAAAGGTTTCTTATCGTATCTTGACTGGCTCGATGGCTCACAGAGGTCACTACCAAATGGTAGTGACCTCTGCCTTCTGAGCCAAGGGTCGTGAGTTCGATTCCCGCGCAGTACAAGCATTGTATTGGTCTGGGTGTTTACTATGTATATATCTAAGTATTTATTTAAAAAGTATCTAAGTAAGTTTATCAGTTGTCTAGTACCCATAGTACAAGCTTTAGCTTAGTTTGGGGCTAGGAGGCGTTGTGTGGACCAGGGTGGCATGTCTAGGGTCATTTATTACTTATTTGTTATTTATTATCAAAAACTACCATTTACGTTACGAATACCTAGGTAATATCATTTTTGTATGAAAAATTTAAGATTTTATTTTTATAAAGTAATTAACAAAACAAGCCCATACTTTGATAAAAGGTATTTATCGCCAATTAATGGTTACGGGATAATATTGTAATTACCGCGTAAAGCTTATGCCTACGCAGGTGCTAAAATACCAAAAAAGTAAATTTTATTAAAATAAAATTTTACGTTTAACTCCCACCAACACGTTTCAGGTTCCATAGAAGTTTTGTAATGTTTTGTTTGAGCTAAAAATAGATAAAACTTTGAATCACTTTATAATGGCCCTTCATTAATAATAATTACACTACTTATTCGACCTTTGAATAATGAGGTTATTGGCAGGTTTTGGGATTCAGCAATGAATGAATCTGTTTTGCCACTTGTTGATAAAGTACTATCTATATGGCTCTTGTACACCACCCCAAACCCACACACACAAACACTAAAAGAGGGACAGATTTTCATGCTACGAAATACCAACACTACCTATGCTAAAAATTAAAATAACATCAAGTAATAACTCTCTAAATAGATGGCTTGATATATCAAATGCTTATTGCTCAAGCACATCACCCCCATATTTTCGAACCAATCTTGAAAATACCTACATTATTATTACAATGCAACAATGCGCTGACTCCGACAAACGAACGGAGAACTGAATTAAATTCCGCAAAAGGATAGACGCAAAAACAGATACAATTCGCAGCGAGTTCTTTGCTCTTAGCATTTGCAACGCAAATATTTGCAGTCTATTATAGAGCTCTCCAAGTTTTGCGGTGTGGCTCGGTCGTTGTGGAACGGTACCTAACTCCTGACGACTTATGCTTTAATAAGAAAAGTGATGAAAAAATGGCTTCAGACAAATTGCAACATAGTCTTTATAGCTCTTAGATTAAAGGTTTCTCCGTAATCTAAGGCACCTAACTCTTAGGGTCGCCTAAATTGGAAGAGCCCTAATGTAGGAATTGCAAACTCATAAAGATGTGGGTTATTGTAAGTGTAATTTTACGCATAGTTTTTAAGCATTAAAGTTATTTTAATTAGCGAAAAATCCTTTTTGTCTTCAATAAGTATTAAATAAAGTTCATTTATTATTTATTTATTTCAAACAAACCTTAAATCTTTCCTTGAAAGTAATAATAAGCACCATGTTCTTTTAAAAACCTTCCATATAAAAAATCCATATTGATATATAAATAAAAGCAGGAGCGTTTAAAAATAAAAAGGTCCGCTTCGGTTCGTTAGCTTAAAAAATCACTACACACAAAGCTGATCGTAATCTGCCCGTGTAACTGCGATATGTAGAATATCGTTAAATTCATTTATTGTTAAGCGGGGGCGTCAAAAAAGTTCAGCTGAAAAGTTATACTACATGTCAACCTACCTCTAGTAGGTTTGATTCTTTATACAAAGAATATTTGAATATATTGAAACTGAGGATAATAATTGTATCAAAATCGCAATTTATCGCTATAATATCGATGTAGTATTATTAGAAAATTAACTTGAGTTCCTCTTTCCGTACATAACTAATGGTCCACTCACGATCCATTCGAACTAAGTCAACATATAAAGCTATAGAAACACAACTACCATTGAGCGTAACTGCGTAGTATTTTTAATTATTCAGCCGTAGGTCAATGTCTCCAGTTGTAGAGACGGATACACGCTGTCGAGGGGCGTGAGTCTCAATGTTTACTGAACATTCTTTGGAGCTTCGCTTGCGTCGTAAGCGTAGTCGTATCGTTGAACAAACAATGACAATAGACATCTCCTACCAATTGCTGCACAACTACTTTGGGTGGGGGCTTGTAAGCAAATAAAGAAATAACTCACGAGATGTCATATCTATATATTATTCTTATTATTATATCTTGCCTCATCTAGTCCCAAAGTGAGCCGAAGCTTGTACCTACTATGGTTACCAGAAAACAGATAAACTTACTTAGATATTTTTTTTGTCAATAAATGTATAATGTGCGGGATTCGAACTCGCCGCCACTTTTCAGAGGTAGTTTTCGCTACCATTGAACCAAACTTATCGTCATGACAATGATCGATATTTTCAAATGTATAATGGTAGGTACTTCCAGCTGTATTTTATATTAATGTTTAGATATCATAATTATACCATACCCATTATATTTAGCAATACATCTAAAATTGAATTGCTTGTTACCATCCTTGTAAATTATTAATGACTAAGAAACTATCCATTGGAAGGTACATATTATAATTCCCGCCTATTTCGCACCATATAAAGATACTGGATACGATCAAAGTTTGCTAGTTGGTAAATGATGCCGGTTCGAAACATTTGGGCCTCGGGGCACAATATACGAGGCGGTTCCTGGTCAAATTCTACGTTGAAAATGATCAGTCGATGTAGGGTTTTGATACAATGCTGTATTCTATACATGCAATAAAATAATTGTGGTTCGGATAGTGCTTAAATATCACATAATGTTCTATTTTCTTTTCTTCTTGACTGACTCGATGACTCATTTGGTAGTGACTCTGCCTTTCCGTGACAAGGGTCGTGGGTTCGATTCTCTCTCGTTCGAGTCTAAGTGTTACGATGTGTATGTATTCATTTACAAAAAAAGTATCTATGTAAGTTTATCAGTCGTCTAGTACCCATAGTAGAAGCTTCGGCTTAGTTTGGGACTAGATGGTGATGTGTGGCCCAGCGTGGCATGTCTTGGGTTATTTATTTATTCTTATATGTGATCAAACAAAGGTAGATGCCATTAGTATTATATCATCATCAACCGCCTGCAAACAACCACCGACTCACCACTGATAATTTTCATTTGGGGATTTCCTTGGTCATCACGCTTGGCAAGGGGTTAATGACCGCAGTAGCTGATGATGATTTCACAAAGATAATGTTTATGAAGTTCTTATTAATATCTACGTTGTCACTTCCCTGGTAGGTATAATATTTAGAAAATAGTTCCTTGACCTCTCTAAACGGCTATTTAAGTCCGTAAAGTTCTCGGACCTAAACTTAAAAGCGCTGATAGTGTCTAATAAAAGCACGAAACTTACAAACTATCTCTTTTGAACATTTCCGACTGAACTCCAAAATTATATCCAGTACTAGTCCCTTGATCGATATGGCAATGACCTTTTGGTTAACTTTATTTGTTGGTTCAAATAGGCTGGAAGTTAGACAAAATATACGGTCTTTCGTTCATTATATTGTAAGCAATGATCCAAGAATTAAGGCAGCATATTCAGCGTGGGCGCTACATAAACATATTATAAGAGCATTAAACGTGGGCGATGTATAATACATATGAATGAAATAATGATTTTACAAACCAAATAGAGTAATAGACCATCTATGTCAGTATGTGTATATCTTTATAGTTACTTGGATGAGCAGCCAGTTGCAACATGTAGTTACTGATCATAGCACTTATTTTTATTCTTAAGTTAAATTATTTCATCGAATGAGGACTTAAGTTTTGAGATTATGCTTTATCAAACATTGATATATGTATAAATAAACATATTATAGCTTATAGCAATATGGATAAGTCAACTTTCAATGTTTAACCAATCAACAACAAAATAAATAGGTACCGATTTATTTTTTCAGTCAATTTCACTACATAGAGAACTCTGTTATTTTTATTAATCTTATTTGCAAATGTGGATAGTCATAAAATATAGGCTATTTATCGCAAAAAAGTATTATATAAGTTTTTCGGCACTATTGCGCAAAGGTCGCGTCATCATCCACAGCCTTGAAGTTTCGTAATATACTGCAGTGAATCAAAAACTACAAAGTATCGAGTAGCTAATGGACAATTAAAAGTTTTCTAAAGGTCATGGCAATTTCATCATACAGCCCCTGTCTTCAGCAATGTCATTACCGTACCGTGTGTAACAGTTGCGTGCTCTAATTTAATTACTGTAGTGTTATATTTATGCGTGGCAATAAAATACCTATTAGTTCCACAATCACAGTATAACTTTGCTAATTGAACACTACAACTCTCAACAAGTTCTTTTTAGAAAATACTTAATAAACTTTAATAATTATAAAAATTAAAAATAACCTTAAGAAATACAGATCGCCTCATGTATATTGAACGGGTTCTGCAACCGTCCTCTTTCATTAAACGTAACACAATTTTCCTTTAATAAATTTCACCGAAGCAAAATAATATTTTCGAATGTTAAACCACGCTAGCCGATAAAATTTCTATCCTGCTAATGTTTATATAGTTTTCGTTCTCTATTTCTATAAAATATAGATGATGCTATTTACAAGTTAAGATCTAAAGATGCTATGTTGTAATTAGTACTTTTACGATTAATTTAATACTAAAGTAGAAGCTTCCACTCAGATAATTATCGGAGCATCTTCATTGATTGAGCTGAAAATTTGCATGCATATGGATATCGCGTGACAATATAATATCATGAAATATAATATCATGAGTTATGATAACATAACCTAATCTGATGCTGAAACAGGAAGGTGGCCATATGAAGACCGTATAATAATACGTTCATATAAAACGACATAACTCCATCGATTTTGGGCTCGTTTGATTCGTATTTGCACTTGCAAAATAATATTACGGTCAAAGTACTTAAATGACCGTTTTTATCAAAATTATGCTTAAAAAATATATTTTTGGTAGAAATTAGTCGTCTAATTTTATTTAACTAACAAAGCTGAAGCAATAATCATGTACTTGGAATAATAAAAGCACAGTATGCTTAAGACTTTATTTGATAAACGTATATAAATTTATTGTTAATATATGAAGATCTAAGTTCAACTTGTTGTAGATATAGGTTTTCCTTATTCTCCAGAACCTAGCACCCTCTAAATTCTAACACAACTACATATAAAGGCTAGATACTTATAAACTTGCATCTACCTACATACTTGTAGGTAACGCCAGATGCGATTTTGTTCAAAGCCGTTTTCCTCTGTAGCTGTAGTTTTGCTTTTGTCAGGTCAAGCTTCATCATTGACAAGTGATGGGCGTATTTCAAAGCTGCACTGAAATACAAACAAAATGTAGAGTAGGTACACGGTCCATGGAAGGTCCACACATGAAATCAAAATTGAATTGAACTGACATACACAATAGTACACAATAACTCTCGCGTAGTCAAACATAAAGCTGGTTTAAAAGAAATACATAACTGTACCTTTTGCTTCAGAGTTTTTAAAGGGGTCGGCTTTGTTTTACTACTCATATTAGAATATTTCTCGAATGACTAGTCTAGTTTAATATTAAAATAACCCACAGTCTTCACCTTTTTTACAATTCCATTTGTTATAGCGAGATTTTTAAGATCTACTTACTAAGTGCAGTTATTCATACATTATAGTATTTTGTTTGTTGAATATTATAGCCATTATTTAGCTTAATTATCTAATAGAAGGTAGGTAGGAAGGTAATCATTATCAAATAAACGATATTCAAATTAGGTTTAGGAAATTTATTACAGTGCATGTGTTTGTTTTTGTAATATTAAGATATACTTAAAGGAACAGATAATTCCTAACTAACTTGGTGTATAGTTTGAAGTTTACTCGTACAATTAACAATTCTGAATATTAATGGTGTTTCTCAATTTTAACTTTAAATTCCCCAATTTTTGTATTATAGAGTTTTCCAAACATTCAACTTGTCTGAACTACACTAATTGTTAAACTTTTCAGACGAAAGAAACTTTATAACAATAACGAATAATACAAGTATTATTATAATTGCTAATTGTATTCAAAGTAGGATAATCAAATAAACGTAGTATTGGTAATAGAATAAAACAAAGTCGCTTTTTCTGTACCTATATCCCTAAATTCCTATGTGCGCTTAAATTTTTAAAACTTCGCAACGGATTTTGATGCAGTTTTTTTAAATAGATAGAATGATTCAATAAGACGGTTTATGCTTAATAAAATACCCGAAGCGTAGGAGGGCGGGTCGTTAGTACATATTAAAACAATCTTAACAATTTCTCATATTTATTTAATTTCAACTGAAATAATAATTAGAATACTACGAATAAAAATACATTTTTGATATTCATGCTAGTAACTTATCTATTAGATGAAAACATTAAACGCACTACAACTCTCTTGAACTTTACACATAACAAACACAATCAATTCTTATCAAGACTTCAAAGGAACTATTTAACATGGAAACCAAGCCACGCCGCTGCCTTTGCCTCCTTCAAGTTAATTGAAATTTAAAAAGCAATCAAAGTGAATTCTAACCTAATTCACGGAACGGGAAACGTCATTGATAGCGAACGGTATCGCGGTGTCGCTTCGTAGAGTTCGTACTCGCAATTTCATAGTAAGGTCGGACTACTACCTTGGAGCCAGTCCGTTTCATCATTATCATCATCAGCCCACATCAGTGCACAGTCCCAGGCCTCTGGCATCCAGCTCTTGCCAGCCGTATTGCGCAAATCGTCACTCCACATGGTCTGAGGGCGTCCTACACTACGTTTGCCGAGACGCGGTCTCCACTCCAGAACTCCGTTTTCAGTCCGTTTAGGAAACCTTTTTTCTAAACGTGGTCCTGGTCTCAGTTTAATTAGACACATCCTTATCAAAGTGTAAGTAAGTATATTTTTTACATTTTTTACCCGGCTTGGCCACAAAACCCAATTTATGTCTTCAAACTGTAATTCGTCTCTCGTAAGTACCAAATCGTCATCATCATCAGCTCTGTAAGTACTAAACTGTCCCTCGTAAATACTTAATTTTCATCATCAGCCTATCGCAGTCCATTGCTGGATATAGGCCTCTCCAGTTGTTTGCCACTTCGGGTAAATACCTGAATGTTTTACCCAAAATGGGGAAACGATGATAAGTCGTTCCCTTACATCCCTAGTATTAAATAGGTATACCTATTTTAATAAATTATTTATCCTTCCTCTAACAATCCCGGGTTCTTTAAGAGAGGCTTGAAACGGAATTTTATTGGGCCTTCAGGGTGAGGGCGACAGGCGCGGTAGGTTTGTCCTAATGATGATGCCTTCCCGACCGGTTTCGGCCACGGCCACCACTTAGGAAACGTTAGGTTTGTCCTATTATGCCTGTCGACCTAACATTTAGGCCTCACAACCGCTTACCATCAGGTGGAGTATGGTCATCCTGGACGCTCTTTTTATAATTATTTATAACCGCTAGAGGTTGAGTTTGTCTTAATACCTACTCTTATAAGATATTATAAAATACTGGATACCGAAATAGTGCATTTTGGCGCCAAATAGCGATGCATGTAATGTCTTATTTAAACCAGTGCAGATTTTCAATTTATTGAATAACTTTTATCATTCTGTATTTAAATCATGACTTCTTACATAAGTTACCACACATTCAATGTTTACTGTTGCTGACCTGCAAGCCAAAATAATAATTTACGAGGATCTGGCAAAAAAGTTTCTGTGGCAAGCCGACCGCAATGCGAGGTACAGCAAACGTTTCAATGTTTATGGTACACATCGTAGCCATATATCGTATACAGATTCGTAAATGTATATATCTTGTTATGTATGTAAATCTGTAAGATATGTACCTACATATTTTTAGAAGTCTGAGGGAGTATGATATACGAACGGTATGTTTATGTTATTATGTAAGTAATAAGTACTTCAGATACATATTTATATGCAATACATGAATGTTTGATCGTACATATTACATTCAAACACATTATATTCGTACGATATCTGTATCATAAACATGATAATTTTTGGTTCTTAGCTCGTTAAAAAAGACCCTTTTTGCTGAAGATCTTTAGTGTAAGCTACGCTTTCAAAATCTAAATCAGTATGTTGACTTAACGCTCACCGTTGTGAAAGAAAACACTGTAAACTGTTCATTTATTTGATTATGCCAGGTTACACTTTGTAAATCATTGTATTCTTTGTTGATGGTGAACATCGGATGGCATTAGCTCCATTGAATTGCTCATACTAGGTCTATAATCAGTCGTTACGCACCTTGAATAAACGAAAGCATAGGACATAACCGAAATACAAAATAATAGATAGGTTAAATATATATTCTTTATTGCAAAAAATAAAAACTATTCATAGGACAAAAGCATTGTTATGCTATAAACTAGTACAATTTAAATAATGTAAAATGATTCTACACACGCTGTAACATTATTACAAACTCAAATATTACTGTTGCCTATGTGGAATCTCATATAACTAGACAAATCATGTCGTGCTTTAATAAAGAATCACGTAGAAGCCTCGTAGTCGGGGCGCTACGTGAGTGCTACGATAAAAAAGTTATCTCCATACAAACGACTATGTGCTGCTACGACACTCAGTGTGTGCGTTCTCGCAACAAATGCAAGCACAGTACATTTTTCTAATCAAGGGAGAGTAAAGAGGAGTAGGGAGGTAATATAGAACATTAGCCTCTATTATTAAATACATATTTCGAAGTGGGCACACGTCTCATGTGCGTCTAAAGATTCTTATCAAGAAAATATTAGCTATCATTATATTTTTCTTTTGTTGACATAGTACATTGCTAGATATTTATAAGAAAGATTATACCTATGAGTAGGGATAAATTACAGTATATGTACACCAATTGATATGACCATCTACTCCACCTTTGAAAGCGGTTTAATTAGTGTTTTGTACCTACATGTACCTGAATTTCAAACAAATGTGTGTCATGTAATACGGGAGAGAATAAAAATAAGAGACGAGGAACCTAAAAGCGGCCTCTAGTTAATTATTCAGCGTGTGTTATATCGGATGTGATTTTATTGTGCGCGCGTGTGCTCATATTAATTAAAGAGTGTCGGTTAGAAATTCCATAAATTTCGTATCATGTCGAAATATTTCAGCCGCGCGACCCCAATTAAAAAAACAATAAAAGTATACCGGCCGAGTCAATCGGTCGAAAAGGCAATCACGCAAAATTAATTGAGACATAAATTCTGTCGTTGTCAATAATGTGTAGATAAGTATTTCTTGCGGAGTCGCACTCTGAGCAAACAGGCAAATGAAACTAGTTATGATCTGTTTCCACAACGTAAATATTTGCGGAGCGGCACGCGGGGCACATGTCAAAGGCGCCGGCTCCGGTATTGATCTAGGGGGGGGAGGGGGCTCTGGGGGCGGCCGAGCCCGCGCGGGGGCGGGGGCGGGGGCGGCGCGTACTACGGACGCCGGCTTACGTAAGGGCACAGCGCGTCTGACACCCTGTCTGCTAGCTCTCCGACGCTGATTAATAAAACAACCGTTATCGACTCGCTGCAACCGAGATATCATCGCTTCCTATCTTTAATGAACTAACTTTCGGAGCCTACGCTGTCGTTTGACGCAGAGTTCCGGCTAATGTAAAAGGCTTATTCATGATAACTCCGTCATCCGATTTATTTGATACTTAGTGAAATTAATTCGATCCCTCTCCGCGGTTCGAGGTTTTATTTGCTAAAGCTGACGTTTGTATGAATGTGGGGGATGATTGTGACCCGTCGAGGCTCAAAATATGACGAGCTTACGCTACGATTCTACTCTTTTGGAAAGAGAAGGACCTATTTATACTTAATTTTTTTTCGGATAAGTAAGTATTGGTTGAAAAATGTATGAGATATAGCAATTATATCCATCCCTCTTACACAAAACAGATAAGTAATGATCATATGATGTGGCCTATGTTTGCGCATACACTTGTACGCTTTAATATTTCCCGCTTACACAGCTAGTCTTTTTGGAGATAGGCCAATATGGCCTGGAGAGTTATGTTACACCATACCTATTACTCATCAGATCTCTCTGTCTAATTAATTACTTCTTAGCTTTGTAAACACAAATACAACATTTGTATATCAGTGCGATAAAGGCCTGAAAATATCCACAAAAAGTCATACATATTGCGTATAAAAGCTCAATATCAGCTATAAATTTTTCCTGTAAATAAACGACATTAATCAACAATTCGAGGCCACAACAATTCGTCGAATCGTTAACTGTATCCCAAAGTGGCGAGTAATATCCAGAGAGCGTTCCAAATTATTGCTACTCAACTTTTTAGTGTAGTCACAACACAGCTAACCGAGTACCCGGAATTGCTCGACCAATTTCATCAATTTAGAGAGCGACGAATTCGCCAAAATCGCTTTACCGACGCAGCGCCGACGCGCCGCGCTGTTGCCGGGCTAAACCGATTACAGTAACAAGATACTTTAAGCGGATCCTTGGCCTGTTTAGCCCCGTTCCTTTGTTTTTTGGCGTAATCATGAGCTCTTGAAGCTAATGAAGTTGTTGTCGATGGAGAAAGGAATAGTTTACATTTGTGTTTCTAGGAAATATTGTACGAACAGTCGGACAAGGATATTTTGACACGTAGGCGACACATTGACATGAGGGCGTTAGTCATTATCCTCATCATCATCCTCATCAGCCCTTCACAGTCCACTGCTGGACATAGGCCTCTCCATTGTTCGCCACTTTGATCGATCTCCTCGCATCCAGCACTTGCCAGCCATCATGCGCAAATCGTCGCTCCACCTGGCCAGAGCGCGTCCTACTACGTTTGCCGAGAAGCGGTATCCACTCCAGAACTCGGTTACCCCAACGGTTATCGGTCTTGCAGCTGATGTGGCCAGCCCACTGACTGTGCTGCCCTCTTGAAAATTCCTCGGTGAGCAACCCTGAACTTGTGGCCCCACTATACCGTAAGGGAACATTTCGGCCCCATATGTCTTATCTGGCGTTAATGTGGAGCAAAAATGTCAATAATTTACGTCAAAGGTGACATTATGAGAGTGGCGTTAATTCGGAATTAAGTAAATACTTTTTTTTTGGATTGGAATCAAAACATAAAAGTAGTTATTCGGATCATCATACTTAATCCTAAAACTAATATTAGAATTTATTTTTAAATTGTCTATTTTAGAACCGTGACCCGATTAACCTAAATGAAATTACCTGAAATTTTCATCATTAAATATTGAAAGTAGATACTAATTCTAATGTTTTTTACTTACTACTTTGATTACTTTACTCTCAGTGTTCACACGCATTGTTAAGATAAGATATTCTTTATTGCACTTGGTGTGCAATTGACTTAAAACTGTGTATAGTAGACATTATGCTGTACAATATAGGCGGCCTTATCGCTATAAGCGATCTCTTCCAGACAACCTTAGGGTAGAGGATAGTTACAGAGAACCATAGATACTGTGAATCAAATTTCTGAAATATCATTTTGGGAGCTCATTCGGTAACATTTTTTTCAAAATGGTCATACATAAAATCGTGAATTGTCGCTACCAGTGATTTTATAGGTACATATTACGTACGTCGTGATTGTGATTATGTACTTCTTTTGTTAACTTGTTGTAATTGTAAAAGTGAAACGAAAAAATATGTTAAAGGATTGTTCCTCTACCCTAAGGTTGCCTGGAAGAGATCGCTTATAGCGATAAGGCCGCCTATATTGTACAACAAAATGTCTACTGTTATACTGTACCTAGTTCTATGTAAATTGTTTGGTGTTCAATAAAGTATATATCTATCTATCTATCTATCTACCAAGGGATGTTATGAAAAGAATAGCTTTTCAGTAACAGCATGTCAATGTTAAGGGCCATGTCGAAACAGGTGAGAATAATTAAAACTGCGCTTAATACTAAGCGGCAGTTTTAATTGCGCACACTCTAAATTTTGGAAAAAATAGTTTATGTGTATGCGTGTTCACATTTTTACCATTTATTTTCCAAAATTTTGAGTTATGCATTATATTATGTATTCCAAATAAAAATAAATTATGTATTAATTTTGTTTAGTTACTTTATTAAGAGTGCGCTTGTTTTTAAGACCGCATATTACATGAACCTACCTATCAATATTATATTATTATAAGTAGGTACTGGTTAAGTAAAGACACACAAATCTGCTGAAGACTTCAGTGTGAGAAACTTACTTTCATTTACTCGTAACTAGATTCATTCATTCATAAGTAATCATATTTTAGAAATAGCTCTAGCTAAGTCGCCTATGTTGCAAAATGCAGTTATAAAGGGTGCATCTGCGGTATCTAACTTAAATATCTATAGGTAATGGTTTCTTTTACACCAAATCAGTTATTTTATACAACCCAAAGAGGTGGATTGCCTACTCATATGAACGCGCCTAAATATAAAGATTTGCCGCGTGGTAACAACGATAAATCGGTTTTTAAGGCAAAAAAAGGAAATAAAGAAATAAGTAGATTTTCCGAGAGCCTATCTGGTTCGGTAAAAAACGACATTATTATAGCTTCAATGTCGCTGTAATGTCGGGAATTTAGATGCGATCTAGTCATAACAGTCTTAGAAAGCCATTTTCTTCGAGGCCCGACCGGCCGGCGCCGGCGCGCCGTGTTGAGCGCCACCTGGCGGCGCTCGTAGGAACATTTTAAATAATTTTAAATTCGGAACTTCTGCCGGTGACGGGCGAACTTGCGCGAACAATGCCCACGGAACATTCCCTGATTGCTAATGAGGACATTGTGGAACAAGTTGAATTAAACGAAACGGAATAAGGAAATACGGAATTGTACGGCTGAAGTTTCGCCCAAAAATTCGGACGTCCCGCTTGCTTTTTGATACTCGCTCTATGTGGTACTTGTCATATTTAACATTAATGTTCGTAGTTCATTTTCTTTATTTAACATTTTTAAGTGGCGGTAATTTATAATATTATACAACGTGTTCTGTTTGATACGCCATAAATCAAGGGTATTCATTAGGCTATTGTGAGAAATTAAATTTACATATCAAAATCTTTTTTCATACAAACAGTATCGAATAAGAGATCAATTTTGTAGAAAATAATTCTGACATAATTAATAACCTAGAGTTATTGCATATCAAAAAGAAAAGGTGTGGGTATACCTAGGTAGTCTTTTTAATATACTCGGTACGACCTTTTCGTAAATAGGACTAAAATAAACCAGACTTGTTATCGCAAGTACAAAAGAAAGGCTTCATCATTTTTAATGTGTCTACGAGTAGGAAAAATACGAGGAAATATTGAAAAATTCGTTGTTGAAAAATATTATACCTCAATATCATTATACATGTACATAAAAGATTTAATAATATGAAATGATCATTTTCTGGTAAACATTTTCAATACATGTCTATATTATTTACACTCGTAACAATTACTTATTGCTACATTATACGTTAACAAATAAAAGGGTCGTATAATAAAATGCGAGAGGCTTCGATTATAAAAGAACGTGGTGTTTGCGTGCATATATCAAAACCCGGCAAAACATACAATTTGTTGTACTCCATTTACGTGGCTCCGATGTTTGCCACCCAAACAAAAACGCGTTACTTTTACGGCTTTAGCTTTCCTTGATCGTGATTCACTCTGTGTCTTAGTTTTACTTGATATAACTTGAACTTAGCTCGATTAGGGTCTTCCAATGTAGGTTTTTTACTAGCCATTATTTGATCGTTACTGACGATCTGGGAAACTCTAACTTCCAAGTGTGATCTTGATGCCGAGATCAAGCAGTCGCATTTGGTAAGCTGTGTTCCAAGGTCATCTGCTCACATGACCTTAAGTTGAACACTAAGACCTCTGGCAATGGTCCTACCGTCATCCTCATTATAACATTAACTATCTGAAGGCTTCGCTTATTCATCCATTTATTAGCATTTGAAATATACTCGCATGATATGTAAACCTTTCTAACGGCATCTTATGCAACGCTCTCAAAATTCACTCTAGACATTTATAAGTTTGGCTATTTTACATAAAACATGCATGATCTGTCGAGGCTTTCAAGTGTTTAATTATTAAGATCACGTATCTTAGAATACTCCATTGTATCAAACTTTGGCGACCCAAGCGTAACAGTTATTAGCGCAAATATTTAGACAAACTAGTAAGTTCAAAATTATAAAAAACACTATTTTGTCCATGCGAAGTGGACTACGAAGGAAAATTCGCGTGCGTGCCTTGATGCGGCTATATATACAAATTGTTTATGGAGTTCACGTGCCTCCTGTTTGCCTCTCAAACAGAGGCGCGTTACTTTCGGCCCTTCAGCCTACGTACGTGCGAGGCAACCTTCGTCCGTTTATTCCTAACTTTTGCCAGCCACCCCGACTGCGTTGATACATTTCAGCTGCTCAGACATTTATGATACAACAGATGTTCAGATGTTATTAGCAATTACTTACTTATGTGAGAAAAATATTAAATTGGTCTCGTATGTGTTTTAAAATTATATCGTACATTTTCTATACTTGATGTTAACGGGTATCTAACTAGCTATAAGGCGTTTATCGTATTAGAAAGTAGCCTGTCCTTCCCCCAAGCTTTAAACTTTGTATTTTTTATATAGGTGTTCATCGAAAATGGTTTATTAGATTAGAACACAGACGTAGTTACTTTCGTATTTACGATGCGAATCTTGTAATGGATACACAGCACACTCAAATAAAAGCATTGCCAAATGAACAGAATTATAAAATGTCAATAAACATTGGAAACATTATAACACGTAAAGTTGAAGTTTGAAGATCAATCGGCGCTTACACTTTATTCATAATAATAATAATAATGCATATGATTCCCGTGAAATATAGAAATAAGTAGAGCACAAGAACATTCTCACATATATGAGCTTTCATCCGAGCTTACAAACACTTTTCTTCAAATCTATCATTGTAACAATTAATAACAATCATCACATTATTAAAAACATAAAAAGCTGAAATGGTGCTTCCGATATCATACCGATATTCATGTTGGTAAAGCCTCGGACTGCTGCTAGTTCAATTATATTTCTAAAATTCATTATACCTACTAACGTTGCGCGTTTGCCGCCCAAACAGATCTGAATTGACGCATTACTACACTGGAAACCGTGTGAAAAGCTTTAGTGTTCGGAGTAACAATTGTTTTCACTTTCAAAAGGCGCCACAAACTTTATATAGTTAGCGCTGAAATAAAAAATCTGTGTCTACTAGTCCACACTATGGTAGTGTAACAGTGTACATTTTCAAAGTTCAGTTATCTTTGCAGGGCATATAAATGACTTTCATTGCTATGAATACGTCATCTTCATCATCAGCCCACCGTAGTCCACTGCTGGACATAGGCCTGTCAAGTTGTTCGCTACTGTGGGCAAACACCTGGAGGCTCACGATCTATGGTGTAGCTAAAAACCAAATACCAAAGAATAGGTTGATATAATTAAACCAAGTGCTAAGTCTCAAAAATTAAAACGCAATCCTCATTATTAAATCGTTCCTTTAGAAAAAACACCAAAAGTACGAAAACAGCCAAGTCCCCAATTAACGTCTTGCGAACAATGCCATCGGAACCATATGAAAACTCATTTGTCGAATTTTTATTCGAAAGCTGCAAGGAACTGAAAATTAATGGGAAAACATTTTCAATCGCGCCCGCCACGTAGCCCCACAGCCTCTGTACCATAGCCGTTAATTAAATTGGGCTCATCCCATAACAATGATCGCTATACATTTGTATATTAGGCACGATGTGACAAATATAATATAAATATCTACCCCTATATTACACGTACGTACATTGTATATCTATCGACGACTTTATATGAAATAAGGGGTGGTTAGCGAACCGGAAAAAATGCTTAACCTGCTTCCCCCAATCACATTTACTTCCCTGTGCCAGAATTGTGATAAATGTTTAAAAAGATTCTGCTCTCGAGCATTGTCGTATCGTTTTCTTTCATCTTCTTTTGACTTTTATGTAATTATTCTTTTTATGGATCGAGTGGTATTACTCCCCTCGAGAAACATTTAAAAGTTGACGCTTCGGGATCGAGAGCTATTCGTCGCAGACATTTTTTCACAAATAGAATCTCTAATCAGCCGTATTGTTTCAGAGTCAAAAACTGGGCTTTGAAATTCGGCGTGGACCTGTGGGAGTTCGGAAGGCACTTCACGAAAATGAACCAGATACAAAACGTGAGTATCTTGTGGTTTTTTTAATACAGCCGTTAGTGGTAAAAGGGGGATTTTCTTTTCCCCTTGCGCGTGGCGCGAGAGCGTGGAGCAAGTAACTAGCCCGGTCGGACGCGCTCTCACAAAAATGCAGTGTGAGAGTGTTCACACCCGGGTCGGTCCACGCCCCTCCCCCCTCGCCCCTTCCGCGTACATCCCGCGACCCAAATACGAGTACGTGGTGGACCAGAGGGGGGCGCGATCAGATACACTCGAGATACGCTACCGTACACTTTATTCCCCGTGTTTCTCATTAGTACTTAAATTAACAACTTTAAAGTTTTGTGTTTATAGTTCTACGCATATTTAAGTAGTTATTGTAGACTATATATTTGATTAACTTAAAGCATAGAAGTTGAAAGCATTGAAGCAATGTTACCTTTTAGTAGACTAAAAGAAAGGTAAACTTCTTTTAGTTAATAATAACCGAAAAACAGCTAACAGCAGTTTTAAACTTGTAAGCCTAATCAGAAATCGATGATCGAATGTTATCAATAAACACATCCAAAATGGGTACCAACAGATTGAATTTAAAACCCCAAATGTTAAAATGTAGGTATAGGTATTTCGTTATTATGTCCACCGCAGTAATAAAACAATCAAAATTCTGCAGAGATCGCTCCACCAAGTAATATAATGTTTCGCTAGCGAAACTTTACCATCGGAACTTATTCAATATTAGCACAGCGTAGTGATCGAACCCGCGGCGCCCGCGCGCCCGAGCGCTATCATTCATATAAATCATTTATATTATTTTACTTTCTTGTGTAAGCAGAAACTTCTTACTTTGTTCATTAGGCTCTTGTCTCTGTTATTGGAGATTGGATCTGTATTCTATTCGTATATACCCGTTCTTCTTAGAGTTCTACTCGGATCACAAGTACGTGATACTTGGAATGATATTAATTTATTATGTGAGCAGATCAGCAGATTTCTGTTGTTTCGTTGAACTAATCTCTTGTGGGTGGAAACCTACGTATTTAACTCAATATCAATATTTTTATTACTGCCCGGTCATTGCATATGTAGGTATCTCTACTAAACATTTTCCACCCTTATTTTATAAATACATACATTGTCTTACCAATTGCAAGTATTACAAAAATAATTAGGCCGGCAGTTATCAGCTTGGATATTTTGATTTGAATGCATATTTTCAAAAGGAAACTTGATTTAAATTAATCATTGTTAATTGCATAAAATTAATAAGTTCTAATATTGAATACCGTGATCGATCTGTTCAATTTTGAAAAGCAAACAAAAAATCACACATCCTGTGAATAAATCTAAGCAGAAAACGTGATAGTACATTCGAATGTTAACTTTGACTTAAGTCATTGACATTTTTAATTTATTTTAATAAGATTAATGTCATTAAAGCAATTTAACGTTTTAAATTACGAATGTACCAAAGTCGTAAGGAATTATCGACCCACATACAATGTTTTATGTACCTATTTAAACTTTAGTTATATAGTGACCCCGTAAACATTGTAGGAATGCATACAAGCGGTTGATGCAATTGGGAATTTGCCAGTCCACCCAAATTGCTTACTCCATTTCCAGTCTAGTTTTTTGCTACCTTCTAATGTAAGTACATTAGAGACATTAATGATTATTCTAATAATATATCGAGTAGGTAGATCAAATAACACGAGTAGACCTTCATTAAAAATTAAACCTGTAGCTGCTATTATTTTCTATATTTGAGGCACACACAATAGTCCTATACTTACCTAACAACTAATTAAATCTAAATATAAAATTGTAGTCACGTACAGTATACAAATACTAAACAATAGAAGACCTTTGTTTGGAAAAAGGACATCCAAAACAATATAACCACTGTACATGGAAGAGAATGGTTAATTAGGCAGCGCAATTCGTCATCTTATGACATTAGAATTCGTGATAAGTTTTATATTACTATGTAATGATTTCATGGTAACATAATTTGGATGCCCGAATCACATGTTGAGGTATAAAAATAATGTTAAGTCTTTTGTAGTTACTGTTTTAATTAATGAATGGCTTTATATCAGGTGTCTCTTTTTTCAATAAATTGACCTCTTAATAAATAATATTCAATCTGTTTTATGACCAATATGCCTTTTACATAATTATATTGTCAACTAGTATGGACATTGTACATACCTCCGTACGTTAATATTGTAAAGCCCTATTTATTTTATTATGTTGCTGACTTAGGGTCAGCAATAGTCTCATATTTATATATTTTTTCAATGCTTTCGATGACTGTATAGGGAGCCTGATCAATCAATATGTAACTACATTTAGAAAAAGTTTAATCCCTCTCAATCGTTACTATGATGCCGCCATAGAGAAGATTTATATATCTAAGTACTTCAATTATAATCTCAAGAAGTTCCGATCTCGAATTTATGGTGAGGGTATGAAATTCCGGGTGAGATGCAGGGAACTCGGCAAATTAAATTTCATTGGTAACGAGATTTTAATTAACGTTTCATTGAAGGTTGCTTTTAAGCTATTGCTAAGAGTAGATCTAGACATACAAAATTGAATTTTATAGGTATGCGGAGATCTTTCAAAGCGAAGTCCAAACAAAAATTGTTACCTTTATCAATGAATAACGTTCAAGTTTGTAAGTCTTTAGACTAAGATGTGACAGGCTCGGTGGCTCATTTGGTAGTGCCCTCTGCCTTCTGAGCCAAGGGTTGTGGCTTCGATCCCCGCACAGTACAAACATTTGTGTGCATGAACATGTCTGTTTGTATTGGTCTGGGTGTTTTCTATGTATAATATAGATAGATAGATAGATAGATATTCTTTATTGCACAAAAACAAACATTACAGACAAGGTATTACAATCAACTAGTGGTACAATTTAGGCGGTCTTATCGCTAGTGAGCGATCTCTTCCAGACAACCTTCAGGTAGAGGAAGTGTGCTATTCTGAAGAGAGGGGCAAGGTCGTGCAAACTGTTTAATTATATACCTAAATAAATATATATAGATGTGTACCTACATATATAAAAAGAAATATATATAAATAAATACAAATGTATAATATGTATTAATATAAATAATTAATAAATAAATATACAAAACTAATGTATTTATTTATAATTTTTGTATTTATGTATTTATTTACAAAAAAAAAAGTATATAAGTAAGTTTATCGGTTGTCTAGTGCCCATAGTACATGCTTCGGCTTAGTTTGGGGCTAGGTGGCGCTGTGTGGCCCAGCGTGGCATGTCTTGGGTTATTTATTTATTTATTAATTATTTTATTTTAACTGGTTTCCTCTAGCAATGAATCCTTTATACTACGCTCTTCATTAATTTTATGTTTTAATGAATAAATAATTAACCAAAGACATGCCAATTGATGTAACAAAATTTAAATTGACTTCCCACAACAAAATTTTTAGATAGGTAGGTACAACTTCTTTGTCGTGTTCGCTGTTGTTGTATCATAAAACATTCGTAGTAGTTATTATAAGTACCCCTCAAGATTTAAAAGATACATTTTTCTGAAACTTTCTGAACAAAATGAATCTCAGCGTCGAGTCTCGGTATTGTAACGAGAGGATTAAATTCCACGAGCAATGCCCGCCGGAAACTTTAATTTCATTAGTAATACATTTTTAATTAATCGCCGCTAGGTAATAAAACTTTGGCATTTTGGCGGGGTGTTGGGATGAAATTTTAATTGTTGAAGATGACTTTTGTCCGCCACTCAGGATTAACTTCTGCATACATTTTAAACGCGCCTATATAATATCTAATAAGTGCCTTAGTATAATCGTAATAGAACATTTTAATAACAGTTTTACAACAGTAAAATAGCTTTCAATGAAATATAACCCATATTAGTTACCCCACTTGACAGAATCACACAGTCAAATAGCGTATTGAAAAGCAACCTACCTACTATGAATCACCATTCTCTTGACTAAGTAGGTCTTCTGTAGAGATTAGCAAACAATAACTTTGTGCGCCAGTACAAAACGATCGTTCAACAAATCACCATAAGGAGGATTTTATTAAGCGTGTTAAACCCAGCCGGCTGGCGAGTCTAGATCAAAGGTGAGCCTGCGCAAGGATTTTCCACTTGAATCGCTCTCACGTGGAGTTCCGTGCTCCGCGTTTGTTATAGCTATCGGGGGAAAACAGCAAAGTGAAACGAAGGATATGCGCTCCGGAATAAGTGGTTATTTTTTCTTAAATGTCTCATTTTCAGTAAGTATGCTGAATATGTAAACATTTATGCAATGATTGTGACCAGAATACCTCTTCTTGTCATTATAATTAAGCTCGACGCCCCAAAATCCAGTTTAACAACGATCTGTACCTCGACAGTTGAACAAGATGTTATCTTTTACCATCTACATAGAATATCTGCAATCAATCAAACAAACATCAATCAACATGCACCAATGAACCGGAAAATAAATTTCCCTACTCGTCGAACGCCCTAAATTAAAACACAAAGACCACAGCAGGCAATTGGTCACCGCTATAAAAACTCTGCACTAAAATAGTCCGATTTCTTATCGGCGCATGTTCGGGGCACATAAAACATGTGCAGGAGAGCGGCTACCCCTTTCCCGTTTCGCAGATATTTTTTGCGGGCAAATGGAGTTCCCTTGTGCGGGCCACGCACAAATGCCACCGGTCGGAGTGGAAAATCCTGTCCAGCGCGCAAGAAACCGGACCTCTCACGTAATTCGGTCAATAGCAGTGAGTCATCTTGCATTAAAATCTGGGAACAGTTCTTCTGTGACCACGACGCTATCAGTTCAGAAATATTGGAGCCTCACAAATCGGTACGCGGTAAACATCCCGTGAATTAATGTAGCTATGAGCCTATGATTGTGATCGTGAAACCTTAAAACACTGAAAGGAACCAAGTACTTTTACACCCTTCTAGAGCCTTGAAGAGAGATATTGTGCTAATGTATAACGTCAAGTCATTTAATATAGAACTTATGCACAACTTTACCTTCCTCCCCTATATAAAACAGAAGATCGGATATATTCTGGTTTTAGTTTGCCCCTATAATCGAAAATAATTTTAGAACATATATAGGTAGATGCAAAATCCTCTAATTATCTACTTATAGTTACGATCAATTTATCTAGTGCGAGTAAACTAACGCACTAATAAAATTTTGTGTATCTATTACAGTAGGTTCCAGGAAGATTATTCTCTTTGTAAAATTTAAATTAAAGTGACTAAAAGTGCGTCATGCACAGTTATTAATTCCTATGTGTAATTATCTTTTTTGATTAATACATTAAATTCTTACTGACCACTTCTCCTTAACTTCACTGTTAAACCTTATACACTGTATGACCCTGCCCGCGGATCGTGACAAAGCGTTTTTACCCTTATATTTACCCTGCCGTTATACTTAGAACTCTATCATTACAACTATAATGCACAATTTTATTCTCCAACCCGAAACTGTTCTAAAAAGCTTAAGGAAACGTATAGTTGCTGTCTGTTCCAACTAATTCGCCGCTACAGTTTCCGGCTCAGATGATAAATGATTCTCAGTTCCTTACACGATTGACGTTCGGTGTACAGTTGGACTAATACAGTAGATTAGATGATAAATTATGTAGTGAGTCTGTTTTGAGTAAAATAGTTTAAATCGCTAATAAATTGGAAGTGTGGTAATGTCAATGTGGGGTATTTTTTTTTAATATTATATAAAAGTCCAGTTATCATTTTATTGCAATAAACAATGTTCCTACGCTATTAGGTAACTCAAAGGCGACTGACTGACTGACTATCAACGCAGAGCCCAAAACGCGGACGAAGCCGCGGGCACAGCTAGTTATAAGTATAAGATTAAATCCACTCCTTTCATTCTTTTAAAAGCTTGTAGTATTGTAAAGTATACCTACCTTTAAGTTCCACAAAATAAATGAGATAAATTCAACGATATTATGCATAATGCATAGCTTATATTTGCGTAACTTTCGTCGGGTTTCGGTTTTAAAGTAAAAACCGAAACCCGACGAAACTTGGTCAACCCTAGGACTAATGAATACTTCAAGCTATAGTTTTACCTATGTTAGTCCTTCCGTGAATATAGTATAGTAAATACTAAATATCCTACATTCTGTTCCCCATGAGAAACTCCAAGCAATGCTCTCTCGAAAGCTCGGTGAGCGACTTTGAGCTTCTGCATTAGACCAACAGCTTAAAACCACATCTCTGAGCCGTATGTCATCGCTAGTAACACACACGCTGAAGTTTACTGGCCTTTAGGGATTTTGAACGAGAAGCAATATAGAGTTTACCGGTTGATATACCTTTCTTAAATATTGAAAACCGTTTCTTTCATCGAAAGGACCTTTATGATAACAATACTTGTTCACCAAGCTTTGAAGACTATCGAAACATCTATACTTATAATAAATCTGTAGAGAAGTCAATTCTGTACATGAAATATATTTTCAAAATAACTATCAAGGGGTGATTAGTGATCGATACTGATGCCAAAAATGCAATCAGTAAAATTTTTGTCTGTCTGTATGTTCGTTATAGAAAAAAAAACTACTGGACGGATTTTAACGAAACTTGGTACGACTATTCTTCATAATCCTGGGCAGTTATAGTATACTTTTCATCACGCTACTATCAATAGGAGCAGAGCTTTGACGGGAAGTGTAGGGAAAACGGGAGATATTTTTATCTGTATGTTTGATCGCGCATCACGCGAAATCTATTCCATGGAATTAAATGCGGTTTTCACCAATGGATTGCTAGAGGTCTAACTTAAAATTTAGGTACCATTTTATGGAAGTCTGTTACTTTTGAAACCCGATATCCACGCGTGCGACGCCGCCGGCACAGCTAGTTATAAATATAAGAGTATTGTGAAATACAAAGTTTGTCATTGAGAAATAATATTCTACTGTATTTTGTTGTGATAACAAATATTTATTTTGGATTTATCCTCATCTCTGTTGGCGATATAAGATGTAGGATTCTGTCTTGCCTTATCAAATCTGAATCTATGGGATGTTGCGATATTTCTGACAATACTTACCAAATATGTATCGACGTCGTCTCAAATCAAAGCTCCTTTTTGATTCAGCGTAGTAGATTTTCTTATTCCGGGAACGCTTTCACTGACACGCCATAAATTTATACATTTTAATTATTCTTGAGTTAACTTTTCGTCTTTCGCTGTGATCATAATCTAAGATTATTATAATCGAATTATTATCGTGTGCCCTTCTGAACCCGATAGCAGGAACCAGACCAATGCTGTCTACAGCCAGAATAAACATATTAAAACTATTACTTAATTATTATACTCTAACTATAAGTTCGTTACCGAGGTGATAAATGTATACGTATACGAAATAGTCGAAAACGCGCACAAATCTGAGGTCCGTGGGGTGGCGACCGCCGACGTACAAGCCAAATTAAATTACGGCCTTAATTGAATTTAGGTTCCTTGTTAGCCAATGTGTCCCGCGGGGGCGCCTCCCTGCCGTGATTAGACGCCCAATTGTATCTAATATTGTTTGACAAAAATGTCCGAATATCATATCTTTACGACCACGTTTATGCTTCGTCTAACCGTAAACATTACCTAGTAATAAAGTTGGTTATTTAATATCTAAAAAAAAATAAAGTAAGTATGGCATTACTCTTAGAACTCTTGAAGTCTTGAACATCATTACATATGTAGGTACACAAACCGATCTCTGCATCTAAAGGTTTACTGGTAGAGGATGCTCCTAGCATTAAGTTCGCCTTTTGTACCATTTATTTATTTATATAAACTTTATTGCACAAAATGGTACAAAAGGCGAACTTAATGCTAGGAGCATTCTCTACCAGTTAACCTTTAGGTCATGCAGAGAGCAGATTTATGTGCGGTGAGTGTTCAAAGAGACATGTACAGATATGTACCATTATTTTGCAATAAAGTTTAAATGATTACTTAATCTAGGTAGGCAACTGTTACTTTATCGTTAATCGTGATCTGCTTTACTAGATCTTTATAAATACATAGAATTTTATAAATTCTTTTATTAAAAAGAAAATATTTTGATGCTTATTTTAGGCAATTGCTGTTTAAATTAGGGACTTTACAACTGAACTCTATTGTGGATTGGTGGCACTCATTGCTGCTAGTTTCAGAGGTCTACCGCTAGGTTCAGAAATATGCTTTGTCACTGCTAGACTAAGATAAGACTATAGTTACCGAATTCGAGTGAAGTTTTGAGAATAGGGTGTTCCACGAATGTAATACCCTCAATTAAAATAGTATAGTGCAGATAGAAAACTTAAATATTGAAAACCGTTTCTTTCCTCGAAAGGACCTTTAAAAGGAAAACAAGAAAGTGATGACGAGGACTTACCTCGACAACCATCAATAACATAATCAACGAAGAAAACTATCACATCTATTTTGATAAGCACGTGAATCCACGCAGATTGTAGGCAAGCGTGCCCCAACTTAATCTCTAACAAACCCCTTTAGTCGGTAACTAACCGCACCTCCACATCAATATTAAATAAGGCCTAATGCAAATACAACGAACTGACAAGAAAATTAATAACCGTCGGTCGGAAGTCGTGTAGCATAAAGTGTCCTTGACTTTAATTCATATTGCAGGCCGATGGCTAACTGAATATAGGAAGTATTTGAGACTCGGCCGACTAGTTGAGATTTTGGAATCCGGGGTTCCAAATACCATTCTACACTGGCCCGGTAGCTCAATTGGTAGTGCCGCCCATCATCATCATCAGCCTATATCAGTCCACTGCTGGACATAGGCCTCTCCCAATGTTCGCTACTTTGATCGATCCTGTGCTTCTCGCATCCAGTACTTGCCAACCGTCATACGTAACTCACTACACCTGGCCTGAGGGCGTCCTGCACTACATTTCCCGAGACACGGTCTCCGCTCCAGAACTCGTAGTGCCGCCCTACAATGCAAAATTGGTCGGTCTAGCCCTCAATACGAAACTATGGCCTAGTCTTCTTCTTGAAGTGCCTTCTACAGTACAGGCATCTCGTGCTCAGATTAAACCATATCCAGAGTTCCGAGTCATGAGGTACGTCTTCGTCGAGGCTTTTATCATAGAGCGACGAAACGTACGAGGAAACGGTAAACGCAATCTACTCAATAAAAATACAATGCACGACTTCCTTTCACACTTCTCTCAGATCTCTTTTTAAATATAAAACATGTTCAAAGACTTCGCATGAATAAAGCATTTCCTTACAGTCTATACCGGCATTGCTACAGGTTCTAATATAACACTCGCCTTTAAATACATACAAAAACCGGTCAAGTGCGAACCGGACTCCCGCAGGAACGGTTCCTTGCCATTTCATAGATTTCAAACGTTTACCTGATTCTAATTTTACTCTAAAAAGATACCAGCTAATGCATAATGCGAACCTGATCCGAATTGCTATGAATCAACTGAGGACCGAAATGGATAAGAGTACCAAATAAAATGTAAGGGAGCGGCCTATCATCTTTTCGCTCAAAGCCAACCTCACCTGCCCGTGGTGCATCCTGCCGAATAACAAACGACTGGTGGCGGTATAACCATCACAATTGAAGGCGTAGCTAAATACCACAGACCGATGAAGAGCAGCAGCGTCGCCGGAGCGAGAACCTACGCCCTGCGATCGCCAACCCGCCTGCCCAGCGTGGCGATTATGGGTATATCTTCCAGATGTTTGCCCTGAGTGGCGAACAACTGGAGAGGCCTACGTCCAGCAGTGGACTGCAATAGGCTGATGATGATGACCAAATAAATAGTTGGTTTTCCGAATTGACTTCACCGGGAATCAAGCGTTAAAGTCTCCGAATCTTTATCGCTGTAAACGTTGCCAAATGAAATGTGTTTAAAGCCGAGGAGTTGTATATGAAATATTCATACTATGCTAAACGAATACAATGATCATTGCAGTGATACAGTGATGCAAACCTTAAATCGGTGGTACAGCGATCACCTAAAGCTACTTCCACAAGCTGCCAAAACAATACGAAACAATATCACTTACATCAAACAAGCATCCGGCTCGGGCAACTTGACTAAAATTGAAAAAATATCGCTTAGGCGCTCCCAATTTTGTTGTTATAAATTACAAAAGTAATACCGTGTAAAATAATTTCCCGGGCTAACCTTTTCATAGACAGTATAAAGCTCACCATGGCCGGGTGGGCTATCGATTAAATCGGGGTCAGGGGTGTCGTTCAAGACAATAACGTGTCGGCTCGAGGCACAGCCCTGCCTTCAACGTCTCTATGGGTCTAGCCCGCCCTGTAGGGCTGATACATAAATTTGTTAATAGGAAAAAAACGTGCAAATTAGTGTTAAATAGTTTTAGGAAAAATATTCTTAATTAGCCTAGAATTCAAATCAAGCATATCATAGTCATATATATTGTAGGAATACCTACAATATATATGACAATATATTAGCAATAGCTAAACATACTAAGGTAATTTTTTTTCAATAAATACATATTATACATAGAAAACACCCAGACCAATACAAATAGACATGTTCATGTACACAAATGTTTGTACTGTGCGGGGATCGAACCCACGACCCTTGGCTCAGAATGCAGAGGTCACTACCAAATGAATCATCGAGCCAGTCACCAAATGAGCCGTCGAGTCAGTCATAAACAATACATACATATCACAAATAATTCTTGAAAAAACAATGCAATTCTAAATTTCATTTAATGAGCATAATTCACGCTGGTAAATACTCAATAACTGGACCTAATTCCATTTACGTAATATAATGTAGTTCTTAGTAGTATTAAGAACAATAACGTAGTCATTATAAAATTGTATTTTAATCCTACCACTAAATTACCTGTTTACCTAAAGTGTTTAAATAGCAAGCTATATATTACTAACATTTTCGTAACGCTGTAAGAGGTCAAAAGTGTACGTCAACCGTCGGATAAATTAGAAACAAAAGGCGCTACAACCCTATCAGTGCCGCCATTTTTCACCCGCGGTCGAAGGTACCCTTAAAACGAACTTTATTGAGTGAGCGGCAGCTGTTTTTCCGGAAAAATGTTATACCGCCCTTCCATAATCTTCAATATCGGCCTTTCTTTTATTTACATATTCCGCTGCCGTGTTTCGATTAGGTTTAGTCGGCCTTTGTGATATCGGGCCGATGATGGCACGTCCTTTTGATTCCAAAGCGACTTTTGATTTCAGTTTACATTTAATATTTGTCCTGTTACACAAAACTTCCATTATTACTTTACGTTTTACATTCAAGCGCAGGTTTAAACGTCGTTTAAAGTGATTAGGACAATTACTGTAGTGGTAGTGGCTAATGTGGGAAGGGGACAATTTACTACCTCAATCGATGGTAATTCTCGTGCAACAAATTAAAGTTTGTACAAAGGTCGTTTACATTTTAAAAGTTTCTATACTTTAAATGACGTTAAATCGACAGGTGTGGTGATAGATATATCAATTTAAAAAACTTTCAATCTAGGAGTCTCGTTTTCTGTGAAAAAAATCTAACTTCTTTGTCAACTCAATCAAGACATACTGCTGTTTGTGACTTATTACCCCATATATTGACACTCTCATGGATATCAAAATGGTGTTGACATAAAGCAGTAAATTTATAGTTCCCTACAAATTACGGAACAGAATCTTTCCCTGTGTCCAAAATTCACTTGTTCTTGAGTTATATTAAGCCCCTTCAAACAAATATTGAGCACATTACTCTCATTTATTAACCAATTTTAGTATTTCATAAATTAAATACACATGTATAGCATTTAATTGATTGTAACATTTCAAAGTCGAATAATATGACTCGAAACTAGATTGAAAGCAAAGTCTGTCCAATTATTAATAAATACCTATGTACGATCATTATTTACACATCCGGCACACATCAACAACTACAACAAACACTAGATAGTAATATCTGCGTAGAGCAGTTGCGTAATTTAGTGCTTCCACGGGCACAGATAAACATTGGCAGGCGTGTAGCGCGCGCATAATTTGCGAAAATGACAACAGTCGCGACGCGTTCGCGCTACATTACGGGTTGAGTTATTGGGCCGAGGGCCGGCTGGAGGGCGCGAGAGGTCGCAACTCAAATAATCCTTATCATATGACGAACATGGGATGTAAGACAGCGCGCTATAATCTTTTCGCTCCAAGCCAACCTCACCTGCCCGCGGTGCATCCTGCCGAAGGCGGTGCCGAGGCGCTGGCAACCGACTGAGCAGCGTCATCGGAGCGAGAATGCCCAGGGTGTCTTGGAGTGAAAAGATACCCCGTAGAACAAGCTTCAACTTAGTTTGGGACTAGATGGCGCCCAGCGTGGCATATCTTGGGTTATTTATTTATGATACTGTGTGTTCAAATGCGTTGTCGATCTAAGGCCAGCGTTGGGTAAAGAACAAGAGGTCCTTACTTAATAACAGACCGGAGTCTGTAAGATGGTGGTCAGACCACGTCACGTCAAGCCGCTTTTCCTGAGTAGGAACTAACTCAGATTTTACAGTAAGGTAGATTTATATTGTACTTGTATTTGAGCGTCCAATGCGACCTCGAACTCATTACTAGGTCAGTTGGCTACGCACAAAATTCTAAGGGATATTCAAGTAAAGCAAATTAAAATAACTGTATTTTTTTCTTCAAAAGGCTAATGACGACATTTACTGATTTCATGGGGGCCAAAAAGGTCGGAAAGGGTTGACTTGAGCAGTAGAAAAACAATCGTGGGCCCTGTGAATGCTAAGGCCGCCCCGTCGACCCAACAACATGGCGGCAGAGACCTGTCAAATTTAAAAATGGAACGAACACACCCGGAATTTGGCGGATGCTGGCTGCCAAATGATTGTTATTCGGCAGAGGCGCCACCCGCTCCATACGCTGTTATTGAATTCTGGATTGTACCCGATGTCGCCTTTGTTGCCCGCGCTATCAAATCTAATGACATGTTATCCAGCGTCGTTATGATAAATATTTTTTTTGTCCCAATCCTAGCTCGGTTTTTGTTTATATTTTCATCATAACTTATTCACAAAAAGCGGGCCTGTTTCACGGCACTCTTATTTAGAAATCATCAAGAGTTTGTCATCAAACTAATACTGTCTATTTTCAGAAATACCACGAGTACAACGTGGAAGTAGCGAGAAAAGACGGGCTGATGCTAGTGCGGGAGCTGGCCGTAGAGGTCAAAAACCATATGGACTTCAAGATCAGCGCTGTTATGGTAAGTACTTCTACTTTAATTTTATCATGGCAAACTTTTAGTATGTAAGAAAAAATTACATCGTTATTTTGATTTATGTTAACAGCAGAATCTGCACACATACCTTTATTGCTTAATATACTCGTATTCATTCGTTTTTCAGAGATACTACCTAATATGACCGATATTTTCAAACATAATTAGATTAAATGGTCTTCCAAGCTTCAAAGCCAAATGTAACTAGGTACTGTTCCAAAATTGTATACAATCTAACTGTTTAGTTGTTAAACACAAAATGTAAGATGATAATATTCTTACGCCGAAAATTATATACAACATACAGAACTGTCGTTGACATTACAATTTGTCAATTTATTATTTAACTAATTAGCTAAACTTTCATTTTAAATTAGTCTTATTAACATCAAGCAAAGAAAAGGGGTAATGAGACGAAGCCCGCTAGTAACTCGGGTTTTTTTCTCGTTAACTGTAATTTTAATTAGTGACGGGTAGTAAAGTGAATCAGACGTGAAATTTAATTTAGGGTAAAGTGTATGCCAGGGAAATAGAATGGGAAGATAGAATGAAATAATGAGTAACTGGAACGCTACAATGTCTTAGCCGCGATAATTAAGGCTTTTGTATAATTATATAGGAATAAAATTACGCTTATGTTTTATTAGAATATTTGGTGATTTTTAACTTCTTAATTGCTTCACAATATAGTATCCGGATGGATGACCATTATCATTGTCAGTCTAAAGACGTCCACTGCTGGACATAGGCTTCTTCCTCAATGATATTTATCATTTGGGGGATTTGCCTTAATCACCACGCTTGACTTGACCTTGGTTTGCTGCCCGTTTCCTGATATTCCCTTAGTCGTCTTTTACGATACCCACAGGATGAGATAGGGTGGTCCTATTGTAATTCTGGAAACCATACGGATAATTTATAGGTAGGTGACCAGTCATCTTTGAGACTAATGTTTTTTTTTAACTTAAATCTTTATAATTTTTTCAAATTAGTATCTATGCAACCCTTACATATACCTAAGTAAAACATACCATGTCTTCTATTCTATCACAATACGAATTTTGATATAACTCTTAGGAAGTAAGTATGACTTGGTGTTTAGAATCTCGCCAGTACGGTACTTAGGCTCATCTCGTCTACTGCCAATTTAACTCGTTCTGTACAAATGTAACCCTGGCGCTCTCAAAGTTGCTGTTGTTATTAAAAAGCGAACTCCCGATAGAGCCGGATTTCCAATCAAGATCAAAGCTGTGGCCAGCGCATCAGCTGTGCTCATGCCAACACCGCATCGATCCGGCCACTGTTGATACTTTATTGCGCAACAAACACAGCTCATGCTGGTAGAATTAGTTTAGGGAGCTTATTATTTTACCGAAGCACGTACACCGAAATGTTCGAGCAATTTAAAAACAGAACGTAATTGTTAAACGTTGCTCACGCAATATATTTTAATGATGTTGTTACATGTATTGTTATAATGTAAGTAAATACTTCTATTATACTTCTATTAAATAATGTCTGGCCGGCTTTTAAGGTGGTACTTATCTTAACTAATATTATAAAGCTGAAGAGTTTGTTTGTTTGTTTGTTTGAACGCGCTAATCTCAGGAACTACTGGTCCGAATTGAAAAATTCTTTTTGTGTTGAATAGACCATTTATCGAGGAAGGCTTTAGGCTATATAACACCACGCTGTAACTATGAGGAGTGAAGAAATAATGGAAAATGTAAAAAAACGGGGGGAAAATAACTATTCCACGCGGACGAAGTCGCGAGCACAGCTAGTTACTTATACACAGTTTAAACTTGCATATTATACTGTGTTTTGTTTTGGATTCCTTTATACAACGGCATAAGCTACGTACTTGTACTTTGGAATAAAATGTCTGTGATGAAATCTTTTACCTGTATGTGGATCTGCTGTGTCAACATGTTAATTTAAATCACATAAAAACAGGGTAAATTGGGTTAGGAATATTTGAGCATAATTATGAATTACTTACTTGGCTAGAGTCTTGGCATATCTAAATACCACAGGCCGATGATGGGCAGCAGCGTCACAGGAGCGGAAAGCTACGCTCTGTAATCGCCAACCCGCCTGCCCAACGTGGCGTTTATTGGTATATCCTCCAGATCTTTGCCCTAAGTGGCAAAGAACTAGAGAGGCCTATGTCCAACAGTAGACTGCAATAGGTTAAACAATTGCTCTACCAAAGGTAAAGTGTATTTATGTTGGTATGTAGTATGTGAACGAATAAATAAATAGCTTTGTAAATTTTTCCCGTCCTGTGATGTTGCTACATAAACAACTTGAGCAAATCTTCACTTAAATAGACATCGTCTTGATTGTATGTGTAAGTGTCTACTTATCATAAGTACAGGAAAAGAACTCCAAATTAATACAAGTTTTTTTTCCCTATAACATTTACCCCTCATTTTGTGTCTCCACAAACAAAAAGCTTTCTTGCGTCTACAAACGCCTTAGATCTCATAATCTCATTTCCTTGAAAAGTTCATTTTCCTTATGTAATAACTTTCGCTTTTGGCTCACGATATTTAGAAAGAATGATGTAATTGCTCTAAATGAATAATATTAAAATATTCATATTACTCGTACTCAAATATTTTCGGTTTACTTATCTGGAACAAGGATGTCATCGGTAATTACAATTACCTACTGCTAGTTTCTTTTTAAAATAGATGCAATCACTACATATTTACACTACGGATTTTGATGCGGTTTTTTCAATAGATAGAGGAATTCAGGAGGAAGATTTATGTGTATAATATTATGCATAAAGGATTGCACCTATGTAAAGCCGGGGAAGGTCGCTAGTTAAGTATATAAGTAAAGTAGACTCTCTGATCTATCTACTGTGTTACTCTAAATACTTACTTTACTTACTGTCTAAATATTGTTTCTTCTTCATTTTGCTCATGTGGGAGGCTGCTGTTGTTCGTTTTAGGGTGTCCCGCCATCTTGTCCAGTTAGTGGCACTTCCAGTGCATTCATGCAAGTAATTGCCCACCACAGATTTAATCTGGCCAGTCTGGTCATCGCATAGGCGACACGTGTTTACGTATAAAATAATGTTTTTTTAATGTACCTACCGTGATTATAATAGATATATACTTAATATCTCGTACCTACCGCTGTTTATGTATATGTATAACGCAGAATCAAAAAATGCTTTATCAATAAATAAATAAATTCTGGCTATAGCAATTCTGTTTCGCTTTCTATTTGAAGCCGGCATAAAATATCCTGTCTAATGGTCAGGATTAGATAAGGGCCCGCTTTATACTCCGTCATGTTTCATTAAGTCTCATTGTTTCGGGACGAGGCATTGTGTTCAAGTAAAAAAGCAAAAGCAATCTGAACACGCTTAGCTCGGTTTCATTGAAAAAGTCGACTCGGAATCGTAAACAATCTTTATCTAAGAGAATGATACAAATCACTTAACAAAAGGCCAACGTTGGAATAGAGCGCTTTAACGATGTTTTTAAAGTTACTCTTTCATGAGAATTGAGCACGATAGAATACGTATAAAGAATGGTGTACACCTACTGGTCCTACTAAGAGAACTTATTAGAGAGTTAAGGTATATTTCCAACCTTTCTCTTTAGTTTGGTTAAAAATAACCTTAAGTACTATATTCTTTAAACAGCGGAATAATGAAAGAAAGCTAATGCGTCAATATCAAAATATGGAAATTAAACAGCCAACTCTCAAACAAGGGACTTCTTTGTTCTAAACCACTGTGACATTCTCGTACCTTCACTCACCTTCATTACCGGGATAATTTTGTCAAGATGTGTAGTTTTTCTAATTAACCAAACCTACGTAAACAATCCAATTAATAACAACCAACCATCTTGTTAGAGGCCCGTGAAGCGAGATTCATTAATTTCCGCGATCATTTCTCTAATATGTTGTGATTGCGACCTCCTAAAACGGTCCTCTTTTCTTTATTCAAGTGAATCCAACACAAAACACACAAAAGATGATCATAATTGATTTCCGGGCCGGTGCCTCTGAATAGAAATGTGATGGAATTGAGATCGTGTACAGCCCAATTGTATTGTTTTTGCACACCAGGTTCGTCGTGAACAACTTGGCTACCTTTCCAATTAATTAAATTGATGAGTAAATATATAGAATACCACCTTGCTTGCCTAATCTAATTACTGCTGGTAATCCTATTACATTAACCTTTACAGTACATAGTTTGGAACTTTTGGCTAAAATTTCTGTTAACCATTTTGATATTTTCTCCAAATAGCGACCATGGATAACTTTTAAAAATCGATTGCCTACATAATTTCACAAATAATTTACTTATTATTAGACAAAATCCTCCCTTTTTCAAGATATTGCAAACCATTTCATCATCCGGTTACCTTTAAAAACATGGTTTTCATTTAGGTATTAGATTCATATTTAAGTAAATTACAATCTTAATTAAGAAGAATACTTTTGAGCGTAGCATAGGTTAGGTATATTGTAATGAGCATGAAGGAAATTTACTCAACTAAGCTAAGATAAATAAGTCAATCTCGTAATGGTTCGTTTGGCTAATAGTTATACGTTAATATACATACATTAACATGAGCTTGGCTACAAATATATTATATGAATATTCAATGTAGGTATATACCTACATACGCAGCAGCCACAACTACCCCAACTAACACAAAAAATATAAGCAGCGAATTCTATAAAGAATAAGACAAACGAAATCAGGGTTGCCAGTCCACCCACCACCCCGATTTGAAATAAAACGCAACGGAAAGCGAGCAAGTTGAGAAGTGGCGAGATATTGCGCGACAGCGACGTCTCGCATTAACATATTCAGTGATGGCCGCGGTCGCGGAGTTGGCGACTCGTCGCGTTCGCCCGCGCCCGCCCGTCCGCGCCCGCACCCGCTGATATTGGAATTCTTTTGAATCTCAAACTAGTCCGATTCCTTACTCGGACAACTTTTGATGCAAAGTTCATGATTTTCTATTTCTATTAGTCACCCTTTCTTTTTGATATTCGGATATAGCCTATCTGTAGAGAATCTATACAACGTTTTTAAAATGATATACATGCCAAAACCTCTCATGTTCGATGCAAACTATTGCGTCGATTATTGCGTCGATAAAAACTATTTTATTCCATCTTAAATTTTGTCCATGCCGGAGAAAACGAGGCAACACAGAAAGCTTATAATTTCGTGAGCTTTAAATATGTTTCTTTATATTTTTCCAGTACTGATTCATCTAATGAACATACGCGTTTCTATTTTCGTATAAACAGAAATTAAGTTGTATAGAACGGACCTTACATGTTCATGCGCGAATGATACATACATAGGTACTCTTTACCTCTTGCCTTTGTTCATATGAATTACATTTGTCACGGAGTTACACATAATGCCTACGTGTTACCTTTTAAACATAGAATCTCGTCGAAATTACGAAAATCCACAAACCTCTATTAACAGTCAAAAATAATAACCGGAAATCGGCCGCGTCGTTAATAAAAATACCGTACATTTGAAAGTCTACAAGTTATTGAACATTATTTTTCATGTACCTACCTACCTGACCCAAATGTCTATCCAACTAAACAGTCAAGCTGATGAGGTAAAGAGTCGACAAAATTGTTGGCACACTTTACGTCCATAATAAAGCACACATGTACGCCTGAGCACACGACAAAAATATACGCTGTATCTGAACGGGTGCGCCCATAAACATCTTTTTACTTGAACAAAGTTCTCTGAGCGTGTACTTACGTTTTGGTAAAACATGTAATAATTCAAGCAGCGAGAAGTTCAGCGAAGTTTTATGAAGGAGCGACGAGCCGGGGTGTGAAAGGCAAGTTGGGCCATGACTACCGTCGCGTAATTATTCGATCCGGGCCACCTCCGGAATGTCATTTGAGGTTTTTGTCAGAACTCTGACTTTCCGTAAAAGTTCGTTTTTGTCGATTTGTACCCCACCCTCCCTAATGAAGGCCTACAGGATTCAATTAACCAAAGGCATCGGAATGTTTTGTGATTTGTACTCAGTACGGAATTCCATTAACGCGTTTCAATTCGATGCCTTGCAACGTTCTTCCAAATTAAACCGGCCAAAAAAGATTCACTGAAGGAATTTCCGGAGGTACACATCGCGCTTTGCATTTGGCAACGATTCGAGTAGTACCTATTCGGGATTCGGAATCGTAATGTTTCGGAAAGGTACCTACCTGGTGATTCCAGGTTACTCAACTCGTCCCTTGAAGAAAATACCCCCATTCTACATTATTTACTACGCCTTTATACCATTTAGAAGTATTGATAAATAAACTGAATTTTAAGGTTAGTAAGTGGTCTTTATAGCACGTTTTGCATGTCACGTAAAATCATAAAGAGATGGCAACATTATGAATATAATGATTTGCTATGTATAATATGTATCATTTACAAAAAAAGTATCTAAGTAAGTCAATCGGTTGTATAGTAGGTACCCACAGTACAAGCTATAACTATGTGGTGCTAGGTGACCCAGTGTGGCATGGCTTGGGTTATTTATTATTACTATCCCGAATTAATCTTTGAACCTGAGGGGAACACTAGCCAACCACTTCACTAATTATTTCTGGTATCTCGTTCCGCATAGCGATGTAATTCGACCGCAATCCGAGTTAAAATTTTACCGGTAAGCCGATTACAGATTGCAGGGCTTCATCTGAATATTTAACTCAAAACGGTATCCCTCGAACTCTAGTTGGTATAAGCGGCCATGGATTAGAGGGTATAGGGCCGGATATTTACTGCTTAAACCGCTAAAAGGACTTTACCAGGTAAAGTTTTCATATTTGTTTGAACCTGAACAAATTGGACTAGAGTTATAATGCAACTTTAACAATTGATTATGTTAAGTAGTAGGTACATTTTCAAATATTTAATCAAAAATCTAAAACCATAATTATCCAATTTTCCAGACATACCTACATTATGTAATAACTAGCCACAGATATCTCCAATAGATCCCGCACTTACGATATCGGGCAAAAGGCAATACATCTGTGCAGTGCAGGCGCGAAATACGCATGCGCTTAAAGTGCGTCAGTACCACGGTCAGTACTGACCAGAAGTCAGACCCGTGTGTATCGGAGACACTTTTAATAGTTTGTAGAACATAAACGTATGAATCTTAGTATTGAACTCCTTGGCGCCGGAGCTCAAGTTACGATGGAAAATATTTGACAGATGTTAGCTCGCGTTGATGTCTTTTTTCATGATCCCTTTCTTTCATTACCAATTTCACTATTTTTATCCCTTTCTAGCATACACACGTTTGACAATAGTGTTGCAATGTATTACTTTCAAGTATATCGATAATGCAAGATGTGAAAATTTTTATTGTTTCTACTTTAGATTTCCAAAGTGTCCTGAAAGAACATTAAAATGGACAAATGCCGCACCCTGCTGTTAGAGACATTTACATAGGATAGTTTTCACTGTATGAAGGACTAGCTTTTGCCCGCGACTTCGTCCGCGTGTTTAGATTTTTACATTCAAAAGTTTTTTCCCAATAACTCCCGGTCCCGTTGGAATTTTGCTATATCGCGTTGCAAGTAATCTTTACGTTCATTAAGGTACCTTGCATGCCAAATTTCAATCATCTATCTTAACGCGATTTAGATTTTTCATACAAAAGGTTTTCCCGCTAACTCCTGATCCCGTGGGAAGTTTGCAATATCCTGTTGCAACTGAAAATCCCTAAGTTATCTGCATGCCTAATTTCAAGATTTTCCCGCTAATAGGGAATATGGATGACTTTTTTTATGAATTTAAAAGATCAAAGATCTCATCTTTTATCTTTTCGTAGAATTTTTAAACTATCTTTTCCATTAAGCGTGTTAAAAAGCGTAAAAATTATTGCTTAGACAGAGAGATCCGACGTGGCGGATGATGTCACGTACCGTGCGCGCCATACAAACTCCATAGAAAAATCTGTTTTCGTGAGAGAGACGGATATATTAATTTTCAACGACTCTATCTTGCCCATTTTTCAGCCAATTTTGATTTTGTTTTCACTGTTCATAGTATATTTTTATCTGTTTTACGATAAATACATGTTACTATTTCTCATGCATTTCCCTATTCTCGTTCCCGTGGGAATTTCGGGAACTCCTTTCTTAGTGCACCTCTACGGTACCTAAGCTACCCTTCTAAATTTCAAGTGCCTAAGTTTAGCCGTTTAGACTGTGCGTTGATACATTATGTCAGTCAGTGAGTTTCTTTTCTCCTTTTACATATTTAGATTTAATTTGACCGATAACGCCATTTATTGAGAGGAATTAGTAGTTTTGGGCTATTTTATTTCTGGGCCTTTCTTTTCCTATTTTATCACATAAAGGGTCGATTTAAAATTTTGAATTTTTTTCCCTTTCGGAGTGGAATTTATCAAAACCCTTTCTTGGCAATATCTACCACGTCATGGTATAGCTTTGTGAATGCAAAGTCTCAGCCCGAACGGTTTAAAATTGACAAAGTTTCATACAAACTTTCATCCCCTATTTTATCCCCTTGGGGCTCGAAATGATCAAAATTCTTTTAAGCGGATACTTAAACGTCATAGCACGTCGTAGCTTTATACATGCCAAGTCTTAGTCCAATCGGCTTAAAATTTTCAAAGTTTTATACAAACTTTCATCACCTATTTTATCCCTTCGGGGGTTGAAATGATTAAAACCCTTTTTTAGCGGAAGCCTACGTCATTATAGCTTTATACATGCACAAATTTTTCGCCCAATCGGCTTAAAATTGACAAAGTTTTATACAAACTTTCATCCCCTATTTTATCCCCTTGGGGGTGGAATTGATCAAAATCCTTTCTTAGCGGACGCCTACGTCATTACATCTACCTGTATGCCAAATTTCAGCCCAATCGGTCCAGTAGTTTGGGCTGTGCGTTGATAGATCACTATGTCAGTCAGTCAGTCAGTCAGTCAGTCACCTTTGAGTTTTATATATTTAGATACCTACGTCATAGTAGCTTTATTAGCTTTACACATGCAAAGTCTTAACCCAATCGGCTTAAAATTGACAAAGTTTTATACTAACTTTCATCCCCTATTTTATCCCCTTGGGGGTGGAATTGATCAAAATCCTTTCTTAGCGGACGCCTACGTCATTACATCTACCTGTATGCCAAATTTCAGCCCAATCGGTCCAGTAGTTTGGGCTGTGCGTTGATAGATCACTATGTCAGTCAGTCAGTCAGTCAGTCAGTCAGTCACCTTTGAGTTTTATATATTTAGATAGAAGACGAGTAAATAAAAACTGCTGTGATTGCTTTACATAACCATATTTACAACTATACTGTTTTTTTAAATTTGGTACCTAATCAAAAAAGCGTGTTTGTTCCGTGTCTAGGTGTAAGTATTTAAGTACGTACATAATAATATATACTAACTGGCCCGGCCGACTTCGTACCACCCATTATTTTTACCTTTTAAACCTACCCTGGACAAACATTTTAAAACCAAAATCAGCTCAATCGGCCCAGCCGTTCTCGAGTTTTAATTAGACTAACGAACATCAATTCATTTTTATTTATATAGATTATTGTGGTACCGAAATTGTTCTGATATCCATAACACAAGTGTTCTCTGTGTCTGTGCCTCTTAGCTACGATTATTATCGACATAGTAGTACGAGTAGCTATGATTTAGGGGTGTGTGCATCTACAGTTCCTGCAATACGAGATACCATCTTTAAAAGTAACAAATCTATATGACGTGAATTTAGGTTTCCATAATAAGAGTTTTATATAAACATATATTTTTATGCATGCATAGATAGATATCCAGTAGCTATTGCACAAAATACTGAAAAGGTGATACAGACATAATCTAGCCTCATTAGACTATTTACCTGATTGGTAATTTTTCTATAAAATTATCGACATTTCACAATACAAATGTACATCACTTCTGAAATGAGTTACGTCCCCCGCATACCCTTCGTACCACCTGAAGTTGACTCGCGAAATTCAAAGCAAAATGCCGAACATGCGGTATCTATTGGGGGTAATCTGTGTAACTAGCCTACGAAACGGTGACACATGTCCGCGACATGCGAGTATTGGGAAATCGACAAACGTAAAATTAATTATAGGTGTTTATTAACTGCGATAGGATGATGATAATGAAAATTATTTAATCTCTTTATATTCACTACAAATATGCCTTGTTATGGGTAAATGGCGCAATAAAAATTTTGACGATGATTATTAGGACAATTTAATATCAGATACCGTTCGATAATAATGTGGTAGAGATAGATAAAACCTTTACTGACTTGTTTTATAATATACATACTCTACATACCTATACAATAACAAAAAATATTTTCGTAATATAATTAATGTCAGTTATTTTATTACTCGTATACAAAGATAATAATAAAATTGGACATTAGCTCAACACTTGTTGATTTTTCGTACATTTTTTGTGTACTTGCTATATGACGAAACAAACAAAACATGCAAACCTACTTCATATAAACATGATTACTACATATATGTACTTTGTAAGGCAAAGACGAGACGCCACGAGTTTTGCTAGCCAATTGACAGAATATAATCAATCAATGAAATTAAAAATGTAAAATTTAGATATATTATTAAGCTACTAAGGAGTTCCGATATAATACGATGTCCTCTCTTACTAGAATGGTATTTAGGAATTTATTGCGTCTAGTGGCCACATCCCAATTGTGTTGAAGTAGGTATATATAAAGTACACGTATACTCGTACATTGCGTGCTCTGCCTCGACTAGAGATTCAAAGGCGAGTATCCCCGCCGTCACAGCCTCTGCGAATCCCGCTGAATGCACTCGTTCGTCTCTGTATTTGCATTCTGACTGTGCACTCCCAATTTGGCGCATTGTGAGATGAACTGCATATGTTAGTAGACTTGAGCTTTTTAGTACTTGGAAATTTGATTCTGGTCTCGCTTTACGAAATATTTTTGGGAGGAATGCGGAATAGCGTGGTTGGTTTTATTGCGTTGCAGCTTAAAACTAATATAGCGGTTGGTTTGGTATAGAGAAATATACTGAACGTAGTTTTTTAAAGACTTTTGTATATGGTATGTTTAATGCCGGTCATAGCGTGCAATGAGGGAAAACTGATAAAAGGCAAATATTTTCCTGTATTAAACCTAATAATAAAGAAGAGGTGGTTAAGTATTCCCATGAAGGGTCGGCTACTTAAACTCATACATTTTTATGATGAAATGGTGAAAAATGTCAAAATAAAGGGATTGGTCATATTAACTCAATTTCAAGTGACCTGTGAATTGGAATACGTCCAATTTATGAATGTGTATAGTAATCACAACTCGCCACACATTATACGGATATATCAAGTCTGTAAAGAAATGCAGCCTTACCAGGTAACCAACGTAATTTATCCGAAATAGATAACCTATTTCATATATGCAAGCTCGTATTTACCGGCAATATGTAAGTACATAATATCAAAGAGGCTGATTCCTTTAATGTTGAAGCGCGGTTGAAATTCCTTTATGTATACACGAACTTAAGCAAAATTCAGCTGAAATTACCGAGTAGCTATGCCGACGGGCGGCGCATCGATTGAGCAATAAATCATAATAATATAATAGGTATAATATAAACAGTGCCCGTGGGATGATACCGGCCACCCTCTAACCTCCCTCGCCATGCTTCGTTTAACCACACAGAATTGACAATCAGGGGTGACAAATTAAAAAACTTTTTGCCAGCCGTTGACGGCCAAAGACTGTTCACATTTCAATTATATATTTTTGACAAATCTGTGAGGTTTTAACGTAACCAAAGAGAAAATTATAAAACAATTTAAAAAGGTATTGAAAGTAAAAGTGTACATCTTCCAAATTTTGTTATGACATCCAACGTTAGAGAACCATAAAAAAATGCATGCAAAGTTTTAAAAAATGGTTGAACCATTTGATTGCACGGCTACATAAATCTTCGTCAATAACTTAGACATTGGACAACGCCGAATTGTAGGTGTAGATACTTTATTAACGAATTCAAAATATTAGAATTCAAACCAGGAAAAATGTCGAAATACGAGCAAATTCGTTTCACGAATAACTGTATTGCTTGATTAATAAACACATACTTGATTTAAACTTAAAGCCCATACCTAATTCTAAAATACATTATGGATACAACCTTTTTGAATCGCACTCATAACGTTGTCCAAAACAACACTTGTATGCATACAACTCTTTATTGGTTATCCAAAAGTAAGCTACCACCATTTCCCTCGAAATTGCCTATTTAAAAAAATGTACACCATAAAATCTCATCGTCGGCAACCCTACCGCAAAGTCACTTAAAACTTGATTAATTGTAATAAATTGTCGTTTATTTTGATCACATTTCGTGTCCCCATTTCTAAAATTCACTTAAAAGTATCAATAAAGTAAATAGCACCCCTCCATGAACCCTCTTAAATCCGCATAACCGCCTTGAATCAATTTTACCTCTCAGACCGCATCACACCTGCTGCAATAAAATATATTTTTGATTATTTTTCTTTGTGTTACGGAAAGACAAGCCATAGACAACAGTCACGTTACTGACGCCGAGCCCTTTTTTGTGTTTATTCAGACACGCTGTATTGAAATGTTTAAAGGAGATGGCTAAAGATATACCTACGAGTTGGAAACGTTTTCAATTTAAAACGCCCATAATCGTGCAAAGCTGCAAATTACTGGTAGTAGTTTTATTTTTAAACTAATCTGTCACCATTTAAAAAATAATTGAAGACCAATGAGGGCTATCGCGTGTGAATTCGCCACCAGAGGTGCTAGTGTAGCGTGAGGTATCCGAAATGTCAAATTACATTTCTGTGGGTTAAACGTGTTTTGGCATAGCTGGGATTAATTTTGGAAAATATGAGACACGGCTCAATGATTGTCTGCGCTTTAAAAGCGGAGCCGAGAAAATGCGGTGTAAAAATTAGCGGTCTGAAATGCGGTGTAAAAAAGCTAGTTCACTGGTTTGTTTATTAACCGTTAACAAACAGTTTGCCTTTCGGAAACTTATGTCCTCCTTCTTATAACGAACAAATAGTCATCACTTGCATAAACCAAACCTTAACAGCTATGCCCGAAGACCTCACTATACAGTGGCGCCCTCTGGTGATTACAAAAACGGTAGCCCTCATTAATTATTATAGAACGTTGACTTTTTCGCATAACTCTTTCGTCATCTTTCGCGACTATTTAGCCAATGTAAAAAAATCTTTTGATTATTGAATAGGTATATTCAATAATTTTGAATTTAGAACCCCGCTGTAATTTCGAAGTGGCCAGCTACTATGTACAAAATTCGTTCCATATTTAAATTATTTAAAATTTAATTGTCCCAATTGGCTGGTTTGTTCGAATCGCAAGATAATCAAGTTCCTCATTGCTCATCATTTTCGAATCAGGTCAATGTAGATAATACATGAGCGATGTTATCCAATATTTATTTAATTAACATGAAGTCGAGATTAATATCGGTGTAAGTGCAAAAACACTTATACGACGCGCCGATGAAGATCGGAACTTGAAAACTTCACCAGCACTGTCGGTGTAGCGAAGACGCGTGCCTTGGAACGCGCCGTGCGCCGCGCATAGTTCGCTGCAGCCGTCAACCCGCCCAGATTGTTCGCAACAATGCCTTTTGAATTCAACAGATAACTTAGAATACTTTCGCAGCTTTTATTCAACTATTTAGCGAATATCGCAAGCGAATATTAGAAGTGTTTACTGATGCATCGAAAATCAGAGTTGCTTAGCGAGTAACTTTAGTCATAGAAATCTACTAAACGTTATAAGCACAATTATTTATAAAACGATTTTTTATTGACTAGAGTCTGAATATTTTGGGAGATGCACACGATTATCATCAATCACAGTATGTCTGTGGTATTAAAACCGCCTTCTGTGTATGGTTTCGACTGTGCAATAAAGATTAAAATCAGGTGGAAAGGAACCTTTCAAAACTCAACTTAAATTTTGCTCTAACGATACGTAAAGACGGTCATTGGTAGACCGCAGTTGTATACCTATCCTTATAAAGTCTCCTGGACAATAATATAAAACTTTAATTCGAAATCGTATCTTCGGATTATCCGCGCTTTCAGGCCAGAGCATCACCAATGTCGATGGTAACTACAAACTTCAAAGATTCGGTCCTACAAACCTGTACGTATTCAAAGGGTTAGGGGCAATTATTTTTCCCTAAGTGACTACGGTGATTATGGTAGCGTTGTTATCACTGACTGAGGAAGAGTGGAAGGCTCACCCGTAGATAAAAAATAACGTACAACAAACAGTCGTTATTAATATCGTTATTTTTGGGCTAGTAAGTACACTAGTCAACAAAAAATCGCTCAGTTATATAACACTGCCAAATATTGAGCCATTTTTGCAATTTCCATATCCACTTAACATTACCGTGGCACGTTAACAATCCCGCGGGGCAATTGTCGTTTCCAACAATTACGTATGGAATACAGGCCATTAGCGCATTTGCAAGTAGGCCTCCCGCTGCGTTCGCTTCATTACTCCACCTAAAATATGACACACATTTTAACAAGAACTTTATTTGTGGCAGAGCATTATGAGTCGCTACGCTCTCGTCTAACGCTACGTTTATGAGTTTGTATGTGCAGGCGTTTTTAGTATGCCTTACCGTCTGCAGAGATTTAGGTTTGTGAGGTCAATCTGCGGGAGAGATTAGACGAATATCGTTGTGACTCTTTATCACATTTAGTTTAGTTTGATTTCTAGAAATAACATCTTTGAAGAGACAACACAACATTGTCGGATTGATTGGATATCTCTTAATTTGAACAAAACTATGACAACAAATGAAAACCTATCGGACTATATTTAACCAAACTTCATTTTGACGGAAATTAAAATATGAAATTGGATTTAAAATTACTCACAAAATATGAATACCGTTCTTAGCATAATCACTTATGTAGTTGTAAATAAACAGTGAAATAAGCTTAATTGAAAAGTCAATCTATCATTATCGGCCTCGTTCAATAGACTGCTGGACATAGGTCTCTTAAACCGTTCGCCACTTTCGGTCTTGAGCTATGGCGTTTAAATATTCGGCATCTTAGATATGAAATATGATTAAATATAATTGGATCTACTTATTATCTAAACCATTAAAATGAATCAAGTTAGCTTGTCTCATTGGTAAAATGAAACTTTATCCTATTAATGAGCAAAAGTGATTTACTATGTTACACATACTATGTATGTTTCCTGAAACTTTTTCGTATTATGGCACATAAAGCGTACTTGTAGTTTCAGTAGATACACACACAGGAACACATTGACTTGCAGATAAGTCGTAGAGCCGCTCGTACGGAAACAGCAGGTGCATACGGAGATTAGGTGACGTGGATAAAGAGAGCGAATTTGGTCTAAATAGACTTTCATGTTATAGAGACTCGTTTTTATACAGGGTATTCCTGCGATCCATGCATTCCATGCATTCGTTATTGGAATCCTTTGCTGATGATTCACAATACTTTGTGATTTTGATAAATTCACAATTTGTGATGGATAAATCACACTTTTAAGAAAAAATATAGATGCAATGTATAGAGTATGTATGTATATTCATACATTATTATTAGGTACAATAGGACTTTTCTATAAAGATACATACCTACCATGTTGCGTAAAGTCTAGGTATCATAAACATATTCAAAGGGCCCAAACTTGTAACTATTCCATAAGATCCGTCTGGATAATCCCTCAATGTACATATGTTATTATCAAGTTTGTTGAAACCATCTACTTAACGTTCAGCTTATTAGACAAAACAATGAGGTTTAATTACCAATGGGCAGTAAACGCCCATCCAACCGTCAGTTTACATAGTGTGAAATGGAACAATCCTATTTTGCATCCCAAAGTAGGTTCGCCAACTCGTTCGTAGTTCTGTTTGCGTTCATTTACCCGTATTTGTGTCGAAGTTGGTACGTATACAAATAGCTGCCATACTCGCAGCTTGGAAACTATCTCATTAGTGATTTCCGTTGTCACTAACATAATGATACAAATTTTTATTCCTGATATTTTAAATATTTTTTAAATATTATATTGTACGTCATCACCGCACTTCTCACACATCTTCTATCTATACTTATAATAAATCTGTAGAGAGTTCAATTCTGTACATTGAACATATTTTCAAAATAATTATCAGGGGATGATGAGTGATCGATACTGATGCCAAAAACGCAATCAGTAAAATTTATGTCTGTCTGTCTGTATGTTCGTTATAGAAACAAAACATACTGGACCGATTTTAACAAAACTTGGCAGGTACAATTATTATTCATAATCCTGCGCGGGTTATAGTAAACTTTTCATCACGCTACGATCAATAGAAGCAGAGCAGTGATGGAAAGTGTTGGAAAAACGGGAGAAATTTGTATGTGTATGTTTGATCGTGCATCACACAAAAACTACTGCATGGAATTGAATGCGGTTTCACCAATGTATTGCTCGAGGTCTAACTTAAAGCTTAGGCACTAGGTACAGATAAGTATTTTATGGAAGTCTGTTATTATTGAGACCCGATATCCACGCGGGCGACGCCGCCGGCACAGCTAGTAATTCAATAAAGGCAAGGTTGGCATGTGTTACATGCGAGAAGTCCAACCATCGAGCAAAGCGACGAACAATCTGTAAGGTATATTGTCCGGTAGTAGATTGCAAAAGCCTGATGTTGAAGTACTCACATACATGGCTTAGAATAAGCAAAGTCATAGAAAAAAGCGTTGACTACCTTTGAATAGGACAAACCTATTATTCTTATTATAAATGTCATACCAATCACACAGGACTGTCCTTAGAAAATAAAGTTTTTAATTTATATGGCCCATAAATTCAATTATCATCATTATTTTGGCTAAGATCTATATTTTAAATACGTCTATATCGGTATAATCCGTAGTTCAAAACTATTGATTGACTACTGTTCTGTCTAGTTGTATATTCATAAAACGCTGCGATATACCCTCACTGACCTGTGAGTACGGATTCCATCGACACCTATTTCATTCCAAAGCCATTAAATACGCTAAAAGCATTTTTGATACTTTAAAAATGTTACCAATCCATTAAACGGTTCAATAGATACGTAAAATATATATATGCCTATGGAGCTGAGTACCTACTAGTATGTTTGTCTCTGGTCGTGGTTATACTCATAGAGCCGTGTTTGTGTTTAGCGTTGATCCCGGTTTCCGATCAAGGCTTATTCCCACAGGGACTTCATAACTTCCATCGAAATCGCCGTTAAGCAGTTATCGCTTACTTGGAAACCCATTTTGCTAATCCCACAGGCGAGTATACGCTTAGTAAACTAAAATATTAGAACACGCGCAACGTATTTATTTTGGGTGATGAACTATTCATAATGATTTACCTATTATTAGTTTTATTTTACTGAAACAAATAAAGAGATGTTTGAACTTCTAATTTACTACATAAAAAATATTAGCGGATGGATTTTATTTTTCATTTACGTGTCTATAAAGAACCACAGTAAAAAAGACTTTATGGCATGCTAGCTGACGCTATGAACATCATATTGCCACGGCAATACCAATACCTAATTCAATATTTATATCAATACTTAACCCAATCATCCCCCTCCTCCGATGCTATATAATCAAACTATAACACCCCACCCTCCTACCACCCATATTTTTTCTTAAAATCTTTAAAACTTACTGACTTTCCTTTAAAAATGTCTTATCAGTATCTGGTAATTTGTAGGCCGCAGAACCGAGTTCCAATCAAATCTATGTAGCAAAAAGGTGTAGGTAAGGTACAATTACCCTACCCAGACAACTGCTCCTTGGATTGTGTGTTTCTCTTCGTTACTTACATTCTCCTTTTTAATCAAGTTAATTTGTACAAAGTAAATTGTATGTATCTGTAAAGTACGTAAGATATAACGTCTAGAACAATCCCCTAACACATATTACTTTTTCAAAATTATATTTTTATGTCTTTAAGTTTGTGTAGTTTTTCAGCTCATGTATGTATGATTGTCAGATAAAAGATAACTTTCTGTAGCATTTAGACCCTAACTCATTATCACTTTACAAAAAATTCTATCGGTCTTTGGCGGATATTTGGTAATTATTCATATTAAGTAAGTCAATTATTTTATTTTTAGTACAACAACAAAGTTTAGTAAACTATTTTCTAAAATTCTAGGCAGTCGTCCAGTCTTAAAATATGCCTATATATGAGAAAACATCCCTATTCATTAGTCCCATATTTCAAAATAAAACATAATGTAGATTGAATTACCTGAATGAAATATTAACGATGTTTTGAGATTGAATATTATACAAAATTAATTTCATTTTCAATTATCTATATTACATGTGCTGCCTTTACATTTATTCTTTGTAAAGTACACCTGTACTAAAAGGAGACTCATTTATACATACCTATGTAGGAAGGGAAATTTCTCTCCTTTTAAATATCGGAACATTTTAAATGAAGATTTTTAACATTTTAGCTCAAACTTTAAACGGTGGGTCGCCAATCATTAATTCATGTATTAGCCTCACTACATAATGAGACAATTCCAAAAAGCTCCTATCTCCGTAGCTTAGTCACAATCACAAGAACAACAATATCCGAGACGCTCGTAATATGCTACGGCTTACTATAGGTACAAGTTGTGTATGTTTGAATTCCGTTGCAAGCCTAAGTGCAAGGCACCGCACCGCCAAATTCCGGAGGCGCGCCGCAGGGCAGGGAGCTGCGGGGCCGCGCAGCCCGTTGCACTTGCCGGCCTTAATACCGCCATCAGCAAATTGCGAAACACCAGCTGCTTGTGACAAGAAATCTCTGACATAATTCACGCCATTGGACCGCAATTGGTGCCGGAAATTGCTATGACAATCATCTCGGAGTAACTGCAAGTGCGATGTGTAATGTTTATGCGGTTCAACGCGTTCTGTTTATTATTTCTATAGTAAAGTTTTATTTTAGTTCTATCACTGTAAATAGTTGCGACGTCGCCGATAACGAATTGGTACATATACCGCGCATCATTTATTCATAACACTGATGCGTGATATGCGAAATCGTAAAATAAAATTTTCTTTTATATAATTTAAAATCTTTGCTTATGGCAAATCGAATAACAATATCACCTCTATACGAGTGAGATGAACGTTAAAACTTTGCATAAGATCTGATAAATATGTACTGGTATTAAAATGTACCCACAAATGGTTAAGTATAGACAGAAAAAAAGGTGGTACAAGTAAACAAATGTCTAAACAATAGTCAGCAAACTACGCCGATATTTTAAATTATAACATTTGATATTCCCATAAATAAGCCATTCTTTGATACTTAGGTACTGCCATTTCAAAAATAGCACATCCGATAGTCTGATAGGACGTCCACCGAGGCCATAGTTTTCTTATTTATTTACGTGCAAGCTCCGAAGTGCGGAAATGTGTCCTGTTTATTATGTCATACACATAACATTTTAAGGTGCTTTCGAAATGCACTGTCACCGCTTACACTTAAAACATACTCTGTGGGGACCTAATATCTGTCGGTCGTGTAGAGGGGTTATTAAATACCATCTCGCTAGCTGAGTGCACCGTGACCCATATCCGTGGCTGCACCGGCCGACTTATACGAGTGGACTTTATTGATTCGGAGTCTTGAGACGTTGGTCCCCCCTCGCACGGGCGGCGCGCCGAGGGAGAGCGCCGGCTCCCGTATCCAGTGTTGCCAGGTGTCCCGGATTGCGTCCCTCGTCCCGGTTTTACTAATCCTGATGCACTTTTGGTCGGGACGACTTTTCGATCTGTACTAATTTTATGATAGGGTATTTAATTTTTATTATAGTAATTTGGTTGTGCAAGCTTTACACTCACTGAAATCGTCAGTCGTACGTCATTACTCTGTACTTACTATCGAAAACATTGATATATGTATTACGAAATAAAAATAGACTATTTCTAGATGAAGGTACGCCTTCATCTAGAAATAGTCTATTTTTAATAAATAAGCCAAAATAATTTACATAGAGCAATAAAAAAAAATTAAAATTAAAACACAAACGACCAAAACTAAAAAGCGATAAATAACGTAAGTAATTCCATCCTTAATACATAATTACTTAAATATTACAATTATCACTTATTTTTGAAGTCGGTGCCAGCCTCTCGGTAGGTACCTAACGTAGACTGTTGTTGTATGACGCGCGCGGCCGGCAAACACGACAATATATTTATTTGTTTGGCACCGACTTCAAAAATAAGTGATAATTGTAATATTTAAGTAATTATGTATTAAGGATGGAATTACTTACGTTATTTATCGCTTTTTAGTTTTGGTCGTTTGTGTTTTTTTCGAAGTCGGTTTAATTTTTTTTTAAAAAATAATTTCATTTCTCTATTTTTAGTTGCGTTAATGTGCTGTGAACTTGAATAAAGGCTAATTAATGTCCTTAAGAGTTTTACTTAGGAATGAAAAATTTTGCTTTAAGTCAAGTGAAGACTTTGCGATCTAGAATCAAGCAATTCACTTGTCCAAATCACCTGCCCTATTAGCCCTGCATAAGTACATACTACTACCTAGTTTAATATCGACCAATGTCAGTACTGTCCCCTAACTCCTAACCGTTAAGGAGTTCTGTGGCTTCATCATCAGCACCAGATGTTGACGCCCGGAAGCATATACCTGAGTAAAATATAATTACGTAACAAAAACACCATATGAGCATACAATTTTCGGTTGTTGCCCTCAATTTCTCCAGGATCCCATCATCAGATCCTGACTTGGTGAAAATGGGACCACCTCGGAAGTGTCCTCTGTCGAACTGTCGAAAAATTTTTGAAATCCATCCATAATTGACGGAAATATCGGTGAACAAACATAAAAAAAAAAAAAAAAAAAAAATATTATACATACAGACGAATTGAGAACCTCCTCCTTTTTCGAAGTCGGTTAAAAACACTTACAGAGCTACGGGCAAATGATAAATTTGTAAGTATCTATTGGATCGGATTGGATCTGGGTTTTGTCGAAGGGGCTCCCAAACTTATCTAGTCGTCGTCTGGTCCTCGTAGTAAGTAGGTACAAGGGCACCGAAGGTTTTTCAAAACATTAAATTAAACTTTTTGTAGCTTTGGTAGATTAAATTAGCAGTTGTTCGTTGTAGGTAGGCTGGTGCATTTAAGTTTTAGCCGCTCGCGGTGTAAAATCCAAAGTCCCTATCATGCGTCCCGAAATCTGCCTTAGAGGAGCTGGCAACACTACCCGTAGGCTACTTACTCAATATTCCGGGGGCGCGCCAGAACGCCGCTGTAGTAGAGCGCTTAGGTAACACGCACTGAACTAAACGAGAGTTTTATGCGCGTCCGTTTTTATAAATTGACCTTTTCGAATCGAAACCCTTCGGTGAGGTATTCGAATCCTTTGCGGATTTTGGAGTTGCCACTAAAGAGATGTTAAAATGTTGATCGATGAAAATATATTTTGTTATTATGTAGGTATTGGCATATTTACATTTTCAACTGTATATTCACCAAATTTAGTCCAAATTAAATACCATAAACAAGTAAATATTATTGGTATATGATGAAAGTGTGGCTAACTAGGTTTATACTCGTATGTATTTTCCAGCGAACCTTAATCACCCAACAAAGAATTCTTGTATCTGGGATCATCCTTATTCTAACCTTGACGTTAGAGGAAAAGATTTAAGTTAACGGTTACATACCAAACAAAATTAGGTGTAGTACATACAGAATTTTAAAATTTTGCGCATCAATAAACATCAAACACCACATTCGTCATTGTAAAAGTACTTAGTAAAAGTGAAAATTAAAACAGAATGTTCAATCTTTCCTGCTACTACGTTCCACCAATAAATTTTAGCCACAGCAGCTCTCAGTAATCATATCACTGTAATAGGACGTAGTACGTTAGTACAGGGTGTCGCGTAGAGGGGGGAGGAGGGCGAAAGCGAGACCCACACTCGATCCCAGCAATAAATATTAGCCTATTTATTGCTTTAGCCTTTGCTCGGTAATCACATTAAATATGACCTTTGTGACATCGACAGCTTTGAAGATATCACTCGTATTACTTTATCATCTAAAAGCAAAATGGTTAAATTTAATTAAATTTTTTCATTACACTTTTTAATGAGAATTGCTCTAATGAAAAGTAATGACGCTGAATCACGGTCTAGGGCGGTCACATAACGTTGGATTAAAGAACCTTCGCCTCCCCTCATTAAGTATCCTCTAATGTTCATACTAAATTTTTACTATAAGTCCGGCCGGTAAGATAAATTATTATGAAGTCATCCTTCGCATTTCATTAACCCTAAATACAAGCTTAACATTATTGTTTTTCATCTCAAATGCGCAGATAGGAAAGCGAAATTGATGAAAAAAACCAATTCCTGGAATAAACATACATTTGGCTATTTGTGATTATAATATTAAGAAAGTAAATTTTAATTACATTATTACTTTTTACTCTACTTCAGTTGAAAGTGAGACGAAAGAACTTTGCACTCTCTAAGCATAAATCCATTTTTTTCTTCGGGGTTCTTTTTTCAGCATCTAAATGTATTTAGTTGGTGATAATAATTAAATTTCCATGAATGGAGCAAATATTTCATAAAATGACGAAACGCCAAAGAAAATCATCAATCTTTTTCCTCATGACCTCTGAAGCCATTCACGAAATCTAAAACTCACCGTTTTATTTATTGTAATGTTCCATTGGCTTTATTATGTTTTCCAGTTAAGATATCCGTTAGTATACCTTCTCCTAATAAAATAGCCCATAAAGTATGCTGTGATAGCGATAAAGCTCTCGTGTCGAGTCGCGTGTGGGCGGCGCGGGCGGGTCAACGGCCTCGCCGCTGATGTTACCTAAACCCGATCCGCACCCCCATCCCGCTAATAACTGTTACACAAAGCACTGCTCTGTAATAGATTAACGTCACACGGGTTATTTGATTGATATTCCTTTTTTATTTACTTTAATATAAATAAAAAATTAAGAGATTAGTAAACCTGACAAAAACAGGCAACCAAATTTTCTATCAATTGCACAGGCGAATCTTGATTAGAACCTTTCTAATGTTGATCTAGTTTTTGAATCAGTAATTAGCTTGTAATGAGTTACTTCATGAAATGCTTTATTTCGTCCACTGTCTTATCGGCTTACTGGTCTAGTGGTTAAGGAACGCCGCAACGGCGTAATCCCAAGAAGATGCGTTCGAATCTCGCGGGGGTCATCGTTTTGTGTCATGTAATTTTTAAAAAAACAACAGAAAATTAAAAGTCAACGGTGGTATCACTTTAAGTACGATTGTTATAAAATTGAGGGTGGTAAAAAACGAAGGGTCGGGATATTGCTTGGCACTTGCATTGTGGTCGGACATTTGAAAGTGTTCGGAACGGTGTTGGTCACGATTAAGTGAGATAATATTCAAGTTATATAGTAATATTCAAGTATTACCTACTGCAGGCAATAGTGTATACAGTGTCGTCATATTTTATTGAAGGGGTAAGTGTTTAATTATTTAAAGCGATAGAAATAAACTGCATAGGCATTGAAATGTTAAAATAACAGTGTAAATATTGTTCTAGCTTACGGACATGCCCCTTTGTGGTATGGTGAAATAAAGGTTCCATGAAATATCGGTTAATAACACCAAATGAATAATGCGTTCTGCATAAGGATTAGCTAGTCGGAGTTCAGTGGATTGGCAGGGTTCCTCCTTCAACACCAGACGGGAAAACCCTCCTGGCGCTCAATATAATTTTAAGTTAGGTTAAATTAGATGATTAATTTTACAAATGTGTGCGAGATGCTAGCCGGGGCGTGAACGTCTTAGGTTGAATAATATAGGGCTGTATATTAGGTTAAGTTAAATTGTGTGTTGGGTTAAGTTAATTTAGTTGTTAGGTTTATAAGTTAAATAAAGTGTCTTTACATAAATTGTTTCCGATTATTTTTGAAGTGGAAAGGGGACATTTCATTGGCGCCCAACGTAAAATAACGGATAGCAATTTTTTGTGGAATACCTACATTTCATAAAATTTGTTAACGGTTTTTGATGCTTTGTGGAAAAAAGTTTGTATTTCTTGTTGATTGTATTCATTGTGTCATTTTTAGATTGTAGTTATTTATAATTGTTTGTAAAGAATTAAGTTTGTAAATTGTATTTTGTAATTGTGGAAGCGAGTGATATCAACCGTTAACATGGATCCTAATTATTTATTAAAAGATGAGTTGGAATTTGAACTTTCTTCTAGGGGAGTCTATATTAAGAGTTATGTATCAGTACTCAAGAAAGTATTAGTGGAAATCTTAGCATCTGAGGAGGCAGGTGAGGCAGTGTACGATTTAAAGGCACCTAAGCAAAGTTTTGAAAATCCTTCCGTTGAGTTAAAAATTTGTACAACAAAATTGAGCGTGTTGTCTTCGTATGTTCAGGAGATAGAGGGTAAGCCAGATAAAAATTTATTTAGACGATTGGTTAGCAGGTTATACCATGTTCAGAATAGACTTAAGTTTATTGTCACGGCTGAGGAAGGAGACGTTAAGGTCCTTAAGGATCTAAGTCTGAAATGTGAAAAATTGTTATCAGTCTTGGAGGGGAAAGATGATGCCGTTGATGAAGAAAACTTAACTTTGGAAGATAAAGTGGTCTTGCAGGAGACACTGGGTCCCTTAGGGGAGCAGTTGATTAACAAGCTAGAAAAGAAATTGAACGCTTCTAAGCCTAATCCTGGTTCCATTCTAAAACAGTCATCTTTTCAGGATAGAAATGATAGTAATAATATAGATATTTTAGATGATGATATATCCAGATTTTCAAGGTTAGCCAGGACATCTACGGTAGATGATGGTAGGCATAAACGGAAACTAGTCCCAATTAATCAGTGGGGAATAAAATTTTCAGGAAATGATAATCAGAGTGTAAATGCTTTTATCGAAAGAATAAATGAATTGAAAGACGCTAGAAATGCTACTGATGACGATTTATGGCGGTATGCGATAGATTTTTTTGAGGGGGATGCACTTATATGGTATAGAGCTAATAAGGTTTACATTGAAAATTGGAGTGAACTGGTACTTCTTCTCAAACGTACATTTCAAACACCATTTTATCAGGAAGAACTCATGAATGAAATTAATACTCGTACTCAAGGGAGAGATGAGTCCGTCGTTATATATATTTCGGTGATGCAAAATATGTTCAATAGGTTACCTACAGAAATTTCGGAGCGTGAGAAGATTGTCATTATTCTAAAGAATCTTCAACCTTACTACCAACGTGCAGTTTGTAGAGATGTTTTCGATTCAATAGCCGATTTAATAAACGTCTTAAGGATAATAGAAAGAACTAAAGTTAATTGTGACAGGTTTCAAGAGCCGCAAAATAGTGGTAGCCGTTTGGAACCAGATTTGGCATATAGGTTGGGTCAGTCAGTTAAACAAACTGAACAAAAGTGGACAACGAAGACGGATGTATCAACTAAGTTGTATGCAATAGAATCTAGTAACAGGCGTTGTTGGAATTGTCGGGAGATAGGGCATCTATTTAGGGCATGTAAGATAGCAAAGCAGCGGTTGTTTTGTTATAGGTGTGGTAGATTTGGAGTAGTTGCTAAGGAGTGTTCCTGTAAGGGAAACGCCGAAGGGGAAAACACAAACCCTGCCAAGTAGCTTTTCCCCTGAATAGAAGTAGTAAAGAATGGCAGGACTGGATCAAAACTATAAAAAGGTTTTTTGAATCCGGGGAAATATGTCCTGTGGTAGTTAAAAAGCATAATGATAATAGATGTTATGTCAAATTAAATATCCTGGGTAATTATTATTTAGGACTCTTAAACAGCGGAGCCAATCGAACCGTTATAAACCAACACTTTGCAAAAACAATAGGTGCACTAGGGATAAAAGCACATAGGCTGGAGGATACATGCGTGTCTACGGCAGATGGTGCTCAACATAGCATTGAAGAAATATTAGATGTGCCGGTCAATTTTGATAACCAGTTTCAGGTTATTCCTATGTTCGTCATGTCGCATTTAAAGCAAGAGTTGATATTAGGCAAGGATTTTTTTGATTTATTTGGTATAGTCATGAAATTTAACAGTACAGTTTTGAGAAATATTGATCTTGAGCAAGTGAATGTGAATGCGCCATCTATTATATCCAAGGATTGTTTAGACGATGATCAGCAGCTTGAATTAAATGCAGTAATTGAACTCATGGGAAAAACAATTGGTGTAGGGTTGGGTAGGACGCAGTTGATTAGCCATAATATTGATACTGGGGACAGTAAACCAGTGTATCGAAAACAATTTAATTTTTCGCCGGTAATTAAGAAACAAATTGAAGAAGAGTTAGATATAATGTTGGAGAAAGATGTTGTAGAACCGTCATATAGTGCATGGTGCTCACCAGTTTTAATAGTTAAAAAACCAAACGGAGATAATAGGTTGTGCTTAGATAGCAGGCAAATCAACAAAGTTACAAAAAGGGACACTTATCCTCTGCCAAGGGTTGCTTCAATAATTGACAACTTACGTAATGCGAGATATTTAAGCACTATCGATTTAAAATCCGCATTTTGGCAGATACCGCTTGATGAAACAAGCAAAGAAAAGACGGCTTTTGCTGTTCCAGGGCGAGGGTTATTCCAATTTAAGGTTATGCCGTTCGGGTTGGTTAATGCTTCACAAACGCAGCAGAGGCTTATGGATAGGCTGTTTAGTTCGATGGAGGATAACGTGTGGACATATTTGGATGACATAGTCCTATGTACACAGACTTTTAGCCGCCATATAGAACTTCTGAAGCAAATAGTTGATATTTTAAAGAATGCAAACATTACAGTAAACATAGATAAGTGTAAGTTTGCCAGGCCTAGTTTAAGGTATTTAGGATATATAGTGGACAGAGATGGCCTTAGAACCGATCCTGACAAAGTTACTGCAATATTGAACTTTCCAAGACCAAAGAATATAACAGAACTTAAGCGATTTATAGGATTGGCGAGTTGGTATAGGCGGTTTGTAAAAAATTTTTCGTTGGTGGCAGCTCCACTGCATGATCTTACGAAGGGCAAAAGGGCGTTCAGCTGGTCTCAGGAAGCAGAGTCAGCTTTTATTAAGCTAAAAACGAAACTCACTAGCACACCGGTAATGTCATGCCCAGATTACTCAAAGCCGTTTACAATACAATGTGATGCGTCAAGTAATGGAGTGGGAGCAGTCCTTAGTCAGGGTTGTGGAAGATCAGAACAAGCTGTCGCATATTTAAGTCGCAAGCTCTCTGACCGAGAAAAGAAATTTTCTACATCGGAGAGGGAGTTATTGAGTGTAGTCTATGCCATAGAAAAGTTTAGACCTTATATCGAGGGTACACATTTTACAGTCATCACTGATCATAGTGCGTTACTGTGGTTACATAAAATGAAAGATCCACATGGTAGATTAGCAAGATGGGCATTGAAGTTGCAGCAATTTGATTTTGACATAGTCCATAGGCCTGGCAAACACAATGTAGTGCCAGACACTCTTTCCCGTGCAACAAATATTAATAATGAAACATCGGAACTGGCAGCCATAGACATACAGGAGAAACACAAGGATGCATGGTATAGGGACCAAATTAATGCCCTTGCTAGGGGCGAATTAAGGGATGATAACTGGATGGCAAAAGGAGACTTACTGTATAAACGTGTCTATTTAAAACAATATCCAGATCATGAGGATATATGGAAACTCTTTGTGCCCAAACCTCTACGTAGTGAGGTAATAAAACAGTGTCATGACGATGTAACTGCAGGTCACTTTGGGATAAGGAAAACATTGTTTAGAATAAAGTACCGTTATTATTGGCATGGGATGGTAGAGGATGTTAAAAAATTCATAAACAGGTGTGAGACATGTGCTAAATTCAAGGTAGCTCAATGTCGTCCGTCAGGTTTAATGGGAATACATAGAGAAGTGAGTAGGCCTTGGCAAATCAATTCATTAGACTTAATGGGACCCTTCCCAAAAAGCAAAAAAGGCAATACGATGCTATTAGTAATAACTTGTTGGTTTAGCAAGTTCGTCATTTTATTTCCGCTACGGACAGGCAAGGCGGAGAAAATATGTGATATATTGGAAGAACAAATTTTGCTATATGGTGCACCGGAATATGTGATCTGCGATAACGGGAAGCAATTTGATTCACACATGTTTAGGGACTTGGCAAACAAATATTGTACCAAACTGTGGTATACTCCGTATTATCATCCACAAAGTAACCCAACGGAACGTGTTAACAGGGTCGTGGGCACCATGATTGCATCCTACACTAAATCTGAAAAACATAATGAGTGGGACAGCCATTTACATGAATTTGGTCACGCCATTAGGACAGCTGTGCACGAGTCAACAGGATATACACCATCCTACTTATTTTTTGGAAGAGAAACGTCTAGGCCTGCTTTAAGCCTTAATAAATTGGAATTGGATCAGGCTAAGCCGATAAAGTATAGGATGGATGAATTTCTTACAAAGATTGAGCGAAGAAATGCTATTTATGAAGAAGTTCGCAGTAATATTAAAAATGCGCACGAAAATAATAAAAAATTCTACAACTTGAAGCGGACACCAGCCAGGTTTAAGTTGGGGGATGTTGTGTGGAAAAGGAATAAGTGTCTATCTAATGCTAACAACAAATTCATGGCAAAATTAGCACCTAAATATGAGAAAGCCATAATAGTTAGTAAACTTTCGACAAACGTATTTCGTCCTCATAATGTTTTTGGAAAGGATATTGGCACGTGGCATGCTAAGGACTTAAAAATTTACAAGTCTTGTGAATAAAAAAAAAAAAAAAAAAAAAAAAAAAATTGCCTTCTTCGACTGCAATTTTTTTTCAGAGAGGAGGAGGGATATTGTAATGAGTTACTTCATGAAATGCTTTATTTCGTCCACTGTCTTATCGGCTTACTGGTCTAGTGGTTAAGGAACGCCGCAACGGCGTAATCCCAAGAAGATGCGTTCGAATCTCGCGGGGGTCATCGTTTTGTGTCATGTAATTTTTAAAAAAACAACAGAAAATTAAAAGTCAACGGTGGTATCACTTTAAGTACGATTGTTATAAAATTGAGGGTGGTAAAAAACGAAGGGTCGGGATATTGCTTGGCACTTGCATTGTGGTCGGACATTTGAAAGTGTTCGGAACGGTGTTGGTCACGATTAAGTGAGATAATATTCAAGTTATATAGTAATATTCAAGTATTACCTACTGCAGGCAATAGTGTATACAGTGTCGTCATATTTTATTGAAGGGGTAAGTGTTTAATTATTTAAAGCGATAGAAATAAACTGCATAGGCATTGAAATGTTAAAATAACAGTGTAAATATTGTTCTAGCTTACGGACATGCCCTTTTGTGGTATGGTGAAATAAAGGTTCCATGAAATATCGGTTAATAACACCAAATGAATAATGCGTTCTGCATAAGGATTAGCTAGTCGGAGTTCAGTGGATTGGCAGGGTTCCTCCTTCAACACCAGACGGGAAAACCCTCCTGGCGCTCAATATAATTTTAAGTTAGGTTAAATTAGATGATTAATTTTACAAATGTGTGCGAGATGCTAGCCGGGGCGTGAACGTCTTAGGTTGAATAATATAGGGCTGTATATTAGGTTAAGTTAAATTGTGTGTTGGGTTAAGTTAATTTAGTTGTTAGGTTTATAAGTTAAATAAAGTGTCTTTACATAAATTGTTTCCGATTATTTTTGAAGTGGAAAGGGGACATTTCAAGCTGTACTATTTCTACATCGTAAAACTTTAAACATATTTTTTAAAACGACCAAAACTAAAAAGCGATAAATAACGTAAGTAATTCTATCCTTAATACATAATTATTTAAATATTACAATTATCACTTATTTTTGAAGTCGGTGCCAGTCTCTAGGTACCTAACGTAGACTGTAAATCCCCACAACAATATAGATACATTTATTTGTTTGGCTGGCACCGACTTCAAAAATAAGTGATAATTGTAATATTTAAATAATTATGTATTAAGGATAGAATTACTTACGTTATTTATCGCTTTTTAGTTTTGGTCGTTTGTGTTTTTTTTTTGAAGTCGGTTTAATTTTTTTTTTAAAATAATTTTATTTCTCTATTTTTAGTTGCGTTAATGTGCTGTGACCTTGAATAAGGGCTAATTAATGTCCTTAAGAGTTTTACTTAGGAATGAAAAATTTTGCTTTAAGTCAAGTGAAGACTTTGTGATCTAGAATCACAGTAATCTGTGTCTAGAATCAAGCAAATCACTTGCCAAATCACCTTCCCTATTAGCCCTGCATAAGTACATACTACTACCTAGTTCCTATCGACCAATGTCAGTACTGTTCCCTAACTCCTAACCGTTAAGGAGTTCTGTGGCTTCATCATCAGCACCAGATGTTGACGCCCGGAAGCATATACCTGAGTAGAATATGATAACGTAACAAAAACACCATATGAGCATACAATTTTCGGTTGTTGCCCTCAATTTCTCCAGGATCCCATCATCAGATCCTGACTTGGTGATAATGGGACCACCTCGGAAGTGTCCTCTGTCGAACAAAAAAAAATTTTTTGAAATCCATCCATAATTGACGGAATAATCGGTGAACATACATAAAAAAAAGAAATATTATACATACAGACGAATTGAGAACCTCCTCCTTTTTTCGAAGTCGGTTAAAAAGAGACCAGCCCTATGACACTTTTGGTTGACTCATTTTGGTTTGTCTTCTGCTCGATAGAGTTTGCCCCAGGATTTTATTTTCCATTTAACCATAGTAGTACTTTCTTTTGGGTCAGATCAATATTATGTGTTATTGTCTGATAAAAAAAAGTAATTTTCCACGCCACAGCCTCGAACCATGTCTATGTAGACGATCTATATTCCCCCTTATAAATCTCCTTTTAACTGCCTCTCTGAAAGAAAGAACGCATATTATTTCAGTCCTCACGTATATTAACAACGGCAATGTTGGGATTTTCATTATTCATATGCACGTTTTGTTAGCAACAAAGCAATTCAAATTAGGTACGGTTACCAATTAAGGTTTTGTTCCTTTGTTCATTTTCCCCATGTCGTAGTTTTTCGTTTAGATACAAGTCTATGTTCGAGAATGTATTATATTTTTAGGCGGTCTCTTTGAACTTGGAATTGTACAAAGGTTTTTAGCCGTACCATTCGTTTTACTAGGTCCTATACATTTACACATACTGACTTAAAAAATATTTTTTTTAGGCCCTTGTCAAACATTGTATTTGAGAAATACTAAATTGTAGAGCACACTAATATCACTTATGTTAACTTATGTGGACAGAAACACCGTTTTGATACTGTAAACGTATTTAATGTTTAATTACGAATTAAATGTACACTTTGGATGAATGATTTTTAACAGTTGAGAAATTCAAGATGACAGTTAACCAAAAAGTATAGAGGGCGCCACAGCGCACACACGTCTATGACACAAGGCGCGAAATTTAAACATTACATTTTAACACTCTTCCTAAATTCGAGCCTTATAAAATTACAAAACAAAAACAATTGTACTATTGACACATTTCATACCTGATAGTAACAATTAGTTAGGTAACAAACTTTGTCATACCAATATTATTTTTCATGAAGTTAAATTTATCTTTAGGCAAGGCTTTGGTAAAAATATCTGCATATTGATTAGCACTGTGTACATAATTTAAACTTATTATCTTACTGTTGTATTTCTCTTTAACAAAATTGTACTTAATGTCAATATGTTTACACCTTTTATGGAATTCACTATTCTTAATTACACTAATGGCACTCTGATTGTCAATATTTATGCACACTGAGTCCTGTTTATATTCACAGATATCACTAAGTAGCTGTCTTAGCCAGATAGCCTCCTTTGTGGCCGCACACACAGCCATAAATTCAGATTCAGTAGTTGACAACGCCACGGTCTGTTGTCGCTGTGTAGACCATGTGACAGCAGCTCCATTTTTGAGAAAAACATATCCGGTTATAGATCTCCTAGTCTCAATGTCATTTGCAAAGTCAGCATCGCTATATCCAATTAAATCAGTGCTCTCAAAGTCAGACATATAGTTCAAACCATAATCCTTAGTTTCTTTCAGATATTTGAATATCTTCATTACGGCATTCCAGTGTGATTCATCGTAAGAATGTAAGTATCGACTCACCTGGCTCACAGCAAACATTATATCGGGTCTGCTTACAGTAGCTGCATGTATCAGGGATCCAACTGCCTCTCGATATGGATGATCCTTCTTTGGCTTATCATCTGCCTTCTGGAGTTTGACATGAGGATCAGCAGGAATACTGTTGGAATTAGCATCATGCATATTAAATTTCTTTAAAAGTGAGTTGATATAATTAGTCTGATGGATGAAAATACCATTTTCATGTCTTTCAATTTGCATACCAACAAAGTTTGTTAGATGAGGACATAGTTTTAGATCAAAATTAGATTGCAGATCATTGATCACTTCCATAATCACCGATTTATCACTACAGAACAATAATCCATCATCAACATACAGACATAAGTAGCATTTGAGCCCTTTTATTTGTCCAATATACACACATTGATCTGCATTACTTTTCTCAAATCCAAATTTCTTTAAGGCTGAGTCAAATTTATGATTCCAACACCTGGGTGCTTGCTTTAATCCATATAGAGATTTAACTAATTTACATACCATGTTTGGTTTGCAGTCCAGTCCCTCGGGTGGTGTCATCAGTATGTTCTCATCCAGCTTGCCATACAGGAAGGCGGTGGTCACATCAAATTGGATGACTTCCAATTTTTCTTGAGCTGCAATAGACATTAGCAATCGAATGGAATCATACCTTACAGTTGGTGAAAAGGTTTCGTTATAATCAATTCCTTCCTGTTGTGCATATCCTTTAGCACACAGTCGAGCTTTGTATCGAGGACCTGTTGTCTCATTTTTTATACGGAAAACCCATTTACTTCCAATTAGTTTAGCATTCGGGGGCTTTTCTATCAATGTCCAAGTTCCATTCTTATCATGAGCTTCAAGTTCCTTTGCTATTGATGACTTCCATTTTTCTGAATCAGGTGATACAACTGCTTCACTGTAATTAAATGGAACATTAACATCATCATTACAACACAAATAACTTTGTTCATATTTAAGTTTTTGTTTGTTTCTGGGTCTCAGAGTTATATTTGATTGAGGTGGTGTCTCAAATCCTTTATCCGGAGAGTATTCACTACTTGATGAGGTATTTGAGTCAGATAAACAGTCTGTGTTTGTGGTTTGTGACATTTCATTTATATCGGAGATTTCAGATGTACGATTGTCAATTGGTTCGGATGACACATCATACATAGAACTGTCTAATGTCAAATCCACCGGAACATAATTTTTCTTTACTGTAGATTCCAGGAACACGGCATCTTTACTTTTTATTACTGTTCTAGAACCTGGTAATAAAAATCTGTACCCTTTTGTGTGATCACAATATCCAACAAATATAGCCTTTTGTGCCTTGGGATCCCATTTTCTCCTCTTTTCTTTGGGAAGATGAATCATAGCTTCGCATCCAAATATTTTTAAGTGATGTATATTTGGCTTCTTTCCCGTCCATATTTCTTCTGGTGTCTTGTATTTCAGTGATCTTGTAGGTGACCTGTTAATTAGATAAGCAGCTGTGTGTATGGATTCCGCCCAGTACATCTTAGGTAAGTTGGCATTAAATAACAGACACTTTGCTTTCTCTACTAAAGTTCGGTTCATGCGTTCTGACACTCCATTCTGTTCAGGGGTGTAAGGAGTAGTGGTTTGATGTATTATTCCGTTACTTTTAAGAAACTCAGAGAAGTTAGAGTTAACATACTCAAGGCCATTATCAGAGCGAAGATATTTGATATGACATTCTAACTGTTTTTCTACTTGACTTTTAAACTCTTTGAATTTTTCTAGGGCTTCTGACTTCTTATGTAAAAAATATATAAATACCTTTTTGGAATAATCATCAGTAAACGTCATGAAGTACTTTGCACCTCCTATGGATCTGGTCTCCATTGGACCACAAATGTCTGAATGCACCAATTCTAATAATTTTGTAGTCTTGGATTCACTTTGTTTAAATGGTAGCCGTTTCTGTTTCCCTTCTAAGCATGTTATACAAGTTAATTTATTATCTTTCTTTGATAATTTCACACCATCAGTATTTTCTACTATTTTAGTCAAATCTGGAAAATTCAAATGGCCCAAGCGTTGGTGCCATACATAGACATCCTGTTCATCAACATCTGATATGTATGCATGTTCACATTTAACATCTAGCCGGTACATATTGTTGATTAAACTAGCTGTTGCTACAATCACATTGTTTGCATTCATTATAATACAGCCTTTACTGTTGAATTTTACTTGACCTCCATTTTGGATAATTTGACTGACAGATAGCAAGTTTGTGGCCAGCTCTGGCACATAGAGTACATTTTGGAACATAATTTCATTGTACTGACCTTTATCATTGCATACTTCTAAAACCAACTGTCCGGAACTGTGAACTGATAATAACTTGTCATTTGCTACCTTAATTGTCTTCGTGGTAGGTGTTTTTTCATGTTTCAGCATGTTGTTGCATTTGGTCATATGCATTGACGCGCCAGAGTCGATATACCATGAATCACTTGAGTCTCCGGAAGCCATGAATGCAGCGGCATAGCTTGAACTTTGTGAATTCTTCTGTTTTGGTTTTGACTTGCACTGAGTACCTATATGTCCATATTTATTGCAACTGAAGCACCGAGGTCCCTTTCTAATAAATTGTTTATTGTATCCTTTGCTTCTATGATTTACTGAAAATGCATTTGAGTTATTCTCAGTCATTTTGACATCTTGTAGGATTTTGGCTTTAACAGAGTCTGCACTTATTTTCATGCCTGAACTTTCTATAGCAATGATCATTGGTTTATAACTTTCAGGTAGACCGGAGAGGAGCAATGTACCGAGCCACTCGTCGTCTACTTTGAAGCCGATATTACGGAGCTTATGAGCTGTTGTCATGATCTTGCTCACATATTCTTCTACATTGCTGCATCCATCCAGATTAGTTGTACATAAATCTCGTAGCAGCCCCACACGACGTGTCAGCCCGGAGTCATCAAAGGCACTTGCCAATTTGTCCCACACTGCTTTTGCTGACGTTGCCTCTTGAATGTGGACATAATTTACGGAGTCCACTAGTAGGATAATTTTCGACTTCGCTTTCAGGTCGCGTTTGGGGTCAACGGGGGTGTTAGTTTCGGGTTCGATGCAGTCCCACAGCTCTTCGTGCTCAAGGTAAGTTTTAACTGCGAATCTCCAGGTACTGTAGTTTTCCCGACCACTTAACTTCTCAATCAGTGCTAGTGAGTTGTTCGAAGACATTTTCAACGTATATTTTGTCGAACGGAGTCTTATTTGAAGATAGCAAAATTTAAATACGGGCAGTTAGGTTACGTAGTTGCCGGTCCGCAAATACTTTTTAAAAACTGAAGAACTGTGTCCACATTAAAAACTACGCTCTGCTACCATGTTAACTTATGTGGACAGAAACACCGTTTTGATACTGTAAACGTATTTAATGTTTAATTACGAATTAAATGTACACTTTGGATGAATGATTTTTAACAGTTGAGAAATTCAAGATGACAGTTAACCAAAAAGTATAGAGGGCGCCACAGCGCACACACGTCTATGACACAAGGCGCGAAATTTAAACATTACATTTTAACAACTTAACACGAAAGTAAATTTTATTACGAGTATTATTGCTTTTAATGTACGTATCGCAACGTTAGCACTTGAACTGCAACTCAAATCAAACGAAGCGTCTATACGAACACTTTCATCAGACACGAGGGTACTCTTAAGAAAATCAATGAAGTCACTTAAAGTGGAGCCCATCTTGAACGGCAGACGCTCGCAGTTAATGGCCCCGGTGTGGTTATAACAGTTTGCAAGTGTATTTAACTGTTATATTATTCAGCACGTTCAATTAGCATCTCGTCTCGGGGAGGTAACTGCGGATTCTAGTTGCAGCGAGCGTGTTTACACAGACGAGATGCGAGGGCACGTCACGCCCGCACGCTGCGGCGTGAGGATACGTGTCTCAGATGGGCTCACGTTAGTCCGCCGGTAAATTAGAATGCACAGTGCAATGCATTGAATATCTTAAACGTCATTGCTGTGATTAATTGTCGCCTTGTTTGCATATTTTCAATCTTTGGGGGTCGTTGAACCGAATCGTGCTTGAATTTTTAAGAAATACAGCCTTAGTTTTGCAACAAGAACGTTATGTGCGAACAAGAGCATAATGGTTTCGTCTAATGCTTATAGTTAACCCGTTAACAAGAGACCGTCTAGTTATACCATTTCGCATCGTTATGGTGAAAAATCTTCATGCTCTGCTTGTATAATCTCTGCGTATAACGCTCTTAGTGCTGTATTTTTTAAGTTTAGAAATTAAAAGGAAGAAGTCTTACTTGTTCAATTCAAATTAGCGAACCCAAATAGTACTATTTAAAGCTTTCAAGGTCAATATCATAACTTTATTTATTAACAGGCTTTCACAGTATATCTGTTTTTGGAGGCTTCGATATAATTTCGCTACATGTGCCATGATGATTGACCGTTTATTACCAAAAAGTATTTAATAAATAACGTTTCCGGAAAAAAATATTTATTGTCAACTTTTCAATACCATCGTATATGACTTAAATAGCTGCAATTATGATGCATGATGAGTCCTAAATCTGTCATAAACAGAATAGAGACATAAAACGGTTGCCATAAAGCGCTTACTACTATGCACTGGTAATTACGTCATGCATAACTGAGCGCAATGCATGTCAGTGGTAATAAGCCTGTGTCGGCGGTCCAGACGAGGCGCATGCATCCGAACTAGCTTTGCGGTGGACAATCGTAATCCTCCGTATCGGCGGAGATCAGCCGTGCCTCATTTGCCGATTTACCGCGTGTTCTGATGAGGTAATATTCGTACGCTTTATGTAAAGTTGTAACACGCAAAGCAATTTCTTGTGCGTTTTGTTTATAGTAGCACGGCATAATGACTTTCCTACGCCTCATTGAAAGCGAAAAAGAAGTCCCTAGTCAATGCGACAAGATGCACTTCTCTAACTACCTGCGTTTGATTGTTTCTGTCAGAGATCGATACCCGAGTAAGTAGTTGGCATTCAGAATGTTCATTGAAACAAAAGAAGTTGGCAACAGTAAAATTTCAGAAGTGTGCCGTATCTACCAAAAATGCTCCCAAACACTCCTCTCTTCGAGTAAAAAAGAGTCTAGTAAAAAATAATTAACCTGACTATGGAATGACATTAAGGTATGAAACTAGACAAGTAAAGTTGTCCCAGAGCGTTTACACAACTAACTAGGCCATATATAGCTACGGAAACAGCACATGCTTGCGGTAATAAACCAACATCAGCGGTGTGCCAGACGGGCACACGCATCAGCAATTGGCTTTGCGGCGGGCAATCGTAATTCTGTGTGTCGGCGGAGATCACACCAGCCTCCAGTGTTCCATGACTGTACTATGCTGTCTCTAATAAATAAATAACCCAAGATATGCCACACTGGGCCACACATCGCCATCTAGGCCCAAACTAAGCCGAAGCTTGGTCTATGGGTACTAGACAACTGATAAACTTACTTAAATACTTATTTTTTATAAATACATATTATACATATTAAACAATATGTTTATAGACACAAATGTTTGTACTGTGCTGGAATCGAACCCACGACCCTTGGTTCAGAAGACAGAGGTCACTACCAAATAAGCCACTGAACCAGTCACCCTTCGTAATGTTCTTATGTTAAGTCATTATTATACAACTCTCTCCGTACTAAACACAAACAGCCTTAAATTATGTAGATATGTTTATTTCTGTTCTGTACGTTGTCAAGCGTATAAACGTATCTACGGCCATAGGTTTTAAAATCGGTGCTGCGGGAGAGAAAAACAATTTAAGTAATATTGAATGCGCTCAGTAAAAATCGCCTATGTAACAATTACTTTTTAATTGTAATACATATTGCTATCTATATTTTATACATATTCTAATTTATTTATTTATTAGTAATCATTTGCCTTCCATTAGAAATTCATCGTCTTGAAATGATACCTACTTCCTCTTAAATTTAGAGTGAGTGCGTGGTTAAGCGTGATGATGATGAATAAGTATGCGTAAGACTAGTCATAATGGTGATTTAATTCATAATAGTGATTTGATTTTTCCCTACTTGAAAGTAAGTAAGAGGTATGTAGATGGAGAGACTGTCTAGCTTAGGGGCAACGACCCCGAGCCTCGCTTTCCCCGGGGAACCGCACCTTTGGAACCCGTTTTTTAATAGATTAAAAAATCATTTTATTATTGCGTCACATTGCATCTAATGTACGTATCGCAATTACATCTTAACTACATTACTACTTAAATACATCTTTTTAATAAGTTTTATTGTACCTACTTAAGGTTTTCTGAGCACGTATGTACATAGACAACCAGATTTTTTAATGCTTTCGCCCGCTTTACTTTTTTGGACATCTTGTATTTTCTGTATCTCCGACAATATATAAGCCAGATTAAATTATAATCGAGTAGTTGATGCCTAAAAGCATAAACAAATAGTAAGAACATCCGGTTGGGTCGATTTAAGAACCTTTATGCGTTGTATCTCAGTCTTTCCTAATACGTTTACTTATATAATATAATTAAACAGTTTGCACGACTTTGCCCCTCTTCAGAATAGCACACTTCCTCTACCTGAAGGTTGTCTGGAAGAGATCGCTTACTAGCGATAAGACCGCCTAAATTGTACCACTTGTTGTCTGTAATGCCTTGTCTATAAATGTTTGTATTTTGTGCAATAAAGAATATCTATCTATCTACGTCTCTAGTTAAGTAGTAGTCTTGATTCACAACGATTCACTTTGTCATATCGTTATAGATTCTGTGACAATGAAGTGTTATTTTTACCCTGTGTCTATTAATCACCATACTAACTTTCGCCGCAAAGTTCACAAAGCATAGGTGGCTAATAGGCGGCTCTGGACCAATAATCCGACACAAAATGAGCCCAAATCGCGGAAGGCCGATAAATGTGTCACAGCACGACTATAAATTCGCGCGACCGTTACGGTCAGGAAACTAATCTACGTAACTTGTCCTGTGTAATATACTACGGGAAGAGTCCACCTTCTTCCTAATTTCACTCCTGACAAATTGCACGTATAATTTACGGAGCTTATGAAATGCTTTTGCAACAAATATACTTAGGGCTGTGTCAGATTAGTGTTTTTTCGTAGCGTTTTTTTTTCATATTATGTTGGCAGACTCTCCATAAAGTATGTATATGCACAATTTCCTGATGACCTCTATCAATATATCTACTTATTGTTCGTGTTACAGACTGGCCGACATGCGGCCCACCTCGTTCGCATAAAAACTTTTTTACATTTTCGTTTGTTTTTTGTTTTGTTAAAAATTTCTGGTCTGTTCTTTTCCTATCTCTCGTGCGTGTTGTCTTGCTTTTTATTTTATTTTATAATATATTTTACTAATTCATTTTGAGCCCGGCTTTCTTTCCTTTTTCTCGTCCTACTCGTAACAGTTCGTTTCCCAGTCGAGTCAATGTAGGAAGTGAACATTCTAAATTGGTATGTACAAAGAAACATCTTTGCGAATTTTTATTACCTACTTATTAACGAGCTAAAGTCGTGATCCACGTTACGTTACGCTACGTGCAAATTTAAATGTATTCATCAAAGTAAGAGCAATGATACTAAACAGTTATTTAAAAGTTTCTCGAACATCTCAATAGACTGAGCAATAAACTTTCCGAATGCTTTCGTTATATTTAATCGTGAACGTATCTAACTTAAAGTAACTTTAGCAAGGTTGCTACCCACATTTCTGTACTACTTTGTATCTAAGTAGTAGGTAAGGTACTCAACGGCGTTGGTTTGATTAGGTTGCACCGGCGAGGTCGCAGCGGACTGAAGTTCGTGACCACGGCAATTTGGCGCACCGACTTTAATGGCTGCCGCGTTCGCAAATTCTGGGTTCAGTTTCCAATCAGGGTTCTTTTGGAGTGGGCCCATCTAAGTCTTATGTGGGTATTCCACTTAAATAGTTTTAGTACATGTTGCAAAGCAGTCTGGAAACATAATGGCTTGTTGCAGTAAAAATGTAATTAGTCCGTATTTCAGATTATTTAAAAATAAAAGACTCGTAAATGAGACCAAAATTAACAAAGATATAGCACGTTAAAATTACGTGTAACGTCAGAGTGGGATCTTTTTGGCACTGAGTGACGTCAAAGACCCCCACTCCTAAATGTTGAATATCTTTGTTATTTTTTGTTTAAATGAAAAAAGAAAAAATACGTGTCCAATATATTTTTATGATCTAAAATACGGACTAACTATATTGTAATTATAGTCGAAATTAAGTTAGAAAGGAACCCGCCTGGATACTATCCACGTAGGACCTACCTACTAAATAATCGTTGGAATTTACGTAAAGTAAATGGAAACCTTTTATTTGACAGTAGACATTTCAAATAACTTGGCTTACTTTTCTCGTATTATAATTAACAAAGGGAAATGGTAAGCCATTTCCCTTGTTCTGTTCAAAGAACAATGTTCCAAACCCGGCTGGTTTTCAACTATTCCCACTTCTATACAGAACTTAACCGAGAATAGAGAGCTAAGTTTAGACTTTCTCATGTTCTGGTTAAATTTCATAAAATATCATGTGACCATGAATTTAGATTCCCATTGGGATAACGATTAGGTAATAATTGTAATGTCCGTGTGGTTTCCGGATTTAGAATAGAACCACCCCATCTCATCCCGAGGGTGCCATAGAAAACAACTAAGAGAATATTAGGAAACGGACAGCAGCGTTTACCTAAGTAACAATAGCCTAGAGGGTAAAAGAGGTCTAGTTCCTCGGTCTTGATCCCCTTCCAGCTCATGTGTTTCCTTCCTCTTACAATCCTGGGTTCTTTAGGCGGGGCGTGAAACGGCATCTCAGTGGGCCTTCAGGGTGAGGCGACAGGCGCAATGGGTTTGTTCTATTATGCCTGTCGACCTAACTTTTGGACCTCACGACCGCTTACCATCCATCATAGGAGTGAGGTCATCCTGAAAGCTCTTCTTATAAAAAAAAACCAACTGCCTGCAAAGCGCGGTGACTAAGCCAAATCTCTCCATATGACAATTCTCATTGGGGAGACCTTATGTCCAGCAGTGGACGTTTGTATGATGATGAATGTTGGTTATTATTATGGTAAATGTACTACTTGAAAGTCTGTTCCATAGTTCCAATCAAGACTACGCAGTAAAACTAGATTTTCCCCGGGGATTTCATTTCATGTCAGGCAATATTCGTGGGTAACACACATAGACATTTTCATAAAGCTAGAATTCCCTCTGCGCGCTTGTCGCAATTCGAAACAGCGTTGTCTCAATAATTCTTCCATTCCTATTTTAATACAAAGATTTATATCGTAGCCACGGGCTTCAAACATACATGTGAATTTAAATATGTCAAAATCAAAATTACTTTTACTCACACAGACAATGTTATGTTTTCTTCTTGTATCGTAGGTAGGTATGCTTACAAGTTTATAAAACACTCATCTTAATTAAAATTTAAACCAATGAACTGAGCAGCAAAATTTACTCTAATCACTTTAAAGTTCTGTAAAATATCCTTCATTACTTAACAAACACTCAAGGTAGCAGGGACGCTTTTACATTAACTTATTTAGTAAGCAGCAACTTAACAAAAGAGCTCCTGAAAACAGTTTATATATGAGTGTTTTTAGTTGGAGAGACGAAATAGCCCCATCTGAGGAACTAGTGGGAAGTGGGGGTGAGGAGGGAGGGCAAGTAATTAAAAGTTGCACCTCCACGCCGCTCGCCGGACACCAAACACGACTCTTATCGAATTTGAGGAGCAAACTGATGAAAGGATAAAGCTCAATCTACGGCCTGTAGTTAATAAATGTAAAGAGTTTGTCCGTGGTGCATGCTCGCGCGGCGAATGGCTGAACGCTTTGTTCTGTTTTGCTCATAACATCCGATAACGAGTTTAAATTAGATAAGTTTTAATGATGCAGAGGAAATCGAGATGCAGATTGTATCTAATGAACGTGTTATGTTTCTGCTTGTATCGAGAAAAGGAAAATGGTTGTGTGTATTACTGGTAAATTAAATGGACATCGATATTCTTTTTTTTGCATTCTTGTCTAAATATTAATTAACCTTAGAAAGGACAAGAGAAACTTACTCTGATAGTTCATATCTTAACTTATATTATAAAGCTGAAGAGTTTGTTTGTTTGTTTGAACGCGCTAATCTCAGGAACTACTGGTCCGAATTGAAAAATTATTTGTGTTGAATAGACCATTTATCGAAGAAGGCTTTAGGCTATATAACATCACGCTGCAACTATTAGGAGTGAAGAAATAATGGATAATGTAAAAAAAAACGGGGGAAAAATAACTATTCCACGCGGACGAAGTCGCGAGCACAGCTAGTTATTACCTATTTTCGTGTAAAGAAAATGAAATAGTAGCAATACAGATCCGCATTTCAAGGACTTAAAAGAAGAGACTTTCAAAATCAACACTCCTGACTACAATTGCTCGTTTTCTAGACGAACGAGGTTTGTCCCGTCAACTGACCCTATTGTATCGCACTTTAAATACACGTCTGGAGATAATTTAGCCATTAATTATAAATAAACAATGGCAGTGCGCGGGCACGACGTTACATCGCGTATACATTACGAGCACCTTCGCAAATATTTAAAGAGCGCCATTAAGAAGGGAGCTGAAAGCCGCCTTCTTATAACAATACTTAGCGGCGGCCGTAAATGCGGCGTTCCTTTATTTTGTTTCAGCTACAGTTTCATTAAGTGCGAAATGTTGGCGTCGTTTTTTCTTGGCGACGCCCGCAGCGCAACAATCCTCCGATTTTTCAAGTTTATTGTCGGACTAAGTTTTCGCGCAGCCGTCCGCTCTGCTACCAACTTATTACATTGCTTTTCGTCACGCCTCCTATTATGCACCATGTATGGAATTATGCCGCTTTTCGTACTCATTCCGTCATGGTTTCGGTGCGCAATTTTACACTTGGAGCAAGTAAAATAGTAACATATTTAGAGATGCATAGCTGGTCCTATACCAAACTAATGTCCTACAAAAAATAAATAATTATTCAGATTCTTGTATAGTATTTGATTTGGATACCTACTACATGAGTATCTAAATTACTTAAACAATATTTATTACAATATTTCACATCTCAGTGAATTATTTTATTACGGCAACCATCCAAACATCAGTAAACTTTTACTAAACGACAAGATAAATTCCGATAGTTAAAAAAATTTAAGTATTTAGATGAATAACATTATAATAAGTCAGTTTTTATCTTTCTCTTCGCATAAAACTATATTTTCTTTCTAAATCTATAACGCCCTTAGGTAAGTGTTCTGCTCACTTATAACCCTTACGCTTAATAGCAAAATATGCCAGAACCAAGGCGAAGGTAGGTCGGACAGGCAATCACCGGGTCGTTTTGGGGTCACGCAAGGGCCCATTATCAGACCACCTCGCGACTCCACGGCGACCCCGTAAATTCGCCCCTATCTCCCCATGTCTTTCAATTGGGACGCTTGATTGCCTGGTTGACATGAAGGCACATTATGGGAGGTAGGTTATCTTTTAACGTCCATACGTAAGATGTAGGAAAATATGAAGGGTATGACATGCATTCGTACGTCAAACAAATTCACAGAAGTAAGGAACATGAAAGTAATAAGTATATGTAACATCTTCAAAATTGTTTAAAAACAAGTATGTTATTTAGGTATTTACTTCTCATATTATTCTTGGCTGTAAAATTTATTCGATATTTTTGCTATGTTTTTTTCTAATCTAAATAGTTTGCCAATGACAAAACAAAGACGATGATATATAGAAAGAGGGGGTTAGTGTAAGTAGTTGACTGTTTACAATTGGAATCTCTTTTTGTTAGGCTTTATGTTATCAGAAATGCTTTTATTTTTTTGCTCTTTTAAATCATCAGGAACTGTGATCTTTCATTCTAAGTTTAGCTGATTACTACAAAATTACTAGAACACTTAGGCACGGGATAATAAAAGCGCCTCGCCGCTTATGTATATTCCGCACCGCATCACGTCAATACATTTTGTATGGAACACGATGTAAGGGGCGCCATTCCCGCGCCATAGCTACTTGTATCTGCCCCCCGCCTTACACAGGTGCAGTTCAAGTCAAAAATTGAATTGGATTCACATCTATTTCCGTGGGTACACCTGACAAAGGCGTCCTGTATCTAAAGCCGCGGGAGCCTTCCCCGCCATTAAGAAGCTGCGGCTCCCTGATTATTTGTCATTTTTCATCGACGCTAATGCCCTGGGACAAAGGCGATCGATCAGCCCAATTGTACCCGGGCTAATTGCCGACAATTGTCTGCCCGCTTTTATTCGTTCACTCTTTGTGAACGCCCCTGTTACCAACTTTTGCTTAACCCTTGAGCGTGAGAGGAAATGTTGACTTGACGCATAATGCGACGATGTTTTGTATATTTTTCTGCTGTAATATCTTTTATAAGCTATCTGTTCATACAAGTAAAAAATCGTAGATTGAGTTTAAAAGAGTTAGTATCATAAAACAGACAAGTGATTTATAAAATTTATTTCTTTTAGGTAGGTATATAACATACTAGCTTTTGCCCGCGACTTCGTCCGCGTGTTTAAATTTATACATACAAAAGTTTTTTCCCGCTAACTCCCGTTCCCGTGGGAATTTCTCAAAATACAGCCATAACTAAACTTTATATTTACTAAGGTACCTGCATGCCAAATTTCAAGCGTCTAACTTAAGCGGTTTAGATTTTTCATACAAAAGGATTTTCCCGCTAATTCCCGTTCCCGTGGGAATTTCGGGAATTCCTTTCTTAGTGCACCCCTACGGTACCTAAGCTACGTCCCTTCCAAATTTCAAGTGCCTACGTTTAGCCGTTTGGGCTGTGCGTTGATATGTCAGTCAGTCAGTCAGTCAGTTTCTCCTTTTATATATATATAGCTTTTGCCCGCGACTTCGTCCGCGTGTTTAAATTTATACATACAAAAGTTTTTTCCCGCTAACTCCCGTTCCCGTGGGAATTTCTCAAAATACAGCCATAACTAAACTTTATATTTACTAAGGTACCTGCATGCCAAATTTCAAGCGTCTAACTTAAGCGGTTTAGATTTTTCATACAAAAGGATTTTCCCGCTAATTCCCGTTCCCGTGGGAATTTCGGGAATTCCTTTCTTAGTGCACCCCTACGGTACCTAAGCTACGTCCCTTCCAAATTTCAAGTGCCTACGTTTAGCCGTTTGGGCTGTGCGTTGATATGTCAGTCAGTCAGTCAGTCAGTTTCTCCTTTTATATATATATATAAAATAGATTATTATCCAAATTTTTAAAATAAGCTTTTTAGTCTATTTTAATTATTATTGTAATACAACTAAATTTAAACAATTAACAAAAGAGGAAAAACTACATATGAAATACAACTACCTACTTACTACTTATACAAGAATACAGTTGCAGGATACAGTTGCAGAACTAGTTGTGAGAGAAGTCAAGGACGTTTTGGCTACAATCATAGATTTGCCATATTATTCTAAGGCGACAATAATATCTGATATAACCTTTTGGTTCGACGAACTCGTTCCATTTTTAACTGCTTCTCTCGTTACAGCGAATAATGGACAGCGCTGAAGCGGCCGCGTTGTCAGCGGGTAGCGGCAGCGACGGTGCGCCCGGCACGTACTACGACGCGCGCTGGCTCAACGTGCACGCCGACGACGGCACCCTCGCTGCCCGCGCGAGACGCCTGCTCCTCTCGCCGAGCCGGCATTTCGACCACATCGCGGTCAACGCCAGCTACAGCGCTGTGCTGATGCCGCCGTACATCGACACTGAAGGTAAGTTCGCCTACTGTATATGCTAACGCAACGGCACCTACTACGAGCGCTAGCTCAACTGCTCTCGCCGTGCCGGCACTGCGACCATATCGTGGTCAACACTAGCTATAGCGCTGTACTGATGCCGCCGTACATCGACATGATATAATGTTAATACAACAATAGCGCGCCCGGCACTAACTACGACGCGCGCTGGCTCAACGTTCACGCCGACCGGAACCCTCGCTGCCCGCACGAGACGCCTGCTGCTCTCGCCGAGAGAGAGCTATCCAAAATTCTTCTCATTTCATCAGCTCGCTGACGACGTGACCATCATAGTAAATACAACTTTGCTGATTAACACTGAAGCTATTTATTCGAAGTCCACGTCGGCATGTTAACCTTTAGGTTGCATTAGTCACACCATTTCTGTCCCCCGCCCTGTCATGCACACGCTGACTCAACAAATACCTACCCTGCAACCCCAACTGAACACTAAAATGCCTGCTTCGTCACGGAAACTTTAATTACGACACGTCATTCCTACCACATACTTTTGGGCCTTGCCCTCAGGCGCCCATGTGAACGGTCATTGAAAACGACCGACAAATGTCGTAACAAAAATTAAGTCTACAATTGGAAAGAATCTACGATATAATTACATTATCAGGTAATTGTGTTATTTAATAAGTCATGCGTGGCGACGACGATAATACAACATTAACGATTTTAATTAATGGTTATGTAGAATTGTGTATTCCGGTCCTCGATGGAATGAAATTCCTTCTTACTTTGCCTTATAATAATACCTACTTATCAGTTATTAGTACCAGTACTTTAACGTGTTACAATCCATATAGGCGTTTCTTTAAAATCAGTAATTTCACATTATCATTTTGACGTCATCAAAAATATGAAATGACAGTTTTAATAATTTCACATATTTTGTAAAACTAAGCTAAAAGTTATAAAACGGGCATTGTTGAAACATCAAAGCTATTATATTCTACCAAAGCAAAAATCAGTAAGACATTAAACAAATACCGTACGAGACTCGAAGTAACACAATAACATTGACACATTTACGTCAATGTACAACTGAGTGTAATCTCAAGACTGTGGGGTGTGACAGGGCTGGTATCTGTAAATAATGACACGAATATATTCTTGACACGGTGACATGCAGGAGCCTACAGTGGGGTGGCATGATTTATGAACAAATTGACATAAAATCTGCTTATTACAACTGAAGCGTACGGTTGATGTCGCTACTTTACGCGGCATTTTTGTGGGCGTATAAATGGATTGTTCACTGCAAGTCAGTACAAATTGACCGTTATATTAAAGATACTAGCTGTGCCGGCGGCGTCCCACGCCTATCCACGATATCCATCAGGTTTCAAAAATAACGGACTTCCATAAAATAATGCCTAAATATTAAGTTACACCTCTAGCAATACATTGGTAAAAACCGCATTCAATTCCATACAGTAGTCTTCACGTGATGCGCATTCAAACATACAGATAAAATTTTCCCCCGTTTTCCCAACATTTCCCTTTACTGCTCTGCTCCTATTTATCGTAGCGTGATGAAAAGTATACTATAATCTGCCCAGGAGTACGAAGAATAATTGTACCAAGTTTCGTTAAAATCCGTTCAGTACTTTTTGTTTCTATAACGAACATACAGACAGACAGGCAGACAAAAAATTTACTGATTGCATTTTTGGCATCAGTATTGATCACTAATAATCCCCTGATAGTTATTTTGAAAATATATTCAATGTACAGAACTGACCTTTCTACAGATTTATTATAAGTAGGTATAGATACAATGGCTCAAACGTTTATTTTCACTATGTGTTATATAACTTTTGCTCTAGTGGTCACTCTGTTGATAGCTAATCAGTAAATAAACGAACATGGAATGGAAATCATGAACTAACACGGAACTTTTGTTTACAAATCACACTGTTAACACGGCCATGGACAATATTCAATATTTACGTAACTTTTGTCTTTCTTTGTCACTCAATAATAATTTTCATGGATAATTACTTTGTAGGGTTGATAATAATTTACTGATACAAATCAATGCTAGAAACATCAATAATAATACTTGGACTTCTGTACTGTACGTTTATAGATGTCATTGAACTTTATCTAAACAGAAAAACAAAAGTTGAAGCTCCAGAAATCAAGTACACGGTAAAAAGCATTAAAAAATATAGTCACGATAGTGACCGTGACAATTTAAAACAATAAAATTTTCTACATCGTTATTCTGTTTGCAAAATATTTGGCAAGGTACTTAAGTGGAACCTTGTAGACAATAGCCATCCACCCATAAAATAAATGTTTATTACCATATTTTGGTATTTATTTTATTAAAAAAAAATAAAACATTGGGCCCGCCATCCCACATTTCACATCGTCATCATATTTTGCCCTTCTCGTAGATGTAGGCTTACTTACTAAATTCAAAGTCAGTTATTAAAACGGGCGATTGAACCCGTTCCTGTAAGGACCGAAAAACAAAACAAAAGCCAATCCCTAGGGCAATGGCCCAGCTAGACTTATGAGGCAGAGATAACTTGATTGTCAATTACGTAGATTCAGGACATCGCAGTCGATAACATCGATCCCGCGCACGTAAACACACGGACGGACGGTTTGACCAAATTGCTTCGACGGTTTATTTGACAAACACACGAGTGGTGGTGAGCCATTAATTCGTTCGGGCCATTGGGCAGGGCTGACAAATGCTTATAGAGTTAGTAACGAAAAAAGTCCGATCCGACCTTCAGAAGCTTATTTTCTTTTGCGACTGTGCTATAGAAGTGCCTTTCATGTAATACATGTTACTTAACTTGACAATGTTTTGTTGCTTTGTGTAAGGCGTTCCCAAAACACGTTAATTAAGCTCAGATATTAAGCGGTACAGTCAACATCAAAAGTAGGTATACATATAATCTTAAGTCAACGTACTAAGGTCTATTTTCAAAATTCTCTCAAGATTTGTTTATCGTGGCAATAAAATATAAGAATACCATATTTGTAGAATATATTTTACTAGCCTCTATCAACCCTACCGGCGGTCTACGAAAGCAATCACGGGGACCCAATGAAGTAAGTTTGCCAATTACGCTTCTTTCAATGGGCCGTTAAAGAAATTTCCATAATTGGTCCACATGTCCACATTGTGGGTTCGTGTTGCAATTAAACCTTCAAAATAAATTTTGGTCAAACTACTTAATTCATTACATACCTACGTTTTACTTGCACACCTGGTTGGTGAGCATTGAAGCTCGAAAAGCCTTAGCTACACTTCTACACTAATATTATAAAGAGGAAAGATTTGTATTTTGTATGTAACGAATAAACTCAAACAGTACGGGACCGATTTTAATCATTCTTTTTTTATTATAAAGCTACATTATCACTTAGTAACATAGGCTATATTTAGTTTAAAAATGTTTATCCGAAACACCCGAAGCGAAGCGAGGGTGTTTATATATAAAATTATGTACAACACTCTTTACACAATATAAGTATCATAAAAGCTCGTCTGTCCGCAACAAGTATTTACCTCACCTTTTTTCACAGACGGCGAAGTGCAAAATCAAATCGCGTGGTCGGAACACCTGGACCCGTTGTTCGTGAACAACTATGAAATAGACCCGACCTTGTCGTGGCAGTACTACGCCTCTTCGTCGGGCTTCATGAGGCGGTATCCAGGTAAACATGCGATACTTTAAACCGAAACACGCTAAAGTCTCGTATCTTTCAATTTTAAATGTAGTGTTGGCAGCGCAGCACACTATTTTACAATTCAATGTTGGCATTACATGTTTATTTGTTGTGTGGTGCATCAAATAATGGAATTTCTGGAATAGAAGTTGACTATAAAAATATAGGACGCCTTGAACAGATAGATATTATCATTAATGACATACTGCAAAACAGTGTTTCTATTTTTCTTGATTTTAACCTCAAATAAAAAATAAACTGTAATTTATTATTAAGACGAGCTTCCAGCAGAACTATTCTGCAAAGAATTGTTTTCGAATTCGAAATTTTAAGGTACGAGTAGACAGATTAAACTGTGTAAATTAGGTACCTACTCCTTTACGAATGCAAAGTCAAACAGCATTTAAATTTAGTAATTTCAATCGGAATCGATATGCAGTGGGCACAGTCTTTTATATACTTATTATGTTATATTATCGAGCTTGTTAAATCTAAAACCACTACATGTTCTCCTACCCAATTGTAATACAATCTAATATAATATCTTGTTCTCCAGCCATGTCGTGGCCACCAGAAGACGGCTACTCACACCACGCACGAGATTTCTACGACTTCCGATCGTCTAACTGGTTCGTCGAGGCAGCCACGTCTCCCAAAGACCTGGTCATTCTCCTGGACGACTCTGATGACCTAAGCTCCTCATACTGGCGGCTGGCGAAGGCTACGGTGTCAGGCCTCTTGGACACTCTGGGGCCAAACGATTTCGTCAATGTATACCGATATAGCGACGCCGTTTCCGAAATTCATCAATGCTATACGAAGATATTAGCGCAGGTATGTTATTTTTTTACATTACATTTATAATTGACTCATGTAAAGTAAGCGCTAACTCCATCTACGATCACTGTTTCAAATGCCGGCAATAACCAAAAAATTACTGGTTTTTAGATCAGTATGGATTCAATATGGGTACAGGTAACAAATACACTTAGGCACAGAAGTTATAATATAGTCTAGAGCATATACCTACTTACGAGGAAAGATAGGTAGAGACTAACATTTCTTAACAGCTCATACTTATAACAGAAATATTTTAATAACTACGCAAACGTAACCCTATAATTTATTCCCACACAAAACCTGTCGTAATGAACTAATTAACATAATTTTTACATAATTATATCAACTAGTTCAAATCTCATACGTCATTCTCCGTAAACTAGTTGAAATCTCACACGCGTAGCTAACACGCATATTATTGTTTGCGTCAAATACACGTCACTAACATGCAATCAAGAGCAATTAGATGACATAAGTTTAATTAAAACAAGGGCTGGCAGCAGGTGGGCGTGACAAATTGTTTCGCGTCAGAACTGATTTGAACGACGTAAACACCGGTGAGGTAATAATATTTAACCGGCTTTAAACCTGTCACATTTTAAAGTTTAGATTAAATTTTCCGTCTGATAAGGATAAGGCGCACGATTTGCATTGTTTCGTTGGTTTATCTTAAGCCATAACAAAATCTAAATATATATAATTCAAAGGTGACTGACTGACAGACATAGTGATCTATCAACGCACAGCTTAAACTACAGGACGGATCGGGCTGAAATTGGGCATTCAAGTAGATGTTATGACGTAGGCATCCGCTAAGAAAGGATTTTGATCAATTCTACCCCCAAGGGAATAAAATAGGGGATGAAACTCTATTCCATGCGGACGAAGTCGCGGACACAGCTAGTTATGCATTAATAAATATTTTTGTGAGTGTGGTTTCTGGATTTACAATAGAACCACCCCATATCATCTCATAGGTGTCGAAGAAGACGACTAAGGGAATATCAGTAAATCGGCAGCAGCGTTTATCTTAGTACAAATTAAACCTACTGCGGTCACCAACCCGCCTACCAAGCGTGGTGACTATGCCAAATCCTCCAAATGACAATTTTCATCATAGGGCCCATGTTCCGCAGTGGATAGCTGCAAGCTGGAAATGAATGGTTTCGTTTTATAAGTTAGATACGTCATGTCATAAATGCTCCTGGAAAAGGGACTGGAATAAAGATTCCAGTTTCATTACCTACTATTCAGCAGATTCCAGATAATTAAAGAACTATTCAGCCAGTAGTTAAGAAGTATACCAATTGGTACTTAGTTATCAATCCCTCGTTTAGGTTCCTGCCTGTGGGATATGCCAATGAAGATATTTTCGATTCTTAATTTCCTTACAAATATTTAACTTACCGTCGAATTGTACAATTAGAACTGAACAGTCATTAACAAATACAAAAGGTATCCATTTTAAAACTCAACATTATCTACTTTTAAAGCACATAATTTTAATAGCCATTCCAGAAATAGTCAACCAAGGTCCCACAATAATATAATTGAATAATTCAAACACACAAAACGTCCACCCACCACCAAATTAATAACACTGGTATAAACCGGACACAAATGGCAAAAGCATTTTATAAACGAAAGAGTTAACGTTCATTGATGCACGAAAAATTGAGCGGCATTACATAAGCAAGGACAATCGGGCTGTAATGTAACGATCAAATCTATACTTGTAAATTAGTAGGCAAATGCACGTATCGCGTGCGGCCGCCTCTATTATGCGATACGCATCTGTCCGCGTGGTGTGTACGCGCCCTAATGGATTCAATCAGGCTCCTTGGGAGCTCGGATCGGCTAGCGCTCACATTAATTGCATTGGACGAATGTTTTTTTGAAGTATTAAGACAAACGACAAAAAACGCGTTCAGTTAAGCAGTAAGAACACATCACGACATACGGATTAAATTTAAAAAATGTTTTTTTTTATAGTAGCTCGACATAATGGCTTCCCTACACCTGATGGAAAGCGAAAGCGAGGCCCAAGTCGCTGTGACAACGGGCAAGTAACTTGTCAGTTACCTGTCAGTTGCCACCGCCATGGCGGTCCAACCCTAAACCCCCCACGAGCTCCGGAAACCCTACTCACCAGCAGAAACACGACCCGGAGGTCATTTGGCTGCGGTATTCTATAGGGTGGAGGTCCTTTCCCGGACGGGCACCTCTCTTAAATTACTCTCTTAAATCACCTTAATTTTACTTAAGCACATTTTTTATCAGTGTCACTGCAGATACCTACAAATGTCCACTGCTTGACTCATTCCAATGACTAATTGTCATTTGAGTTATTTATGTTTGCTCAATTGTTTATCAGCCGAAGCTTATGGGTAAAGTGGACTGGGATAGGCGGTTGATGTTGATGATTGATGAGCCGAATCTTGTACTTACTTGTCTAGTACCCGTAGTACAAGCTTTACTTTGGTACTAGATGACACTATACATGCCACATTGGGCCACACAGCAGTATGGCATGTATCGGATTATTTATCAATGAACGTCGCTGCCTGTTTCCTGATATTCCCCTAACCGTCTTTTACGAAACCCTCGGGGCGGTCATAATCGAAGTCCGGACACCACACGGACAATGACTACGAGATATGGCTAGTTTTCAATAACGGAGGCACTAGCGTGCTCAAGACCGCTGCGTAATGCGGACGCTTATAGCCACGGTGCAAATACGCTTCGTGCTTAAATCAGACTGCGGACACGGGGCCAAGCCAATCTAGTCGCGAACGGTATGTTCGCCGTGCTAAGTGTTCTATAAAAGTGCCAAAATAAATGAAAAAAATAAAAAAATAATCACACAAATGTATTATAGATAGAACTGCCTTGTAAGACTAACGGCCGTATTCACAAACTTTACTATGCGACGCGCAAAGGCACAGTGCCCAAAATCCTATAGGTTTTTGGGTACCTGTGCGTTCGCGCGACGCATAAAACGTTTGTGAATAAGGCCGTCAATCTTGCACTTTTTGAATAATTATGTAAAACGTCAGTTCGGTAAGCGAGCGGGTCAAGTTTGAACAGATCCGTTCATAACTAGAATGCGTTCTAAATGTATGTGTCTAGCACTAGGAAAACGATCAGATTGAAACTGTTTTATTCAGTGGTAGTGACTCTCACAGTGACACAGTGGCACTGACAAAGTGGTCGCGGATTCGATCCCCGCACGGTACAAATACCTATTTGTTTTCATGAACATGTCTGTCAAAACAAATTTAAGCAAGTTATCTAGTAACCCTAGTACAAGCGTTACTCATAGCTTAGTTTGGCGCTGTGTGGCCCAGGGTGGGCCGTCTTGAGTTGTTTATCAAATAATAGTCACCCAATTCTGGTAAATACTTTCTAGAATACAAAGACTATAGACTCAAACTGTTTACAAAGTTAGTTTGGAATATTTATTTAAATATATGAATATAGTTTAATGTCTTTATTCCTCATCATCATCATCATCAGCCTATTACAGTCCACTGTTGGACATAGGCCTCTCCAGTTGTTCGCCACTCAGGACAAAAGTCTGGAGGATATACCCATAATCGCCACGCTGGGCAGGCGGGTTGACGATCGCAGTTTCTCGCTCCGGTGACGCTGCTGCCCGTCATCGGTCTGTGGTATTTAACTACGCCTTCAATTGTGATGGTTATACCGCCACCGTTTGTTTTTCGCCAGAATGCACCACGAGCAGGTGAGGTTGGCTTGGAGCGAAATGATGGTAGGCCGCTCCTTTACATCCCTAATGTCTTTGTTACTTTAACGCTTTTACTAACATGCACTACATAACAACCCACTTATATCGACATTTGCCGGATGGTATTCAGAAATATTCTTCCAAGCCATTCACAAACGCAATTCATCATTTTAATCATTACATGGCACGCTCTCTATGGAATTAACTTGGACATTTTCATATCCACGAACACTCTGGGTTAAAATAAATATAAATGGCTCGAAGGCTCATTGTTGATGTATATTGTTCACACGGCTAATGGAGGCCCTGGGCTCTAAGTGAAAAGTTTCCGCCGCGCCGTTCGGCGACATACAACTTTGACATGTGCCTAGTGATAACAGTCGGTAGACAAGTGTCCCGATTTGTGTGTCCCGACCCCGATACAAGTTTAGACTTCATCGAATCTAGTGGTTGGGATAGCTATTGCTTTAGCTGTAGTGCTCTTCTGTACACTTTCCTTGCTTCAAAGGTGTATAAACGTTTAACATATTAACAATACACTTTAATCATATTATGTTACTAGCTGTGCCAGCGGCGTCGCACGCGTGTGTATGGGGTTCCAAAAATAACGGACTTGCATAAAATGGTGCCTAAATTTTAAGTTAGACCTCTAGCAATACATTGGTGAATACCGCATTCAATTGCATGCAGTAGTTTTTGCGTGATGCGCGTTCAAACATACAGATAAAAATTTCTCCCGTTTTCCCATCATTTTCCTTTACTGCTCTGCTCCTATTGATCGTAACATGGTGAAAAGTATACTATAACCTGTCCAGGAGTATGAAGAATGATTGTACCAAGTTTCATTAAAATCCGTTCAATAGTTTTTGTTTCTATAACGAACATATAGACAGACAGACAGACAAAAAATTTACGGTTTGCTTTTTCGGCATCAGTATCGATCACTTAATATCTCCTGAAGTTATTTTGAAAATATATTTAATGTACAGAATTGACCTCTCTACAGATGTATTATAAGTATAGATAGATAAATATAGATTTTATTTATTAAAGTCATTATATTTTTTAATAAAATCAGCAAATAAAAATGTGGTAAAATCTGAGGCCATTGCTTGAGAAATATGTCCCATCCGTAACACCGACCTTGACATCACTACCATTGCCTTATATAACTTATTCAGTGCCGGTGAAAAACTTATGTTATTTATTCAGTATTTGCTTAAGGAAGACAGAAAAGAAATATAGACGTCTGAAATATGGAGCCCTGTCAAACAAAGATCTGTGGTTAAATATAAAAATAGTTAAAAAACTATTTTCCCCTCTTACGAACACAACAGCAGTCTAATAATAAACTATGTATTTCAGTTTATAAGAGCTCTGTGAATTGACATATGCTCATAAATAGGCGCATTTGATAAATCCGTTCTTTTAAACTAATGCCTATAAAATAAACTTCTATTCTATAACACTAATTATTAATTAATTATTATCTACAAAGTATAATAATAAAAATAAATAATAATTAGTGTGTTATTCTCTCACATTTATGCAATTCATTATACTTAATGTAGTTTAAAATGTAACGTTGCTACGAACATAGTCGTATATTACCCTGCCCTTGTTTGATATTGTTCATCATAATCGTATCTAGAAGGAGTCGTTTATGTCAATTGCTTCGATTCTCAACTTGCTTGCATAATATACATTTCTACCTCATAATTCGACGGTCATCAGTCAGACGACGACGTTCAGCAAATCAGTTGCACTGAAACTGTGTAACTTCTCACCCGCAAAATCTAGTTCCAAATTCTTTGCTTCGTAACGGCATTCGAACCCGTGAAGCTCTGTAGCTTGCCTTGTTACATTACCAGTATGCTGTCAACATACTGGTAATGCAACTGTTCATCTTTTTCTGTCCCATCATAACCCATTCGCCATTACGGCGATGCCGCTACGGGCCGTAGCGTGCTACGACGTTACCATAATTACGTAGCAATATCTGCCCCTTATCGCACTAGCGCAAAGGTGATCAAAAATATGCGTAGTAATTTGATCTCTATCGCAACAGAGTTATATACAAATTCGGCATATAAAATAGTCAGCTCTCCAAAACAAGAGCTATGTAAACGATTGCATTAACAAAATAATAGCAAGCCTTTTATAAACTCTCATGACATTTTACATGTGTTACGGCGCAAAATTTTGTGTGTTACGGCGCAAAATTTTGTGTTAAGCTATGACATTATATTCTTGTATTAAAATGTGGATTTTTATTCGAAAACTAGGAAATATTACCTATAATACATATGCACTTCTGATATTTTAATCTCTACCTCCCAGCCTTTCCTGATCGCTACGACAAGTCCTTCTATAAACATGATTTAATGAGAGCTCTTTCCTGACGACAGGCAACGGCATGGTTTTGCCCCTGGCATCGCTGATCACTCGGTGCCATCCATATCAATAAAAAAATAACCTACCTCCGTGATAACCGGGATGAACGAATGATACTACATAAGTTCCCCAAAAGCGGTTGTTAGAACTCGCAACATCGCTAATATACGATCCAGCAATTGCCTTCAGGCAAACACCCTCGGGCGTCACGAATGGAACCTTGTATATTTAAGAGTTGTTGCCGGGTGAACTTCCATTAAAGTAAGTATGTACGCGTACGCCTGTGTTTGCCCTCATTAAAAGCTACCTTTAATAACTTGTATAATTATCTAACGACTTATTTTCGGTTAGCAACTCGAATCGAAGGGGGGTATCCATTTACGATTCCTACGAAAAGTTAACGTGAGCTTTATAGGATACACACTCGTTATATCTATTACATTATATATGTATATTATATATGCAAGTACAGTCTGGTAATCCCTTTGTGAAATATTGTGAGAGACAATGGTGCAAAAAATGCATTTCTTACTTTATGTTCTCATGCAAACATCGCTTACTATTCGATGATTTACCGTATCATCATCGCATAGTATATAACAAAGTATTTTTTTTTTCAGTCTGTCATAGGGAGCTTTTATCTTTAAAACTACGCAACGAATTTTGATGTGGTTTTTTAATAGACAGGCGGATTCAAGATGAAATTTATTCCTGCAAACTACAAATCAAGCTTAATAATAAGTGAACATGAAACTCGAGCGTATAACACGCTTGCAACAAACTATCTTGGATCCATTCAACGGTACTAAACGTACATGACATTACCGGCTTTTATATGCCAAAGTCGTTTGCAACAAACGCGCTACTTCAAAACAATGGGCGTCACCAAGTTCCAAGGCTGGAGTCGGCCAGCCTTCAGCTGTTGTGGCTTAGAGACAAGTCACTTTTGTGCAACGGCCTTATGTAACGCCGTGTAGGTCAGTGGGAGCCAAGGTGAGGTCGGCCCTGCAAGATACCCCGCCGAGGTGCATAAAACACATTATTCATGATGCTATTACTGTACCTTGAGAAAATAAGCAGATAGAGGCAACTAAAGTGGCCTTACGTAAACTTGCAACGAGTAAAAGATACGTAGGCAAGGCTTTGGTACAACACAGGTTGAACCTGTTTAAAGAACTTTGAAAATGTTATGAAAACATTTTATTTACTAAAACAATGGGTTATCTCATTATTAGAGTAAAATTTTTCCTTATAAGTGTGATATCACTTATGCCAGAAGATTTGATATGACACATATTATTTTCATAATGATTGATATAAATGAGGTACGAAATCAACACACAAAAAATTTTATGTACGAGTATATCCTGGCACTGCTATATATACCTAATAGGCGTTTGTCGAATAAACTTATGTAGGTAAATTATGTAGAAAACTTAAGTAGGTCGCAACTTTTTCTAGACTAAAAAAAACTAAAATGGTACAAAAGGCGATCTTAATGCTAGGAGAATTCTCTACCAGTTAATCTTTAGGTCATGCAGAGAGCAGATTTATGAGCGGAAATATGTATTATTAACATATCAAATTCTCTCCAAAACGAACTCTTAAGCAAAATGAATGCTAATATTAGAACCAAATCCTCATACTCGTACATAAACAGATCAAAATGTGAGGCTATTTTCCGCCTAAGTGGCTATCGAAACTAACTTTTGAAAGAATTACCTAAATCCGCAGATTATGGCTGAGACTTTTATATTTGAATATTTTCCTCGAGCTCCGGACGCCCACCACTAACCCGCACCAACCCATTATTATTTAACAAAGGGAGAATAGGCCGATGTTCAAATCCCTTCAGAAGTATTTTTATATAAATAAACTAAAATATGATTTTAACAAGCTTATAATAAACTTGATTATTTCCTTTTATTTGTAAATGGGTGTCAAAAAGAAATAGTAGTGACTATTCCACTCTAAAGAGGAAGAATCATTTGGCCCCAAATCGGTTTGGGGCGAGTTGGCACTTTTTCTATCGCACCGGCGAATGTTTGGCGGATGTCTGAACAATCTGATGCCATTTAGCATACGTTTCGTGTCATTTATGTTTTTTTTATATTTATGTACAGGCTATTCCTGAGACGATTCGAGAGCTGAAATCTGCGCTATGGGCTGCGGAGACAACAGGTGGAGCCGCCAACCTCACTGGAGCGCTCACCACTGCCTTCGAAATACTACACAGAGTATGTGTTGCATATAATCTCTACAATTTTGTTTAGTAAAGCACTCCTTCTCGGGTCAATGGTACTTTACCTCAATGGGAACCAGATAAAATCCTGGCGACTTGGATGCTGCTACAGAAAGCAAAGCACTGCTAGTAAAGCACTAATACTCGGAAACATTCTGCCAGTATCTTATGTAGTTAGGTTAATGTAGTGGTTTGTGTATGTGTGGTTATGGTAGGTACGATCTTTACGCACGCAACGCTTTAATCCAATGTCTTAGTATTAGAATGAGTAAGGATACTACTACTATTATTACACACACATAACATAATGTCACATACAGTGTCACGTACCACATAAATATTGTAAACGTTTTCATTAGTGAACTTAGCCAAAACATTAGGTCATGCCACACTAGCGGATTTCAAGCGTTTTCAACGTCTTCGCCTTCTCTGATTCCCTGCGCGTCCGCAACGTGTTCGTGCGGCCGTGATGTCATCGGCGCCGCACACGCGGGGTGTTCACTGCGTGGCCGCTCCACTTTGAAAACGCTTGCCATCCGCCAGTTTGGCAGCTCATTTAGTCAAAAATTTATTGAAGAAATTTAACAGAAGGATATCTGTCATTGTGTGGCCGTCTATACAACTACAAGACGTTCTACTAATTGATATTTCTTTTCCAGTACAACCGCACCGGTCAAGGTTGCCAATGCAACCAAGCTATCGCGGTGGTGGGCGCGGGCGGCGGCGCGGGCGGCGTCAACCGCGTGTTCCGCACGTGGAACTGGCCGCACATGCCCGTGCGCATCTTCACGTACCGCGTGGGCGGGGACGCCGCCGCCGGCCACACTATGAAGGACATGGCTTGCACCAATAAGGGTACGTGGAGGGCATTTCTGTAAAGTCTCTAGAATTAAGAATAAGAATTCCACCATTGGGCCACACAACGCCATCTCACCCCAAACTAAGCCGAAGCTTGTACTATGGGTACTAGACAGCTGATGAACTTACTTACCTTGATGCTTTTTTTTGTAATAAATTCTTCCACTCGGACTGCAACGCTATAAATCATATAGCGCTGACGATAGTTTCAGTGCGGTGTTTCGTAGAACGTAGGTAAAGTGAAGATTTGCGCAGGACGGCTGGCAAGGCAACGGCTGGATGCGAGAAGCCCAAAATCGAGCACAGTGGCGAACCTTGGGAGAGGCCCATGCCCAGCAGTGGACTGATGTGGGCTGATGATGATGATGATGAAAGTGAAGATATATCCATATCTACACTCGGCTGATGTCATGGAGCGACGCGACACCGTCGTGAAAGGAATCAAGCCCGATAGGCTATAAAGGAATGAGTACTTACAACAAAAATACTTAGAACCGGACGCAGAGTTGTTCCCTATAAAATGGCCCCTGTGTCCGTGGGCGCTGTCGACTGCTTACCATCAGGCATCACACTTGTTAGTCTGTCGCGTCTTGCATAAAAAAGGCATCACTCAGCATTTAATACTTGACCGCAAGAGCCACGGCGCTGGTTTTCGGTGAGTCTTGCAGAGTGAGACTCACGAACCCAAACAAATAATAAACAAACCAACTATAAACCTATTTTCCTCAGTCCCAGCCATGGCCTTGAATTTGAATGCAACTGATGAGAATGTTTTCAGGCTTCCACGTAACGATCAACGAGCACTCCGAGATCAGAGCAAAGGTGCTACACCTGGTGGAAGTCCTGGCACGGCCTCTCGTCATGTACCAGACGGTACATCCAGTCCATTGGAGCCCCGTCTATGTAGGAGGGAGGGTAAGATTATCACCAAATAGCCGTAAAAATATAATTGAAATTGCAAGAACATTCAATCAGTAAATACAGTGTGAAAAATTAAAAAACAAATGTAACCATAGATTCATTTTCACATCTACCTACTTAGTTAGGAGTTCATGCACTAAATCACATTTTCAAATACCTTAATTGCATAAAATAAGGTCAATTATAATTTACTCCTTATCTGAGAATGATCAATTGCACTGGTTGATCAGCTGTGTTTGTGCTAAAAATGCGTAAACTAATTTTACTGTTACTATCTATGTAGGTACATAATTAATAAAAACTGCTTATTGTATTACGAGAAAATTTCTCGGTACCTACGTCTCCTGTACTGATTAATATAATGACTATTTTTTACTTACAGAGTAGCAGTCTTGATGACGATGGCATGGGCCAACTCATGACCTCCGTGACGGTTCCCATCTTCGACAGGAGAAATCATACGGTAAATTGATTTATCTATACAGAAAAAATATTTTACATTTTGCGAACTGTTGGAACAAGAAAATACAATGTAGTTTATTTTTTCAGCAAAGGGAAGCAAACTTATTAGGCGTAGTAGGAACTGATGTCCCTGTCGATCAAATAAAGAAGCTCATACCACCATATAAGGTATTATTTATTTCTACTTATTATAAATTTTGTGGTTTAAGCTGCATTTACACAGAAGCGAGGCTGCGTAAGGCTGCACGAAACTGACATAAATTTACCAATGATGTTGTTCCACTCAATGAAATGACATGCGTGATTTGAGCAATATCGTTGGTCAATTTTTGTTAGCCTCAGCTTAGCTTCGGCTCCGCTTATGTCAAAACGCACCCTTATGTACTACGATGATTCTGAATACTTGTACAATAATGGTATTATTTTCTTTACAGCTTGGAGTGAATGGCTACTCCTTTATGGTGGATAACAATGGGCATGTTTTGTATCACCCTGACTTAAGGCCTTTGGTAAGTTATTTTGGTTTTTACATGTTTTATGCTGTCACTTAAACTTATATGACTTTACGACTAATGAAGTCCTTCTCTTTACAGCACACAAACGAGGAAGTAAGTAACTATGTGTATTCCTTGTTTTCCTTTTCCTACTAAAAATCAAATTAAATAAGAATATATAATACATAACATAAAATATTATATAAAGTAGATATTACACGATGCTATGCTGCGATGATACACGAATATTGTTATTTTCTCATCAAGACCCGTAAATTCAATTCAATTCAAATTATTTATTTCGGACATAATTACATAATTCCATAGGTAATTCACAGATAAAGTAGGTACAATATAGGTCAGCCTTGTGACATAGGTAAAATTTACACATTACTTAAAAAAACAACAGACAATACAACAAACATATAAGCTAAAAGAAATGACTAAATAGTTATAATTTACTTAATGTAGCCACAAGGACTAACCATTTATTTAAACCTTAATTATTTCACAGTACACTGAAACGTTAAGGCCACTATACTCGAGCGTGGACTTGACTGATGTGGAACTGCTGGTGGACGCTGACGAGAACTCAAGAGTGAACCTGACATCTCTTCTCCTAGACGTAAATATATCATATTGTTCAAGGTATACACATTCTAGAAGGAGTAGGTTTACAACATCCTTTCAATTGGTTTTCGTTACAACTTTTATTATATTTGAAAAGGGTTCATGTTATGGCTGTGGTTAAATTGTTGCCACTGCCAAAATCTAATTAACCTAATGGTGAGAAACACTAATAATCGGAAGATTTTGATGTGTAACCACGATAAGAGAAGTTAAAGTTTCTACACCGATGAAAGATTTATTGAATGAATCCATGAACATTAGTATCGAGTGAACCGATTCAAAGCCGATTCCGAAGCGAAAACGTAAGACATAAACGGGTTAAGACTGAGACGACATCAAGTTTAATAAACTTGTTACAGCTTCGCCATGACATGATCGAGCAAAGAGAAGGCGAGACAGAGATCGGTGTGAAGGTTCAGTATGAGGGTATGAGACGCGTGGCCACTCGCCGACAACGGTACTTCTACGCGCCAGTAGATGGCACACCATTCTCCCTGGCTGCTGTGTTGCCAGACGGCTACGGCATGTATGAACTGCATGCTGAGCAGGAGCTTAAACACAGCCCTGTCAATGGTAAGTCCATTCATGGTAACATTAACGTTTTGGGTTGCCTTCCGACAACGCTATTTGAAGAAAAGGATGCCTAGAAACCAAGGCACTAGTAGATAGGAACCAACAAATATCATGATCAAGTTCAAAGCTTAAAGCGATAGTAACTCTATATAAAAAGAAATAAAAATCAAAGTAAGGAACACTGAGACATCTAACAACCTTAACTTAACTAGTAGGTAGCAAGAATATCAAAAGCTCTTGTGAATTCTTTATCAATATTATTAACGTAGTGAATTGAGAAAAGGGAAGCAAAGCAAGCATCTATATATATAAAAGGAGAAACTGACTGACTGACTGACTGACTGACTGACTGACTGACTGACATATCAACGCACAGCCCAAACGGCTAAACGTAGGCACTTGAAATTTGGAAGGGACGTAGCTTAGGTACCGTAGGGGTGCACTAAGAAAGGAATTCCCGAAATTCCCACGGGAACGGGAATTAGCGGGAAAATCCTTTTGTATGAAAAATCTAAACCGCTTAAGTTAGACGCTTGAAATTTGGCATGCAGGTACCTTAGTAAATATAAAGTTTAGTTATGGCTGTATTTTGAGAAATTCCCACGGGAACGGGAGTTAGCGGGAAAAAACTTTTGTATGTATAAATTTAAACACGCGGACGAAGTCGCGGGCAAAAGCTAGTAATATTATATAGGTACTTAATCATCTCTTACCTATATCTTTATCTGTATCTGGAATACTGTATGTTTATCCACAGGTATATTAAAAAACAATAAAGTCTTTACATTTTTGGGCGTCACGCAGGGACATGCTATTGGCCCATTCCTATATTCTTAATAAGTAGGAGTAAAAAACGAATTACTTTTTACGTTAGGATAGGTAAATATTTAATAGGCGTCATCAGTATCAGTAATATAATTTTTGTTTTGCGCAGTCACGGAATATTTCAAAGGGGACAACTGGAAAGTTCATCCCGACTGGTAAGGATCGAAACCGATTTCATGTCTTTCTTTATATAGGCAATTAAAAATCTCATCGAACGCATATTCGATATCGATATTTCATAAAAACTATAAGCAGCACATTTCTTAATTAGGTTTGCACTCTAGTTTGTAAGGAGTATTTCATCTGCCTACAAATTTTCTTTCTGTGACGTTCTTCAGGAGATAAAAAAATCTGCATTATACAGGGTGTACTGCGAGTACGCATCGACTTCGGAGCAAAGTTTCAACACGGCAGAGGAGCAGCTAATCCACTTTCTGTCCCGGGCCGGCCGGCCCGGTTGGAAGTGGATGTCCTTACGACCACGAGCGCTTACCTCCCATAACGCACACAAGAAACAGGATAGGGACTCCTATTACTGTGAGTATGATATTATATTACAAGCTAGGATTTTGATATACTACTGATTACGATAAATAAAAGAGAAAGTGTTAAGCCACTTGCTTAAAGTTGAGACTTGTCCCAAAAATCTGAAAGTCCGAAAATCGTACTAAGCATACCACTTGAGACGTTCCTGTTGTACCTACTTGCTTGCTGATAATCCACTACTTCAGATAAATCAAGAGACATATCTGCCACTACACACTCTACACGGCCATAGTAACTTTTCTACCTTTACATTCATTGCTTTTTAAGTCTGATGCCTTGATGTCAAAAAAATACAGATAGGATTTCGAGTTTAAACAAAATATGTGCACTATTAAAAAGTGTTATGTAATTACTTACTTTTCTTCTTCTCCAGGTGACAAAACTTTAGTTCAATCGCTAATCAGGGACGCTATGGTAATCAAAGAGTTGGACGCACACACTGGACACGCCAGCCATCACTCACAGTAAGTAAAATACATTACTACAGCATGAATATACAGCACTGGGCAATATATTGTGTATGTGCGTACATGATAAATAATTCAAAATGCTTTTTAATGGAATTCTCAGTGAAATAATTTCAGTCCCAATATTAACCCCTGAGAGACATCACCTAGACGCTTTTAATCTGACAAAATTAATGCCTTTTTGCATGTAAAATAGCACAAATAGGTTTTTTGAAACACTAATTGCACTTTATGTTGATTTACGTTGATCACTAATGTCTATGTGTTTGTCACACAAATAGCCCGATAGCAACTTTAATGGCACTACTGACAAGGTAAAGTAACAAGAAATCCTCATCATGATTTCGTAGATTCGATAATTCGACCTATCAACAATGTATCGCTAAAGAACCATTTATAAACATGTGACAGATTTTTTTTGTAAGAACCAAAGATATCTAAAATGCCATTCATAATCTGAGTACTCATCACTCATTTAGTAAGAAAAGATTTGGATTTCAAATATTTTGTTAAGTGCTATTGAACATACTTACTTATAGGTATACCAACCCACATTTTTCATTTATTTTAATGTCGGACAATGACACAGAGAGCTACAGAGGAATATCTGAAATGCTTATAAAAACTTAAGAAATCTCTTTAATCTTCATCCTGCCAAATATACTCATCTGTTTTGAAAGTAATAAAACCCGTATGTGACATAATGAAAAAGATATTCCTCTTGTACTTTTATTTTTATTTGACTAACTATTTAGAGCTTCATGGGATAAAGGTAAAGTATCACTAATCAAACATGGAATCTAACCTTTAGCAGCCAAGGATTTTCAGCCAGCACTGCACGGATGCACTAATTAAAATAAAACATTTAAAATACATTTAACCACTAATTTTTGTTATAATTTAATATACTGCTATACTCGCATAGTCGTATACTCAGTTGATCATAGCAATGTTTTTAAAATCAATCATTTAAAAATATTAAATCCTTTAACCGGCATAAGAGTCTACATCAAAATCAGTGGTTAAATCCAAGGTTATATAACAGAAACATATCAAAGATAGACCGGCGTACGTATTTTATTTTTCTAAAATTACCTATTGAAACGTTCGAGTTTGCGCTCAACTTCAATTAAATTGCGCTTGAAAAGAGCGTTAGAAATTACATCCAAAACTCGAACACGAAATTATCAAATTACATTCATTCAGAACGAATGAATATGAACCACTAAGATGTGATGTGTCCAAATTTAACAAGTCATACACAAAAGTGCAAGATTGAGTCACGCTTTGGGTGCTAACCAATAAACCGTTCTATCTATGTCAATATATTTCTGTGAGTTAAATAATGTATGTATTTAGTATGTATCTACTTATTTGGGCATCAATTCAGAACACTGCGGTAACATAAACGAATCAAGCAGATACATTTATTTTTACAATACCGCTATTGAACTTCGTGTCTAAATAATCGTAAATGCCATTAAATCAAAAAAAAATCTCAGCTAAACTATATTTAAAAATTGCTATGTATGATACCTTTCCGTCCAAAACCTAAGAAATTCTATGGACTTTAACAAAATCGATCGACAAATCAAAAGTCAAATCGTCTGGTTTTGAATCTATACCAGCTACGGTAAAATTCCAGTGGCCGTAATATAATTCTTATATTCTCTATGCATGCATCTTGTTGTGGAGTTACTTATACAATAACGCAAGACAACAACTTAAGCTGTATAATTATTTACACTCCAATGCCCACTACATTAACTACTTTTGTAAAGCATCAGTGGATTAAACAAATATCTTTTCTTCCAAAGGCACAAGCACCAGTATTTTGCATTATGTAACCTAAGCTATCTTTACAGACAAGGGCGGTTCCACAAGTTCGTGGTGACCCTGTCGTTCATTGCTACACGCAGCGGGCTACTCAAATGGACTGAGAACAATAACAGCTCCAGGAATTCAGAATCTGCAGAAACGTAAGTTTTTATTAAATTAATAAACAATTGCCTAAATATAAGCGTATATATTTTAAGGAAATAAAGTTATTATTATTATTATAAGCGTATAATGTATACGACATGGTATGTAATAAGAACAACCTTGAGATTTTGGGCAAAAACAAAGATATCTCGTGACATTGCTCCAGTAAAACAAGACATTCTCGATAAGAATATCCGCTATTATGTTAATGATAATGGCTAAATTAAGCACACTGATGTCAAGGTTACCTATAAACGTTGCGGACTAAGACATACATACAGAACCATGATGGTATTACTTATCCACATCTATCATTATATGGCTGCAAGCGTCTACTGCTGGACATATTCCTCCCCTAATGGGAATCATCTGGGAGGATTTGCCTTAGTCACCACGCTTCGCAAGCGTGTTTGTGACTGCAGTAGGTAGATTTTATTTGCACCCAGGTAAACGCTGCTCCCCGTTTCCTGATATTCCCTTAGTCGTTTCCTACCAAGGGATAACGGGGTGGACCTTTTCTAAATCCGGAAACCACGCGGACATCCTCTCCTATAGGTACCATAAACTATTCATAGCGAGCAATAAAAAAAATTGTTACAGACATTTCAGCGAAAAATATGCAAGAGCGTTCGATTCGGAGTGGTACCGTAGAGCAGTGGAGCACCACAACATAGAGCCGGAGAGCTTCGTATTCTCAGTGCCCTTCCGGGACGGTTCCGAAGCCGAAGACCTGAGTGGGAGGCCGCCGCTGGTACTAGCAACACACGCTGTATTCGTGGAGTCTAGAGGCCATAGAGCACCGGCCGCAGTGGTCGGCTTGCACTTCCAACTGGAGTCACTTGCGAAGCATTTCTTGAACGTCACGTCCACCGTAAGTATACACACTTATTTCTTCTGTTGGTCTTGAGTCAATCATCAAGTAGATTAGCTAAACACGCAAAGATAAATAATAAATAAGAGATACAAGCTTAGGTATACGTAGGGCAAAGTGGAGGAAATACGAGCACATACCTATGCAACAGCAAAATGGCTGCCTTGCCGGCTTGAGCGGTTCCCTGTTGAGCTCTTATCGCAGCCGCAGGACGTAATACCAAAAGGTCATCACACGAGCTTTACTGATTCGATCAAACGCTCTTTTTTTTGTTTTATGTATATTAAATATCTCCGAGAGTTGTGATTTGGATAATTCTTTTTTGTTTGAAAAGGTGTACTTTATAGCTGGTCCCATTTTCCCATCATTTTGAAGTCTTTCTTTTTTCTTGTTAAATTTTTTTCCTATTTATCAATCTGTATAATATTTCCAGTGTACCCCTGGCAGCGTCTGTAAGAAGACATGCGCTGGTGACGAGTTAGACTGCTACATCCTGGACGACAACGGTTTCATCATTCTTTCCGAAGACGTGTCCCAAACAGGCCGGTTCTTCGGACAAGTGGATGGCACCATAATGGACTCGTTGGTCCAGGACCGCATTTACAAAAAGGTCACCGTTCATGACCACCAAGGACGATGTCCCGACTCGAGGAACCCTTTCAGTGGCAGCGGGAATAAGATAGGGGTAAGACATAACGATGTGCATAAGATACCTACTACTACTATTATTATCTCAGTGGAAATATGTATAATCGTATTAATGAAATATTGAATATCTATCCTCTTACATATAACAAAGTAAAATTAGAAGTTACAAAATGGTTGCTACCTCTGAGTTATCAGGATACTGAAATATTGTTTAAACCTTAATATCTAAATGGAGTATACATTTAAATTTAGACAGCCTACACACACACACACACACACACCCATACCACACACATCCACCCACACCACACACTTGCATGTACTTCCTATAGTAAGTTAATGTAAAAATAAAAGTAAAAAAGTAAAAATATATATGTATATATATAGAATCAGTTAGGTACAACACCTACATAATATTTTATGGAACATGTTAATTCTGAAGTGTCTGGAGGTCTGGGCGTTAATAACTGCAACACAGTCTACGACTACCGCAGTTGTTATCGTACATACTCAAATATCATGTATTATGTGTTATTGTTCCCAAATAAACTTTTTGAATTTTGAATTTGAATTTTTTGAACCTAATATGTCCCAACGAACATATTGCATGTTGTATGTTCATAATTCTTAACAAGAAATGGGCTCAAATAAAGTTTCCTCATGACTGTCATACGTGTTAATAAAATTGATAGGGTTGTCTATTTGTCATTATCTTATGCTTTTTCTTTTTGAATAATTTGGGACTAAACCCTTAATGTTTCGCTTTCCAGCCTGTGAAACCATTAGCCTGGATCGGCAGCTATCTTACCAATTTGCTGGCTGTGTGGTTCCCACTGTGGGAATCTGTTAGTGCCCGTGCCCGTTCTTACGCCGAAGAGGATCCAGGTAAGATCCGCTGAAATTTGTCATTTATAGTTCTGTAGCGATACCTATCTCCACATCGCTACAACGTACAACGACTAGTTCCGCCTGCTAACAACAGATGACGATGTAAATTCCGCGGCACGCCATCTCCATACAGAACGAAATTGCTCCTTACAAGTTCTATTCAAGACCTACAACGCACATACGAAGTTTTCATCATGACTTGCTATACGACAAACCAAGATAGCCCATCGAACCGCGGTCCCCGAGTACGATCACCTAGCTCGGAGAGCAGAAGTACGAACAAGTCTGTTCCTGCAGTTCTTTCGGACTCTACTACCCAGTACCCTCTTTCCCAGTGGCACAAAAGCCCAACGCCCTCAGATCAAATATAAAGTGTAGGTATTTTTGTGGTTTATCAGATCTAACAAAATAGTGTTCTGTCAAAGTCCATTATCCTAATATGCCCAGGGCCTCCAATAGGTAAAGACGGCTCTGCTACTACTTTCTACATTTGCGTGCAATGTTTGGTCTGTAACTGGTCATAGAGTCAATCAATCCTTTTCCAGATTATGAAGACTACGAGAACGAGGAAATGGACGGCGATGACGATATAGACCGCGACCGGGGTACTTACGAGATCATTATTGACGGGGTGGGGGGCACGGGGTCGAGTTCGGGAGGCTCCAACGGGGGCGAGGACGCGAGGCCGCCCCTCGGCAACGGGCCCCGGGAGCCCCCGCGGGAGGCCGCGCGCTCCGCCGCCGTCAGACCCTGCGACACCAGCGCTGAGCTGTTCACACTGCAGTCTACCCGACTCAATGCCGCTCAGCCACTCAAAGGAAAACTCACTAATTGCCATAATTCGGGATGTGAGAGGTATGTATACTTGTAGCATAAAGACTATCATGGCAGCTTGGTCGCTGACAGCTGCAGAATACATGTCTTTTTCATAACGGATTCTGTCGTAATCCATTTTTACTTTTGGTTAAATTGATTTGGTGGAATCTATCAGCAAATGTACAGTTTAAATTATATTGTTATGTCACTGATATTATGTACCAAGCGTCGCAGAAAAAGCACTGCTCTAAATTCAGAGTTAAACCAACTTTTCAATAATTGTATGGTAAGCGATAACGAAGTCTACAATGGATTGCACTTACCCAGTAAAAACCGGTTCACTCTCGCTTGAAAAGGGGAAATTCTTTTAAATCTCGGGAAACAATGGGCGATAATCCTATAACTTTCCTCAGGCCGTTTAGCGTGCAGAAGATACCGCACAGCAACCTGATCCTGCTGGTGGTGGACACGCTGTGCCCGTGCGGCGCCAAGCGGCTGGACGTGCGCCCGCGCGAGGCGCCGCCGCGAGCCGCCTGCCGCCGCCGCGCGCCGCACGCGCACCGCCGCCGCCCGCACCACTGCCTCTCCTACCACCCCGAGGTAACGCGCCCGACACACTGAGACACCGCGCACCGCCGCCGCCCGCACCACTGCCTCTCCTACCACCCCGAGGTAACGCGCCCGACACACCGAGACACCGCGCACCGCCGCCGCCCGCACCACTGCTTCTCCTACCACCCCGAGGTAACGCGCCCGACACACCGAGACACCGCGCACCGCCGCCGCCCGCACCACTGCCTCTCCTACCACCCCGAGGTAACGCGCCCGACACACCGAGACACCGCGCACCGCCGCCGCCCGCACCACTGCCTCTCCTACCACCCCGAGGTAACGCGCCCGACACACCGAGACACGGCGCACCGCCGCCGCCCGCACCACTGCCTCTCCTACCACCCCGAGGTAACGCGCCCGACACACCGAGACACCGCGCACCGCCGCCGCCCGCACCACTGCCTCTCCTACCACCCCGAGGTAACGCGCCCGACACACCGAGACACCGCGCACCGCCGCCGCCCGCACCACTGCCTCTCCTACCACCCCGAGGTAACGCGCCCGACACACCAAGACACCGCGCACCGCCGCCGCCCGCACCACTGCCTCTCCTACCACCCCGAGGTGAGACGCACTTGCCCGCCTTAGGCCCTAGGTAGCTATGCCACTGCTTTAAACACGTCGAAGAAATGGCATGGCTACCTAGGGGCTAAGCAGGGCAGTGCCCTGGAGCCCTCGAATCCTAACCAGAAATTTCAAATGAACTGAAATTTTGGATATTATACGATATCATATCGGAAGGAAGCTTGCGTCTCCCCGCACCCACGTAGTAAGTAACAGGTACCGTACGCCATTTAGTCCGTGTGGTTTGAGGATTTAGAATAGGACACCACCCCATTTCATACCGCGAGTGTCGTAGATAGAAGACTAAGGTAATATCAGGAAACGGGCAGCAGCGTTTACCTGGGTACAACATTTGTACTACAAATAAAACCAACCCACCAGCCTGCCAACCTTGCTGACTAGGGCCAATCCTCCCAAATGACATTGTCATCAGTGGACGTTTGCAGGATAATGGTGATGAGATAACCACACAAGTTCTTTAAAATTTTATTTTCTTTCAGGAAATCGAAATCCTATCCTGCAGCAATGGCGGACGTATTGAGCCCCTGTTCGTCCTGGTGGTGCTGGCGGCGCTGCGGCTGGCACTCGGCACGTGACTGCCGCAACGGCGTCTGCTCCCCCCCACCGCCCCCAGCGGCTCACACGCGGCCCTACGCGAAGCTTTCTAAACATACCCAACATTACTCAGACGGCCTAACACAAACGGGCCTACCCAGCTTGGCGACCACTGTTCGACGAGCACCGGAATCGACTTGTACCCCGCGCTCGCCTAAAGCGTTTCAAACTTTGTACGAGCCACCTTTTATGGCGTGGCTTCTCATTAGGACCGTATTCTAAAGAAAGCTTCCACCAGGTCGTCGTTTGGAAGTGTTCGAGAATTTGTGTGTGATTGAGGACAGTTTGCGTGGAGTGTGTTGTAGGACGCGTGGCGCCGGCGGCGGTCCGCTCACGTGCTCCGCCGCCGGCGCACGCTTTATTTGACTACGCGAGGTTATAGAGTTTTGATCAATTTTACCGACTGAAGTTTTGGTCCGACCAAATGAACTTTGATCTTGTTTTGAGACAGGATTATCTATTCGACTTAGGATACAATAATAATTAAAATATTTTCCCCTCTCTGTTAAGTTGTCACGTTTCATATTGTAACTAATGCAGACGCATACGGTAAATAGGTAGGTAACGAATATCTTGTTAAATTTAAATTGAAGATTATCACAAACTTGGAGATCTTATAAATTATAGCTAATGTTAATAGGTATTGAAAAATAATGTAAAGATAATATCGTTTGAAACTGTTTTAGAAAAATTTACCTATGTTGAACCTAACTAATTTGTTTCTTATATCTGTCAATCAAATTAATCGCAAACTTATTGAATAGTTGCATAGTGTTGATGTAAATAAGAAATGTTTGGTTTATAGGCGTTTATTTTGCTGAATTTATGTGTGCCTGTGTAATAATTATACGAAGGCGTCTCGTCGGGGCGGCGTCGCAGGGCGGGTTCGGCGCTGTGTAGCGGCGGGGAAGCGAGTAGCGGACAATAATTCAATTATTCAAAGACAATACGATTTAAATCAATAATGCTTCTTCGAGTGTGCACAAGGCGATTTTATATGAATGTTTTCTCTGACTGCTAAGTAAATATTTTCTGGTGAACGTTTACAAAGACAGCGCGACGCCGGAGGGCGGCCGCGCCCCGATGCCGCGCCTCACGTCTAGTCGTTAGTGTTTCTTCTCGCCTAATCTTCGAGTAACGTCGTATTGGAGGAACTGTAAACAGTTTCGTATTTTTATTGTACATATTTTACTAACTTAAATGGCCTATTACAATTTTAAGAACGTGTGTTGCTAATATTTTAAGTCGTTCAAATCGACTTTGTGGTAAAAAAACTACGTCATATCGACCTGTCACATTAATTTATACTTTGCATATCATGTTTCTTGAATTTGGATTACCGATATCACTAATATCATTCTTTCATACGTAAATTTGAAATTCGCGTAATAAGAGAGTAAGCGTATTTAATAAATCGTTTGTACCTAACCTAAATGTGAATGTTACATAGTAAATAAAATAAAGTTCAGATCCATATACTAACATTAATAGAATTTTTATATTATATCATATCGGATAGTAATATTGTGCACGAGTGGCTTGCTATTGTCCGTACTTAGCATATAATTTACTTTTTAAATAAGTACAAAAGTTTTAAATGAATAGTTACTGTTGACCGATGTTGAGTGCCAAACTGCGAACGCAGCGACCGTTTTTGTTTCCGACACACGCGCATTCATTCGACGGGACCGATATTTATGTAATACATGTTATAACGTCGCACATTTATCTAATTAAGCAGGACAATAGCAAGCTGCGAGTTTTGTCGAAAGTAGGTCAGTGCACTATTCTCAAAATGGCTTTCTTAAAGGCATAGGCGCAGTACGCCTACGGTTAGAAATATACCTTCCTATCTGTTGATAAAATGTATGTTGGATGCAGTTGGATGTTAGAAGCTTCATACTGACCGTGGTTATAAAACCCTTTCCTATTATGCCTCACTTCTATAGAATAAAATTCAATGAAAATTCCAAATGACACTTTGAAAACAATAAATATAAATAAACGAAATGTTGAAAAAAAAACTAAAGAAATAGTAACAACACGCACATTTTGAGAATAATGCAACAAACATAGCGCTACATGCACATCATCGAATCATAATCCATATCGTAACATAATCACAAACTGTAAACGTGTTGTTGGGGAGCGCTTTTGAGAAATTGTACATTTTGTATAAATAATACAGTAAGGAGTCGATATATTGGCGTAGAGATTGTTTTAACAGGTGCATGGCGACGGCAAGCTGTAATCAGAAAGTGCTTCAAGTAAGTGCGTCGAGTCTTCCAAATAGGTCCAGCGCGCCGGGCGAATGACTACTGTAACGTCGTAAGTATTAAATGATAATAATAGCGTATACTTAACATAGACTAGGCGAAGCTCGCGTCTCGTGCGGTGTGCACATATTTTGATTCGCACTCGCGGGTTTAGTTACGTAAACTGATAGACACAAAACAAATACCTCGTTTAGTTACTGAAAGTGTAATAGCTAGACAGAATTAGCGTTTATTTCGCGTTTAGTTCGTGGACATATCAATTCAGGCACCAAATGAGACTATAGCGTAAGCGGTTTTTAAATTTTTTCAATTGTGATCTTTTCTGTATAAAGGCTCGTATCCGCGCGAGCGTGCCTAAGGCAAATCGTCAGCTGGTTTGGACGAGCCGCTCAAATGGGTCACACGCCACCCTATCCAGAACATTTCGGTAACTAATTTGAACTGGAAAACTATACTTTGTCTTTTACTACACAATTAGACACTGACAAAGCATAAACTTTCCGATTCAAAAACGTTTCCGGAGTCTTGAATATGGAGCAACAGGGCTATTCGTAATAGTCTCGGACAATAAAGTAATCTGATTTTGATTCTCGCAGTAACTAGTAAACGCTATTTACATTCGATATGTTTTCGAGAATAGGGTAGTTGACACTAATAAGATAGTTGACAATAAATTCCAAAAAACTATTCTGGGAAAATAATACGCATGTTACTTCGGTAGATCTGTATTTGCTAAAAATTAAGTAGTGATTTTTAATTTTGCTGAAATTATTAGTCATTTGACATTGGCGTCGTAAGTTGCCCTAAAAAAACTGTCATTTTTAAGTCAACTCAATTGACCTTACAGTCAACTACCCTATTGCGACATATCATGACAGTTCGCATCGGAATCTTTACGAGAGCTGAGGCTGGCGTAAACTGGAGATGCGGATCGAATACTGCGACACCTTTCAGTGGTATGTATTGTCAATAGCTCGGCAGGTCTCCACATGGGCTGCTCGGGCAAGTCGCTCATTCCCCTGAGCATGCTAGCGGATACGAGACCGAGTGAGGGTTCCTTCGAGAGACGGCCCCTAGCGTCACCCAGGAGTGACGCAGCCAGCCGTCTACCGGCGTGTTCCACTAGGTTCGTATATATGTTATGGACCAAGTGATTAATGCGGGCATTATTTATAATGCTCGGGCATTATGAATAATGTCAAGCTCTATTGGGCAAAATGATAATTACTATCTAAACTTCATTATTTATCATATTGCCCGGTCATTATTGCACTGCTACTTGACAATTGGGCAATTTGATAATAAAGCAAGGAGTGACGCGCGCGTAACTAATCACTTATTCGGAGATCGCTGCATCCGCTAAAATATGTTTTTGTTTAGTTTTACATACGATGTTTGCCGAAGGGACTTATTAACGTGGTGCAACTGTACATAACTGTAGTGTAGTAGCTATATTATTTTGATCTATCACGTTTTAACAAATACAAATTAGAATTTAATGTCGTATTGGCCAACAATCGCGTGTATGGAAGCCCCCTTGAATATTTTTTTTTATGTTTTTAATATTGGTTGCAACATCATCATGTTTTTATAGCGAACAGATATACATAATTTGAAAACTTATAGGGTTCCGTTTTCACCCTTTAGGTACTTCCATACCTTATAAAAATTTAATGGCTAACGTCCGTTATATCACACCAGTGGCCCAGTTATCCTGTACACAGGGCCTGTCAATTAAATAATAGCCCTATAACTTAGTTCCCATCACTATGCAATAGTGCTGCATTTGCCGTGTATTAACTAAGTGCGTAATCTTGGAGCAATCAGAAATTATGTATATGGCCTGAGTATCACATACACATATTAAATTATGAGATAATTTAATATGTGTTGGAGGAGGAGTTGGGCCTGTGCCCCCACTCGTGCCTTACAGAGGACCAGGAGGGGTAACACTCCAAATGGAGACTGCGATATAGTTATTAAATATGTTTTTATCACTCTGCCCAAAAGGTGATAAACAAAATTCATAATGCCCGGTCAATTTGATTATTTTAATAATTATTATCAAATTGCCTTCTCTTATTGGCCATTTATCACAATGCCCGGGCATTATATATAATGCTCCATTTATCACTTGGTCCATAACATATACAATAAGTTTATAAGAGGAGGAACAGTGATCTCTAAATCTCTGCCATATTACTTGTCGGTGTATGTACATTTTTCTATGAAATGAGAAGTATATAATTCGGTTATCTCGTGTAATGAATACCATTTTCGATCATTCCCCTGTTAAAGCTTTTAGGAGTATATTCAAAATTTATATGAGTACATTTGAAGTTATGTGGATTGCAAATTTCGATGTCACTGTTTTCATGTTATTTTTCTTATAATTAGTTAATGATAACATAGTTGTATCATTGGGCACGGCCGACTCTGTGAACATGGTTCTCTAGCGTAATTCTAGTAAAATATTGTTCTTTTTGTTACTTGCCAGTTCATGCTATAGATATACCGTAATTACAACAAATAAAGTTCTCTTATAACATTGTGATCATGTGTTTTATTATCGTATAGCAGTGGACTAGTCTCGTTTCCGCTATTTAGGAACCCATTCTTACGAAATGTAAATTTTCAAATATTTCATAAAAATATTTTTTGAGTGATGAGTTGGTTGGGTTCTAATGGGCAGACTTCTAAGATTTTGTGAAACCACCTTTCTAACTAAAATAGCCCCAAAATCTAACTATTCGTTCGGGAGCTACGAAGCCTGATGACAGAGATAATAATGAAGTCGACATGGATGTGTTTACTTTATACAATAAAACACTAAGAATTTACACGAACGTCTTTACTTTTTATTAACGTTGTATTTATCACAAACTACAATAGCAGTTCTCAAATACGCGACGTTCGTTGTCAAAGTAAAAAAGTTTACCAATGGCGATCTTTAAGCTTCATTTACATGTAGAGACTGGCGGCGAACACGATGTCTCGCTTGAGCAGTTTGATGGCGTCGCTGAACTTGTTCTCGAGGTCGGTGTTGCCGATGTTCTTGGCCGCTTGGCACAGCTGCCGCAGGACCTCTTCGAGCCGTCGCATGCAGCGGATCACCGAACCTGTCGAAGGATAACAACTACTTATAACAGTCTTTCTTTGGAGGGTCGAACGGGAAGCATTATCGATCACAACACGTAATGGGGTGTTCAGATGCATCTTTTCGCTCCAAGCCACCCTCAGCTGCCCGTGGTGCATCCTACTAAATAACAGACGAGGCTCTGGCAACCGACTGGTGGCGGTATAACCAACACAATTGAAGGCGTAGCTAAATTCCACAGACCGATGACGTACAGCAGCGTCACCGAGGCGAGGAGCTACACCCTGCGGATTGGCGGTCAACCCGCCTGCCAGGGTGGCGATTATGGGTATAGCCTCGAGATATTTGCCCTAAGTGGCGAACAGCTGGAGGGGCTTATGTCCTGCTATAGGCTTTTTTTTTTTATAGTGGCTCGACATAATGGCTTCCCTACGCCTGATGGAAAGCGAAAGAGAGGCCCAAGTCGCTGTGACAACTGGCAAGTAACTGGTCAGTTACCTGTCAGTTGCCACTGCCATGCCAGCCCAACCCTAACCCCCCACGAGCTCCGGACACCCTACTCACCAGCGGAAACACGACCCGAAGGTCATTTGGCTGCGGTATTTTATAGGGTGGAGGTCCTTCCCCGGACGGGCAGCTCAATTCGAGCGAAGATTCGCTATGCCCTACCTCTCTTAGCTAATGATGATGATGATTCAAACCGTACCTTCAAACACGTCGGTCATCTTGCATATCTGCAGGAAGCTGGCGCCCTTGGCCCACGCGAGCACCACGTCCATGAGCGTGCACTTGAACTTGCCCACGTACTCGTCCTCATCCAGGCTCATCTTGGCGTCGATTGACACCTTCGCTATTCGGCGGGCGTATTCCTGAAACAATCGTAGTCATTATAATATGTAGGGATGTTTCCAGGGTCAAAACAATTACACTATAGTCTGTATTTTTGATTATAAAAATATATTGGACACGTATTTTTCCTTTTTCCATTTGAACAAAAAATAACAAAGATACAAGGCATCAAAATGTAGGAGTGGGGGTCTTTGACGTCACTCAGTGGCGAAAAATCTCCCACTTTGACGTCACGCGTAATTTTAACATGCTATAATATCTTTGTAATCTTTGGTCTAATCTAAAATGCTGGAGCACTTTAAATGCAAGTAGAGCATTTTTGTTGCGAACGTGACTTTCAAATTCGAAATTTGAAAGTCACGTTCGAACGTATCCGAACGTATGCGGCAGCATACGCAGCCTGCAGCCTTGCAAGGCTTAAGCTAAGGTCATGTGACCAAATCAAGGGCGTTAGAATTATAAGAATTCGAAACTCTACTTACATATTCAAAACATTTAAATTCAAAATTTAGAAATATTTATTTATACAAATAGCTTTACATACTTCGGTTCACATAGTGTTGTACTACTAGGACCTAAATTGTTATCAGGACAACAGAAAAATCAAATGCTGGAGTGCTTCGTATCCAAGTAGAGCATTTTTGTTGCGAACATACATTTTAATGCGGAATTCCGTCAATTCCGTACAGTGCAGCCAGGCTAAAAGAGCAAGGGAGCTTACCTGCAGCTGCCTCAAGACGCCGCGCAGCTCCTCGCCGGTGGCGGAGGCCTGCGAGGCGTTCTCGTCGCACACGAAGCAGCTGACCAGCGCCGCGCTCTGCTCGGGGCTCAGCGCCGTGAACACGCCGTTGAAGATCAGCTCCGTCAGCAGCAGCTCGTCCGCGCTGCGACACAGCGACACTTACAACGACCAGTTTGGTTGGACCAGAACGTTTATTCTCGTCGCTCCCCCTTGGGCTGTCAGGCCTGCGTAGGCGGGCCGCGCTGGTGGTATCACGGCTGTTCTGGTTTGTCCGGGTCCCGTGACATAACCCCCATAGGCGCGTGACGGAGGGACCGGTGTTTTTAGTGGGTATCTCCCGCCTCACTTCCATCTTTTCGAGGCGGGATGAGTCCCACATAACCCGCCGCTCCCCCAAGCTGCGGGTATGCCTAACTGCATTTTCACCGGAGGAAAAAAAAGGACGTTTATTCTCAACGAGTCACACTGGATCGTGTCACACTGACTCTTTGAGAAAATATTCGCATCGAGTGTAACTCGAGCGTGACTCGTTGCAAATATTACGACCGTATGCTTTGGCGCTACCAAAGTCCGTTCAAGGTGCTGCCCACTGGCCACAGGGGTGATTAGTAGTCCTCCTATTCTAGGAGGTGTTAGCCCCACAAAACGATGCCGACTCTCCGCGGAGACGGCGTGAAGGTGTGTAATAAAGTAAATTTCAGAATCAGTAGTCTAGTGGATGGGTATCCATGGTACAAGCTTTTGCGTAGTTTGGGACTAGATAGCGCTGTATGGCCTAGTATGATAAGTCTTCAAATTAGTTTTACTGGCGCATTTCGACATACCTGCTCAGTTCACAAGCGATGCGGCCCTTGAGCTCGATGACGTCAGCAGCGGTGCAGTACCCGAGCCGCCTCAGCACGCGTTTCCTCTTCTTCAGCTCGTCCATCTGCAGTATGCTCTTGGCCTTCTTCAGCTGGCTCTTGGCTTCGTTCAACTCCTCCAGCAACTCTTGCTTCCTCTCGTAAGAGGCGGTGAGGGCGCCGCGATTTTTGTCGTTGTGCAAGGGGTGTGCGTACAATCTGAAATAAGACATTTTTATACTGAACTTGAAAGAAAAACTTAAGCTTTATGTGGGGAACGTAAATAACGTATACAATTTCCAATAACTGTCAATAGATGGCGTTAAAATTTTTCCCTAAGCCATTACTAGTAATTTCAACAAGTAAATAATATATGTATTCTTATACAATAAACACATTCTAACACTAATACACAAACACAGACCAACACTGTGGCGTCGTCCCAAATAATAGTGCCTCACTCAGCATTTAAATATCTTATAGGTACTATGTTGGACTGCTAAAAATAAATATAACATGATCTAGGTAAACTTTCATTTCTGCATCATTTTCATTCATTCATTCGTTTCCATTCCTTCATTCATTTTCATCTATTCATTCATTTTTAGTAAAACTTATGAAACGTTCCCAGCAGTAGATTGTTTAAATAGTGATTTTTTCTTTTAACCTTGAACTACTTCATATGTCCATTAAAAAGTGTCTGAAATAAAGCTTGCGAAACAATATTTTTAGCATACCTCTCCTCCAACTGCTCGATCCTGTCAACACACTCCTTGAACACTTTGTCGTCAATCTTCATGTCCTTGATGGGGTTCAGTTGCGGCGGGCCTTCGGGGAAGCGTTTCTTCACCTCCCCTATAGTCTTGAGTACGGACTTTCGGCTATCGGGCGGGCGAAGGTCCTTTGGGTAGTACACGCGAAGCGAACTGATCTGGTATATCAGAGTGTGCAATACTGGAACCACTTCGACATCTCCAGTCTGGAACAATAACGAATTGGGATGATGACTAAAAAATAATTTAATGTCCATCAGATAGATTAATGAAAAATATTGGATACGTATTTTTTATTTTGCCTCTTGTTCAAAAACTTACGAAGATACATTGATTTTAAATGTCACATGACGTCACGTTAGAGTACAAAATATACTCTAACGTGACGTAGTTAGCCCCCACTCCGTAACTTTAATGCGCTATATCTAAGTATTTTCTTGTTATTTCGACAAAACAAAAAATACGGGTCTTATATTTTTTTATTATCTAAGAGACGGACTAATTATTTTCTTCATTTTCATACCTTGTCATCATCCGTTTTTGTCACTATGGTTTCACATAACGACAAGAGCGGTAAACCGATCTTGTTGTTATGTTAAAACACAAAGTTATTCTGTATTTATATTGCTGTTTAAAGTGAAACAGTTTGTTGTAACAAACGAGGCTCTGGCCACCGACTGGTTGCTGTATACCCATCACGATTAAAGGCGTAGCTAAATACCACATGCCAATGACAGCGTTACCGGAGCTAGGTGTTTGCCCAAAGTGGCGAACAACTGGAAGATGATAGTGAGAAATTCCCTGATCCTGTTAAGTGCAACCATAAAGAGTGGGAAGGACTAGTACAAACGGCTGTTACCTCTCCGGGCGGGCAGGGCACGTTGGTCTCGGCCTCGTCGCCGGCCGCCTTCTTGACGTGCAGCAGGATGTCCACGACGATGGCGGGCTCCGCGGCCAGCGGGTTCGGCTCCTGCCCCTTCTTGCCCTTGTCCATCTTGTGCCGGAAGTTCACTATTATACCCCAGTCGTATTCATACTTCTCTGTTTTAACCTGAAAATGTTTGGTTGTATGAGAAGCGGAACTAGAATTTGGGTGTTTTAACTATTTTATAATATCAATATTAATGCAAAAAAATTAACAATGTAATGTTTCCAAAACATATTATCTTACAAAGTTTCATTTTGGAGAAAGGAATTAAAAATTGTCAAAATGGGGTCAATAATCTATGATAATGTCACATAACTAACCAATATAGCGTAATTGTAATTGTAGGAACACGAGATACTGCGTCCATTTGAACCTTAATGTGTATTATGTTAAAAAATATCACAAGAAAGAAACTATTACTAAACTTAAATCACTCAAAAGTGAAAAGGGAAAGGGTTCCCTACTATACTTAAATCACTCAAAAGTTTTTACGATATGAAAGGGTTAACAGTCAGACCTTGGCAACTATTTTACATAATTTTAACTTTAATCAATTGAAATAAGAGTTAGAACTGGTGAAACATTCCAATAAATAACATACCTTAACTAATCTACCAGGTTGTAAGAACGGCTTGAGATATTCAGGTCGGGTGATGAAGGAACGGAATTGTGCCCCCAGCAAGTCCAATTGCGATCTAATAGTGCAGTACGCTGCTATCGAATGCTCCTGCTGTACTGTTAGGGCATCGTATTCTTTCTGCTTTAATTTCACCTCTGAAAATAGTGTAATAATGTAATAACAGAGACTACAGTATTCAAAATGGCTGTGAATAATTTTTTTTTATGGAGTCTGCAACGCGTCCATAAGCGAAAAATAAATAAATAACATCTGTATAACTGTTTTTATAATGTGACATGCAATAAACAATTCAATTTGAATTTAACTGCTCAACAACATATATATACAGTTTTATCTATTTTTATAAACACTAACAATATTAAGATTTAAATTCATGCACCTATACTGTATTTTTCTGACTGTAAGCTTTTCTGATCCATTCGACATTCCTATCCTATCTCGCTTCCTTTCAAAATCCATACGTTTCCCTACCTTTTCCTTGTCTGTGGCTAATGTACAAGCCGTACAAAGCCAAAAAAGCAAAAAAAAAAAAAAAAAAAAACAACATATTTTTCATTCTTGTCTTATTCATAGCCCATTGAGACATGACAATATTTTATTTGATTTCATAAGAAAATATTTTAATTTCCATTATGACCGATAAATAACGTGGTTTTACTCACTGTCTATTAGGTCTGGAATGGCGGCCTGATTCTGGAACTGGAAGAAACTTCTTTCCAACATGTACTCTGGGTTTATTTCTTCCACTCTGAGAAGGTTTAGGACCTGTAGGATACATAGACGTGACATCAAATTTTGGCTAAATTTATTGTCTGAATTCACTTACGTGACAATTTACCGCAGTAAACTTTTAGTGATAAGCAAGCAATCTTAAGTTACAAATAAGTTGAAATGTGAACAGCAATTTTTTTCAATGCCTCTGCCAACAAGTGTTTTGCCTAAAAGAGACTATCAAGATCGCTATGTACAGTCAACGCTACATAAAGTTATATTTTATATTAAATGATCTGCCGTTATCCTATATGACGTAAAGATTCATGATTACACTTTTATGGCGTTAACTATACACAGAAAACATGCCCACGACTATTCTTCAAGCTTTTTTCTTTGTCAGTATATTCTAAGGTCCATACCATGTTATACGTGAGATGGAATGCAGAGTTGATAGGGTCAGCCTTGCCCTGAACCATTTCCTTTACAACGGACGGCGTGACCTTCTGGTCGATCATCAGTATCACGATACCCTTGTCGTCCAAACCTCGACGGCCAGCACGCCCTGACATCTGGATGTACTCGCCAGATGAAATCTGAGACAATGAAAACGAAAAATACCTTTATTCAAGTAGATTTATGACAAGAACTTATGAAACGTCAAATTATGCAGGTACTAATAATAGAATCTACCACCGTGTTGGGAAGCTTGTTTTCTACCGAGAAGACCCGGCAAGAAACTCGAAAGTTACAAATCCTATGGTATTCATCCATCTTGTCCTATATATTAAAGTAGACTAGAAAACGAAAACTTTCGACAATTCCTATCTATTTTTTTAATCCATCGTCATCAGCCTCTTGCAGTCCACTGCTAGATATAGGCCTCTCCAGTTGTTCGACACTTAGTTCAAACATCTGGATACCCATAATCGCCACGCTGGGTAGGCGGGTTGGCCATCGCAGGGCGGAGCTTCTCGCTCCGGTTAATTTTAATCCATAATTTTAATTATTCATTTGTTAACTTTAAACATGTAAAGGGACAAATTAAACTTACGAATCTGAAGTCTTTGCCATCGAATTTCTGGCAACTTGTGAACACGACAGTTCTGGCAGGCATGTTGAGTCCCATAGCAAAGGTTTCTGTTGCAAACAAAGCCTGTAACACATAAAAACTTTGTATGAGTTGGAAGATTTTGGAAAGTAACACCTTAATTAGGATAGATCCGGTGTCATAGTACAGTATTCAGTACCAAGCTTCGAATGAAAACGAAAACGTTGTGTTAAGAATTAAGGTGATCAAAACAGAGTCTCATGCTATCTCGCTCCTAGCAATTGTCAAAACGACTGCAAACAAACATTGCGCGCGCTCCAATAACAAATGAGCGCATTTCGCGTATGCTAGAAACATGCTGAACATTCGTTTGTTACCTGTAGGTAAGTTACCTTTCATTAACAAGTCATGTGGAAAAATTAATGTCAGTTACAAAAATATAATATGTACTATTCAACTTACCTTTATAAGACCAAGACCGAAGAGAATCTCAATAGTTTCCTTCAGGATCGGCAGCAGCCCTCCATGATGGATGCCGATACCGCGGCGCAAGAGCGGTATAACATTCTCCACCTGAGGTAGCTTACGGTCTTCTTCCGACAGAACATCCATTGCATTGTTGAATACTTCATCAACTAACTTCTTCTCTTCGACTAAAACACATTGTTAGAAACGTTTAAATAAACTACATACTGTAAATTCTGTGAAATGAAAATTAAAACCAACCAAGGTTTTAAGCAAAGGTTTCTCCTGGTACTATTAGTACTAGATGATGACTGAGGACGTCTACGCGTCTCCTAGAACACGCAGACCCAGAAAGAATTTAAAAAAGTTAATTTTCTAAATTAACCTGGCTGGGAAACATTCTTTGGATAGTTTCCGTTCATAGGTAGTGGGTTATCTAAATATATACCACCCTAGTAAGGGTGTCACATGTACTACAGAAGGACCTTTCACCTTACATACCTTATAAAAATAAAATATTGTAAAAACTAGTAAGTTTTTGCAATATTTTATACTGAACAGTCATCATCATCATCAGTTTACCTCACCACAGTTCACTGCTGGACATATAGGCCTCTCCAGTTGTTCGCTACCTTGGGCAAACATCTGTAGGACTTACAAACAATCGCCTCGCTGGGCAGGTGGGCTGGCGATCGCAGGGCGTAGCTTCCCGCTTCGTTGACGCTTCTGACCGTTATAGGCAACTAGCTGTGCTCGCGACTTCGTCCGCATGGAATAGTTATTTTTTCCCCGTTTTTTTTTACATTTTCCATTATTTCTTCACTCCTAATAGTTGCAGCGTGATGTTATATAGCCTAAAGCCTTATTCGATAAATGGTCTACTCAACACAAAAATATTTTTTTTAATTCGGACCAGTAGTTCCTGAGATTAGCGCGTTCAAACAAACAAACTCTTCAGCTTTATAATATTAGTTAAGAAGTTAAGATTTATATTTTTTTTTTTTTTTTTTATAGTGGCTCGACATAATGGCTTCCCTACGCCTGATGGAAAGCGAAAGAGAAACCCAAGTCGCTGTGACAACGGGCAAGTAACTGGTCAGTTACCTGTCAGTTGCCACCGCCATGTCGGCCCAACCCTAACCCCCCACGAGCTCCGGAAACCCTACTCACCGGCAGAAACACGACCCAGAGGTCATTTGACTGCGGTATTCTATAGGGTGGAGGTCCTTCCCCGGACGGGCGGCTCAATTCGAGCGAAAATTCGCTATGCCCTACCTCTCTTATCTTATACTACTACTACTACTACTACTACTTATATCCCAAGTGAATACAAAAACTTACTAGTATTGAAGTCCAACTTGGCCATTTGCATAGCGTACGCCTCGCAATCCTTCTTGCTGAAGCTGAAGATGATGACGGGCGCGAAGTTCCGCTCCATGATCATCTTGACGATGTTGAATATGTTGGTCTGGTTGTTGCCGCGCGGCCCGCCGCGGCGGCCCCGCTGGTCGCCCCTGCCCGCGTCGCCCGCGTTGCTCAGCACCGCCATCGCAGTGTTGAAGTTGTCCTCTTTGAACATACCCTGACAAATAATTACTTATTAATTTTTAATTATGTTTCTTATGGGCATATCCTAAAGAGGTTTGCCGTAGGTGGCGAGCAGCTGGAGAGGCCTATGTCCAGCAGTGGACTGCAATAGGCTGATGATGAAGATGTTACTCACGGTAACTCATTTTTCTACAAAACTTTTTCAACTTAACTTTGGGGCCATGCATAAATGATATGACATCATCGACTTAAGGAGGAGGGAGGGGATCCGTGAAGTGTGACGTCCAAGGTAGAAGGAGTCTCACAAAGGGGACCAGCTGTGACAAGCATACTCTTATGTTTGTAATGAAATGATCAAAACAGTGAAAGTAGTGTTGTCCCTAAGTAATTCATAAAAAATGTCAAATGAATTCAGTTATTTAAACTATTGTGTCTGGAAATCTAGGTTTTACAAGGTTAAATCTCACCTTTTCATCAACAACCAAATGTATGCCGTCTCCTCCAGCCGGGAAGATGTAATGCTGCAGTGGCGTTGGTCTATACTCTGTGTAGACCACATGACATGGCTGCGAGTGAAGACGGCAGACCCACTCCGCGAACTGACGCGCGTTTGGAATGGTGGCAGACAAGAATACATAGTGAACATTGTCCGGTAGAAGGATTAGTGTTTCTGAAAAAAAAACACAGTTTAAATTATACATGCAGTAACAGGACTATTGAACATTATGTAGTCTACATCAAAAAGATAGTATCCTAGTCTGATTGGGTGTGTTAATGGCCACATTCTGAGTTATCCTCGAGATATGCTAAAAATATTACAAATGGTTACACTACTACTGTTAAAAAAAGTGCTACTTTCCTTCACAATGTACAATAATGATTAAATTTTTTCAGTATTACCTAAATAACAGTATCTGGTACATTCCTTAATTCAATATAGTCATACCTTCCCAAACAACACCTCTCTCTTTATCCCTCATGTAATGGATTTCGTCAAACACCACCCAACCTACTTCCCTCATGATTTCTGAACCTCTGTACAACATATTTCTTAAGATCTGTAACAATAACATATTTATAAAAATAATATACCTTAACAAATAATATTTATAATTATTACACATAAAATAATGTATAAAATGATTTATTTACATTAATTGTGACAACAATACCATGGTACCTACACCATGTTTATATATTTTTCATGTCGCGTACGGTACGTTTCAACAGAAACTTCTTACTGCACACACTTGGGCTTTGGAATGAGCTCCCCGCCGAGGCTCTCCCCCGAGACTATAGTATGGGGTCCTTCGAAAAGGTTGTGAAGAGGTTTTTAAAGGGTAGGCAACACGCATGTGATACCCCTGGTGCCGCTGGTGTCCATAGGCTGCGGTAACCACTTAACATCAGGCGGGCCGTAGGCTTGTTTGCCACCCAGTAGTATATAAAACAAATGTTATGTAATTTATTATAATATGTATTTAATGTGAAACTGAACTGGGTATAATAATACATTTTACCCACTCTTTTTAATCTTACCTCAGTAGTCATAATAAGGCATGAAGCCGATGGATTGATGGTCACATCACCCGTAATAAGTCCCACATCATGGAACTCTTCAGAGAATTCCCTGTACTTTTGATTGGACAGGGCCTTTATGGGAGTGGTATATATTACCCTTTGTTTGTTCTTCAGTGACAGTGCTATAGCATACCTAATTGAATAAATTATGGTTAATTAATTGTCAAAACAAAATGATTAATATAATAAAGAGTTTTCAGTACAAAAACATTTTTGAACAAACAAAAACAGACTTCAATATGATGACAATGGGACCAACTATACAGTACATACACCTTTCAAACATAAAAATAATTACATATCCAATTTGGTTCACATTTCTCAGAGATATCTGGTAACAAAATACAAAAACAAATCCATTGAATAATTTAATTATTGAGATCTTCCTTTTTTAAAAGTCTGTTAAGAATATGTTTTCACTCATCAAGTACATAACAATTACTGATTAGAATTCACTTACTCAGCCACCACTGTCTTTCCGGCAGAAGTATGTGCAGAAACCAATACTGACTGCAAATTGTCTATACACATGATTGCTTCCTTTTGAAACGGATCTAAGATGAAGCTGTACTGTTTAGCTGGCTCACTGGAGACTGGGATGAGTGGAGCGTAGTCATGGTTTGGGGGTATCGCCACTTCATGCGTGCAGCCTTCATGAGTCTCCAGGGTGTGTATGAGGATCCGTGAATTCAAGAGGTCTAAACTGCAAACAAAACATTGAGCTTTAGTACATTTATGAGGCAAAGACACAAGATAACATACATCTAATAAGATGTATGATTATTATATTATATATTGAGAACCAAATAAATGATTTCCTTACTTTATTTCCTTGATCAGCTCAGCATCATCTTCATCTGGTTTAACTTTTTTCGTTTGTGTTGTATCTGCATACTCAACCTCCTCGTGAGGTCTTTTACTACTTATAGGAGTTTTATCATGATTTTCTTCACTGCATAACAAATATTGAATAGATATTAATAAAACATTTAAGTTAAGTATGAAAATAAATATTTTGTAGGTTATGTTTAAACATACGATTTATCTTCCTCCTTTTTCACATTTGGAAACTGGACTGCAGCTTCAGTGTTTTCCTCGTCTTCAAAACAATCAAAAAGATTATTTATATCCGCCATTATCACCCTAGATAGTCAGTTATTAATTATTCATTGCACAAATAATTCTTCAAACCAAAAGCATAATCAATCTTGAATGATTGATTGACGTTTTGGTATGTCACAGTCTCACAGTCATGTCATTCATACGTCTCAAAAGAAGTCGTCCAAAGCGATGATAAAAGCATGGAAGTATCAAGTACTTCGTATGTGTCTAAGCATAGCTTTGGGCATATGTTTTTTTAACAAAGTTTTTTCTTGACACCTGAAGCCAGAATAGCTTTTTTATAATGATGAAATTCCAAAAAAGGCACTTGCCTTTTTTCATTTTCATTCCATGACTAAAATAAAGATCAACCGTCCAGGACAACTACCAACAACCCATAAATATCATATCTATGCTACGACTATTCCATGGTCTCCGATCTGACCTCTCTGAACGCTCTATCCATGCTCTAGCAAAAGTGAGTCTCCCCTGCTGACCCGCCAAGCCCAAGCCCAAGCAAGTCGTTCCCTAAAAAGCATGGACGTATACCAAGTCTACAGATAACACCACAAAATTGTTAATGACAAGTTGGTATCAGTATTATGCATCGCATTACGATCGGATAATTATCGTTACTTTTTATATAAATGGCAACATTTAGTATGACTCAATGGTCACGTGACTATGTAAGATGCTTGGGTGTACGATTTGATTGGTGCATTTCTGAGGATTTCTTCTGTAGACTCGCTTGCTTCGGTGTAGCGTGTATCGAGAATTATTTTTGTGATTATTTTGTTTCCCGTGACTGAAAAACATTACAACAATGTCGTCAAAAACAAAAAAGAGTGTGACATCGTCTACAAACATAAGTGTGGTGTCATCAGTGCAAAGCCCACCACAATCAAGCACCCCTGTTGGTAGCCGCCCTTCCAGCTCTGCCGGCCGGCCCAGCAGCCCACTAAGTCCAACAAGACACAGCCGTCTCCAGGAGAAAGATGCACTACAAAACCTCAATGACCGCTTGGCAGCATACATTGATAAAGTCCGTCAACTCGAAAGTGAAAACTCTGGACTTCGCCGAGAGATCCAAACTACACAGGAGGTGGTTACTCGTGAGGTTTCCAATATAAAAGGCATGTACGAACATGAGCTTCAGGATGCCAGAAAATTGTTAGATGATACATCAAGAGAAAAAGCTAAATTGGAAATAGATTTGAAGAGGTTGTACGAGGAGAACGACGACCTGAAGAAACGGTATGTTTACTTCTATGAACATTTTTTAATTTTAAGAAATTCCATAAATAACCCTTTCGGTGAATATTATTAACATCTTGGTAGCATTTGTTATTCCTTCCGGCTAACCTTAGCGTGAAGTTTACGTCATCGGCGGCGTTTCGAAGCGGGCGCGGTGACGAGCGCGCGCGACCTCGCTTTTACGACACAGTGACATCATACCTACTTTTAACCAAACCAATCACATACTTAGAAACCCCAAGACACTAACTGACAAGCTCAACATTACAATATATTAGACAACAACTGTTTGTAAACAAAGATATTACATCGTGTTGGTCACATCAAAGTAGCAAAATCATCATGATTATCAACACGTTTATCATAATGAAATGTAATAAGATATCAACAAATACCAGTTTGCAGCATGAACTGCAAGCAGAGTTGTTGAAGTTCAAAATTAAACAGCCCAAATAAAAATCTATTTGTGTCAAGGTAAAGATGTGTGTTGTCATATCGTCTTAATTCAATGTCTGTTGTTGTTTATCCAAATTAAACTTGGAACAAATGAATGTTACATTTAATTTGACATTGCTTATGCTGCATGCAGGACTTAATTAGTAAACCAGTTTGGAGAAGTCGATAATAACAATGGTTTAAAACTTGCAATTTTTCACATAGGTAATAATAAATGACCTGTTTTTATAGCTTGGAAATGGTATATATTTTTTATACATAGTTTGTTATTATATTATACTTAATATACAAGCGGTTGCTTCATAATTTATAACAAGCACAATAATATCACAATCCATATGGCTGGTTTGGGATGCTACCAACAAATCAAGGATAATATAGGAAATTACCCTATTCTATACCAATTATTATTTGTACAATATTTAAATAACATTATGTCATGTAATTATATATTATGGAGTAGCACTGAAGGCCACACATAAACTTATTATTCCTTCATTTAAACAACTTAGAACTTTAAGTCCAGGGAAAAGTGGAAATTGGTTCACCAACAAGAGCAAAGTTCTTAAATTGTGAATCAAGCTACCATTATCTGACAATGTTCCCAAAACAATTAGTCATCCATTATCCATTGAATTAATAACATTCTTTCATTCAATTTTAATGTATTTTAATGACCTTGTGTACTGTATTGAACCCTGCCTGGATGTTAAATTACATGTATGACAAAAAGCAGGATAAATATAAAATGCCAGAAATATAATCCAAGGTAAATCCAATAATGCGAATATACCTTTATTTACTGTGTTTTCCACACACAAGTGCTGCAAACAATTTGCTATTACCAAAATGCTTTTACAGTAGACTTAAAACTAATTATCTTGTATTTGTTATCTTTTCTACTTGAATAAAATGAACAATACTATTCATGATATTCCATACAAATTAACATACATTCACTTAGATTAAATGTACTATAACTATGCACTAAACTGAGTTGCCAGAAGATAATCAATTGTTATCATGATCATGAATCATCAAACTCACTATTATTATGTATTGATAGTGAAAAGGATATCTAGACAGATGTTTAATTTCAAGTTGTTTTCATGAAGAAACTAATCAATTCATCATCATCATCATCAGCCTATTGCAGTCCACTGCTGAACATAGGCCCCTCCAGTTGTTCGCCATGTATGGCAAACTTCTGGAGGATATACCCATAATCGCCACACTGGGCAGGCGGGTTGGCAATCGCAGGGTGTGTAGCTTCTTGCTACAGTGACGCCGCTGCCCGTCATTGGCCTGTGTTATTTAGCTACGCATTCTATCGTGATGGTTTTACCGTCACCAGTCGATTTGCCAGAGCCTCATTTGTTGTTCGGCAGGATGCACCATGGGCAGGTGAGGATGGCAAAAGGTTATAGGTCGCACCCTAACATCCCAACTAACTAATCAATTACCACCACTGATTTTAATGTGTTTACTTATTGTATAACAAACCCCATATCATCCTGTGGGTGTTCGTTCTAGAAGACCACTAAGGAATAATCAGGAAATAGGCAAGAATGTTTACCTGGCCACAAATTAACACTACTTATTTTAATGTTAGTTCTATTAAGTTTATCTTCTATATTATGTATTTACTGAGATACAGGCAGATTTGTTGCCTACTTCAGACTCCAGTCTCCCACAATATAATTACGTTTGTGTGAATAATATTCTACTGTGATATTGGAATGTATTGTGGAGATAAAATAAACTATTTTATTATTTATTTATTACTTATACACTTATAACTATAACTTTATTCCAAAAGAGTAAATGACTAGTTAGTGACAGCTCAATCTATTGCCACCGGTTGATGAGGGCATGTGCTGAGCTGATGACCCTCACTGCCAGCAGTTTTCCTGCTTAGGTAAACTACTCACACAATCCGCCATATAAAATCGTCGAATACGCCATACGATTTGTGATCTCTCGATATTTGTTAGTTAAAAAAATATCTAAGTTAGTATTTTATTATGTATTGTTATGATATAAACTTACTGCCTTGTATCAAGTCATTTCCTTATCAGTAATTTACGAACTGTGTGAAATAGGATTATTTTGTTGAATCGTCGTTTTAACCTTGGCTCACTTTTAAAAACCGCGTTTTTTGGTTGAATACGCTGACGCGGCGTATATTTTTAATGTTGATAGGTACCAATTTATAAAACTCCTTTTGGTTTTAGACTTTTAGGCAAAGATCAAAGTGCTAATTCAAACTTAAATAATTTTCTATTCTAAACAGTTATGATTGGCGACCTTGTCCCAGTTAAAACTTATTCTTACAATATTGAATATATATGTTATGGACCAAGTGATAAATGTAGCATTATATATAATGCCCGGGCATTCTGATAAATGGCCAATATGAGAGGGCAATTTGATAATCATTATTAAAATAATCAAATTGATCGGGCATTATAAATATTGTTTATCACCCTTTGGGCAGAGTAATAAAAACATATTTTGTGACTATTTCGCAGTCTCCTGGTCCTCTGTAAGGCTTGCGTGGGGGCACAAGCCCATCCACTCCTGAGATAATATAATATGTGTATGTGATACACAGGCCAGACATTACTTCTGACTGCTCCAAGATGATGCACTCAGTAGTAATACCTACTCGGCAAATGCAGCACTATTGCATAATGATGGGAACTAAAGTCCTTAAGAGTTTTACTTAGGAAAGAAAAATTTTGCTTTAAGTTAAGTGTAGACTTTGCGATCTAGAATAAAGCAAATTACTTATCAAATCAGCTGCCCTATTAGCACATACTACTACCTGCATAAGTACATACTACTACCTAGTTCCCGTCGACCAATGGCAGTACTGTCCCCTAACTCCTAACCGTTAAGGAGTTCCATGGCTACATCATCAGCACCAGATGTTGACGCCCGGTAGCATATGCCTGAGTAGGATATGATTACGTAACAAAATCACCATATGAGCATGCAACTTTGGTTGTTGCCCTCAATTTCTTCCGGATACAATCATCAGATCCTGACTTGGTGATAATGGGACCACTTCGGAAGTGTCGAACTAAAAAAAATTTTTTGACATCCATCTACATATAATTGACGGAAATATCGGTGAACATACATAAAAAATTATACATACAGACGAATTAAGAACCTCCTCCTTTTTCGCAGTCGGTTAAAAAAACATTACCGGATACATCGATCTCCGAATAAGTAAGTGATTAGTTACGCGTGCGTTCCTGCCCTTTGCTTTATTATCAAATTGCCTAATTGCCAAGTAGCAATACAATAATGACCGGCAATGTGATAAATAATGAAGTTTAGATAGTAAATTATTACTTTGCCCAATAGAACTTGACATTATTCATAATGCCCTAGCATTATAAATAATGCCCGCATTAATCACTTGGTCCATAACATATACAACATTACCAAAATTGTTGCATGTTTTTTTTCTAAATAGCAAAAAGTCTAAATCATGTTTTGCTTGTAATAATGACAATTAAAACTGTTTAATTATCTTTAGCCTCATTAATGATAGTCAATATAACCATTATGTCGATAATGCTTTTTTTTTGCAAACCATACTCAGAGCGCGTAAAACCGCGCGCGAATATTGGTCATTATGAGGCTGTTGACCCTGAAGTATTATCTCACTGGACGCGTAAGCATTGACTATTACCCTATGGCCATGCTTTATTTTCTCCAAGAATGATATGCAGAGCAAACAATAAAATCTTGGAACTACAACTGAGCATTCAAGCAGTAGGTAGGTATGTATTCATCACTGTTGCCCCTCTTCTTAATGCATATTTAGTTTTTCGTATATTTTCTGTTAATATGATAATAAATGGTTTTGTACCTACTCTAGATCGGTTCCCACATTACGCTATATCGTGGTAAGAAAAAAACACGGCCACGCGATCTATTTTTACACCGCCTGCACCGCCGCATTTAATCGACGACGATGAGCGATGAAAGTAAACAAAATTATCTAAAAAAATTGGTACAACAATCACAACTTGAATCCAGATTCTTGTTAGCCTTGCAGATAAAAAATAGCATAACAATGCATGCTAATATAAACTTTATTTGCAACCCCCACATTCGATCTCCCACATCGCACGCTATATTTACCTTTTAGCTAATATTTTGCACATGTTCCGTATCTAAGAATTTCCGTCTTATTGGCCGTTAGTCGTTCCGTTTGTCCTTATTTTAAAGGTTAAGCTAAAACCTTAAGACTAGTCATTAATCTATTCTATATGTGTACTAACACGCTAACCTTACGAAAGCTGTTTCTACGTTTCTAAACATATCCTAGACGTTATTCTAAACGTGGTTGTAAGGTTTATGAGTAGTTTTCTATTCTATACAGCCGAGTTCAGTCCTGAGATCACTATGATTTTATGAGCCGCCATCAAATAAGAAAGTGCCTACTGGCGGAAAACTGGAAACTCGAGTTTGTTGGTCATTGAATTCGATACAAAAATGATGTAGCGCGTGGGTGAGCCGACATCGAATCCTCGGCTTTAAGACTTACATCATTATCATTGGTATTCTGAGAATTCAACCTTGAAAAGAATACTAATATTAGGGGCTTACTTAATCGTTTTGTCGTAGGTACCGACCGACACTGGTCAATAATAATGTCGTCATTGAGTCTACATCATACCTAAATAAAATATGTTTGCGTAAGCATCGTTTAAACGGGTGACGTTTTATCAATAGTGTCTTCGGTTGGAATCAACCGCCATTTTTAGTTATTTTTGGCAACCGGGCGCTATTCCACAAGCTTGCAAGTAGGTCAGTCGACTTCCCCCTTTCTCTTTAATTTCCCTTGATCACGCAGTGCCGCCATAAATGTAAATCGGCCAAGGCCCCCATGCGGGCTGGTGGCCCCCGCGTCGATAGCGGCGTCGCAGCGCGGGAATCGTTTGAAAAATCTACAGCAGCTGGCATTATCACAGACTAGCTAACCAAGACTAGCGCGGGAACCGAATAACGCTGTGTTTACAAAAACATTCCGCGTGTCGTTGCGCAAGAGCGCGCTCAGACGCGATTCGGCGTTACCCTTGGATGTCATGGTTGTCGGTTTTCAATAACTTGACCCTCCTTTTATGTATATGAAATTTACATCCAGGGAAACAAAAAAAAACAACTTAAAATTATGCGGAGAAGCTGCTGTTCACTCAGCAATGAATATAAATGATCAATTTCTATGATCTTTTCTTTTAAATGCTCCAGACAGTGCACGGTAGCAAAAAACTTAATCAACAAAAGTTTTCCAATGACTATGAAGATTCGGACTCGAAATCTTATGCGCGTATTATGCGCTCCAGGCGAACGTCTAAAACACGCGTCACTAAGGGTTTCTCTGACTAAATATGGAAAGTGATCTCATCTACCTATTAAATTAATAGATAGATTCTTTATGAGTTCAACATTTTTCAACTCTTCGCATACCAGAAGACGAGTGTCGCTATTTTTTTTTATTTTTTTTTTATTGTGGCTCGACGTAATGGCTTCCCTACGCCTGGTGGAAAGCGAAAGATAAGCCCAAGTCGCTGTGACAACGGGCAAGTAACTGGTCAGTTACCTGTCAGTTGCCACCGCCATGCCGGCCGAACCCTAACCCCCACGAGCTCCGGAAACCCTACTCACCGGCAGAAACACGACCCAGAGGTCATTTGACTGCGGTATTCTATAGGGTGGAGGTCCTTCCCCGGACGGGCGGCTCAATTCGAGCGAAGATTCGCTATGCCCTACCTCTCTTAATTTTCTTTCGTCACATCATTATATACCTACGACTAATGACATTCTTAAGCCGACTAAGGCTAGTTCATTTACCCTACCATTTCATTAAAATTATTCATATAGATATAAAAAACTGAAAATAAACACCTACCTAGAAAGGTATTAGTTAAAACATAGTCATCGGCGAATATGCTTTATAATTCGACCCCTTCGTGCTACATAACACCTTACATATTGCGTCCTCATCGTGTCATAAAGTACCTAATGTGATCAAATTTGAATGCTTCGTGTTATACATTATAAGTAAACATAAGCGCGTCAACTCACTGAGAGCGTCGTTAGTATTTCAGAATTAGGTTTTATACCAAATTTTTATTAAACAATGACTTTTGTACATTCTAGCCTAGACAAGAAGACCAAGGACTGCACTCAGGCCGAGAACTTGGCGCGTCACTACGAGACCCGCTTCACAGAGGAAAGCAACAAGTACAACAGCGCCCTTGCCGACAAGAAGAAGGCTCAAGATGAAGCCAGAGTAAGTATTCAGTATAGGAGAGACTTACGTGCCCCCATCAGTTCAGTCATGATGATGAGACCGCCCTAGCCGTCGCCGTAATCATTAAAAAAACTAGGCTATGCAAGCGACGTTACATTCAATAAGCAGTCGACTTCATTCATACAACAAAAAAACTCATTACATAAACCCGGTAAACATTGACATTGTATTTGATTGTTTACCAGAAGTGGCATAAAATCTTTGACACGTCGTTTGCGCAAAAAATTAGAATACGCGATCGAAATTTGTATAAAAATTCTGTATTGCTTACTAGTAATGGTTGTAAATTTAAATAACGTGTTTATCGGATTAGGTATATTTTCTTACGGCTTGTTATCTAGTTTATTGCCCTAGCAACATTTAACCTGCCCTCCTGTTCCGAGATCGGCACTAATTTTTCCTATATGCGGTATCCACTCTTAAACCCCATATGGACACTTACGGTACGGCTGATCTGCAAGTTTAAAGTCCTTCTTTAAGCGTGGTTTAAAGAGAGCTCTTTCCTCACGGTAGGTAGCGGCATGGCTATGCTCCTGGCATTACTGATGTCCATGGGCGGCGGTTACTGTTTAACATCAGACAGGCCGCCTCGTCTGCCACTAATGGCAATAAAGAAAAATAAAAAAATCTTGCGCGCTCTACCTGGCCAAAAGTGCATAGCTAAGAACTAATTCAAAATCCTCTTTGCACAGGACCTGGCCAAGGAATTGGAGAAGTTGCGCAAGGTGTACGCCGACACGCGCAAGACCTTGGAGGAGGAGATGCTGTGCCGCATCGACATGGAGAACACCGTGCAGAGCCTGCGCGAGGAGCTGTCCTTCAAGGACCAGGTGTTCCAGCAGGAACTGCAGGAGACCCGCACCCGCCGGCAAGTCGAGATCTCTGAGATTGGTAAGTTGTGATAGATGATAGGGACAACAGTTATGATAAATTTCCAATTACTACTACATACTCTTATGTCGACGAAGATGAAGACCACCAAAGCCCGACACTAAGGGAATAGCGGGAAACGGGCAGCAGCGTTTACCTGGGATGTACCTCATCATGTTTTCGCTCCAAGCCACCTCACCTGCCTGTGGTGCATCTTGCCGAATAACAAACGAGGCTCTGGCAGCAGATTGGCGGCGGTATAACCATCACGCTTGAAGGCCTAAAATACCATAGCACAGGTCGATCACGGGCAGCAGCGTCACCGGAACGAGGGGCTACGTCCTGCAATCGCCAATCCGCCTGCCCAGAGTGTGGCGATTATGGGTAAAGCCTCCAGGTGTTTGACCAAAAAAGTGAACACCTGGAGAAGCCTGGACTGCGATAGGCTGATAATGATGAGTCACTTTGAGTTAAAGAATTTTTAAAATGTCTTTAGTAGATAAACTCGACCTTTTATTTATGTCATTTAAAGTACATTTTTCTTTGAATGCATATTTCGTCTATTTATAACATTTTCTTTACTTTCAGTACTGTAAATATGTAGGTAGGCAGTTGAAATTAAAATTGAGGAAGTGTGTGTACTTTACTTCTTGGTTTGTAATTTGCAACGAAATTATTAGTTTTGAGTTTGAGGTTCGTGTATTTTTTATTATAACAACTTTATTCATTGTGTATGGCTTGAGGAGGCTTCCTTAGTACAGACCAAAATGATGTATTTGTTTCTTGTATATGACATTACTCTTGTCACAACATTTTATACTTACTTATTTACAAATAATGTTTTTTGAAAGAACATCCATGTCTCCCTCTTCTGTATATTTTAGAAAATAGGTAGCCATTTTTCCAGAAAACTTAGGAAATTTAAGATTGTTTCAGATGAGGAAAATTTATTAGGTACCTAGTCCTAATAACATTACTCATTGAAAGCCATTTATAATTACCTGCTAAGTCTATTACTGTCCTTAAGTAATTGACTAATAATTACCCATAAATTATAGCGATTGTGTTGATGAAGAAATGATGTCCAGAAAACAAGCAACATTTTTTTACAGAGGACTTTATAAAAGAAATGAAACTCAAATCATAGAAGAGTTTTAAAAGAGAATTCCCTGGATATTTGGTTAAAGGAAACTGAACTTGGTGGCCATTTTCAAGTCAACAGTTTAAATCGTTATGACGATTATAATGACGACCCATTCTGTTGATGGTACATAAATATATGAGTTGAGTGCAATACTTACCATCATCTCTACATCCTTTCAACTCGGTATAAAATGAAGGAAATAATTACTAGCCTAAAAGAAAATGGGTAGCGCTTGACCCCAACACGCCTGATGTTAAGCGACGTTATGGCCGTCGTCGTGAAGCGCGCTCATTAAACAAAAACCGATTCTCTCGCCTTTATTTGAAGAATATATCTTTTGGGGAACACAGACTGTGATGTATTTAGCAGGTAACTAAGTAACGCGAATGCTTTCAGATGGCCGCCTCGCTCAGCAGTATGAGGCCAAGCTTCAGCAGAGCCTGCAGGAGCTCCGTGAGCAACAGGAAGCTAACATCAAGGCCAACCGCGATGACATTGAAGCTCTCTATGAGAACAAGGTAAAGTACATTACTCGTACAATAACCAGTCGTAATATTCTTTTTTTTATTACTGAGTTTGCTGCCATTATCCCGAGCATGCTGCCTGTCTAACATTAAACGGTTACTGCCGCTCATAGACTTTGCAATGCCTGGGGCACAAGCCTCTACCTACAGAGAGGAAAGAATGGCTGGGAGCTCATTCCAATCAAAAAATTATTGATTTAACATACAAGTAATATAATTTATTTCTGTAAATAGATTCATGAGTAATACAAGATATAGTGTTATTTTCTAAAATTCTCTAAAGTAACCAAGAATTTGAGCTAAGCTATTATTAGGAAGTATGTAGTCTCAAGGACTTTATCATTGACCTTGCTTTAAATACCTGATTATATAGTTTCCACTAAATCTATAATAACTACAGTAGAACTGTGACTACTATTAAAATGAATGGCTATATATTTTTTAAAACAGCCTTCATAATTATGCAGATGTACTATAGCCTAGCTCTTGAGCGAAATTTAGGTAAATAGGTCTATGTACACTATTAAGTCTAAACCTGAATACTTAACTAATAAAAACGATTATAGATTGTGTGTAAAGATAATGAACCTTTTCATCGCTACCCACGACAGGCAAGGATACCTCGGTAGTATTCTACGCCCCATACTGCAGGGCGCATTACAACATTGCTTAACTAAACCATGCAAAATTCATGATTGGTTTGGGACAATGAATTTGTTGAAAATATGATCTAACTTTTTTGTTTTTTTTTTTCTGAAATAAGTTCTATTAATGATATCTAATGCCTAGAAAAAAAAAATTACTAAAGATTTCTTTCCTAAGTATAGTAACCGCTGGTATTATAACTAATAAACGTTTTCTCCGTTCAGATGAAGAACCTGCAGGCGGCGGCTAACCGCAACAGCAGCGCCGCCACCGTGGCCGTCGAGGAGCTGCGCACCATGCGCACGCGCATCGATTCGCTCAACTCCACGCTCAACGACCTGGAGAACAAGAACGCCGCTCTCAGCGTAAGTTACACATTAACAACAGACCCTCCGAAGGATATTAGCGATATAGCGAATATTTAAGAGAGGTAGGGCATAGCGAATCTTCGCTCGAATTGAGCCGCCCTTCCGGGGAAGGACCTCCACCCTATAGAATACCGCAGTCAAATGACCTCTGGGTCGTATTTCTGCCGGTGAGTAGAGTTTCCGGAGCTCGTGGGGGGTTAGGGTTGGGCCGGCATGGCGGTGGCAACTGACAAGTAACTGACCAGTTACTTGCCCGTTGTCACAGCGACTTGGGCTTCTCTTTCGCTTTCCATCAGGCGTAGGGAAGCCATTATGTCGAGCCACTATAAAAAAAAAAAAAAATCGCCCATTTGGTCATGACCTGTCAGAAACGCATTCTCTCAGCGGCCAGACCATAGCATTTATACACACCAAGTTACTTAATCTGTCATAATCATTTAGATCTTGTGTCTGTGTTTTTCAACCGTCGAGACCTACGGTAACACCCGCAGGCGGCACAAGGACCATGTAAATGTTCTACACTATAACAAAAACACAATTTTAGGGAGAAAGTTGGACTTGTCTAGTTGTTAAGCTAATCTTCCGAAGGAGATGCAATAATACAATGATTTTTGAAATTTAGAGTTAATTTAGAATAGATAGATAAAAGGCTGGTGGAGCATAAACGTAATATAATAGACAAGAAGGAGTAAAAAACAGATAATTACAAGAAGGTTAAATAACAAATGTATGGATGGGGGATGTAAGGGAGCGGCCTATCATCTTTTCGCTCCAAGCCATCCTCACCTGCCCATGATGCATCCTGCCGAACAACAAACGAGGCGCTGGCGACCGACTGATGGCGGTATAACCATCACAACTGAAGTGTAAATAACACAGGGCGATGACGGGCAGCAGCGTCATTGGAGCGAGAAGCTGCGCTCTGCGATCGCCAACTCGCCTGCCAACCGGGGCGATTATGGGTATACCCTCCAGATGTTTGCTCTAAGTGGCGAACAACTGGAGAGGCCTATGTCCAGTAGTAGACTGCAATAGGCTGATGATGAAATAACAAATATGAATACCCGTGAGTTCATTACAATGCTGTTATTCCGACGTTGGTGTGGGTGCAGAACCGCTGCCGCGAGCTGGAGCGTCAGCTGGAGTCGGAGCGCGCGCGGCACGCCGAGGACCTGGCGTCGCTGGAGCAGGAGCTGGCGCGGCTGCGCGACGAGATGGCGGCGCAGCTGCGCGAGTACGCCACGCTCATGGACATCAAGATCTCGCTGGACCACGAGATCGCCACCTACCGCACGCTGCTCGAGGGCGAGGAGGACAGGTAACATATATTTTTAGCCACTTGGTGATCAAATGGTTTCCAACCCGCCTGATTGTGAGCGGCTACCGCAGCCCATAAACGCTTGCCACCCCAGGGGCATAGCTTGCGCTTTGCCGATCCTTTAAAAACTTATTTATTTTAGACTGGAAGTGCCCCATACTGTACCAGAAAACCTTGGCAGGGTCCTCGTTCAGCCTTTTATTCAAAAGTTCTTTATGTTACATGAATACTATCTTAAGAAAATGCTCATAGTATCTTTATTCATATCGTCATAAGACGAATGAATACATATATCCAATATGTACTTACAATATCTGTAATTACAATTTCAGGATGTAATCAATTTAAAATAAACAGCGAATATACTCGTATTCATAAAATTTACGGACTAAGAACATTATTAAACACAAATTTAAGAAAATTATGTATCCATCATGTACCACAGCCAAATGACCTCCGGGTCGAGTTACTGCCAGTTGAGTAGGGTTTCCGGAGCTCGTGGGGGGCTAGGGTCGTCACTTGGTAACTGACCAGTTGCTTGCCCGTTGTCACTGCGTTTCATCAGGCAAAATGTATTTCAACATCAACATCATCAGCCTATTGCAGTCCACTGCTGGACATAGGCCTCTCCAGCCGTTCGCCCCCTAGGGCAAACTTCTGGAGGATATACTCATAATCGCCACGCTGAGCAGGCGGGTTGGCGATCGCAGGGCGTGGCTTCTTGCTCCGATGACCCTGCTGCCCGTCATCGGCCTGTGGTATTTAGCTACGCCTTCTATCGTGATGGTTTGACCGCCACCATTCGGTTTGCCAGAGCCTCGTTTGTTGTTCGGCAGGATGCACCACGGGCAGGTGAGGATGGCTTGGAGCGAAAAGGTGATAGGTCGCTCCCTTACATCCCTGTATTTACTATTAAAATGTATTTACTATTAAAATGTATTTGCTTAACCCTTATAATTCGTCCCGCAGGCTGAACCTGACCTCGCAGTCGCCGGGCCGCGAGTCCCGCGCATCCGCCAGCGGCAGCGCGGGCCGCGGCACGCCCGGCCGCCGCGCCACGCCGCTGCGCGCCGCGCGCAAGCGCACGCTGCTGGACGAGTCGGAGGAGCGCAGCCTGCACGACTTCAGCGTCACGGCCAGCGCCAAGGGCGACCTGGAGGTGGCCGAGGCCTGCCCCGACGGGACCTTCGTCAAGATCCGCAACAAGGGCAAGAAGGTACAGCACTACCTTTTTTTTTAAGAGGGCATTAGGCACCTTCATGCCGTCTCCGGGGGGAGGCGGCATGGTGTGTGGACTCACACCTCCCAAAAGGGGAGGGCATACCCACTAAACTAATGCGAGCATCGCTCGCCAGATCTCCTTCGACGTCATCTGCCGCAAGAGTTGTGGCAGATCGAGGTCCTGTGCGGCAGTGACGAGGACGGAGCGCTCATTGGCCCAGGCAGGGCAATGCCGAAGCGTATGCTCTGCCGTGTCCTCCGAGCCACTGTCGCAGTGACGGCATAGAGGATCAGGTTCTCGCTTGATCCTCAGGTACAGCACTACCTACCTTAATAAACCTTCCTTTAAACGGGGTATGAGGACGCATCATACGGGCCCGCATGGCGGTGACAACTGACTTGCGTGCCCATTCAACTTACATACAACTTCGGGTTCAGTACATGCCCATTGACGCCTTGGGTTACTCTTTCTTACAAGGTATGTATAAGGAAACCAATATTCCTAGCTACTATATAAAAAAATTTACTTACGCCGATGCTGGTGATGTTTGACCACAAGTTTGATTCGGTGGCAGTCTGCCCCTTAAACAGTGATACGAACATGCTCATGCACAAAAATGTTTGTACTGGTCAGACCCGTTATTGAACCATAGAACAAACTTCGGCTTAGTTTAGGACCAGACCCGAAATTACTCAGTAGTTGCCTAGAGTCTTAAAGTCTAGGAAACTGTGATAAGCTGTTATGCAGTTAATTCCTTTTACCATGCTAAACTGTTGTCTCATACGATTATCAAACTAAAGTAGATACTCGTGCACGCCTATTGCATGCTTTGCATTAATCTCCATCATTTAATTTTTTACTTCAGTCTTTTTTATATTTTTTATTATTATATACACGGTACCACTGAAAATCAGCGCCGCGGCGCTTGCGTCACGGCTAATGCTGAGTGGTTACCCTTTTGGTGCATTGAACTATTAGTGTATGTTATTTTATTACGTTAGATGTGCCTACCTGTGTAATACCTTCGATTTACATATTTGTTAAAACTGGCATGTATTGTTTTGCACTGAATAAACGCTGTACTATAGACACCTCCTTACTTCGCCGTATGTTTGGCGCGCGACCCTATCACCTTGACAAAAAGTGATTTGTTCATGGTCCTAAAATCGTCTCCCTCTCCTCAGGAACAAAGCTTGGGCGGCTACCAGATCCTGCGCAAGGCGGGCGACCAGGAGACGGTGTTCAAGTTCCACCGCACCGTGAAGCTGGAGCCGGGCGCGGTGGCCACGGTGTGGTCGGCCGACGTGGGCGCCGACCACGACCCGCCGCGCGACATCGTCATGAAGGGCCAGAAGTGGTTCGTGGCCGACAGCTTCACCACCGCGCTGCTCAACAACGACCAGGAGGTACAGACATTTATATGTTATGCTGATGTGCTATTCTAGTCTAATTTTTGGAAGGCGAAATATGTTAGTACAAATTGTCTTAATAAGTATGACGGAGGATGCTCTGCTGGTGATGAAGAAGGCTCAATAAGCTCCGGCAACGCGGAGAGTTCGATACCGCGAGCCTGGCCGGTCGTCATCCTTTTTCGTTCTTGTTTCTTTTTTCTGTTTATTTCGACGGCATGTCACACTGACAGCTGACAGACGATATTTGACCGCGCGGCATCGACCTCTCCCAAGTGTCAATGTCATCCACTTGACGTTCCCGATTAGCCTTAAAATAGTAACTTCGTTCGCCATAATAGAGGGCGCACTATGCCAACACTGCGACAAGTATAACAATAAGTAACTATGTTAGTACAATGATAACATATTACCTATCCTACAAAACATGTACTTAATTGGGTTAGTTATGAATAATGTTAGCCAATCCCAATGTGCGTATGTGCGCAAAATAAATTCTTGTTCACTATTGGTTGATGCGTATGGCGCGCCATGTTCGGTAGCCGTCGGTTTTACATTTGACAGTTTCCTATGAGCGAGATAGCATGAGACCCAGTTTTAATTGACTTTAACAGTCGCCCGAACTGTTGGTTTATTTAGATCAAGAAAATGGTAAAAATCTTCTCGTAGTAAATATAATTTTCCCCAGTTATATATTTAGGACTATGATGTGTGTAAGGAGTGTCATATAAAGTTGTAACATCTGTCTGTCGCAGGAGGTGGCGGTGTCTGAGCGGCAGCGGCGGCAGGTCAGCACCAGCGCGCAGCGGCACCGCGAGCTGGCGCACAAGTACCCGCGCCGCGAACAGGCACGTCCACAATACTAATCATCCACAAATACTAGCAAAACAGCAGTGCCTTTTAAGGGCCCTCCCATAAATTCATCGTCATCAGCCTATTGCATTCCACTGCCGGACGTACGGCTTTCCAGTTGTTTGCTACTTGGGTAAAACGTCTGGCGAATATAATATCCATAATCCCTACATTGGGCAGGCTGGTTTTTTTTTATAGTAGCTCGATATAATAGCTTCCCTACGCCTGATGGAAAGCCTAAGAGAAGCCCAAGTCGCTGTGACAACTGGCAAGTAACTGGTCAGTTACCTGTCAGTTGCCATTGCCATGCCGGCCCAACCCAAACCCCCACGAGCTCCGGAAACCCTACTCACCAGCAGAAACACGACCCGGAGGTCATTTGGCTGCGGTATTCTATAGGAGGTCCTTCCCTGGACGGGCAGCTCAATTCGAGCGAAGATTCGCTATGCCCTACCACTCTTGTTGGCGATCGCAGGGCGCGTCTCGCTCCGGTGACGCTGGGGATGGGTCAAAAGTCCTGAAACTAATTTGATGTCAATTTTGGAGGGCCTCTAAAACCGAATGAGAAGAAGTTTGTATCGCACAAGAGTGTCCGGAGTCCTACGGTGCGACTGGTACTAACATTGCCGTTCACATTGCAGCTGGGCGAGATCCGGGAGGGCGACGAGAACTGCCGCATCATGTAACGCGAGCCAGTGCCTCACGCTTCAGAGGGAGCTAGCCATTATGCCCTGTGGGCAACCTCCTCACAACCCGCTCTATTTCTTTAGAATGACAGATGTTAACGTTGCGCAAGGTATACTCCGATCCTCAACACGTGTCTAGCTCCAATAAATAAAATATTTAGTCAAATTTTGTGTTCAAACATAAGTTAAGGAATAACAATGACTGAATGAATTATATAAAACTATATTCATTTAATGTTAGCAAAAACATTTGTCAATATTTTTAAACATGGCGAGGACATAACAACATTGGTAATGAGACTGTACCGTCTGCCGCGCTAAAGAAATCTACTACTTAATTCGTCGCCTTACTATGGCCTTTCCTGTATCCATGTCGAGTTGTAAATGTGAACAAAGTACAAAATCCCGTTCACGATAATGTGGGTAAGTATAGAAATATGAAAGTTTTATTATTTTATTTCCCCACCCTCACAATGCACTAGATTATAAGTAATTTTATGTCCTTAATAATATAATTTAAAGTATACATCAAATAACAGATGAATCATAGTAGATAAGATCTACTAATATAATCGTAATCTTAGTGACACGACTAGAGAACATAATTGTATTAGGTTAAGGTCGGTTGACAGTATAACACTGGCATCAATTTAGCATAAGTCACAGTTACTGAAACTAATGATTGCTATTTAAAACGAGATAAACAGGTGCAAGTCTCAAATAAAAGGCTCTCATAATGTAAGAAGAAAAGATACAGCATTTATACAAATATTGTTTATGTCTTTAATATAATTTTAATACTAAAACGTTGAATTGTCAATATAACCTTCTTTTTTTTTCTTGTATAATTCACAAGTTTGTTTTTTTTTTCGTTTGTAATCAAAAGAGGATTGAATCTGATTCATTTAAATTGCCATTTTTCGGTTTTGGAAATCATGAGACCTTTTTAGTTTGGACTCGGTTTATATCTTCCATATTATGTAAAAACATATTATTACAAATAAAATTATATTTAGGTTTAATTGAGAGTTTTATTGCTGTTTCTTATTTCTATTCATGCGACATTTTTTTTTGCGCTGTGCGAGTCTTAGGAACTTACACCATATAACGGTGCCTATTCGCCGTACATATCCCTGCTCGTCCGGTGATAGAAAGAGGCAGGAGGAATCAAATTAAATAATTCCGTCGCACACTCTCCAAAATGCAACCGATAGAATGCCGACAGACAGGCGACTTTACGACGGTGTGACATTCTCTTTTCTCATCATGTTTTTGCAGGGCTATTACGAAAAATAATTTTTCTTTGATTTAATGAAAATGAACACTCAGATGCGTCCTTTATTGCTTCTTCCTCAAAAACATACAATGTACAGCAGACCGACAAGGATCTTTGGATAAGTTAGATACTTGGCAAAATCGGAAGTGGCTCTTCAATCCAAATCGAAAAATGTGCATGTATTTTTTTAATTTGCACGTTTTTCGATTTTGCGCCAAATTTTTTTACAGCATTGAACCTCCTCTATACAGTTAAATCTGTATTTTATATCATATCTGAAGTGCGCCAAAATATTCTTGTACATATATGAGACCGCCACACAACTACCAACCCTATTTGTACTAAATTATTTTCAAATTCGAATAGGGATTGCCGAGATAAGGCCGGTCACATACACCCACGTGCCACAACATCTTGTCGGTCCGTAATAGCGATGGGTCGTTATCGGTTTTTGAGATAACGTAACGTAAGCGTTATGTGATTTCCAATAACTAGTTTCTTAACTAGTGATTTTTATAACTAGTTATTTTCACAACGTTCTGAAGCAAACGTGATAATTGTAACGTAAAATCGTTTGGTTAGGTAGCAGTATAACTTACGCTCGTGTTTCATTTAATACACGAAAGAAAGGATCGATTTTGTTGCGATCCTTTTTTTTAGGCGCGTTTTACATTACTCGTTTTACTCCTTTACGTTGTCAAAGCTATGTGTAAGGTGGTCAATGTAAAACGTCGTTTTCATCTTGTCATTACGAATATTGTAAAACCAGTGATTTTGCGTGAGTAGTAAAAGTAGCCAAACATCGACGCTATGCCTTAAACATAAGAGTGAATTCGATTTAACTTTATGGCGTTGTGATTAAAAGAGTTATTGAAGACTGATGCCTATTTCGATCGTTTAAATGGCGTTATGAATATCACTAGTTTTTGTTGTAGTGGAAAACGAGTGATCACTGTTCGAGCTCGTAACTGCATATATAACCAGTTATGGTTAATAACGCCCATCGCTAGACTCCGTAATGGGCGTTCACTCTTTTCGTCAATAATCGTATAGGCGACAGATGGCTGATGACAGAAATGTGGCGAAATCTCTTGTTGGGGGGAGGCCAAGCCAAGATCCACTTCGGGTCTAAACGACTCGCATAGTACATATGTAAAAAATATAAAAAATCGGGTCTAGGTTACTTAACTACAATAAGATTATATAGGTACGTTTAGTTCTTCTATATGCATTATTAATTAATCTTTACATTTTATTTACCCTTTTCTCTTAACATGATAATAGATATATAATCAATTGTCTAATCAAATTTATTAAGATTTTTTGAGTTACGAGATAATCGATCAATTGATGAAGTTATGAATGATTGTTAAAACAAAAGAACGCATCACTATAGTTGATCATAAAAAAGTAAAATGTCATAGTGACTTTGACGTGTAAGCATGGTACCGGAGAATCCGGAGATTGTTGTTACTTTTGTTTGTTTGGAATAAACTTTAAATAAAACATATTTAAATAAGTACGTAAATGGAAAAAGGTATGTGGACAAATATTAACTATCAGCTGAACCAATTGTTCGACAGCTTTGTCATTATTGCATTTAATTCACTTTTGTGTAAAACCGGTGTGAACAATGTCATCAGTAGACATCGGATTATATGCACTATCAAAATGCCAAAATATGCATGCAAATATGCACTAAAAAGGGGCGAAATATGCACAAAATATGCACAATCAAAAAACCATTATTAGAATTAACTTTATTTTCCCAATACATATATAGGTAATATTGGTTGTAATTCTAGTGACAATATACAATAACATATTTCTCGGCATATTTCGTTATTTAATTGATGAAAAGGAATATTGCAAGCAACAAATAATTCACATAGATCTTTGTTGAATTCTATTTTCTGTTTAGTATCTGAATTAGAAGTCGAAATATTAGGCAGTAATTGTTGTCGATTTATTGTAGGTTTTTGTCTTGCAGCTAAATGGGAAGCAGTATTCACACGTTGATCGATCTGATATTTTTTCGTAAATTGACCTGGGTAACATTTTATCCAAGATTCCATTAAAGTCTGGGTATCACGTCTAACACGTATAAATACTAAAATAAACACTGTCAATGAAAAAGTACCAAAATATGCAATAACGCTATAAAAATAAATATTAATATAATATTAATATAATATTCCGTAAGCTTGTTTGCCACCCAGTGGTATAAAAAAAAAAAAAAAAAAAAAAAAAAATGGCATTATATGCGTTTGCATATGCAAACATGCAAATGCATATAATCCGATGTCTAGTCATCAGTTTTGCAATTTTATTGGCTTACCCGATCATAATAATGGTCCAAGTTATGCCAAACCACCACTTTAACACAATAATATTGTGTAGATTCCCTAATATACCCTATATTATAGGGTATGTTCTAGGATTCTAACATTCTCTCAAACTAGTCTAGGACAATAATTCTAAAGATTAGGTAGATATTCTTTATTGCAAATAATCCAAACATTTTACAAACAGAGAAGGTAGTGCAGACAAGTAGTGGTACAATTTACTAAATGTTACAATGGACTAAATGTTATATTAGTTTCTATCTATTTCTTGAAGAGCAATCTCCTACCAAACAATGTGTTGCAATAGGCGTTTCAGACTTATTATGATGTAATTGGTCAGTCACTGCACTCAAATCACAAATTAAAGTAAGATTCCACTTTTCTTTGTGCTGGAGTCCTGGAGAAAATACATTTTCTTGGAACACCACAACGCAGGTATGTGGGACTCACACCAGCCTCAAGAAACGGGAGGGTGTCACCCCGTCTCAAGATAGTGAGGAGGTAGGGAATACCCACTAAAAATTCCAGCCCCTCCATCAATCACTCTTAGGGTGGTGTTATGGGTCTTTTAGGCCACAGAAGCAGCCCGAAGGACCTACTCAAGTTATAGACTACTACTGACAACAGAAACATAATTTAATACTTTGAGACGAAGTCGCGAGAACAGCTAGTATTATTATATTTCATTGTTAATCCATTGGTGCACATTTCATTCCTGTCGATTCTGGGTTTTTTGTTCCTACATTTTTGGCCATCTCCTTTTGTTCCATAAATAGACTTAACATTAATATGTTGCCTGTGCAACTAGTAGTCACAATAGTTAATGAGTTAAACTAAACTTGGACCCTTTCTAAAGCCTGCCAGGACCACAATTTAGCAACTGAAAGGTATATCTAAAACTGCCCAAAGTCTGTCCCGGAGTCCGCATACAGGAATAGAATAATTATAATTATGTATTGTGTCAATGTATATCTTCTCCTCCTGGACTGGTCTTCATTGCAGATCATGTACCTTTCCAGATATTATTATGTTTGCGCTCCTTTTTATTTATATATAAAAAGGAGGAATAAATAAATATCTAAATAATTACCAGACAACATACCATACATGGCTCCGATCCCAAAGTAAGTAGTTTGAGCACTTGTGTTATTTATATCGGAGCGGTGAGGGTATCACAAGTATATACTTAAATACAAGATGTAATCATGCATGCAGGTACTATAATACAACATCACACACACACGCATTTACAAACACACACACATACACTAACTAACACACGCGCACACACTCTCTTATACACACATTCATACTCGTATATATACACATATGGACACACTTTTCACGCATACCTACCTACTAACCATGCGAATGATAAATAAATAATTTGGCAAATTAAACTAAACATTTTATTATTTTTATTGTATTTCTATTTAATAAATAATTAAAAATTTCTATTAATTAAATTAAATTAAATAATGTACTTATGCCTATGTAATACATATTATAGCAATATTCTATAGGGAGGGCTGGTCTCCACGACACAGGGAATCCTAGTGTGGCGGCCAGTGATATTGTTACTATCTGATAAGTGCTATTATAATGAATAATGTAAAATTGTATTATAACAGTAACTAAATTGTGAGACGTGTGTTATGAAACCAAATAAATTTTATTTTTATATTTTTTATTTTTTTTTTATTTCCCATTTCCTACCTATAAACTTTAATTTAACTTTCAACACCTTACAGATTATATATCTACACATATCTAATAATAATATGATTTAAACCAACACCTTTATTTTGGTTATTTGTGATTGCATAACAGTTGTATTGTCATCATCCACTGCCTGCAAACATTCACTGCTGGACATAAGCCTCCGCCATTGACAATTCTCATTTGGGGGATTAGACTTATTCACCACATTTAGTAAGCTGGTTAGTGACTGCAGTAGATTTTATTTGTGCCCAGGTAAACACTGCTGCCCGCTTCCTGATATTCTTAGTCGTCTCCGACGACACCCAAGGATGAGATGGGATGGTCCTATTCTAAATCCGGAATACACAGAAAATGTATTAGTCACATGTTATTCTCCATCATCATCATCAACAGCCTATTGCAGTCCACTGCTGGACATAGGCCTCTCCAGTTGTTCGCCAATTAGAGCAAACTTCTGGAGGATATACCCATAATCGCCACGCTGGGCAGGCGGGTTGGCGATCGTAGGGCGTAGCTTCTCGCTCCGGTGACGCTGCTGCCCGTCATCGGCCTGTGGTATTTAGCTACGCCTTAATTTGTGATGGTTACACCGCCACCAATCGGTTGCCAGCGCCTCGTTTGTTGTTCGGCAGGATGCACCACGAGCAGGTGAGGTTGGCTTGGAGCGAAAAGATGATAGGCCGCTCCCTTACATCCCTTCACTACATTTTCCATCTGCTTAAATATATTTTTCTGCCTCGTACCTACTACTCGTAAAGTCGACACGATCCGCCCGAGTTCATAGGTAACCACCTACTTGAGATTCATTATGTTGCACAAAGATGTATTTTAATTACTCCCACCATCTGAATGCCATTGAGTAATTTTACAGGAACACTCACGAAATGTTTTGACGCTTGCGTTTAACGAGGCCGCCAATTAATAAATTTGACCAACCTGTGTGCTCTAATAATTTAGGCATACAAATGTACAAATGTGTATGTAAAACCTACACAGTTTTTATCGTAGAGCCAGTATGTTAGTGTTCTAAAATAGGCAAACAATTTATTGTTTCAATGTTTAGGAGTATCTCTGTCTTATATAAGTAACAGTATACAGTTTCAGACATGCCACGCTGGGCCACAGAGCGCCATTTAGTCCCGATCTAAGTCGAAGCTTGTACTACGGGTACTGGACAAGTGATAAATTGTAAATACATAAATACATTGTAGTAGCTAACACCTATCAATACAAACAATAAAAAAAAAATTAAACCGATTTCAAAAAAAAACACAAACGACCAAAACTAAAAAGCGATAAATAACGTAAGTAATTCTATCCTTAATACATATTATGTGTATAACCATAATTATTTAAATATTACAATTATCACTTATTTTTGGAGTCGGTGCCAGCCTCTAGGTACCTAACGTAGACTGTTGTTGTAGGACGCGCGCGGCCGGCAAATCCACACGACAATATACATTTATTTGTTGGCTGGCACCGACTTCAAAAATAAGTGATAATTGTAATATTTAAATAATTATGGTTATACACATAATATGTATTAAGGATAGAATTACTTACGTTATTTATCGCTTTTTAGTTTTGGTCGTTTGTGTTTTTTTTTGAAGTCGGTTTAATTTTTTTTTTTAAAATAATTTTATTTTTCGATTTTTAGTTGCGTTATTGTGCTGTGAACTTGAATAAAGGCTAATTAATGTCCTTAAGAGTTTTACTTAGGAATGAAAAAAAATGATTTAAGTCAACTGAAGACTTTGCAATCTAGAATCAAGCAAATCACCTGCCCTATTAGCCCTGCATAAGTACATACAACTACCTAGTTTCTATCAAACAATGGCAGCACTGTTCCCTAACTCCTAACCGTTAAGGAGTTCTGTGGCTTCATCATCAGCACCAGGTGTTGACGCCCGGAAGCATATACCTGAGTAAAATATGATTACGTAACAAAATCACCATATGAGCATACAATTTTCGGTTGTGGCCCTCAATTTCTCCAGGATCCCATCATCAGATCCTGACTTGGTGATAATGGGACCACCTCGGAAGTGTCCTCTGTCGAACAAAAGAAAAATTTTTGAAATCCATCCGTAATTGACGGAAATATCGGTGAACATACATAAAAAAAAAAAAAATATTATACATACAGACGAATTGAGAACCTCCTCCTTTTTTCGAAGTCGGTTAAAAATAGAAATATTCATGCACACAAACGTACCTACTGTGCGGGTATCGAATCGAACCCGCGACCACTGTGTCAGAGGTACTATTATTGGCTGACAATTACAATGTATCACATTACATACTTCTTCAATTTGGGGCTTCTGCCCAAATCACGCGAGGTATTTTCGGCTACTTTTTGATCCAATGCGCTGACAGTAGAAAAAAATACACATGAGGTCTCCATAAACAGTTCCACCACCATCGTGATTCTGTTGTGATCTATCGAACTCCAACCTCTAATTGAAGGCGTAGCTAAACACCACAGCCTGAAGACTGGCAGCAGCGTCACCGGGGCAAGGAGGTACGCCCTGCGATCGCCAACCGGCCTGCCCAGTGTGGCGATTATGGGTAAAGCCTCCAGATGTTTGACCAATGTGGCGGACAGCTGAAAAGGCCTATGTCCAGCAGTAGACTGCGATAGGCTGATGATGTTGATGTCCAAAAAATCGAATGTATTATTGGACTTCATATATTACAAGGCTGCGATTAGCTTGAAATCCACATCCGCATGGATTTTAAGCTATTAGATTGAATCGCGGCACAGCTCGTCTCGGCTCTGCTCTGCTGCGCTTCAGTCGAACCGCAGCAATGCGCGTGGGTGACATCGAAATGAGGACATTACTGAAGCAAATATGCCAAAAATGTACATAAGTCAAAAGTAACGTTTCGTTTGAGGGCGTCGTAGTTCCGATTTCTGCTTCGCGCGAAAAGATCCATGTCCTAACCTAAGGACAGCTTCTACAGCTGTAGTTGAAAATTATTTCGGGAAATATGAATATGTCAAGGCCTACGGTTACACTTGAGAAATGACAATACGTAGAACTTTTAATACTAGAAGTTTTAGAACACTGCGCTATATGAAACTGGACGTAATACCAGACACTTCGGCATATTGGACATTTTAGGAGACTAGACAATGTCGGCTAGAATGATATTAACCGTTCCTACCGTGTGGTTGATGTGTGTACAGTTACAGATGGCAACCGTCTGTAGGTACATAGCACGGTACATATTATGGATGTGTTTTCGAATACGTACAGTGACTGTAAAGAAACTTACACAATCTAATACGGCTCCAACCTTTTTTTAATAACCTCCCTGTTGTATAACCAAACCTCGACCCAATTTGTTAAGTTTCCTTCTATATATGTAGGTAGGTAGTTTGCGAGCGACTTATAGTACCTAAGAACTCTATTGTAAAACCTACACCTGCCTTATCTCGTAGAGACCCCTTGGATCCTGATACGTATCTTAGAACTAAACTCAGATAAGGCCTGCTGTAAAGCTGATTTATTCTTGTATTGCACATGTGTTTTTGTGTTTATAACCACATTTTGCCTGCAAGTGGGGTAATTTGTTAAAGCATTGTACTAAATAGAACTGTTCCTACGAATTTAATAATTCTTTCAGGAAAACAGCGCTGAAAACTCTTGACCATTCAGAGCTAACTAAGTACATTTGGGTGTAAATCAAAAGTAATATGTGGGATCAGCTTAGCATCCGGATGGTTCCACTGCGGCTTCCGCACCTTGACCCAGGTGGGCGTAGCGCAATAGGTCAGGGGGGCGAGGCGCGGGCGGGGGGCATGTTTGGGCGGGCGTAGTAGCGTAGTGACGTCAGGGACGCGCAGTATCGACCCCGGGACCCGTCACAACACCCCTCCCCCGCGGAGGCCGCAGCGCGCCCTGCCGCCCGCCGCCCGCTGCGGAGAGCACCGCGCATCTACGTATCGCGCCGCCCGGAAGTTTGCCGACGCTAATGGAAAACATTCAGTACTCTCTTTGATGAGATACACACTTCCACCGCCCACACCCACCCGCTCGGGTGGGATTACTCCTTCGGGACCGCAGCGTGTTTTTCTACTGCTGCAAATGATTACAATTACTCTCTGGGATGATTTCCTTTATCAAAGCCTTTTGTTTAAAGTTGAGAGCGCTAAACAGCTTACTTCAGGTCTTGACTGTACTATCTGGTTGGTATAGTCAACACAACATCGACCTATACGTAAAAAGTGGAACAAGAATGCTTACGCCATACAAGTGTCTACATTACTTGATGTAGCATACTGTGTCTGTCTATTATGTATATATGTGTCTTCTGTGGCGCAGGAAGATGTTCCGAAATTGGAACGAGTCACAACGGCGCAGTAAAATTTCTCTGATGTTACCGCTATCAGTATTTTTGTTGGTTTCACTCCTGGTCCATAATATAAGATACCTACATGACGATATCGTTAAATTCACGTCAATAGCTCTTAATAGTCTATTAAGGTCAACATAATTATGCTCGTAGACCTCTGCTTCTAGGCGTTGTACATAAGATACCTACCTACTCGTATTTTATTTGAGTAGGTTGGACAAGTATCATCCTCAGCCTATATCAGTCCACTGCTGGACATAAGCTTCTCCAGTTATTCGCCATATTTGCCAAACGCCTGGCAGATTTACCCATAGTCGTCGCCACCTTGCGTTGGGCAGGCGGGTTGGCGGTGGACAAATATAGTTTGCAATGATTTAAAGTTCCATAGATTCTTTTGTTCTGGATATATACCTACATACGTGTATGTGCATGACAATGACTGGGCACTTCCTGGTATACATCTTGTACCAAGAATATAAGTTAACATTTAAATCAATTATTCACAAATGAAAGAGTACCTAAACCAAACCGTCCGGCCGCGACAGTAAGCATTGTAAGCTGTATCAGTCGGGGTGGAACTTCCTTCCAGTTATTCCGGCGGTAGGCCTTGACCCAAATAAGACAGACCTCGAGTAGATTAAATACATAAGTAAACCGACGACCTGTTGTCTTTACGACGGGTGGACACTTATTTTGTCAAATCATATTTTATTTTAGTTCTAAAAATATTTCACAGTTCACTTGTCTCGGACTGCATTCGAACATGAAAATGTAACCAATATTTCAATGGTAGAAGTTATTATCACCTTATCTTTTAGTTTATAGTGGAGTGGGGATTCACAAATGCGGTCGAAAACATCTTTCTCGGAGTCTCGGAGACATTGTCGATCGTTCATTCAAATATTCTATCGAATTGTCACAAAGTTTTCGTCAAACTGAAGCTCTCGGAAAAGTTTTCAATGAGAAATGTTAAATTTAAACTAACGATCGAAAATGTTTCTCTTAATGAGATCTTTTCCAACGCATTTGTGAATAGCCCCGCAGAATAAGGACAACATCATTGATGAATAATCAACTTGCCTTTTTCAGAACCATCCATGTCGTAACTGAAATACTTGAATAAGTACAAAATGGCGGAAGCGGCAAAAGAAAATTCTAATCTAAAATGTTATAAAAAGATTCCTGTATACGTCGTGGAAGAGCATAACGATGCCTTACAATTTATCTACTCGGCTATCGGAGGAAAGAAATTACCGATGGAAGGTACCACTTTATTGCACTTCGACGCTCATCCAGACATGCTCATAGATCGTAAATTGAAGGGTGAAGAGGCGCGTTCGGGAAGGAAACTTTTGCCGTTATTGCAAATAGAAAATTGGATTGTGCCCGCTGCGGCTGCCGGCTATATTGGCCGAGTGGTGTGGCTGCGCCCACCCTGGGCAAGGCAGTTCTCTGACGGCACCAGGCGCATTCGCGTCGGCGACGACGCCGCTACCGGCCTTCTACGAGTGGATAGTAAGGAGCCGTATTACCTCTCCGATGCCTTGTATTCAGGAAACCTCGTCAATGACAAAACTTTCACACTCACGGTATCTGAACTCTCTGATAATGCCACGGAAGAAACCGTGAATAACTTGGCTGGTCAATTGGACATATCTCAGCCATATGTACTTGATGTAGACTTGGATTTCTTTAGCACTGGAAATCCGTTTCTCTTATTGTATAAGAACATCAATTTGTACGACCGATTAGAACCGATATTCGGTTTTGAAATTCCTGAGAATGATGACGCTGAAACAATAGAGAAAGTGAAAGAGTTACGCGAGAAACAAATTGAGGAACTGGAGACTTTGTTTCAGCACCTCGAACAACATGGTAGTTTAGATGACTATACCGGAACAAAGAGTCATTTATTTAATAAGGTCTGTAGATGTGGTGATGTCATAAATTCAAATTTCTGTGCCATTTACCTTTAAGTTCAAATGTGCCTTTAAGATATACTGCCCCATGCGTTACTTAACACGCCATACATTACGTGAAGGAAATGTTATCACTAACTTAACATCATTATCAATCCTACTCTTTCCTGGGCCCTAAATTATATGGTTAATGGAGAAAGACCCTGTTAGGTATCACCCTATAAATATCGATCTTATTTTCAGGTGGCAGATTTAGTACCGTCTATTTTATTGGAGGCTAAAAACCTTCAAGAACCTCCTGATTGGTGGGCTGTTTATGCGGGTGGGTGCACCAGAGATCAGGGCGGACTTCCTTATCACATTAGTAACGAGGACCAGATAAGAAGAATGGTCAAAAATTCTTTTGCCACTTTGCTCAAGAATTTGCCACGGCCTGTGTTGATTACTGTTGCCAGATCCACAGAAGATGGTTACTGCCCTCCACATCAGGTAAAAAATCTGCGATATAATAAAACGCTGTTGATACTTGAATCTCGTATTAACCTTTGCTAATATTAAATTTTATATTCTCACAGGTTGAAATGATTCAATCACTAGTGCTCCAGACTTTGCAAGAAGTGTTCGATACCGATGAACCAAGACTACACTACATAAGCGTAAATACATTTTGAATAAGCAATAGAAAACTGGAGTCTTAGATAATTGTAAATATATTTAAAGTTCTGTTAAAATTTATAATATTTGATAATAAATTAATTCGAAGCTCATTGCTGGCATATGTGTTTAAATACCAAGATTTCTCAACGGTTCTCTGATCCAAAATGCAGAATGGAAATATGTATAAATCGTCACAAGATTGTATAGTAGATTATACCATAATAAATAAATGTTTCAACCACCTGGTTTCAAACTAAGATTTTCCATTTGAGTGTGTGTGTGCCAGATAGTCAGAGAAGGTGTCTCGCAGAATATTTTGACTATTTACGATCCGACTTTGTTTGAAACTGGCATTATATTTTCAGATATTGTTTTAATACATTCAATTAATATGTAGGTACACTGAAATCATATAAAAAATAAGGAGCAAAACAGCAAATCGATGAACAATTGCTATTATTATCTACTACAGGACATGTACTAACATTCAGCAGATAATTACAAGAATTTAAAAGAATGATTATGAAACAAAAGGCATTACCATTTACCTTCTTAAAGCGTGTTAGATCCATAGGTTCAGCAGGGCTATTCACATTGTCGATTTCGACTCGGATTCAGAAACTGAATGAGCGTATTTCCTGGCCGGTACGACCCTTAAATATTTAAGAAAACAGCGTAGGTACCTCCTTCTTAAAGGCCGGCATCGCAACTGTAACTCCTGATTGTACATGGGCGGCGGTTATCACTTACCATCAGGTGTACCTACCGTTTGCTCTCTATTTCATAGAAAAAAGGTGATCCATTTAATGAAAATTAGATTAAGTCACAAAATCATAACTATTCTAATTAGGCACGATACTCACAAGTTTTTGCAGCTACATAGTTGTAAATCTGTTATTTTGGCGTCAGGGTGCGTTGCGTTGCGGTATCCTGGCTGTAGTGCCAAATGCACTGCAGTAACTCACTCGTAATGCGCTGACAAATATTGTCCAGCGACATTTACAAAGCAAAATTCGCATTTACTAAGGGAATATCCAAGTACGGGACGTCATTGAAGGTAGTTTATTTAACATAGTGCTCCGACTGAGTCATAGACGATTGCTCCCTTTTGTTCCTCTCCGGATGATAGCGTTTTAATGTTACTAAGTAGCTATTCTTGTATTGTTTTCGTTATTTTAGCGGCTTTATTATTTCATAGAATTACTGTCCATATCCAATTTCTTTTAAAGACTCTTCACTATTTCAAGAGCAAAAGACAAAAACCATGTAGTTTATTTTTCCAGAAAAGTAGCATTTTTGTTTGTTCTCCTGGGGTGGTGAAGTGTTGTAAAGTGTCAAGTAGGTTGATAGGTACTGACCCGCGCACTAGATAACATCTTGATATCTAGACACGCGGGCGCGTGTCTGGCAAGTTACAATTACAATAACTGGCTACCAGGTACAATTGTAGATAATGTAGCAAATGAATTCATAATTATTGCGCGGAGGGTAGCTGGAGGTGGCCAGCCATGGCAGGTCAATTACCAATAAAGATGCTTGGTAGTGTGCGTGGACACAAGACGGCTGAATGCCTGTCTAATTTACATCTTAAAACGTGATAAATATGCCTAATTGCTGATAGTTGCTACGTTCCTCTACACCAGGGTTACTCAAACTTATTGGCCCACGTATTCTTGTATAATTTCTCACACGATCGCAAAGAAAATATGGTTTTTATAATATGCCAACCAGCCACCATTACCTACGTAAATCTTTCCGCGACATCTTCCGTCTAAAGCGTGGTCTAAAGGCGAACCCCACTTTGAGAAACCCTGCTCTACACAGATATTATTATATCTCCATTTTTTTTCCTGCATTTCCCAAAACTTTTTACTCTGTGGAGCAAAAACACCTAGTTTAGTGGGCCTGCGTGTATCTGACTGTGGCCTCGTAGCCTTTGAACAAGCCTCTGAATAGGCTGTTTTGATGCGGTTTTAAAAACGTAAGTAGGCATTATTTTGGAGATGATTATAACTACCCAGGAGTAAGGGAATTTCATTTACAAGGTAAGGGGCATATCATTCATAGTAGATATTAAACCAATGCAAGAAGTACAGGAAAGAGTGAATCAAAATGGGGCAACAATAGGCCAACAAAGATAATCAGGAAAGCCCATTTCAAAAAACTATTATTCCATCCTATAGGTTGCATTATTTATAAGATCTTTTGTTGTGCACCAATTACCATAAAACCAATAACTTAAACACAATATTAAGCGGAGCTATCAGACATGCAAGGCTTATAAAATAAGAAGTAGTACAGGCATGTGGCGTCACTTGTCTGTAGACGTATTGTGATTTTGAAATTGTGTTATTAACTCTGATGAACCCATATAAAGCTAAATTACCATTTTATACATATAATATTAATAAGTTACCGAATATATTTTAATGGTCTCATGATTCAAATTATCTCGGTGCATATTAAGCATGAAAGATGGACTGATATTATGATCAGACAAACAATTTAGTCCTTCGATTGGGGGCGATTGGAGTCAACTGCCAGTCGAAGTGGTGACTCCGCTCATTGCTAACACACCATTACATCATGCGACGGCTAGCATGTAAACTTAAATCAATTATATCCAATAAAAGAGTTGGTAGGTACTTCAATGTTATCGTGTAGTGTGCCGCGAGGCCTTGGCGCTCACCTATGATTTTTGGTATCCCGATTACGATTTTGGAGTTCCAAATAGGTACAGAATTATGAAATATTTTTTCATTTGTTGTTATATCTGCCATTTAGTAAAATAAGTAGGAAAGTACATGCCCAGAGTGTATGAGACTACAGAAAAAATTATGGGCTACGGTGGCCCACCTGTCAATAGAAGTGTTAGAATAGATATAAGAACTCATGTGAGAATAGATAGATATTTTCAAGCAGAGTAAAACTTATTAGGTACCTATTACGACTAAGGTTAAAGGTCAGTAAGTAAAGGTATGTACTTTCGAAGTTATACTGCCATAAAACTGATCCCAGTTAAAGCGATTAATGTATAATAATAAATCTTAGTTAGGTACCTCACTGTATAAAAAATAATTACAGAGATAGAAATTTCAGGGAAAAGGTATTGCACAACACGTAATAGATTTAATATCACCGCAGAAAATGTGTGGTTGCAGCGTGGAAGGATACAGTCACGCTACGTAAGAGCAAAAACACAATACTAGGTACCTATTGCTTTATATTAATTGATCGAAACCAAGTTTGAAGAAACGCGATAACACATTAATATTGCTGCACTTACTTGAGCGAACGTCGAACGTAGGAACGTGCGCTCACGTCATATGTAGGTATCTTGATTTGGTACCTAGGAGTGGGGAAATATCAACCACACAGCAGGAATAATTAATAAACGAACGAAATCTTGTGTTTTAAAGTTGTATCGTATAATACATGTGTATGACTATTGTACATAAGAGGGAAGACATAAGAGAGATAGGGCATAGCGAATCTTCGCTCGAATTGCTGCCCGTCCGGGGAAGGACCTCCACCCTATAGAATACCTACCGCAGCCAAATGACCTCCTACGGGTCATGTTTCTGCCGGTGAGTAGGGTTTCCGGAGCTCGTGGGGGTTAGGGTTGGGCCGGCATGGCGGTAACTGACCAGTTGGAATTGCCCATTGTCACAGCGACTTGGGCTTTTTTTAGCTTTCCATGGGTATGGGTAGGTCCTCCAGATGTTTGCCCTAAGTGGCGAACAACTGAAAAGGCCTAACTATGTCCAGTTCAAATTTCGTTGCGGTCTTAGCCTTTAGAGTTTGCCTTTTAGCATAGCATTCATTGTAGATATTTTTTCATATACCTACCTAGTCGGCTAAGGCAAGGCTGAAAATGTCTTTGATACTAGCGCAGGCGCAGCATGTGATTGGTACGGACTCCTGGCTTTACCATACGGAGCTATTACTTCAGCTCTTGGCTTAAGCCCAAAAACGTTTTTTTGTTTTCAACTAAGTATACTCATGAAATACCTACTCGTTTCTGTAATAATAAGATTCATGACTAAGAAGCCAAAAATAAATGAATATATTCGATATTAAAATAAAAAATAAAAGAAATATACGAGTACAAGGAACTAGGGAAACAAATTTTATTTAAGTCTTTTCTTGCAGTCTGATATATTTGTACCCATCGTGTGGATGGACCACACTAAGTAGGTAGGTAAACCATAATCATTATTGTCTTGAATTTTATTAATAGGACTACGTTATTTATTCAAACCTGGCATAATATTGGCATATTATTATAAGGTAGGTATGATCTATATATTCTAAGTACATATTACAATTTCAGTATGTACCTACTGTTCAATTGCTTGTCCAGCTATTTGCCCGTTGTCACAGCGACTTGGGTTTCTCTTCCGCTTTCCATCAGGCGTATCTATAGTCAAGCCAATTATGTCGAGCTGCTATAAAAAAAACATGTAAGTAATAAATGATCCCCATAAACATCATCGGGATTCAGGTCATTTAGGATTTCATGTTCAGCATCTAGCTATTAGGCTGCGTAATAGCAGTACCTATTTTGCCCTGTGATTTTTATAGGTAGGTAGCCACTGCGAAGGGGCCTCGAAGGGCCCTAATGGGAAGTGTGAAAAAGATAATGAATGCTGTCGTTGAACACATTAGCCGTGTGGAATTGTTTACTACACAACCGCGGCCTGAGAACCGTACAAATATGGCCGCACGATAAGAAAGAACTTGCTTTCATTGATAAATGTCGCTTGCGTAAATGTTATTTTAATGGCGTCTTGTCGGCGATTCCAGTAGGTACACCTAACTTTCTGTCGGGGATAGTATTGTACATAGTAGGTGTTTTGGTGACTAAACTTATGATAAAATTTGGTAATCTTCCTTTTAAATTAACGGTACAAAGCAGGGGTTTGGTTTGTACCCGTCTTAATCCTTTCGGACTTCATGATTTTTTTCCTGTTCTATTTTTTTTTTTCATTTTTCAGATATCTCTTTAGTTGTTTTTTATGCAATTTTGTGCAACACGTTTCGTCATGACCAGACCAGATCGAGATTCACAGGTATATTCATTCATTGCTATAGGTAAGGTACTTACCTAGTTAAAAAAGGAGCTGATCAAGATCATCGAACGTGGTACCGAGCTTATAACTATGGTTTCCTGTCAATTGCCACCACCATACTGGCCCGTTAATTGCATTCCTTTACTTTCCTATGGTGCGTTAAAGATACGCTTCTAAAAGGTGGTTTATGTGAATTTGTTGCAAAATAATCGACAATTTTAAAAGAGAAAGAATTGTAAGTAAGCATGCAGGGTAGTATGGCTGTGGTAAGCACATTTCGTACAGCAACAGCAACACAGGCGCCTGTATTGTTCTTGCTGCGCTGGCATATCAATGTGATTCCGTAAGCTTCAATTTGAATTAACGATAGAAAAATTGTGTCAGCCATAGTTTTTATCAATCTTTGTTGATGTTAATATTAATTTATAAAACAATCATTATCCATCTTTTAACTGCTGTGAAACAAAGCAAGAAAAAAGGTATTGCTTGATGGTGATCCCCACGGCTAAGGCAGATAACGTGTAAAATGTTTTTCAGGAACGTAGCCGAGAATGACATGCGGCCAGAGTCAAGCACCGAGTTTTTTTCTTATCATTTACTACGATGGCAAAAGCAGCCTTGTCACCATCACCGGGCAATGGGATAACTGAAGGCTGACCCCTAATCCAGGGACTGAATTCTCACCTAACGTCTTAACTTCTTACGGGGAGTTCTGGTACTTAATTCTGCAGCCTGCAAAGAGAGGGGGAAGAAAGTACCTAGGTACTTATTTACCGGGCGCGACTTCATCCAGGGCCCGCCTATGATGTGATGTGATGTGACTGAGCGAGCGTCCCCTGCGCGCCCTACCGGATCGACCAAAAAAATAAGCACGCGAGAACGGGCGAGCCGCATTCCTCGACTGGGTCGACGGCACGGCCCCGCGCGCCTTCCCTCAGCTTCACTCAGTTCAGTCGTTCGCGCGCGTTCCCTGCGACAGTTTGTCTGCGTTCCGCTCGCTCTCTATAAATGCTCTGTTTACAATTCAGTGTTGTTGTTATTATCATTTAAATTATACTAACGAGTGACTTGTGTTTGTGACAAAAGTGCGAAACAATTTACCTGTGGCATAGTGACCAAACCTAGTGGGATTATTTGTGGTTTGCGAGAAGCAGACAGCCACGGCAGGCGCCGAGCGCAGGTAGCGTCTCGTATTTGTTTTCAATCTGATTACGACTGCGTTAATCTGGTTTAATGAAGCCAGATTTACAAAGGAATACCTACTTCTTTTGGAGTTTATGTGGTAAATGTAATAACATAGCCACGTGACTATTTGTAGGTATCAATTGGCTGCCGCTCACCACGTGGACGTGGTGCGCGCCTCGGTCGGTATTGTAAACAATTCAACGCCCTTCTCTGTACGTCACCGTTTGTCGAGGCTATTGCGTTCATCGCTGGCAAAGGCAAGCTTGCCTGTCGCCTCGCACCGCACGCACAGTACGGCGACGCAACAAAACAATATGTGTAGGCCAAATTGTTTTGAATAGGTAATAATAATACTAAGAGTAGGTATAGGTAGGTACCTAAATTTAAACATGGTTATTATGACACTTACGAAGTTCTTTTCTTATTTTAGATAGGTAGGTAAGTACCTACGTTATTAATTCCATTTGCTCATGTTATCTTGTTTCGTTTTCCATACCTACATAATATTTTGATTATATAAACCTATAGGTATTTTGAGACATTCTAGAATGGTTAGCAAAACAATTGAGTATTCACCACTATTGGACACTTTTACAGTGTTAGAAGACCTACCAGTGTTAAGAAGAGAGCGTGCGAATCGAAAATGAAATAAATACGTAGGACTTATCTACATAATTTGAAATTTTCAGACAAATGTACCATACCTAACCAATTTTAACCAAAAAAGAAATTACAATATTAATTCTTATACATATTTATTTAGATTATAGACAGAATTCGCACCCCCCGGCGAATAAAGCGGTTATCGACGATTACCACTTTTTTAATGTTTTTTGATTTTTGGCCTCTATGTGACCTAACCCATCGCCTGAATTTTTTTCATATTTTTAAATGCAATATTAATAGAATTATACTACACAACCACTTTTTTCTACGAAACATAATGTGAAGATATTAGACGACAATAAAGTAGAAATCAAATATTACCGTACAAAACTTCACTAGTCTAGTCCGCATTGATTCAATGCGACATTATTCGCGATAGTCCTCCCAAGCGCAAAATCAGTATTCGATTTTACCACTTTATTCGGGTGAAAAATTTACGGCGCGTAAGCTGTAATAGTTTGTTACTACTCAGGTTTGTAAACGGGTGAATCGTAAATTGAAGTTATGCTATTCTTCTTGTTATAAAATAATGATAATAGAGTCGTAATAATATATTACTGCATTAAATTCAATTTCATAATGCTGTATTAAAATATTGCGTTCGAAAATTAATACGTTATTTGTACGTATTGCAATAAAAAAAAACATTACGTTTTTACTTTCATACACATAGCCATACCTACACTCATCATCATCATCAGCCTATCGCAGTCCACTGCTGGACATAGGCCTCTCCAGTGGTTCGCCACTCAGGGCCAACATCTGGAGGATATACCCATAATCGCCACGCTGGGCAGGCGGGTTGACGATCGCAGGGCGTAGCTTCTCGCTCCGGTGACGCTGCCACCCGTCATCGGGCCGTAGCATTTACTACTTTAGTTTGACTGGCTCGGCGGCTCAATTGGTAGTGACCCCTGCCTTCTGAACCAAGGGTCGTGGGTTCGATTCCCACCCGGGACAAATACTCGTGTGATGAACACTTGTGTTTGTTCCGTGTCTGGGTGTTTATATTTGTATTTAAGTATGTATTTGTGGTACCTTCGTTGTTCTGATACCCATAACACAAGTGCTTAAGCTACTTACTTTGGGATCGGAGCAATGTATGTGATATTATATTATTGTCTGATATTTACCCCTTCAATTGTGATGGTTATACCGCCACCAGTCGGTTGCCAGCGCCTCGTTCGTCATTCGGCAGGATGCACCACGAGCAGGTGAGCTTGGCTTGGAGCATGGAGAGAAAAGATGATGGGTCGCTCCCATACATTCCCATACACTTCTTTAACACTATCTAGTAAAAATGTTATTTCAATGTCCGAAGGAGTTTGGGTCATTTTGTATGGACATTGGCGTCGTTTTTTAGCCGCCACACAGTTTACGATTACACCTATCTAGCGGGACAAAAGTGTAAAAAATGACAATTGAAATATTAGATTTTATTATTACTATTTTAATCTCTAAGATATTTTCTACATGATGACATATTCCAAAACTTTATCAACAATAGCCCAACATAAATACAATATCCCAAAGTACCGGTACGAGAACAGATTAGTAACGACTCGATCAGTTCGCCGCTCAACGCCCGCGTTTGGGCATGTCTAGCTATCTTCTAGGTGGAGTCTACTGTGGTTTTGTGATGGATACTTCTAGAACAGGTCATTACTAAAGCATTTAACATATTGTAAACCATCTGAATGTACAAGTACATTGAAACGAGATCATGTTGTAAAACTCTTTTGTGTTGATAAAAAAACCGTAATAAAAAAGTTTCCAATGATGAAAAGTATGTAGTAAAATCTTTTAATGTCATAAAAACATGCTAACCGCAAAGCTTACTTATCATAGATTGATGGCAAAGCAATTTTTTTTTGCGATTTTTTGCGCATGCTGAGTTTTTGCGTTTTATTGTTTGTTTGAGTTTTGGCGTTCTATCCCGCTAAAAGGGAAACTAGAAGGTGTAATAAAGTTTGTAAGATCAAAATTCGCTCAATTAACTATTACTCCAGATGGCAAACCTTAATTATTCCTATTTTTGAGAAACGAATGACCGAAGATTACAACGGTAAAGGGAATAGATTATCAAAAAAGCTTGAACTATTCTTGAAAACCTATCAAAGATGGTTTTGTATGAAGAATTTATACCCGGCATGTTACAAGACCCAACTCCGAAACCGACAATGAGTATAGGAAGGCCTAAATAGTCATTTCAAGAAAGTTCATCTAAAAGAAAATGTCGTAAAATCAAATATTTTCTTGACTAATATGATTTCAAACAACTGTCGTTTGCAGTTCAAGCAAGTGTGCGTGCTTCTGGGAAATGTCACGCCGCGAATTTAATACATGAAGTGTCCTTATCTTCACCTAGAAGGGCTACCCGTTATACAATCAACAGAAGAAGCAACAACCAAGCAAAATTAAAGAACAACGGCCATATATTGCAGAAGAGACTTTAGCTTAAACGTAAGACTTGGGCATACCATGAAAACATCACGTGTTCGAACGAATTATGACATGATTAAGTACTTGTTAATGACGTCGGACCCTTCCATTTCTTTTTTAAGAAAATTACCAAAAAAAGATAATATTTTATTGTTTTTTTTAGTAATTTTGGTAAGTTTCGTTTGGATGATGTAAATAAATTATTCAAATTACAATAAATGTTGATTTTATGCAATAAAACCTTGTTTCATTACTTCTAAACTAGATTGTTAGTATATCTAGGTCGTTTTAAATGAAATAGAATTTATTAAAACTTTTGTCCCTCTAGATTGGTCAAATCGTAAACAGTGCGCCATCGTTCATTTTTATATTGTGTAGCACTGTACTTAACTAACAAATTAATGAAATAAGATTTTCTGTAAGTAATATTGGAGCGAAGATAATGGCATTTCAATTTTAGGACAACGCCTGAAGGAAAAGTGCTCTTAATATTTGAGCTAGAGCATTTGTGACAAAAAAAAATATTTCTTTTTTAAAAAGAAAAATAACTGCATTATGTAAATTATTTTAGAAAATTCGTTTGCCACACTCAGGAATCGAATGTGCTCAATTCTGGAAAAACATAGGGTTTTATTTTCATTTGAAAGGATCATTATAAGGATCAAAAGTCACTGAAAGATTGGCACTATGAGGTCGATTTATTTGCTGACACCTTACAACATCTCTTTTTATAAATTTTGGATTATTTTGAATGAGAATGCAACGGATTGACATTTATTTGATTTGATATGACATTATTTGACATTTATTTTATTTTAATAGAGTAACATGTTCTGTATTAATTATTGTTAATTATGATGGATTATTATTTATTTTATGTACTAACTTTTGACTTGACCATGATTTAAACAAAATAGATTTTTTCGTATGATGTACCTACCTACCTATTAGAAATTTTATTGTTCCAATAATTTATAGCATTACCTAATTGTATACTAACTGATTGATATGTAATTGCCTTTGAAACTTATTGCGCTTTGGAGAATTTCTGTTAGCTTAAAAAATGTTTGCAAATAAATAAATAGTAAACGAAACGAACATAATACGTGGCAGTGGGCTGACCATATCTATCCATATCTATCCAACAATAGGTGGAGCAGACGATTTAGGACGCCCCGCAATCCATGGGCTGATAACCTTAAAAGAACTGCTGGCATTGGCTGAACAGAAACACGCCCGGGATAAAGAATTGTGGCGCGAATTATAGGAGGCCTATGTTCAATAATGGACGAAGTAAGGCTGTTGATTGACTACATTACTTATTACTTTTTTTCCAAGCCGGTAGTTCTTTTGGAGCTGGAAGACTGGCTGGTTATACGCTTCGCATAAATCTGACCCGAAAATGAGGATACTAGAGCCACATCAACACGCCATTTTACCAAAGACTTGCCAGAATTCAGCATCGACAAAATCGAGATCGCTCTTGGGCAGCTTAAAGATGGAAAAGCCCCTGGAGAGGATGGCGTCATAACAAAGCTTGTAAAAGCAGAAGATAAACGCGTAGGTACTGAGGGAGCTCCAAAACTTTTTAACGCTTGAATGGAGAACTCCGAACGCGTGGCTAAGGAGTGTGCTTGTCCTGTTCTTTAAAAAGGGAGACGAAACAGACCTATTTTCCTTCTAAGCCTTGTCTATAAGCTGTTTTCAAAAGTGATGTAAACCGTTTTGTGCGAATACTTGATGAATTCCAACCGCCGAAACATGCTGGGTTTCGTAGCGGATACGACACCATAGACCACATCCACACAGTGCTGTACAGAAGACAGAAGAGTATAATCAGCCCTGTATCTTGCATTCGTGGATTATGAGAAAGCCTTTGACTTCGGTTGAAATCTGGTCTATTCTGGAGTCCCTGCAGCGATGCCACGTAGATTGGCATCCATACATGCAGTGATGAGACAGTAACAGTGATCTATGAAGCCGCCACTATGTGCATCCAATTACAGAATTAGTACACAAGGCCTATACCGTTGCATCTAGGAATGGGATCAAGTCAAAAGTTGTTCACTAATGTAATGGAGGATGTGTTCAAAACGCTAAACTGGAAAGGACCTGTCATCAACATAAACAGCATAGTCATAATGGCAGAATCGCTGCAGGACTTACAAGAAATACTGAATGAACCGACTGACTCCTTTGCGCGCATCGGCATACGGATAAACTTGGACAAAACCATGGTCCTGAACATGCTCTACCGGAACTCAAAGTTGTTCACAAATATGTAGGTATACCTCGGGCAGACATTGCAGTTAGGTGGAACCAGCTTTGAGGACGAGGTGATTAGGAATAGTCAGGCTTCAGATGGTCGATCCCACAGTGCCTAAAGACGAAAGTCTTTAATCACTGCGTTCTACCGGTTATGACATACGGAGCTAAAATGTGGACACTTACGGTACGGCTAGTCCACAAGCTAAAGATCGTTCAGCAATCATAGGGCTCGGGTATCTCTGTCTTATCCGAAATGTGGTGATCTAGCAGAGAACCGAAGTTATCTACAACTCACCGATTTAATAAATTAAAGGGGCATCGGGCTAGCAACATCAGCCGCAGAATCAATAACCGTCGAGGTAAACGAGTTCTGGAGTGAGACCGCGTCTCATCAAACGTAGTGTAGGACGCCCTCCAGCCAGGTGGAGTGACGATCTGCGCAGGCCGGCTGGCAAGTGCGCTGGCTGGGTGCGAGAAGCCGAGGATCGATCAAAGTGGCCAACATTTGGAGAGCCCTATGTCCAGCTGTGGACCCATGATGATGATTACTTTTTCAGGGTTTTGAAGCATTGGTAAGACAAGACTGGGTGGTTATATTTATCTTATTTAACCAGAAACAACTTAATTGAAGTTTTATTAATGACTAGCTGTGCCAGCGGCGTCGCACGCGTGGATATCGCGTTTTAAAAATAATAGACTTCATAAAATGGTACTTAAAATTTAAGTTACACCTCTAGCAATACATTGGTAAGAACCGCATTTATTTCTATGCAGAAGTTTTGGCGTGATGTGCATTCAAACATACAGGTAAAAATTTCCCCCGTTTTCCCAACACTTCCCTTTACTGCTTTGCTCCTATTGATTGTAGCGTGATGAAAATTATACAATAACCTGCCCAGGAGTTTGAAGAATATTTGTACCAAGTATCGTTAAAATCCGATAGAATTCCTCTTTCGAACATTATAACTTCCGTCAGTGGCCACCAAAATTTAAAACGACTCCAAAATGACCCAAACCCCGTAAAGTATTTCGATGTGCTGTGGTCTAATCATAGCTTAAAAACCTGATTTTGATAGGAATTAGACTTAATGAGAGTTAATTTAGTTGTAATTCATATTTTTTTTATGTTTATTTAATAATAAAATTAAAAAAACACAAATGTAGCAATAACAACTATATTTTTAATGTTGTTGCATTCACTTGTTACAGTAATGGTTTACGTAGAATGATCCGCGAATATAATAGTATTCAACGCTTACGATATAAACCTATTTTTAATTTCACACGAATAAAGTGGTAAGAAGTTATTACTCACAATAGAATAGACACCAAAAACTAACGAATACTGTCGCTATGCCTCGTTGCGCGGGCAGTTTTGATAGAAGGATGCCGAGAAGAAAGTGGTAATGTCACCATACGATAAAAACAATATTATTGTTATGCGGTATTACATATTTTTGAGGTTTTATCTATGAATTTCCCATTAAATTAATTTAGTTTTTAAATATTATGTACAATCAAAAATCTACTTTCAATTAAAGTTAAAAGCATTTATTTGAAAGTTATAGTTTCAGAGATATTCACCGATTTCGGTTTTTTGCTTCTCCTGAAAAATAGCAATTCTGCAATAACCGCTTTATTCGCCGGAGGGTGCGAGATGGATATCTTATATTGGATTAGAGACGTGCCTAGGTATAGGTATTATTGTGCTTATTCTGGTAGGTATTCTGCTATCCTTTCCAACTTTAAACTTTATTTTTGTAATGGTCTTGAACCTAATACCTAATTCTGACCAAATCTTAGGATATTCTGTTGACTACCTATAGTTACCCTATACTCGTAGTGTTGACCAATTCATACCAATTCCTATCAGCTGTTATGACAATAAATTACATACCTACATGCCAAAGTGTGTCTGTATATTCTGTACCTATTACATTACATTTCGACTCTGCCTTCGAGCTGGCAATCACCAAACTTAGGAGAAAATAATGAATAGTCATATTCACTCCCTAATTAATAGGGACGTAACTGTCACCGTGTTGCGCAGAGTGTGGTCAAACGTTGTCCTTAAGAGCGCGCATACAGAATTCGACGTATTTGCGGCGAAACTGGTATTTTCGGGCGAGCTATTATCATAGAAAACGATTTTTTTTAAATAAGCAACATAGTTTTTTATATAGATAAAGTCTTCAAGCAGTGCGTAGGCTAGATAAAATACAACATTTACTAGTATATTTTTGTTTATCAAAGATCTCCCGTAAGCCGATTCGCAAAAATGCGAGTCAGAGTTAATTTCGAAAGTCTTAATATCAATTGCATTACATACATATGTTTTAAATATATGTTTATACAATAGCTTATATGGTCTATTAGTGCACTAGACAAAAAAACTTTCAAAAATGTGTTATTAAATTGCCCAAAATAATTTTTCAAAATAAGCTCAATTCACACTTTTCAACAGTGTTTTTCTAGTAGAAAACACTGTTTCTTTTAGTTGAAATTTTGTGTAAATGTAAAAGAAGTCTTTCTTAAGTGCACTAAATTATTATTTTATTAATATTCAATGCCTGTTATTTTATACGATTTTTTTAAAAGTGACTATAAAGCCACGCGCGCGACGCTTGCCGATTCAGTCCAAATCGGGTCATCCCAGAGGGAGGACGTGCCGCTCGCTGCTCCGCTCACGCACACATACGCACAACCACTTTTATGAGCGTATACCGCTCTGCGCGCGTGCAACTCCACGAGTTTGATACTTTGTAATATTATTTTTGTATGGAAAATTTATTAAGTTAAAATAATATACTAAATTAATGAAATGATTTAATGTTTAGTCATGAGTATCAAATACAAACATCAGGATTATTATAATTATTATTATTATTATCTACAACCACATTTGCTAAATATTTCAAAAAATTAATATGATATTTGTTTATTAGTTCACTAATGAAGTTACAAAGTAAGGCTATTCCAATGATTATTATTATCTTCGTTAACATCAATGGTCAGAAACAACTTCCATGAAGAAACTGATAAGGAGATTCATTTGAGTTGGGAGCATTTAAGGAATCTACGTCACATGTTCACGACGATAAATAAAGGCATACAATGAAGCTGAAAGTCCTAGAAATCCCATAGTCGAGTTATTATTAGTAAAATTATATGTGTAAAGATGGATGATAAAATGTTTGATAGTATGCACGAAATTGGTCTATTTAGATTTAGATAAATCGATCTTCGAATCCAATTTTGAAATTGTCGCTTAATTGTTTAGTGTGGAATAATCTTAACTGTAATTAAGTATTAATAACAGTTAAGATTAAAATTAAATCGATCAAAGTGGTCAACAATGGGAGAGGCCAATGTCCAGCAGTGGCCTGTGAGAGGCTGAAAACGATATGAGATTACTACTTTCATTCAGATAGTATTAGAAAGAAGTAAAAATTATATTTTATAGTTTCAAAATGTAAAACCAAAATGCAATATGATAGTGGTGAAATGTATGGCCATTACGGTTACTAGGGGTGATTTTAGCGAAAAGGCTGGTAAGATACGGATATGTTACGGTAACTTAAATAAGTTCATACATTGTAAATACATACATTACGTTAAAATTACCGGCTACGTATGCTGAATGGTAGTATGGCGACGAGCAGGGCGAGCATGTAACTTGCAGTATGCAAGTCGCAAGGTGCAACGTTGCCAATGAGGGCTACCGTTTTTGTAATCACCAGAGGGCGCGACTGTATAGTGAGGTCTTCGGGCATAGCTGTTAAGGTTTGTTTTATGCATGTGATGACTGTTTGTTCGTTATAAGAAGGAGGCCATAAGTTTCCAAAAGGCAAAACTGTTTGTTAACGGTTAATAAACAAACCAGTGAACTAGCTTTTCTTTCAGACCGCTAATTTTTATACCTCATATTCTTGGCTCCGCTTTTAAAGCGCAGATAATCACTGAGCCGTGTCTCATATTTTCGAAAATTAATGCCAGCTATGCCAAAATTGCACAAAATTATTTAATTTTCCGAAATAAACTCGTTTAACCCACAGAACCTATGTTTTTTTCGGATACCTCACGCTACACTAGCACCTCTGGTGGCGAATTCACACGCGATATAGGCGCCCTCATTAGTATTAGTACAGTTTGCCATAATAGGTATTGTTATTTCTTTTATTTGCTTCGTCGCCGTCATTGGAATTATGTTAAATTCGAAATATTAATAGGTAATTAATTAATTCAGTTTAATTTCCAAAATGTCGATTTTGGGGGAAAAGGTAGGAACCAAAATTGTTCGGAAATTGACTCTCTAGAACTTTGTTTCTTTTCATTCATGCCGTAAAAAGTACAACATAGGAGATAATGATACAGTTTTGAATATGTCGCGGTTTGCGAGTTTTATTTCCAAAATATCGATTTTAGGCGAAAACGAAGGAACCAAAATTGTTTAAAAATTTATTTCCTACAAGTTTAGTCTTCTTAATTTAGACCGTAAAGTAGAAAATAAACGAGATAATGACAACATTTTTTACTTGCTGTTGTATTTAATTTTAATTTTCAAAATACCGATCCTAGACAATTTTTGAATATACACAAGTGAGTCCTCTCACCATACCTACCTATTCAGATAGCTCGCCTTTGTAACTTGTCCATTGTATCATTTATAAAATTGCGTAAAAGCAGTATTCTACGCAAGATTTGTGCCTTATACAAAAAACAGCGCTGGTCAGTCGTGATATATTCTTTCAGAATCAGGTTCAGGACACCTATTTTAGAGAATGCTGCAGTAGTCAATGACTCCTTCAATGTAACCCTTAGGATTCGGGTTACGACGAATATTCATCCCGAGAATATGTGATGGATTGGTCAAGCTGGATAGGAACCAGATTTTAGTTGTTGTAGGCCATCTGGGGTTTCTGCTACGAAACACAAGCACAACTTTCAGCACAAGCATCAGTAGGTATACATGATCTCTGTGATCAGTGCATAGGAGACTTAGGACCTTAATTCAAATTGACAAATTGTTTACAAACTAATCTTTTTTGAATGATGGCAACCAGCCTCTTTGTGAGATCCATTTCTGCCGAGTGAAAATGAACAAAGTAATTTTTACAAGTTAAAATATAAAACGGGTTAGAGTTATATCGTGGCAACCACGGAGACTGCTCTTTCCTTAAATAATAATACAAACACCTTAACACAAACAAACACAAATGTTCAGCACACGAATGTTTGTCCTGGATGTGAATCAAACTCACCGCCTTTGACTCATGATCAGAAGGCAAGGAAAACACAGTAGGGATTATTGATTTTTATAAAGCAACATTAATAATGTCAATCACTCACACAATACCTTTGGATAGGTAAGTACCTGGTACATATAAAGATAGAAAGACAAAAATATTGTTATATTTTTCTTAAACCTTAATTAATAAACACTTAAGAGTAATGTACTCTAAAGTGTTTAAATCAATTTAATAAGTACGCACCTATACTACACTAATAAAATATTTAGCAATAAAAGAATGTTCAAATAATTTAGATGAATAATAAATTGTTAAGTATCAAAATATGTTCGTCCGCCGGAGTTAGCGGCCGACACGCCGCTCACCCACACAGACACAAATGATGTCTATGTGTGTTTCGGAATCGGCTCCCGCGTGCGTTTCGAGTTGCTTAAAATTGTATGCGCGCTCTTAAGAAGTAGGATTGGCAGAAGTGTCAACTAGGTAGGTACCTACGCCACTTTGATTCCCCGAGCCTCTTTTTGCCACCGGGCGAAGATGCCGCAAAAAGGTATCGTTCTATGGCGCAAGTCGAAAAGGCTCGCACGGTGTTTTGCCGCAATGCCTCCTTCTCAGTACGAACAGCCAAACTATGGAACTCCTTGCCGGACTCTTCGTTCTCCGGGGCATACAGTCTTCAGGTTTTCAAAGAGGAGTGAATCGGTAATTTCTTGGTAAGCGCGCTCCATCTGACATCGGGCGAATTGAGGCCCAGCGCAAAGCCATAATGAAAAAAAAAGTGGTTGACCTAACTCGCTTGATTAACGGCTAGCTTTCCCATTATGTTTTAGTTATAGTAGATATTAGAAAATGAATGGTACGTAAGAATAGTCAAAAAACGACCTGTTATTGTCGAAAATGTTATCAAAGCTTGTAATAACATAGTTTGGGAGATTAGATATGATACTGAAAATGTTTTGTTTATTGTTATATAGGCAAGGACAAGTTGTTGTGTGTAATAATTTAACGGTTCTGGAAATTGTGCCCTTTTAAGCCAGTCTCTGAGCGTTTTAGAAGAATTATCTTTTATTCTTATTTGCACATACACGATATACATATCGTATGCTATATCGTTTTAAAAAGTTCTCACCCACTACTTAAAAACAAATTCGCCTTTCGTGTCTGCCCCTACATATTTAGGGCTGCCATCCGTCCGGGTTTCCCCGGATTTGTCCTAGTTTGAAAAGCGTCCGGGGTCCGTCCAGCCGAGGCTTTTAAAAGTGTCCGTCCGAACACTTTTAAAATCATCATCATCACCAGCCTATTGCAGTCCACTGCTGGACATAGGCCTCTCCAGTTGCTCGCCACTCAGGGCAAACATCTGGAGGATATACCCATAATCGCCACGCTGGGCAGGCGGGTTGTCGATCGCAGGACATAGCTTTTTGAAATGAGGGGAATGTCAAATTTAACAGATAAGCGATAAATTGAAATAAAACTTAAGTACTTAAAAATTCATCTACAGCGTGTTTCGGAAGTTAGCACTAATACTTAAGGGTGTTTATATATATCATGTAAAGAAAGCATAGTGAAGGTAATGAACATTGAAAGTGATACTTTATTACTCCATACATTTTTAAAAAACAAATTTTGTGGCAAATCCTTGTACAACCCTGAAAGTTTGTTTGTAAAGACAGGTCACTGACCGAATATCGTACCTACGAACCTACCTATAACTAGACCAGCGCAGTGACAGCGCGGCACACCGCTAGCTACCTATCGTACGTAGTACTGATTTTAAATCCGAATAAAACGCCACGGACACATTCATTGACTATTCACATAACCACACACACAACACACAAAAACTTCCAGGGTAGTCTGGTCAGAGGAGCGGGCTGGCCACGTTACAGGGCCTCCTTTGCCGATCAGCCCAGCCCAAACGCCTGTCTAAGTATTGGCGAGCAGGCGCGCGGCGCTCCGTCATACCTAGCGTCATTTCATAAAATTCATCATTGTAATAATGTGATGCCGAGCTATGGTCTCCCGATAGAAGATGCGACTAACGTTCACGAAGGTTACGAAGCAACTGATACGTGACTAAAAAATAATAATCCATTTTTCGCCAATTCCCGTAGGGTTCGGTAATATCAGTTCACAATTGAAAAACCCTCTACTACCAAATTTACACATTTGCAATAACATCACTCGTATAAAGTAACTGGGAATGTGTAGGATATTTTTAAATTAATGAAATCCCCGAAATGAGTAAAAACAAAATAAAAACTCTTATTAGTCCACAGCTGGACATAGGCCTTTCCCAATGTTACTACCAAATTTACACATTTGCAATTCATCAGTCGTATGAACTGGGAATATGTACCTACGATATTTAAAATTAATAAAATCCCCGAAATCTGTAAAAACAAAGTAATAAAAATCCATATTAGACCACTGCTGGGCATAGTGGCATACGCATCGAACATTGGGAGAGCCCAATGTTCGAAACTGAAAAGGGCTCATGATGATACTTTCATTCGAAATAAATACAGTTGATATTATTTTCAATAATATCCAGAACCCTAGTTGTATTTATCGAAAAAAGAAATAGGTAAGTAGGCGGCGCCCGCGGCGAAAGTCAATCGATGCCGCAACCAATCAGAAGAAAGCGCTTCGTCCTTTGACCTCTGACCGCCGTCTGCGCCGTTTCGTGAATGGCTTAGATACAGATACGCAAGTAGGCACAAAATTGAATTCGTAATTCTTAAAAATTACTGAATCATGTCAGTAATGTTTCAAAATAATTTTTATCTTTTGTTATCTTTCAAATCTACTTTAAATTCAATGAGGTTGATAAGTTTGAGGGTGAAAACTTATAAAAATCGTTAAATATTCACCATTATGACACTGTTACTATCAAAGATTCGTATTAGTAACATTTATTATTGCAGGAACATAAATATCTGAATTTACGAAATACACGTAATTTTGAGGATTAATTTATCAACTACGTCGTAGGTAATAGGTAGCATTAAATTAGATGTGTCGCCTCTGTATTCTTTGATCACTATTAGTGGACTAAACATCTGTTTTTAGGGTTGCCGTTTGGGACTTTTGCATAAAAATGAAAATCACCAATTACTTAAAACATACAAATTCTTTTGTTCCGGGCACAGTGCTGCCAGATCGTATATCAACTACTCTATACGACCCTTAAGTATTAGTGCTCATTTCCGGTCCACGCTGTATAACCACAATCAAGAAGGCACGGCAAAACTATCGACGTTTTTATTTTTGTTGTATATGTCACCGGAAAATAGCAAGAATCGTAAGTTGATCAATTTCCTAGGTAGTTGATTAACTTCCGGAAAATAATAAACTGCAGTTGAAATGTATTATTTAACGTATGTATTTTAGTAAATTGATCATTTTACGGGGTCTTGCCGTAAAATCATCCGACGAAGGTAAGGTGAACGATGATTGGTTCAATGGCTCACGTGGCGTTATCCCGGCAACCAATCAAGGAACAGTGTATTAAGTTACGGGTAATAGTGCACCGTTAAATAGTACATTGAGCAACGATTGGCCCATTTGAGGACGATTTTACTTGTGTCAAAATCGTAAATTATTAAATAACTGTCAGGCTAGGTAAAATAATAACTGCCGTTTATTATTTTCCGGAAGTTAATCAACTACCTAGGAAATTGATCAACTTACGATTCTTGCTATTTTCCGGTGACATCTATAAGCCCACCCGCTAGACTGGTGGATAGAGCTTTGGACGATACATGCCGGATTATTACTGGTTGGTTGTTTAAAAACTAACTCCGCTTACAATGCTGTACCCTGCTGGATACTGGGTTGGTGGTGGAAGGTATACATTGGATGCTTCCAATGTATGCCTACTCCGTTGTGCCACAGAGGCTTTTAGGCTTCCTTCAGATTGACGTTTAACCGCCATCAAACCGCCGTCAAACCGCTACCCCTGTTCACACTACGAACGCGGCGGGGCGCGGCGTTCAAACTGCGGTTTGGCGGTTGATCCGCACACCATCGGCGGCGGCGGCCGCGTTTTGACATCGGCGGGCTAGGGCTGCTCTATAGTCAAATTGTGAATATCGATGAAAGTAGAAGACAAATGCCCATCGCGAATCTTACATATGCAAAGTAAGCGTATCTGCACTACGTAGTGTCACTAGGAAAATAACTTAGTGCCGACGTAAGTTCTTTAGTGTAGGTACTCTCGTAATTAATGGTTCACAATTGGTGGGCAGCAATACTATCCATATTTTGGGTAAAATTTTCAACTACTAAATATTTTTAGCTAGAAGATATACTCTACCACAAGTCAATGTCGCAAAATTTCATATTCATTAATTCTAAAGAGGTTTGCTCTTGTCGGGTGAGCAATATCCACCACTCCCTGAACTCCGCCAGTGCCTTCAAATCCCATTACATAAAACAGTACTCGAAGGTAATATAGAATAGGAAAGAAAGGATGAGAGAGGCCACGACGACCATTACACAACAGCTAAGGAGAAAGTTATTTAACTATTTCCTAAGTGATAATAATGGCCCGTTTGCACTATAAAAAAAATTACCTTTCTTTACTCTTTGTCGAAATATTTTCTCAAGAAACTATCCATTTCCATTTAAAATTATTTTACTTTTCAGCTTATTATATTTAGATATTATCGAAACTTTAATAGCACTATACCTCCATCACTAGTTAGTGACATTTCTTCTTCTGTTTTATAGAACGTAACTTTACACGGTTAAAATAAAATATGAAACAAATTTATTTGAATTTATAAATTATGGTGGAAAATATAAGTACACAATGAGGCCACACTAATTATTTAGAAATGGTTATTAAACTATAGATACATTTTTAGTTAGCATTTTTCTATACCAAAAATCAAACATTATTTTCTATGAAATACGAAATAATGGAAATCTGAACATGATTAATTCATGAATACTTATACGGTACTTATGTGGTATCCATATTCAAACTGTGTTTCTTATTACACATCTTTTATTGTGTTCTCATAAACTTATTTGTTAGCGAAAATCCCCAATTGAACCAGTATCGACCTTGTGAGATTTGTGACTGATGTGTGACAAACATGACTGATGTGTGCTTCTCTAATTGAAAGTACCAGGAGTGCATATCACATAGGAAGTTTAAATTATTCAATTTCTAAACAATAAGCATTGTAATATTTGATAAGAATTTCTTTAAGTACCTATTGTGGGAACGAAAACTCCCATTAGATCTACCGTAAAAACAGTAGTAGAACAACATAATACAACATAATTTTAGTATGAAGTAAGTAAATACAATAATTCTTTATTTTCGCAACGCGCTTCAAAAATGGTTACGTTCTGTTAGTAGATACGTAATTGTTTTATTTTTAGTGTTGTTACAATTTAATCGTTACGCTAATGGATCATAATGATTAATCGATATGTAAATAGTACAAATTGTAATCAGCATTGAACACCAGAAAGTTAAACGATCACTAGGAATCGTTTATAATTTGCTGTTCGCTTTAGACAATTGTGACAACTGTATTAAATGTGAGTTTATGAAATTTATTTCTTAAATGAAGATGTTATTATAGATAAAAATACGATAATATTATAATATAATCAAAACTTAACTTTTGTAATAATATTTGAAGTTTGTAGTCATCAATAAACTTCGCATTTGCAATCAATTTAGTACTCATGGCTCTTAAATAAGTTAAATTGTACTTCTTCTTAAGGTGACCAGAAAGTAATATAAAACAGTAAACAGTCGTGTATCCTATTCCCAAAAACAGAGTAACTAAAGTCACACATAAATTATCTTTAAAGCGATTATCGATGTTTAGATTGTAAATCATTTGGTACTTGAATCGATTTATTCTCACTAAAGAATCAACAATTACCTATAGCCGACCATCGATTTACAACACTACCAGCTGCCGAACCGCAAAACCGCGACCGCTAGTGTGAACACCTCGGCCGTTTTGCGGTTGATCGGCGGTCGATTTGCGGTCGCCGCCGGGCGGATCAACCGCTAGTGTGAACGAAAATAAACGCTAGTATGAACAGGCGCTAAGAGCAGCATGTGGCAAGAAAAATATTTTGTGAAAAATCTGCAACTGTTTGTGCGATGCCTGGAGAAACTCCCGCCAGGACATGAGCTGCCATGGCTGACCCGGAAGTCTATAAACAGACTCCGTATTCAGATTGGCCGTAGCAAAGAAAATAGGTTCAGGTGGTGGGTCGGTCTTCGCCTGCGATCGTTGTGCCATAGAACATGTCCTATCTGTATGATATGATGTCCGACAGGTGGTGAGGCCTCCTAACTTGCAACACGAAATGTCCGTGGCTGGGGGTGGCGGAGCACTTATTTGTTTTTCTGTGCTTATTTGTTTATCCGGCGTCGGCAATATAGATGATGGCAGGCCTAATCTCAAAAACCACGAAATACTGACGTTGGTGCGGTGTTTTTTAATAGATATCCTAGGGATTCGTTATTTAGAAATTATACCTATTAGAGGGATGAGTTATGATAAAAAGAAAGCAATAAATTAGATTGACAACGCATCCCGTTCAATCCTCCATAGAATCCGACAAAAAGGAGGATAATACGGTGTCTCGTATTTGTGTGGCTACCCGACCAGCAGGCAGGGTTGCTTGCGACAACTTAGTTCACTATAGATACAGTCGCCAAAAGGGATTGTGCAGTTTTAAATTAATGTACTAAATACAAATATGAAAATAGGTCAGTGATATACCTACGTGTTAAACACCGAAAATCATTACCTAATAATTTAGTTTTTTATCTTTTAGACTAAATAATTTAGTCTATAGACTAAATGTCCGTCGAAAACAAAAGTTGTTATCAAAATAATTATCGATAGGCAAGTGCGCGAGAAACGTGCACATTAAGAGTCTTCTTATTAGGGATGATCGATATTCAAAAAACATCGATGTTGACATCGATGTCATTATCGAAAGCTTAACATCGATGTTCGATATTTCTAGAACACCGAACATCGATGTTGGACAACATCGATGTTAACATTAATAATTGACAAAGAAATAAAACACAATGTATATGTTTAAAATTTATTAAGCAACAGATCAAATAGGCCAGTTGCCGTAAAAAATGTAATTAGTCCGTCTTTTAGTTTGTTCAAAATTAAAAGATACGTATTCTTTCATTACCCCCACTCCTACATGTTGATAACCTTGTATCTTTACTGATGCCTTGCATCTTTGTTATTTTTTGTTTAAATGAAAAAAAATACGTGTTCAATATATTTTTATAATCTAAAATACGGACTTAATATAATGTACCTAATTATTTTGACCCTGGAAACATCCCTATTATTACACATCCCAATATTTTTTATTAATTGATTGTAAGAAAAGTAATTTTGACAAGGAAGACCCTTTCAATCGGTTTCTTTGTTGATACAGTGTAGAGCCAGCTTTTGAAAATAGTCTTTCGGACGGCGTTGATGTCGCGATGGAACTTAAATATTTGATTGCTATTTTTTTTAATTTCGGGTAAGTGGAGCCTATGACATTATGCCAAACCTGGAGGGGATCTTGTTTGAGATCAGACACCGGATTTTTCAAAAAGTAACTCAGCTCTGAAGGCATTTCTTGATCACCAGAAAAAGGGGTAGCGTTTTTGTCATTGACTAGTTTATAGTGCTCGCTCCACAAACTATATTCGTCTGTTTGATCTGGCGAACGACTAACAACTTCTTCAGTTGTTTCTGTTTCCGTCGTAGTATTTTTTAGTAATTCTTTGACATATTTAATTGCTTTGGAACATGCTATGGGGTCTTGAAAATGAATATTTTTAAATCTTGGGTCTAGCAATGTAGATACAGCAAGTATTTGAACATGTTCAGAGGGTAACAAGCGTTTACTGATTTCAGACATTATGCTCTGTTTAAGATCCTGACCCAAAGAACTGTTTGTTTTGATGTTATTCATTTTTAAGTTTAGCATTCGTATTATGGGAATGACTTTGCTGCTAGTAACATAGGCTTCTCCACATATTTCTTTAGTAGCAACTTCTATAGGGCGTAAAATTTCAAAGATTTCAGTTAACTCTTCAATACCTTTTGCAGTTATCATTGGAGGAGCACTTGTATGGCAATTAATAATTTGATTTATCGTTGGTCGCAGATCTAAAAATCTTTCCACCATATAAAAAGTGGAATTCCAGCGAGTGCTGACATCTTGTATTAATTTTAGATCAGAATGCTTTCGTAATTCATCACTCGCGACTACACTATGCTTGAACCAGGTGACAATCCTTTTAACAGATCCAATCAATTCTGGTAATTGCTTTGTATTTGCAATTGATTTTTGAGCTACTAAATTAAGTAGGTGAGCAAAACAAATAATATGGCATTTTTTTCCAAATGAGATATCTACAGCTTTAACAACATTTGCTCCTCCATCAGTTACTACAGTGAATACTTTTTCTGGATCTATACACCATTCATGACATGTCTGCAACAGCATTCTTCCAATGTATTCAGCAGTATGCGATTCGGCTAACTCATAAACTCCTAGAGTCACTGATGTCATGCGATCTTCGTCAAGAAAGTGTATAGTGACACCAAGAAAACTCCTAGTCTGCATAGTATCCGTCCATATGTCGGTTGTCAGGGTTATATTACGTAGACTTTTGATTTTATCTTTAAAAAGATTCTGTGTCACTTCATATCGGTTATCTAGCATTCTTTTGAAAGTATGCCTGGATGGGACTTTATACAGAGGAGCAGCTGTTTTCATTAAGTTTAAAAATCCTTCATTTTCAACAATCTGGAACGGCTGTGAATCTTTGCAAATCATAAATAAAATAGCATTTGTAAGGCGAACGCCTTTAGTTCCATTTTCAGAAAATTCAGTAATACTTCTAAAACTTTCATTTAGTGTTGGCTGGAATATTTTTTTGCGAAGGGAAGATGCACTAATGTCACTTGCATTAAAACTACAATCAGAATCAATTGAACTGTTTTCATATAAAGCGTCATGTGTAATTATCTCAGCAGAAGTAGAAGCAGTTGACATTAGAGGTTTTACGAATGTCTCCTTACGTAATTTCTTTGTGCCTGTTTTAAGAACTGTGTTATCATCGCTGCTATGTTTCCCTAATAACGAAGTATGCATTTTTTCAATGTGTAACTTTAGATTTGTAGTGTTGCCACAAGTTTTTATGATTTTATGGCAAGACCGACATTTGGCTTCGTTATTTTCAAGTTTTTCAAAAAATTCCCAGAAGCGACTTTTTGGCGGCATTTTTAATTCTATTCCTGTATCCCTGAAAACATACAATTAAGTGGAATTAAAATTCATTCATGAACTCGAATAACGAAAAATATTAATTGAAAAGTACACAAAATAAAATGTTGTGTCACCTTATACTACTTTCTTATTATTATATTTCATGCAACCAAAACAGCAAGCATTCACGCCACAGCCGTAAAAAAAGAGATTAATTGTTTATGGCTCATTGAAATTTTGCGCGAAAGAACGAATATGCTGAATGCTCTGCTGTGCTTTCCTTGTCTCTTAAACAGCATTCATAACCTTAAAAAAATAATTTATTTTAGCATGCGCAGAAAGCAAACAGATGATTTTAATATTTAGTTAAATTTCAATCATCAAACACTTACATATTGTTGTATTCCATGTACTTATAATATATATGCACAACAACAGTAGAATACTATCCAATCAATTAATTAAAAGATACGCACGACACAACTTTTTAACAACAAACAAAACAAAATCTATTTGTTTATCAAATAGAATAGAAGTGTGAGTGAGTGAACGAATTAAGGGAACGACCGGTGCGCCGTGAACGACGCGTTCAGAATTAAAAACCTTTACTTGTGGATGCGTTCATAGAAGACAAAATTTGTTTAATAAGTTGCATTGGTTTGGACGTGCGTGTCGTGCGTGAGGTAAGGCCGTAAGGTTAACATCGATGGTCAATTCTGTAACCATCGATGATCAATTCTGTTAACATCGATGATCAATTCTGTTAACATCGATGTTGCGATATTTTTCGTATGGTAACATCGATGTTGAAACATCGATGTTTTTGCTCTCAACATCGATGATCATCGAACATCGATGTTCATCGAGCATCCCTACTTCTTATCAAAACACTATTTCAAAAATAAAGTTGCGTCGGTTTTACGGTTTCGCCGACCTTGAATTACCTTGCTGTGTGTGATCACGATTCTGACCACAAAATAGAAAATAACTGTTCACAAAACGTTTTTAAAACAATCTTTTCTTTAGTATGTATACAGTTGAATAATAAGGCTATAATTTATTAGTCGTGAGGCAGCGGTCGTTAAAGCGACCCTTTATCTTTGTTGTCCGCCCGCTACCTACACAGATTTTTTTTACAATAATAGGTACACTTTGACCCCATAGCAGTAATGTGATAAGTTACAAATAAATTACTTCATACGTTGTTTTTGCCATTGAAAATCTACTGGTTCTCACATTTTGACAGAAGAACATTGATACTCTAAATAATAGCGGGCAATTCCTACTTCGAAAACTGAGGAAGCTTTCGAAGTAGGTATTGTACCTACCTACATTCATAAATAAAACTTAAATTTAATGTCAAATTTGAATGAAATTCATTCAACATTACCGATTCCAAGCGAATACAGGCATTGTGAGTTGTGACTAGCTAGCCCGGCTGACGTAACGGTACGATTTCTAATGATCTACTAAATATTTTTACCTAGGTACCTATTTTTAAATCTTAAACACACATTTACCGCCATAACATAAGAGTATTCTTAAACTGTAATACAGTACGTACCTAAAGTTATTGTGTTAATAATAATTTCATTTTCAGTTTTTTATCAGTTTTTTTTATTATACGAGTAATCGCGTGTAGAGCTAACGCGGATATTTTCGCCATGTCAAGTATTACTCGTAATGAGACACGGACAAAGCGCGGTTGACAGGTTTTATTTTTAAACATATTTATTTTTTGTTTTGCCTTATTCTTGTGTATTTTGGGTGTAAGTAAACCATCTATTCTGACAGAATACACGTTCATATTAAAAATGGACCTAACTTATTTCCTTGACTTTCAATCCATGGCTACCATATAAGATCAAAATAGGTACCTATTCGTGGATGTGAATCAAACTCTATGATCGTTGTATAGTGCCTACGGCGATAGGCAAGATTTTTTTTTTCATCAACACCGGACTACTGCAGCTGGGAGCATCTTATGGAGATGTATTGCAAGTTGCAACGTCGCAACTAGGTAGGTAGTTGGGAATAGAACTCTGAGCATTCGGAGTGTCCGCGTCGCCTAGCGCTCTCTACTGATGAACCAAAATAATATAGGTATAATAATGTTGTTAGAATTAAATTAATGTTCGCATGCGCGTGGTCGCGGGTCGTGGAATGGCGTGACTTTGTCCACACCCAGGCCAAGACCACGGTATGGTGGCGATGGCGGGGCGCTTCGGGAAGTACATTACATACCTACTATTATTTTCTATGGGCTGCCGCGACAACGTCCACCATTAGTAGGTACCTACACGATAGTAATAGTACCTACTCGATATGATACATTCAAACAACAATCAAAATCACTACATCTATTTATTTATTTGCAAACATTTTTACAAGCTTACAGAAATATTCTAAAGCGCTTATAAAATAAGTTTCAAGATATTATATCTATGTACATACCTACTGTTATCGTCTATCTAGGTATATTATAAAAAGGAAAGATTTATGTTTTTTTGTATGAGTATAATAAATAAACTCAAAAACAACTGTCCCGATTTCAAAAAATATTTTATCGTTTGCTACCTTCACACTGCATGAGTAACATAGACTATTTCATTGCTAGAAAAAAACTGAGATCCTAAACGCCAATAGCAAAGGCGGGTCGCCAGTGTTATTAATTGGACGCAACCGATGGTAAATACGACACCGTTTACGTTGGGTAGGTACGTCGATCATTCAAATATCGCGCCGCGGCATAGTGCGCTTTCGTATGCGCTCTAGTGGGGGTGGGGGTGGGGTGCAATGTTTTGGTGGCGAGCGAAGAGCGCCGCCGCACTGCCCGCGCGGACTGATCGATCGCACTGCGCTGCGCTGCTCTATTATTTATTACCAAAAATATAGCGGCGTGGTGCGGCACCCGGTCGTCGACCCCCGCCCGCCACGCCACGTAAACAACTCTCACAGAATGCAGCGCGGGAAACTGGTCCCCTTATTACCTGCGAAGGAAAACCGCCGACCAGACCCTACTACTCGCGCCTCTTTGATGCCCTTCGTTTGTACGCGCGGTTATTTTCAAGAATACCGACGCCACGCGGACACCACGTGTGCAGTTTGTACGTGCATTGAGCAATTACGAGTAGGTACATACTCATCGTAAATATTTGACGTAGTAAATCAATGGACTAAATTGGATTGTATCTGTGCAATGCAAGCTACAATGGAAAAGCTTACTTACTGGTAACCTACCACATTATTTTAACCGTCATTTCGTCCACGTGGAAATCATAATTTTGAGTTTCAATGTTTTTTTTTTCAAAACTAGTAAGTACCTACCAATAGGTACTACTAATTATTTATTTTAACTAAAGGAACACGAATACATACATCAGCTACAATAGCAAGTTTACCAATGAACACCCAGTCAAATAATCCATAACAGTTTCCGTGACTAGCCGAAACAAACATGGTCACAAAATGTGTGTAATATGTATTTTGTTTTTAGGTACTAAGTTGGTTCCATTTTATTGAATCATTTTAGGACTAACCTAACCTTTGTGCGCAAATTCTTTTTTAACTACATATCGCACCCCTGGATGAAAAGGTCACTAACTCAAAATATACTTAAAATGAGTTAATGGCGTTTTCTAAATCCCGACAAAAATACCTACCCGGAGTTAAAACTCCCGTAACCGTAACTTCGACAATTGCTGAAAAATTACGCGAAACCACAGATTAATAAATAGTTACTACGTAACCGTGTGCCGCGATATTTTATGCCGTCAAGTGCGCGCAATACAATTGGTACAGTACTGTATTACAAAGCGACATTATGCCGCTGCGTTTTCTGCCGCGCGGCGAAAAACTCAGTGCGCACTCGCACTAATTCACCGCTTTTGGGCACTAAAATTGCGGATGTGGCCGCTTGTTGTCGTCATTCTGACGTAGACAAAAGAATAGTTACCTACAGAATACACTTACCTATGCAATAGTAGTTAATGTATACTATTGCTTGGTACGTACTTGTGTTCGTACTCTAGAGAAGTTTGCGATTCGTTCGGCCTGGAATAGTGGATAAAATGCTCTACGCGAATGCGGTAATAATAATCTTGATGAAATGAGCACTTATATGTATAATTAATATAATTTCCTTTAACACAATTAGTAATAGGTATCGACCTAAAACAAGACATAGAATTTTATCTCAAAAATATTTGTTTGTTTGTAAGCGAAGCAGCCTGTAGCCGCACGCGTAATCACACCGATTTATTGGCTGTTTATTTTCCTTGTCCCGATAATGGAATCAAAGAATTAGGCCAGTTCCCTTGAAATCTAGGGTACATAGATATACACGCAAAGAAGTTGCAAGTCACAAATAAATGACACATAGTAGTGCGGATAACTAGACATAGGCGCCGCGCCACGTCGTTCGTGTGTAAGATTTGCATAGGCTCATGACCGACCAGCCGTTTTTATAATCCTGTCTAATAATTTTAAGAGAAGTAAAGTATAATTTACAATAACACAACTTTATTTCTGCCACAGACATACTACAAAGTCAGATATATATTATGTTCATTGTACTCGTATGTATTCTGAATGACGTACAGTGATTCTTCTTCATATTCAATATTCTCGACCCGACATTTGTTGCGTCTGCTTTAGTTTGAGTAGAAATCGTCAACACAATCCGAAATTGTACCTGCGTCAATATTCGGAAGTTTTCTATCCAGAAAAATCTTAACTGGTAATAAAGTCATCATTATTCTGACGGATTGGACGTTGACTGGCTCCGTGGCTCAATTGGTAGTGACCCCTGCCTTCTGAACCAAGGGTCGTGGGTTCGATTCCCACCTGGCACAAACATTCGTGTAATGAACATTTGCATTTGTGTTTGTACCGTGTCTGGGTGTTTATATTTGTATTTAAGTATTTATTTGTGTTACCTTCGTTGTTCTGATACCCATAACACAAGTGCTTAAGCTACTTCCTTTGGGATTAGAGCAATGAATGTGGTGTCCGATTCTTTTTAATCGCCATTCGATTTAGAATTAGTGTCGTTAAATATTTTACCATGTAAATGAATAAACCCCTAACAATAAAATAATAATATAATTGTGTAATTTTTGGTACGAAGTTAAATGTTAAGAAATATCAGATTTTTATGCAACAGAATTACTAATAGTAGTAGGTAGCACACGTATTCATTGCAGCCCAAAATATGTATTTAATCAAACAAGATTTATCTACAAAAATTTAATTATGAGAAGTGATCCGTAGAAGTGGGTAATAAGTAATATAAAACTTCTCGAGTATCTCTTGCAAAGATAATACTTATCGTACGTAATTTTTAATAATACTTTGATGCTACGTACCGGATTACATAATGTACAGACGATACAGTTTTCTTTACTGATTATGGATTGTTTTTAAGCTACACGTGTAGACGACTGACTACAGGCCAATTAGTCACTACTAAATGTTGAATAGGAACCGCCATGCAAAATGTATTTTCAGCTTTTGTAATGATCGTAATAAATAAAATCTATAGCTATATCTATAGATAGGAGTAGAGATCAAATTTAGCTACTTGTTTACTTTGAATTAGATTTCGGTCTATTCTCCTATTTTCACTTCGTCATCATATTTTTTAATGTAAGCTATGTTTTAAGTCTTTCCACTTTAATATCATTTATTTCAGTCTTACTATTGGATAATGATTCTGCATTCGCTGTTAGCTGTCTAACATATTCGTGTGATAAAAGAAGTTCTTTATTAAGTTTTGATATTATAAGAAATTAACAATAAATGTGATGTATACTTATAGTATTTGTCGTATCTTGTCCGTTATTTCAGATCCATAGTAGGATTACATTACAAGTGATCCCAATCAATTTGAATGTAATGGTGCCCGATATTTTTCTATGGCTTTTTTTCTCTCACACCTAAAATACTAAGTAATATTTTACTTATACGTCCATGTATTTTACATAGAGCGACTATGTTTTTCATAGATTCCCGTCCAAATCATACATACTCGTAGTGACAGTTCCCAATTAATTAAAATCGCGCCTCTTATCGTTTATTATCATTATTATAGCTTATCTCTATTATATTTATGAAAACCGGTATATACCAAAAATATTATTGGTATTTGTACGTTTTACATTATGTTGCTGTGCTCTCATCGTGGAAACAACTAAAAAAACTGTCAATGTCTGATTGGCAGTTCCACTGTCCTGCTGTTGACAAGTGACAAGTATCACATGTTGATAGATAACAACGAATACAACAGCATCTTTTAATCTGAATTCCATTTTGGCAGTGAATAAATTGTGTTTGCACTTACTTATATCCTATAAAGAAATAATGTTTATTATAAGGTAAAGTTTTACTCAATTCAAAATTGATGAGTTTAGTGGATGGATGGGTAAATCATTTGATAGTAGGTAACTGTTAGAAGTAGTATTATATTTTGTTTAGAAGCGGCGCATTTCCCATGCAAATACTGTTTAACCTCCGACCGTGATTGGGTTAGGTTCAGTTTAGCCGGCAAACGTGTTTCTTAATTGATATTTTCCTGCTACAGGCGTGTCGTGGGAACCGCGGTGGCTCCCACGTTAATTACAGCTCTTTATAATGCCAATGGTGACCTTTGCGAGCTAGCTTCGATCAATGAAATATAATTATCAATGAAATACAAGTAAGTACTATTGTTGTTTACGTTAGTTGTATTACCTACATGAAGTTATGACATACATATGTACGGCTGTTTTCCTTATTAAAGTTACTTCTTATTTAATGTTGGCAATAACGGAATAAGTTCTTCACGGGTCCACCTGCTCACCAATCCAACGGATTCCTTTTACATCTTCCCCTATATTATCATGTTATGTAATGTATGTATTCTGTGCACAAGAAATATCACTCCAAATCTGAAAGAATCCACATGCGTTTAGAAATATAAGCTTGAACTTTTCACCCAGTCGTTCGTTTTTTCCACTGCATAGATCTGCATGATTTGCGAATGATCTGACCGAATGTGGTGGAATTCACCGCCTCCTCGTGGACCCGTATCAAAAAACCTTCATCAACCAAACTGGCATGAAGATATAAAAAATACCTACAATAATGGTCGGATACAGAAGGCGACATTAGAACGGACATCAATAGTAAAAGCTTGTTAAAAATAATAGAACGGTATTATGTTGCAAGTTCCTCAGTTAGTACAGAAGACACTCGTGGTAAACACAAAGCATTGCATCGCGTCAGCAATGCGAGAATCTATATAATTTAAGATGAGTTCATACCGATTAACGATCATCCTCGAACGTGTTGACTTGAGACCTATTCTCATTTAAGTGAGGGGTTTAATTTTGACGTGTCTGTCGAAGACTTCGCTCCCCTAGCTAATGGACGGATTACATTATTCAGAAGCAGCAGCCTAAAAGTAAGGAGACCCATCAACTCATTTTCTGATTGAAAAAAGAAGTACATAAAATACATATGGTTGAACTCATAACCATACCCAATATTCAAGTCTCACTTGTGTAATTTTAGTGAACTGTTTTCGAGGTTTTTAGAAGGATCTAGTACTCAGAGATTCTGGGCTAGGACCACGGAGACGCGTGAGACCAGCGCAAATTGCGAATGTTCTTTCTAAGTTCGCTGCACACCGCGGCCGATCACTCTTACCCGAGGCCTGGCCTTTAGGAAGGATTTGGATATTTGCTAGAAGTCTACAGCTAGTTGGTTGTGCCCTGACGACAACTGCAGTCACCTCTGCCATCGTCAACCGACTTCAAAAAAGGAGGAGGTTCTCAATTCGATTCAATTTGTTTTTTTTTTGTTGTTGTATGTATGTTAGTGTCACCACATATCTCCGAGAATTGTTTTGAAAAATTCTTTTTTGTTCAAAAGGGCGTACCGACTTCCGAGATGGTCCCATCCCATTGTCACCATATTGAAGTCTGTTTTTTTTTCGCTAATAAAGCATAAGGTATTGTTGTTTCAGCTCGGGACATGCGGGCAGCGCGCAGAGGGTGCGGCGCAGCGTGATGCGGCGCGCGTGCGACCGCGTGTCGGCGGCGGCGTGCGCGCTGCTGCTGGCGTGCGCGGGCGTCTGCGCGGCCCACGCCGCCGTGCTTCCCGTCAACAAGCTAGCACCCGGAGGTGAGTGCCCAAACAGATAGTTCCACAGCCTACAGACGTCCCAGTGGAAGTCTGTAGGCTGATGAATAAGGGAATATCAGGAAACGGGCAACAGCGTTCACCTGGGTACAATGAAACCTACACCGGTCACCAACCTGTCTGCTAAGTGATAACTATGGCCAATCCTCCGATGGGCGATGAGGTGACAATTGTCATTGTGGGAGGCCTATGGTCATCCCTGATGGACAAGCATCTATGGTGATAGATAAATAATATAATTTAGGTTGTTTTCTTCTGCAATGGTATCACCAAAACAAACGAATTTAATTAATAAAGTTCAAGACTGAAATAAGCTCTCCTAGGTAGCTCTCTTGGCTTTGTGCTATAAAGAAGGAGGTGAAACAGATGAAGATACATTTTGTAGGCGTAGGTCTATACAATATAATATCGTTCCTACTGAAGCATTAATCAAATTGTTTAACACGAAATGTGACATCGTGTTCGGAAGTAAATGCACTGTTTGTTTCTTTAGATATTTTCCTCCTTTCTATTTTAATTTACCCAGTACCGCTTCCAAAGTACAATAAACGATGTGCGACCAGTCATGACGTAAAACCCAATGTTTACATTGAATGAATGCTTCGCGGATATCTAATTCAACCACCTAAAGAAGCGGCACTTGATGCCGCTTAGGATAAACATTCGAGTGTTTATTTGTTTTGCTTTAAGATAGTATACGCATTAAAAATATGAGAATCTGTTCTTCTGACTTGGATTGATTGTTCGCTGATAGCTGAGAATCTAGGCAACACCTGGGCTGAGGCCCTAGAGGCACGCAAACAAACGCGAACTCGCCGGGCGAGCGGGCACGTGTAAAAAACACGCTGGCCGTTAGCACGGCCGGATATTAGCAAAAAACTTCCGCGGCCGTTGATCTGCTCGCAGTGGGGCCACTCGTGGGCCGAAATTTTGTTTTTATTTATGTATTTTTTACGCCGAGTGTGCTGAACCCCACGCCCGTGTTCGGTATCGCGCCGGTTCAATTCGTCAGATAAAGCGAATCGAGTGTTGTTTGTTTGTATATGCTCTTTCGGTGTGCGCGCCTCAGCGCGGCGACCGACGAGTTAGTGAGGCCACGTTTAGGAGGCGCCCCGACATATCTTTTGGATCGGACCGAAACCATTCGCACTCGTTTATCATATTTTTTAACAGAGTTGATTAGAGGGGAACTCATGTCGTCTTTCTATACCTAATATGGTAAATAAATACATACTACCTATCTCTATTAAAACGACAGCGGATTCGTTTATTTTTTTTTAATATTACACCAATATTTCAGTAAGCACACGTAACGTAATTGAGGAACACTGACCTAACGTTTTTAAATACATTATGTAAAAACAAGTAGGCATACTAATCATTGTCCTACGTGTTCAAAACTAAATGTTGTGTAGGTAGGCCACGGTTATGTTTCACACGCATGAAACTCCGCGTTAGGTACCAGAACAATCTATTTAACATAACATAATTAACAATTTTGTTATCGTCCTAGGAAACGAAATAGTGCTCAACGCAGTTCGCAAATAATATCCATTACCGGTTTACACGACATGTACATTGTACATGCCAGTCAGTACCGCCATAATTTACAGAAAAGTCCTAATAAATTAATTAGTTTTTCTTTTTTTGTGAATCTATTAGCATACCTAATTTTAAGCGAGCTGAAGGCGATTAGGCAAATCTTTATTAATAATTTCAGTGTATTTTATAGAGGTACATACTTTAGGTGGTACAAAATTTATACCCGTTTCCATTCTCAATCCCGGTCCAGTTTCTGGTCAAAATTTATGTTGTCAGATACAACAAGTTTATGCATTCAAAAATTTTACAACCAACAAATATCTTAATCTTTTTCAATTGACTCTATTCTATGTATACTATGGTATTTTGAACGTTTCACGATTTTCTCTACCAAGAATGGCGGAGTTAAAATAGGATGTTTTTCTTACATTTTACTAGATACTTGAGTGACTTTCGTAGTTAGTTACCATATCGTAAACGCTTTTATTATCAATTATTAACGAATTGTTCACTTTTTCACTGCGAAAAAGGACAGTTGTTGTCAGCGGCCGCTGTATGTATATACTCGTAAATAGCACTTCTATCCGTTGTCGCCGCTAACGGTAATTATTTCACGATAATTATAATGTAGGTTTTAGTTAAAAATATCGTCAAATCATTTCCCATCATTGATCTGAGCCTAAGCACTTCACGACGTGGCTAATGAATGAACATGAAATGCGACCATTTCATGATGTGAGCAATTCTACGATATTGCCACGACATAATGTACTGCGTGTTTTCAACATTTGCCTATTGCGCAAATCATGTATGGGTTGATTGTTGCGATATCATGTTGACTAATCATCACATTTATAGTTCAAACAAAGTGTAAAGTCGAGATTATCACTATGCGAGTCCATATTTGTTAGATGGTCATTTTGTTGAAAAAACAAATAATAGCGGACTTGTAAAATATTTCTAGTCCTAGTTACATGTAGGTATTTATTATATCAAGAGTTGAAGATAAAATAGCGTTGTCACAGTTTCGTTTAAAACTAGTACAAATATACGTAACACGTAAGCTGTATGATTTAAGAGAGATACAGTCAAAAGTAGATGATCGCTTGCTGTACCCGGCCCCACTAATTGCGCCAACTCGTTTGTTGACTTCCGCATGTGTTCTAGAATAGAATTTCTACAATAATAATAATACAATACTAAACAATTTATTTCCAACCCATAAAATTCTTAGACAATGAAACGAAATGCTATATCTTATTGATCATGCAATCAAAAAATAATCTGGCTTTGTTCTTGAATGTTGACTCTTGGAGCACCAAACTTACGTAAACCATTTGTTTTGTAAACTTTGCATCGAGCGCATTTCGTATAAATAGTGCCAAAAAATCCGGTTGTTTTGATAAAAATAAGAAGGCAGATAGATAATTTAAACATTCTTAAACATTGAATATTTCTGGCGATGACTGTTTTAGTTTATGTTTGTAGAACTACAAGGCTAATCTCTGAGCTTGCTACCTACATACATTAGTGTAACGTACGCACTTCAAAACGCCTATTCTAAACACTTCTTATTTTTCTCAACTAGCTACCATAGAAGGAGATTTATCTGAAACCCGTGAGGTGTTCCTATTATTTTGACAGGCTTTAAAGCTTAAACGGCTTGTTGAGCTTTTAATGTCAGGGGACCATTACATTTGTTTCAAACTTGGAATTGAGACTCTTATAATATGTATTCCAATAGGGTTAATATTAAGAGCTGGAGTAAATTGGTCATTTAGAATCGATTTCAGGTGGCAAAACGAGGACGCGACATTGATTCTATAAATACATCAAATCATACATTAATTTCCTACTACTTACTATGATACTGCCCTGACCGAATTGTTTATACTTATAGCAAGCGCGACATTAAGCTACATAAATTGGCTATTATGTTTAAAAGACTTATTACTTTATGAGTTTGAAGTCCAATTGATGATACAGTACATTAACAGCTTCTTAGCAAGCGATAAACGTGTTAAAAATGTTATGTACAGTCAGTTAAATAAATTTGGGCATGTACCGTCCACCAACATGTGACAGTGCAGTTATTTATCAAAACAACCCCTGTGCGGTGCTAACTAAGGCATGCGTGTCGAGTCACAGACACCCCACTCGCTAATCTTGGGTTACCGGCTGTTTACAAAGCGTGTATCTGCACGGGACCAGCTGCCGGGGTCAGTGAACTTCGCCAACGACCCTTTCTACGACCCCTCGGATTGGGTTTCCTTGGCCAGTGAACTTAGTAAAAATTGCAGGCATGTTCAAACTTAGTGTCACTGCTGTGGCTTATAATGACGGTGGAAGTTGGACTTTAGAGATTGAATTGAAGTTAATATCACGTCATGATGATTATGTACATCATATTGTGTTGTGTTGTGATGACTATAACATATATACGACGTCATGAATAGTTAATTACTGAATTTAATTAAAAACATTGCCCGTAAAAATTGTCTTTGGAATATTGGTATTATCGTCTTTATAATAGGTAGGATAACTTTGGTAACCTTTGGATGGGTGAAGATGCTAATTGCTGACTGTAAAACTCTTACAACCGTTTGGTTAAGCCTAGAGCGAGAAGTTCAAATAGGTATCTATGTCTATAGACTAACAGAAAACTGTGTGAATAATTTTACCCCTCTTAGTGTCCATTGTAGAACTAGGTACACTACATCATCATCAACCACTCACAGTTTACTGCTAGACATTGGCTTCTCCAACTGTTCGCCACTTTGCTCCATCCCGGACTTCCCGCACCAAGCATTTGCCATCTTGCGCAAATCATCACTCCACATGTCTTGAGAACGTCCTCACTACGTCTGCAGTGAAGCGGTATCCGCTCAAGAACTTGTTTAGATGCCCTTTTTTTTATAATTTTTTTAAATCATTTTTTTTACCCTTTTTTTAAATCATTCTAGCCAAAACTTGAAATACATAAACAAAATACTATTGTACATATTTATAACGATAAGCCTAGACATACACGTACAGACCGTGGCCATCGCAGCGTGTGGGCGACACATTGTCGCGCCTGGTTTTAGCGCCTAGCTTTATTTATGTACTTAGATGACTATTCTCTCCTCTTTTAATAAATTTGTAGGAACACAGACTTGTCCGTACGTCCGTACCACACAAGTGGGAAGTACTTCCTCTAGCTAGGTGATTGTGCTCGGGGACTTGCGGTACGGGGGACCATCTTTCGGAGGGAAGTCGTGATGAAAATTTCCAACGCGCGTTGCAGGATTCTATGTATATTATACATTAGACATACATACTGCACAGACTATTCAACTTGTGTCTCATCACTCTCATCCGTGGTTGCCTTGGTTTTGATGACCCGGGCTTATGTCGGGATGAAAGTCTATGATTTGGACAGAGTCCATAAACGAAGGTTGCGTTAATAATGCAATAAAAGCGATTAACCTAATTATTCTGACTGAAGAAAGTGCTTATTATGGAGGTGTAATTTTAAGGTGGTATTTCAAGCGGAACTTAGTTTACTTATTAGATACTGATTTATTTTAAACTACAATATCAAATCAATATTCGCCAAAAAGCACTGCCAATTTATTGTTAAGCTTCTTGTTATTTTATGACTCCTAACCAAAAGTATAATCTCTTTATATTTAAAATAATCATACTCGTAGAAACTATACAATGGATTATTTTAGACGCTTTGATCAGTTCAACGTGAAAGTAAAAGTAACTGTGGTGTAGTACTACTTTACAGATATTGCGTAGTTTTCTTTTTCTAGAATAAAAATAACTTAACATTTAGTATTTTTCCCATGCTACCTGTTGGCTCCTGACAAATAGAATAGTATTTCTTCCAACTTATCCACATGAGTCTGAAGTTAATCTCTCCCTGAAGAGAGATCACCAAAAGTATATAAACAGATCGTAACATAATGTTTTCAGTACACATCTCGTAGTTACTCATTCATTATTAACCATTTGAAATTCAAAAACATACTTAATTGCGTTTAAGACGTTTCATTACAAAATGGCATGTTATTTGTTGTTCGTAGGTACGCATATGTGATAATAACGTATAAAACAAGTCAAGTGTGAATAGAATTCGCGGAAAAGGGTGCGCATATTCATTGAATGACTGGTCATGCAATCAAAACTCAGATTAGCTTTCATTATCCTACCAAATTCATTTCTTTTTTCTATGTAAATAAATAAACTCTATGTTGAGGTACAATTACCTACACAATTGCAACATCCAACTAAAGCTCGATTTATAATTTTTAAATTAATTCTTTTCCAAACGCTATTCTTTAAATATTTCACGAGCTTATGATCATTTATATCATTTCTATGTCAATAGGGGTTATGGGCGTCAAAAAAATTACATTATATTTGGTCCTTATTTTAAATGATAAAAAATTATTGGACACGTATTTTTCCTTTTTTCATTTAAATAAAAAATAGCAAAGATACAAGGCATCAAAAATTAGGAGTGGGAGTCTTTGACGTCACTCCCTCCCCTAAAAATGCCTCACCGAGTGACGTCACGCGTAATTTCAACGGGCTATAACTGTGTAATCTTTAGTCTAATTTACAAACAAAAAAGTACGTGTCTTTTATAACACAAAGACCACTACGATAAGATGAAAGGCCATTAAATTCCTACATTTCGTTTTCTCCTTGCGTTGTGGAACCCTATTAACAAAGATTACGTAGGTTGCCCAATTTTGATATGCGATAAGGATGCTTACAAATAACATATACACACTGATAAACCTATGGCGCCATGATGTTTGTCCGCATGTACTCTATCGTGTGATAGGTGTCGTGCCGAGTGAATAACATTATCATGTGTACAATTACTTCATTAGAGGTATATGATTTGAAAACGGAAATTAATCACAATACGTAAATTAGATGTGACGCACAATATATGGAACGAAGCGTCTAAGTGCTTGCTAATTAATTGAACTGATAATCCGGTAGTGTAGGTATATCACTCATCATCAGCCTGAAGAAGTCCTCCTCCTCCTGGACTGGTCTTGAGCGACCTGCATCCAAAGGATCCCCGCTATAATCAAACAGATGGTCATTCCATTTCTTAGGCGGGCGCCCTGTGCTGCGTCTTCTCTTTCGTAAACCATTACTTACATGAAATGAATACCTTTATATTTCATGCCTCTTCATATTATGTTTCTTGCATTTCAAATAGCGTTTGAAGGCTGAAATTGCGCTAAATGTATTTCTTGATTTACTTCTGAAGAATTATACATATAAGTATGTATGTTATGGTGAAAGGATTATGAATACCCATAACGACGTTTTTCGTCTTCATAGTATAAAGAAAGAAGAAAGAAAGAAAAGTAGGTACTTGCAAGAGTTATATTCGTAGAATAAACTATTGTGCAGGTCATGGCTTCCAGGAAGTACATTATGAATTTTTAATCTTTACTAGGAAAAAATTCCAAAGTAAATTCAATATTAAATCAAATACAAAATACCTACCTATTTAGTGACTGCTGAAAAAAACCGTTTAGAAATAATACTTATCTAATTTAGTATTTCAATATCCTTAGGTGGGAATGTAGTACTATTGGATGTACTTATATTTAGCAGTGATGATAACCTATTTATTCTCATTAATCATTATGCACTATATATATTTAATTATCAGTTATTATGATGTCTAATTAATGGCGATATCGCGTCAAGAGATGGCACATCGGTCGCGTGCTAACTAGTACTGAACTTTAACCCAACATAGACCATAAAATAGAATGGATCATAATCGCTACATGTGGGTATGTAAAGAGATATACATCAGTTTCCTGATTTTAATTAGTCCTATTAATATCAAAGTGTTTTAACACTACGAAATTTAATGTTAATCTTGGACCATAGACTTGTATTATATCTGTTTAGTTTAATTTATGGCCAATTTATTAGTAATGTAAATTGTAAATGTAAATTAATGTAAATGAACCATTTTAAGAGTAAATTCGCTGTAGAAAAAGAGCAACGCGACAGAGTTTACGTATATATCGGGGTAGTTTTAATTCTTGCTGTAGATTTATGATACATATTAACCTTATTTATTTTTAAATACAGAAATTGGAATTTAAGTACAATATATGGTTATTTCACCAACATTTGTGGCATGTTTGACGTGAATAAAAGTTAATTCTGTAATAAATTTAACGTTTGCTATGTTCGTGGTGTGTAATATTAAGCATTAATATCGAAGTTCGTGAGAATGTAAGCAAGAACACTCAATGTAATGTTTTTAGCAAGTGATTGCAATTAGAGATGCGCCTAAAATAAATTTAGACAGGCATGAAAAGGTTAAAAATAGAGGCGTCGCGTTAAATTTAACTAATAGCCAGACTGCGATTGCGAAGTTTAGTCAGCTATAAATAGAGATGTGTGTGTATCGGGTTATTTGTAGCCTGCAGGCAGGTCTTATGTTGTCGTCGATGTAATAATGATGGTACAGACCAAACTGTTTACACAACACTTAGATCTAGCTAGACATTACATCACCTATTTTCTATACTAATACCTAATTAACCCTTTTTCAATGTTTATACATTACCGTTTTAGTTTTATCTGTGCGGTGATGAATAAAGAATAATTACAAATCATCCCCAACTGCCATCACAACCTGTCTAGTACCATAGTAATATTTCGCAGTATGTTTTTAATATTTATGAACAAGGAACGTTAAACGCCAGACACCACACACATTAGCATTTCTACTGAAATCGTACGGACATAAGAATTCTTGTTACTCGATAGCTTGATATGGCTCTTTCTACATACTCGTCTACTCATGATATGCTCGTGCGGCCAAATTATACAATTTCTGTGTTCAATGTTAAGTTCAATGTCAAATGCAAATGCTTAAACCGCCTTAACTCGTGCAACGGTTGGTAAACACCCATTTGTTTAAATCTTTTTACGCCAACGGTTATAAGATAAAGATAGTTAATTTTATTTATGATATCAAGATGGTACATTAATTTTATTGTACCCATAATTTCAATCCATTGTTATTACTGTGAAAGGAAAATGGCAGTAGGCAATGTGGTTATGTATTAGGACTCATAATGACTTTGCGTTTCATGAAATGACTTATTCATTCTAATTACTCCTACATCTATAAAAAAACTTCTAATTAAAGCTTATTATTGTATACAATCGAATAAAATGACGTAGGTTGTTACCTACTTCATTATTACATTGTTATGTAATAAGTATTCACAGTGTAAATTAATTTAAAACATATTTTTCCAATTGATTTCCCATCCCCTGCCATTCCACTTGCGGACGATAATAGCCAGAAGACCCAGATAGTGTTCAAATACGCGCTCGGTCGTAATAATACTACCAGTAGAAGTACTGTATACCTAAACAAACAAATGACCTGACCTACGCCACTCGCAGTGCGCGCCCAGCTGGTGGCGTGGCGACCGTAAGTGATCACCGCACCGGATATAAACAAACAGTGCATTCAGCGCACAGCGCCGATGGCTCATAAACTAATCTCTTATTACATTGCAAACTGACTGTGACGTGCCGTCTGTTCTGTGACTGGTGTCCCGGCTGTATGGGACTTCCCGTCGAGATCTTTCAACGGAAATTAGAACGCCTTAAAGGAGAATGCCCAAATATGGTTTCGTTTTGTACATGAACGAAATTAACCTGAAAAAAATTGTATTTCATTTTCACAAGACCATCTACAAAAACAAGTCAAAACTTCGCCGGGGAAAAAAGTGCTAATTTAAAAGTAATTTTTGTAACAAAGTACTTCCTCTACCAAAGAACTGTACTTTTTGAGGTTGCAGGGTTGCCAATATTTAAAATATTAATTCACAATAATCGATTCCTGATACACAACTCGGAAGGATGAAGGAGAGTTAAAAAGAAAATATTAAGGATATTTACAAAACAAAATCTTTTTCTCAAAGAAAAGAATATCTTCGAGAATATTCAGTTACTTTACCTTCCAATTAATGACAACAAACCTTAAGTGAACGAATATCGATTGATCCAATGAATATCGATTAGCATTTATATTGCGACGGGCAACACCAAGAGTGATGAAAAAAAAAATGAAAGTGACATGACATTGACATTAGAGAAATGTTATTGTTTTGTTTTAGCACTGACGATTTATTCGTTTTGATTTATCTTTACGTTGAGTTGAGCGCCTTTTTTCTCCGTAACTGTAGAAATTGAAATTAGATAATCGCCGTTTTAGCAACTGTTCGTTATGATTGACGCAGGACGCCCAGCTGCCGTTCGGAAAGGTATTTAACGTTGTGAAAAATAACCTTAATTATTAAACTTCATGAACCTGTTGCTCGCAACTCCGGCGAATTAGATGCTTATTGTTTTTTATAATGTATTCTATGTTTAATACTCTATCCAATGAGATAGATTTCATGGAGGTACAACGTGATAAAATCTGAAACCAAAGCCCATACTACAATGGTCATTCTCCTTTAAATTACAAACTCTTTGGTCGGCCCTTTACAAGGAGATGTAAATAAGCATGCTAGGTAATTCATACCAATGAACAGGTTTTTAACGATTTTGTCTATCATGTGATAAGAGTATCGAAATACCTACCTACTCATTCATCCAGGAAACCTGGATGTTCTCAGGCACAGTGTACAGTCATTCAAAAAGGCCTTCAGTTCAATCGCCTATAAGTTTACCCTCAAAGTGACAGATAGACATTCTCTACATTCTGATTGCAAAAAGACTACTGGTTTATTTTGTACGATGTATGCGGACATATAGTTTTCGTTCTTTCTATTCCAACAACTATATCGGTTAGTCAGAACCAACGAAAGCAGAATTGTTGACAAAATTTAACCAAAATCGTCCCGTAATTTGAAACTGGAGCGGACAGCACTAAATGTGCCCCAACTGTGAACTATTCGGCTCCCGGTGCGCTTGCACTCGCGTCACCTTTGGTTACCTACTCCATATACATACAGTTATATTATTATTGAGTTTCAAGAACTGAACATTTTGATTCTTGTTCGTTTATCTCCTTTTGCAAGATAAGTTATGTATGCTTCTTGTAACATCTTACTTGTACTGTTTCTATGTGGATACTTGTATTAACCAAAGTTATAGGTATGTTGTTAATTTAGTCGACATACTTTTAAAACGCACTTATCAATATCATGCACTACTACTCTCCTTAGGTCGTGGTTCGAGTAATCATTTAGTGAACAATTAAATCAAGTAGGTACAGAGTACTAGTGAGTTTTTCAAAGTAGTACCACCTGACGATTGTAGTACATTGTCTAATTACGGGCCTTTGTTTGACAAAAACAAAGTTAAAATAATTTTATTGCCTGGCATACTAATTAGACATTTTAAACTTTCTGTAGGTAGGTAATCTTGTCTGGTATTCACGGCTGCCCCGTTGACTCATTTAGTAGGTAGTGGTATCTTTCTGGGGCAGGTAATCATCAAGGTAAACGTCCACGTAACAAATGTTTGTTAGTAATTAGGTATATGGACATAATGTGATACATTCCCACAAGCAACATCTTTTAAAATTTTAAAGGCATCATTGTTTCTTTTCATACCAATGCAATGACACAACCGAGCTATGTACTTACTATGACGGGTTCAATCACTGCAGACAATGTTGCCATTCTAGTATGGATTATTACGTAATTGTGTAATTGATCTGGCATGCATTGGCTCGCCTGACCTAGGTGCACATGTCACCGCGCCGAACGTAATAGTGTAAGTGGAGATGCACCCGTATCTGCGACTAGAGCGATAAGGCAACGAGTGCGCATCGCGCGGGTTAGGGATGATCGATGTTAGAAAAACATCGATGTCATAATCCTAACATCATCTTCATCAGCCTTAAGTCGTCCACTGCTGGATATAGGCCTCCCCCAATACCGTTTGTCATGCAGCCTAACATCAATGTTCGATATTTACCACAAAGCGATGATCGATAATAAGCAACTTCGATGATATTTGTTCGCACTATCGCACTAGGTAATCATTACAACAAAAGCAATCAGAAACTGTTCGAAATTTATTAAGAAACATAAAATTTTACCAAAATAGATGAAAGTGATGGATGCAAAACGAAGGAAGCGTTCGGTACGCATTGAATCAATGAACACAATACATTATACGTTCAAATGTTGAATAAACCTGTATTTGTGAATGCGTACATAGAGGACATCATTTGTTTCGTACGTTGCATTAATCGTGCGTGAGCTAATATCGATGATCGATTCCATCAACAGCGATGTTACGATATTTTTCGCACATCATCGATGTTAAAACATCTTTGTTTGTATTTTGAACATCGATGATCGTCTCACATCCCTAGCGCGGGCTCCAGTCGGCGGTTGCGTCGATGTATTTGCTCCGTGCGTCGATCGGCACCGCTTCCGATAGAGCGTGACCTACCGCACACGGCGGCGCAAACGACGCACATGTCTGCACTGTACTGCACACACACAGATCCTGACATAACATACTATAGATGTACTTGCAATTGTACGTAAAAGTCATAAAGTTTCAATTTATTACCACATTAACCTTGTACTGGTAAACGTAAATTGCTTTTTTTTTATAAATTAAACAGAGCAATACCTACCTTAATGGATTTATAGAGACGATCGATATCTTGCTGAATGCTACTTTCTATTCTTCCGAGAACGTTATTTTATTTATTTATTTATTTAAACTTTATTGCACAATATAAACAGTGTACAAAAGGCGGACTTAATGCCGCATATTTTATTGGTAATCATTTTCTTTCATGCCGTAGATTTTTTTAAAAGAACTCTTCAGTTATGGAGTTTGGTTCATCAGTTAAAAGCTATTTAAGCGTAACAAGTGAGGAAACATGACTACCGCACGTAATTTGTAGAGCTTTGCGTGTATCCTGAAAAGCGAAGCAGTGCGAAGCTTCACGTACGCGCGCGCAGGCGAGTCCTCTAGCCCTCATTTTAATAATGTCTCAGAATTATTAAAATGATCACATTCTATCAGAAGCGTAGCTTGACTTGGCCGGGCCCCATATAAAAAAAAATATGGGCCCTTAGGAAGGGAAAAGATTTGTCACAAAATTTGGGAAGTATTTGCTTATGCACTTCGGGGGCCTCCATGGTCTGGGAGCCCCATATAATTGATACGGTAGATACGGCGGTAGCTACGCCCCTGCTCTATAGTGCAAGATAATAATAATTTGCCAGAGCATTACCAACCAGTTCTTTACGTTTAGTTCATTAGTAATCTTGTCAATAGGGTAGAAATAAAGGTTTTTAACTAGTCAATCCTTTAAATGTTATAAGTTCTTTGCTAAAGTTTATTATGTGTTTTGTCACACAGATTTGAATAAAAAATATGAGAAGGCTATCCCGCTTCACGCCGAGAGAAATTTACTTTACTGTCATTATCAGATACAAGGCCATATTTTTTCTTCTAAATGGCAACGATGATAGGCAAAGGGGTTTGGTCATCATCACTCGCAGTCCAGGGATGATGACCAACCAAGGAAGCGGAAGGCTACTCACTAATAACTCTGAAGTTAGGCAATACACTACATGTAAGAGAGGTAGGGCATAGCGAATTCGCTCGAATTGAGCCGCCCGTCCGGGGAAGGACCTCCACCCTATAGAATACCGCAGTCAAATGACCTCTGGGTCGTGTTTCTGCCGGTGAGTAGGGTTTCCGGTGCTCGTGGGGGGTTAGAGTTGGGCCGGCATGGCGGTGGCAACTGACAGGTAACTGACCAGTTACTTGCCAGTTGTCACAGCGACTTGGGCTTCTCTTTCGTATTCCATCAGGCGTAGGGAAGCCATTATGTCGAGCCATTATAAAAAAAAAATGTATATTAGGCAGGATGTAATGTACTGCAAGTTGTGGTAATTTTAATAGACTCTTAAAAAGGTTTTCAATTTCATCAATAATACTTTGCTTGATGGCTATATTCTATTGGTATCGCCGAAAACGCGGAAGGTTCCAGGCTCGATTGCAGGTCAATTTGAGAAATAAATATGGGTGAATACCGTGTCTTGGTGACTAATTAATTTATTTTCTTAAATAAAATAAAAAATATCAGTGCCGCAGGTGTCTGCGTTATATGTACTTGAAGTATTTATTCACACCACAATAACTACGAGTACTCGTATACTTCATGTTATCTTTTTATTTGTGTTCGTATCGAAGTAAACAGGAAAGAATCAACCAATTTTATTATCGCTGGATATTCATTCACGCAACAGAAATTCAATTTTTTTTTGTCAAACTTGTTTTTACTGGTATTTGCTTTTCATTTGAATTGAGACAAGGAAAATATTATCATACATAATCGAATATGATAATATGTAGACCAATACAGATCTACAGATGTCACTCTGAATTTTGTTCTGACTTTGTACGATACCTACTCAGTTTGCTTCTTAACTTTTTTCATTTTTTCGATGAAAAAGGCGGTCTATAGGTACCTACAAACAGTCAGCCCATTCTCACCCATTGCTGAACCTCAGAGAACGTCAACCATCCCGATCCCAGACAATCTGTATCCACCCTCAGCCAGCCCTTTTTCTCAAGTCATCGTCCCAACCCAACGTCAACTGTCTCCCTACACATCATTTACCAAAACAATGTGTCCAATCCAATACAACAACGCCATTTCACCTATTATGTACTACACATTAAATTCTTGAAACAGAGACACATGGGATCGATTTTTTCGCTCTTTCTTCGATAAAAAACTCGAGATTTTTTATTGTTAAATAGCGTCAATATTTTCCTTGCGTGCCGTTATGACCTTTGTCCAATGCTGAAAGTTTTTACACGGAGGCGCCATGCGGGCGCGCCGCGCGCCTCACGGCACGACATCGTCGAATGCATTGGAATTGAGCCATTCTACGCCAATTCATTTAATTTTCAATTGTAAGTACATATATCTAGATAATAACGTACATCGGTCTTCATTCCATCACGCAGCATCTTATACTGTGATGTTCTATTAAAACATCGTTCCTGATTGTTCTGAAATATCGCAAATGTTTATGTTAGAATAATTCAGGCATGCTATTGCTAGCCTAGCTAAGTTAGATCAAACGTTAATGTGTGTCTCATATATTACTTACGAATGCTAATCACAGGAGCAAGCTCGTCAGTAAATAACAGTGAGAAATAAAAGTCGACAGACTGATGCCAAATTCTCAATAAATAACGACAGTACAATTGTCTCATCGCTACACGATCTACAAGATTCGAGTTCATTATTTATTATTCGTTCGAATCTCGTTGTTATTCCAAGTCGCCTTAAATGCAATTTCAAGGTTCCATTCGTCCGATTCCGTCCCTCGTGTGAAAGATTAGCGATGTTTTAAAATAGCTTTGTTTGTGCTCTGATAACCGGCGATAGCGCTCCGCCTCCGCCTCCGCGACCGCCGACCGCCCACCCTCGCACTGACATTTGTGATTAATCGCCGTTCATTCACTAAACTCATTATCTTCTAGTTATGTTCACCATAATTTAGGAAGAAATATTAGTGTCTAACTGCTAATTTACGGCTCACACACATAGCAAATTATCCGCGTACATGCTTCGCGTATTTTTATATTTAAGAAATGATAAATTCATCGTCAGTAACCTAACAAGTAATCTACAATTCTAGAGGAACAGAACTATATGAATTGAAAAAAATATATATAACAAGTAAGTTATGAAGTATGCAACGTATTCTGACGTTTATTCTTATTATGGAGTGAAAAACTCAAAACTATGATAACTTTTTTATGAGTGTGCTTAAAAGCTTCTATTTTTGTTCGGAGTATTGTTTACATTCATTATAATTACTAAACGAGACTACGCGAGTGAAATATAGATGTGATGGTTCTGTGGCAAGAGTTAAATATATCTTGCCCTATTTTCGAAACAATAATGAGAAAATGTAGGACTCGGATTAGTTTAGTTTTTGTTTTGAGAAGTGTGTGAAAGCGAATAACATATTAATTAACATATTGTGACAATACCGTAATTTAATGTTGATTGTAACTTTGTATATTTAGATCTCTTCAGCATCTTGAGAAGTACAGAAAATAACAACGCATCTGAAAGAAACAGAAAAGATGGCTTTTAATTAACGGGACTTTGCATTATGTAAATGAATTCATTGTCAGTTTGGCTTATTTTTGTAAGAGTATGCCAGCTGTCTGCTCCTACTGCTAACAAACTTTGTCTTGTAAAAAACATAAAGTCTGCGTGGCTATATTATAATATAATACTGATACTATTGACCAAATGGAGTTTCATGATTTGATCTTACTGGACGCCAGCATATTATAGCTATCGCTGTACGCGCAATTCGTCAATCAGAGTAAATAAGCAACAATAGTATCAATCTGCGAGCAGTTTCCGCGGACACCTCTGTAGGCCACAGCCAAAGGTTGTTAAACCTCCGACGGTATTCTCCATTCGCGAAGGCAACGCGGTCGACGACCGCACTCGTCATCTTCACTCGTTCCAATTAGTAGATGCGGCTAGTACAAGTAGGTACATATTCATACCGGCCCCCAATATGGGCCTCTTTCACCCGCATACAATCGCGCATTTATTAGCGATGCGATTGCTAAAATTGCCCCACATGTGATTACCTGAGCGCATGCGCGAAGTCCGCTCTACTTTGTTTTTGCGTTCAATGTCAGTATACCGGCTAATTTTATCGCGCTCCGCACTCGCTGTGTAACTATCTTGTTTGATGAGGCTACACAGTTTGTTTTGATTTAGTTTGCCTAAAGTAATGTAATTTGTGTTAACAATATTGAATAATTTCGTAGACTATTTTGATGTAGAGCTATTGCTTTCACTTTTTCGTTGAGGCCATTTTAGCAGTCTTATTCCATACTATCGCTACATGCGAATAAACAGCTAAGTTGGGCAAACAATAAATTCTGGTTAGTATTTTCGTGTAAATCCTTTATTGTTCATAAAGAAGTCTGTCTTCGCAAATGTTCCACCAGTACATAATGTAACAACTTGGTAAACAATATTAGGAATACGAGTAAGATAGAAAAAATTGGTATGAACGGCACCTGTCCAAATAGATTTGGCCAATAGCAGAGAGCTTTGATTTTCTTTATTTTCATTTCATAAGTCTTATGCAGGTTAAACGTTAGTTCGAAAATCATTTACTTCCAGGCGACAGTCATCACATCGAAATCAATATAAACAATAATCACGCAAACGCAAAGCTAATAAATTAAATTATGTCAAGAATTGACAGGCTTGTGTAAATTTAATAGCTACAATTTCTATTAAATAATGTCAACCGGTTACAGATAAATCAAAGTTATTTATTTTTATTATTTCTATAAAAGATTTTGGTAAATAGATTGTCGTTCGGTCACAACGCATCCATTACCAAAATATTTGATACCGATTAAATGTATGTATTCACTCGCGTCATTTCATCCTTACTAGCCGTTTACGTCACGCACGACACGAGCAAATGCTTTTTCGTCGCTATTTCCGCAACAAGTGTTATTTGAAGAGAGAGGCCCCAAGCGGGCGCGCTCAGCGTCACGCCGCGTCGCCTACGCCTCGGCGCCCCTACACCACAGGCACTATAAGCCTGGACTTATTACAGGATATACATTGATCAATGAGAACTTCATATATCAAAGGAAACGCAAGTCATAAATGATGACAAATCTTCGCGCGACACAGGTTCAACGTCCGTTAGGGATCAAATTGTTTTCCATCAGCTAAGCTTTTAACTCTTCAAGACCTACTATTAACGTATATGGTAGGTACAGTACGACGCGCTAACCATAACTTATTGTAAATTTATTTCATATCAGGGAAACAACCATATCATATTATGAGCAATTAAATGCAGACTGTATCCAATCGCGGTCCAATCGAGACACCATCAGTAAAACAAACGCAGGGTAAAAAACCGTTGGTCGTGTATTAAAACCAGCCTGATGGTGTTTTTAGTGTGGATATTACGATTACACGCGGGATTGCCCCGTATGCTTGACACTCGCATGTGTCCTTTTCATGCATGCCTTCTTGTAATACGCATGTAGGATGTAGTACACGTGCGGGGCAATCCCGCGTGCGTGTAAAAATCAGCACGATATTAAAAACCCCTAACGGCCCGCTCCTCATGTGCCTATTAGACAACAGTACATAAAGGGCACTTACCATAACCAATTAAATAATACTATACTATACACAAATTCGCCGTACTGAGTTATAAATTTTTAATTATTAATTTGAGCAAGCAATTAAGAAAGACTAATACAAAGTAATTTTCACAAAAACAAAATTTTTGTCGACTTATTTCGCAATATTTACAGGTGATAATAACCGGAGGAATAACTGTGCCTGGCGTGGTACGTCAGACTGCGCAAACAAACGGCGCCGGCGGCGTCACGGCTTTGCTCGCAGCGCTAGTTTCAGGAGTTCCGCACTCTGTCGATGTCGTCAGTATGTAACTCCATGTCATCGGCCTCTTTAAGCTCAAAGAGGACGTATACGTTTACTGTAACTAATATTGAGGAGTTGTCAATTATTATGTATCACCGGTCTAATTATAGATTGTTTTGAGACTGTGATGAAAATAGCGAATCGCACAATACCAATGATATGTTGGCGAAATTGCAATTTGATTTCATTGTTATATTTCTTGTATGAATTGTATAACTCTATGTCTCATCGATGTACACTTTAGGGAACTCCTGTCGTACCTTTAACGAGTCTCAACTAAATTTAAAAATGTTTTCCTCGATTTCTTTGAAACTTTTCGCGCAAGCTCTACGTTACTTAGAATTACGCTAGTTATTTGCCAGACGAAGTAAGAAAATACTTGTTTAAAACCGGTCTAGAATGTGTTGTGAGGAGTCGGTCGAGTCGGCGCGGGGTGGTGCATGGTGAGAGGCGGGTTGCAATCTGCACCGGCGCGCATTCCGAGCGCATTCCGCGGCCGCGGCCGGACCCGTCGGGCGACCTAGCCGCGGCCTCCGCGAGCCCCGCAAATATGCACCAATCGGAATGCCATCCTCTATGCCAGTAAACAACATCATTAAACGGCGTTTATTAACCTAGCGCTACGCGCTAGAGCTAGCTAGCTGAGCTCTCACAATTAGTACGTGGCTACGTATACAACAGAACTAAAGTTAGGATTTGAACCAAAAATTGTAATATCGCCGATCCTACATATTCCTATTTCAATATGTCAAGAATAGAACGCTAACGGCGACATTGGCGGGAAAGGGGACGGATACAAGTACGGTGATGGGAACGGGGATATGACTTGATTCTATGGCGATGAGAAGTTCGGCGGGTCTATTAATATAATACATGTAATATTAATAACTTACAAAGAATGCAGTAGATTTGTACCAACCAAATTTTTCACGCTCACACGTCATCTAATTTTACGAGATGACGTATCTATATTTTATCGTGCAGATTGCGTTGTTTGTTCGACATAATCATATACATGTATACTGCCATGAACATTTAGATTGGAAATTGAAACATTTTGCAAATGTAATCAATACATCAATAAAAATATCTGTCTGTTTGTACACGTTAATCTTCAGAACTACCGGACGGATTTTGATATCTGGAACACATAATAAACCGCAGAAAACCCGCAAAAACTACAGGAAATAGGAAAATAGCGTCTTAGCAATAATGTTTCGCCTGTTGACCATTATTTGTAAGAGTCCGCAGAAATCAAAGACCTGGAACATTTAATGTACCTACCTAGATATTTTGCAGAGTTCGTAATTGAGTAACAATCATCATTATCGCATAGTCCACGCGAAGTCGCAGGCGCCAGCTAGTGCGTAATAAAATTCTAGGAACACCCAAGAAGGCGGAGCGGAGCCGAGCCTGGTGCAGGGGAGGGGGGTTCGTTATATTTTAAACGGCCCCGAACGGGCCGACCCCTTTCATAGCATACGTTTCCGGGTCGACGACCGCCGCTCGCGACCTTGGAAACTGCCTTGTTAAGGCCCTTTCCGTGAGGTTGTGTGGAATAAACAACGAGATATATTTACGCAGTTAGGATTAATGATGGTTTAGTATAGGTACGGCGTTGGCGGAGCCGCGAAGCCGGATCGCCGGCGTTCGGCCGTTTGTTGTGAGTGAGTCATCGGAGTAACCGGCGCGGGCGACGTAAACACTAATTAGGGATGTCTGTCTGATATGTGACGTACTGGACCCGGCTATAATATGAAAGGGAACTTCCATTGCCTACAGGCAATTATTACTTACCGACAGATATAATTTTATTTAAATGTTCTTGAAACAGAAACCAACCTAAGCAAATCATCTAGTGACGAAAGGGCTTAGTTTGCATGTTTGTTATCGATCGGTCGTTTTGATTGGCTTAACTAAAATTAAAAAAAAAAAAGTATCTCCGACTTAATCATCGCCTATATAAACGACTGGACCGATTTTGATCAAACATAGGTAATTAATAACACGCTCGATTAGGTAAAAAGACTTTTGAACCTTTCAAACAAAAGAAAACTGAATCAAAATTGCATTTTTCAGGAGTTACGATGCCAAAGATAGACAGTAGGCCTCATGGCTTGCATCGTAGGTTAAAAATAATGTATATTTGAATGAACGAGCGAGAAAATTACCAATTCTAGTCTAATTCTCGATTATGAACGGCCCTGCAGTATGGCATAATTATGGCAGTCTATTCTATTGGCACTGTTTGGCAGCCCTGGCACAGACCGCATCGCAGCGCCACCCGAGGCCGCGGCGTAAACACGCGCCTCACATGGGTGAATCGCCAACTGTTTTTGACGCACTCTCGCTGAACGTAAATAACCATACCACTACTGTACCACTATTGGTACTGAACCGTAATTTTTCTATATCAAGTTGAATCAAGTCAATTTTTTTTTGGTATGGTATCTATTTTTACAAAAAAAACAAAGAAACTGCAAAGTTCATGCGAACGAAGTTCCGGGCACTAGCCGCTTTGGGTGAGGTCGCCGCCCCATGGAACTTGAAGGAAGAGCCGAGATTTTTGGTTCCTGCCTCCCCACCACCTTCCATTTCCCGATGGCGGCGTAAGCCACTATTAAAAGGATTTTTCCCAGAAAAAAGGCCGTACTTAGGTTTTTGGTATCTTCTTTAACAGTTTCCTAATAATACAATACACTTATGGGAAATAGCCGTCAAATCTGCCCACGTCTCCTCACTAGACATACTATACTCCCTGAGGCATTGCGTTTAATGAGGTTTGGTTGTAGAGTAATTGATGTAATATCTACGCCAATTTTCTTCAATAATACCTACCTAGCTAATGATTATGGTATAGTCATTTCCTAGCAAATAATTTTAGTACATATTTTTCCTGGACTAAAACCGATATTATCGATTCAATACATCTTAGGTACAAAATCATTCATTTGCCTGCCCTGTTTCCATTATCTGGGGTCGGCGCAATATGTTTTCTTCTTCCATTCATCCCTATCAGCCGTCATCGTCCCATTCACTCCTTTCTCAGCCATATCATCATTCACACAGTCCATTCATCTTTTCTTCGGGCGGCCTCGCCCTCTCCACCCATTCACATTTATCGTCATCACGGTCTTGGTCACATGTCTCTCATCCCTCCTCATTACGTGCCCATACCAAGACAGACGGTTCCCTTTCAACTTCTCCGTCACTGGAGAACCGTCCGTCTTAGGTACAAAATGCGTATATTATTAACCAGCTGCGCCCCGCGATGTTACCCGCGGTTTCAAGTTCCCGTGGGAATTTTGGGAAAATAGTAGCCTATGTGTTATTCCGGACCATACACTATCCTCCTGTCAAATTTCATTCAAATCCTTCCAGCCGTTTAGAAGTAACGGAACATACACACTTACAAACTTTCGCCTTCGTTTCAGGGTGAATCAGAAGAGACAGCTATCACAGTTCATGAGTTATAGCTTGATCAGACAGGCAGGCGGATAGACGGACAGGAGTCTTAGTAATAGGGTCCCGTTTTTACCCTTTGGATACGGACGCCCTAAAACTGATACTGGGTGTAAATAAATTTCTCACAATTTAAATTTAAGTGAGTTATACAATAAAAACTGAAAATCCTACTTTCGAATTTATATTCTTTAGTAACACGAATCTCAATTAAGTCCTATATTAGGAACTAAAATTTGTTCAGAATTTATAAAGTCCAGGCTTTCTGCCCACTCCAACGTGGTAGATCTCCTGACAATCATTACTTGTGTTACAGTTTCAGACGACTGAATATGGGCAGATAATTTATTGGCCAAATTAACCACATTATTTTATTGAGAGAGTATTTTTGATGCTGTAAATGAAAGATCAATTAAAGCTACTTATATAACCGTTAAGCAAACAATACATCATTACATTTTAACTCGGTAAATGATGTTAGGTAACTTAATATTCTGTGTGTACTTTATAGAACTACACATTATTATACCCCTTTCAATAATTGGCTGTTTAATGGCAATTACTAAGAGTGAGCATTACTAATTGTAAGTGCCGAAATACTCGCGTTATAATTGCATATGGTCGATTGGTTGGTTAGTTACAGCAGTTAACATTTTAGCTATGCCAATTTATTTACTAATACCTTATAAAAAGGTCTGGTATATTTTGTATAGTTTGCTTCGTAAAATTCGTAGTTATGTTTCATATTTGTTAGGATAATAGTTCTCCTAAAATAATTACTTAAAATAACAACCGATTTAAGCCCTATTTTCACACGTAAGTTTTCCGACGACCGTATTAACGACGAAATATTTTATTAATACGTTACCACATATTTTGACTATGTTGCTTATACATAAATAACAATGTATTATAATTAAAAAGGTGTCAAAGTACAATAGATAAATGTATGACAACAACAATGGAATTTTACTAGATAGTCTCTACTCACTATATACATATTTGTTACATTTAAAATGTGTTGAGTGATTAGCGATTGACTGATGAACGCTGATAATGAGGGAGTTAACAGGCTGGCACTGCGCTGCGAAATTGCTACATTCAGAATAACATATACTGTATTATTCGTTTTCATAACCCATATCGTAGTATAGTACGAATAGTTAACTATACACAAATATTTAAATCTGTCTGCACTGTAACAGTCATATCAGTACAATTGGTACCAAAGCTTTAGTAAACCGTATTTTGATACTGTAGATGTTGTCCATAAAAAATGCAATTAGGTATTATAATTACTCGTTCTATTTCTGGCTATGATTAATTTCTCAACATTTTAAAATCTATTTGACTTACACAATTGTAATTTTCAGACACAATAAGTATTGTTTGAAGGTCACCGATGACCCCATGACTGTTAACGTATTGTAAGGACAAGAATTTTCTACAACCATCATTAGGTATCGGTCAACCATCATAATCCTGAATATCAGTGATAAGCCTCCACCGTTTCCCAGAATGTTATTTTTAACCTTCTCGTGTTACTTTAATGTTACACGGCTCTAAAGGTCTTATTTATGTTACTTTTCCAACTGTTGAAGTGAAAATAGGTATATGCGGAGATTTACAAACGTCCGTAACATGAGTCTGTTTTTTTGACTCCTTTTACTTTTTCACCAGTTTCATGTTACCTTTGGTCTTGAGACACTGGCAACACTGTGGCCAGGAGGCTACAGTGTTATGAAAGGATTTCATTCGCGAGATATTGACACCTGGAACTGGTTGACTGACGTCTCACCCAATTACTGCCAGGTGTCTTTGAAGTTATGTGATTGCGTGGATTAATGAAATATGTATAGCGTTTGAAGAAAAAGAAATACAGAAATCTATACACAGTACATGATAAAGCTGAATATGCAACCACTACCCACTGTAATGTATGATAAACAGCTTCCTTTTATTTGCATTTTTTAAATTAAACTTTCCAAGTACCTACTTCACTACAAAAATATTATATCGCAAATACTAAGAAGTCTCGTCTCAGAGGTCTTTAGAAGCTCCCTAAGCCACTTACTAAGTGGATTTATTGTTTAGTGGTTGTTACCCATAAAATAACTTAACAAATAATTTCGAACAATTGTAAAATATGTATGTACTAGCTGCTACCCGCGGCTCTGCCCGCCTGAATATTCGTATAAAACATAGCCTATGTGTTAATCTGATGTACAAACTATATTCCTGTAAAGTTTCATTAAGATCCGATCAGTAGTTTTTGCGTGAAAGTGGAACAAACATCCATCCATCTATCCAAACAAACTTTCGCGTTTATAATATTAGTAGGATGTACCTACATACTTACTTTACATATAAGTTTGAAAGATATCGAAGCTCCTTAAGTTTTAATAGGATGAGAGATCCTACTCCTCCTATTATATCTATTTAGTCAGAGAGTAACGATGGTGATTTAACCTTGACAAATTTCTACCAGGCGTACAGGATATATGACCCATTTATCCCATCCCATAGCTAAAGCGTATATCCAGCAACAGAATGTATGCAGACTGAATATTTTGTTTGTTATTTTTAAACATTCTAGATTTTTAAGATAAGCACTGCAGCGTTTCTTACGATATAATAATTCGGTCCTATAATAACAATGTATTCGTCATGTTCGGCAGGTGTTTTGTTGTTGGCGGTATTTGGATGGATTAGGCTGCCATTCTGCGGCGTCTCTGTGTGGCAAGCATAGGTGATTCTTCCACTGCCCCATATTTCCGTGGCTATGAGACAGAACGACAGAAAGAAAATGATCACAGCGATCAGTATCTCTATTCATAACACTACTGGAGTTCTGCTTATCCGCTCGGAGCAACATGTCACGACGAGAATAAAGGTAAAGACGAGAAAGTCATCGTGCAGGACATGATTGATATCAAACTCGTTTAATATTGGTACTACTAGTACTACTACTACTTTACTACTCTCTACTCTACTACTCGTTTAAGTTTGTAACTTAACTTATAAGATTGTACTACAGTACGAGGTCCTTCGAAAAGGTTGTGAAGAGGTTTTTAAAGGGTGGGCAACGCGAGTGCCCCTGGTGTTGCAGGCGTCCATAGGCTACGGTAATCCCTCAAATGTTCAGGCCGTATGCTTGCTTGCCACCTTAGTGGTAAATAAAAAAAAAATGTTTGTCCACACCGCGTCCCCGTTCCATTTGGTTGAATCCGCGAGCTGGAGAAGTTTCTGCCCTACCGCGGCAGACGCGATATAAGCGTATATTTCCCACAACATTGAAATACTTGCATAAAATTTTAAAATCTCCCACTCCGCAGTGCAGTGGGAGTATCGCCTAAATAAATAGTAGATGTACTGAATTAGTGGGCCACTTCAAACGCGGGTCACGTGCGGGGTCGCGCGTCGCCCGCCGCACCATTTTTATTACATTCCCCGAATAAATGTCGCAGCGGAAAGCCTATCCTACACCGCCTTAACATGATGTACAACGTGTATTGCAAACGTAATCGGTACCTAGAAATGTTTCGGATACCGATTTTAAAAGGGACCGGATTTTGGAAGCTTTGCTTTTAATTTTCGTTTAATACCCAGTGAGATTATAGCACATTGTAAGACATTTCGGATGTAATAAGGTAGAGCTGATATAGGTAGGTAAACGCGGTGTGTTAAAATAATAAGTAGTAGATTACAACTATGCAAAATATTAAGTGACGACATGTACTTTGAGAAAGCACGCCACGGGATTATCTTTGAAATTATCTGCAGAGATGAATGACATGTACCTACATTAGTTGGCCTACCTACTGAAAATACTTGAATCTTCTTTGTCAAAGTCTGTTTCGGAGAGCAGTGTGTGTGGTATGTGTACCTATGTAGGCAGCATGGTGATTTCCTTTGACACCTAACCTTACAGACACAATGTAAGTATTAATGGTGTTGTATGTACAGTCATCTAATATGTCAACAACTTTAATAATATCAAACTTACAATCATGAGTTGCAAGCCACCAGTCTTTGCTACTTCCTTTGACGTCTTGGATAGGTATGTGTACAAACCATACGTTGTCTCGACATTAGCATCGGCACCAGAAACTTAACGACATAGCCGTGATTAGAATTTTGTAAATAGACCCTTTATTGGCGACTTTGTGCGTAGATTCTAGACAACTACCACAGAACGTTTGAAACATTCTGTTATAGTTTTCTAGAATTTCGCTTTTTGTCTTTAAATGTCAAATACATACTACCATTGTGATTGTTTTGTTACATTACGTAATATAGGTCAGATCTTACAGATAGAACATTGCTATTAACAAAAATAGGAACGATTACATAAAATTGTCCGCTCTTGTGATTATTATTATACGCTTCTTTCTATCTACTGCATGTTCTAGTTGCCAAGCTAAACTATATCAAATATTTAGCAAGCAAACGATAATTCTGTTCCACTTTTCAGTTACGACTGCGTGGTTAATTCTGAATTGATTATGTTAACAACGTTAACATGGTTTGGGAACATTTATTTTAATTTCGTTTACCTAACCTCTAATCTATCTTTTAGCAACAGACTTGAATAAAGTTGTTTGTAAATCATTGTATGATTCCAAGATGATTGGTTTATAGTAAGTACAGGTGTACAGTAAACAGAATAATCTTTCTTTTTACATATCGGAGTTTACAGTCAGATTTGTGTAGGAGCATGATTCCTTAAAAATATAATTAAACATATAATTGATATTCTGTGGATTTGGTCTGTGCGTTCCACGCCAAGCTCAAGACAAGATATTCGAACTCCAAATTAACTAGCTATTAATTGCATCTTATTATTATCATTCCTATTTGAACACTTGTGCTAACAGTACATTAATACTCGTACTATGGCTTACATAATATTTGCATAATAACAAATTATTCAATTGCATGGCGAATTATTCAATTGATATAGGGTCTTATTATTTATTATTGTGGATTATAGCACGTGTAGGGATACAGTAGATCTCAATTCTATTTCAGAACGGAAATACATTGCTCCGGCTATAAGTATAAACATATTTTACGACAGCTTTATTGATTTCGAATACCGTTCAATCAAAATGTATAAAATAAAATACCTTCGTCCAATTGACGTTTAATATGACGTTGTGTGGCGAAAGTTGGGTACCTTTTTTTTAACCTACTCATGCGCTGTGAAGGCGTCCCTATAAATAAACTTCTCGCAAGCCAACAGTGTCGCATTATTAAGTCAATTAAATATGTTATCCTACTTAACCTAAAGGGATGCCTTGTATTACATACATAATTTGCATCAGAAATTAATACAATACTTCCCACTGGACATATTATACTTAATATTGTTCTACTTTGATGCAATGTATTCATATTTAACAGTAATAAAATAGATAAGGAATATAAAATATGATATTTATTTATCTTTAAAACTACATTGTACATTATTACTTTAACAAAAATAATAATCTAACAAGAGGGTTATTTACGTCGTTTATTATGCGTTATTATCAGCTTCCGTAATGGCACAGTAATGGTTAAGTTACCATTGATAAGACATCAATCACAAGATCACAGACGTCATAGGTATTAGGAATTATTATTAATCATTAAAAATACCGCAATATTTTGAATGGATAAACTGTCTCAATGCATAATTCGTGATTTATAAATAAAACAGCGGGTAAAAATGTTTTACTTCAAAGAAACAGGCATGGACCGAGCCGCCCGGAGACGGCCAATCACTCAGCAGTAACAAACAGACACACCGCAAAGTTTTAACCTTTTGGTATCCAATTTAGTAAGAAGAATGACACTCTTAAAAAGTTTATGAAAATATTATGAGTAGAATGATTGAAAACGAAAATAAGTGAGAAGTTAATACAAAAACTTTGCAAATAGACATCTTGGTTTTACTAATTTTATAATAGGTATCTTTATTTTTGTTTTGTAAAAATTACATAAATCTACATCTTTATTTGTATAAAGATGTAGTCCTCCTAAAAGATAAGAAATCATCACAGAACGCTTGGTTGAAGCAGCTGATTGAATGAGCACGATAAACGGATGCATAAACCGTATGACAATTTGCATTTGTGATAATCTACAGCATGAATGAACGTCAACAATAACAGGCGTGCGGTGGTCGTATCGTACCACACGGCGCTGCATCATGTGAGGCGACCATTGATATATTCATTCAGACACCGGAAACATAAATCAACGTAGCGAGACGCACTGCCACCAACAACAACCGACCGAGCCCGCGAGCGTCGCCGCCGCATAACTTCAACTTGCGATTACACTGAAGCGTACATTTCGTATCAAGTGCGTCACGCCCGTTGACTTTCGAGAGTCGCTCGCTACAATACACTGTTCAGATTAGACCACCGCCACATTTTAGACACAAGTGGATCAGGAATAATATGTGGCGTCCGCATGTCCTGAATATTTTCTAAGCAAACTGCGAAAGAGCAAGACATTCCGATGAGCTAAATCGTTTTGGATTAGCGGACATCCGCCTTGGCCGTGCGCGCAGTGGCGCAGCGGCCGTGTGGGCAGGCATCCGATGCAGTCAGCGGATGATGATATTGAACGTGTTCATATATTAAATCTTCTGGTGACAGCGATTGTTGTAGACAACCGGCTCTATTTGCAGTGAAAGTGCAGTGAGTCACGTACCTACCAAGTCGGAAATAGAGCTGCGTCCGCGCTTCGGCGGCGGCCGTAGGATCCGCCGGTATGCACAGCTCGCTGAGTAGACGCGACTAAATTATTTACATACAATTTATAAATTATGCATTCTCAGTTTCGCGCCGAACAGACTAAATATAACTGTATCTGTGTAATTTTTGACTGTTTGGATAACAACGAATGTAAACATAACTACCAATTTTTAAGTATACATGTGAATATTCCGTGTAATGGAAAATAGAATTATTACGTGTAGGTAATTATAATGTTTAAACCACATTATCTTTCCTTATCATAATATTATTATAGTTCAATGGCTTGTTAACTTATTATTGAAGTCAGTATTCTTACTATACAAATAATGGACGTTAAAGTGTGTAAAACATTATGTAGTAAAGTATTAAATTTCAAATATTCCATACAACAATGTTTACTAAGTGTTTTAGTGGCAAATAGGTACATGCACATAAGTACTTTTACATCGATAGGTAATCGATTTTATTGGAATTAGCTTGTATAAAAAAATAGCAAACATTTTGTATAGGTATTAGAAATATAAGTAGTCTCGCCAAAACTCAGGAGTTATTATTCAAATTTAATATCCGGGCTCCCAAAGACACGTAATTAAAAGAGATGAAGCAAATGAAGCAAATTATTCTGTCTTTTTACGCTGTATAGCCGCTGAAATCGATTTACCATAAGCATGAAAACACGCAAGCGAAGCTGCGGGCATAAGCTAGTTCCATATAAACACGTGGTACACGTTTCATTCATCGTTTTACTATAGGACTTAATTAATATAAATGATTGTAGTCATGGGTGATGTAATTACTAGTAACTTACATTGTGTCATTCTCCTCGGCGTGTTGCCATGTAAATAGAACGTAACATTGTTGCATGAGAATCATTTGATATACGGAAATGATATGCTTAACTAAGAGTAGGTATAGTAAATAAACAGGATTCACAGTGCATACAAACACAACATAGTCTGGGTGTCTGTTATGTATGTCACCGGAAAATAGCAAGAATCGTAAGTTGATCAATTTCCTAGGCAGTTGATTAACTTCCGGAAAATAATAAACGGCAGTTGAAATGTATTATTTAACATATGTATTTTAGTACATTGATCATTTTACGAGGTCTTGCCCTTAAATCATCCGACGAAGGTGAGGTGAACGTTGATTGGTTCAATGGCTCACGTGGTGCTATCCCGGCAACCAATCAGGGAAAAGTGTATTAAGTTACGGGTGTTAGTGCACCGTTAAATAGTACATTGAGCAACGATTGGCCCATTTGAGGACGATTTTACTTGTGTCAAAATCGTAAATTATTAAATTACTGCCAGGCTATCGTAAGTTGATCAATTAACTGAAATCCATTGCATTTCAACTAACGTTTGTTATATTCCGAAAGTTAATCAACTATCTAGAAAATTGATCAACTTACGATTCTTCCTATTTCCGGTGACATGTATAACTCGAGTATGTATTTATTAAAAAAAAACAGATATAAGTAAGTTTATCTGTTGCCATAGTATAAGTACCTAGATCAAGCTGTGCGGCCCAGCAGTATGTCTTGGGCATGGACGTACCATGGTCTTGGGTTATTTATTTATTTTATACTAAGTACTATTTTTCTAAATGCAGTGCGGAAAATTAATCCCATTATTATTTCTCTACTCTTTTGTAAACCTTGTTCAATGTCAAGTTCGAGGTTTTGCTTCCTTGTAATAAGAAAGTAATAATGATTTTACGACTAGAGCTTTTGCATGGTAATTCATCGCAATCGAAAGCCCGTATGCATACAGGTAGCTGTTAATCCTATACATCGTATTGTAAAAATATTTTTAGAGTAGAGATAGCAGACTAGTCTTCAGCATACGTAAGCAAGTACTTATTATTAATACAAGTATTTACTTATCTTTCAAGATTCCGATTATCACACATTTCACACACCAGCACATTCAGTGTGTGAGTCATTCCGCTTATCCATCGAGCATCGAGCTGAATGACTATAATTTCACAAAATTATAGTAAACGTAAAAGCGACGTGGAATCCGCCATTAATAAACCAGCCATTGCCTGTACCACGATACTCGGTTTCGTTAGGACGAAGTTTATAGGTCTGTATGTGAATGTTCAGGTTTTACGATGTCGAGTACGCTCCGCGATCGTATGGTACGGGGGTGAAGGATGCGGGCCGAGGCTGTAGTAGCGCGTAGTAAGCACGGCGCGGGGCGGCGCGCACCTCCGCGTCACGTTCAATATTATGTCAATTCAGTACAAGTACAATATAATGGTAGAGATGAGCATTGACAAATTTTAGTTTTGCATATAATATCGATTATTAGCATCTATGGTTGGTTGCTCGATTATGGGTTCAAGTCTTAGTCGGGGCTATACAATTACATATACGAGTAGTACTGTAGGTACACTTCTTTTGTTTTTCTGTCTGAAAATTACTTATTAGCCGGAGTCAGGAAATTGACGGTAATGGGTTGTGTGAATCGGAAAGCACAATAAGCAGTTTACATGCGCCTGACCTTCGTATCGAGTATTAAATATTATTTCAAGAGTCTAAAAATGTAGGTTATTCTGAATCTTGATCAAATTATTTATTATCTTCATTCCCAAACAAGATATAAAAGGCCAATAAGGAGCGCATCCTTATTGTTTTTTTTTTATCTTATGTTATCGTTAAAATCTATAGGCATCACTAGTCCATGTCAAACAACATTCCTTACTCTATAAATACTTGCTGGACCTGAGTTACCGAGTACCGACGATTGCGGGGCGTGGACTGTCTATGAGCGGAGTTCATTTGCATCGCAGTGCATTGCCTGTGACGTGTTTTGTTTCATTATACCGCGGCGGTTACACGGGCGTGCTTGGCTTGTGGTCCGATCCCTCTGTATAGTTACTCCATAACTCCAGTAGCCATAAGAGTCCATACCTATCTATTTACAACATCCAATTATTATTACCTCTATACGTCTCTCTTTTAGCTTCTTTCAACTAAAAGATCGATAAACTTATGACTTCAAAAACATCTAGCTACTGTGGTTTTAATAGGTGATTAAAAACTGACCATCTGCATAATTTGTAGAATAAAATCCAGTCCTCTTCTACTAAGCCTCGGTAATGGCAAATATGGCAATGGTTCAGCATATTAAAATAATGCCACATTGTTTTTATAACAGCCGCCATCTTGTATTTTACTCCCGCGCTTTTATTGCACATGCGCTATTCAGCCGACCTCACTCCTGCAAACGCGTATCGCTAGAGATCCGGATACGAAAAAACGACGCAATACCGCCACGGCCTTGCTTCTTGTTTCATTCTGTTCTTTTATGGTCAGTTATTTATAAACAAAGTGATGACGCTGTTTGGTTAATTGAACCTCCAGACATAAACGACGTTGTACTTAACTTTCTCGTTTAAAATAATACTTATTGTTTCTGTTATCCGCACCCCATGCGACGGTGCTATTTGAACTCGTTTTCTTTTGTATGTACGACTTATTAAAAAAAATATAAATATTGTTGCATTGGCATCTTTATTTCTATTTTTCAATGGCAGACCGGAAAATTTCAAAAACTAAACATAGGATTACAGGTTATTACAAATACTGAAATAAAGACATTTCAAAGATAAATTACATAACTACAAATGAAGTAACTAATTTTCAATTTATGTAGTTTCTTCATCTTCTATTGTCACATACCGATATTCACGTGGGCAACGCCGCTAGCAGTAGATGATAGTAGGTACCTATAAAACAATCTTGTAAAATGCTTTCTCATCAAGCTTTTTGAAACTTTCAATTGTAATTAATTTCTCTTGTCGACCATAAGTTTCTCTATGTAACATATTAATTATTATTATTGGTTGATAAATTGATCAAGTGCTTGTTATCGAATGTGATGTGGTCGCTCGTAGTTTCTCTTCGCGGGGGGTCTATAGCGCAAATAATTGGCAGCTTAGCGAAAACAATAACAAATTAATCGACTGTATCGCCACGCCACTAATTAACACTACTTACTTCTTTATTTATTGTCGACTGACAATCATAATAAACTTGTTATGATGTCTCGTTTAAGTAAGATTATAGATATAGAACTTTTTTAACCGAGAAAAATGCGTTTGTAGACTATTCCCTGCCGCGCCGACGGATGGTGGGGAGGTAGGTAATACCCACTAAAACACCGGCCTCTTTGCCAAGTGCTATGGTACCCTAGCATAGGAGACCCATAGAGCCGCGGCACCACCAGTGCAGTCCGCCCAAAAGTACGCCCCTCAAACTCCCCCCCATCGTGTGCGTAACAGGCCCTAGAAGAATCGGCTAACTGCCGCCGTCCGATTGAGACCGTTCAAGGTGCCCCAGCACCAAAGATTTCATAGAAACATAACTTAGGCACTTGCTCTATAAATACAAAATGATGTATTGATTCGTTTCTAGCCAATAACTTAATTGTACCTATTTGTTTTTTATTAAGTAACATATGAAATTTGTTTGTTTACAGTATGTCCATCATTAGACATCCGGACGTTCCCGGAGCAACTGCAGAGGCTCCGGGGGTGCCGGGTGATCGAGGGCCAGCTGAGCATCGTGCTCATGGAGAGCGCCACGTCGCTCTCCTTCCAAAACGTTTCCTTCCCTGAACTCAGGGAGGTCACCGACTTCATTAAGATCTACAGGTGAGCAATTATTTTTCTATATCAACAAATAATACTGTACTGGGTCACAGTAAATTAATTTTCCGGAACTATGGTAGCGACTAGAGAGAGACTGATCGCTAGTTGTGGACACACATTGAAGTCTCTGATATATGTATTAGAATAAGCATAAACTTTTAGCCCGGAATGAATTATTTAACAATACATTCTGTAATTCATTGAGGAATACAACTTCAAATTCAATTTAAAAAATCACAACTTGATGTCTTTCATTTACCTGAATTATAAATTACTACTCCTAATAGGATATCTATCTATATGCCAGTTCATATAAAAAGGCGCTTATATCTAAGCTGTAATAATGTATTGTCATAATGGTTAGTACCTTATGTGACAGCCTTATAAAAACTAGACTAGATCGTTTCAAGTCTTTCTTACCTTTATAAATGCGATGAACTGTGAGATTAATTGCATTCAATGGTGTTCATTTTTTCTAGAGTGAAAGGCCTACGCAACCTTGGTGATATATTTCCCAACCTGACTGTGGTGCGAGGAATGCAGCTCTACAAAGATTATGCTATAGTTGTGTATGATAGTGCAAATTTGGAGGTATGTTGAACCTTTCTTCTTTGTAAATGTATATGTATGTACCTCTATATGTTTGTGATTGATAATTTTAATCAGTTTGGAAGGATTTAGTGTGTAATGGAATGCTCTTTGAGTCATACATAGTATAAAATTGTACCTACGCAATCGTAAATGATAAGAGATTTCGGAGAAATGTTTACTTATGAATGAATGTAAGGTCCAATATGAAAAAATAACAATCGATCGCACGTTTCGCTATCGCACCATTGCTTGTGCGGCGATTGAAATGAAGCAAATACATTAGCCTACAACACCGCTCAAGTCGGAAATTGGCGTTTTACACATTTTAATGCCTTTGCCTTTTGGATGAATCTGTGCACGCGACTAAACAGCAACACCGCACAGTTTTTTTTCGTCTCCTATAAAGTTGGCAAAAATATTTATGCGGTGTTGTTAGCTAAGGGGACGATATTAATCTTTGATTCGCTCAAAAATTTTAACACTCAGCTGAAATTTTAAAGAAAATCATTTATCCATGTTCTCCATTTGTACAATGCGTTTTTTGTCGTTTGGCTACTTAAAGTATCAGTATTAAATTTATTTTGCAGTCGCTGGGACTCCGCTCTCTGACGAAGATCGAACGCGGCGCTGTTCGCATCGAACGTAACGACAAATTATGTTACACTGACACTATTGATTGGACTTCTATCATCAGCGAGAATGACTTGCCTAACATTAAAATTAAGGTGAGTTACGTTATGAAATTTGAGTTTTAATAAATATACATCTACCCAAAATATCGGTGGAAGATAATACTCGAATGGAAGGTATCATATTTTATCCGTATCAAGATTTTGTGTAAAAGATTCAGCTGTTGCATAATATATTAAGTTTTGCACTAGTTATACCGTGTCAATTTTAGTGGAATACAATAATTAGTTAGAGGTTTTCTTTCTTGCGGTTTACTTTCTCCTTCACAAGGGCAATGAGCGTTCATGGTAGACAATTGAGTAAACCTATTCCAGATAAATATACCCATTACCAGCCACAAAAACAATGTGACGGTTAATGATATTGTGATAAAATGTAGTTGACAATTTACTATCCAGCATAATTCCAGTAGGGAAATAGTCTTATGAAAGATCAAGATACTCAGTTTATTTGATGGGAAGTATAATTATATTTTCTCAATAACAAATTAAATGAACAGTCTTACATCTCAAACAACGATATGAGGATAGAAAATTACGACCATAATTGGTTTCTTAGATAAAGTAGCAGTTTATTTAAATCGCCCACACAGCCCACTCTCATAAAAACAAGGCTTTGCGTAAATAAATTAATTACTGAAATTTCGATCATAATGGTGGGGTTTTATATAGGTAGATACCCTCCGGTAGACCCGCTTTACGAATTGACGTCAGAACGTAGGTAGCTTATTTGTTAGGTAAAGAACAAAGTTGATGCAAACCAATTTGGAAATCACTCTGTTCCTTGGAGATTGACACGTCAATAGGTACATTAGCGCTAAGAGGTAGGTACGCGCTTTCTTAAGATATCTTGATCATTAATACATTTTGAAGTATTTTTGTAGACTCCTGAAGTTAATTTTGGCCAGATATTACGAAAAATCATCCAAGATTCCACATTCCAGATGTTAATCTAGCTATTGTCTGTCGCATCTGGCAATGATTACAGTTTTGCAGTTCCTTCCCCAAGCCCGTATAGCACTTGTTGTCTTTGGATACAAGAATTTTCTTTGTTGATATTACTTTTGGAATGTGAGGGTGGAAATGGTGAGCACAAACTTGCGAAGTTCTGAAACTCGTAGGTAATCGTACCTATCAAAATCAAATACATACTAGAATATTTCTGATAATTCGAATAAGAATTGGTTTTTTGAATGCTTGAATAATTAGGTGATTCAGACTACTTTTTTTTAACACTAGTGGCAAACAAGCTTATGGCCCATCTGATGTTGAGCGATTAACGTAGCCTATGGACGCATCCAACGCCAAGAGTATCACACGCGCGTTGCCGAACCTTTATTAGCGTGTAATGCTGCATCGGCAGCCAAAGGCTACAGAGGCGGTTGCATAACTCACCTAACGAGACTTCTGCTCACTCACCTGCCGAAACACGACCCGGAGTAATTTAGCTGCGGTATTTTATAAGGTGGTGGTACTTCCCCACCCGGATTAATTCGATCTAGCATACCTCTCTTAATCCTTACTTCACTTAGTCGTAATCGTAATAGAAGTTTATGAAAGCTTCTGTTTTGTTATAGGGAAACTACGACGGTCGACTTTGTGGCCTATGTCCTAACGCCCACAGTCGTACTGAGGACCGCAAGCAAACTCAGAAGCAATGCCCAGCGGACTTGTCGGGTCGGCTGCTCTGCTGGGATGAGAAGCATTGCCAAAAGGGTAAGTAGGTAATCTTAATCACTACATAGTACCTTCCTATAAAACTAAAGGATTTTTGTTTTCTGTCTGTCCCTATGTAAGCTTATATCTTTAAAAATAGGCAACGGATTTCGAAGCGGTTTTTTAATAGATAGATGGATTCGAGAGGAAGGTTTATTTGTATAATATACCTATGCATATAAGTATTGCACCCGTGCGAAGGCGGGACCGGTCGCTACTAATCTAATATTTTAAAACAAAGTCGAGTTTGAACACATCTATATAACTCTAGTATGGAGGAACCGATTTTCAAGATTTATAATTGTATCCATGCCGAATTGTAGAATAGCTTACTATAACGGGAAAAGGAACGGAAATGGGGATGATAGTGCAAACGGAACCGTGAATGGGACCGAGAGAAAAATTGAAGTTAGGATTGAAATCAGTGGCGAACAAGTTCACCGAAGTTCTACTATAGGTAGGGTAAATTGTAACAACTTTCATTAAACATTTAATGTAGGTATAGGTCTTCTACCTATCGGTCGTGGGTTTGAACCCCAGTCACGTCAAACATTTGTGTTTGTTATATTAATGTTAGTACTGTTGTGTTTGAATATTCTATTTCTGATAGGTAAATAACTTATCATTCCGATTTCTGAAGTGCTTAAGATAAGTAACTTTTGGATTTTGTCTGATATTTATAACATTATTTAATAAATCATTGTTACTATATTCAGAACGATTTGTTTGTCAAGGCATTGCACCGTTCGCACGGCGAATAGTAATTTTAACTCTGTACAATTGAACATGAACGTAACTTATAAGTTTGCCATGGGACGCGTTGCGCCTTGACTTTTGATATTTAGGCCTCGTGCGCTTGAGGACCAGTCCGAGGGCGAGGCGATGGATGTTTTTTTATTCGTGAAAGTAGGCATGACGGCATGTTGTGAACGGCATACAACAAGTTAATCGGCTCAGCAAGGAACCAATTGGAACGATTATTAAATGTTCTACAGCATGCTGTGAAACGCGGAAATGTAAATAGGTATCATAGTGCCTCGTGCGTTGTTTCAATACCTACCGGATTTTCTATTCTATAAAGCCAAGTAGTCAGTCTGATTTTTACAGTACAATTTCTCTTTAGGTACTAACACGTATGTATGTGTACGCAACGCTACCTTGCAAGTTCCCAGTAGCCCAATTTTTTTTTAAGTAATACATTTTATTTACCTCGTGAGGATCAATGTCCTCATATGATCCAAATCCCAATGTTTTATCTATTCTTTCTGGAAATTTGGGCCTTACAACTTAAACAGGTGCTCGAGGCATAATTATGAGTTGATAATCCAAAACCAATACAAAAAACTGATAAAGTTTTATCGCATTAAGAGATTTCGTCCAAATGGCTAGATGTTAATATCAGATTTAAAATTTTAATGCGTATGACTCCGGCTTTGATAACTTTAGATGAGAGAGATATTATAATTATGTTGCAACAATACATAGTGATATGTTTTCCAATAGACCACCTAGCTTTCACCTAGGTCTAACTGTTTGGTGTTTTTGTTAAATCGTTAAAGGATTAATACCTACTCCACTTATTTTTTATAACGAAACTAAGTGACGTGCAGTTTATAGGTAGATACCAACCGACAATCAGATTTACAAATATTCTCGGGGTGTATTTTTTTTCTTAAAGTATTTTAACGCAAGAGTCCATACCTAAACGGTGTCAACAACATTATCTTGATGATAGAAATCGGAAGAATACAATTATGCGCCAATACCACGTGTAGATAATGAGCCCTCTATAAAAATTCCTATATTTGAACACTTCTTTATTCTGTCTGTCAAACTGACAAGGATGTTTTGGCATGTGCCTGAATTCGAAACTAACGCCGCTTTTCACACAAAATGATACATTTGACATTTTTGTTTCGCAGTAACGCCTTCATGTCAATGTTACCCAAATCATCCTTTTGTCGGTCTGTAAACGCTTCGTTTAATGTTTGGTACGTCTTCTTATTTAGGTTGTATATAGTGCAAACTTTACACAATAGTACTACTATTAGTACCAACTATTGTGAAAAGTTTAATAACTATTCCAAATAGTACTATAGTTTATTACTACTTTTAGAGTAGTTTATTTGGATTAATTAAAGGTGCATAATAAAAGACCCAAATTTTGTTTTTTTTCTTTCTATCGCTCAGTCTAGTGTTAGATAATTTCCAAGCGCCTTTGTCATGACGTTAACCGATTGTTTCTGTAACAAGTGTGGTATTGTGGCAGTGTGCCGCGAGTGCGAGCCTCACGGCTGCGCGCCGGACGGGCAATGCTGCCACAAGTTCTGCCTGGGCGGCTGCAGCGGCAACTCGTCCAGCGACTGCCATGTCTGCAAGTACTTCTCGATAGGCGACGGGCCCGAGAGGCGGTGCGTTAAGGACTGCCCAAGAGGATTCTACCAGGTAACAGTCATAATTTTAGGTGTAGCTCGACGATGTTCTTCCTCTAGCAACTGCCACGTCTGCAAATACTTCTCGATAGGCGACGGGCCCGAGAGGTGGTGCGTCAAGGACTGCCCTAGAGGTTTCTACCAGGTAACAGTCATGATTTTAGGTGTAGGTCGACGATGTTCTTCCTCCAGCGACTGCCACGTCTGTATGTAGGTACTTTTCGATAGGCAACGGGCCCGAGAGGCGGTGCGTCGAGGACTACCCAAGAGGATTCTACCATGTAACAATAGTCATAATTTTAGTTGTAGCTCGACGATATTCTTCCTTCAGCGACTGCCACGTCTGCAAGTACTTCTCGATTGGTAACGGGCCCGAGAGGCGGTGCGTTAATTACTGCCCCAGGGGGTTCTACCAGGTAACACTGAACATTTTCGATGTAGCTCGATGATAGTATTTAATTTATTAACACACGTGTCACGCCAAATAGTGGGTGGTTTGTACCATGGGTACTAGACAACTGATAAACTTACTTATGGATACTTTTTTTTGTAAATAAATAAATACATAAGAAACACCCAGACCAATACAAACAGACATGTTCATGCACACAAATGTCTGTTGTGTGGGGATCGAAATCGAACCCACAGCCACTGTCTTAGAAGCAGCGTTCACTAGCACTGAACTAAACTGATCGTCACAATTTGGTTAAGAAACGGGTTAAAGTTGGGATCGATCCAAGCGACTAATGTCGCTAGCAAGAAGTATTAGGTTATCAGCAAGAGTAAATGACCAAAGCGTGCTTATTGTAATGTTTTTTCTTTTGTAACAGCTCGCCCGACGCTGCGTGACGGAGGAGATGTGCCGGCGCATGCCGATGCCGCCGCGGCCCACCGACGACTACTCCACGCCGAGGGCCGCGGCCACCATCAACGCTTACAAGATACTCAACAACACCTGCACCTTTATGTGCCCCAGCGGATATATTGAGGTACGGCAGACGTTATATAGTCAGGCCAGGTGGAGTGACGATTTACACAGCAAGTGGCAAGTGCTGGATGCGAGAAGCCCAGGATCGATCAAAGTGGCGAACATTGGGAGAGGCCCCCCATGTCCAGCAGTGGACTGATGTGGGCTGATGATGATGATGATAATGAGACTTTACACCTACGGCAGAACTTTACACAACTTACTAACAGCGCCGGCCATAAGAATGACCCCACATTGGGCTTGCAACCTCGAACCTGTAGATACTTTATTCCATAGAATTACTTGCCCGTTGTCTCAGCGATTTGGGATTCTTTTTCGCTTTCCACCAGGCGTAAGTGTAAGGAAGCCATTATGTCGAGCTCCTATAAAAAAAAATCTTTTCTATAGGTCGGCGACATACACAACGCGACCTGCGAGCGCTGCCCCAACGAGCGGTGCAAGCGCGAGTGCGTCGGCGCCAAGATCGACTCCGTGGCCGCCGCCGAGCAGTTCCGCGGCTGCACGCACATCAAGGGGCTGCTCGAGGTCGCCGTGCGCGCCACCGGCGGTGAGTGGCCGGTACTATCGGCGGCGGCGATAAGCGTTTGCGTTAAGCCGCGGCCACACATTGGACATATTTACACCAACGTAACGTTTTGCGCCCAATGCACCAATGTGTGTATCGGTAAATTGACACAATGAAGACATTGAGCGCGTTAGTTAGTATTGGGCATTGGACTGGTAAGAGAACTCCGCTCTCTCAACAGTCCGGTGATGATGACAAGGCCATCATCGTAGTCATTAAGAAAAATAAACTTTAAAAAAAGCCCCTTTATACACAAGGCCACTCAAATCTTCGATACCCGGCGATTTCGGTTTCTAAGCGACTACCTCCATATAAATGTAATCTCGGCGACTTGTGCCGTTGTATGAACCCCCGTGAACTTTTATCGCGGTAGTCGCTTAGAGAATTAGTCTCTAATCGTCGGGCATCAAAGATCAAAGTAGCCTTGTGTATAAAATGGGTTTACTATACCTACTTCATTCCAGATAGCAATATTTTCGCATTATCTCAATTATAAAAAAAAAGAATCGTTCGAATAGTATTTTTAAATAACAAATGTCTGTTGAAAGATCTAAAGAGCAGGGACTTGCAACTCGCATACTCGTTGTGTGTCTGGCGACAGCAGCGCCCCTAGTGGCTGAATGTCAACAAAAATGCGGCTATGATATATGTCACATGTATGGTCACTGGTCATTTTGATAACGATTTTAGGATTTGTGTTACAGAAAAATTCAATGAATATAACTACATTTCTTCTATCTATACTTTTTCTAATGTTATCTGAAACGGAGTATAGCTATGATTAAGAATAATCATTTGACAGCATTATACAACACGAGTTTTAAATTTACAACAGGAAGAGGCTGTCCTGTTCTTATGTGGTATATCGTTAGTGTATTTAAAATATATCTCTTGTTAATGAATAAATGATTCTATGTTTAGGTAACTCCATGGTGGCCTTGGAGTCATCTTTGGGTGAAATTTATGAGATCGAGGGGTGTCTGAAGGTGACCAGATCCTACACGCTAATCTCCTTGATGTTCATGAAGAACCTCAGGATCATAAATGCCGTTCCTCACATCAGCAAGTAAGGAAAATCATCTTACCAACCAAGCAACTGTTAAATAAATTATCTCTAATCCCGGACGATTTTTTTTTATAGTAGCTCGACAAAATGGCTTCCCTACGCCTGATGGAAAGCGAAAGAGAAGCCCAAGTCGCTGTGACAACTGGCAAGTAACTGGTCAGTTGCCACTGCCATGTCGGCTCAACCCTAACCCCCCACGAGCTTCGGAAACCCTACTCACCGGCAGAAACACGACCCGGAGGTCATTTGCCTTGCTATCTACCTAGCACACTCCAGGACATCTTCGGCATGCATGGCCTGCTGGGGTTTTTAATGAGCTGGGCTGGAAAGAAAGGACCTAACGTAACATAGTATAGCCCATCACACGCAAAATAGCTCAGACGTCGAGTTGTGGAAAACAAACATTATCATAGCGCCCAGCCGACCTTATGGAGTTTGCGGAAAACTTTCCTACAAGATACCTCAGTTACAATGCCTGAGTCCTGACATCGCAAACCAGCCTGCCCAGCGTGGCGATTATGGGTAAATCCTCCAGGTGGTTGCTAAAAGTAGCGTACAACTGGGGAGTAGCCCTCCCCAGTTGTACGCTACTGTCCAACAGTGGATTGCGATAGGCTGATGATGATTATTAATACTTATTATAAAATAAAAAACCATAGTTAAAAACTAATCTTAAACAAGGCCCTTTAAATTTTTTGTTACTAAATACTGTGTTTTAAAGTTTCCTTTAAATTTCAGAGGCGAAGCTCTTCATATATTCAACAATCCGAACCTGGAAATATTATGGGACTGGGCTACGTATGGGAACATCAACATCACCGGTTTCTACTACATACACTCGAACCCGAAGCTCTGCTCGCAGCAGATAGCGCCCCTGGCCTATATGAGAAATCCACCAACCAACTTTACCTTTATGGAAGTCTCGCAGTCTAATGGCGGTGATATGTGTAAGTATATAATTATCTACTATTTCATTTTGGGGTTTTCATATACGTAGAACTGAAACGCAATTTTTTTTTCATCAAACCTATACGTGTGCTGTAATTAAGGATAGGTATTATAAAATGATGTTGAGGTCCCTAACATAATTTTTTCCTAAACTGAATAGTTTTCGCGAGAGACTCTTCCAAAGTGGTAAAATGTGTCCCCCCCCTTAACTTCTAAAATATGGGCATGATAAAACTGAAAAAAATATACTATTTGTATCAACTATGCAAACTACTAACGAAAATGGTGTGAATGAGATCTAGACAGTAGTTTTAGTTTTAAAAACATTTATTTAGCTGTATAGCGGTACGGAACCCTACGTGTGCGAGTCCGACTCCCACTTGTTTCTTTCTTTGTTTCATCATGGTACTTAAAGTTACTTGCCCGCATTTAAGGAAAAAAGGAACGTTTTTTGAATGTAATATTTGAATATCGACCCTTTGTATCGACAGGTTCGCCTAAACTCCTGCAGTTACAAGTGAACACTATAGGACGGGACTTCGTGATACTCCAATGGAATAAGTTCTGCCTATCGGACATGCGGAAGCTGCTTGGTTACTCTATTTACTACATCTCAACGCAGAAGAACGTCACGCTTTATGAGCAAAGGGACGCCTGCTCCGACTAGTATGTATTGTTTTTTTTTAATAGCTGCACCCATAAATTGTAGCCTATGTCGTAATCTGACGTATTAGCTGTAAAAGTTTCAGAAAAATCGAGTTAGTAGTTTTCGCATGAAACAGTCACATTTTTACAAATACCTACAAACTTTCACGTTTATATGTAATACTAGTATAATTACATCTGGACACGCAATAAACAATCTTTATCCTTGCGTAACGGATAAAAAATTCAAATCACGGTTTCATATTTTTTCATGGGTGGTCTAAGACTCGACTGTATCATGTTTTGAGATTTCACTTTCTCCTTTGTACACTTCTCCATTCATTCGGCGAAACCTGTGAATTGACGCTAAATGGTAAAAAGGCGAACTTAATGCTAGGAGCATTCTCTACCAGTTAACCTTTGGATCATGCAGAGAGCAAATGTGTGTGCGGTGAGTGTAAAAAGAAACACTGTGAAAGAAAATTACAAAGATATAGCCCGCTAAAGTTACGTCAAAGACTCCCCACTCCGAAATTTTGATGCTTTGTATATTTGTTATTTTTTTTAACCGAAAAAAGAAAAAAATACGTGTCCAATATTTTTTTATAAGCTAAAATACGCACTAAATATAATATAAGTATGTTGACCCTGGAAATAACCCTATTAATGCTGTGCCATGTCAAATCGCAATGCGACCTCATGTCACTCAAGTGCCTGTCCGGTTTACAGTTGGAACGTGATAGACGTGACGATCGACGAGGCGGCCGGGCACAACATGACCGCCACGGACAACCAGACCGTGTGCCAGGAGCAGCAGCCGCAGTTCAAGATGATCCGCACGCTCACGCCGTTCACGCGCTACGCCGTCTACGTCAAGACGTACACCACGCAGCAGGACGGCATCGGCGCTCAGAGCCCCATCGTCTACATGACCACCTTGCCAGGACGTAAGTTAGTCCCTAATTTTTACCTTGACCGATATTTGATACAATATGACCAACGCATCATGGACGATGGCGTGAGGTAGCCCGGGACAGGCCAAAGTGGAGACCCTTAGTGTTGGAGGCCAAGACTCATTTTGGGTCCCTGCGCCATGTTAGTAAGTAAGTATCATGGACGATGTTCGCTTATGCGATCATACGTTTACGGCACACCTCGGAAGGACGGTGTGGTGTCCTCCCTGCATCTTGCGATGCACGACGCCACTGACCACTATGCCCGAAAGCACGTGTCGTCGTCTTCTTCGGGGCCGCTAACCGGATCGCATCGGATCCGACTGAATGAACCAAGGTCAGCGACGTAGTTTATCGGGTTAATAAGTTGAATTTTACGATGAATATGCAGTCAGTCGACTAGCAAAAATCGTGACGCCGATCATGTAAAAAGCCATTTATAATAAATGAAGATTTATGAGTCAACTGGCCTATTACCAGGACACAGTGGTAGTTCTTTATAGAGAGCACCTATTACAAAGACCACTTTTATTGTAGGGGGCAGGCATACTAGAACACATGCTTCGGGCTTAATTTTCAGGATTTATTTTTTGTTTGTATGATAGCAATACAAATATTAGCAAGAAAGCGTACTAAACCATACTTTTCTCTTTAATTTGATTTTAAATTTTGGTAACCTTCCTTGTCCTATTCTTTGAAAGTTCACTCTCTCCATTAAAAGCTTCAATATAACTTAACATCTGACGAATCGGCAATACTTATGCTTCACGTTAAGTCAAGCAACACCAATTCCACTTCGCGCCATATCATAATACTTTGACCACCTTTGCTCACTCGTAAATTAGTCGAGCTTCACACTAGGCTGAAAAATAATCAGGCGCAGTTTATTACAGCAGATGATTTATATAATAAGTCAAAGTCAAAATACCTTTATTCACATAAACTTAAAATAAGCACTTATGAATCGTCAAGTAAAAAATAATGTAAAAATATAAAAAGTAATGTAAGAATGTGAATAAAAGGAATTTAAAAGAAGCTACCGCCGTGTTCGGAAAGTAGATTTCTACCGAGAAGAAACGGCAAGAAACTCGGTAGTTACTCTTTTTAAATCGCCAATTGTTACATGATTTGGTATTACAACATTTTATAGAGTACAATACACTTATTGTATGAAGTGGAAAAATAAGAGCTTTTTGTTCATCAGATCCAAGTCCACCATTGAATCCTACGGCCAAATCCAACGGGCCTCACTCGGTGACGATAAAGTGGTCACCGCCGAGCATGCCCAACGGAACCATCCTGCTGTACCACGTCAAGGTGCAGGCCAACAGCTACAACCGCCCTAAGATCCTGGCCTGGAGGAACAATTACTGTGGCAATCGTAAGTACAGTAATAACACACACTCTTATAGTAATCCTTTGGTCACATTTACCCAGCAAAAAGAATAAAATTCAAATATGGGCTTAAAAATTTACTCTTTAGGTAAAATCGCTGACAGTGAGCTGTCTGGTAATAATTTATGATGCCAATGGAAAATATGTCTTATGCTCGGGCCATACTAACGAGAAATGCCCATAATTATCGCGATAATGGACGTTAACCATAGGTGTAGCCACAACTTAACGGGATAATTTTACAATGGCATTAACAATGCCATTTGGCGTTAGGCGATAGCTCAAGTGGCGGTACATCAAAGAGATTAACGCGAGAATTGATGCGATGAAACGGCCACACTACGTATTGTCAGTGTGTGTCGAAAGCGCATCGGGAGCGGACGTATTTGTTTTTTACAACGGATTTACCTTAAAATCGCACGTTTTTGTCTTGGAATACGTACTATGGCGACGGAGTGGAGTAACGAGAAAATAATTACTTTTCTCGAGATTCTGCAAACAGAACCATGTTTGTGGGATCCGAAACTCAGAAGTTTCAAGAACCGTGGAACGCAAAGTGATGCTTGGCGCCGAATAATGGAAATATTACCTTTTCAAACAACTGTTGAAGAAATATTAATACACCGACAAATAAAATAAATTAAACGCCGTATTCATCCGCCAATAATGAGCATTCACGTTGACCTTTGAAGTGTAGCCACCCACTTTTAATGCGAAAAAAATTATCGGAATAATTATCGAGATAATGGCCATTGACGTTAAACGGTAGTGTGGCCCCAGCATTAAAATGCAATATTTAAAGCCCTTATTTGAATGTTATTGTTTTTGTAGCCGGACGGTCAAAGGCCTAGAAGAAGGCTCAAGTAACGGTTTAGAAACGATATAGACAGTTTCATACAAGATTGTCAAATATTCCCAATGGATCGCCAAGTGTGGAGGGACTTGGGAAGGCTTTTGCCCAGCAGTGGAATGAGGTGGGCTAAACAAAAAAAAACTATTTGCAATGCCATTTAAAAGAAAACGGTTATGTGGACCTTATCGCTTGATACATCTCCTACACTGTTGTGCTTACAACAGGGTGTAGGAGAGTAGCTTTTAGATTTTTTTAGTAATCGTATCATTATCATCCAGAAGTGTCTTTGGTCCTTCGAGTCGATTTTTTTTTGTAAAGATATTCTACGTTAACCTTTTTTCTAATTTCTAGCGAGCGCCCTGGCGAACATAATAGCGGCGACTGGCGAGAACCTGCCGGAGCGCGAGGAGCCCAAGCCGACGGGCGACGTGCGCAACGAGTCCTGCTCGTGCCGCGAGGAGGCGCGCGCCACGCGCTTCACGTCGCACGCCGAGGAGGAGCGCGACGAGACCATCAACTTTGAGAACGAGCTGCAGAACGGGGTCAGTCACCTTCTTTCCTTTTTTTTTTGCTAAGTTACTACAGAGTCAGACTTGTAAGGGAGCGACCTATCCTTTCGCACCAAGCAGATGTGTGCACCGGCAGAAACACGACCTAAAGATTATTTGGCTGCCGTATCCTATAGGTTGGAGGTCCTTCCCATTTCGAGAGAAGCTTCGCTATGCCCTACCTCTCAAACTACAGATATGCGAATGTAAGGGAGCGACCTATCATCTTTTCGCAACGATAAAAAAAACGACAAGGTTCTCAGTAGTGCACTTTTCAAACAGATTCCTGTAAACGGCTGCTTACTGTAAGCCCCGCCCACTTTTTACTTCCGCCAATAGGATTAAGGCTTAAAACAATCTGTAAAACTTGAACTTTTGAAAATGGAACATTTAAAAATATTCCATTTGACGTTTTAGGAACGTGGCTTGCTTTAACTGAGACGCGTAATGCGCCTTTTTGCCTAACAAAGTCGATTGTACATAAATCCTGCCGAAAAACAAACAGGGCTCTGGCAACCGACTGGTGGAGGATAATCATTACGATTGAAGGCATAGCAAAATACCACAGGCCGATGATGGGCCATAGCGTCACTGGAGCTACGAGCTACGCCCTGCGATCGCCAACGCGCTTGCCCAGCGTGGCAAATGGGTTAAAGCTTCCAGATGTTTGACCAAAGCATTGACTACGATAAGCTGTTGATCTTCCGTTACATGAGGGCGTTAGCGTGAAACAAAACTCGTGGAGGGTTAGGGTTGGGCTGGCATAGCGGTGACAACTAGCAAGTAACTAACAAGTTGTCACAGCGACTTGGGCTTCTCTTTTGCTTTCCATCAGGCGTCCCTACGCTATATTATTTCGAGCTACTATAAAAAAACACAAATACTTGTACTGTGCGGGGATCAAACCCGCGACCACTGTGTCACTGTGTGATTGTAATAATATTACATTTGATTCCAGGTTTATATAAAATCGGGGGATAAGCAGGGTAGAGAAAGAATGATCCCGGAAAACATACGGGCACGACGGTCCGTGGACAAGACGTTAAACAGTATGTTGGTCATCCTCAGCGAAAGCACTGACCCGTCGATCGGCGCCAACTACACCAACACCACCGATAGAAATGGTGAGTAAATATCTAAAGCCGGGTACTCACTAGCGAACCGTAACATGCGTGATACAGTAACGAGGTTCTAGTGTGTACGCTTGTCAAAGTTACGGCTCGCGACGTCGCCGGAACGCTTTCACCGAGCGTACACATTTTGCGAGCTGTAACTGTAACCGAACAGATACAGTAACGAGGTTCTAGTGTGTTCGGGGAGGTCGGTCCTCAGTATTGGTTTGTAACTCCACGGGCACTGCGAGCGCCCTTTGATTCGCGGCTAAAACCGACAATCGTCGGCTCGCTGCGAGTCGCTCGTGTAGCGTACATCACAGCCTCTCGAACCACGTACAGTACACACTATGATTTTGGTAACAGTTACGGTTATAGTTACGTGCAACGTTACGGGTTCAGAAATGAGTACATTGTAAACGTCGGCTCGCTGCAAGCCGCACGCGTACCTACGTACTCGCTCGCTGCCGGTTTGTGAACCACGTACACACTATGTTTTTTGGTTACAGTACATGCAACGGTTACAGTTTCGGCTCGCTAATGAGTACTAGGCTTTATGAGTTGACATTACCGGTAACAACAATGACGACCATTTACAGCCTTCACAGGTATAAGGGTAATATATGTGCCAACAATTTCAACAAAGTCTCGAGTGCTTTAGCATTATTAGCGACTGTTACTCGTTAACCCGTTCATCACCCCTAATCATTCGATCATTACGCCACCTCGAAGCATACCTTCTCTATGCTTGTTCTTCACCTGTGTCATGCTTGTCAGCGTTCACGACCTCATCACGTCCATATCAACATTTTCGTTTCAGCCAAATGCAGTCGCGTCGAGCCAAATGTTTGCGTCGTAAAGGACAATGCTACAGGTTACAAACACAAACATTTTTGTTTTATATCACGGGTATCCGGTTGCTGCATGCACTATCATCACGAATCAGCGCATCGATTCCACCGTTAGCATCGATATTTTGTTATTTCGTTTACTGGATGAGCGGAGCGAGCAGAGCATGATTACGAAATGTAGTAACTTTATATTGATTTGCATGTAAAATTAGTTGTATGTAGTTTTCACAACATATTGCTGCGCTCATCTAGAGGATTGATTTTATTATTGCATGCGGTAATTTTACAAAATTTGCAGTAGATGTTTTTGTGTACTAGTTTGAATCAGAGGTAGTTCAAAGATATGTAGCCGGAAGTATGTTTTCCAACAATATCAATATTATTGCATATAAGTACATAATATAATCCTTGATTATCAGGTAGATAAAGTAAAATATAATCATAATATATTATTATTATCGTAATTAAATCATTGAAAGTGATAAGTTTAATATACAATTTACCTAATATGGCCAGTTGAAATAGTTATGGATATTGTTTCAGTTTTCCCACATTTTTTTTTGTGTTACCAGAATAGTTATATTTTTCATGAATATTTATAAAAAATATATTCCTCCATGTTTCTCATAATATTAATTAGGGTGACAAAATTTATAACTTTAAATTAAATCTATAATAATGGTTATTCCATACATATCATATTATATTAGTAAGAGTAAAGTACCTATGTCTAAATTACATGTTAATTTTATTTAAATATTCTGGTTCCGTGAAATTATCCGTATTGGATAGACTCTTCAAGTCAAAGACAGTAACTAAGAACAGTCGGACGACGTAAAAAGACTCGAAACTGATCCAAACTATCTCATAAATAGGTCATAAGAAGGCTATAAGACTTCGGTCTATTTGCTAATAAACATTTTAGATTATAAATCTGAAGCGGATCCTCCTGTCACATAGGTAAACACCTCAAGGTCACTGGCTTTTAGGTGTGTAGGTCTAGTAGCTGTGTAAGTACTTCATGAGAGTTTTATTGGGTATTAAATTGAAACTTTACATAAATGAAGCATGTGTTTATGAATGAAATGCCGATCTCGCGCCAAGCGCCGTTGAACTGAAACAATAGGTACATCACGAGACATTTGACGTCACGCACCCAGTATCGTACAGGGATGTGTACATAAGTACGAGAGAATTGGGCATTCTCAGTTTGCTCTTAGTACGATCTCGTGCCAATATTTCTATTTAAAATTTGTTTATGTATTTTATTTTCATACAGTCTCGTGATGCGGGTCTATTCACGATACTTCGGATTCGGTACCTAGCTTTTCATTCTGTTCTCATCGGAAACATTAGTTTTTTATTTTATAGCACAGTGGCTTCCTCTCGCCTGATGTAAAGCGAAAGAGAAGCCCAAGCCGCTGTGTTCACCCACAATTAATCAAATCAATCAGTTGTCAGTGGCCAAGCTGGCCTGTAAGAAACCTCTTGCTATTCGCCGTTTGATCTTGAAATGTGACCGAAATCATTTAACGGGTTTTTCGTCGATTGTACCGTGGTAGTCAAGCAGGGGGGTAAACCCTACATACCACGTAGCCGACTCTTACATCCATGGGAAGAGATTGAGCGGTTATTTGTATTCTTTTTCTATTACTGTGGAATAAATGAGCTCTGACTCTGGAGAGAACTTTGACAATTCGGTTCGACTGATGAACGAAGTCTCGTTTCCGTGAGATATTTTTCCGAAGATTGTGAATAACCCCGCTGTTTTTTTTTTATCGATAAGTCAATTGTTTACGCAAATTGAGCGTACAATATCAACACGTTCCAACAGGATACGTACATTCGTTGTACTACGAACTGCCGAGCAACACCACTTCGCTGACGGTGACCAACATGCGCCACTTCACGTGGTACACGGTGAACGTGTGGGCCTGCCGCGACAAGTACGAGAACGAGACACACACAGAGTTCTCCAATTACTGGTGTTCCAATCGCTCGTTCTACACGTTCCGCACAACTGAACTACGTGAGTAGATACTTGTATGTAGGACTTGTTTATCTCCGTTCATTTCGTAAATATCGCTCCTCAAATACAAAACCACCATAAATCAAAATAAGCAAATTATACAGTAGCGCTAATTACATAGTTTCATCGTTTAAGATGAATTTAATGCAAAAGAAAATTTATTGATAATTTTTGAAACGAGTGACTTTTGTATTTAAGGAGCGATAGTATACTCGTAGTACAGGAAGTCCCGGGTTCGATTCCCGTGTTTTCACTATTATAGATCTTATATCTTTACAGCAAGTATTATTTTAGAATGCACGAACATAAACTTGAATGTAGATCTTATACATATTTTATTCGTAGATTAACAAATAAATTTAAAATAATCACAAAAAGAAGAAATAATAGTAAGTTCAATCAGTTGATATTATTATCCTTTTTATAACCGACTCCAAAAAAAAAGGAGAAAGTTCTCAATTTGAGTGTTTTTTTTGGTTGTATGTTACCACATAATATCTCCGAGGATTGTTAACCGATTTGGAAAATTCTTTTTTTGTTTGAAAGGGTGTACCTACTTCCTAGTTGGTCCCATTGCCACCTTATTGAAGTTGTTTTTTTTGTTACAAATGCTGTTATAAATACGCACAAACAAGCAGCGATGTTCAATCACAACTTTACGAGTATATTTGTCTACAGCGGATGTGGATGTAGTGGGCAATCTTCGCGTGGACACGTTGGCGTCGAACAAGACGCTGCCCGAAGCGAACGTGACGTGGGAGCCGCCGCAGAACCCGAACGGATTCGTGGTCGCCTACAACGTTTACTACACGCGCGTTGAAGATACCGGCCAGGTAAATAAATAATTGTACCTAATAAAACTTAAATATATAGTTGCGATGACAACTGGTGGCGGTATAGCGTAACTAAATACCACAGGCCGATTACGGGCAGCAGCGTCACCGGAGCAAAAAGCTACGCCCTGCGTTCGCCAACCCGCCTGGCCAGCGTGGCGATTATGGGTAAATCCTCCAGGTGTTTGCCCAAAGTGGCGAACTATTATTACCGCACTGCGGTAGGCTGATGATTATGATGAATAATGGCAATGAGTTCGCAAAAAATTGTTACTTGGATTGTGAACTGTAGAATGAAAAGGGCTGGTTTAAGATAAAAGAGTATAATATTAAAACAAGAAAGAAAGGTAAAAAGCACAAACAAAACAATAAAATAATAAATCACAAAACCAAATCGTCACCAAAATGATGCAGACAACCGCAGAACAGCAGCGCGTTGCTATGGCAACGTGTCCACAACAAAACAAAAACATACTTCTTTTTTAAAACTAAAAGGCGCCTAACCAGCCTGTCGTCGACATGGATGCTTTGAAATTGAATGTGATGTTTAGCACGATAAAACCATGACCAACAAATGCTACAATGTGAGCTTCTATCTAAATATCTCGCAAACTGCAAATTTTACCTGTTTAATTTCTGGATGGTCCCTTTTTAAGATTTAAGGATTCTGTTAAGGTTGATGTCATCAACACCATGTGCGTTTCGCAGGACTTGGGGCTACAAACGTGTCTGATGGCCGACGACTACGAGGCGAACGGCCGCAGCTACATGATGCGCAACCTGCTCTCCGGCAACTACAGCATCCGCATCACTCCGATCACCGTCAGCGGACTTGGAAAACACGCTGAAATATTCCTTTATATACCGGTAAGTGACGGTAGCATTCGATAAAGTATTCACTATGGGATAATAGATTTTTGCAACAGAATTTACTAGATAGCGATTGTTAAATTGGAAAAGTAATCCGATATATTATTTTACACGATGTGTGAGTGCAAATATTAACACCGGCACTTCATATGTGTGGGAGCGCTGATTATTTGGTGAACTATTATGAGTATTTGTATGTGCACATGACGGCCGACTAGTGAAAAAAAACGGCTCGGAATGGAGCAGCGCTGTCACATTGTATGAAACAAGACGACTTTTCCTCTCACGAGTTCACGATCAACTAAACTAGTTGGACAAAAATCCGAGAATGGCGCTGTTCCTATATTTGAATTTAACCGTCAACTGAACGACCAATTATAATTTATGTGTATGGCGTCCGTACTTGAAATTTGCTTGTGCGCGTAAAAACGGTGGTGGGACGCGTCATTTTAGATTGGACGATCTATACCATACTTTTAGAAAATTCTATGTTGGTCTGTAGCTGAAATATTGAGCAGACCATGAAGTCCAAGAAATATACAATAAAAGATCCACAACACACAGATATCGTCTCGTTCACTCGTGTAGTCAATAATGGTCTTTACGCAAGTGCACTAAGGTTGACTTTGGCGTGACGTGCAGGAGCGCACGATGGCCGGCGGCTACGGCTGGGTGTGGGGGCTGGTGGGCGGCTGCCTGGCCATGGCGCTGGAACACACAGATATCGTCTCGTTCACTCGTGTAGTCAATAATGGTCTTTACGCAAGTGCACTAAGGTTGACTTTGGCGTGACGTGCAGGAGCGCACGATGGCCGGCGGCTACGGCTGGGTGTGGGGGCTGGTGGGCGGCTGCCTGGCCATGGCGCTGGAACACACAGATATCGTCTCGTTTACTCGTGTAGTCAATAATGGTCTTTACGCAAGTGCACTAAGGTTGACTTTGGCGTGACGTGCAGGAGCGCACGATGGCCGGCGGCTACGGCTGGGTGTGGGGGCTGGTGGGCGGCTGCCTGGCCATGGCGCTGGTGGTGGGCGGCGGCACGTGGTACGCGCGCCGCAGCCTGCTGTCCTCCACGGAGATCAACAAGCTGTTCGCGTCCGTCAACCCGGAGTACGTGTCCACGGTGTACGTGCCCGACGAGTGGGAGGTGCCGCGCGCCAACGTGCAGTTCGTGCGCGAGCTCGGCCAGGGATCTTTTGGCATGGTTTGTACATACATTCATTTACTTTTATAGTACGAACGGCCAAACTATGGCACTCTTCGCCAGGCTATTGTTCCCCGATGATGTGCGATCGACGATGATGATGTAGATGTACGACCTTCAAGGTGAACCGGTCTTTGCTGGGTGAGCGCGCTTTATCGTAGACTGCGATATCGCTTACCATCAGGTGAATTGCAGTCAAGCGCAAACCCATATTGAATTTTAAAAAAAGCTGGACCAACGCCACTTCATACACCTACTTTTTTTTTCTCTTCGAGAGAACCATCCTTGTAGTTCAAGGAATATTCTATAAAAAAGAAATGAAAATTAGCAACACATTTGGCGAATTATTTTTATATTACAGACTATCAGGTGCCAGCGACTTCGTTCGCACGGACATCAGTTTTCTTAAATGCTTATATAAATCAAAAGAAAATGCATATCAGATTAAACAATATATTGCTAAAACGTCCATTCCTATATGAATTATGAAATGACCATTGCAATAAAACCGTAGGTTGCCTCGTGGTAGGTGCATTCGTGTCCGAATAATCCATTTTATATCACTTTTATGTTCACAGGTATATGAAGGCATCGCAAAAAATATTGAAAAAGGCAAACCGGAAACTCGATGCGCTGTGAAAACTGTCAATGAACATGCCACTGACAGGTAAAGATCTATATTAGACTATTAGCATAAAATACTACTCACACCGCACAAGTATGCACGTTACGCTTCTTACAAGTTCTTCTATTACAATACGTCACCTAGTAGCGTCACCGGAGCGAGAAGCTACGCATTGCGATCGCCAATCCGCCTGCCCAGCGTGGCGATTATTGGTAAAGCCTCCAGATGTATGACGAAAGTGGCGAACAACTGGAGAGGCATAAGTAAGCTGATGATGCACATAGTTAACAAGTGATTATGTCGCAACAGGGAGCGCGTCGAGTTTCTGAACGAGGCGTCGGTGATGAAGGCGTTCGACACGTTCCACGTGGTGCGCCTGCTGGGCGTCGTGTCGCGCGGGCAGCCCACGCTCGTGGTCATGGAGCTGATGGAGTGCGGCGACCTCAAGACGTACCTGCGCTCGCACCGGCCCGACCCCGACGCCGAGCTGCCCGCCAAGGGCGCCGACGCCAACCCGCCCACGCTGCAGAACATCCTGCAGGTAATGTCGAGACTTCGAGACGTACCTGCGCTTACATGAGGTTCGACCCCGACGCCGAGCTGCCCGCCAAGGGCGCCGACGCCAACCCGCCCACGCTGCAGAACATCCTGCAGGTAATGTGGAGACTTCAAGACGTACCTGCGCTTACATGAGGTTCGACCCCGACGCCGAGCTGCCCGCCAAGGGCGCCGACGCCAACCCGCCCACGCTGCAGAACATCCTGCAGGTAATGTGGAGACTTCGAGACGTACCTGCGCTTACATGAGGTTCGACCCCGACGCCGAGCTGCCCGCCAAGGGCGCCGACGCCAACCCGCCCACGCTGCAGAACATCCTGCAGGTAATGTGGAGACTTCGAGACGTACCTGCGCTTACATGAGGTTCGACCCCGACGCCGAGCTGCCCGCCAAGGGCGCCGACGCCAACCCGCCCGCGCTGCAGAACATCCTGCAGGTAATGTGGAGACTTCGAGACGTACCTGCGCTTACATGAGGTTCGACCCCGACGCCGAGCTGCCCGCCAAGGGCGCCGACGCCAACCCGCCCACGCTGCAGAACATCCTGCAGGTAATGTGGAGACTTCAAGACGTACCTGCGCTTACATGAGGTTCGACCCCGACGCCGAGCTGCCCGCCAAGGGCGCCGACGCCAACCCGCCCACGCTGCAGAACATCCTGCAGGTAATGTGGAGACTTCGAGACGTACCTGCGCTTACATGAGGTTCGACCCCGACGCCGAGCTGCCCGCCAAGGGCGCCGACGCCAACCCGCCCGCGCTGCAGAACATCCTGCAGGTAATGTGGAGACTTCGAGACGTACCTGCGCTTACATGAGGTTCGACCCCGACGCCGAGCTGCCCGCCAAGGGCGCCGACGCCAACCCGCCCACGCTGCAGAACATCCTGCAGGTAATGTGGAGACTTCGAGACGTACCTGCGCTTACATGAGGTTCGACCCCGACGCCGAGCTGCCCGCCAAGGGCGCCGACGCCAACCCGCCCACGCTGCAGAACATCCTGCAGGTAATGTGGAGACTTCGAGACGTACCTGCGCTTACATGAGGTTCGACCCCGACGCCGAGCTGCCCGCCAAGGGCGCCGACGCCAACCCGCCCACGCTGCAGAACATCCTGCAGGTAATGTGGAGACTTCGAGACGTACCTGCGCTTATCATGAGGCTTGACCCTGACGGCTGTAGTGTGTGTCACACCTCACCCTATTAGGGTAAGGCTAACACATCTTGCAATATACGCAACGCAAGCTGTTTAATTTACCTCAACAATGTTCAACAAATCGTCCAATAGGGAATATGCAGAGCAGCAAATTGCAGGGCGGCATAGCCGTGTCACTTATAATGGCGGCCACAAAAACATGAAATTATATTTGTTAAGCTTCATACATTCAGTAAAATCTCTATTTTTTATAAAAAATGTCTCATTATGGTAACATAGCTTAGTTCTTTACAGATCAGTTAACTAAAGCTGACACGTTCACAGTACGCACACTTATGCAATTTCACTATACAGTAGCAAAAGTAAAACTAAACTGTCTCCTTCATACTCAAAAGCTAGACCGCGCGCGAGTGAGACAGACACTAGTGTCAATATTTACAACACATGTTGAACGTGCCAACTTTGGTTAACAGACCTGTACATAATATTAACCAATATATCTTTTGTAACTGTTACCCTTTAAATATAATGTGACTTACAGGTTCATGTTTTGTTTTTCAGATGGCTATAGAAATAGCCGACGGTATGGCCTACCTATCGGCCAAAAAGTTCGTGCACCGTGATCTCGCGGCGCGCAACTGTATGGTGGCCGGGGACCTCACTGTGAAAGTGGGCGACTTCGGCATGACCAGAGACATTTATGAGACTGATTATTATAGGAAAGGCACCAAGGGCCTACTGCCGGTGCGATGGATGAGCCCCGAGAGCTTAAAAGACGGGGTCAGTATATACTTTTTAAATCAATTTGTTTAGTAACGTGAAGTAAAATGAAAAAAAAAACTTCAGGTTTTGATTCAATGATTGTCTTTTTAAAAATATACCTTATGTTTATTTCAGGTTTTTTCAAGTAGTAGCGACGTATGGAGTTATGGCGTCGTTTTATGGGAGATGGCAACGCTTGCCATGCAGCCCTATCAGGTATTTAAACAGAACATTTCTTTTGGAATCATAATAATATGCTGAGTATTATTACAGAGAGTCAAGTTTTAGAACAATAACTATTTTCTCTTTTTTTAATACTTAAATGGGTAGCGCTTGGCGTAGACGACGTTAGACTGAAACGATGGAGCGCGCTCACCCAATAAAATTCTGTTCACTCTCGTCTTGAAAATCTGTAGATTAAGTATAATCACACGGACTCCGCTAAAGAGTTCCATAGCTTAGCCTATACCATATCGGTCGGTCTGCTCGTCCGATGTTAAAAAGGGGCAGGTGGTATTAAATTGATCGTCGTTTTGTTGTCCAGGGGCTATCAAACGAGCAGGTGCTTCGGTACGTGGTGTCGGGCGGCGTGATGGAGCGGCCCGAGCACTGCCCCGACCGGCTGTACGAGCTCATGCGCGCCTGCTGGGCGCACCGCCCGCACGCGCGGCCCTCGTTCCTGCACCTGGTGGCCGACCTGGCGCCCAACGCGCAGCCCTACTTCCGCCACCGGTCCTTCTTCCACTCGCCGCAGGGGCAGGAGATGTACGCGTTGCAGCTCTCTAATGCCGGTTGGTACCCTACGCTTTAATATCTACGAGTTGTGAGTTTGTGTGCTGCTGAATGCTTTTCTTTTGGGAAAACTTGGTGCCCAACGTGTAGCTCTACTTCCGGCACCGGTCTTTCTTCCACTCGCCGCAAGGATAGGAGATGTACGCGTTGCAGCTCTCTAATGCCGGTTGGTACCCTTCGCTATACTAGTAATGCTTGCATGCTGAATAGTTTCCTTCCTGCAGTGCTCGACGGACTTGGCACCCAACGTGTAGCTCTACTTCCGCCACCGGTCCTTCTTCCACTCGTCGCAGGGGCAGGAGATGTACGCGTTGCAGCTCTCTAATGCCGGTTGGTTCCTTTCGCTATGCTATTGATCCGTATATGCTGCTGAATGCTTGTACTTCGAGAAGTCTTGGCGCCCAACGTGTAGCTCTACTTCTACCACGGGTCCGTCTTCCACTCGTCGCAGGGGCAGGAGATGTACGCGTTGCAGCACTCTAATCCTGGTTGGTACCCTTCGCTTTACTACTGATGCGTGTAATGCTGCTGAATGCTTATCCTTCGGGAAGACTTGGCGCCCAACGTGTAGCCCTACTTTCACCACCTGTCCTTCCACCCGCCACAAGGACACTGTATGCATGCTCCAATGATGGTTGGTACCGTTTCATTTCGCTTTGGCAACTTACACATGCTACATAACCCGTTTAAAGGCGAAGAGATGTGTCAAAATACCATGCTTTGTCAGATAGGGGAGAGACGAGCATGGATTTTCGTCATGTAGTCAATATCAAGAGGAATCGTGAGAAATGTGCATGGTAGTGTAGTAGATGACGCGTGTCATGTACAACCTTTGGGGATTCCTGCAAAGGGAATATTCGCCTAGATATAATTATCGTTAAATTTGGTATAAATAGCTATGTAAAATTACATCTCATGAGCTTTCCTGGATGCATGTCGCTATGTTCCCCCTCTTTACCTGGCCTTATAATAATAATAAACTAAGTGGCCGTTGCCCAGGCGCTGTGGTGTGGTTTAAATTTTTCTTGCTCAAATTGTATCAATTTGAGAGAACCATCAAAGCAATAGCTAACTAAATTTTTGAGTAGCATTTCTGTTTAAGTCATTGGCAAATGATAACACAGCGCTGTGAGCTTCTTCTATTGTACTAAAGTGAATGATACTAATGTTTGTTTGTTTGCACGGTTTTGCCGCCATAGACGAATGTGGCGAGCGGGCGGCAAACTAACCGTAAGTAACGGTATGCATGCCACACTCACGTAACAGAGCTTTGTTATCATTTCCTGAGACCCATCAATCTTCATGTAGAGGCGGCTAGTCGTCCAGTTACTCCAGTTACAAGCACTATTTAATTTTTAGGTCCCGTAGTGAAATAATAATCAAAATATATTTTTTCTCTTAGCGTTTACGGACTTTTAATTTTTTCACCGATACGCATGATGACTTTTAGTGCTTCTTTAGGATATATTGACTCTTCCATAAATATAATAATGTAGATGATATAAGCGACTAACGTCTTCAGACAGCGGCGGATCCTCGAAAGAGCCACCTCTTTTTTTAGTCCAATTTTTGAGTAGCAGTGTCGACACACTGCTACCCAAAAATTGGCCAAGTGCGAGTTAGCGTCCCACTTATTATTATAGCAATTAATTATAGCATGCTACTACCTACCTAATCAACCACCTAGGAAATTGATCAACTTACGATTTTTGCTATTTTCGGGTGACATAACCATCACAATTAGGCTTAGCTAAATACTACAGACCTATGACAGGCAGCAGCGTCATCGGAGCGAGAAGCTACGCTCTGTGTGTGATCGCCAACCCGTCTGCCTAGCGTAACGATTATGGGTATATCCTTCAGTTATTTGCCCTAAGTGGCGAACAACTGGAGAGGCCAGGGGCGGATCGTGAATCGGGAGCCCTGGGCTGAAACTACTTAGGGGCCTACCTAAGTACTCAACTAATAGCCCATGTCAAAAAAAGCATTACTGTTTTAGTTGTAGAAATGGCTTCAGAGGGGCCTGGAGCCTCTAGTAACCCCTGCAGCCCAAATAGCCCTTATGTAAATCCGGCCCTGGAAGAGGCCTATGTCCATCAACGGACTGCAATAGGCTCATGATAAGACTATAAAAAACTAAGTTCCAGTTTCGTTCGCAGACGAGGAGCAGGAGATGCAGGAGGTGAACGTGGGCGCGGTCGCGACTGGGTCCGGGTCGAACCTGTTCGGCGTGTCGGGGCGGCTCGCGTCGTGGGTGCGCGAGCTGTCGTCGCTGCGCTCGCGCGCGTCCGACGACGCGGCCGCCGAGCCGCTGCAGCCCGTGGCGCCGCCGCCGCCGCACGCCAACGGCGCGCTGCCCAGCACCGGCTGCTAGCCGCCGCCGCGCCCGCCCGGCCCCGCCGCCGCCGCCGCCGCCGCCCTGTGAGCGACGTAGGTAACTACAGCTGACACGTTTACACCCGTATTCACAAACAGAGATGTTTCCAGGATCAACATTTCAAACATTATATTTAGTCCATATAAAAATATATTAGACACGTATTTTTCCTTTTTTCATTTTAAACAAAAAATAACAAATATACGAGGCATCAAAATTTAGGAGTCACGCGTAATTTTAACGAGCTATATCTTTGTAATTTTTGGTCTAATTTACAAATGAAAAAATACTTTTGAACAATCTAAAAGACGGACTAAATTACCTACATTTTTAAAGGCAACTTATCTAAAAATCTGCCTGTCTCTCTCGCTTATGAGCGTGAAGAGGACAGTTGTAGTTTTCCTTTGTGAAATTGCAGAAGTGTGAGTACTGTAAACGTGCCAGCTTTGGTTAACTGATCTGTTACATCTCTCGCATTGGTGACTGTTGCCGCCGCCGTAGTCTTCTCATTTTCTTTTTATTAATGAGGGTATTCACACGCTAGGTCCAGCTATTACGTGATTGGTTCATTTCAGTGGCATAACTATTATACCATTCGAGAACTAATTTGACGAAGTTACAATACAAGGCGAATGTTTAGAGTTGTACCTATCGCTATCGTGGATTCTTTGGAGACCAATCTTCCTTCATCAGAAAGAGAATCCTTCTAATTTTGAAAGTAAAGAGATAAAATGACTGTCACGGTGACAAAGTCACCAAAGCGCGCGTAGTCTGACGGACGAAGGATAATACGTTCGGTGTTGAGTGAAGCGGCTGTATACATTCGAATTTCCGTTTCGGATATCTATCGAAATTCAACATTTTGTATGTAAGTTGGCATTTTTATTTCAAATCTGGATTTCTATTCGGAATTTTGCATATATGTGGTCACCCTAACTATTCTATCGAGCGCGCAAACTTAAATTAAGTTAAGTTTGCCCTCTATTTTGACTATTTTCACAACTCTCTACTCCATTTGATTGTTTATAACGGTTAATTTTTTAAATCACTTCATTACTTACTACTATTGTTAAATAGTAAATGAAACATTAAGGTATTATGACACATTATTTCAATTGTGATTAGCGCATTATGTAAATCTCTTATTCTTCTGATCAAAACCTTTCTTCTCCACACAATTGACGTTAGCGCGCTCGATGATGAAATGATGGAAGAGATAACACCAGTCGTACTCCTTCGGCCGACGCGTGTAAGGGCCGCATACATTCTGTATTCACATTGGCTACATGAACGCATATTTTGTATGTAATTAGGGCATTTTTGCTGCGAATGTGAATGTCTGAAGTCCGAATGTATGTGGTAGTGGCCTATTGCGGGGCGCGTGTCTCGGGCCGGGCGGGCCCAGGCCTCTATCTACCTCAGGCCGGCCGCCGGGTCGCGGCCGGCTCTTCGAATCCTAGGTGTAAGCGTAGCTAGTGAAATGTGCGACGCGCGCGGAGCCGCGTCGGTTATTTATTTTAGGCGCGCGCTTCGGAGGTCCGGCGTCACTCGCTCCGGTCGCACGCCTTGTAACTTTGGACTAGGGAAATGGGGTATTCGACGACATTAAAGATTCCTTTGACCGCCGAAATTTGATAATAGAAAATCTTCTGTTATCTAAGCATATAAGCGTCAACGGCATTCAACGGATTCGTAAAAACTGTCAACTTTATTCAAACGTAAAAACTTAACTTGTCGACGTGTCCCGATCTAAACTTTTATCATCATTTTTAATTTAAAAATGTCACAAATAAAAGTCATGCATTTTAGCATATTTAGGTATATGCTTCGTCTGTAGAAGTTATATGTTTTGACTATTAAGTCACTTTATTTATAGGGGAGACAGTCTTCATTAAACTAATCAATCAAGTACTTCTTGAAAGTAAAAATTAAACATTACTATTATCTTTACTACTATCAACTTACCTATAATATCTTTTCTTATCATGATCGGCTGTTTTGCTAATGAGCCGGTTAGCCACCCCTGCCCTGTTCACTAGCCAGTCGAATACCCTATTATAATTTTTTTCTACTTAACCAATTAACCCTCTGAGGGTAGTTACAGTTTGGCCCTATAGTTGTATTTTATAAACGCTAATGTTCACTCACGGCGCGCGTGCGACCACGGCGAGGCCGGCCGGCGCCCGCCGATGCGCGCGCGCGGTCCTTTTCGTCTGACGATTCGTTTCATATCAGGAAATTAATATTTTTGCTGAGGCGATATTTGAGAGTCGATCTGTTTCGACACGAATCCTATAGTTTACCTCAATAAAATAGTTGTATCGGTGTCATTTTTGACATAGCCTATTAATGTTAAGTTACGGTGTAAGATGTAAAGTGTGTATAGGTACGTTATCGCGTAGACTAGGTTCGTGTACAAATTAATTTTATTCAGTTCATCGCGTGTCACCGACAAACTTCAGTTTCTATTTGAATAGTTTCAGACGAGTGTCGAATTCGTCGATATTGTTGAGTTATGGTTATTGTTGAAAGCGCTTTTTGTTGAAAGTGCACTGCGATCTGCGAATTTGCCACTCGTGTGCTCGATACACTTTGTACATCTGTTTATAATACTCAGTATGTGCGATCTTTAGCTTCTTTCACTTAACCTTTTGAGAGCGTAAAGGAAAAAAGTAATTTCATATTCTTTGAAATTGAACCGCCAAAGAGTTCTGTTTCCAAAAAAAGGCTTCTAATTTATTTTCAATTTTTAACTACATAGTTGAATACAGCTAATTATTTACGTGATAAAAATAGACTCCAATGCAGACTGAACGGTGAAATAATCTAAAAACAATGTGTTCCCAATCAATTACAATGCAATAGAATATACCTGCCATTGTTGTTAAATAGTTACATATATTACCTAATATAATTGTTTTATTGTGAAAATATGTAGAGTACATATTGTAATGAATGTATAATGACAGTATAACCGCAACGCTAATTGATAAATAAATGTATGTATGTATTGAAACAAACAGTGGACATCTACAAATATGACATCCGATATGTAATATTACTTTAGACCATAAATTTAGATGACATATTAACCATGAATTACACAATTATATATGGAAACGAAAAGAGCGCGATAATCTCTTGATATAATCAATAATAATATTCATGTAAGTTACATGCGAAATCGTTTATGTTCACGGCCAATTGATGAAAACATTAAAAATACGTTCAATGGTTAACGTTAGGGCAGCTAGTCGCTAGCAACCAATATGCAAATTACATTAAGGTAATTTCAAAACTTCCTGCATAGCCTTGAATTGCTACTTTTATAACACTTTCAGAATATATTATCTAGGTACTTATTAAGGAATTTCTGATAACTATGAAAGAAGAGGTATATTTGGTTATCTTACTCGCTCATATTTCTACGAGTATTATTACGGTACGATAATAGAATATGGTCGTGTTATTTTTTTGCCTTGGGTAGTTTTCTACAAGGAGAATAAATATAGTGAGAAAATCTGATATTTACATAGTATTCAATTTACATCATTGCAAAGGTATTTGAGTAATTTGCACCTATGTAAAGATTATAATTAAATGTTAGTCAGAGAAAAGGTATTTTTAATATTCTCATCAACAAAAAATAACATTAAATTGGTATCTAGTGGTACGGTTAGGTCCTCGATTGTTATTTGTTGTATGTAATTATTATTATTGTGTTAGAATGTACAAGGTCAAGGATGGAATTTAATTTTGTAATAAAATTGAATGAATCATAGAAATGATTGTATTATACACGAAGCAAACACAAAGAGGAGATGTGATAACCAATACTTTCATAGGAAAATTGCGTGGCAAAAAGAAGGGGGGTACGGGGGGACGCCCCTTTCTTATTTCCGTATGGCGGCTAGAAGCCGAACTACTAGTCTCATCTTCTTATGTAGTTTAGCTATCGGGCACTAGATTTCGCTAGCTATATTATAAGGACGTACTCAGAATACCTACCTATTCAATAAAAAGTACTCCTAGCGACATCTGCGCCTTTAGTCCATAGGAACTTTTTGGATCATGGTGACACCAGAAGTAAGTAGAAGACCACGCCTTGAGGCGACCTATAGTTTTAACATTTTTGTGACTATAAACGGTTGCTTTTATTACATTACATCAAGCGCATGACACTTTTCAATTATGTATAACTAAAGGAGAAAGGGTGCATTGATTGGAACAGTAAAAAAAATAGTGTTTTGCTTGTATTATTTATATATTTATTAAATTATGTACATAATTATATAAAACAGTAAGTATAAATACAAATTAGCTGACTCTGCGCCACGAACATCGTGGAAAGAAAGAAAGATTTTTTTTATTGGCTCCACAGGTTACAATACAACACAACATACAACAAAAAAAACAAACAGACGATAGTGATTAACTAACAATATAAACTGTTGTGGACTGTATTCAATTTAAAGACCGATAGAGTTTCAACAGATTTATTCACATATACACAATTTACAAAGTCACTTAATCAAACAGAGTTACTAACAAAGTCACTACTTAAACAGAGTTACTACTTGCAATCAAAAACAAACTTTGGGAAGAACAAATTTTGGTGTAGGTATTTGGTAGGAGTCCAGTTTTATCTATTTATTTGTCTAACCCATTCCTTTCTAAGGATTTTATTAGACGGGAATCTAAATATATCAAACGTAGGCATCCGCTAAGAAAGGATTTTGATCAACTGTACCCTCAAGGGGATAAAATAGGGGATGAAACTTCATTCCACGCGGGCGAAGTCGCGGGCTCAGCTAGTCTAGAATAAACATAATACACAGTTTAATTTTAATATTGAAATTTATATAATTTTTCTTCAATGAATAATAATCCGAATATAATCATCATCATCGGCCTATTGCAGCCCACAGCTGGACATAGGCCTATGTCCGAATATAAATTACATCCCAATTACGGACCTGGTATTTTGACATTTGTATGCCGCTTAAAAATTGCTGCCAGATAGCACATACTTTTGTATAATGACAATGAATCTACATAAAACAACATTATTTTCATCAAGATAAAAGTCCTTATGCATAAATTTAAAACAAATTTCAATAAATCCAAGGTTTTTGAGCTTGATGTGTCTTTATATTGCTTGCTCCCATTACGCACAGAGGTGCCATCTATCGTTGAGTAAAATCATTATTCGTGCATGAATTATGTCAAAAGCGTATTTTATGAATTTTATTTTAACAAAATGCAAATTAAATATACTTACACATGAATTGTGATTCCTTTCATTGCAATTGAATGTTTACCAGAGTAATTATTACACATTAACACACAACACTTTCATGATTTTCTTCGTAGAATGCTACAATACGTCGAAAATAGAAATAAGTCCACAGAAAGAGTACTGAGAACGACCGAGTGCAAATTAATAAGCCACGCCCACTAACGGCATGTAAACGGCGTTGATTGGTAAAATTTATAGACCGACCTCTAGTTTTTTTATCACTAGACCGAGATGCTTATGACATCTCCTCTTTGTATTTGCTTCGTGGTATTATATATATATTTATTATGTGTATTACAAATTTATAGCTATCTCAATAATATAAATAATAATTATGTAAATTAACCGCTAGCTGAATGTCTTAAATGTCTTGCATATTAAAAAAAGGACTCGTAACAGATTACCTATTGCTAAAACAAACCAAAAATAGTTGAAATCTGTGCTAAACATTTAGGTAAAATTGCTCCTCAGTAAGCAGGTTCTCATAAGTAAAATATTTTGTAAGAATTGCTATTTCTATTGTAGTAAATGAATTTTGATTGATAACCTGGAGGTTCTCGAGATAATCCTATATAAATTCAACTCAAGTTAGACTCCAATTTGTAACCCTGGATATTGGACTGCAATTGTGAACAAATATGTGGTCCAATGCGTAATAGTAACTATAAAGATAATGTGGTATAAGGGTATACGAGTGCCTTTAGACGTCCAGCCTTCAACAGAATGCAAGATTGTTGATTGTGTTTAAGATAACACAATTTAAAAACACATTTTAAAATGTATAATCACAGATGGTATACGAATTTTGCGATTCCATTTGTGTGTCGCTTGTTTGTAAAACATGTAAAATCTTAAAATAACCTTAGATACTTAAAGTGATTTCAATAATGAAGTTGACATAGATAACCGTGCCACAAACAGAATGTAATTCACCGAGGCTGGTTTAGATGCTCGCAATGTGTTATGTGGAGTGTATGCGCTGGCGCAGGCTGCGTGTTACCAACGAATTCTACACCGCTGACATTTCTTGTACATTTACCGTATTGCTACCAGCTGAGAAATCTTTCTTCACTAGTAGGTAATAATAAGATTTTTACAAGCAATACGAGCGGGGCGGAACGGAAACGTTTTCTCAAAGGGTCCCCAATACATTCGGAATTCCGATACGGATTTTCAAAAAATTAGTTTTGCAACAAAATGCTTTACTTACATATAAAATCCAAACTTTTTGTGTGTAAGTGGAGTAGGAATTCCGAATGGATGGGGCTACACAAGTGAGTTTGTTGGGAACAATCGCGTGCCTGCGCTTGGCGGGAAGCGGCGTTGACTAGGGGCTCAAGGCACGTTGCATCCAATATGATTTTACTGTCAGAAAATAAATATTATGTATTCAATTTCATGTTAGTTTCCAAAGTTAACATCCAAATATATCTTTAATTTTATAAATTGCATAGTGCCTTTTGCTCAATTTATAAAAATATAAGTTAAATGTATCGGTAAGTGTAAGGATATATAAATATTAGGACCATGTTTTTGTTTCACGTATTGTTGTGGTCGTCTAGTGGCAGTCCAGGACAGGCAGGCGTGGAGTCTCCCGGCCGCGGCGTGTTGTGCGATGTAGGCGCGGGTGGCGCGCCGGCGGCCGACCGCGCGGCGGGCCGCAGCGGCGGTTATCGCACAACGTTGCCTCACACGCATTACTACGGGATTTACTGATTACCTTTTTAACAATATCGCTCTTATTCTTATCAGTATTTAATTTTAATTGTGATTTCACCTAGTAAGGCAGTTACATTACCTCATTTAGTAATTATAATATTCGTAAATATTGACTGATAAAATATATTTTTCCAAATGATGTGTTCCTCGTGTGATTTCTGTGCGTGTTTATGTGAAGTGTTGGGGTAGCGTTGTGCTTTGTGCTCAATTTAGATACAATTCACCAAACGATTGAGATAGTGTACAATTTTTATATTTAATTTAATGAGAACCGAGTACCTATTAAATAATAATTTTAATATTTATATTATTAATAAAAATAAAAAAGTAAAAAATTAGCGAAGCATAGTTTTGAATATCAAAGTGTATCCTAATATACCCCCTTGTTTGAATATATTTTATAACAAGTTAAAACGAAGCCTATACATTTCTCAATAAAATAAATTTTTCAATGAAAATGTTTTTATTTCATTAGAAGTTTAATTTCTCGTTGGTATGTGTTTGGGTACCTACATGTACGTAAAACATCCATATTTTTCATTTATTTCTTCTTTCCTTTTCTAATATTTTTAACTTCAAGTTTAAGTGGTTTTCGGGGTATTTTCCCTGGAACTCTACATTTACAGGGCTGGTCTCTTGCATAACGGTTCAGAAGACAAACTGCGCGTATCCAGCCTTCTTCTCCGTTATGCTTCAAGGTCTTCAAGTTGTCGATGTAGTAAGGAGGCAGCTCGTGTTCTCTCGCTCCAGCTAACATTATCTCTTTATAAGCCCAGGATGGCCACCGTTCTACGGGAATGTCATCATTATCGCCTCGTGGTAACGGATTCACTTTTTGGATATATACTCTACAGTGGAATGTCCCCATATATGGGGTTAAGACATCGATGTACTTTATGTAATATTTCTTAATTTCAACACCTTTTAGACTGTAAAGAAATAATGGAAATATAATCAAACTAAGCCGAGTATGTAACTATAAACAAACTGTTTTAACATCAATATTATAAACTTACTTATTGAGAGCTATCATGTCACTTTCATGTAGTCGCCATATAACGCCCCATACGTGAGCATTGGCTGTAGGAACTAAGGTCGCCGTTGGCCCTCCCCAAAAATGTGAGTATTTAATGAAGTCCAATCTATAGTTCTGAATAATAGACATGGGTAGGTATATACGAGAACTTAGTATAATTTAGATTAAACAATAGGCACCTATGGTGTGATTGAATTTGCTTACGTCTGCTCGGGCTATTGAAACAAACTCTGCTGTTGGACAATTCATATGAATACGGAAGGTAAGTAAATTGGCACCATATGAAAAATATAAAAAGTTATCGGGTATATCCATTTTAAATTTAATATCTACAGGCTTACACGGAAAATTTTAACATTATTTTATTCAAAATAGTTGCAAATTATAGCTTATTTTGTTTGACAAGATCAAATTTATGACATGATTAATTACGACTGAATAAGATCTATTTCGTGACATCCTTCTTCAACAAATCGAACTTTCGATGTAGACATCTTCTGTCCTACACATAGAAGTAATATATAAGGAACAAGCTGTTGTCGGAAAATCGAAGCCGAACGAAAGCACAGTGCATGTCCCTTTTGTCTCTCTCTGAATAGGGTGACTATATTAAAATATGATTTAAGGACAATGACAATACATACGTACAAAAAAAGGCCAACATTGAAAGCCAAAATATTTTTTATTCATAATCGTTTTTTAAATAACACCACTTCTTTTTGCAAAGAAACCGACTTCAATATGGCGACAATGGGACCAACTAGGAAGTACACCCTTTCGAACAAAAAAAGAATTCACAACTCTCTGAGATATGTGGTAACAAACTGACAAAAAAAAAACTCAGTCGTCGTCCTTTTTTTGAAGTCGGTTAAAAACACTAACAAATCGTCAAAACTACAAACCACCGGTTCGGAAAGCAGCATTCTACCGATAAGAAACCGGCAAGAAATTCGTGTAGTTACTCTTTTCAACATAGTGTTTACAATGTTATCATCACATTTATAATTTTTAACTAACTACATACAGTCTAAAGCTTTCTGAAATCATACAAAAATAGTTATGAATTAGACAAATTTAAGTGTAAATCAGATATTACTAAAGAGGACAGTCTTGTGAAGTTTCTGCCGTAAACCCAGCTTATTCCTCATATGTTTTACTGATCTTAATTTACATATAGTACGTTCCTTTACGTCGAAACATGATAACACGCGTTGAACGTGCAATAATAAAAGACACAGATTACGCTCTTTCCGATACAAAAAAACAACGGACTTTATGATTGGATAATAATGCATGGTCACCCTAATTCTTCATTAACAAATTATGTTTAAAAGTATTACTTGTGAAAAGACAAACTACAATCCGGATAATACTCGCTTTCACAAGCCCCCACGACACAAATTCTCCCCATTTTAATTACATATTAAGAAAAATATAACAAATTAAAAATCCCCGCCACCAACGTCAAAGTCGGCGATGTCATGTGAAGTTGTCAGAGCCCCTATCACCGGTTCGAGAGCGATCGTTCGTTGAACGGATTGCGTATTTTTGCAAAATCAATCCCTCCCATTATTCCTTTCCGTGTTTGAATATATGAATTAAATTAACGAAAATCAACTTTGACGAATTTTAGTTTGTATATTCAAACACGGGGGTGGGGGGGGGGGCAAATGAGAGGGATTCAAGGGTAGGTACGCCATCCGTTCAGCGAGCGATCGTTTTCGTTTTTGGTGGTAGGGGCCTAGGTCCGGTGTTTCGTACTCTATCTAGCAATCTAGTCGCTGCTAGAAAGGGACGTTTTGTTCACTATTTTCCCTCTCATTGGTTACGTTCTTATTTTGACAAGACTTATTTTGAACAAGACTCTTACGACCTTAACATAAGGTTTCATTTTCTTTATTTTAGCTTCAATATGCATAGATAGAGCGCCTTCCTGTTGTACGAAGTACTTGATACTTCCATGGTCCTACAGCATTTATTAAGGACACTCATTAGACAATCCCAAAGACATTACAGGTAAACCAAATGTCCTTGGACAATCCTAAGAAACATCATGTAGGTATACACGACAGTGCGTATGTATATTTTCCGACCTATCGCACATCTTAATAATTACTACTTAAACCAAAAACTAACACTCCCTACGCTCTATGTTTTTGCTTAGCCCAATCGTAACTGGTAGAGAATGCCTATGTGCATTAAGTCCACCTTTAGACGTATACTGGAAAATGGCCTGAATAGGGAAAATTAACTTTATTAAAAAGATACATTCACAAGAAAGTTATTTTTATTGCTGAATGAAGGAGCGTCAATGTAATTAACTTTTCAATTTATCTCTGATTTCAGCAGATGCTTCTCGTCCGTTATGTGGAATATTTTTTAACTTCTGAATGTATTCCTCAGGTAGTTGACACTCTACAGCCCCCTTCACAATGCATTCCAAATATGTGATAGAAGGTCTACTCTCTACAGGATACTCTTCAGCATCGCTCCTCCTTGGTGGGATTTGAGTCAGCTGATACGTTCTACAGTCAACGTTACGTTCGTCCAGGGTCGCAATGGTAACCGTTTTAGGGAAGTAAGTATTTGTATCAACACCTTCTTGTCTGTAAAGCATATAAGATACTCGTATTATGTAATACAACTGAAATATATCTAACAAATGTTTATTAGCTCGATGATAGGAAAATTCCTATCTGATTCAGGCAACATCTCATATATTGCTCCGGTCCCAAAGTAAGCTAGTAGTAGGTAGCTTAAGCAAGCACATACTTATTTTATGGGTATCATATCAGAACATCGAAAGATGCCACAAATGTATACTTAAATACAGATATAAACACCCAGACAAGGAATAAACATAAATGTTCACCACTGAATGTTTGTCCCAGGTGGGGATCGAACCCACGACCCTTGGTTCAAAAAGCAGGGGTCACTAATCATAGAGTGAGTGAGGTGACAAGAGATTGAACCATAGGGCCAGAAAACGGCTTTTTGTTTTAAAATTTGCTTACTTGTCCAAAGCTTGGAGATTGTTTTTGTGCAGTCTCCATATAGCACCCCATACGTAAGAACCATCTGTCGGGATTATTGTAGCTACGGCTCCGCACCAAGTTTCTGAATATTTAGAAAAATCAATGGTGTGATCCTGGAAGCAGCGGAAACTATTTAAAGTAATCCACAATAATATAATTGCGAAAGTATGTCCGTTACGCTTTCAGGCATAAACTACTGAATGGTTTTGTTGAATTTTTGATAGGGTTAGGTATATATCAAAGTCAACGACTTCACAGTGTAACAGGACAGAAATTGACCTCCAAGGAAGACTCACAGAATCTTACTTATTTTATGATACCAAAACTCACGTTCAGTCGTCCAATACCCACAAACTCTGCTGAAGGATTATTAATATGAATTCTCTTTTTTAGCAAGTTACTACCATATGCGAAGTAGAAAAAGGCGTCTAGGGCAGGTGGACAGCAATTACAGTGCATACTGTAGGTACTTCTCAATCAATAAGAATAAGGGTAGATATGTTCTTTCTGGAAATGAGGCACTGCTGTCGAAAAACCGAGACTAAGTGTAGGAAGCTTGGTTGGAAGTCATTAAGATGTTTCCACAGACGAGAGACGATTACGTTATACTTAATACTATTGACAGGATGATATCTCATAATAATTTGTGACATTTCTGCAACGGATGACAATAGCTGTTATGCAAATGTATATGGCGTTCGTAGGTTTATTACACATACCTACATAACTGCTTTATGTACTTATTGCGCAATATTACACAATGTTATTACGCGTGACGATAATAGATACCTAATGGATGCGCAACGATTGGACAAAACATAGAGCGAGATTAATCATTACCTTACATTGCCTTGTAGGTATTTTTCCTCTCCTTTTGATCATTTTCTTCGAGTCAATATATTTAATGTAGGTACCTACCTAAGTACTTAGAAGTATTCCGTGAGTGTAGTCCAGCCGACAATTCACCTAGCTTGCGATGGACGTCTGAAAATCATTTATGCTGATTCTATTTTTTCTTTTTACTGAGTTTAGACCACAAAATGATATCAATTAAAAACACTAAAACCATGACTGTATTCCATTAAAAGAAAGCAATAGAATAAATAAACATGCATCCTTAAGTAGGTACCTACCCAACATAAACAAGTAGGTATTGGTATCACAGACATCTATTCAAAAGGATTTTTGGAGGGTAGGTAGATAATGGAAAGGGACACCAACCCTTTCTTTTTATAATATAGGTACTTATACCTACCTAGCTAGCCTATAATATAGGTACCGGTACTATTTGGTGTCATTTTGTGTTCTAAAGTTCAGTGAAGTGATAAAATTAGAGAATCAATAAAATAAATCTTTAGGCGTGATCGGATGTTGTTCAGTAGTACCGGCGTTAGGGTAGGACGCGGTGGGGTTTCCGCCAAGAAGTTGGCCAGGGCGCTGGTAGCTCTAAAACGGGCACAGCGAATGTCGAGCGACTTTTGTGGAAAACTTGCTTCGTACTAGATGATGACTTGAAACCTGCCTAATTTAAATAGAAACGACAACTTGTAAACATAATCTCTCAGAACACCCAGACCTATTTATTCTTAACATCAATAAATTAGGTTTAAAAATTATTTTTTTCTGCAAATAGATTCACTAGTTATACTTATGAAAACTGGACAGTCAATTTATATAATTATAAAGATACTAAATATCTATAAAAATCGTTTGCCCACCATTTTAGAACAGGACAGGCTAAGCCTAGTGTGAGGACCAGAACAAACTGCAATATTTTGTACCCACAAAATCATTTGAATAATTGTGAGTACTTTTAACAAATTATCTCCAATTTTTTGATATATAAAATATATACCTATAGATAGTAGTTTTTGAGAAACGAGATACGCTACTTTTCTCTAGTTGGCGGTATGAGTGTTCCAGTTAATTGACTATAACTTTCTCCCCATACATTTCTCAAGTTTTGGCTTTACCATATATTTTTCTCAATTACCTATTTCATAAAACATTACTGAATATCGTAACGATTGGATGACATTTTAAAAAGAACACTCACACCACACGCACATTGATACATTATTATTATAATTGGTATTATGCTCACATAATAATACAGTATGCAGATGACAAAGTTCTATAAAATAGACTACTTTGTATACCCACAATAGCTGTGAAAATAATAAAAAATCATTTCCTCAGGTCAGGTTGTTAAATGACTGAATAGCTATTTTGACCAACTGGTCAAAATAGAAATTAAAGTCCTGATGCTGCTAGTTAGCAGCTTTAATTTCTGCATTAATATAGAAATCACACTGATCCACACTGGTGTTAAATTTAATTATTGCAATAGTTTAAAGTCCTTTAAACACCTACCTATATTATTTAGAATAAATAAAATCATGAAACTAAGTAAAATATAATATTTATTTGGATTGTCAATTGCATACAGAGATCACAGATATTTCATAATTGTATCTTTTAACTAAAATTTTTTAAGCTCTGGATCATTTTAGCTGAAGCTTCATTTCCATTATGAGGAATCTTTTTCAATTTTTCAATATAATCATTTGGCAGTTTGCATTCTAAAGCACCATTTAAAATACAGTCTAAATATGTAGAGGAAGGCATCCTTTCTATGGGCAATTCTTCATAATTCTTGCATGGTGACGGGTTGATTGTCTGTTGGTAAGTACGGCACTCCACCTTGTTACCATCAGGTGTGAAGACTTCCACTGTTTTGGGAAAATACCAATTTGTATCAACACCTTCTTGCCTAAAAAGTACATAATTTTAAATGGAATTAAGATTTGTGCTTGAACAATACTATTTACTTAGTTTGTAATAACAAATTAAGGTTTATGACAACTTGCACCTACCTGTCTAAAGCAGGCATATCACTATTATTTAACCTCCAGATAGCTCCCCATGTATGGTGACCTTCAATGGGTATAATTGTAGCAGAGGATCCTCTCCAATTTTCTGAATATGCAATAAAATCTATTTGATGGTCCTGCAAAATACAGATAGGTAATGTATTATTCACATCCAATTTGTAGATAGATTATTTTATTTATTTAAAAGTACATAGTTCATGAATAGGTAATATTCCTACTAACATGTAATTTACCAATTCCCAAAAATTCAGCAGATGGATTGTTAATACGAATCCGTTTTTTAAGCAAATTACTTCCGTAGGCAAAGTATAAAAAAAAATCCATAATTGGGTTTCCAAAACAATAGTTCAAGCAGTAATAAAGACGTAATTCTTACAATCAGCAGACAAAATATCAAACAACTATTAGGTACAAGGACAGGTTAGGAATTGTTAGAATACTTATTGCAATGCATATAATACATTATGCATTATCCGATTATCACAGAATAAAATATCACTACACCGAAAAATTTATTTCACCCGAATCGCTATATTATGATAATAATACTCGCTGAGACACTTGCGCAATATTAAGAATAAAAAGAGATCAGTCAGTACGTCAGTAGTACTCAGTGGACAACCCTAAATTAGACAGTTGCTTGATCCATAATCTTGCTCGAGTCATCGTACCTATGACTCTTTATACATCGATGTATCGAAAACAATGTGGATTTTGTCAATTGATTATAATCAATCACAGAATAATACCTAACGTAAGACAGAGAGTAGTAATTTAGACCACTAAAATAAAGAAGGCGATGCACATGTACTAGTGTTTACTACGTCCATAAACTAGGTAAACCAACAAGAATGTTTTGGCACGTGGCGGAAACCGAAACTAATGCCGGCCTTAATAAAAGTCACCGCTTTTGTTTCACAGTGATGCCCTTGTTAGATTTATGTATAATATTTATTAGGTGCTTACCCACCCCTAGTTGCGATTGAGTAGGTCCACGCGAGTTGCAGCTAGGGATGTGCGAGCGATATTTATCGATATCATTAAAATATTGATAATAGGTAATCTCTGAAATATCGATAATTGTAACTTCGAAATATCGCCCTAATTGATATTTTATCGAAATATTTTCGGTCAGTGTTCTTTTTGTTCGTTTTGGTGTAAGAAATAGTAATATTTCACACACTGGCGACCTAGACTAATATTTCTCGCCAGTAGCGCGACAATCCCGAGGTGGCGGGCTCGATTCCCGGTCGGATAAATAAATCACCTCGGGGTCTGGGTGTTCGGGGAGACGCCCCCAGCCATCATATAGTTTATATTATAGATGGTACAAGAAAAAGCCTTAGTTTGAGACCTGTTGATTACTTAGGTACTTGTTTATTTAGATGCTGCGGTATCCAGCAGCGTTCAAACACGTCATGTTCCTGGGACCCTACAGCTATTTTCGATGGACAGTCGCATGGTTTTGTACAACGATCACTTTCGGATCCGTCATCGTCGATCTTCATGAATTTAGTTCGTAATTTTTTTATAGTACTAGGGTTGACAAAATGGCTGCCGGCCCGCCTGATGGTAGATAGGGCGTCGCATGCGCTTTGCCGACCCTTTAAAAACCTATTTATTTTAGACTTTAAGCGTCCTACAGGTAGGCTGTATTCCCCTGAGAAATCGGTTATGGTAAGAGAGATGGATTTATATTAAAAACCAAGCCACTGGTCCCATCAACGATATCTATGATCTACTACAACCATTAAATTACAGTATGAGTGATAGAAAATAAAAGAAGCATAGGATCTTGCGATATGGTGCTGCCAGACGTAGCCGTGCCCTGAGAATACTAATAGGATTTTTTAAAAGAAAAATACTTTATTATCACATAATTTCAGCTTATTTGGTATTCGAGTTTCATTGATCTGAGGTTTAATATTTTTAACATGTCCTTGGTAATTTGAAATTAAAAATGTTTGTTAATTACATTAACAACAAAAATATAGGTAGGTAACATACCTACACTTGGTATTCTATATTAAAAAATGTGGTTGAATAAAAATATACCCACATTATTTTTCGAATTGATTTCAAAACTATAAAATCAACATTATCTAAGTAGTTACAGAATGTATCACTTAAAATATCGTTTTAAACACTTTAGAACTGCCGTGTTTTCCGATGCAGTACTGAACAGTTGCATAAATTTTTAACAAACGTCTTTCGACTGCTTTAAAATGTTCTTCAGTTGCTAACTTTTCTCCTTGGAATGAAGACAGTAGCTTCACTGTTTCTGTGAGGCTCCCACCAGATAATAATTCTAGATGCTGCCACGTCGATAAGGATAACCTGAAAATAGAATTGTCTATTAAATAATTATCCACATCAGAAGCCATAAAAAATTATATTAACTCATTCAATGCCGCCCATTTATCAGATTGGCATCTCTACAAACAAAGTGTACCTACTTGCACGTCTTTAGGCATTTTTACTTATGGTTGAATGGATCTTCCATTTCTATTTTAATAATTAGTCAATTTTGAAAGTACTTAATTATGACAAAAACTTATATTTGAAATTTATTTATTCGACACTCATACGGTGAGTGAAAACAATGCGGACATGAGTGATTTTTGAAACATGGCATGGCTATTTTGATGAGGGGTATTTTATTGGAGGTATCGTAATCAGCTAGTAATATTATAAATAGACTAGGTACTGTCTATTACTGGGCTAGTAACTTTCAGATTAATAGGCTAGTGTTCAGATAGCTACCAAAACTTTTACTTACATGCAACACTGGTAAAGTGGAGCTAAAATGTCCAATTCATCAATCATAGGGTTTCCTAAACCCTTTCCATTATCCAAAAGAACTATCTTATCTTTATATACCTCATAGCCATGTCGGTCTCCATTCTGTATTAAAAAGTCAAATATTGAGACATCTATTAAGTTGAGGAGACGCTTGGTGCTATGTGTCTCAATTACCTTTCTGGAAATTTATTCATAAATTAATTCAATTAGTCATAATATAGGAATCTTACATGTGTACATACAAAAAAAACTACTTATATAAGGGCATTTTCATTCTGGCAGTTGTTTCCCAAATACTATATTGATTTAAAAAACAATATGTACCTACAATGTGTAGGTACTACACTATATATCGGCTGATATGTACTTTTCAAACAAGGAAGATGAGTGCTTTTCTTCTACAAAATTGTGTCACATGATCTTTACATAGTGAAAATTAATTTACGCATTTCTAAGAACTCTCTGAGAATGTCCCGTGAGCCTTATCTAAACATGTTCTATCTGAATGGAGTTGAAAAATATCAGCACATACATTCATATTTGTAGTATGGTGGCCACAACTCATTTCAGTCCATATCATATTTAATTTTTTAATAAGGTGCCATTTTAATATGGTACCCTAAAGATAAATACAGAATTCTGGGTAAAATTAGAATGAACTTACATTTGCCAAATAAAATTCCAGAACAAACTAGTTTATCTGTTTAAATAAATCTTTGTGTCATTTATTCCACTATCTGTACCCAGATGAGATAGCCCTTGAATGATGAGGATACTTCTATTAGTCTTATATGTATATGTACTAAATTATACAGATGCATGTATTCTAGGATTATTGTATGCACTGAAACAAAATGCATGTTATTATATTAATTTTATGTTTATAGACCTCCTTATACTTACTTACAAAAGGTATCATCTTTTTCCCATTCCATTTTTTTACTGGTGTATGACCGTCTCCATGGTGATTTGAATATTCTGAATGGTTTATTTGAAAATAGTATAGCTGCACCTTCAATTTCACCTTTGCTGTCTGGACACACAGTTTCATTTACTTTACAAAAGTAGCACTTTCCATATATACATAGTGATCCACTATCTGTAAAGGAATAAATATTATATTTCGTAAAACTAAGGCAGATAGTTGCGGTCATGACAGGCCACGGCCCCTTCAACAAGCATCTCCAAAATCTAGGCATCACGGTCAATCCACTGTGCAGAGCATGCCTAGAAACCGAGGAAACAGCCGCCCACATTCTGATGGAATGCTCTGGTGTGGCACCATACCGGTCAGAACACCTCGGTCAGCTTGAAGCACTCCGGGACGTCTTCAGCAGGCTGAAGGGTCTGCTGGGCTTCCTGGACAAGCTGGGCTGGCAATAAACTACAGCTTCAAGGATAGCATGGGCAGCTCACCTCACGCAAAATAGGCGCATAGTCGTCGAGTTGCGGAAAACGGCCCATTCAAACTAACTATTTTCGTAATTTTAGACTGCACATAAAATTTATGTGATATTGACCAATATTTATTTATTTACCTAAGAATATTTAGCTATTTAAATAAGTATGTGTTTGTAATAATTTTTTACTGAAATTGTAAACTACCCTAAAATTTAAATATGTATTTTACCATTCTTCACCATAGTTCTCTTAAGGCTTGTAGTAGCAACTGGCACTATGTCATTATAAATGTGGATTCTCCTTATTGCAGAGGGAGAAATCCATGTGAAGTTCATTACCATAGCCAAATAATAAGCAAACACTTCAGAGTTGTGGCGGTCAAATCCTGCATATATGTTTCCATTTATCACATCATGTAGTTGATACCTTTTTGGCTTGAAATATAATTTATGCTTTCCCTGAAAAATAACATAGGTACCTATTTTATATGCATTCCAGAATTCGAATAAACTAGCAGTGCCCACGACTTTGTCTGCATGGAATAGAGTTTCATCCCCTATTTTATCCCTTTAGGGTAGAATTGGTCAAAGTCCTTTCTTAACGGATGCTTATGTCGTAACTCTACCTGCATGCGAAATTTCAGACCGATCCATCCAATAGTTTGGGCTGTGTGTTGATAGATCACTATGTTGGTCAGTCAGTCACTTTTGAATTAAAACATTTATATATCTTACATAAATACATGTAACAAAGATTGGAATCTGAACAAGGAAGAAAGTACTGATCCATTAATCTCTGATGCACTCATAATTACCTCTAAGAGCAGTAATAGTTTTAATTGTGTGCCTCTTGGCGCATTGTCAACTAGTACAATCTGTGCATTGCGGATTGCATGCAATATCTGGCCAGATGCCCCGTTTTTGTGCGGGAACAAGGACTCTTCACTATTCCACTGAAAATCAAAAGTACCAAAGTTAATGAAACTCATAACAAATTTTACAACTAGAAAAGGATTGAATATTAATTTTATACTAACTCTATCTGCATCCAATAGTATATTAATGTTAGGACTAGTATTACTTGTAGAATTAAAAGAGTGTATAAGTGATTTTTGTAAAGATATAAACTTTGAATTCCTTGTTTTATATGGACTAGGCAAATAATTGAGATAATCATAAATATCTCTAAAAACACTTGGAGATAGATCTAATTTTACATTAGGAACATTGAAAATAGGGCCTTTTCGGCCAACTGTATTTAAAGTGTAAAAAAAATATATATTAAGACCAACAAGAATTAATAAAAATAATGAAAATCCAAAGGCGTAATTCAACGACATATTTCACTTCCAAATAACTTTGTTAGACAAAGATTCATTAGTTACTAGACACATATTTTACAGCATTTTAGACATAATCTATACAAAATAAAAAATCAATTCGATGTTCATTTAAGATTCCCCCTTGTTTTGTAAAATTAGAAAATTATTATTTACTAAGCACACTGTGGAAGTGTGGCAGGACTGGCAGGCAGGCAAGGTTTTTGTTGACATTTTTGACAGAACTAGTGGTTGCTGCTTAAAATCAAATGTAGGTACTTATAATTGATTCCACTATCGATTCACGATTAAACAAAATGCGTTCCTTGCTTCGTTTGCAAAATAGAGTGGGTAGGTACGAAAAAACAGATCTATATTTCCATTGCGGTGCGGTGACATCTGTTTTACGCGATTTGTAAATCAAAATGATGAATCTTAAAAATAATACTTTGTTTATGATGGATACTAACAGAGATTCGATTTAATTTGCATTTTAAACCATGGATTAATTCGGTTTTAGTGCACATAAAATACTGAAATATAGGTCATTAAATATTTTTATCTGTAATACTTGATGCATAAATTTAAAGTTCTTTCATAGGGATTGAAACAATTAAATAGTTTTAATAACAAACTAATTATTAAATCGCTTGACAATATTTCAACTTCTGCATAAATTTAAATTCCATAATCGAGGATAAGCAGTTGTTGTTGCAAAATGACTGGTATAGAAACATTCAATTAGAAAGTTTATTCGTGATACAGATGGTAAATAAATATATTTTTATTAAATCCAGCTACCTATTTTTAATTCTTTCCAAATTCGGTTTTTTCTCTACAGAAAATGATATCAATCTTAACTAATATTATAAAGCTGAAGAGTTTGTTTGTTTGTTTGTTTGTTTGAACGCGCTAATCTCAGGAACTACTGGTCCGAATTGAAAAATTCTTTTTGTGTTGAATAGACCATTTATCGAGGAAGGCTTTAGGGTATATAACATTACGCTGCAATTATTAGGAGCGAAGATATAATGGAAAATGTATGTTCGCGCGCAAGGTGAGCACGGAGTATTAGTCACCGCGGGGGGGCGGGGGGAAACGATCCGCGTCCGCGATGCCCCGCGCTGCCCCGCACCGCTCCCTCTCAGCCGCCTGGAGCCAGGGCTTGGAATACCGGTAAAAATATGGTAACGTTACTTTTGCCTCGCCGAGGTATCGATACTTTTTTAAGTAGCGATACCTAAAGTAGCGGTAATTTTTAACGTTAAAAATTACCGCTACCTTCATGATGGTATCGGTAAAAAGTATCGGTAAACGTTCAAACGTTACTTACTTAATTTTGGATTAAATTCATTCTCTGTCTCTATCGCTCCCACCCAACATGGTCTCATGCGTCTCGTGTCGCGAAGTTGCCGCTCTGCTATAGGTAACCGTGCGGAGCGGCAATGCAGCAAAGTAGCGTAATAAGTATCGTTACTTTTACCGGTAAGTAAAGCAGGTATCGATACTTTTAACGTTATATTGCAGTATCGATACCTGAAACTTAACGTTAAGTTTTCGTTCCGGTAAAAATTACCGTTATAATTTACCGTTAAAATTTAGTATCGCTACCGACTTACCGGTAATTATTTTACCGGTAAAAAAAGTAACATTATAAATTACCGTTACTTAACGCTATTATAATGTTAAATTGGTAACGTTACCAAGCCCTGCCTGGAGCACTGGGACGCCGGGAAGCGGAGTCGACGACGGAACTCGGGCGCAGACGCAGCTGCCACGCGCTCCGAATATAATCCTTCCACAATTATCAAAGTTTCAATGTAAAAACAAAGGGGAAAACTATTCCACGCGGACGAAGTCGCGGGCACTGCTAGTAAATCATAAAATCGATATTTTTACCTTCGATTTCTTATTACCACATGACTATAAACTTCAAAACCGACCGAAGTGTACGTCATTTTTTTTTTCTAAATGATTACGATGATGACCAGGCCGGCCTTGTCATCATCACCGGACTGTAGAAGGCTCCCTGGAACACTTGATCTTACACTGCCCCGCCTTCAGTGTTCAAAGACTGTTACTAATAGATGGCTTAATTATGCTATACAAAGGTGACGACGTTCCCCGCCTCTTGCCATCGTTACTTCGAAATACTGCGACCTATGAACTAATTTACAATTATATTGTTTCTACAATAGGAAAAAAAAAACAATGAAAACACAGAAGTCGATTGATCAAATTGAAACTGAAGCATAGGTACGTCATAATGGAAAAACATTAGATAGAACACTGCATATTAATGGATAGGCTGTATGGATCAACTCCAAAGCCGTTAAGCTCACACAAAAAAAAAGTATACGTCATCATGCAAGACATTAGCATGGAAGTATCAAGTACTACGTACAAAAGGAATGCGCTCTATCTATGCATCTTGCAGCTAAAATAAAGAAAATGAAACCTTATGTTAAGGTAGTAAGAGTCTTGTTGCGCGCAAAATAAGAACGTAACCAATGAGAGGGAAAATAGTGAACAAAACGTCCCTTTCTAGCAGCGACTAGATTGCTAGATAGAGTACGAAATACCGGACCTGGGCCCCTACCACCAAAAACAAAAACGATCGCTCGCTGAACGGATGGCGTACCTACCCTTGAGCCATGAATCCCTCTCATTTGTCCCCCCCGTGTTCGAATATACAAACTAAAATTCGTCAAAGTTGATTTTCGTTAATTTAATTCATATATTCAAACACGGAAAGGAATAATGGGAGGGATTGATTTTGCAAAAATACACGATCCGTTCAACGAACGATCGCTCTCGAACCGGTGGTAGGGGCCCTGACAACTTCACATGACATCGCCGACTTTGACGTCTGTGGCGGGGATTTTTAATTTGTTATATTTTTCTTAATGTGTAATTAAAATGGGAAGAATTTGTGTCGGGGGGCTTGTGAAAGCGAGTATTATCCGGATTGTAGTTTGTCTTTTCACAAGTAATACTTTTAAACATAATTTGTTAGTGAAGAATTAGGGTGACCATGCATGACTATCCAATCATAAAGTCCGTTGTTTTTTTGTATAGGAAAACTAAAGCATGTTTCCCGATTCGTCTTCGAAGTTCTAAAATACACGTAAAAACTATTTATAACATTATCAAATCAATCATTAAAAAACGTAGGTACACAAAAATAAAACTACCATGTATGTTGTCCAAGAATTTTATAGCAAACAACATAGGTACATTGTTAGATCCACTCCACCACATCCTTCTCAATCTATATTTGAAGATCCACGTGATATTCAATTGGTAAAGGCATTAGCCAATTCATATTTAAATTTTCGCCATATTGAAGTCGGTTTCTTTGCAAAAAAAAAAGTGGTGTTATTTAAAAAACCGGCCAAGTGGGAGTCGGACTCTCGCACGTAGGATTCCGTACTACCATACAGCTAAATAAATGTTTTTCTTTACGTTTTATTATAAAAATAAAATAAAAATAAATAAAATAAAATAGTTTATTTCTGCAAATAGATTCACTAGTAATACTTTTGCACGTCAAACTTTTTTCCTACCAGCACTTCGACGTGTAGCCTGCTGAGAAGAAGTGCCGCAACAAACTCAACAGTTAGCCTTGTTTAAAATATATAATACAATACAATAATATCGTTTTAAAAAGCGCAAGCGAGCAGACTATCATGTCCATGTAATATTGTCATCCATATAATCTTGTACTTTATAATAACCTTTTGACATTAAAATGGACTTAATGCGAGATTTAAATCTATGTATAGGTAGATCAACAATATTTTGCGGTATTTTGTTAAACATTTTTACACTTTGTCCTATGAATGAGTTACCAGTTTTACGAAGCCTGAGATTGGAAACAGCAAGTTTGCTCTTATTTCTAGTATTGAACTGGTGAAGATCTGAGTTTTTACTATATAAATGTATATTCTTACGTACAACCATAATGCAGTCAAATATGTACTGTGATGCCACAGTTAGGATATTAATTTCTTTAAATAATTCTCTAAGTGAATCGCGAGATTTAAGTCCATATATAGAACGGATCGCCCTCTTCTGTAATACAAAAATAGTTTGTATGTCAGAAGCTGATCCCCATAGGAGCAAACCATATGACATAACACTATGGAAGTAACTAAAATAAACAAGTCTGGCTGTTTCAATATCAGTGAGTTGCCTAATTTTTTTAACTGCATATGCAGCTGAACTGAGTCTTCCTGCCAGGGCTCCTATATGAGGAGCCCATTGTAACTTGGAGTCCACAGTAATCCCTAAAAAGGTCGTAGACTCAACAAGCTCAATGTGTTCACCATTCATAATTATATTAGTATTTACTTGCCTCACATTAGGCATCGTGAATTTAATACATTTTGTTTTATTAGAATTTAAAAGTAAATTATTTGTGTTAAACCAATGCAATACCTGCGAGAGAGCATTATTTACTTCGTCAGATACTTGCTTATGTCTGTTAGTTTTAAAAATTAGAGAAGTGTCATCCGCAAACAATACCGTCTCACATAAGCCTTCAGCAAAATAAGGAAGGTCATTTATATATATTAAAAACAGCAATGGTCCCAATATAGAGCCCTGGGGCACTCCCATACGTAGTAGGGCGCCAGAAGAATCAATTCCGTTAATAACAACTTTTTGAATTCTGTCAGTTAGATAGGACTCTAACAAACTTAAAGCAACATTCGAGACGCCATAATGCCGCAACTTCAGAAGTAAGATTTCATGATTAACGCAATCGAATGCCTTAGATAAATCACAGAAAACACCTACTGCATCCTGCTTATTTTCCCAAGCACCAAATATATGTTTCATCAGCGCCACTCCTGCATCAGTAGTGGACTTACCTTTTGTAAAACCAAATTGCTTTTTATGCAATAACTCATTTTCCTTAAAGTGAAATACTAATTGGTTAAAAATTATTTTTTCAAAGATCTTACTAAGCGCTGGTAAAACAGAAATAGGTCTAAAATTGGATGGGTCACTTCTTTCACCAGACTTAAATAGAGGAACAATCTTACTGTATTTCATCAAATTTGGAAACTGACCTATATCTACACACTCATTAAATATGATTGCTAAATGTGAGGCAATGGTGGGTATAATGGTTCTTAATACCACCACTGAAATTCCCCACAAATCCTCTGTCTTTTTTAAGTTAAGTTCGTTAAAAGTTTCTAAAATCGTTATATAATCAATATGGCTAAATTTAAAATTGTTGAAACATTCATCCACATTTGCTTTGAGAAGAGATTCAGCTGCAAGCGGACAAGAATTTATTTTACTTGTTGTTATTAAAGGTATATTGGAAAAATAAGTTTCAAATGCTGCGGCTACCTCTGCGTCAGAACTAAGACAATTGTCACCTATTTTAAGAGAGATCTTGTGATTATGTGATTGAGTTTTACAAGTCTCTTTATTGATTATTTTCCAGGTGGCTTTAACTTTATCCTTTGAATTCTTAATTTTTTCTTTAAGATAATTTGCCTTCGCCATTATACAAACTTTCTTAAAAAGTTTTGAATATTTTCTAACATGTTCTATTATATTCTCATCTTTTGAAGTGGCCTTAAGTTCATAGAGTTCGAATAACTTTCTTCTACTGTTATAAATTCCTGGAGTAGCCCAATCACTAAATTTTGTTTTAGTGTTGTCTACCTTAACCTCTTTCTTAGTAAACACTGTATTAAATTCATTTTTAATTGTGTCAAATAGCTTTGCATACATTTGATCAATATCCCTATTATTCTCAGTGTAAGATATTTGAGAGATTTTATAATCTATGTTTATATTGGAGTTAATTAAATGAAAAAATTAGGTAATTTGATTTATGACGTTTAAAAGAAAACTACTGCCTAGATTTCATTCAAACCAAATTTCGTTAGTAGTTTTCATAGTGATACACATGATATATTTTTTTCAGTTTTATCATGCCCATATTTTAGAAGTTACGGGGGGGGGACACTCATTTTACCACTTTGGAAGAGTCTCTCGCGCAAACTATTCAGTTTCGAAAGAAATGATGTTAGTAACCTCAACATCATTTTCAAATACCTATCCATAGATACCCCACACGTATAGGTTCGATGAAAAAAAAAATTTCAGTTTCAGTTCTTTGTATGGGGAACCCCAAAAATTTTGGATTTCTTTCTGATTTTATTTTAAAATCTTAATGCGGTAAATTTCAATAATGTAGCTCTTATAGTTTCGGAATAAACTGGCTGTGACATACGGACGGACAGACAGACAGACAGACAGACATGACGAATCTATAAGGGTCCCGTTTTTGCCATTTTGGCTACGGAACCCTAAAAACGATAACGAATAAAAAATATTTTGGCTTTCAATGTTGGCTGTTTTTTTTGTACGTATGTATTTTCTATATATGTATTGTCGTTGTCCTTAAATCATATTTTAATATAGTCACCCTATTCAGAGAGACAAAAGGGACATGCACTGAGCTTTCGTTCGGCTTCGATTTTTCGACAACAGCTCGTTCCTTATATATTACTTCCATGGACATTAGACATTGCAAGACGTCACGTCATGCTAAGTGAATAGTCGACGATAAAAACAGTTTGGCGGCGTTTATTCGCAACGAGTCTTATTGAATATCTTGTCACACTGGTTGAGAATCGCGTTTCGTTATCTGCTTCTGGAATTCCACCTTGGGTCAAACGTCCATCACTCGCTCAAGGCCTCGTGATATACCTACCGCTCGGCGTATCGCCCACGATACTAACGACAGGGCCGCTGCACGCCTGCCTGATCGTACGCACCGTACGTTGCCCGCAATTTTACGCCGAAATGCCGAAATCACGTAATTATTGTGCAGTGTATGGGTGTATGAGTCAAAAAGTAAATAAAGACTTGTCATTTTTTTCATTACCGAAAGAAGAAGAAAGGTAATTAAGCAATTTGTTTGGTTGGAGTGTAGGAAAGGGTGTGCAAGGAGATTTGGACTTAGAAAATTTTTCACAAAAAAATATGAACTTTTATAAAAGTTTAATCTTTATTTTTTAATGGATAAAGGGGGTTAAAATAAACACTTTTTACTCTTGCATTTTTTTTTGTAAGACATCAGGTTTCGCGGGAAACTGGCGCCTTCGATGTTAAACTTAATTTTACTGCTAAACCTGAAGTCTGAAAGAAAAAATGAAAAGAGCAAAAAGTGTTTAATTTTTATCCAATAAAAAATAAAGATTTGACTTTTATAGAATTCTTTTATAGTTCATAATTTTTTGTGAAAAATTTTCTAAGTCCAAATCGCCTTGCACACCCTTTCCTACACTCCAACCATTTGTTTTTAAATCTTTCTTCATAAATTGACACCGTTCATCTATTTGAGCAAAAGTGATGTGCTTCAAGCTGTAATCCTCATCTCTGAAACCTCAATGAAAACGAATTTTGACTATGCCAAAAAATAGTCACACAAGTGAAAAAAATAGTCGCATTATAATTTCGGTGAGGATTCTGGCTTGAACCTAGGCAACCCTAGTTAGTGTGGCGCTTATTAGACTACATTGAATATCGGGTCTCTAAATCAGTTGAAACGTGAATGTCGAGAGAGTTGGACGTATTTACATCATGCCGCCGTCACTATAAAAACATCAAAAAGTTGCTGTAGTAGTCACGGCAATGCTCGCAACAACTAATTTTGACTTTCGGGAGATGTATTTTCAAAATTCCGGAGATAGGTATATGACAATACCTTGAGAAAGATCGGGAGATTTTATTTTTGCTATGAATGATCATTACTATAATCATCATCATCATCAGCCCATATTAGTCCACTGCTGGACATAGGCCTCTCCCAATGCTCGCCACTTCGATCGGTCCCGGGGCTCTCGCATCCAGCACTTGCCAGCCGTCCTGCGCAAATCGTCACTCCACCTGGCCTGAGGGCGTCCTACACTACGTTTGCCGAGACGCGGTCTCCACTCTAGAACTCGTTTACCCCAACCGTTATCGGTTCTGCGGCTAATATGGCACTGCCACTTCAGCTTACTGATCCGGTGAGCTATGTCGGGAACTCTGGTTCTCTGCCGGATCACCTCATTTCGGATCCGATCTCGCAGAGAGACGCCGAGCATAGCCCTTTCCATAGCTCGCTGAGCGACCTTCACCTTGTGGACTAGCCGTACCGTGAGTGTCCACGTTTCAGCTCCGTATGTCATAACCGGTAGGACGCACTGATCGAAGACTTTCGTCTTTAGGCACTGTGGGATCGACGATGTGAAGACTCGACGAAGTTTCCCAAACGCTGCCCAGCCTAGCTGAATTCTCCTATTTATCTCGTCCTCAAAGTTGTTTCCACCCAACTGCAATGTCTGCCCGAGGTATACCTACATATTTTTGAACAACTTCGAGGACGGCGCCGTGCACTGCAATCGGTTCCGGTAGAACATGTTCATTGAACATGACTTTGGTTTTATCCAAGTTCATCCGTAGGCCAATGCGCACAGAGGAGTCAGCCAGTTCATTCAGCATCTGTTGTAGGTCCTGCAGCGATTCTCCCATTATGACGATGTCGTCTGCAAATCGCAAATGAGAGATGTATTCGCCATTTATGTTGATGCCACGTCTTTTCCAGTTCAGCGTCTTGAACATATCCTCCATTGCATTAGTGAACAGTTTCGGGGAAATAACGTCCCCCTGTCTCACTCCTCGATGCAACGGTATAGGCCTTGTTTGCTGATTCTGTACGGACATGGTGGCGGCTTCATAGAGACATCTCATCACTTGGATGTATCGCCAATCTACTTGGCATCGCTGCAGGGACTCCAGGACAGACCAGGTTTCAACCGAGTCAAAGGCTTTCTCATAGTCCACGAATGCTAGACACAGGGGCTGATTATACTCTTCGGTCTTCTGTATAATCTGCCGCACTGTGTTGATGTGGTCTATGGTGCCGTATCCGCTCCGAAACCCAGCCTGTTCCGGTGGTTGGAATTCGTCGAGTCTTCGCGCAAGACGGTTCGTGACCACTCTTGAGAACAGCTTATAGACGTGGCTTAGAAGGGAAATGGGTCTATAGTTCTTCAATAGGGTTTTGTCTCCCTTTTTGAAGAACAGGACAACCACACTCCTACTCCACGCCTCCGGAGTTCTCCCTTCCAGAAGGACAGCGTTAAAAAGCTTTTGGAGCTCTCTCAATACGGCTCTACCTCCAGCCCTCATCAGCTCTGTTGTAACGCCGTCCTCTCCAGGGGCTTTTCCATTTTTAAGCCGCCCAAGAGCGATCTCGATTTCGTCAGTACTGACTTCTGGCAAGTCTTCGGTGAAGTGGCGTGTTAATGTGGCTCTAGTATCCTCATTTCCGGGATCAGGTCGAGATGCATGCGAAGCGTATAACCGGCCGTAGAAGTCTTCTACTTCCGAAAGAAAAGCCGGCTTGGATGCAACGACTTCTCCACTTGCTGTGGTCAGCTTAGTCAGGTGGTTTTGCTCAATAGCTCTTTCAATCAAAAGAGTATTGAAGCGTCGGAGGTCGCGTCGTACGAGTTTATTGATCTCTCGGTTTAGAGTCCGTTTTCCTGACGAAGTGACGGGTGGGTCTTCACGTCGTTGCCTCATTAGCCCTAAAGTTTCTTCGGAAAGTTTCGACTTCTTACCCATACGCCGCATGTTGCAAAATCTCGATTCTTCTTCCCTGAGGACTCGAACCACATCTTCGAGTTTCTGGTTAACGTCAGTTGTGGTTTCCACGGCATCGAATCGGCTTTCCAGGTTTAACTAAAACTTTTCAGATCCTGCCAGGCTTTGGAGTAGAGTAGGCCGGAGTCTTGACTTCATCAAGCGGACGCGTTCGGCTCAAAGTCGATATTCAGAGAGCCTCGGACAAGTCTGTGATCGCTACCGGTGTTAAACCTGTTGATCACGGAAACGTCTCTGAATATATGCCGGCTGTCCGCTATGATATAGTCAATCTCGTTCCTTGTCATATGTCCTATGATTTCTGACTCCAAAACCATGGGATCCTACTACCGATTCGTTGCAAGTCTGTACTCCCACTTTAGCGTTGAAGTCCCCCATCACGACATTGTAGTGGGCCTTGGTAGTGAAGTGGAGGGCCCTCGATATGTCATCGAACATTTCCTCCACTTCATGATCCGAGTGTGCCGAAGTCGGTGCGTACACTTGCACCACCTTAAGGCTATACCTCTCGGTGAGCTTGATGATAAGGTACGCTACCCTGTTCGACACACTGGAAATTTCCACCACGTTGTCGGAGAGGGACTTATTGACCAGAAACCCAACGCCACCTTGGGAAATTTGGTCTCCCTCGCGGAAGTACATAAGGTGGCCTGACTCTAGGGTTACGGTGTCCTCCCCCTCTCTTCGGACTTCACATAATCCCAGTATGTGCCACCTAATTTTCCCGAGTTCCACCTCCAACTGTGCCAGATGCGAGTCAAGCCTCAATGTGCGGCCGTTGTACGTCGCCAGGGTCAGTTTGGTGTAGTGGCCTGCCGTAGCCCAGTGATTCTTGGCACCCCCTGCCCCGCCGTTACCGTGGTCGCCACCGTGACCAGGAATAGCGGGGCCGCCGGGAACTGGGGGCCGTGGCTTAAGTCTGTTTCCCATTAGGAGGAATTGCCCATAATCGCCACGCTGGGCAGGCGGGTTGGCGATCGCAGGGCGTAGCTTCTCGCTTCGGTGACGCTGCTGCCCGTCATCGGTCTGTAGTACTTAGCTACGCCTTCAATGTGTAGTGGTTATACCGCCACCAGTCGGTCGCCAGCGCCCCGTTCGCTATTCGGCAGAACGCACCACGGGCAGGTGAGGTTGGCTTGGAGCGAAAGGTGACAGGTCGCTCCCTTACGTCCCCTATATTTGATGATGATTATTATAACTAACATTTTTCCCATACAGTTGCTTGGAGAGCAAAAAAAGGTCGTCCTTCTATGGAAACCGTTGAGGTTTCGCTCCGTTTGGTCATATTTATACAATATAGGAGGTAAAAAAGAATCGGAAGTAAAATAAAAATCAATAAAATAAACTAAAATCTGGTAACCCTGAACACGCACGACCACTCTACGCCATGGCCGGCACGACCTCCCTAACCGCCCTAAGTGTTATTACACTACACTTTCGGCAGAGCGGTAAGGGCGCAAGGCGGGCTGTCACCGCGCCTGCTCAGAGCGGCGAACGCTTTTTCGTGGCTCCTCCCTAATCTGGGAGGGCCAAAAGCCCACTGCCGGCGTTTATACGCCGGCATCCTGAAGAGCATGGCTCTATACGGCGCCCCGATCTGGGCGGGCACCGTAAACCGGCGTCAGAACAGGGTCTATCTCCGACGGCCTCAAAGGGCTATTAGTCAACGTGTGGCCCGCGCTTACAGGACCGTAAGCTTTGATGCATCCTGTGCTTTGGCTAGTACTCCGCCCTGGGAGCTTGAAGCCCAGGTACAGGCCAAAGTCTACTGGTGGACGGCCGCGGAGAGGGCGCGCGGAGAACGTCCTGCCCCTGCCGAAAGGAATGCGGTGCGAAGGGAGGCCTATGATGACCTGCTCCGGCAATGGTCTGAGAGCCTCGCCTCCGCCACATATGGTCGGCACACGTTGGATGCTGTGGGTCCTCTTCTCCAGACATGGCTGGAGCGGCCGCACGGATTTCTCACCTTCCGTTTGGTGCAGATATTGTCCGGGCATGGATGCTTTGGAAAATATCTGCACCGAATTGGGCGGGAGGAATCCCCTGCGTGCCATGAGTGTGGTGCCGAGTGTGACTCCGCTGAGCACACACTGGCTGTATGTCCAGCCTTCAATACATTTCGCGCCACCTTAATGGGCGCCATAGGTTTGGACTTGTCGCTCCCCACTGTCGTATCGACCATGGTGGGGAGCCATGAAGCTTGGACGGCTGTCGCCTCCTTCTGTGAGACTGTCATGTCCCAGAAGGAGGCCGCGGAGCGTGAGCGGGAGAACAACTCTAACGCTCCTTCGCTTCGCCGACGCAGAGGCGGCCGAGCACGGCGACAGTTTCGCCGGCTGATACCGCCTGACGGGGCCCAGCAGGTGGTTGGTGCGGGGGCACCTCCACCGGCCTCGCACGGGACCCCGTCATCGTCGAACGGGAGTGGGCTGACTCTTCGGGCCGCTCCTGTCACTCCTCCCTAGCGGGGGAGTTTGAGGGACCTGCCCATCTGGGTCGACTACGCTGGTGGTGTCAGGGCAGCATAGGTCTCCTAGGACCCCTGACACCACCCCATGGCGTTTGACGAAGAGGCCGGGGTTTTTAGTGGGTATTCCCTGCCTCTATACCATCTTGAGGCGGGGTGCCACCCTTTCCATTTTCGAGGGTGGCGTGAGTCCCACATACCCCGCCGGTATTCCCCCGAAACGGCGGGGATGCCTAAAAGCATTTTCCCCGGCAGAAAAAAAAAAAAAAAAAAAAAAAGGGAGCAAGGCTGACCGGGTCGACTCGGTCGCCCTAATTAGGGACCCTTACTTCCTGAATCCTATTAAACCGCACTGATTCAGGGTCAGGGTCCCTGAATTAAGGGTAGTGTAAAAACTGCTTCACGGTGACAAAAAGTAAAGCAGTTAATACACGACCCTAAAAATGTTAACTAACAAGGATTGCTCATTAAAATAGCTTTTAATTTTTTTTACAAAAAAAGAAAAAGCGCTCTTATTGGATGCGCCAAACAAAATATAACACTTATTTTATTTTGTTATAACTTGTTTTCAAATTTTTACTCAGTTACGAAACATTTTATAACATGAAATAATTTTTTAACACGTGTGTTTAAAATGTCTGCTAACGTTGTTAACCATTTACTAACGGCAGTGTTGTGCAATAAAGAATATATTATGTATATTTATATTTAAATAGATTACCTATGTACATCACATACAACAATATGGAAGAATGAAGTTTGATACCCTAATGTTTACTTCCAGGCGCCGCACATGGCTTGAACTAATAGACAGATCTGATTTATTAACAAATCAAACAAAGTCATTGAGTCATGTTGTTTGCTCGCTACATTTTGACAAATCAGTGATAAAGTACATACCACAGCTGAAACCTAATGCGGTACCCACAAAATGCCTACCAAATCAGCTAAGTTCCAACCACAATACAAATACAGACTGTAAAAATGAATCGACTCAGACGACAGAATCATTTGTCAAACAAACAGTTACCAATAAGGGTTCTGATAAAAAGCCATCATATGTACAAACTCCAACCGACAACACTGGCAACAATGCTACACAAACAGCACAAGAACTTTCGTCTGATATACCCAGGAAACATAAACTTCGAGTTGAACATAAGCAGTCACAGAAAAAAAGAAGGAAGCTTGAGCATATATTAAATAAAATAACAAAGAAGTCCAATCACAAGAATCAGAATGCTAAGAAAATTTCAGTTTTAACTAAGAAGACGAAGTAAATAAAAGATTTGTCCAACTCCTAGAATAGCAGTGTAATCTGAAAAACAATTCTAAAGGAAACCGTTACGATCCAAGTACAAATTCTTTGTGCTACACTTTTCCAGTCCTCAAACCTACCGATTTCTGAAAACGTTCTTACACCTCCCTAGTAAATCTACGCTCCAATGATTTAATATGGTTAACTATAAAAAATGCAAAATATTGCACATTATGTAAGATTATCTTAACTAATATTAAAAAGCTGAAGAGTTTGTTTGTTTGTTTGTTTGAACGCGATAACGTCAGGAACTGGTCCGAATTGAAAAAATCTTTTTGTGTTGCATAGACCATTTATCGAGGAAGGCTTTAGGCTATATAACATCACGTTGCAACTATTAGGAGCGAAGAAATAATGGAAAATATAAAAAAAAAACGGGAAAAAAATAACTATTCCACGCGGACGAAGCTAGTGTTTAGATGAAATGGTTCTCAAACGACATTTACATTATGATACTAAGAGGGATGAGATAACTGGCTTACAAAAAATAAATGGTGAAATCACTAAAGAAGTCGCAGCACATGGCTGTTTTATAATGCTTCGAGGAGTTGTAAATTGGATACAACCTATTGCACATTCCTTTTTTAATTCACCTAAACATTATAAACAACTAGAAGCATGGTTGGATGAGGTGGTTTTAAATCAATATAGGCAACTGTTTTAGACCAGGTTTGAGCCCTGCCCTGGTGTAAAACAGTTGCCTATATTGATTTAAAATCACCTCGCTAAATATGCAAAAGAAGTAAAAAATATCACATCCGAAAAGCCATACTTTATGTTATAAGAAATTAACTACATATTTGATGTCCCGCACTTGATAAAATGTATCAGAAACAATCTTCTTTAAAACGATTTCATTTATAAAGGAAAACGAATTTCGTGGAAATACTTAAAAGCTAAGCATAGATGCTAAGCAAAAAAAATACTTCAAATTGATTTTTAAGGTGTAAATGTTCTCATGTTAAATCCAACACTTTTAAAAAAATGCGGGTAAATTACGTGGCCCAAATATTTAGCCGATCGGTTTTGCTGCTATATTAGCATTCTTGATAAGTATAACAATGATAGTTTGCCAGAAGACGCTCAAAATACTGGAGACTATATGTAAAGAAGAAATGAATAATATATTTGATGTTTTAACTCAATACAAAAATTCATGCCCTAATAAATATCAAAAAGCATGTTCAATGAAACCGTGTCAGGTTGGTGTATTCGAAGAAGCTGCAGAAATGTTTGGGAAGTTACATATAGCCAAAAGACGGGAAAAATAAGACGAACCCAATTCAAACGTTTAAATATATCCAAATTAGGTACTATTAAATCTGTTACTATTAATGTTAAGCAAAAATTATATAAGGATAAAATTCACATCTTGGGTTATTCTTAGAATAATAACACATAGAAACCGAGTCAACGCATGAAATTGGAAGCCAAAAATACCAGGCCGTTACGGCCTGGTAGTCGAAACACCGCGTCAGTGGTCAAGGTCAACTTGTACCGCTAACATCTCCGTTTGCTCTCCGATGTTTTGTTTAAAATGACGGTTTGTACAGTTAATGGGTGTCACAATACAACACAAACAACCAAGAAACATTGCAACATAAAATTTCACTTGTAAGTATTACATTTGGGTTGCTGAATTTGTCGTAAAACATTTTTCAAAACAAACACGGAATCAAAATAATGTAAGCCGCCATACTGTTAAATGTTCCCAGGGTAGGGTAAACATTTTTCCAACATAAATTTATTAAATTAGACTTTGACAGTCATAGACAAAATACTCTGCTGATTGAGTTTTACGGCTTTGGAATAACTATTCCAATTGTTGTCTATGGCTAATTGAAAGAATTGCCACCACAAAGACAAAAGTGCTACCATCAAAATTAAAATGGAACAGCAAATGGAAATTTTACTCTCTAAATTAAATAAAAAGTTTGATGAACAAACAAAAACGTTATCAACAGAAATAACGAAAAATATTATGGAAGCCTTGGATGAAAAGTTGAAAATACTGAGAGAAGAAAACGATCATCTTAAAACAAAAGTTAATCATCTTGAACAAAGAATAACTTAATACACTGTTCCCTGATTGGTTGACGGGATAACACCAAGTGAATCATTGAACCAATCAATGTTCATCTCGCATTCGCGGACGATTTAACGGCAAGACCCTCACCAACCTACCCTTATATCTCTGGAATATCTTAACGACTAATTCTGAAATTTGGTATGCCGTTGCGACTATTTCATGACTATTTTTTGGAACATAAACCAATTCGATATACTTTGCCGTTTGCTTGCATCAGAGGTGAGGATTACAGCTTGAACGTCAAGCCAGAATCCTCACCAACCTATAGCTATAACTCCGAAACTATAATGCGACTATTTTTTTTACTTGGCGACTATTTATGACTATTTTTTGGCAGTCAAAATTCGTTTTCATGCAGGTTTCAGAGATGAGGATTCCAGCTTGAAGCACACTTATATAGGTAAGCTATCTTTTTGCATATTTTATTCAAGGGTCTAGCTGCCACACGCACCAAATTTCGGGCACCGACATCCGATACAAGGTAGTTCAAATCTGCATCATTAGATTCTTGAAAATCGACAAGAAAATAAAATCCTGCTGGGCGAACGCACACTGTAATTTCTAGAAACCAAAAATAAAAAAAGGAAAGTCTACCAAAAGGTATATTATATTTATGATAAGATCCATTTTCTAACAAAAGCTGTAACCAAGTAAAAGAAGTTTTAAATACCTATGTAACAACCCTAGGCGGCCAGGCGAGTCGCTATATAGTTTGCATGAAATGAAACGCATAAATGAGTCACATAGCATTTATATAGTGCTTTCTATTCACATTTATGTCAACATTTTTTTTCATACTTAATCACTTCCAAGTTACCTTCTTCATTGAAAATTAAATTTTTTAATCGTTTATTACCAAAATTTTTGTTATTTGTTTTTGATAATCCTATGTTTACTAGATCTTGAATAGGAAGTTTAGCACGTGTTTTATCACGACGGAACACACGAACTGTTATCCAATAAACAAACTGATAAGTTAATCCATCTGGTAACTCTGCAACTACATCTTTCCATTTAATGTCTCTCCAAATTCTGTATGGACTTCTACGTAAACTGTGAACAACAGAGAAAATGTATAAATGCTAATTTTAAATAGTAGATAACTTGTATCTAAAAGTCCAATATAGTATGTACACACTCTGAGCACTCATCCAAAAATATAATACAAACTAGCAGTGCCCGCGACTTCGTCCGCGTAGAATAGTTTTCCCCTTTGTTTTTACATTGAAACTTTGAAAATTGTGAAGGGATTATATTCGGAGCGCGTGGCAGCTACGTCTGCGTCCGAGTTCCGTCGCGTCGTCGACTCCGCTTCCCGGCGTCCCAGTGCTCTAGGCGGCTGAGAGGGGGCGGTGCGGGGCAGCGCGGGGCATCGCGGTCGCGGATCGTTTCCCCCGCCCCCCGCGTTGACTAACACTCCGCGCTCACCTTGCGCGCGAACATACATTTTCCATTATATCTTCGCTCCTAATTGCAGCGTGATGTTATATACCTAGCCTTCCTCGATAAATGGTCTATTCAACACAAAAAGAATTTCTCAATTCGGACCAGTAGTTCCTGAGATTAGCGCGTTCAAACAAACAGAGTAGTATAGATAAAAAGGGTATGCCATTTTGGGCTCTCTGTATGATGTTAATATTGTTAATGTTAGATTTCGAAGCACTACCCCAGTTGTATTCCATAGAGCTATTCTGGTTTGAACAAATAAGAGTAAAAAATACATAAGCTAATATATACTTACATTTTGAACACCTTCCTTCGTAGTCGTCTTAATGTTATATCACGTTTACAAAATATTTGAACGTGAAGTGTAGTGTACCAAAACTGTCGCAGATATTCACCCTGCGTGCCAAATTCGCCTTCTAACTTTCTCCAAACATCCATTCCCAGGCTTTTATTTTTCAATTCTAAGAGACTATCTCCAGTACACTTCATGAGTGATTTTACGAATTTTGTTGCCAAGGCTAAATTCCAATTTATTCTATTTCTTTCATGTTTACCTAAAAAAATTTAAATTAATGGTTAAAATCTTTTTTTTACAGAGCGGGGTGAGTCAAGTATTATGTAACCAGATTTATTACAATTACTTACCCCCATCCCCCTTGCAAGAATCCCCGAAAAAGCGTGTTGTTTTCTAGCAAAGACAATGTGCCATGTGTAATGCCAGATGATGATAACATCATCGGTAAGTACCAATCGATCTAGAGCCCCCTACCCCCCATGTCATCCAAAATAAGCAAAGCAAAGAGTTCAAATGTTATGTAAGCACCATGACGGGGCGGGGGGCTTGTCATGGTGCTTACATAACACTTGAACAGCCCCTTATAATAAAGACTAAGAAATAATATATTTTTACCATTTATTTTATAGGAAAGTCGTAAGTTTATTCCTTTTGGGTCTCTTTCCAATACATCTGTTAAAATTATTGTAGCTCTCTTCGGGTTGTGATAAAAACATATATCCATGACTTTTTTTTCATCTTCTGTGTACTGTCCTTTCCTGGGCCTGCTATAATAGGCTATTACATGTCTATATACCTGGCATACAGTTCTTTGTAAGCCCCGGGACAGATACGCTGTAAGATATTGTCTTGCTTTCACAGCATTTATGTCATAGGATATATTGATGTCTGGTAACACTCGACGTTTCCATCTGGCAAATGTTGACAATTTGTCTGGTACATCATATCTCTGAAATTTTAAATATATTTAAGTTAATAACAGCACAACCTGATTCTATATGTTGCTAGGAAATATTCTAATGGTCAATCAAGAAATGGGTTGCAACATAAAACATTGGTATTTCACAAAAGATGTGAAAATTAATTCCTGGTAGGTTCAACAGCCTGCAGACAGGGTTGAAGTCCTAATATGTAGTGAACAATTTTATCCATTAAAGTGTGAAGATGTTCATAGTAAAGACACAAATGGCATCTAACAATAATTATCTTGGAAAGAGGTAAGTATGGAGTATGGACTATAAATATTATACCTTTCTAAACTTACGCCAGTTTTTTTCAACACGTTCACATTCGTCCAGTGACAGGATACCTGTCTTAAATGTGGTTTCATGTGTTTCATCATCTAGTACTGGCATTCTTATGGCAGTGGACTCTTGGTACCATGGTCTATTCCAAGTTATTACAGCATGTTCCAATTTTTCTACTAAGAGCTGTAATTTAGAACAAAAAAACGTTTTGATGAGTGAGAACTCTTAATGTCTGAAAGTTTTAGGGCATTTCATTAAAGAATTACGTAATATAATAAAGGTTATCTGGAAGAGGTGGGGGATGTAAGGGAGCGCCTTTCACCTTTTCGCTCCAAGCCATCCTCACCTGCCCGTGGTGCATCCTGGCGAACAACAAACCAGGCTCTGGCAAACCGACTGGTGGCCATAAAACCATTATGATAGGAGGTGTAGCAAAATACCAATACCAATGACGGGCAGTCCGTCTCCTCCGGAAGTTTGCCCTAGGTGGCGAACAACTAGAGAGGCCTATGTCCAGCAGTGGACTGCAATAGGCTGATGATGATGATGATGGAAGAGATTGCTTATTAAGATTGCCTGAATTGTACAAAAGCTGTCTACCATACTTGATTCTAAGTCGAATATATGGAAATTTTTCACAATAAATTATAAATTTTAATAGCAGTAAACTTTTTGTTTATGATACACAGTACTCAAGACCTTCTTGTTTATTGTGTATCATAACTGAAATGCACCTATTTTAGGCATCTTATTTTAATATAGGCGAAAAGGTGCAGGCGATAAATAAAAAAAACACTCTCCGACAAACTGGAATGGAAACATACCAGCATAAAATTATCAGATTCTTCAAGAAGCTCCTCCCAGTATTCAAGAACCTTCTGCATACTCTTCGGGTCCTCAATGTCCATATCCCTGACTTCATCGAAAAGATCGTTCATAGTCTTCATGGTTTTATTGTACAAAACTGAATTATGCCATAGAAGTAATTAGCCTCTTATTATAAGTTAGTAAATTTGTTTTAACACGTACGTTTTACCGCCAGGTTAGAGCGGTAATTGTTATACTTTTATTCATATTCACCAATTGTAGAATTTTCATGTTGGTTTGATTATGTCAGTACGTACGTGACTACCTACGTGATTAACCAAAAGTGAGGTTAAATAACTGTCAATTGGTTTCGCGCGCGACTTAGATATTTTTTTTGATTTTGTAATTTTATAGCAGTGGGGCAGGGCTCGGTAACGTTACCAATTTCACTAGGTATTTATGTATTTAACGGTAACGTTATTTCAAAATGTTACTTTTTATCATGGTAAAGATGGATATAAGGGAGCGGCCTATAATCTTCTCGCTCCAAGCCAACCTCTCCTGCCCGTGGTGCATCCTGCCGAACAACAAACGAGGCGCTGGCAACCGGCTGATGGTGGTATAACCATCACAATTGAAGGCGTAGCTAAATACCACAGGCCGATGACAGCGGGCAGCAGCGTCATCGGAGCGAGAAGCTACGTCCTGCGATCGCCAACCCGTCTGACCAGAGCGTGGCGATTATGGGCATAACCTCCAGATGTTTGCGCTGAGTGGCAAGCAACTGGAGGCCTCTCTATGTCCAGCCTGATGATGATGATCATGGTAAAATTCCAAAAACTACTTCGTATTACCGATTTTGTAAAGAGTTACGATGTTACTGCCTACATGACATAGAAATAAAACGATTAATGTCTAAAGGCCCAACGCGCGTTTTGTTTTTACCCACACCTCACATAATGAAAACGTTACCACTAGTAAGTAACGTTAAATTACAGCGTTATTAAGAGAGCTGTAACGAACAAGTTTTCACTGATATAATGGTACATACCTGCTGAATTACAGCTACTTCTTGTGAATCGACGAACGTAAGCCAGGCAAAAGTAACGTTATCATATTTTTACCGGTATTCCAACCTCTGAGTAGGAGGAAAGCCCGACTGTTTGGCATTACTTTCCAAGTCGATCCATTTAATGTCGCGTTTACACGCTCGCGTTTAATACGACATTCAAAGGGCACAAACACAAGCACAAGCATGAGAACGGGCTGTTCGACTATTTGAATGTGCACGTGCATGCGCAGTGTGTAGGGCAGGGCCACAGGGCTACTCGCCGAGCTGCATGTCAGGTTGCTTCCCGAGCTGCGTGGCACGCGTGTAAACCTAGCATAAAATAAATCAGAGACTTCAAATACCCCTATGGTTGCAGCTCGTCTCTAAAATATAAATGAAATCTCTGGGATTCCCCTTTAATAGAGACCACGTTTAAGACACATTTTATGTGTGACGATTGCATTGTGAAAGATCCAATTCTTGTCATTCACCATAAAATATTTAACAGCCTTTTTATCGCATTTACTTTGTTAGATATCAATACATTTAAGTAATTTTGTTGCTATATCATACGTACCTGAATTAAAGTTATTTAAAAATAAGCAACATGATATAAGTTTTTACCTACCATAAATAAAGAAATGTATTAAGCTAGGTTTACACGCGTGCCACGCAGCCCGGCAATCAGCCTGGCAAGCAGCTCGGCGAGCAGCCCTGCCCTACACACTGCGCACGCACGTGCACATTTAAACAGACGAACAGCTCGTTCACATGCTTGTGCTTGTGTTCGTCTTCGTAGTTCGTGCCCGTTGAATGTCGTATTGAACGCGAGCGTGTAAACGCGGCATCCGAGCTTGTCATTTTGACATTGCAGTTTTTTTTTTGCGCATTTGCACCAAAAAAGCCACACACAATCACACACACAAGTTCGTTTTCGTCTTGCTCTTGGTTAATTTGTTTAATTGTTTGAGTGAGTTATTAACTTATCTACGTGAATTAAGTGAGTGCTTTATCTTACATATTCAGACAGAGATTTCTTTGAACTATCAAGAAGTTGTTATTCCTTTTTATAAAGGTAAATCTTAGGAATAATTGTTATTCTTTCAATAACAATGCTCAAAAAAAGTGGTCAAAAAATTATTGAAGATCTGCTGGAAAGTGATGATGAGCTTCCTTGTAAGTACCTTTTACGCACTGTATGACGCATCGTGTGATTTAATTTAAATGCTACTACGATCATGTTATATTATTGTATTTTCCTTTTCAGCGGAGTATGATGAAGAACTAGACATTCCAGCATATCAAAATGACAACCGATTTCAAGCAATTACATTTAACTGGATTGATAGTAACTTCAGCAAATACTATGGCAATGACCAGAATGAAAGGTTTTTGTCATCTCTGTACTCCACACTCAATGAAGAAATTGTTCACAAGAAAACTGAGAATCTGAGAATGGGAGAGAAGTCAATAATTTTAAATGGAATTTTAAATCAACAGGATCTCTACTGTCTCAAATGTGTAGAGCCCATTACTAGTGATGCCACATTGCTCTGGTTTATAAACTTTTTATTATATAAAGACTTGCAATCAGATTTCAGCTTCTTGAAGACATGCTTGGTTGATGCAATGCACAAAAAATCTTCTAATTCCACAATGACATTGAACTACTTAGAAAGAAAGAAATATAATTTTGACATTGTATTTGACCATTAAATTGTGTTATTGAGGGATATCAAATATGTTGGATAGTGTTGACTGTTGTGCTATTTTTAGTATAATGTAGTCGATGACAGCAAGTACACACGGTTTCACACCAGTCAACAAATTGTCCTGTCATAATTATTTAGAAGGATAATGGGGTCTAGTGTTAGGCAATTACAGTTTAACCACATACTTTATTGTGTTTTTGTGCATGTTTGGTGTTCTATCATGGGCATCATTGTATCATAAAATGCAGTAATGTGATTGAGATCTTGCTGGAAATTTGAGAGACTAGCTGAAAGCCCCATATTCAGGTGTGGTGTTATTTTAGTGGAAAATAATCTTTTATAAAGTGTGACATTTAAGGAAGAAGAATGTCTCACCAAAGGGACCAGTTGTGACAAGGAGGAATCAAAATGTCATCACATTTGTAATTTGTGGATGGCCCCTAAATGGGAGGTTGATATGTGGCTGTTGTACTTGATATGTGTAGGTGAATGTGCCTTATTTTTTGTACAAAATACATAATATACCATGGAGATATTTAGTATTGCACTTAGGACTAGATTTATGTACAATGTATTATGTACTTGCATTGATTTAAATTCCCGATATTGTGAGATTGAAGATTAGTGTAGGAAAAAACAATATAGTATCATGTTTTTAATAGATCCCTTTTATTAAATATTCTTTACTATTTCTTTTGTACTGCAAATATAAATATTACATTTTATAAGTAAAGCAGTGGCATAACATTTTAACAATCTGAATAAATTTTTTTATTGGTTTTTACTATGTATACTGTAATCTAAAGTTTCTAACTGTGTATTTTGTATATGTTTTATCATATTAAATAACATTGGAATTAGGTAGATACTATTTTTATTCCATGTGATCATCCAAGATTTTTTATAAATGAATTTATTCAATATCTAAAATTAATAAACCGTTATGGTTTCACCATTATTTTGTTTGGATATAAAAACTCCATGACCCCTTTTTTGTGAACTTTAAAATTTAGGTAGGTAGGTAGGAGCCTCTGATCCAGATAAACGAATATTTTGTTTTTCAGTTAAAGGGTTGGGTCTCCTAACTGAAATTCATTGATACTTTACCATACCTATTATGATTACATAGCCTCCATTTGGATTTCACGGGAAGGTGTTACCCCTCCCGGTCTTTTGGAAGGCTTGCGCGGGGGCAAAGGCTATTATTACTATTATTATATATATGTATATTATATACTAGCTGTGCCGGCGGCGTCGCACGCGTGGATATCGGGTTTCGAAAATAACAGACTTCCATAAAATGGTACCTAAATTTTAAGATAGACCTCTAGCAATACATTGGTGAAAACCGCATTTATTTCCTTGCAGTAGTTTTTGCGTGATGCACTATCAAACATACAGATAAAAATTTCACCCGTTTTCCAAACTCTTCCCGTCACTGCTCTGCTCCTATTAATTGTAGCGTGATGAAAAGTATACTATAACCTGCCCAGGAGTATAAAGAATAATCGTACCAAGTTTCGTTAAAATCCGTCCAGTAGTTTATTTTTCTATAACGAACATACAGACAGACAAAAATTTTACTGATTGCATTTTTGGCATCAGTATCGATCACTAATCATCCCCTGATAGTTATTTTTAAAAATATATTCAATGTACAGAATTGACCTCTCTATAGATTTATTATAAGTATAGATATTGCACAAAAATACATTTTTTTTTACCAGAAAAGATAATGGACATAGTGAGCGTCAAAAAATCGCGGGACCAAGACCCCAATTTAGAAAATAGCACATGTAAGGGTTTGTACTACATCTTATCGCTAGTAAGCGATCTCTTCCAGGCAACCTTCAGGTAGAAGAAATGTCATTTTCTCAAGAGAGGTAGTGCATGAATATGTTTGTTTTGGTTTGATGTTTATTATTATGTATTTATAAATACAAAATCAAAGGTATATAAACCTTTGATTTTAGTACGTTTAGGTAGTAGTTATTGTCTGATACCAAAGTACAATAAACAAGCTTTGGCTTAGTTTGCGACTATAATTGCCCAGCATGGGATGTCTTCCGTTATTTATTTACTTATTAAAAAAGCTTATAAGTATGTAGGAACAGACTTGTCCCTACGAAAAGTGGAAGTACCTCCGCCGATCTAGGTGATCGTGCTCGGGGATATAGCGAGTCGTGATGAAAACTTCGTTTGCGCGTTGTAAGATTCTGTATTGTAGCGATGTATAGATAGATGTTGCTACATGTCGCTACAGCACTCCCCTCCTAGATGGAAAGTCTCGGCTCGGGTCAGGTCAGCAGTCTGGTTAGCGTGCTCGAATCCACGGTGAGTCGGGATGAGCGTTGTGCCCGAGTAGGCTCGAATCCGCGGTGAGTCGGGATGAGCGGTGTGCGTGCGTGTGCTTCGAATCCTCAGTGAGGACGGATGAGAAGCGTCGGTGCCGGTGTGCTCGAATCCGCCAGTGGGTCGGGATGAGCGATGTAGTCAGGAGCAGCTGCTGCCACTGTGTCGAGGATGTGCCGCCGTTGATCCGGACGTAGGGCTGCGTTGCGTCGGTTGCACGGTGAGAGCTGCCGCTGAACCAGGGAGCTATGAAAGCTGCGGTGGTTCACGAAGGCGCTAGTGATGAGGGCTTGTAGGATTGTAGGATCCTGTATTGTAGCGATGTATAGATAGATGTTGCTACATGTCGCTACAAGTATACCTAGGTATTTCAAGTTTAATTTCTAAATTAAGTTAACACGGTTATTGAACCCGGTACATTATGCAGATTATGCGAACGCTCAGATTGTCGTTCTGGTTTCCGGATTTAGAATAGGACCACCCCATCTCATCCTGTGGTTGTCGTAGAAGACGACTAAGGGAATATCAGGAAACGAGTAGCAGCGGCTACCTGGGTACAAATGAAACCTACTGCGATTACCAACCAGCCTGCCAAGCGTTGTGACCAAGACAATAGGCATGACGACTAATTTTGAATTAATATTGATGCATCACCCGATTAACGATCTTGAAACTTCAGTGGTTTCACGAAGTGAAAAAATAACTTCGCTTGTACATATGAAAAGTCCACGAGCTATTTCAAAATCACAAATATGAACTCGCTCAAAAACGTTTCATGCAAATTGATACGACACGTCACCGTGACGTCACGATTAGGTACGTATTGCGTGGTGGTTTGTATCGTGGTTTGTATGCCTCGTTTAAGAAGCTTGTTCGATGCGTTTAGGTTATGGGTTTCATATCAAAATATGTTCTAATTGATGTACCTCCTTAAACAGTGTTATTTTTGATTAATTTTACACTTTTAAAATAGACTTTCCTGATGAACTTTGAAGGCCTATCATCGCGCGCTCTCAATTTGCAAAATTATTTTGTTGTGATCTCAAATAAGTGTTATTTTAATGGTTCTTTCTGGCAGCCATCAAATAACATGGAAATTCAACCACCGTCGCCTCCCCTATTCCCCATCTTTGGAGGAGAGAGAGGAGATTTGTGTTTGCAGGCTGATGATGATAAGATTGTCGGTCATTGCGACACAACATAATCAGCGTTTTACTGTTTACCGCACAAAGCTTGCGTGTTTGTTTGCCGAGACACGGGGCGGGCGGCGCGACCGATGCTAACGCGATTATGTCCAATCAGCGACGTCGCCCCACTCCTAATTGGGCGCCCCATACGAGGGCGGGCGCTTTTTTAAACAACTTGCACAAACATGCGACCCACCTCGCTGCCTACGACCCTGTTTTTCTTGTTGCATTGCTTTTATAAGTGAATAAACAAATATTTTAACTTAATAATAATTTTGAAGATGTTAGAGTTGTACCTACATTAAAATTCGTAGTTCAGTTTACATATACTAATACCTACTTCTTTTCTAAATTGGTTCATGAACATGTTTATGAATAAGTGGGCTGCACTTGCTGACTACAGGAGCGCAATCCTTGTTTGAATAGTCAACGTATTAGTCCAGTCAAAATAGATTAAATTATGACTCCAGTTTGCATTCTTTCCCAACAAGCTGGATTTTTGTGCAGGCCTTGAATACGTCATCACAAATGATATGTCAAAAGTTCCCATCGATCCCCCTGGTGCGTTGTTTTTTATTCGAGGTGAAAGGTCACAAATTTGCGTTTTTTGCGTATATTATGAAACAACGAGAGCTAACGAAAAATGGTTCAGACAAAGTTTGTAGATCGTAAAATTGTCTACAAAAAAGATCTCAACACTTTTTCTTCTACGGTGCACTGTCTATATTGACTGGAGTCTGGACTATATGTGACACAAACGCTAACTAACATGGATTTATAGATAATTAATTACCTATGTGGTTCTATATGTACATGTACCTTATACCTACATTGAAACATCTCGGACGGTGTAGGTTCTACCTATATGTACCTACTTAGTTTTACGTCATTTTATTTTATGATGACGTAGTCTTAGAAAGCCAAAACCAACATATTAATAGGTAAGACCTAGGTATTTTCATTTTTAATGCAGGTCTTAAGGTCTCTATGTCTGTTAGCTTAGTTTTAGGCTAACATATCGGAATACGACTTACTAGAAATAATTCTGTGATCCCTGACCCAATTTGGGCCACATCTGTAAATCTTCACTTAGTCTATCTATGTATCTAAAATAAAATACGTTTTTGTGCAACAAAACGGTAAATGTATATTAAGTAGTAATGTAATATACACACACGATCTGTTTTGAAACAAAGCGCGTCAATCGAATTCACTCTCCAATCGACATTCAACTGAGTGTTATCGCACGCTCGTTCAATATTAATAGCCCCGGGTGGGTTGGGCGCAGGGTTGTCATCAATCAGGGCATAGTTCTGCAAATGCAGAAACAATAACGGTGGCCTCTCGCCGCTCGCCCTGATTTACACAACTCGCGGCGAATCGCCATCTCATCTGTATCACTCATTGCTTTGCGGTTGTTCTGTTCTTGTTACAAAATGATAGTCATTTGTTTTCATTTCTAAATGTAAGTATCAAATCAGGATTGCGCTGAGAGGAGGGATTTACTACAATCAGTGTTTTGATGTTTTATATAAGTGCCCGATTCAAGTCCATATTATGAAACGAAACATTTTTATATTGTTTTCATTAACATCAGCTGCATCGTTGAAAATACGTGTTGTCAAACGTGTTGTAATGTCAACATTGTCAACTTGATCTTATTATTTATTTAATCTCTATTGTACAACTAGCTACGCGTGGATATCCGGTTTCAAAAATAACGGACTTCCATAAAATGTGCTAATTTTTAAGTTAGACCTCTAGCAATACATTGGTGAAAACCGCATTCAATTCCATGCAGTAGTTTTCGCGTGATGCACGATCAAACATACAGATAAAAATTTCTCCCGTTTTCCCAACACTTCCCTTCACTGCTCTGCTCCTATTGATTGTAGCGTGATGAAAAGTATACTTACTATAACCTGCCCAGGAGTATGAAGAATAATCGTCAAGTTTCGTTAAAATCCGTTGAGTAGTTTTTGTTTCTATAACGAACATACAGACAAACGGACGGACAGATAGACAAAAATTTTACTGATTGCATTTTTGGCATCAGTATCGATCACTAATCATCCCTTGATATTTTGAAAATATATTTCATATAGGTACAGAATTGACCTCTCTACAGATTTATTAAAAGTATAGATATAGAAGAAGATAGATAGAAGAAAGGCGAACTTAATGCCGCATAGGCATTCTCTACCAGTCAACCATAGGGCTATGCAGCAACAGAAGTAGGTAGTGTGCTGCAAAGTTGAATAGGATTACTCTGGACGAATCTAAATTAATTTGTAATTAAGAAACAAAAAACTTATTTTAACTTAGAGCAATAATATCTTTCTTTTACCGCGAGTAACTTGAACTACTAGGTGATCAAGCCCAGGTGATTAGGGTGGGACAATTATTCTTTACTAGCTGTGCTAGCTGCGTCGCATGCATGGAAATCGGGTTTCTAAAATAACGGACTTCCATAAAATAGTTCTTCCTAAATTTTAAGTTAGACCTCTAGCAATACATTGGTAAAAACGGCATTCAATTCCATCAGTAGTTTTGCGTGATGCGCGTTCAAACATACACGTAAAAATTTCTCCCATTTTCCCTTCACTGCTCTATATACTATACTGTAACCTGCCCAGGAGTATAAAGAATAATTTTACCAAGTTTCGTTAAAATCCGTTCAGTAGTTTTTGTTTCTATAACGAACATACAGTCAGACAGACAAAAATTTTACAGATTGCATTTTTGGCATCAGTATCGATCACTTATCACCCCCTTACAGTTATTTAGAAAAAAAAACATATTTATTATAAGTATAGATAGAAGGTTAACAGCTCAACAAGTAAAGTTATACAGTAAAAAAAAACAAGTTATGACTTTTCATTCTCTAATTTATTTGTAAGTTAATACACGGCTATAAACAGAGCATCAATAGTTACTATGTTATAAACACTGTTATTTATAATTAATTAAATAAATTATGTACAATAATCCGTTATCAGATTCACCCATATAGATCTAAAGAGAGAACATTTAATTTTAAATTAATTAAACAAGCTTAATCCTATTCATAGGTACATAAGAGTTCATCGTCGACTTTCTATACTCTTAGACTTATCACAGTTTATCAAATTTACAATTACTTCACAGTTCATTTACTTACTTGGTCAATATTCTACTTTTATAACAAGTCGTAACTATACACCGTACTTAGTTTAAAGCGAAGATTAATATTTGCACAAACACCGTATACGTTATCTAGGAATTCCAGGTAATAATTATTAGTAAGTAGAGACTAGAAACCTTGAATTGTATTGAATATTCTGATTAACTATAATTTTTTTACAGACCATAACGTTAATTACTTTAGACTAGTGTTGTATTTTTATATAGACGTTTGCCGGCTCTCTATTTGTTAAATAAAAACTTATCAGATGCGGATTACTTAAATAGCACTCAGTCAGCGATGGCGTAACTACAGCATTCTAGGCCTGTGGCATATTCTTTGGATTTTTAGTAAATGTTGGGAGTTGGAATTGTCGTCGGAGCGGGGGTTCCTTACATCTGCGGGCCCGTGGCATTATGCCGACATACCGCTGTGTAGTTACGCCACTGAAAAGCACTGAGACTTGTGTAGGTACCTAAAACTGTGGGAAAACCTACAGAAATGCATCAAGGATAGAATTGCCTGCCGTCCAATACACGTTTCGAATTTATTTTCTCAAGTGTCACACAAATAAATTGAGCGTTGAGTGATACATATGCATCTTTGTCAACGCTTCTCTACGCACGGAATTCGAAACCGTTATGAACGTTCTATCTTTGATACGTTTCCGTCAGAATTGGTATGGTAAGAGGTTACGGGCGCTTCGAAGAACACTATCTTATTCCACTATGCTCGTCGCATGCACCGACATAGCAGAACGATAGATACTTTACTTATTAACTTTCCTTGTTCTATTCACATACTCGCAACACCTTGAAGACGTTTCCGATATGGTTTGGGTTAGAAAAAAACAGCGAGAAATGCGAACGGGAGGTAATGCGAATGGGACCAAACCCGAATGGAACGAAATGCGAATGGGCCCAATTCCGAATGGTACCAAATCCGAATGGGACCAAACCCGAATGGGACGAAATGCGAATGGGACCAAACCCGAATGGGACGAAATGCGTATGGGACCAAACCCGAATGAGACGAAATGCAAATGGGACCAAACCCGAATGAGACGAAATGCGAATAGGAGGAAATGTGAATGGGACCAAACCCGAATGGGACGAAATGCGAATAGGAGGAAATGCGAATGGGAGGAAATGCGTCAAACCCGATCGGAGCAATGTATGCGATGTTGTGTCATATATTTTATTATATAGTAACGTTTGTGAAAAGGGTCCGGGTGTTTGTATTTCATCTGAGAGCCCTGTCGATGGGGGCCCTGGGGTTGCCCAAAGTGCCCAGGATCTTGAAACCACTGGAACAGACTACAGGAAAACAAGTGTTTGACTGAACGTAGTACTACTAAGTGTCTGCGGAGGCGGGTGCGGTGGGCGCGGGCGGCGGCGGGGGCGAAGGCGCTCGTGCCGCGGCGAGGGCGGCGGCGTGGCGGCGCGCCTTCAGCCGCAGGTCCGCGATGGAGGACGAGCGGCAGCGCGCCGCCAGCGCCGCCAGCCCGGCGTACGGTGGGCACAGCGCCGCCGCCGCGGCCGCTGCGGCGCTCGCGTACTGTCGACAAACATGCGTCTAAGAGCCTGCTCGGCCCTCTTAGGTTGGTATTAGTACCGTCAGTACGGATCGCTCCGCACAAGCTGATCGTCCGCGTGTGTCGTTTTAGTATCGCCCTGACCGCCGCGGCTCGTGTCCACATTGGAATGATCACGCCTCGCCATGACTGTACTGAGGTGACGCGAGTGCTCCGCATGATACTAAAACGCTCACTGAAGCCAGAGGCGCGCAGGCGGCGGTATTACTCTAAAACGCTCCCTGAAGCTCATATAAATCTGACTGCGCGGAGCGATCCGTACTGACGGTCCGTGTGACACTTAGGGTCTTCCCACCCAGAATTTATCGACGCGGAATCGGCTTAAGCAGAGTGTCTTTGACGTCACCCCTTGCGAAAAAATGCCCCGAGGAGTGACGTCACACGTTACTGTAATGTAATTTCCGGTCTAATTTAGAAATTAAAAAATACGTGTCTCTTATTTTTACATAATCTAAACGACGGACTACCTAATTAAATTTTTTACGGCAACAAGCCTATTCCCGGCGGCGCGGCAGCCAATACGCGCCTCTTTGCACGGCAACTAGTTGGCTGCGCGCAGCACGAACGTGTGTTGGTTATGAATGTGGCTGCCTTTAGTCTCCGCGCACTAGTTGCAGCATCCTGCCCTATGTTGAGTTCCAAATGTTTTAAAAAATACTTTCGATACTGAGAAAGGACGGCAGCATATCGGCTATTTCTTGATTGGCTGCTATGACTGTGAAAATATTCTGGCAGCTAGACTGCCTAGTGCGCGGAGGCATTACCCTCCTCGCAAACTAAAACCATTATAAAATATCTATGTAGTAGAAAAAGGTAAAACAAAGTGCGCGTACGTAACAAGTAGACATTTATGAATTGAACACACCTACTACGAGACTGCAGTGCTACTGTGCTACAAAAACCTACTACGAATGAATTAGTAGGCACATTACGCAGTGCTACGAGAATACCGTAGGTACGTACGTCTACGAAGCTACCGTAGCTAGTCACAAGTTAGATATTTTATTTGTTAGGACTATGCTGCATGATGATTTTCGATATTTTGCAAATCCTAACGGTTTTGCACGAGGACATTCTTCAGTAAGATAGATTTTCCCTATCTTAAAATTATCTGGAGATCTCTATTACTGAATTGTATAGCAATAAATCAACCACCAACATCGTCCCGCCTGCCAAGCGTGGTGACAGACAATTAATTGTCATAATGTTCAGCAGTAAAAGTTTTCCGGCTGATGATGATTAACCGACTGGTGGCCACATAACCATCACGATGGAAGACGTAGCTAAATACCACAGGCCGATGACGGGCAGCCGTGTCACCGGTGCGAGGACCTACGCCCTTTTTTTTTTTTTTTTTTTTTTATAGTGGCTCGACATAATGGCTTCCTTACGCCTGATGGAAAGCGAAAGAGAAGCCCAAGTCGCTGTGACAACGGGCAAGTAACTGGTCAGTTACCTGTCAGTTGCCACCGCCATGCCGGCCCAACCCCAACCCCCCACGAGCTCCGGAAACCCTACTCACCGGCAGAAACACGACTCAGAGGTCATTTGACTGCGGTATTCTATAGGGTGGAGGTCCTTCCCCGGACGGGCGGCTCAATTCGAGCGAAGATTCGCTATGCCCTACCTCTCTTATGCCCTGCGGTCGGAAACTCGCCCAGCGTAGCGATTATGGGGTAAAGCCTCCAGATGTTGGCCCAAAGTGGCGTACAACTGTCTGTGCTGTGATAGCAATAAAACGGTTTGATTGTTTTCTACACTAATATTATAAAGAGGAAAACTTTGTTTGTTTGGTTGTAATGAATAGGCTCAAAAACTACTGGACCGTTTTTAAAAATTCTTTCACCATTCGAAAGCTACATTATCCACGAGTAACATAGGCACAATTTTATTTTGGAAAAAAAAGCTTTACGCGGACGAAGTCGCGGGCGGAAAGCTAGTGTTCAATAAAGAATATCCTTATACCTGATGTGCAGCAGCGGATAGGAGCGCGGAGTCGAAAGGGGCGAAGGCGGCCGGGGGCGAAGGGTGCGGCGCGAGCGGCAGCGGGGGCGGCGGCGGCGGCGGCGCGCGCGGCACCGCCGACAGCCGCGGCACCGACACGTACGGCGCCACGCGGCAGGGCTCCAGCGGCGTCCCACCGCCGCTCACCAGCAGACCTAAGGCACAAACGGTAAGTACAATAGGCTATTTGACTAATTTTTTTCTGACTTGTTATCGATAGAATACTTTATTAAAGAAATATTGGTGATAAAATTTGTTCGTTAGCCTAAAAGCACAAAAGTTTAACTATTATTTTTTGGTATTGTAATCGATTGAAGTGAAATTCTTAGTAAAATTAAGTAGGTATGTGAAAGAATTTAAATGAATGGTGAATTTAGATAGTAAGTGAAACGATAAAATCCTTAATAAATTGTAGTGCCTATGTATTGATTTATTCAAACTAACACTAGCTTACAGGAGGTAATTATCACGTTTGTGCTGTTTCTATAACGTAATTTAATTATACATAATGTACATAAGAGCAAGTAAGCGAAAATGTTGTGCAACCATTGGCGCGGTCAATCCGATGATGGGTGACCAAAATTTGACACCGATTTCCTCCGTGCTTCGGAAGGCACGTTAAGCTGTTGGTCCCGGGTGCTATCTTTACGAACTCAAATAGCAGTCGTCACATCATATCAGAGATGATGATAACTCTGACGCCTAACTGGGAATGGGTATAGCTTACCCTAAGTGTTGCTGATGTTGTCTGATGGCAATCGCTCTGTGTAAAAGGTTAGCCCTCGCGAAATCTCTCTGTTTAGGAAGCCGACCCTGAGACAATCGGGAAAAAGGCTAGGATGATGATGATGTAAATAAGAGCAAGTATGAAATTCCACAATATAACATTTTCACCCAAATACCTAGTCACTTTATAAACCAGTATTATAATTTGTTAGGTGGTGTCACTAGAGCCCGATCGGTCGTTCACTCTGATCCGCCGCGATTGGCAGAGAGCGTCCCGCCTCGCGCAAATCCGCCCAGATCCATTCCCGAACTTCACTTAATTAAATTGATATTTAAGTAAAGCATAATTTGCTCGTAAATTAAGCGAGATCCATTGTTTATAGCCCGCTGCCGGGCGAAGTGAGCAATTAATAAATTAACGCGGATCTAACCGACTTAAGGTGTTCGGTGGGTCCCGTCTAAAGGATTCATTAATTTAATTACCCTTGCCTTAGGTAGGATCAGATTTTGTACAAATTACATAATAAATAGCAGGATGCTCGCCGTATATTGGAATAGTTCAAATAGATAAAATATAAATAAAAAAATAGTTCAAATAAAGTTTATAACAGCTATATGCGAGCTTCATCCACATGAACGGCATGCGGATGTTGCTCGCATATACATATAAACTTACTGTATTTTCTTTTTAATCTTTATAATAAATACGAGTCGAGAACATAAATACGCAAAAAGCACTTTTGCTTTTTGCGTATTTATGTTTTCGACTCGTATTTAACTACAATCAACGTTTTGCAAAATTTTATTGCGAAGATCTACTAGATTGAATACGCATGAGATAAAAACGCAACTTTTGTTTACGTTGGTGAAATCGACAGAAGTCAATTGGTAGGTTGTCAATTAATATAAATCAAGCATTGTTTATTTGAACTTTTTATAGTTAGGTAGTCCGTGTCCACAATAGTGGAAACTGCTCTTACAATAAGTAGTTTAAATAATACTTACTAAGGTAGATTTAAGCAAGGGTTCATACTTACAAAATAGGAAGTTCATGTTTAAATATTACTACTACGTCTCATTGCAGGACCGACGTGAATAAAGAGCTTAACAACTTGTTTTTCTCTTGTTTTAATATGAAACGAGTGTAAAAGGCAAGGCAATACAAAACACAAATAACATGCTGGAGCGACGTACGAGGGCGGGCGCGATGCTCATAGTAAATCAGAGTCTCTCCGGTCGCCGTCGGCATTATCAAAATGGATGCTCCCCACGCGTATGAGTTATTTCCATATTTGACACCGAATTACTTTCGAGAAGTGCCGACATAAATACGAGCGGGTGTGCGTCCGGCCCGACCCTCGGCCTTCGCCCCCGCGACCGCCGTGCATTTATTTGATTAACTCTGAGTTGTTTAATTTAATCGAATTAGAAGGTAAGCCGGCGCGGGGCTGCATCTCCGTCTCGCTTATTTTAAAACGCTCCGAACATCTTTACAGCGGTTTCTGCGCAATAAAATATCGCCACCCTCACTTCGCGCGAATAACTTTACAATTTTATGAACAGGGGAACAATTAGGCGTCGGTGTATTCTTTTTATTCTTGAGTTTCACGGCGTTGTGATTGTTTTTATGGCGGGCGCCGCGCTCGCCGGAGATTCATTTCTTCGTTAAAAATGAATTCTTAATTTTATGAAGATTCAGTACCTACATTTTGGGATTTGTTGCGTTGTTAAAGCGGAATAATAGTTTATGTTCTCGTTTCTAGGCACATTCAAACATTTTTACCGTGTTTGTAAATGTTTTTCATCTACATACCTATTTAGATACCTACCTACATTCTAATTTGCAGGCGAATCTTCTTGTAGGACTAGGAACGTTTGACAACAGAATAAAGAAAATACGAATATTAATTTATGACAAATGTTTGTCCCGTACGATTCAATCCCATGGACCAGAACTCAGATGACAGGTGCTCAGAAAAGAGTCAGCTGACGAATGACGTGTTTCAATCAAATATTGTTGTAAAGCCTATGATGAATCGTTTTCTTATTACAACGACACCGCAAACGATACACTCATCTAATAACAACATTGAGAATCTCGGCGTTCCATCAAAGGGAGACGTAACAAATAACCGTTTCATTTCACTTTACATGATTGTGCTCGAGTTAGCCGCCCGCGGGTGGGGCACATAAGTTAATAAGACATTTAGCAGGGGACGGCGGGATTGCGTCCGAATGACTCCCGCGGGGAATCATTTTATTCGATTCCGGAGAGCGGCTTTTTCCGCTTTACGCTCCGTTTAGCCGATGCTCTTGCAATCACAGGATAGTGTGAGCCAAGACGAGCCACGGTCCGCTCTCGTTAGCGGATATGACGTAACGAGCACAGACAAGACATTACCGCAGAGCGTTGTTGTGTCAAGCGATCATAAACGAGGGGAGCATTCGTGTTACTGGGGTTTTGGGACAATGTTTTCATACCGCAATTATATCTTGCCGACTCATCTTTATCATAAAATTTTCGGTCATCATTGTTTATTTGGTACGGTGTTTACATCGCTTTACTACAATCTCTTCGATTCTAGTTCTCTAGATTTATTTAAAGCTCGCATAGTTATGAGTTATTAAATATTAATTATTTGATTGGATATTTTAATTTAGTAATTATCACTGGTAGAGCGTTGTGGACTCGTGGATCACTTTGGTGAGATTTGGAAGGAGTTCTTTTTTAAGGTTCTATAAAATAATCGAGTGGCGTCGTAAATGTACTTAATCGAAAAAAAATCCACCAAAATTAAGTAAAAGCACAAAAATTACCAACCACACGCTTCGTTGCCAAAACATCCACCGTAAAAAGTGGCCTGATTATATCCAAGCAAGGGTAAATAAGCCAAGTTATAAATTATAAATAAGTTAGTTATGGTTGTCCTACCTTCTTACCACGATCCTACAATGGCAAGAACTTACTACAACTATTAACTAGATTTACATTATTTTGGTTTAAAAACCAGGATTAGGTACTTGTTCGAATAACTTGGGATTCTTTTTTCGACTTTTCATCAGGCTACAAGGGACTCACCATGGATATTATTCTGTAATAAAAAAATCTGAATCGAGAGCCAGGACATATTTTTAATGGTTTTAAAATGACTTCCCCAAATCCAACTGGGTGAATTACTGCACAACACTAACGCATTATGTATTCTCCATGACTCTGTCTAACTCGATTACAGTTCCCGCCGGCGCCGGTCCGACTCTAACAGTTTTTTAATTCGACCATAACTCACGCGGATGAATAATTAAAATGGCGGCGGGTCGAGGCGGGAATTCGCGAGAACGCGGTAAAAAAACATCGGCTACACACGAAACGATAAATTCGGGAAATTGCTCAACGCACTTAGCGATCTGACCTCCCCCGTGGTCAAGATTCGATTCTTGCTGGGGATCTCTTTGAATGCAAGTATACGATATGATATCGTATTGACTTTAAAAATAATTTTTGACAACATTTCTCAATAGGAAGAGACCAATATAAATATACAAAACTTAATTATTTAACACGTTTTTAATGTTCAATTACTCGTAATCAAACTTGTCTTTAATCGGAGACCGAGACATCATCTTATTTAACATTACCTATATCTAAGAGTAGTTAACGACACGGCTTGGTAGACTTTTTAAAAGGTTTTGTATCAAATCCATTAGCTGCTAACTGAAACTATCATCATCAGCCTGCAAACGTCCAATGCTGGACATAGGCCTCCCCAACAACAATTGTCATTAAGGGGATTTGCCTTTGTCACCGTGCTTGGCATGTGGTTTGGTGACGGGCAGTAGGTTTTATTTGTACCCAGGTAGTAGTAGGTTTTATTTATACGGTGCTTCCCGACCGTTAATATTCCCTTAGTCGTTTTGTACGACGCCCACGATTCGGTTACGAGATCCATCTCATCCCGTGGGTATCATAGAACTGATTGATAAAATATATCGTGCATCGACCCATTAACTTACAGTAAGGTAAGTATTCATCAATATTGTCGGAGTATACGTAAAGTTTCAACAAATCGTCGGTGCCATTCTATCTCCATAAATGTAATTTGTATACCAGTAAAGTGCAATTCGCGCACGGATGAACTCATTGCAGTTGCAAAGCGGAGCCAAAATGGCCGCTTCTAGTTTGCCAGAATCATTTGCAATTTGCTCATTTCAACTGCATTTAACTGCAAATTTAAATGTATTATGTACTTACATTTGTTTGAATTAACTCGTGCACAAAGCGTGAAAGTCATTCACCACAATATTGTTAATTTAATTATGTTCATGATCAAATGAGGGTTGCGGTCCATTCTAGATACCTACTTCTTAATTATTTGTTTCTTTATAGTTTTTTATTTTACTTCTATTTAAATCGGCCTTAATTTGATCATTATGTATCCTATGACCTTACCATCTGATGAAAATACTACTACTCGTAGTATTATTATTTGACGCTGTAATTGAATGTCAGCAAGAAATCTAACTGTTACGATTACCAACCTTTGTGCATCTGGCTCTCGTGTTTTCTGCATTTCGCCCGACGATTTTGAAACCACACCTGTAAAAAATACACAACGTCAAATTATACCTATCCAAACCTTGATGCAATATTAAAACCTTGATGCAATATTGTACGAGTACTTTCTAGAGAGGGTGAATAAATATCATTATTATTTTCTATTATCACTACATAGTATTATACAAAGTCGCTTTTTGTTTCTGTCCGTACGTATGCATAGACGCAACAGATTTTGATGCGGTTTTTTTAATAGATAGAGTAATAAGAGAGGAAGGTTTATATATGCATGGTTGCATGCATATTATTTTATGTAGTAGAGAAACCTGCAATACCCGTACCGAAGTGAGGGCGGCTCGCTAGTTATAATATCTATAAGGCGCAGTGATTACACAGATATCTCCAATAGATACCGCACGTAAGATATCGCGCGAGAGGTAATACATCAATGCAATGCAGGCGCGAAATACGCATGCGCTTAAAGTGCGTCAGTACCACGGTCAGTACTGACCAGAAGTCAGACCCGTGTGTATCGGAGACACTTTTAATAGTTTGTAGAACATAAACGTATGAATCTTAGTATTGAACTCCTTGGCGCCGGAGCTCAAGTTACGATGGAAAATATTTGACAGATGTTAGCTCGCGTTGATGTCTTTTTTCATGATCCCTTTCTTTCATTACCAATTTCACTATTTTTATCCCTTTCTAGCATAGACACGTTTGACAATAGTGTTACAATGTATTACTTTCAAGTATATCGATAATGCAAGATGAGAAAAATTTTAGTGTTTCTACTTTAGATTTCCAAAGTGTCCTGAGAGAACATTAAAATGGACAAATGCCGCACCCTGCTGTTAGAGACATTTACATAGGATAGTTTTCAATGTATGAAGGATAGAAGACGAGTAAATGAAAACTGCTGTGATTACTTCACCTAACCATATTTATAACTATACTCATTTGAATATACTTATAATGTCAAAACGGCAGTTGAAATGTATTATTTAACGTATGTATTTTAGTAAATTGATCATTTTACGGGATCTTGCCGTAAAATCATCCGACGAAGGTGAGGTGAACGTTGATTGGTTCAATGGCTCACGTGGCGTTATCCCGGCAACCAATCAGGGAACAGTGTATTAAGTTACGGGTAATAGTGCACCGTTAAATAGTACATTGAGCAACGATTGGCCCATTTGAGGACGATTTTACTTGTGTCAAAATCGTAAATTATTAAATGACTGTCAGGCTACCGTAAGTTGATTAACTAACTGAAATCCATTGCGTTAAATAATACATTTCCACTACCGTTTGTTATATTCCGAAAGATAATCAACTACCTAGGAAATTGATCAACTTACGATTCTTGCTATTTTCCGGTGACATATATAAACATATATTTATATACATACATAGATAAATATCCAGTATTGCACAAAATACTGAAAAGGTGATACAGACATAATCTAGTCTAATATACCTGATTGGTAATTTTTCGATAAAATTATCGACATTGCACAATACAAATGTACATCACTTGAGAAATGAGTTACGTCCCCCGCACACCCTTCCATACCACCTGAAATTGACTCGCGAAACTCAAAGCAAAATGCCGAACATGCGGTATCTATTGGGGGTAATCTGTGAGTGATTACTACTACGAGACTACGAGTAAAATGAGGCGAGTCGTAGTAAACCCACAAAGCAGGCGATGCCGCTACGAACTGCCGAAGTTTACTTCGTAGTAACTAGTAAGTACTTAACGCGCGTAGTCTCACGTAGCCCCTTTACAAAAGAGCTTAACGACATTTCAGTGAGTTATTTCATTCAAGTATTGGACTTTAATTTATAATTATAGATGGAGATAATAATGTTTTGATTGAGTATACCTTTAGACATCATTGCCTTCATACATTTATACTAGTACCAGTCTTTCTTTTATTACTATTTGCTATGGTCCTGCGCTAGCACCCAAGCTTTCCCCGCCACTCTACATATTTCGTCCGACCATCAGAACGCCCGCGACTTTGCTTACCATGTCTCTATGCTTTACAAGTGCATTGATCCACCTTCCTTTTATTCAGAACACTACTAAAACAATCGCATTCCATATCTATGCTTCGTTTCTAACCTAAAAAAGTTTGAGTGAAAGTGCATGTACGCATACATATTTAAATTGAATACGTTTCTGAATAGGCCGGACGAGAGCCGACCCCACAAGTAAGGAGAATATTTAAGTTACAATAGCTCCATTTCTAATAAAAATAGTTTCGAATCGGATGAAGCTCGTACTCAACGCGACATGTACGTAATACAGGACACGTTATTAAGCAAACAACAAGTCTATTAACATTAGCGTCGGTTCCAGCCGGTAATTGGCAACACAAACGCGCCGTAACCTCGCTAGCGAGACGCCGCATTCGAGCTACGACAAGGCACGTATAAACTGCCATACATTGACGTACTCTTTTGACAATCAATCAACAGCCTTGGTCCGTCCAGTGCTGAACGTAGGCCTTGTGACAAATTCTGTCCAATGAGGGTTTTCTGAATCATGTTTCAGTTGGACCTACTGCTCATATGGTGGCATCTAGTGGATTATTTTTTTTTTTCAGAAAACCCTCATTTCTCACATCTTTTAACCAATGAATACCGACTTTCTACCTTTTATCCAATATCCGTAAACTCCTAAGGTTCCGTCCGCTTCCCGGTCGGGTCAAGTTTGGAAAATTAACTGCATCACTTACCACATAACATGGATTTCGTACCGAGGAGATTTTGAAGAAATATCTATTTAAATTAAATTTTGAAGAAATATCTATTTAAAACAAATATTTCATTTTGTTTTTAGTATTAGGTACTTTATTGAGGATCTAGACTTCCATTTTGTGTTGTCTGATGCATATTTGGATTCTCATTATTACGCTTATATGCGAAGACAAACACCATCAACACAGAGAATTTGGCGTTTTGTAGTAGGATATAACCTGTGGGCTGCTTTAAGCTATGATATTTGCGAAATTCTCAAAAGAGCATCAAAACACAGTTAATGAGTGAAATAGGTAAAATGGACGCGGGCGAATATTGAACAGCTTATTAGTATGATACCGATTGGGCCTAATCCCCGCCGCAATGGACGTCGGCGGCGGATGCAATCAGCGCCGCGCGTGCCCTCCGCACTAATGCGGTTACCCGTGTTTGACTGAACACGTATCTACATACACAGACGTACTATACGTTATGGGATGTAAGGGAGCGACCTATCATCTTTTCGCTCCAAGCCACCGTCACCTGCCCGTGGTGCATCCTGCTGCACGAACGAGGCTCTGGTAACCGACTGGTGGTGGTATAACCATCACGATTGAACGCGCAACTAAATGCCATAACGGCCGATAACGGCTTGCGGTCTCCAACCACTGCCCAACGTGGCGATTGGGCACTATCTCCAGGCGTTTGTCCAAAGTGGCGAAAACCTGGAGAGGCCTATATATTTTTTTTTTTATATTGGCTCGACATAATGGCTTCCCTACGCCTGATGGAAAGCGAAACAGAAGCCCAAGTCGCTGTGACAACGGGCAAGTAACTGGTCAGTTACTTGTTAGTTGCCACCGCCATGCCGGCCCAACCCTAACCCCCCACGAGCTCCGGAAACCCTACTCACCGGCAGAAACACGACCCAGAGGTCATTTGACTGCGGTATTCTATAGGGTGGAGGTCCTTCCCAGGACGGGCGGCTCAATTCGAGCGAAGATTCGCTATGCCCTACCTCTCTTAAGTATATATGTATATCCAAGTGGACTGCGGTAGGCTGATGATGATGACGATGTACTCGTATATACAGATGTACTGTCCTATCTAGGAGATTGATCTAAACATTGTGCCATCGAAGTTGGCAGAATAGTGCAACATCATGTCAATGTAGAGCTCTTCGTCGAGTACTGACGATGACAAAAATCGATAAAAATCTAAAGGTCTAAAAAAAGGTTTACAGTTGTTTATCTATATTTACAATTGACTGTACTTATGAACTTACTACTGAACTTAGAACATCGTCTCGAATTAATTTAATTTTATCTTACTGTAGATTTTAATACGTTTGATTTAAGAACTGAAAACATCACCTACGTTTACAGTAGTTGGTATCTATTGGTAAAACTCAACGACCTACACAAACATACGTATGAATAACACTGTGAGTGTGTGTGTTTCGCGACGGCCGATACGATACGCTAACTAGGGGCGCATTCATTAGCTCTGATTACATTAGACAATACGACTAAATAACAAGCAAACACACAACAAGGCCCTCCGTTTTATAATACAATTGAAACGTTTTAACTGAATTAGTAAGGTAAACATTGCTAATAAGCACTAAATTGTGTATCGGCTGTGTAGGCATGAGGCAGGTACAACCGTATATTATAACGAGTATATGAAAGTGGTCTGCATTATTTGAAACGATATGGCTTCAATTTGTACCTAATATCCGACTTTTGATATGCAACAAAAATAAGTTTTATTGAGTGTCTTCTTCTTATAGAGAGTTGGTTTAAGACATAAAAAATACAAAAATTTTACTTTCTGAACTTTTTAGCTGATTTCAGGTTTTATTCGGGGTAATAAATTATTTGGAACTTCGTTACTCGTTCACTACCGCGAAGACGTTTTTAACATTTTACTTTACATTATATTTTGGCTAATGTAGACAAAAATTTCACAAATTATATACTAAAACCTTCTCCAAAAAATTACACTATCTATTCTATATCTATTCGTATGAAAATCCGTTAAATTTTTGAGTTTATCGTAAAGACAGACAAATAATGTTTCGACTCGGAGAGTTGAAGATTGCCTACTACCCTCACTTTTGTTAAGTCAATCCTGTACCGGACGGATAAATATCTATTTAAGTTTTGTCGAGATTTTGTTTCGCCGATGGGCTCCTTTTTTCTTCAATTCAATAATTACATATCTTGGAGTCACGTCAAAATTCAATTAACACAACTAAATCGGCGCGATCAAACATGTACTCCATCGTATTATTACGTATTACATGACACTAGTGAAGAAATAGGGTTGCCGCGTGTCTCTTTATTTTGCGACACTTATACGTCCCCTACCGGAGGCCATCGCAGCACTTAACGCCGATCGGGCACTAATCGCGATATATGGCCGATAAACCGGCACTTGTTGGACGCTCACAGCTAATTACGTGCATTAGTAATGAGTGGGGGTCGCGATGTTAAGTGGGCACGCGTTACGGCCCGGCCAAGGACGCTATTGCTGCTCAATGATTAATATGGCGGGTTATCATAATTTACGGCTTATGTTCAGTGTTCACCCAATATCGAAGACATCTCAAGTAAATTTCATTAAGATCTAAGATTTGTCGCTGGCTCAGATCTTCGAGCATGAACGCGTCGGGGTAGTGCGTCTCGTCAAACAGTCGCCCCAGTCCGCCCACAGAGTATAGTACCTGCACTCTCGCCTCGCTCAGCCCCAGCCGCTGGCTCAGCTCTTCGCGCATGAACGCGTCGGGGTAGTGCGTCTCGTCGAACAGTCACTCCAGCTCGCCCACAGAGTATAGTACCTGCCTGCACTCTCGCCTTGCTCAGCCTCGCTCTTCGCGCATGAACGCGTCGGGGTAGTGCGTTTCGTAGAACAGTCGCTCCAGCTCGCCCACAGAGTACCTATAGTACCTGCCTGCACTCTCGCGTCGCTCAGCCCCGCTCTTCGCGCATGAACGCGTCGGGGTAGTGCGTCTCGTCGAACAGTCGCTCTAGCTCGCCCACAGAGTACAGTACCTGCACTCTCGCCTCGCTCAGTCCCAGCCGCTGGCTCAGCTCTTCGCGCATGAACGCGTCGGGGTAGTGCGTCTCGTCGAACAGTCGCTCCAGCTCGCCCACAGAGTATAGTACCTGCACTCTCGCCTCGCTCAGCCCCAGCCGCTGGCTCAGTTCTTCGCGCATGAACGCGTCGGGGTAGTGCGTCTCGTCGAACAGCCGCTCCAGCCCGCCCACAGAGTATAGTACCTGCACTCTCGCCTCGCTCAGCCCCAGCCGCTGGCTCAGTTCTTCGCGCATGAACGCGTCGGGGTAGTGCGTCTCGTCGAACAGCCGCTCCAGTTCTCCCAGCTGCTCCAGAGTGAAGTTGGTCCGAGATCGACGCTGCTTGCCGCTGCCGGCGCCCGCTATGCCGTTTGTCTTGTCCGATATATCTAATAAATAAAAAGAAGCATCGTTATATCAATATGACGGAGTGTTTAAGTACGGCGTAAAGACGTGAGCCTCTTTATACTTCCAGCGTCTTTTTAGACAAGATTATGCTTAGCTTCCATTGCTATGATCCCAAATTAAGTACCTACCTAGCTTAAGCACTTGTGTTATGAAATAAGAAATAAGAAATGTTTATTATTTTTGGACATCACAACACGATATACAGAACACACAAATTACACTTAAGCACAAACAAAGATAAACATACAAACATAATACACATAACAATCAATTATACCGGACACGGCCGTTGCGACGTCCAAAATAAAAGGGCCTCACTCAGCATTAGGCCGTGGCCCCCGTAGAAGCCACGGCGCTGGTTTTCAGTGAGTCCTGCTGAGTGAAGCCCACGGACGATTGTACCTGCTCTCATAATATGACATAAATAGGTATAAATATATATTGGCAATAGATAGATACATACATATAGGTACTATTCATATATTACTATTGAGTTATGGATATATATAATAAATAAATATCTACTAATCACAAATAAATACTAATTACACAGAATACCTTTTCACTTTCCAATCCTAAAATATACTTACTTACATACTCAACTCATACTTAAATATAATAAGATATTACATATAAAATAGTGTACGTGAATGTGTATGTGTAACACAGCTGCACGAGCACTGAGTGGGCTCGAGGTGGGCAGGTATCGCCGGCCCGCGCGCCCGCCGACGGCCACATAGGTATAGGCACAGGTTATGGGTATCTGAATAAGGAAAGTACCACTTAACTTACCATAAATAATGTTTACACCCAGACACAGAACAAACACAAATGTTCATTACACGAATGTTTGTCCTGGGTGGAGATCGAATCCACGACCTTTGCTTCAGAAGGCTACTAATTGAGCCACCGAACCAGATTAAGGTATAGGGTACCTACGCATGTCTACTACATAACTTAATATATTTATCAGACAACAATACACACTTAGATATAGTTGCGACAACCTTCCCACACATTCAGTCTAAATCAATATATAACTACATCATCGCCTTACAGAAAAATGCTAGCGCTTTGTTGCTAGCCGCGATCGGGTGGGGGCGCGAGACAGTCCGAGAGTTCCGAGACGCTGACGGAATACCCACGACGTGAAGTGTCGCTTAAAGCAATTTAGCAAATTGGGAAGCTCTCGTTTTTATACGGCAATTATGTAAATGGAGGGATTATCCAAATGTGGGCGGCGCTGCGGGCCACACCCGCTCTCCCCTTTCGTCTCGAGGGCTTCCTCAGACTCTAACGATCTGAGAACAGTGATTAATTGTCGAACGACGCTGAGAATACCCCCGTTAAACTCTCTCGCAGTGATTTATTTGATTGAAAAGTCTTTTCCGGATATCCATTAAGGGCTTATTCATTTCGCTTGTTCCGCTCGTTCGTCGCTAATCTTAAATGATGCTCATTTAATGATTGTTTTAAGACGAACACACAATTTCCAATATTGTCTTTTATAGAGTTAAGTCTACACTTAAAAGACCCAAAGATAAATTTATGCAGTAGAATTTCGTTGCGGTTGTACGAGTAGGCAGATAAGTACTAGGTATATCTTATTAATAGGGTTCGTTTTACCCTTTGGTTACGGAACCCTTCGTGCGCAAGACCGACTCGCTCTTGGAAACTTTTTATATTATAGATCTCTAATAGTTTGGCAGGGCTATTTAATTGTTTTGCTGCATTATGTGTTCCAGTTTCAGGAATCTTATCAATACATAAGTAGGTATGTCAATATATTTAGGTAACCCCAATACCTACCTTTAAAAATCCACATTAGATTTTTCAGATCTTCTAGTTTTGATGCTCCAAAAGAAAATGCCCATCAGCGGATACAATTTTTGTAAAGGGGCTTTTTTCATATAGGTATCGTTTTTACTTAGTTAGCTGGGCTATTTATTGTGTTTAGACTGAATCATGTAATCCACTTCCCAAAAAAAATTATGGGATATGAAAAAGGCGTATGAAATTCAAGATGTGGGACGTTTGATGTGCATCTAAGACAAGCTAGTCTATAACGGAACGACGACTTTGCAAAAGTTGGTCAGTCTGATGAGCATTTTCTGTTATTAAATTAAAAATATCGAAGATTTGGAACATCTTATATTGAATTCGAAGACGAGCTAAAGGTACTATTAAATGTAGGTAGGTGTAGGAACGACGAAAAAAGTTCCACTTAATGAGATTTTTTTGCTGAATCATCAAAAAATAAACACCTAATGCCCACGAGAACGAATTTGCAGGCACAAGCTAGTTTACAAATAATTAAATTTTAATGAGTGTGCAAGTCGCTATATTATGAAGAAGAATTAACTTACTTTGAATAATTATACTTATTTTGACTGACTCGATAGCTCATTTGGTAGTGTCCAATGCCCTCTGAGCCAAGGGTCGTGGGTTCGATTCCCGCACAGTACAAACATTTGTGTTCATGAACATGTCTGTTTGTATTGGTCTGGGTGTTTTCTATGTATAATATGTATTTATTTACAAAAAAAAATGTATCTAAGTAAGTTTACCAGTTGTCTAGTACCCATAGTACAAGCTTCGGCTTAGTTTGGGGCTAGATGGCGATGTGTGGCCCAGTGTGGCATGTCTTGGGTTATTTATTTATTTATTTATTTATTTGGCCGAGTTTGTTCAGTCATTTCTCACATAAAATTTACTTTCACTATCTACGTTCAGTCGGTAAGGGTCGAATGATTCAAGTTGTATTAATCATTGGCCTACTCATTTAATTGGATGTCGGTGTTTTTATGAACGGCCTGGACGTTGCCTCTATTATTTAACTTTGTCCTGTACCGGGGTCCAGACTCGGCAGGAATTACACTTAGTGCACTAGTGTGTCTCTTAATCGTTATATTTAGTTAATAGTTGAAAATATGAGTAGGGTTGAAAGAAAAATAATGACTTTTGCCTACGTTGTACATTAACCGGTACACTTAGAATAATGTTCTAAGCCGGTACAATAGTCTTTACAACAGATTTTTTTTAGTTGATATTGAACATCAAAACATCATCCATTTTCACAGGGACACTGTTGAAAAAATTACTCACATGAAAAGTCCCTGAGTTATCAGAATTTTAAAATCACAAATCTGAACTCATCATCACGCTTCATAAAACTGCTACATTAGCGTGACGTCACGCTTAGCAATAGCTTACATTGCAATGCTAAGGTACAACTGAAGTAGGATCCACTCTACTGCCATAACATTGTTAGAGACTGGTGTCTGATGTACAAAAGTTTACTGAAAGACTTAGCGTGACGTCACGCTTAGCATAGCAGTTGGATCCACTGCCATAATATTCTGAGAGACTGGTACGTGATGACGAAATAAATTCCTTTTTATGGATAACTTTTCCCAAATAATATAGCAAGTAACCTTTTGTTCCCTTGACTTGTAACATAATCATGGTGCCAACATTATGTAGATGTAGCAGATATAACATATTTATACGTAAGATATTTGAGAAATCACTACCTACTTACCGCGCGTCGCTTTTAAAACACCCAAATTGAACAATAATAATGTATCCGTTATGCTTAGGCTTAGTCTTAGGTAGGTATGTCAACTGTTTGGTGCGCATCTATCTTACTACTGTTTGTTGCTAAATGAGACCGCAGTCTTTTTGCGATGTTCATTTGTCTTTTCCTCAACTATCATTATTAGTGTTTCCATCATTTATTTGTTTTTCTCTACCATTACTTTGTTAACTGTCTACTTGTCAATCACAATAAATCCCGATAATCTTTAATGGAAAAAGAATACGCAAGTTTGTCAGGTGATCCCTTTAATTTCCCTTAAATAGATAATTATTAAGTTGAATGATATATGCAGACCGTGACATCTCAGGTTGCACTGGCCCTACACAAACGCTATAAAACAATCAGTCAAATTAAAGTATCAGAGTTGACAGTCACCCTTCTGTATCTACTCTACGTGTATAGGCAGCACAACAGAAACACGAGAAAGTATCCCCTATATGCATGACAATCATAACAAATTAAATTGATTTATAATTAGTTATTTATTATAAACATCTTTTATAAATACCGATGGTGGCAACCCATAACTTCCCTTTTTATTTAGTCAATGTTATACTTTCGTTGCTAAGCCATGTAAAAGCTTTTTTAACTTCACTTACGAGTAGGTATCTGGGATCACCGAATTCCCACCTGGTAATACATATCATCATATTATCCTAAGTCATTGTCTACCTAATTAATTTGAAAAAGTGTAGAGCCATGAAGAATATTGTAATATAAGTAGGTAGAGCGCATTTTGCCGAAGTGTTTTGTAATTTACCCTATAAGTAGGTATGTATTACGAATAGATAGGTACATAATATACATAATAGGTATTTTGCCTGTGCCTAATATTCTACAGAATCAGTCGGTTCCTAATTAGTAATATTACATGTAATTTCATCACTTATGTAGGTATAATAGCAAATAACATTCAAGAGTCATACCGTAATAATGGAAGACGTCTTTAGGCGTCCATAATAGTCTTACACCTTCTTAAGAATTCCTGTATAAAAATAACAAATGAAGGATTCTCACCATGTTTGCTTTCATCATCATCGTCTATCGTCAGCTCCCGCTTGCAGTGCGAGGGCACCGGCGAGACGAGCCAGTTGCGCGGCTTCTTGGCGGGCGGCACCTTCTCCTCCAGCGCCGTGATGTCCACCTCCACGTCGTCCGCGTCGTCCGGCTCCCCGGGCTCCGGCGGCGGCGCGGGCGCCTCGCCACCCTCCAGCGACTTGCTCACAAAGTCCGCCAGCCGCTCCATCACCATTACTGCCGAGAGCACGCGTCGCCGCGCGCGGCCATCACTCGCCACGCTCTACGGACTACGGACCGCCGGACACGTCTACACGCCCACACCTCCTCACTACGACACCAACACTGCAACAACTACTGCTGTCCCAACAGCTTTAAGGTCCAAATTAGATCGAGCCGTCATCAAAGGCGGCGTTGCAGACCCCGCCTAGAACTCGCGCACGCGCCCGCCCTACCCGTGGCGTGGCGGCGGCACTGAGCGACCGTTCGGCGGATAATACACGCCTACATTATCGTTATACTGCAGATGAATTTTTAATATAGTCCTCTCTGATGGCCGTGTGAGAAGTGTGCATGAGTGCTGGACGTTGCGTGGATATGCTAGTGTACAGATTGGTCGGGTTTTGTGTTAAAACAGCAAGTAAGTTTTAAAATAATTTATTTACGTATCTAATCAACATGCATTCTGTACAGAATAAGCGCGTGAGTTTTTAAAAACAACAATAGTAATCTAAATATAATAAATTAACAATACAATCTAAACTCTAAAATAGATCTACAACTCATTAAATAAATCTAAGGATTAACAATGATTAAAATATAAAGTTGCTGTGGTTTAATTACCCCTATTTTGAATCTACATACTTAGCAAACCGAATTACCTACCCAATAACCAACTCTGGTATTTATGTTGTTACGTTTTGGTAAAGCCAATAACAATCGATTCAATAGTCTTTCCATTACATAGTTGGCTCGGCTAGCTGCGATCGTATTAATTACCGCAATGCCACAAAACCTAGAGTGCTTGGACGATGGACTTGGCATCCGCCAAGTTACGTATAACTTACCTATCTGTATCTGTAGTTCTCAGGAGCGATTCAACGCTATATAATAGCAGCAGTGATACCAAATCCTAGACGGAACTTATCGTTGGGGTGGTTGAGGAGGGCCGAGACAGCGCAAGCCAGCTGGGCTCGCTTGCCGCCCAGCGCGCGCTGCAGCGTGGCACCCACCAGCCCGTCAGAGTCGGCAGAGCCTCGCACCGTCCACTCGTCCGACCGCCACTCGTACGCCAGCGTCGCCACCGCCCGTCGGATGGCGAAACCCACCTGTAGTTGGTACGAATACAACATCATCAGCCTCCAAACGTCCACTGCTCGACATAGATCTCCCCAATGACAATTGTCATTTGGGGATTTCCCTTCATGCCCACCATTGGCAGGCGGAATGGTGACAGCAATACCTAAGTTATTTTGTACTGAGATAAACGGTGCTGTCCGTTCCCTGATATTCTCCGTCTTCTACGACACCCAGGAAATGTGATCGGCTGGTCCTAATCTAAATCCTGAAACCATATCCGATGGAGAAAAAGGAATAAAACCTACTAAAAAAAATTGTAAAGAAACAGCATTCTACTTACAAATTTAAACTTAGGTATTCTTGATTTCATCATCATCAGCCTATTGCAGTATACTGCTGGACATAGACCTCTCCAGTTGTTCGCCACTTAGGATAAACACCTGGAGGATATGTACCCGCCTGCCACCGTCCCCCCCGTTCGGGGAATCACCACGCTCTGGGCAGGCGGGTTGGCGATCTCAGGGCGTAGCTGCTGGCCGTCATCGGTCTGTGGTATTTATTTAGCTACGTCTTCAATTATGGGGTTATACCGCCACCAATCGGTTGCCGGCGCCTCATTTGTTATTCCGCAGGATGCACCACGGGCAGGGGAGGTTGGCTTGGAGCGAAAAGATGATAGGCCGCGGTACCTCGGTAGTATTCTACGCCACATACCGCAGGGCACGGCCCAGCTGCGCTCTACTAACTCTAACCTAACGCCGCTACTGATATGTGGCTTAAACGACTCTGACCTCAAGCATTGCGGCGACGGTGAGGTAGGGCTTGATGGCGCGCGCGTAGCACAGGTCCAGGCCGCGGTTGCCGAGCGTGGCGCTGACGGACTGCTCCTCGTTGGCCCAGCGGCCGGCGCCCGACGCGGAGCTCAGCTCCACCGTGTGCCCGCGCGCTACTATCTCCGCGCCCAGAGATATTTGCTCGGTGATCGCCTGTAGGTACGATTTTGCATAATAAGTATACTTTCTTCAGTGGCGTACCTATCTACTGGATGGCATATCGGCAAAATGCCACGGGCCCCTAGCCGTAAGAGGCCCATCAGAGGAGAATCCAAACTCCCAACATTTATTATTACACATTTAGTGAAAATCCGATGAATTTGCCGATGAAAATTACGGGCTTCGAATGGTATAGTTACGCCACTGATTTTCTTCATCATTCATCATCATCAGCCTGCAAACTTCCACTGCTCCTCAAGGGGAGGCCTCCCTGACAATTGTCATTTGGTGGAATTTGCTTTAGTCACCACGCTTGGCAGGAAGGTTGGTAACCACAGTCGGTTGTTGTCATTTTGTACCCTTGAAAACGCTGCTGCCCGTTTCCTGATTATTATATTATATTGCCTTAGTCGTCTTCTACGACACCCACGAGATGAAATGGGGTCCTACTTATTCTAAATCCGGAAACCACACGGACCTATATATTTATTTACTAACTTAATAGTGGTATTAAGGTATGAGCATTAGTGTTGTTCCGAAATATTCGTATGCTGTCCTCATACATAATACACAGAGGTAATTTCTTAGACTGACCTTATTTTTAAACAATGGCACTATACCACAAGACATTGTGCTTGTTTAAGAATACAATTACCTACAGTATAACTTTTTGTTAGAACTTTCTAATTATGTGTTTCTTAGCTAAATTTCAAAACAAGCTCCTTATAACTACTTCTAGTACTTCCAGTAATAAACTAATCTGAGTGTAGGCATATATCTAAGTAGGTATATAATTGATAAAGTTCATACCTGTAAGTAATGTAGAGCGATAAACTCTCGATTCACCGCGATTATTGAAGCCGTGACACTACCGAAGTAGGCATCAAAAATGCTCTCGAAACTGTAAAATTCGGCATCAGCTATTTGAGCCACCACCGTGGCCCGCGTGCCCTGCGTGGGGCCCACGCGCACCTCGCAGCTCATCTGTCCTCCCGGCGCAGCTTCCATCACAAAGTACGGCAACCCAGTCGGCTTGCTCTTGTCAACATAAGACAAAAGCAGCTTGTATCCTCCCGGCGATACAGAGCTGAACGACAATGAGTGCCCCAAAATCCAATTGTTCTGCGAGTTCTGCTTGACAGACACACTTGCACCCTCGAAGCATTGTGGAAGCCTATAACGCGCAGCGTTATGTATGTACCGCAGGAGACCTGGGTTGGTCGCCCCTGCGGGTAAGTCTTCGGGGTCTTTGTCGCAGACTCTCCCGGTCCGAGAGCCGGTGACTCCTGCCCCTGTCTTGCCGCGGTCGCCGGCAGTGCACTTGGCACTCTCTGACACCGTACAAGCACATTTCCCTCTCGCTTGCGCGTCTCCTGCGGCCCTTTTGTCCTGCGCGGTATCACCTCTGGGTGAACTGCATTTGGAATCTGGATTTGAGTTACTTTTCGCGTAGAGAGTTTCAAAGAGGCCTAGTTTGAACAAGTTGGATAAAGACACTGAGGTCTTGTTACGATCTTGTTTATTCATTTTGTGCAATATTATTGAAAATTATGAGTGAGAACACTGGCTGTAGCGTCTGTCTGTGACTATTGTATCTGCAGATCGAAAGTAATTGTCAAATCTCTTGACACGTTAAAGTGTTTTTAAAAATAGAATTATGGCAGTAATATGCCGATGTTGTGTAGAGGTTGTATGTAGTTATAAATACCTACATTAACTAAAATATTAATAGGCCTAATCTATGACCTACATAAAAAACGTTATACCTACCTACTGTTCGGATTCGAAGCACAGTATCCGGGTCGTCTCAAGGGGCGAAAAATTCTAACCACTGGTAGATAGGCTGAGAGTAGGTAGGTACTAAAAGCGGTGCGCCTGATACGGTGCACGTGTACCTCATCAACATCATCATCGGAGCATTATTACCGGTTGCGTTCGAAGGCCGTGTCTCGGAGGCAGGAGTCCACTTTCGTCAAAGTTCGTGTTTCCACATAAAAAGTATTCTCCCAATGTTTTAAAAAAATATTATCAACTCCAGAAGGAACAATTTAAAAAACATACTTAGGTACCTACATAATAGTACAGAAAACCTTCAAGGTGATTATACTCTTCAGCTGAATGCTTAGCTTTACAACTGCAGGGCAAAAACCTTTCTCGTCGTCCAGCGGCAAAACTGAGCAACAACCATATAAAAAACCTAATAAAAACATATTTAATAGATTTTAATACATATTTTGTTCCTGTTTCACATGAAGTGAAACCAATAAAGGCTTATTAAGGAATTTATTGTGAGTAAATAGCGGAGTAGGATTTGCTCCGTGGGAGTAGGTATGGGTACCTACCTAAGTTTCAGTATCTTTTATTATTCGTGATTGTTAATTAATTCTGCATACGTGCCCTACACTCACTGGATAGCATTTGTTTTTAGGGTTCCGTAGCCAAAATGGCAAAAACGGGACCCTTATAGATTCGTCATGTCTGTCTGTCTGTCTGTCTGTCCGTCCGTATGTCACATCCAGTTTATTCCGAAACTATAAGAGCTATATTATTAAAATTTGGTACGTAGATGTATTCTGTTAACCGCATTAAGATTTTAAAGTAAAATCAGAAAAAAATCCAAATTTTTTTGGGGTTCCCCATACATGGAACTGAAACTGAAAAAATTTTTTTTCATCAATCCCATACGTGTGGGGTATCTATCGATAGGTATTTGAAAATGATATTGAGGTTTCTAACATAATTTTTTTCTCAGATGAAGAGTTTGCGCGAGAGACTCTTCCAAAGTGGTAAAATGTGTGTCCCCTCCCCCGTAACTTCTAAAATATGGGCACTATAAAACTGAAAAAAATATATGATGTGTATTACTATGTAAACTACTAACGAAATTAGTTTTAATGAAATCTAGACAGTAGTTTTTTTTTAAACATCATAAATCAAATTACCAAATTTTTTCATTCAATCAGTGGTACGGAACCCTACGTGCGCGAGTCTGACTCGCACTTGGCCGGTTTTTTTGCTATTTTTAAGGTACAGACATAATATGACCTTTGAGCACCGTTTTATAACGCGCGTAGGTCTTGCTGATTCAATACTGACTCACGTTTCATCCCGTGCCATTACCGGGTTAAATGGAATGAAAATCGGATGTGTGAACGATGTGAGTTTGTTTTATTGAAGCTCACTTGAATTCACTAGATGATCGCGTGTAGGTACATGCCGAAACGACACTAGGTACATAAACTTATGGCGCTCATAGTATGGCGTGAGCGCCTCGAGGCCGCCCCGTGGGGGCGCCGCACCACTCAGGCCATTGGCCCCATCTTGGAAGAGTGAATGCGGCGCCCCCATGGGATGGTGACGTACCGGCTGACCCAGGTCCTCACGGGACATGGATGTTTCGGCCGATACTTATGGAGGATTAGGCGAGAGCCTGATCCTCTATGCCATCACTGCGATAGTGGCTCGCAGGACACGGCTTCGGCATTGCCCTGCCTGGGCCAATGAGCGCTCCGTCCTCGTCACTGTCGTACAGGACCTCGATGACGGCGTCGAAGAGAACTGGCGAGCGATGCTCGCATTCTGCGAGACAGTGATCTCGCAGAAGGAGGCGGCGGAAAGAGAGCGTGAGGCTGCGGTAGACGCGCCCGCTCTACGCCGCCCCCGGCCCGGGCGTCGCCGGAGGGCATACAACGCATCGTATGCCCTCACAGCCTCTCCTTCGTGCCCCGAGTGGTGAGTGCGGGGGCGCGATCCACTCATAGGGGCGTAACGGTGTGGTGGGTGCAGAGACCTTTGCACGAGATCCGCAGGCAGGGGCAGGGGTATTTGCCCTCCTCGGACCAGGAGTGCCGGCCGCTTATCATCTGCGGCTGGCCAGGGCAGGCAGGGATGTGGCCGTATGCTTCGGCGCTACCCGTGTATAGGTATGCGAGCACAGTGTGCGAGCGATGGATGACAGTTTTGCATGGAAGTAGGTATTATGTAGGTACGTAGTACATAAACGGCATGGAAGTACTACGTAATTCCATGCAGTTTTGAAAAAGCGCGGGCACAGTGCCCACAGCATGGAAGTAAAGCAGTTATTACACGACCCTAAATTCAGGGCACTGAATACCGGGTGGGCGGGGACCCTATATAGTTAGTGTGGCGCTTATCACACTACACTGAAAATCGGTCCCTAAATCAGTTGTTATGCGATAAATCGCCCTTAATGTTATTACGTTACGCGATAGGCAGAGCGGTCAGGTAGCTAGGCAGCCCGATCGCCCTAATCGGGACCCTTACCCTAAATCTTATTAGACCACCCTTATTCAGAGTTAGGGTCCCTGAATTTAGGGTGGTGTAATAAGGCTTTAAGTATGCACTATAATGGACCTGAAATCTGCAAAATGCAGATGAAATCTTGCAAATCTGCAGATGAAATCTTGCAAAATTATATTCACAATATTATTTTAAGTTGGCAATTTATCTTAACTAAGTCCAATTACGTCAAAGCGACATCCAACATGGCGTACAGCGTTTTCACCAAATTAAAGACAGATTAAAAAACATGAATTTTAAAATGGAAATATTAAATTTATTTTTCACTTTTAAGAATTGATATTTTTATTCTTTGTTTACTTTTTCATGATCTATCATAAAAACATAATTTTAGTTTTTTTTTATTTATAGGGTGGAATAGCCTATTGATCCTAAAAGGCATACATTCAATTCCAAGCCAGAGCAGTAAATAAACTAAAAAAGTTTGTGGGGACTTTTCTTTCGTATCGTAGGAAATTTTGTGATTCATAGTAATAAAATTAAAGCTGTTATTTATTTATAAGAGACCGTAGGTAATATAGTTTTTATTTAACCTAAGTATGTTAAAGAAGGAGTAAATGGTGCACCATTGATATCTCTTAGAGATTCCTTCGTTTATTTGTTGCCCAACTTTCCTGTTTTGTTGATTGAAGTGTGCCTTTGTGATGGAGACAGTAAGTAGCAAAATATTTGAGATCTTTCGGCTACTTAAGTCTGATGCTGTTCCAAAACCGCCTCGGCAGACAGATGCGGAGCCCGTGCCACCAAAGGATCATAGGACCGAATCGGAAGTAAATAATGATCCCGCAGATGAAAGTGAACACGAAGAAATAATCTTTAATGAAGACGATTTTATTAAGGATGAAGACGATGTTAAAGCAGATGAGACACCAAAGTTTAAGTTTCCGTTCAATTCTAAGAAAGGCAAAGGCGACCCTAAAGACCCAAAAAAGCCTTCCAAGGGTGACAAAAAAGGAAGCTTCAGCTCTGTCAACACTCAAGGTAAAACAAACAATGTGTAAAGTACAATACAAACACAATCATGTTCTATTTCAATAACCTGCCTGTTATGTTGATGAGAGCATTTACATGCTGGTATTTTACTGTTTAAAGCGAATTTATGGGGTTTTTATAATCTTCACAACCATGAGTTTGCTCTTGAGTTTCTTTTGTTGTAAGTTTCTAATCTTGCTTGATAGCCTTATCATTATACCTAGTATTAACGGTTTATATATTTACTAGCTGCTGCCCGCGGCTTTGCCCGCATGAATATTTGTATAAAACATAGCCTATATGTTATTCCAATGTATAAGCTATATTACTGTAAAGTTTCATTAAAATCCGTTCAGTAATTAATGCGTGAAAGAGGAACAAACATCCATCCATCTATCCATCTAAACAAACTTTCGCATTTATAATTTTAGTAGGATAGTTACACAGTGGTTAGTACATTCTGTAGTACTACAGTCTATGACTGGGTGTCTATTCGGCAGTCAGAATAAATACAAGGAACTAGGAGCTCATTGGCAACATGGTTGTTTTGTTTCTTACCTTTGTGTTTTATGTCCTACTAGCTGCTGCTCGCGGCTCTGCCCGCGTGAACATTCGTATAAAACATAGCCTATGTGTTAATCTGATGTACAAACTATATTCCTGTAAAGTTTCATTAAAATCCGTTCAGTAGTTTTTGTGTGAAAGTGGAAGAAACATCCATCCATCTATCCAAACAAACTTTCGCGTTTATAATATTAGTAGGATTAGTAGGATGTATGTACTAGTACATCATAAGAGTCACTAAGTAGATAAAATTTTAGTAACTGAGCATCAGCCATATAACAATATAAGCAATTATTATCAAACATGCCAAGAAAATGTTTGATTTAATCACCTTTCAAACAAAAAAAAACTATCAAAACTACTTTAATCTTCATCAGTTCACCTACACAGAGACACACAGAAGGAGATCGACAAAACACATTGAAACTTATAACTTAAGGGCCTTAAGTTTTATTCATTGCTTTTTCTAAAGAACAATTTAACCGATATCCATGTGTGTGATGCGACCAATAGGTACAGCTAGTAGGTAATATTGTTTAATAAATATGTATTTGCTCCCATTACAGCTACAGGTCCGGTTTTCAATATTGTGAACGCTTCAGGCGTCCAAGTTGGTAGCAACCATGTGTACTATATGTCTGGTGCGAAGAAAACAAATAATGAGAATGACAATGCCGATAACATTAAGAAAGACAACTTAATTACACTTTTAATGGAATCTACTGAGGAGGTCAGTTTTTATTTGTTTTTTGGAAACCTTTGCAACATTTTTTTAAGAACAAGATGAGTATGGAGACAATAAATGACACGGCCATCTCCTGTGACAGGACTGTACAAAGTTTGTGTTAATGCTACAAATACATACTACAGCAGAATAGTATGTATTGTACAGCAGGCAGGGGTGTGGTCGTATGCTTCTTCGCTACCCTAGTTTCTGCAAATTGCTGCCCACTGGCGACACAGGGGGGTTTAGTGTATATGCCCTTCCATTTCGGGAGGTGTGGGTCCCACACACCATGCTGACTTCCCCCAGAGGGCGGTGGGAAAATGCATAATGCGTTCCCCTCTAAAAAAAAGGATGTTGTACAGGTCCTTTAAAATAAAAGTATGTAATTACCATTAATTGTTCCTGCTATTTATTTGCTTTTTCATATAATTTGCATCTCTTTGTTTCAGCCTTCACACAAGTATATTAACTTCATAGCTAATAATTTAGGCTTAAATTGGCACTCTATATTTTTGGAGCTGGGATATTTGAAGGGGAGAATTGTAACCTTAGAAGCAGAGAAAGGGATCACTGAGGTATGAAACATTAAATGTTATCTTATTCATTTATTTTTATTAAACTGATACTGAGTCTTGTTGTTATATTGATGGAATTGAACTGGTTGGTTGATAAATGAGTTGATAAGATTGCATTTTTTCAATAGGCTCGCTACAAACTGCTCCGTGAATGGGTTGACAATGAAGAAGGAACTCTGGGCAGACTAGCTACGGTGCTTTGGGAGGAAGGTGAAAGGCAAATCGTCCGAGAATTGTCTTTAATTTACAAAGAGAACAAAATGTAACTCTTTATAAATACTAGCATTTTCATGAATATTATTGTGAAATATTTTTCTCATTGCTCAAAGGTATGCTCTAGCTGATGCTATAGGCAGCAACATGTATTTAAATAAAAATACATTAAGCTATAATTTTTACTATGAATGTCCAATAAGGGCTTGTATACAAAACTGTGATGCTGCACTGTAAAAATTTACGAGCTTCAACTTGCAAGCAATCTTGTGAATTGATCTCGTCGTTTTTTGTGTGTGAGTGAGCATTCATTTCATGACCTTGTTTTCAAAATACGTTCAGTATGGTTGACCATTGACCAAAGATTGATGGCCCGTATTGTGCAATCACATTGCATCAATTCGTAATGCATTTTTCAGCGTCGCGTATACGCATTGCGAATTTGCGATGCATCGTAGTTTTGTGTACACACCCTAATGTAAGTCATTCTTATCACACTATTGTTAAATTTATAAGGTAATACTTAACTTCAAGCATAATATTATGTAGTTGTACAAATTCTATTTTGTTTGATAAGAAATTGAAACATGAAAAAGTTAAAGATATTTTTATAATGTAAATAGTATTATCTATGAGAATTTATGATGACATGCAAAGCATTAATGATTCCAATTCGTTATTTCATCACAATGAAACACTTCATCACACTTGTATATATTTTAAGCTTCTGTTGTTGTTTATTTTGGTTCTAAATCTACTTATCTCTTTTCATCGTAGGAGAATAGGTCACCCACTAAGGTCTTGTTAAAGGAGTGGGGTGTAAGTTTTCTTATCACGTGACATATATATGTATATCTTCAAGATATCTTTAAAATAACAAATTGTTGGCTTGGGAATCATGCATCTTCTACGGTATTTTATAATATGTTGGTGTATCATGATACGATAAAAAATGTTAGAACCTATCAATAGATTTATTAGGTACTTAATTCAGCCCCGGATCTACGATTTTTTCGAACCGGGGCAAGAACTTGATATAGCCCCCCCCCCCCCCCCCCCTCGTGAGCGTTTGATTAACACTAATATATAATAGGTGTCATTTTTTGTGATCTAAAGAATACTCTTTAATAAATTTGTACTCTTTATTATCTATTAGTTAATAACTTTTTCTTTGGTGTGACATCAAATTAAATATAGCAATCATATAACAAGGCAACCGATTTATAATCAAGACATTTTTTCAATGTTTCTCATCGTTTTTTTTTCTCTCTTATCTTACTACAGCTTGACACAGCGCGGCAGCGTGCTTTCTTTTCCGCGAAAGAATCTATTAGCTCATCAAAGTCCGTCTCAAAGGCAGTTTTATTTTCAATGGCTAGAATCGCGAGGCCAGATAAACGTTCTTGACTCATTGTTGAACGCAGATAGGTTTTAATTATATTCAGTTTGCTAAAACTACGCGAACAATTTGCTACATAATAAATTTGCTAAAATATTTTTAAACTGATACACGCACTTGTATTTTTAACATATTATATTACTAGTGGTCCGCCCTCGCTTCGCTTCGGTAACAGAGTTACATATATTATTATTATACACATAAACCTTACTCTTAACACTCTATCTAATAAAAAAAACCGCACGGAAATGGGTTGCGTATTTTTTAAGATTTAAGCGTACAAAGGGATATAGAGACAGAAAATGCGACTTTGTTTTATACTATGTAGTGATGATTTTGGCGCCCTCTGAAACTGCCGCCCGGGGCAGGTGCCCCGGTTTGCCCCCCCCTAGATCCGGGGCTGACTTAATTGTCTTGAATAATGTGATATATAAAAATGTTTTAAATTTTGTAGGTAGTATTTTTGTATAATATACACATCATAATAATATTAAGACAAACCTTTTGGAACAATATAATTAAATTATATACTAGTCATTGGTAAGATAATTTTATATCTTGCTTGAAATTATGTACAGTATAGGTTCTACTCATGGCACGTTTAACAAGATTCCATAATAATGCCGTTTAACTTAAAATTAATTATTTAGAATCGATTAAGGTATGGTGTCATTATGACATATTTGGTGTTTATTAACTAATGGCATTTTACTGCTATGTATTTTAATTAAATCTTACATTATTGATAATAACGTGAATATTTCTTATGGGTCAGTGCATTGTGCTACTTTACAAATATGAATTTGAACAAATACCTATAGGTATGTCATAATAATTAGGAATAAATAATCTACATTTTTTAAATAGTAATAAAAAAATTACATTATCACACAAAATGTCACAGTTGCAATGGGGACTCTATAGTGTAAGAATTCTACGCTTAAAAGTTAGTGTAGCATTGATCTCGGAAATGTCAATAAGGCGTATGCTGAAACGCTGCTTGCAGTTCATCAGAGGCGAGTTACGTAAGCTGGGGAGCAGGCACTTGCAATGCAGAAATGCGTTGCAACTGCCCTGTACTATGCTGGGCTGCGCTATCGTAGTGTAGTCGCCTACGACAGCATGCGTTTAGCCTCAATGTTTTAACAAGCACTGAACTTCCGTTCTATTACATTTTACACAAATACTTATGTTGGCCCCCATTTCATCCCGCCGACATTTTGTTGGATAGTGCCTTAGGAATGTGATCAAGTTAGGCTACATCGCTTTTTAGTTTTTATACAAAGAAACGCATAATATAATGATGATTTAATTTTGTTAAATAAACATATTTTATGAAATAATCTTTTTAATTAGGAAACCTGTCCACATAATTAGGTTCGGAAAGTAATTTAGGTAAATGCTAACGTATCTCATAAGGGGCTCCGCAGACGACAGACTTTTTGTGCGATAGAGTCTGCATAGGAGACATTTAAAAAGAGCATCTAGGTCCCTACAGCTCTGTCGACAGAATGATAGAAGATGTTCGTTGAGTCTGTGAAATATCCGCGACAGATTTTTGCGTTTCTGCATATAATTGCATCACAGACTAAAAAGTGCGTCACGGATAGTCTGTCGTCTGCGCAGCCCCTAAAAAGCCGTATTTTTTTGAAAGACAGCAAGGCTTGCCCTTAATTTGTTAATTTTTAAGGGTCGGAATTTAATGTTATTTGTAGTGGTCCAAGAAGAGATAGACATTTCTTATTTCTTTAAATCGTTTTTCACTTGACAAATCAATTCGCGAACATCATAGTTTGGAAATGTCTTTTCAAAGCGGTTTATGCCATTAAATAACAATTATTTTATTGATAGCTATGTTTCAAGTAGCGCAAACATAGAGAATGTTCAATGACAAGATTTACAAGTGAAAAACGGTCTTTACGTAATAATAAGAGGGCAGGTCATTGCTGATGTTATGGCCATGTCGGTAATTTTATTGATAAGACATGATATACCTAACAACAACGAACTAATTATCAACACATTTACTTCTATGGCTTCGTTGTAGAATGTCCGTTTCGCAAAATGTCGGGGGAATTGTGAAACCCTTTGAATAAAATATTCTATGAAAATCAAAAAATTAAAGTCCTGTAAAATGGTCTCGATGTAGATATAATAGCTATCGCCGGGAGTCGTTATTTAGTCGTAATCAAACTACTCCAGGAGACACTTCTAAACCTGGGCCCTTACAATAAAGATAGTTTGATGGACGGATCAGGTGTTTTTGCATCGTAAATCCCCCTATGTTCGTATATACCAGCTAAATCCATGAAGATCGATGTTAACGGATCAGCAATCGTTGTTTGTTTATTATGGTATGACAACACGATCCGTCCATCGAACGATCGTATTGTTTGTTCGATTGTTAGTAGGGCCTCTGATTGTCTACAGTTATGTAACTACGTTCGTCGAGGCCTCACTTGCATGCAGGGGGTAAAATAAAGAACAATGAATTTGGAAAAGAACGCACTGTAACTACGTTCGTATTTAAATTAAGTATGTTAAAGTGTAGATAACTGCACGACAGCTGTTCTTATAATAATGTAAACGAGTTCGATATCAGTAGCCGGTCGCTTCTCTCTGCGAGTGAACGCTCTTTGAACTCTACTAAAAACTCTAAAATGCCGATTCCCGACAGGAAAGGGCTAGAAGTGGTAGCTCTGGACGTCAGGGATGTCAGGTTCCCCACGTCTCTGGGCGGGCACGGCTCTGATGCATTAGTAAGTTGCCAGCAATCTACATGTTATTTCGAGCGGTTTAGGTATGTACTTTCGGATATTTGTTTTTTCATTTATTTGCACTCAATGCAGTCGGTATCAAGTAGGTACAGTCAACAGCTAGTTAACTTACAATTTTTTTTTGTCCTATTACCTAACATTAAGACCTCGCGACCGCTTACCTACCATCAGGTGGAGTGACGTCATCCTGAACGAAAAAATTGTTATCGATATTCGACTTCACTGCACTTGGTCGAAATTCGGGTGTAAAATTTTACATTATGTATTTGCACTCTTCTTTAGATTACTAACATTTACCTGTAACGGGTAACCGGTGTTCGGGTATTTTAATTACCTAACTACCTAGGCCCTTTGTGGCGGTCGCGCCATTAGTGCATTAGCCATTAGTCTAGCAAATGATTAAATTATATCGACTGCTTAGAATATGTGTTATTATTCTAAGATCGACTGTACATATCACGAAATTCAGTGTCATTGAATTTTATTATTTTGCATCTTGCCTCGTAAATAGGATAGATAAGAATACCTACTGTATTTCAAACATACTTGCGCTTTTATCCCTCAACACTCTACTATGCATATCCTCGTACCTACCTACCTACTGATAAGTTGGGTAGACAAAGTTTGTATGCATAATACGGAGACAGACAAACACATCTCATTGAATTTATTCAGCTGTGGGAAAACAAAAGAATATCTATAAATAAGTTTATCAGCGTGGCGGTCAAATATGTCGCAGGCTAGTGTAAATACTTATATAAATACCTGCTTACACTTATGAGCGAATTAGTATTAGGGTTTGACAGATGCTTAGTGATGTAACGAAGCGCTTGACGTCTCGCATTTGCGACTTTAAACCGTAATCTTCAAGCGAGAAGGTATAATTTCGAAGTGGCGAATATCCTACCCGCTGTCAGATATAATGCCACTAAAATGAGGAGATTGCGCTCACCGCAGTCACTCGAGTGGTTATTACAGGCCGGGTGAGAGACGCGACGTCGTCACCGCAAGCACTCAGCGTGTTCGCTATTGGCCTTTGAAAAGCCTGAGTCAGCTTACCTACTCACTGTCACCGCGGCCCGCTAGCCAAACATGCACTCTGGCTCTACTGGGCTCAGCTTGAATCCCTGCAACGGCCTTATAGTAGTTATTACACGACCCTAAATTCAGGGCACTGAATACCAGGTGGGCGGGGACCCTAGTTAGTGTGGCGCTTATCACAATACACTGAATATCGGTCCCTAAATCAGTTGATATGCGATAATCGCCCTTAATGTTATTACGTTACGCGATAGGCAGAGCGGTCAGGTAGCTAGGCAGCCCGATCGCCCTAAATCGGGACCCTTACCCTAAATCTTATTAGACCACCCTTATTCAGAGTTAGGGTCCCTGAATTTAGGGTGGTGTAATAAGGCTTTATCTACTTATTTGCAGCAAACCGACCCAAATTATTCGTGCGCTTACGTCACGTTGGTGACGGGTAACGGGAGGCGCGGCTACGGGCTCACGTTCACGGTCGGCCGCGGCACCGAGGTCGTGGTGCTGGCTGTACGCTCCATGAAGAAGTTCCTGCTCGGCAAGAACGCTGCTGACATTTACGCTGACTTCGCTGGCTTCTGGCGCACTCTCACCAATGACTCGCAGATGAGATGGGTAATTAAATTTCAAATTTGTACATTATTATTAGTATGAAAAGACTCCGCGCGTTTCGCCTGTAGGTACTATTAAGTATACCTAGGTAGGTAACAACTATAATAGTAGGCACAGGCAAAATAAGGTTCTTCAAAACCACTTAATGATGTATGTAGGTAATTCTGTGAATCGAAGTCCTATTTACTACTACATAATATTAATGCATATGGTGACCCGTATTTTGTTTCGTAGAGGTGCATTATGATTGTATATGGTGTGCATTTTTTAAAGTGTTGAGTAATATTTTTTCTAGATTGGACCTGATAAAGGAGTCGTCCATTTGGCTGCTGCGGCCATCCTCAACGCCCTGTGGGACCTCTGGGCCAGGCTGGAGGACAAGCCTCTCTGGCGCCTGCTAGTAGACATGGAACCAGAGGTGAATGGTTTAAGAAGTTCATATCCTTACTTACCCATAATCATGGACGTACTACGTCCATGCCCATAATATAATAACAGGTAGGTTGCTATACGTAATGAAAAAAAAAATAACAGACTGGCAGCTCCTATGAGCAGCCGGTCTATTAGGTATGTTTTTTTTCGTACTTACCTATGTAGGTAGCTGTACTACAGTCTGATATTAAGCTGACGACGAAGTCCAAAATATGTATTTAAGCAATATGTATCACGCTTAATTAGTGCAACGATCAATCACGCAATTACGGCCTTTGCTTTTTCGCTAAAAAATATCAATTTCATATGGACCCAATATTTCAAGATTATGGGGAAAGGGGAGGCAATTAAACAATACAACCTAATCTTATCTCAGCACCTACTTAACTAGGTATTATGTAGTTTACATAATTTTATGACTGATAAGATTCGAGATACATTTTAAATAAATAATCCGTAATCTGCTCTGTTTACCACAAAATATTTACTTATATTTGTTGATTACAGAATTGTTATCTTTATTTTAACAGGAGCTAGTTTCGACTATAGATTTTCGTTACATAACTGACGTTATCACTAAAGATGAGGCCATTCAACTGCTAAAAGAGAAGAAGACTGGTAAAGATGATAGAATTAAAGTTTTATTGGAAAAAGGCTACCCGGCATACACTACTCAAGTTGGTAAGATAACGTCCTATTACGATTATAATAGGTAGGTATTCCCTATTTTTAGGGTTCCGTACCTATATAAGATCAGTAGGATCATGTTGTCGGTCAACCCGTCTGTTTATCTGTCAAGACCCTTTTTCGGAATGCGTGGAGGTAGGTAATGTCGTATCGTGCTGGAATTTATACTAAATATTCAGATCTATTGCCGCATACAGCTGTGAAAAAGATACAGGCGTGTAAGCCGCAAATATTCGACAGTCACAACTGAATCAAATCAAAACTTACGGGGAACTTCCCGTGAAAACAGATTCTTGATTGGGACGAGGCAACGTCATATAACACAGATAGAGACCATTTGTTTTAGTTACGTCGTATAATAAATATTAAGTTTAATCATTTTAAACTTGGGTACTTCGGAACCCACGGTGCGCGAGTCCGACTCGCACTTGGCCCGTTTTTTTAGCTAGTTACCTATCTTCTTACAACATCTTGTACTTACATAATTTTCAGGTTGGATGGGGTACAGCGACGAAGTAGTAAAACAGCTATGCGAGAAATATTTGAAATTAGGTTTTACTCACTTCAAAGTCAAAGTTGGAACAACGATTGAAGACGACCTCCGACGATGCAGCGTGGTCAGGAATAGCATAGGCAATGATAACATACTAGTATGCACCTATTTATTTAAAAAGTAAACATAATACCATGTCTAATTACCTCGGGTCGACTTCGAAATTATCGATCGACACCAAACGTCCTAATTAAGTTTATTCGGAAAATAATACAAATTACCGCCCCATTTCTTCCCGTGGGTGTCGTAAGAGCGGACTAAGGCCGGTCACACACATTCGGAATTCCGATGTCCGCATCGGATTCCGATGTCCGCATTCCGAATTGAAATTCACGTTCGCAACAAGAATGCTCTACTTGCATACAAAGCGCTCCAGCATTTTATATGTAAGTAGAGCATTATTTCTGCAAATCTACCTAAATTTCAATTCGGAATTCCGTTAGGCCTAAAGGACTTGAGATGTCTGCTTCCCAGCAGCCGGTTTAGCCGCCTGGTTGGCGACCACCCTACACTCGGCTAAGTACCCGTAAAGCTGGCCATACACGCAAGGGTGTACCTGACAGGTTTGCCTAAGTAGGTCAACTGTTCACGTAAACCGGAGCGTATTATGTTACAGAACTGTGCAGGTTTACACCCTTGCGTGTATGGACAGGCTAAAGTGAGTTCGGTCGCATTGTAAGATCAGCCTTTCTAGTAGTGTATAGGTAGATATGAATATAGCAGAATGGGCGGTGCGGTGACAACTGACAGGTGATTGATTCGGTTACTTGTCCGTTGCTGCGACTCGGACCTTTTTATCAGGTTCTATCGCTATACTGCGCTTACTATACAAGAACTGAATATATACTAATATCTAACATATATAATATCATTAATATGTATAGGTAGGTAGATACGTATTATATATAGATGTCACCGGAAAATAGCAAGAATCGTAATTTGATCAATATCCTAGGTAGTTGATTAACTTCCGGAAAATAATAAACGGCAGTTGAAATGTATTATTTAACGTAGGTATGTATTTTAGTAAATTGATCATTTTACGGGGTCTTGCCGTAAAATCATCCGACGAAGGTAAGGTGAACGTTGATTGGTTCAATGGCTCACGTGGCGTTATCCCGGCAACCAATCAGGGAACAGTGTATCAATTTACGGGTAATAGTGCACCGTTAAATAGTACATTGAGCTATGATTGGCCCATTTGAGGATGATTTTACTTGTGTCAAAATCGTAAATTATTAAATGACTGTCAGGCTACCGTAAATTGATCAACTAACTGAAATACATTGCGTTAAATAATACATTTCAACTACCGTTTGATAGATTCCGAAAGTTAATCAACTACCTAGGAAATTGATCAACTTACGATTCTTGCTATTTTCCGGTGACATATACATACCTACTATATTCTAGATGGTGGATGCAAATCAAGCTTGGAGCGTAAATGAAGCGATCGATTGGATGATCAAACTGGCCCCACTGAAGCCGATGTGGATTGAGGAGCCCACGTCTCCTGACGACGTTCTGGGGCACGTTGCCATTTCTAAAGCACTGAAGTAAGCATTCGTATCTTTAGATAACTTACTAGTGTTAAAAGTAGCATAAAAATCTTTTTTGCAAATAGGGTGATAGATTCTCACCTAGGTTATATTTTTTAATTTAAAAAAGGCCCTTTCTATTACGAGAAGGTACAAGAAAGATCCCCGAACGTCAAGTAAACTAATTTAAAAATGCCAAATTACTTATTAGGGAATCTTATCTTTCGGCAGAACTAAGGCTACCAATTTCTATTCTAAGCAGGAGTCTATGGCCTTTTGAATTCACTAACCGTCATAGGCACGGAGCAAATACATTTGCTTCGTGGTCATAGGTCACCACTGTTCTATTGTATTTCCGCTATGATGACATGAGTAGTTCTACAGTGCTTTTAAGAAATAAGAAACTTTTATTACAAGGACATCACAACAACACATCGACTTTTCACAATGTCTTTTTCCTGTAGCTTGCTCGGATCCGGAAACATTGAATTAACGTCACATAAAACATTTGTATCAGGCTAATGTCAAATTTGAATGAAAATGCGGGAAATTTCCGAATGCGAGAGGAAATAGGCAGGCATTGTGAATGCTGTGGGGGTCCTTAAATGACGTTCATTGTAATTATCCGATTATTTTTTATAGTAGAGTTTAATATAAATACCTATTCCAGGCCATACGGCATCGGCGTCGCTACGGGCGAGATGTGCGCCAACCGCGTGATGTTCAAACAGTTCTTGCAGAGCGGTGGCATGCAGTACTGCCAGATAGACTCCGCCCGCATCGGCGGGATCAATGAGATCCTCTCTGTCTATCTCATGGCCGAAAAACTTAATGGTATGTATTAAATAATATTTAAACGGATGATGACAAGGTATGAAAATGAAGAAAATAATTAGTCCGTCTCTTAGATAATAAAAAAATATAAGACCCGTATTTTTTGTTTTGTCGAAATAACAAGAAAATACTTAGATATAGCGCATTAAAGTTACGGAGTGGGGGCTAACTACGTCACGTTAGAGTATATTTTGTACTCTAACGTGACGTCATGTGACATTTAAAATCAATGTATCTTCGTAAGTTTTTGAACAAGAGGCAAAATAAAAAATACGTATCCAATATTTTTCATTAATCTATCTGATGGACATTAAATTATTTTTTAGTCATCATCCCAATAAATGTCTATTATCCGCGTGGTACATCCGCGTCATACAATCTCCTATAATAAATAACCCAAGACATGCCACGCTGGGCCACACAGCGCCACCTAGCCCCAAACTAAGCCGAAGCTTGTACTATAGGTACTAGACAACTGATAAACTTACTTAGATACATTTTTTTTTGTAAATAAATACATATTATACATAGAAAACACCCAGACCAATACAAACAGATATGTTCATGAACACAAATGTTTGTACTGTGCGGGAATCGAACCCACGACCCTTGGCTCAGAGGGCAGAGGTCACTACCAAATGAGCCACCGAGCCTGTCCTATGGATCTTGTTTTCACTGCTTATTGTATATTTTTGTCTATTTACGATAAATTAGTAAACACGAAAACAGTTTTGATGCATTTTCCATCCTGTGGCTTAAAACAGCTAAGATTGTCTAATAACATTAAGACCGCCTCAATTGTGATGGTTTGTGCATTAAAAGTCTATTGACTTACAGTGAAAGTGTGCCCTCACGCTGGCGGCGTGGGTCTGTGCGAGATGGTGCAGCACCTTCAGTTTTGGGACTACGCGTGCGTCTCGGGCACCATGGACGGCCGGCTGGTGGAGTACGTCGACCAGCAGCACGAACACTTCTTCGACCCTTGCGTCGTAGAGAACGCACGATACATGGCGCCGAAGGTTTGTCCCTCCCGAAACCTATGGCATGCAGCCCTGACAACGTTTACGAGCCATCACCGTTACCACGACGGCGGCTAAACATCTGCCCGTGCACTTAGTAGCCTGGTTTCGGCAGCGAAGTCATCGTTGGAAGCCATAAAATCGCAATAAATAATATTTGTTTTTTTTTTATTACTGTTGGTGGCAGACGAGCAAGCTGCCCATCTGATGTTAAACGGTTACCGCCGCTCATAGACTCTGCAATACCAGGGGCACAGCTAAGCCGCAGCCTACCGTGGGGAAAGAGTTCTCTTTAGACCACGTTTGAAGGACAAGTCGTAGCGTAGTATTTTGACTGACACTAGCCAAAAGCGCAGAGATCGTTATACTGCGTGCCCATCGTTTTTTTCAAATGAATACGATGATTCCCAAGATGGCCTTCATCAGTAACCTGCAAACGTCCACTGCAGATATTATTCCCTCAGTCGTCTTCTACGACAACCACTGACTATGGTGGTCTTAGTCATCATCAAATACAACAGTTGTCATCAACATTTTACCTATCCTTTTAAATAAAAGCCACATTGTCCATACTAACGTAGTCATTAACTATGTATTACTAATCAAAATGAGTCGGTGTTACTTTAATCTAAATAAATTAATTGAATTTAATTAAACTATCGATATTCTAGTAAAAGTACCTACCTAAAGGTACAATAACCAGGTTAGATGCGAAGGCCTTATTAAGTTCCTTATGTGTGAAATGTGATGCTATTTTCAGTAAAGATGTTTATTATTTACAGGTGCCAGGGTACAGCACGCAATTTTTACCACAAACGCTAGAGAAGTACATCTACCCCAATGGAACAGAGTGGCAGAAGATGTTCATGGAGGGCATATTCCCGCCGCCCGACGAAGCTGAACTAGTCAATGTCAATTCGTAAACAACTCGTGTATCTACGTTTAATAATGTTTACTTTTTGCCTGTTAAAATACTATTTACCTACAATAAATATATTCCTACTAAAAAGACATGATCTTAAAATTTCTTTTGAACCTCAAATAAATTCAAAGCCATACTTTACTGACTTAACCATGGTATCCAGTCTTCATGATTTACATACAAAATCTACGCAAGTATTGCAATTTTCGTATGTGGTTAGAAAAGCTTCTCAGCTTAATTATTTGATGGAAAACGTTTAGGGGTATATGCAAAATCGAAAGCTAACTACACAGTTAGCTTATTCGATGTCTGTTATCACTGTCTGGGGAATTCAGGGCCGAATATACTTAAGACGGGGGATATCAGACTTATTTGCCCGGTAGGCACCTACCAGGGGACAGGCCAAAGTATGGGGTGTGTGCCTACCTATTAGTGTTTAACACATTCATGATATTTTGCATAATTTTTCATATTCGATAAGAAAGTCAATGAAGATGAGAATCTTGAATATTGGAGGTAAAAATAATTTTTAAATAGTCACATTAGTGCTTAGTCACGTTACCTTATAATCCTTATGCTAATATAAAAAAAATCCATCTTGAAAATGAACAAAATCTTTAATAGAGTACCTACCTAGCATAAATTATTTGGAAGGATTCCAAGGACAGCGAAGCCTTAATTAATAATAAGGTCCCCATATGTACCCTTTGGGTACGGAATCCTAAAAAGTACCTACCTATATCGACGGCGACAATTTTTCCATAGTGCGTCCTCGCAGAGCCGATGGAATGAATAACAAAATAACACTTATGATTATTGTCCCACAATCTCAGCGGTCGACAACGCGCGGCCCGTGAGCCTTAAGAATTAATAAAATGTAATTATGCTTATCATCTCAGAATTGTACAAATTCATAAAAAAAATTATTTTTCTTACAAATAAAATTAGTACTGACGACCTCGGTGCTTTAATGGTTAGAGCATTTAGTTATGAAATTCTTTTCGGCTAAAGCAGGGAAGACACGAAGGGGTGCAATATGGGAAGCCTCCTTGTGTGGCTGTCTGCTACTAATTTCCTTGGGATATTGGTACTTCACATCCACTTTGGGCGAGTGTGTAGAGTCTGCCTATGGCTCTTCTCTGGCGTTTCATTCATTTATTAACTAGGGATATTAGAAAGTTTGCTTTGCTCTGTGTGAATGATGTTTTAAATGTACCCATCATTAATTTGTGTAAAGCAGCGCTGCCCTGCCAAGACAAAACGCTGTAAGTTAACCAGGCCCGCCGTAAGCGGGCGTGCAAGGCGTGCAATGCACGCGGGCGGCGCATTCAGGGGGGCGGCATATCAGACAATCATCGACTAAAATTCAGACATTGTCACCTCACAATACTAAAAAGATTATCCTTATAAATAATAATATGATGAACGGCGCCCAAATATTTATTTTATATCGTAGCATTACATAGCGCCATCTATTGAAATTCATGAGAACAAACTTAATCCGTATCGTGCTCTATGCGAAATAGGGAAATCCCACAGATATCAGGGGAAATCCCCTTAAAACTAAATTCTCATTTCTTTGTTTTTATTTATTTAACACAAATGCGTAAGTGATGTGAGTGAACAACAAACTTCAATTATTTTGTTATAGCCCTAATGTGAGATCCGGAAACGGTCCAGGTTACTTAAAATTAATAATATTCTGTATATTATTGTAGTTTTTCACTGTACAGCTTTTTTTTAGGTTTTGTAACTACAAAACCTAGGTGTTTATAAAAATGTGAAAAAAAAATCTAACTAGATCTAACTAGATAGGGGCGGCACGATAGGAATTGGCACACCGGCGTTCAAACCGCTAGCGGCGGGCCTGAAGTTAACATACCTACTACAGTGTAATGTCGACTTACAGTGTTTTGGGCTTGGAGCGGTCGGTAAAAACATGTTTATTGCCTATGTATTAGGTGCTATTTGATCATATTTATTTAGTAAATTGAAATACAAATAAATGCTCTTTTGGGAAGTTATATATTAATTCGTACAACTTGCGGGCCGCGCGTTGGCAACCACTGACACTATGTGAAATTATTAGGTAATATTATGTTGTTCATTACATAATATGTAACCCGTTATTAAATCCGTTATCAAAGCCTTTATCAAACCCATTATCAAAGACGTTGTTTTCAACTCGTATTGACCCGTGTTGGTCGATCATTGATAACACTTCCTATAAAAACTCAAACGAGATGGTTATGGCGAACCATTTCGGCAGAACTTATAAGAGTATTTTAGTTACAAGTTAGTTCATTTGTTTTGCAGTTGCAAAATTAAAGGTCTGCCTTAGCTAATTCTACCAAAATATATTATTTTGTGATTTATACATACAGTGTACCTATCCACTTGTAAGAGGTAATTCTTTTAGTTTTTCTTTTTTAGACTGGCTCGGTGGCTTAATGACTGGCTCGGTGGCTCAATTGGTAGTGACCCCTGCCTTCTGAACCAAGGGTCGTGGGTTCGATTCCCACCCGGGACAAACATTCGTGTGATGAACACTTTTTTTTTATAAGGAAAGCTTTCAGGATGACCTCACTCCACCTGATGGTAAGCGGTCGTGAGGTCCAAAAGTTAGGTCGACAGGCACAATAGAACAAACCTTGTGATTGTTCCGTGTCTGGGTGTTTATATTTGTATTTAAATATTTATTTGTGGTACCTTCGTTGTTCTGATACCCATAACACAAGTGCTTAAGCTACTTACTTTGGGATTAGAGCAATGTATGTGATGTTGTCTGATATTTATTTTTTAATTATTATTATTTTTCGAAATGGTGACTAAACGTAAATAAGTGTACCTTATAGGTATACCTATAGAATACCTATAAATGAAACTCCTTTAGTATTCTTGTTATAGGTACCTACTATTCAATCCGCTACATTCCGCACAATTTTTCCCGGGGTCCGTGTTCCTGATAGATAGTATCTTCAGATTTTCCTTGCAAGACTGAATGGGTGTTGGTTGGGTGTGCGCTTAACATCAGTCGCTATACATTTACCTACTAATAAAAAATGATAACAGTATTCTAGTTTTTACCATAATCCATCAAACAGCATGAATTGCAATCCAAATAGTTTTAGGAAACTCCAACAGTTCATCAACTGGTAATCATAGTAGGTATAGTTCACAGGGAAAACCGAGTTGAATTGTCTGGTGCATTTATTTATCAGGCTATATTGTCAGGCTAACTGCCCGTTGACTTTGCTACGTCATCCTACCTGTAAATAATTCCTAAAGTTTAAAAAAAACGTATAAAAGTCTTTGACATCAGAAAGCATGTTCACCTACGACCAAACTAATACCTACTCTATTGTTCGGTATGTAGATTTTAAATTTTTACCTAAGGTACATTGACTTGATAATTCCGACGTAGTACCTACCTAGTTTATTTAATTATTTTTGTCTACAGATGCCATTACGCTGGGGAATCGTAAGTGCAGGCAAAATCTGCCACGATTTTGTGAATGCCTTTAATAGTTATCCTAATGTGGGAGACCAAGTAATCGCTGCGGTGGCGGCCAGGGACAAGACCAGGGCCACGGCTTTCGCCAAACTGCACAAAATTGGAAAGGTCTTTGATAACTATCAAGCACTGGCACAATCTAGTGATATTGGTAAGTAAATATTACAGAATTAAGTATGCATGGCAGGAACTTACGAGTATTTAGTTAAACACGAAACAACGCGCAAATTACGTAGCCGTACCATATGGAGATCGCCGACGTTGCATATCTATAACTCTGTAATTAAATATAATAAATGTCCATAGTGCATTTCCTATTGACCTCAAATTGTTTCCGATTCAATTTTGTAATATGTTTTTGTCAGTCTATAATCATACTTCGATTAGGTCTCATTATCTTAAATCTAACTAATTGTAATTTCTAATTTCTTTTATTAAATAATTTTCTAAGTTAATTTCGTTTTTTTTCTATCCTCCGACCGCAGCTAACGTATTTGGCGCAGTCGGTAGGATACTCGCGGGCCGGTTCGCGAGATCGGGAATAGCTTTCTATACGACTATATCGCGTCGCGAGTCGCCCGGGTGACTATCAAGTCCCGTCTACGAGTATCCGAATTCTACGGACCTGCTGCAGACCAGGAGGAGAATCCAAACTTCGATTCACAGAACCAGAAATGAAATTTATGTGAGTACACTTGAATTGTTCTCGTGTTGCTTCCTTCTATCCTAGTATAATCTTAACCTTCAAGATTTATCATCCTAGAGCCAATAGTACTCGGGAGTCTGATTCGAAGCAGGCTCGCCGGAATAGAGTAGATAACTATAGAGATTTAGATATAAAGTCAAATAGTAATTTAGATAAATTGCCTGGAAAAATGTCTCACGATGCTGATGCAATCTTTAAGGCTCTGCGCCTTGTCCCGGAATTTGACGGGAACCCTCACGTTCTAACAAGGTTTATCAATATATGTGACCAGTTGGCTGCAAAGTTTTTAAGCAGCGATCCAGGAAGTGAATTTTCTAATTCGTGTTTGTTAAATGGCATACTTAATAAGATTACAGGTAGCGCTGCATGTACAATTAATTCCAACGGGTTACCCGAAAGTTGGCTAGGCATTCGAACTTCTTTAATTAATAATTTTTCGGATCAGCGGGATGAGACGGCCTTATACAATGACCTCTCTTTGGCCATGCAAGGCAACAAAACGCCTCAAGAGTTTTATGACCATTGCCAAACTTTATTTAGCACTATTATGACGTATGTTACTTTACACGAGACGGTACCCACGACTATACAGGCGAAACGGGATCTTTATAAGAAGGTTACTATGCAGGCTTACGTCCGCGGACTTAAGGAGCCCCTAGGTTCCCGTATTCGTTGCATGCGTCCCGCGACAATAGAAAAGGCGCTAGAATTTGTTCAGGAAGAGCTTAATATCATATATCTTCAACAACGTAACGAACCCCAAAGGACTCAAGTAACACCTAAGATCACATTAGCTCAGCCGCCGGCATTTGTTCCGCCACCGCGACCTCATAATTTTCCGGTACCGGTACCTAACTGGCCCACTCCTGTGGGGCAACAAGCTATGAGGCCCTCACCTCAACCTTTTAGATTCCCAATGCCTCTTCAGAACCAACAGGCTATGCGCGGACCTACTAACACTCAAAGAATGTTTAGTGCACCACCACCAAATTATATCGCGCGTAGTAACGTCTTTAAGCTTCCACCTAGGAACAACCCTCCGCAGTATCATAATCCGCAACCTATGAGCGGAGTCCAACGTTTTACCCCTAGGACGTTACCACACACTCAAATGCTAACAGGTCACGATTGGTCTAAATCCGGGAATCCGCCACCCACTAATTATTTTAAAAGCCGAGAAATGAACATGAATGAATGTAATACCTACGACGATGCGTACTCGTATTACGACACCAATAGCTATTATCACGAGCCGGCGTACAATTACTGCGTCGACGTTTCGAACCAAAGTAGTGATTTTACACCCGACTTTACTTCTGAATTTAATTATTATGATGGAAATGACGGTTGTCATATTATTGAGGAGATTCAACCACAGCCATCTTCTAGCAATATCGAGCAGGATTTTCAGGAGGTTTCAATATCAAAAAAGCAAAAATAGAATTGAACCTTCAAACTCAAAGACAGCTACCGTTTATACAGATCACACATCCACCCTTAAAGTTACTGATAGATACGGGCGCGAATCAATCTTTTATCAGCCCGGAGGCTGTAGAACGGTACTTTTCAGATTTTTCTCTTAACTTCGATCCTTTTGAGGTAACAAACATACACGCGACTAGTAGAAATGACTATTCGATTACTCTCCCGTGTTTTCCCGAATTTAGAGATAATGATAGTATGAAGTTATTCGTATATAAATTCCACGATTATTTTGATGGTCTCTTAGGATTAGATCTCCTAAGTAAATGGGAGGCGCGCATTGATCTAAAAGAGGGTCAGCTCATAACACGCTTAGCATCAAACCCTATTAAAATGTATAATTCGCGGAATGTAAACCTATATGAAGATATCATACCAGCATACACATCAAAGCTAATTCGAGTACCCCTTGACGTCATGAACGGTGACGCATTTATTAGGGAACAGGTTATTTGCAATTGCATAGTGCATGAATGTATTACTACCGCGACCAATAACCGAGGATACGTTGAGATAGAAAATCCAACATCTAATGACGTAATATTTTCGTTAGATAGCCCAGCTCACGCAGAACTATTCAATATTGAGTGCGAGAGTACTCAACAACCAACTACGCGTGCCCGCGATGTTACTTCACGATTACGTACAGAGCATTTGAACGAAGAGGAAAAAGCTAACTTAATTAATCTTTGTTCTCAGTATGCAGATGTTTTTTATATCGAGGGCGAATCGCTGTCATTTACTAATAAGATCAAACATAGAATTAGGACCACAGACGATATACCAGTTCACGCGAAGAGCTATCGTTACCCATTCATACATAGGGAAGAGGTCAAAACCCAAATAGAGAAAATGTTAGAGCAAGGTATCATTAGGCCTTCCGACTCAGCTTGGTGCTCACCCATCTGGGTTGTACCTAAGAAAATAGATGCTTCTGGAAAACAGAAATGGCGTCTCGTGGTTGACTTTCGCAAGTTAAACGAAAAGACACTTGACGACAAGTACCCAATACCGAATATTAGTGACGTACTTGACAAATTAGGGAAGTGCCAATACTTTACCACTCTTGACTTAGCAAGTGGTTTCTATCAAGTGGAAATGGACCCCTTAGACATCCCTAAAACTGCTTTTAATGTCGAACACGGCCACTTTGAGTTCCTTAGAATGCCTATGGGACTTAAAAATTCTCCATCCACATTCCAACGAGTGATGGACAATGTCCTGAGGGGTCTGCAAAACGAAATATGTCTCGTATACCTTGATGACATCATAGTTTTCAGCACATGCCTCCAGGAACACATGGTCAACCTGGAGAAGGTCTTTCAAAGACTTCGAGAGTCAAACTTCAAAATCCAAATGGATAAATCAGAGTTTTTGAAGCTTGAGACAGCTTATCTCGGTCATATAATAAGCGCGGACGGTATAAAACCGAACCCTGATAAAATATCCGCTATCCAAAGATACCCGATCCCTAAAACCACTAAAGAAATCAAGCAGTTCCTTGGTCTTCTCGGTTACTACCGAAAGTTCATTCCAGATTTTGCACGTACCACTAAGCCCCTAACACAGTGTTTGAAGAAGGGCAGGAAAATCACTCTTGATCCTGAATATGTAAATTGTTTTGAAAAATGCAAGTCCCTACTAACTAACGACCCTATTCTCCAATACCCAGATTTTAGCAAGGAATTCAACCTTACTACTGATGCCTCAAATGTGGCTATAGGAGCCGTTCTATCGCAAGGCCCAATAGGTTCTGATAAGCCTGTGTGCTACGCTTCCCGAACACTAAACGAAAGCGAACTAAACTATAGCACCATCGAAAAGGAACTTCTAGCAATAGTGTGGGCCACTAAATACTTCAGACCTTACTTGTTTGGACGTAAATTTAAAGTACTAACTGACCATAAACCCCTTGAGTGGATGATGAATTTGAAAGAACCAAATTCCCGTCTCACCAGGTGGCGGCTACGACTTAGCGAATATGATTTTATAGTACAGTACAAGAAAGGGAAAATCAATACTAACGCAGATGCCCTTTCACGTGTAGAAATACATCTTGGTGACACTAAGTCGCTAATGGAAGAAATAGACGAACTTAATTCTTTATTAGGCAATCCATCTGAAACAATACATACAAAAGCTAATTCCTCCACTGAAACAGTACATACCAGTAATGAGAATCCCATTTTAGAAGTACCGATAACAGATGAGCCCTTAAATAAATTCAATAGACAAATAATTTTCACAGTAGTTAACGATGTAAAACGTAAACCTCTTATAACTAAACCATTCGATACACATACACGTATAAGTATTCAACTATCAGAAACTAATTTAGAAACAGACGTAATTAACGCTATAAAGGAGTATGTTAACCCCAAGGTTAAAACAGCCCTTTTGATCAATCCACAATTGGCAATGTACTCTATAATCCCAATATTGCAAGATAAATTTAAAGGTTCATCTATGAACTTGATATTAACTAAATTTGAAATAGAAAACATTCGGGACTATCTTCATCAACAAGAAATTATTCGCCACTATCATGATGGTAAGACAAACCATCGTGGCATTAATGAATGCTATTTAGCCTTATCTTTAAAATATTACTGGCCCAAGATGAAAGATCAAATAACAAAATTCATCAGCGAATGTACAATATGCGGGCAAGGTAAATATGATAGAAATCCCGTTAGACCCCAATTCAACATTGTACCCCCAGCAACAAAGCCCTTTGAAATTATCCATATGGACCTGTTCACAGTCCAAGGCGAGAAATATGTAACTTTTGTAGATGTCTTCACAAAATACGGTCAAGCTTACCATCTGCGTGATGGCACAGCTTTAAGCATTCTCCAAGCTCTCTTACAATACTGCACCCATCATGGTGTACCGATAACCATTGTAACCGACAACGGAACAGAATTCACCAATCAATTATTTTTAGAGTTTACTAGGCTACATAAGATTAACCACCATAGGATTCTCGCTCATTCACCTAATGATAACGGCAACATCGAAAGATTCCATCTGACTCTCCTGGAACATCTTAGATTACTAAAACTACAACATAAGAGCGAACCAATAGTTAACCTTATGCCTTATGCACTGATAGCTTATAACAGTTCCATACATAGTTTCACTAGATGTAGACCATTCGACTTACTAACAGGACACTTTGACCCAAGAGACTGTTTAGACATTGACATAACTCAACATCTGTTACAGCAGTACCTTCAAAATCATAGGGATCAGTTAAAGAAAGTTTATGATATAGTAAATAGCACCTCCTTGGCCAACCGAGCTACCATAATCGAGAACAGGAATAAGGATAGGGAGCCTGAAACCCAATATGCACCTGAACAACAGGTTTTCATAAAAAATCCGTTAGCTAGTCGTCAAAAAACAGCTGCTCGTTACACCCAAGACACAGTTTTAGCAGATCTCCCAATTCATATATACACTTCTAAGAAACGCGGCCCCGTAGCTAAATCACGTTTGAAACGGGTTCCTAAAATGGCTAATTTGTTACAGGATGATCTTAGTAGTGATCCTAAGGGTCACCCATCCTCAAGAGATAAAACTTGAGAGTTTAGCTGACGGACCAGGACTACTACCACACAGACTCGGACCCATGAAATTAACGACTCATCATCATACATTCATCCAGTATGTACATTTGAATGATATTGAAGACCAAATTGACTCATTGCAACTTCAACTGAGAGGTTATAAAACGCGACTTACGAATGACACACTTATGAATGACACATATTTACTATATGAGACGCAAATAGAGTATTTAGGTAACAAGCTTGGCAAGGTATTAAAACAGCTTAAGTCACTAGAACCAAACAGAATTAAAAGAGGTATTGTAGATGGCCTTGGTTCCGTTATAAAAAGTATAACAGGTAACCTGGACCAAACTGATGCTATTAAATATAATCAAGCGATTAATATTTTAAAGTCTAATCAAGATAGGATAACATCAGAACTTAACAATCATCTTAGTATCAGTAAAGAATGGATGCTAAAACATGGCAACATTCTAACTCAATTATATCAAAATCAGATTAAAATAAATAACACCCTAGAATTAATTTTAAATAGCAACGCATTTAAAGAAAATAGTCTAATTAAATATGCCAAATTTGCTCAGCTTTTAGCAATAGTAAGTGAGAATGTTGAAGATCTTTCTCAAGAATTAATAAGATTAGAAAATAGCTTAGCTTTTATTCGTACATCAAATACTCACCACTCCATGATAGATATAGATATATTAAGCTCAATGATAAGTAGACTTAGGAAGATTTACGGTGAAGATCAAATTATTAATTTAGAATTAAGACAGTACTACGAAATTATAAAACCAGGATCATTTTATAATGATAATAAGTTAGTTTTCATATTTAAATTCCCGATAATTACTAAAGAAACTTATAATCTTTACCATCTTTCAATAGTACCTAATAAGAAAGCACAGGCTCTTATCCCATCCTATCCTTACATAGCAACAAACGAGGTTTCATTCATGTACATAGAGGCAGAATGCCCGAAGTTAAGCAACTGGTTCCTTTGTGAAAGCTCTATAAATAGTCAACTACGCACCCAGTCTGATTGCATCCAGGAGTTAATCATCAACCAGGTTCTAAGGGAATCATGCGAATTTTCTACGGTCACACTGAAGAAAGAAGCCATGGAAAAACTGGATGACCAACACTATGTCCTATCTTTCCCAAACGCAGCCAAAGTCGAGCTCAACTGTGGAAGACAAGACTTCACAACGCTCCAGGGAAGTTATCTCATCACCATCCCCATCGGTTGTGGCCTGAAATCTCCAGAATTTATAATTAGTAACGACAACGACGTGATAAAAGGACAACCTCTCAAGCTTACTGAGATACCGTTCGACAATGATCAAGTTAAGATATCATCTCATGTTAATCTTAACTCAATTGATCTTCAAGAGTTACACAGCATCCAAGACAAGATCTCTATGCAAGCACCAGTCCAAATTGCTGATTTTCAACTTGATGCCTTATACCATACAACTCTGCCGTTTTACGTCGTACTATTAAGTGCAGGTGCACTTACTATCTTCATCGCTTGCCGCTATTACAAATGGGGACACCAGAAAGTTAAGAAACAGGAACAGCAGCCACCATCTCCAGAATATCAAGGGAACCTTGAAACTACTCCGGCAACATTTTCACTCAACGTGCTAAAATAGTCGCCGTTCCAGAGGGGGAGGAATTACGTAGCCGTACCATATGGAGATCGCCGACGTTGCATATCTATAACTCTGTAATTAAATATAATAAATGTCCATAGTGCATTTCCTATTGACCTCAAATTGTTTCCGATTCAATTTTGTAATATGTTTTTGTCAGTCTATAATCATACTTCGATTAGGTCTCATTATCTTAAATCTAACTAATTGTAATTTCTAATTTCTTTTATTAAATAATTTTCTAAGTTAATTTCGTTTTTTTTCTATCCTCACACATTCCATACATTCCATACACACACCCACATACACAAAAATATTTCTTTTAACTTAATAATAAATGTATTTCTGTTCTTTCTCTGTAACTACCGTACAGTAATAATGTGTTATGACTGTTATGTCTTTATTATAACCGGCCAGGCCTATAACCTAGCCCAGACACCAGTCTCTCACAATTTATGTGAGAAACTGGTGTCTGGGCTGTCTCACAATTTATGTGCTTGACCAAACTTTGTTACCTTTATACTACCTACCGACAGATTTTTTTATGTACTTCCTACAGAAGGGCATAATTTAATACCTAATTATTTTCTATCCTCAGATGTTGCTTACATCGGCGTGTTGATTTCTGACCACTACAAGGTAGCGAAACTTTTCCTGGAAAATGGGAAGCATGTATTGTGTGAAAAGGCACTATGTATGAACTTGAAGCAAGCGCAAAGTTTGGTCAACTTAGCGAAAAAGAAAAAGCTATTTTTCATGGAAGCTGTCTGGTCGAGGTTCTCACCCGCCTATGACGTGCTGAGAAAAGATATAGACACTGGGAAATTCGGACAAGTGAAACACGTCGATGTCACATTTGGTGTACCGATTTTGGACCTCGATAGAATCAGGTGAGTCTTATATGTACCTATATCACGAAAATGAGAAATTACTATAAATTATTACGGTCGATTCATATGTGGTCATAACACAAGTCAAGTTTTGATCTACTCCACTGCTGTTTTACGCCTAAAGTCTTTATACGATATAACGGCGAAACAATAAAAAAATTATGACAATTGTAATTGTAGGTGAATAAACTCTATTTCGGTGATTTGACCTTTAAAACTTTTAAGTAGTTTAGATACAGTAGAAAGGTACTTTAATATGTATTGAATACATACTTTAAAACATTTGTAAATAAAACATGCCAAATGTTTCGAATGTTCGTGAAAGAAAAAAGCATTTTTAACTACATACGTTACATTTTATAATGACAATAGCAATACCTAAATACATAATGATTGACGCACAGTGACAGTGACGCGCGGACGCACAGTGCCCAAAATCCTTCAAAAGGCATTGGTTGCCTGTGCGTTAGCGCAACTCATAGTAACGTTTGCAAATACGGCCGTTAATCGATAATAAACTATATATATGCATAGCACTTAAATATTATATGTTTGGAGATGTTTTAGTTAAGTGATAGGTTAATATGTGGCCCTACCTTCGTGACGGTGTCTTTCACTTACATCAATCCCGTTTTTATTTACAGTAAGAAGGAACTAGGTGGAGGAGCTGTTATGGATATTGGAATATACGCATTCCAATTTGCCCAATTAATTTTCAAAGACGAGCCTATCAAAGTAACGGCATTTGGACGTTTGAATGAACATGGGGTAGACGCTACTGATACCGTAATACTAGACTACGAAGGTGACAGGCGTGCTGTACTCAACCTCGACTGTAGAGTAAAGTTATGGAATAAAGCGACTGTTGCTGGGACCAAGGGTCTCGTTACGGTAAGTAAAAAATCAAACCTTGCGATGTACCTGTATAGGTATAGTGTACCAGCAAGCTATTCACAATGCCAATTTCAATTTGGGAAACATTCTTTCTAGTCGAAAATCCAATTATTATGATTATAAGCCCTGCTAGTCAGAAGTTACTCAACGCCAAAATTATGTATAGGTAAATGGACTCTATACATTGGACACATAAGTAGTTTTTGACAGTTGAAGACTACTGTAGCTACAAATAAAAGTATCATTATCATCATCAGCCCGTGTCAGTCCACTGCTGGACATAGGCCTCTCCCAATGTTCGCCACCATGATCGATTTTGGGCCTCTCGCATCCAGCATTTGCCGGCCGTCCTGCGCAAATCGTCACTCCACCTGGCCTGAGGCAAATAAAAGTATTTGGATAGAAATACCTAACATGATAAGCGTTCTAGTTTGACAACAATGCACATGTAATGCTCAATTAAAATTGCTGGTTCTCCTTGAAACGAAAACCAGAAAAACATTTTAGCCGTTACGCATACATAGATAAATTTCTGAGGTGATTGCTTTAAACATTTAGACAAAACGAACCTACATACTATTAAATAACAAAATTTGTTTCCCAACAGCTTGAAGAGCCTTTCCATTTCCCGAGTGTAATGGTTTATTCTGACGGCAAGAAGGAAGTCTTCACTTTGCATGATTCTGAGCTCCCCTACAACTTTGATAACAGTCCCGGACTTGTGTACGAGGCATTGGAAGTTGCGAGATGTATAAAAGCAGGTAAGATATTTTCTGAATTATTACGTGTAATAAGATTAGCGTTTGATTTAAACGGAATTTCCACCACCAGCTTAACGAAGTTATAGGTAAGCCAAAAATAAACTAACTGCGCTTAACAGTGGAGGATCGGCTAAACAATATAGTCTGAACTGTTTCAAGATAAGGATAGTATGGCCGTGCCGTGCTGGATTTGGCGAAAGAACTGATGATGACCAGATGCTTAAGGCTGCGTCCTACAAAAACATCAATTCTTCGAATTCGTGCTCACGACATTTCCCAGTTGCAAAAAATAAAAAAACAAACCAAGTTATTTATCGGAATAATTTTAAATTTGAAAATTAAGTCTATTGTCCTGTTAGATATTTATAATTATAATCTGTTGGTTCACATGTTATTGTTGGGTTTCAGGGCTCATAGAATCCCCGAAAATGTCGCACAGAGACAGTCTGATATTGGCAAAGCTTGAAGATTCCGTCCGAAAACAAGTTGGAGTGCACTTCGCAGAGGATGATCTAGAGTATCCTTGAATTTGCAACATTATGGGACTAGTTATTTCGTACATATGTAATTAAAATTGTAAATGTGAGTAACATAATAAAGTTTATATGGTTTTATAATTTTTGAAATTTCCTTCCTTTAACTCCTTTATTAAAGTAACCTTATACCGTAACAGCACACAGGGAGTTTAAATTTCTTAGGCTGATTTATTTTATTTATTTATTCTTTATTGCACAAGGAAAGTACAAATGGCGGACTTAATGCCGTGTGGCATTCTCTACCAGTCAACCATTGGGCGAGCCAGAAAACTATAATATGGTGCGGTAATAGACATTAAAACAACTGCTAGAAATATGAGCACAAATATACAAGTAATACACATACATATATATAGACAATATATTATACAATAATAAGTATTACGTACAAGATACATAGTTTAGTGTAAGTATAAAATATAAAATAAATATAATTACAATATATGTACATAACATAAATAAGATAAGTACATAATATACAATAATGGATACTACATACATTAAATAATAGATACATAAATATATTATAACAATACAGTCAGACGGAAACATCAACTAAAGGTCGTATAAACTACTGGTAGCTAGTGTTAACAAATTTAGACATCGCTTAAGAAAAGATCACGGATCGACTTCTTAAATACGAATTTACTAGAGGAGGACTGAATATCCCTTGGGAGAGAATTCCACAGCCTGATAGCTGCCAGGGTGTATGAGCTCGACATATAACCAGAATTATGAGCGGGAGTGCGGAGTTTGAGAATATTGTAGGTGCGATGATGGCGAGAGCTAGCCTCACTCAGGAACGAAAATTTACATTTTAAATATTCTGGAGCTTTGGGATCCCTAAGGATACTAAAAAGAGAACAGAGCATTCTCAAATTCCGACGTTGACGTATTGGAAGCCATTTCAGGCGCGAACGATAATGGGAAATGTGGTCGTACTTACGAACCCCGAAAATGAAACGAATGCAATTGTTTAGGAGGCGGTCAATTTTATTTAAAAACTCTTGCGATATATTCGAGCAACATACATCCCCGTAGTCAATAACGGGCAGTACAAGTGCCTGCATTAGCAGGATTTTAATACTAACAGGCAGAAAATTCTTCAGCCTGTAAAGCGCACGAAGAGTGGCAGACACTTTCTTACTAATTTCTGCGGTCTGCTTGTCCCAGCAGAGAGCATCATCCATATATAGGCCAAGATTTTTGACATACGGAGAATAGGGTATTAGAATACCATTAAAATAAATGTTGTAATCCGTGTTAACATCGACTTTAGCAATTTGTCGCCGGTTTCCGAAAATGATGGCCTGGCATTTTGAAGGATTCACTGCTAAGCCGAACCTTACCGACCAATCCCGGATACATTGAAGGTCATTATTTAAGGATTTGGTGATCTCTTTAAAGGAGTCGGCTGCACCATACCTATAGAGCTGGAGATCATCGGCATAGAGATGATAAGAACAAGTGAGACATTTCGTGATAAAGTTAATAAAAATAGAGAACAAGAGCGGGGAAAGAATACCTCCTTGTGGAACACCACAGTCAAGATTACACCAAAGCGATGTCTCACATTCAGTTCGAACAGCCTGTTGCCGCCCCCGAAGGTAAGACGCGAACCATTCAAGAGAATGAGACGATACTCGTTGCTGGGACAGAATGGCTAGCAATAGGTCATGGTTTACGGCGTTGAATGCGTTCGAGAAGTCGATTAGCACTAGGACTGTCAGCAAAGAGTTCTCCATGTTCAACCTGATGTCTTCGGTGACCTTAAGTAATGCTGTGGTGGTGCTATGAGCCGGCCTGAAACCGGATTGGAATTTACTGATAAGGTCATTAGAGAAAAAGAAACCGGATAACTGTTTATGAACGACAGCCTCTATAATCTTAGAGAGAAATGGAAGAATAGAAATGGGTCGAAAATGAGACAGAAGAGAGGGACTAGAAATTTTAGGAAGAGGACGCACATAAGCCTTTCGCCAGATATCTGGGAAGTCTCCGGAGTCTAAAGAGAAATTTATTATGTGAGTGATTAGAGGGACTAAGACATCAAGAATTGGAATGAGCATATTACGGCTAATCTCATCGCAGCCTACCGCCTTTGTGTTGATTGAGAGGCATATCTTACGGATTTCATCCTCAGTTGCAGGAGAGAATTCGAAAGGGTCGATTGTAGGAGACGGCATACTGGAGATCTCGTTTAATGTTTTTGCTTTAATGTCATTCTGGAGAGTAGGGATTTTGGAAAAATGTGAATTGAGATCATTTACAGAGAGGGGTGAAATGTCTGATGAGGATACTGTGGATCGACCAATGCCAAGAGAGTTGAGGAATTTCCAGGTACCAGCGGGAGGCGTGTTCAGAAGATTATCAAGGAAATAACGCCTTTTAGCAGATCTTACTATACGATTGCACTGATTCCTGGCCTTCTTGAACGACAGCCAGTTTTCATCATTACGATTACGCTTGTAGTAACGGAATGCCCGATCCCGTCTCGTCATAGCAAGTCGCACCAGCCTCGTTATCCACGGGGCCGGGGGGCGCCTCAGCCGGACAGGTCGCTGCGGAGCATGTTTGTCATACAGTGAGAGCAACAGGCGGTTAAAGTGAGAAATTTTGTCATTCACTGAAGACGACGCCCACACAGAGGACCAGTCTAGATCCGATGCATCCTGCCGCAGTTTATCGAGATCAACCTTAGCATAATTTCGAAGGTGACGAACTAAAGGGCGATGTTTTGGAGGTTTGATCTTATAAGAAGCGAATATTAAGTCGTGTCTAGAGAAGCCTGGTGCAAGAAGCTGTCCGTGTTTAAAAATAAGATCTGGAGAAGAGGTGATAATTAGGTCGAGCCACGAATCATCAGTATCCGAGTTGTGATGAGTGGGATTCAGCGGAAGTACGGAGAGATTGACAGATTCGATTACGGAGCGCAGTTTAGAAGACTGGGGGGTGCTATTTATAAGGTTGACATTGAAGTCGCCCATAATAAGTAGGTGTTCGTATTCGGACGCGTATTTATCAAGTAGGTTCTCAAAACTTTGAACAAAGTCCACCGTCGGAGGGCAGTATACCACGCCAAGAAGTACTTTTGATCCCTTAACTTTAATTTCAAGAAAAAGAAATTCCATCTCTCGCGAGTATACGGAGCTAGATGAGGATAAAATAAAGCAAGGGATATCACTACGCAAATAGATCGCCACACCTCCACCCCTCCTTTCAGTGCGATCGTTACGATGCAGAATGTACCCAGGCAACCCGTAACTAGTTGATGCTAAGTTAGGCTTTAGCCAGGTCTCAGACACCAGGATCCCATGTACAATACCCTCAGAAAATGCATCAAGGAGATCAGTATGATGAGATGGGACGCTTTGAGCGTTAATATGACATATATTGAGGAATGTGTTATCACCCAGATTACACTTAATCCTCTCGCATAGTGTATCTGTGTCTGTAATTGAATGAAAAGAGTCAATAGATTCATTTAAAGAAAAATAGTGTTCATCGTCTGACATACTATAAAAATAATATACTATATAAATTTAAGATAAATAGGTACAGGTATAATTTTATAAATAAGGGAAAACAAATATACCGTTATAAGTTTTGGCACATCCTGCCGGCCAACCGTTTACATCAAATAAAAATGCGTATACTAATTAAGCGTTAAAAATCAATTCACAAAACAAAAACAAGATTCAAGCTAACTAAATTTTTACACTATTATAGAAAGATTCGGACAGAAAAATCAACAAACGTCGATCACTTTGGTTTGTCATTTTGGCTAAAATCCGAGACCCATAGCAGTAAACCATAGCGATGATTTTTTATACAAGACAGTTTGACATACGGTAAAATATTATACAGTTTGACATTGACAAATGACACCAAATAAAAGTTATTAAAAATTCCTACACACAACGTAAACAAACGAAAAATATTAATCTTGTTGCGGGTATATCTTAGAAAAGACAGAGAAAAGTTTTGGGAGGTAACAAGAGTAACAAATAATTAGACTGTGAGGCAGCCGCAAACAGAGGACAAGGCTATATAACATAAACACAAAAAAAAAGTTACTTGTTTCGAACAGCACGCCTGACTCTGGGGGGATTTTGCGGCTTCGGTACTGGCACTGATGGTGAAGTCCGCACAGCCTCCATTCTTCGTACAGGTTGCAGTTCATCAGCAATCTTAGCATGCTCGGCCATCAGATCGTGGAGTTCAGCTGTCGTCAAGACCCGGCAACGACTCCCATTAGGCAGTTTGATGTTAATGTTGCCATCAAGCGTCCAGACGTTTCGCATGCCGAAATGTTTGCGTGCAGCCACAAAGATTGTCTGCCTATGCCGAGTGAGGAACTCGCTAAGCACTACACCCGTGCCCCGCAGGAGAGATTTATTCTTCCATACATCTGAACGTCTATTTAAATCCTTAAACTTGACTAGGACAGACCGAGTATTACCTTCAGTGGCAGCTCCGAGCCTGTTACAAACTTTGATGCATGATGTGTCGAAGTCTTTAAGCTGCAACTTGCCCCGAAAGATATCAATAATTGTTTCTTGGATGTTCTCCTCCTTCGACTCTGGAACACCACTCACAACCAGGAACTTTCTTCTGAGCCTCATCTCGGCAATGTCAATGGATTTGTTGATCTCATCCATGTTCTGACGCAGAAGCTTGATGACATACCAAACAGAGCTCTTGAACGCTTGGAAATCCTTATGAAGGTCCTCAAGCTTGATTGGTGAAGATGACACTTTTGACTGATTTAGATGGGCTTCAAATTCGTCCATGCGCTTCATCAGGCTGGTCTCCAGAGACTCGGCGATACGCTCCAGGGTCGACATGGCAGGAATATGTGAAGTGAATTTAGTGCTTTAGTGGAAACTAGTGCAGTGATAAGTGGCCAGCAGGTATGTGGTTTTCTAATTTACGAAATAGACATTGGCCAGTGCTCCCTTCAATCTAGGTTATGTATTGTACTATTACAAGTAACCTTAGACATAAATTTACTTCCTTTGTGCAGATTTTCTTAATTAAATTAAAATAAACAGAGGAGCAATGTGCTTTCACTTTTATAACTACCGCCCAAAAAAACGCACGATTTATAGCACCATTCCCAAATAAATTCCAAATGGGGGCCGTCTGGCTTGTATATTATCTCAAATAGGTGTTTCCAAACTTTTATATTTCATGGCACATTAGTCTTGTCAATTTATAAATAAAACTCTTATATATTTTTAAATGTTTACTTGGTCACTTATTAAAAATACTATTTACAGTAAAAAAAATACCCATCAAATTCACGAATTACTGTCTTGTTTACTTTTACTTCTCAAAATCCGAACAACTATTTAATCTATGAAGTTGAATCATCTGAATTACAAAACAATTTAAAATTATTTTTTAGTTTTAAATTGGTCCCCTCATTGGCACCCTGCTTTTTCATAGTTATTTTATACTCTAAAACTTCATTTGAGCTTACCTACTATAATGGATATTTTTCAAAATCTTGGTCACATGATTTTAGTATTAAGAAGAGAAGTATGTATTACAATATAATGTCCGCCTAAAGAATATACCAACGAAATACAACTTCAATGATTCAGTCAAATAGTATTATGGGGGGTAATTTATATAAATATGTTGAAATTGCAGCCTAATCTCAACCTACTCTTAAGTGCTTTACCGATTGCTGGGCGTTGCGCTGTAAAGATTGAAACTGTCATGTTCAGATTTGGATAGACGCTTCGACTCGACGCCAGTGTCGAGTTGAGCCTGAGAGACCACGCAAACCGCAGACTTTTTATCAGCCGATAGTTATAATCAGTATGAAGATAAGCCATGCAGCCTCCGCCGGGCCCCGGCAGAAGGGGATGGCCCAAGAAGCGCTGGATTGACGTCATCACCGAAGATATGCGTGCCAATGGACTCGCCACCAGGGATGCCAACGACCGTCCAAAGTGGAGGAGATTAAGCAGGAAAGCGGTCCCCGGGCTCCGAGGCACGGCCTTTGGAAGCTACCGGGACTAACGCTCTAATGATGATGATGATGAAGATAAGCCAATACCAAATCATTGTAGTATGCGGCAGCATACATTTTCATACTGATTTTTATGCCCAACCTGTCAGCCGATAGAAAGGCTGTGGTTTGCTGGGTCTTAAGACGACGGCCGCGAGACTTTGGTGAAAGACTTCGGAATAGGGCTACGCTTTCTTCTGGAACGCGAAGGCACTTAGCTTGGACTGTTTCGGCGCGTTGGCGACGGGCGCGTCCGTCCCGTTGGCGTCGTCGTCACGCTTCCTCTTGTGGGAGGCCTCGCTTGTCTGGATGGTCTTGAACGTCCGCACGCCCAGCCGCGTGAGCTCCGACGGCGTCAGTTCCGGATTCTGCTGCGCGAGCGTCGATTTGTTGCGTGAAAACCAGTCAACGAACGTCTCGCCGTCTTGCGGTTTTAATGGCTGGAATGTACGTATTTCAATAAGTTTACGGGGTTCATATAAACTATGACCACTACACACGCGCAAAATAGGGGCATCGATTCCAACTGTCTATCTAGGACCACTACACAGTGGTTTACACAAACTAAAATTAAACTGCAGGTTGTCATTTGATAATTTTGGTCCCCGATTCCATGGGAACGGCATCTATCTAGAATGCTTCGATTGATTTCAATAATTTTGGTGGTAAAATGGCGTACGACGTGCAAATATATTTTTTGTCAATGTTCATAAAAAAAATTCAATGAACCTTAGAAATTTAAAGTTCGGCGTAATAGTAATAATGGCGAAAGACAAGATAGCGTTATACCAAAGTAGACCCTTACAAAGTTTAGAATACATGGTCAGTAGCCGTATTAATTGCGCGCTTTTGAGACGTATATCCATTTAGACGACTGACCAATCGGACCCAAAAGAGGTGCAGAAAGAGAGGTAGGGCATAGCGAATCTTTGCTCGAATTGCCGCCCGTCCGGGAAAGGACCTCCACCCTATAGAATACCGCAGTCAAATGACCTCCGGGTCGTGTTTCTGCAGGCGAGTAGGGTTTCCGGAGCTCGTGGGGGGTCAGGGTTGGGCCGGCATGGCGGTGGCAACTGACCAGTTACTTGACTACTAACCTCTGTTGAAAATCTGAAATGTATGTTTGTTAAGCTATATCAAAATAATAAGAAACTTACATCTTCGTTTTCTACTAGATCGCCGGTTGAATGCACTTCAACCAACGTCCGCTCGGTCAAGCTTAGCGGGCTCTGCACATTCTTGGATGCCTCCTGCTGCTTTCTGAATGGGTTTCTTGCTCCACCCGGGCTCGATTTTAATATTGGCTGGAAAGAGAAAATAATGAATGCTGAGTGACGGCACACACGGGCCACACGCGACAGCCACAAATGCCGCCCAAACATGCAAGACGGTTGTAGCGTGTGGCGGCCACCGTCGTCAGCCGTGTGCGGAGAGTCCATATTAAATGTATGAAAACTACAGGAAATATGCATATAGCGGCGTTTTGTGCTTGTGGCCGGTGGCCCGTGTCCGCGGACACTAAAAACAGCTGGATTGGATTGTATGCTGATATACATAAATACAGTTACTTACAATCTATGTAATTGTTACTGTAGACATTTTATTGGTATGTTAACAGCTGTGTCGAATCGTTAATTTTAATTTTAAAATATTTGCTCATCAAGTAAACAACCTCGCCGAGCTTTCTATATTTGGTCGATGCCAACTGCCTTGGTCGGGAGCGCATCTCTTCCGACCGGCTGCGTTCGTGGTTTGCTATCCACCGACCGTGTAGAATGAATACAAAAATTGGTTGATCCGACCAACGCGTCCTTGGTCGACGGTCCAATCCGACCGTGTAGAAGGCCCTTAAGTGGCGAACAACTGGAAAGGCCTATTTCCAGCAGTCGATTGCAATAGGCTGATGATGATGATGATATTGTACTCACCACCGGTTTGATAGGCGTGACAGTTTCAGTCTTCTTCTCCTTAGTCTTCTGCGGTATGATCAAGCTCGCGTTCATGTCGGTCTCGGTGCTGGTGACGTCATACGTCTCCTGTGTGTCCAGTTCCTGGAAGTGGGAGTTCTGAGCGACGTTCAATTGGTCCGCGTCTCGCTCCCACGTGTCCGCCAGGTTGGTCAGCTTCTCTGCCAAGTGGACGCGGCCGAGACGCGACGCGTATTTGGCAGCTAACGGCAGGAGACGGTCGTCCTTCAACAGCTCCATCAGTTCTAGTGCTCTCTGCTCGATTTCGCTGCGGCAGGCGAGCTGAAATTTAAAAGTTTTCATATTATCTTTGACGATCCACCTAGATCGTCAGTTCGTAGTTAAAGATAATATTATGTCGGAGTATTAGTGGCCAGCATCACATGCAGAAGAGACGATGTGCCAGCCCCTCAATGCAGCGCTTGACAGAGTCTATGGCGCGACCAGAGAGCGTGACAGCCGATTGTCATTTGAGTTAGTTCGGGAACGTCAAGTTGAAAAATGGACGCCTAGAAACTGTCGCGTATCGTTGGACTTCTGCGTTGGATATTATTAAGATTTACCGAGTGTAACTGCCAAGGAGAATAAGAGCCGGAGACTGTATGTAATTCTATTCTGTTATTATTCTAACCGACATTTCCCATGCAAAACGCCCACAGTAAATTTTGTTGAAATGACTGATGATAGCGGGTTTAAGATACCTTCCCCGTTAATTATATCTTTAACTCTTTTAACTGTTTGGAATGGTTTTAGAGAGATTGTGACTTGATGAATTTGACCGGTGTTTAGCCAGGTAACGACGCGATATGCGAGATTCACACCACCATGAAGAGTGGCACCCTGCCTCAAGATGGTAGGGAGGTAATACACGTATCAAGGGAAAGTAGAGAGTATCTATTAAATAACTATGATTTTCAAACCGGGATAATTTGCATATTGGCCAGGACACTAAGCTTTAAACAACTGGCAAATGGCAACCCTACTTTATAAATTATTTATTTAATCTTTATTGCACAGTAGAAATAGTGTACAAAAGACGGACTTAATGCCGCATAGGCGTTCTCTACCAGGCAACCATTGGGCTAAGCGGAAATAGATGTAGGTAATGTGTTGCAAAGTGCTAGGATGATGTCACAAAGTCCGGAATGGTCTACGCCTGCCACAGAATAGTCTAGTGTTTGCTGTAAAAGCCAAAGACAAAGTAATATAAGACAGGCTCGGTGGCTTATTTGGTAGTAACCTCTGCCCTCTGAGCCAAGGGTCGTGGGTTCGATTCCCGCACAGTACAAACATTTGTGTTCATGAACATGTCTGTTTGTATTGGTCTGGGGGGTGTTTTCTATGTACAATATGTATTTATTTACAAAAGAAAGTATCTAAGTAAGTTTATCAGTTGTCTAGTACCCACAGTACAAGCTTCGGCTTAGTTTGGGGCTAGGTGGCGATGTGTGGCCCAGCGTGGCATGTCTTGGGTTATTTATTTATTTAATATGCAAGGAGGGCGCCATTAGACTCACGGCGAACAGTTTGAGGGCGGTCTCGCGCGCCGCCTTGACGTCGACGGCGGCGGCCGAGTGCGCCCAGCGGACCAGCCGCTCCTCCAGCTGCGCCTTCTCGCCCTCCATCTCGCACAGGGGGATCTAGGGGAAAAAAAGAAGAAACAGGTATGTGTCCAATTTATCATTATGATCTAAATAATGTAATTATTTTGACCCTGAAAACATCCTCATTGGTCATACAGTTGACGGTTACATTCAAACGTAAGAACAGCTCAACGCACGTTTTTGTTTTCCAACTAGCAGCGTTCGCGTTGCCAGAATGTTAATTTTGTAACATTTTGTGTTACCAAGGCCACCCTGGCCAACATCGTAGTAATTTAGAGAAAAAGAAAAGGCGCACATAGTGATTTGTTTTTAGAGAAATTATAAACATTATAAGACGAGCTAATTTATAAAACAAAAAAATCCCTTATAAAGATAGTATAAAAAGAAAAATTTCAATGGTGAAATCATTAGTAGGCTACAGATATTGTTGGTACACAGGTTGTATGTACATAGTACTGCACTGTACATAACATGCTTTAATAAATTAGTTATGTTAGGCGGGCGTCGCTTACGTAGACAGATAAAACGATAAAAAGCTGTGCATGAAATGCATGGGACTGTCATAGTAGAATTACTATTCTTTTACCTGTATTGGTAGCTCGGATATAATGGGCTTTGGAGCCGTTTGTGGAAATGAGGCACCTCTGCATAAAATAGCTCGAACGGTCTGTGTGGGTTCACTGATCTGAAACATAATTGTTACAAAATTTCACACATGTCCAGACTACAATATAGTTAATTAAATCGCAAAATGATATTCATGGCCGATATTAAATGATATTTTATGAAAATAAAAACTATTATTTACGAGCGTAGTAGCGTCTTGTGCATCATCATCATCATCATCAGCCCACATCAGTCCACTGCTGGACATAGGCCTCTCCCAATGCTCGCCACTTCGCTCGGTCCCGGGCCTCTCGCATCCAGTCTTGTGCATGCACGTTCAAAATTAAAAAGATCCGAAGATTCCTAATATGACTTCCGAGTGGTTTAATTTACGGTCGGATGCCGTACTTTTTTAGATTATGGGTACTTTTTCAATTATGAGTTTTTTGCCTAAGGCGAATAACTGGAGGGGCCCATGTCCAGCAGTGGACTGCTGTGATCTGGTCTAGCTGTGTTTTAGGACACAACGCCATTCCTTGTTGTTAAATTCACATGTTATCATGGAAACAGGCATTTAAGATACTCACAGAAACAATAAACCAAGTGTCGGATACTCCTCTTGAATGGGTGCTTGTATCACAGATGGGCATCCAAACGCCGCTAGCGACGTCATATAGACGCAACACGCCGGTGCTGTCGAAGGCACAGGGAGACCCCGCGTCTGTCGTGCCGATCCAAGCCAATTTGGAACTTGGAGTCAAGGCCACAGCGACGGTTTTGCTTCGCACTTGTCTGCCTGATATTTAATCAATACGATAAAAATAAATTGGAAAATACAATGATTTTGACCGATTATACTTTAATTATAATCGGCCAATTTAGACTGAAAAATTAATTAGCAAATCCTAGTAAAGTCAACAAAAACGTTTAAGATTTAAATTACTACTAGTTTCCCTATCCAGATCCAGAAGATTTTCCATCATCATCATCATATCGCAGGACATAGGCCTCTCCAGTTTGTTCGTCACTTTGGACAATAATCTGAAAGATTTACCCAGAATCGCCACGCTTGGCGTTTGGGTTGGCGCTCGCAGGGCTAAGCTTCCCGCTCCGGTGACGCTGCGCCCGCCCCTCATCGGCAGCCCCGGATCTAGGGGGGGGCAAACCGGGGCACCTGCCCCGGGCGGCAGTTTCAGGGGGCGCCAAAATCATCAATCACCAAGTATAAAACAAAGTCGCTTTTTCTGTCTCTATATCCCTTTGTACGCTTAAATCTTCAAAACTACGCAACAAAACTAGATCACAAAAAATGACACCTATTATATATTAGTGTTAATCAAACGCTCACGGGGGGGGGGGGGGAGGGGGGGGGGGGGTGCTATATCAAGTTCTTGCCCCGGTTCGAAAAAATCGTAGATCCGGGGCTGCTCATCGGCCTGTGGCATTTAGCTACACCTCCATTCGTGATGGTTATACCGCCACCAGTCGGTTGCCAGATCCTCGTCTGTTATTCAGCAGGATGCGCCACGGGCATGTGAGGGTGGCTTGGAGCGAAAAGACGAAGCCGCTCTACAATATAATAGATTTTTAATTGTTATTTATACGAGACCTGAATCCCGGTACCCAACAGTATAACAATGGAACAAACAAAAAAACGATTGTTAGATGGAAGGATCGGGCGGTTTGGTGATATACTAACAAAAGAGGTATTTCTGGTACAAAAACACACGACCCGTCCATGGAACGGTATAGTAGTGTCATTATAAAAAAAATTAAAACGACCGTACCAAATCTGTGTTTGATCGTTAACGTAATTTGATTTTGCTATAGACTATATTATCATTATCTTACTATCAAGCTTTTATGACCATACATACAATTAGTCAATGTCTATGCGTGGTATGTGACGTAAACGAGCAGCAAAATATTTCTTTATCAATCTTTATTTCGACAATAATCAGCATAATAAATATACGTGTGATTGCGTTTTTACAAAGGTTAAACGATAAAAGGCTATCGCTTTTATAAAACAGTCTACAAAACAATGACCTTGTTTAATGTAAATTACTTATAAAAGATTATAGTTGATCTATAACTGGGAAAATAAGTATTCGTCATGCTCGCAGATTCTCTGTTAATCCAAAAATAAATGCAGCAACACTTTGGAATTTTATTTGAAAATCCATTTGCCATTGCCCGATATCTTGTGGTAATCTTAACTAATCTTAACTAATATTATAAAGCTGAAGAGTTTGTTTGTTTGAACGCGCTAATCTCAGGAACTACTGGTCCGAATTGAAAAACTCTTTTTGTGTTGAATAGCCCATTTATCGAGGAAGGCTTTAGGCTATATAACATCACGTTGCAACTATTAGGAGCGAAGAAATAATGGAAAATGTAAAAAAAAAACGGGGAAAAAAGAACTATTCCACGCGGACGAAGTCGCGAGCACAGCTAGTATATAATACTATTATTTACAGGATGACGAAATAAATGACGCGCACTGTGCAATGGGTTCGTTTCAATTTAGAATTTTCTGGTTTTGGTTGCGGTCTGGTTTGATTGCGTTTGGCGCGGACAATGGGACGCGCACGCTAAGTGACTCAAGTCTTGTACCTACCGTTCATAGCAATGATGTCCATAGCAAGATGCTGATCAGATACTCCAGGGTCGGTGGCGTGGTACACAGCCAGGACGGTGGTGTTGTATGCGGCCAACGACACTATGGGCCCGGCTAACGATATCACCTGAAATTACAATAATGACCAACATAACAAACATAGAATTTTAAATGGAAACGGGTTTAACCGTTCCACCGAGAACGTCAACAACATTTACTTATCCCTACATCATAATTCCCTTTCTTCAAAAATTCATTCAACGTTATGGAAAATTCGCAGCTGTTTACAGATCAATCAAATCAAAAATACCTTTATTCACATAGAATTAAAATAATTACTTATGAATCGTCAAGTAAAAAATAATGTACAAATGTAAAAAGTAATGTAAAAATGTGAATAAAAGCAATTTAAAAGAAGCTCATAATATGCGCTCCTGGTACATTTCATTTTTTCATTACATAGGTACATAAGGAGGAAGTCTAGAGGTTGCATTAAATTACTTAAATGTTGGTCAATAAGATATTACATTTCCTTAAAAACAAAAATTTTGTCTGCGACTATGCGCTCCTGGTACCTACTTCTTCAAACGGTCACGGATCTTTTTACAATGAAAATTTAATATTCTGTAACTTGGCCATACTGAGAGTAAACGGAAACGGGTCAAACTTACACGTTACCTATAGGTACGTAGGTAGTACAGTTAACCGCAATCAACATACCTACGTACTGAAAAATTGTTTGTGTGCATATAGTCATAACATAATGTTAACCGCACGCCCGCTCCGTACTCCGGTCGGGTCGCTCGCAGCGCTGCGGCTCGAATAATAATAGTCTCGAGTTCAACTGAGGGGAGCGCTGCCTGAGCCGCGCGGTCGCTATGCGGATGCGGTTAGTCTGCGGTTGCCGCCATTGATCGCACACGTATCCACGTCCGAGCTTACCCAGTCAAGTTTCATACTATGGATTTCGATACAGAAAGATTTATAGCCGAAGTGAAACGCAGGCCCATGATTTGGAACTCAAAATGCTCAGAATATTCGGATAAAAACTTACGTCGAAAAGCTTGGGAGGAGATAGCAGAAATCTATGCAAAATCTTTGCCACTGGGCAAAAAAAGGCAAATCGGTAAGTAGTGTTTTATTAAAATATGTTTTTCTTTATTCTGCTCTATCTTACACCGCCAACTACTCTTTGTTCATACTCGTTGAACTCACTCACTGTGTCGCGCGTTATCGTACAATTAAGCGGGAAATTTGAAAATGAAACATTTGAAATAGCATTTACCTACAGATTCAATTTTTTGTTTGTATTTGTATGTAGTGGTATATTTGCAGAGTACTGTATTTAAATACAGAATCCGAGGACATTTTTAAAAAGTGTTTCTTTTTTTAAGCAAGACCATTCGCGACACATACTTTTCTAATTTTTTCGGTGACAGCGACTTACTAAAATTCTAAATACTAGTCTATGACTGACATAGAACCAGACACGACACAAGAAATAATCGTAGTATTAATTGACTTTTAACGGTGACCCCGTAGCCATTAACGTGTTAAATGCAATTCGAACAACGCGTTAGAAAGTACTTAGGTTTTCACGTGGTAATTAAAGTGTAATATGCATATTTTTGAAAAGAACAACTACTCGAGTTTCTTGCCGGTACCTATATTCTCGTTAGAATACTGCGTTCCGAAACGGTGGTAGATTCACTTTTGACGATTTTAAGTGTTTAAAACCTATACAAATAAAGAATATTTTAAATTTAAAATACATATTTTTAGTGTGCTTGCGTGATAATATTGTATTTAACTAAGTATATAATTGTGGCACCTTCGTTGATACCGATTTCCATAACACAAGTGCTTGTAATACTTACGGAAACAGCGTTATTTCAGTGAAGCTGTTAAGTAATTATTTTATTTAGTAATTAAAATATTTTTAACCTTACAGGTATTGATCTTCAAAAAAGGTGGAGGAATATTCGGGACGCTTTTGTAAAGACTCATAAAGCAAAGGAAAATGAAAACAAGATAGGGTCTTCAACAAAAAAGAAAGTCCCTTATGTATATTACGAAAACCTTTTATTTTTAAAAGATATTGGATATCGCATTCATAGTAGTACGACATCAACGAGAGGTGACCATACTACAGCGGAATCGATAAGTGACACAGACAACAATACGCCTCTAATGAAAGATGACCCAATAGCAGAGGAACCTTTAAATCTCATAGATAGTAGTAATACGACACTAATAAAAGATGAACCTACTACAGATGAAGACGATCTTCCGTTGTGGCGCTCATTGCGAAAACGGAGCAAGAGAAATAACGATGATGACAATATAGGCGATGCACAAATTGAAGTAACAGCCAAAAATACACAAAGGAAGGATTTGGATGATGATGATGCTCGCCTCTTTTTCTTATCAATAATAAATGATTTTAAGAAAATACCACAATACATGCAAATGCAAACGAAAATTGATATTTTAAGAGTAATTAAGGATGCACAACGGTGATTATTCAAGCTCACAATGAAACTTTTCGAAGACACATTGTGGATATTACCTAAGTGGCACAGTATTAAAAAAATCCCTACCATGAAGACTATTTTACACATAGACAACGATGACGGCATTACGGCTTGTTGCCGTAAAAATGTAATTACACGTCTTTTAGCTTATTCAAAAATAAAAGACACGTAATTTTTCATTTGGAAATTAAACCAAAAATGACAAAGATCCACTAAAGTCGAGAGTGACGTCACGCCGTGTGGCATTTTGTCTCACGGAGTGACGTTAAAGACTCCCACCTCTAAAATTTGATGCCTGGTATCTTAGTTATTTTTTGTTCTGCAGCATGTCTGTTACATATATAAGATGTACATTCGGCGAGCCGCTAGTAAACAGATGAAATAAAAACTCATTTATATCCAATACGAGTTACAATATTTCTGCAATACCTTTCCCGTAAATGTAAATTTTTTGTGCATTTTTTTTTATAGTACCTTGACAAACTGGCTTCCCTGCAGGTGCGTGTCCGTTGTCACAGTAACTTGAAGAAGAGAAGCCCAAGTCACTGTGTCAACGGGCAAGTAGCTCGGTCAGTTGCCACCGACACATGCCGGCCTAACCCTAACTCCCCACGAGCTCCGGAAACCCTACTACAGAAACACGATTCTAAGGTCATTTGTGCTTCCCCGGGCGGGCGGCTCAATTCGAGCAAAGATGCACGTGCATTAAAGAATATCTATCTACGTACCTGTCGCTGCGTGCCGAGCGGCGTGTAGAGGCGCAGCAGCCGCGCGCTGGTGACGCACGCCACGACGCCGCGAGCGGCGCACACGCACAGCACCTCCTCGGTGTCGGCCATCGACACGCTCCACTCCTTGCTGCTGCCCACCAGCGATATGCACACCAGTTTGCTGTCGAACGAAGTTTATAGTACCCTTTTTTTAGGGTTCCGTAGCCAAAATGGCAAAAACGGGACCCTTATAGATTCGTCATGTCTGTCTGTCTGTCTGTCTGTCTGTCCGTCTGTCTGTCTGTCTGTCTGTCTGTCTGTCTGTCTGTCTGTCTGTCTGTCTGTCTGTCTGTCTGTCTGTCTGTCCGTCCGTATGTCACAGCCAGTTTATTCCGAAACTATAAGAGCTACATTATTGAAATTTAGTACGTAGATGTATTCTGTTAACCGCATTAAGATTTTAAAATAAAATCAGAAAAAAATCCAAAATTTTTGGGGTTCCCCATACATAGAACTGAAACTGAAAAAATTTTTTTTCATCAAACCTATTCGTGTGGGGTATCTATGGATAGGTATTTGAAAATGATGTTGAGGTTACTAACATCATTTTTTTCTAAACTGAATAGTTTGCGCGAGAGACTCTTCCAAAGTGGTAAAATGAGTGTCCCCCCCCCCTTAACTTCTAAAATATGGGCATGATAAAACTGAAAAAAATATATCATGTGTATCACTATAAAAACTACTAACGAAATTTGGTTTGAATGAAATCCAACCCGTTATTTTTTTTTTATACGTCATAAATCAAATTACCAAATTTTTTCATTTAATTAACTCCAATATAATAAAACGTAAAGAAAAACATTTATTTAGCTGTATAGTGGTACGGAACCCTACGTGCGAGAGTCCGACTCGCACTTGGCCGGTTTTTATAGTAGCTCGACATAATGGCTTCCCTACTACGCCTGATGGAAAGCCAAAGAGAAGCATGTGTGACAACTGGCAAATAACTGGTTAGTTAACTGTCAGTTGTCACGCCGGCCCAACCCTAACCCCCCATGAGCTCCATACCTACGTACCTTTCGTCCTTTACATTTTGTTAAACTTCACTGGTACATCATCATCATCAGCCTATCGCAGTCCACAGCTGGGCTGGCCTCTCCAGTTGTTAGCCACTTTGGGCAAACACTTGAAAGCTTTACCCATAATCGCCACGCTGGGCGGGCGGTTTGGCGATCGCAGGGCGTAACTCCTCGCACCGGTGACGCTGCTGCCCGTCATTGGTACGTCGTATTCTGTTACGCCTTCAATCGTGATGGTTAAACCGCCATGAATCCCTTGCCAGAGCCTCGTTTGTTATTCCACAGAATGCACCATGGGCAGGTGAGGGTGGCTTAATATGTTAATATAGACTAGTGATGATGACAAAGCTGCTCTGGCCAGTATCAGGCATTTAGAAAAAAGTAATTCTCATCTTTTTGTTATAAATGTGATAGGCCAATAGTTTAGATGGATGTCTTTTACTTCACGCGAAGTACTGAACAGATTGGAACGAAATTTTTAGTTATGTACTTAATACATCAGATTAGCATATAGGTTATATTTTATAAGGATATTTCGTATCACTGGTGAATATCACAAACTGGGGGCTGCAAACACTTAAAGGTAAAACTATTTTAATGAAAAATGTACAGATTTCTCACCTGGGTGTTTCACAAGCCAATGCAAGTACGCTAGTCGATAAACTAGCCATAGTGTGATTCAAGTAATTATTTAGGTGAAGTCCATGATGAACATTTGTGTCATGGAATTCCACATCTATACTGGATTCTCCATTTTCCTGTGTATGACATCTGACTATACCCACATCATTCCAACACATGTATCTGCAACAATAAATAGCTTTTATGAGATTACTTACCTTTAGTTACATAATTAGTTATGTCACATGACCAAACAATTCTTCCTGTGTAACACTATCTACATATTATGGTTCTGTTGTTCACTTAGTATACAGGACCAAGCCCTGCCTCCTGACCCAAGGGTTGTAGGTTCGATTACCACCAGCAACAAACATTCATATGATGAATATTTGTGTTTGTTCCATATCCAGGTGTTTATACTGGTACTTAAGTATTTGTGGTACCTTCGTTGTCCCATAATACCCATAACAAGAAGGCTCTAGTAATGTATGTGATGTTGTCTCATACTACTGCTGTACTGATACTCACCTATGTTCAAGGTGGGTGGGGGTAGAAGAGGGTTGGAAAGGCGGTTGCATCGGTACAGTGACTGCGTGAGCTGGCGCGATCGACGCAGCGGAAGCCGCACGTGGGGACCCCAGCGGCACATCTATTCCCAGAGTCTCATTCTTTAACTTCTCGAGAGATATTCCATTGTCGTCGTCACTATCGTCGTGTTGTATAATGTCCCCAAAGTCATCATCTAAAAAGTGTATTAAGTGAAACCTGTATATCTATACAAGATAAAATTAGACTGAAATTAGTCTGCCATATAACTGTAATGCCAGTTTGCTGGGAGAAAAAGAAGCATAACTACTCATATGCTTAGCAAGATGCTTGAGCATATTCTAGTATACAAGCTGTAGATGAAATTGGTCCAATAGAAAAAGATATATCAGCTTATGAAAAGCTTTTCATTACATTTTACATACATAATCAGAATAAAGAAAAATGAAGTTCTTACCATCAACTCTTTCTACTGTTTCTACATCTTCTCTGCTGGTGCTATCTTTTCCATAACAGTTCATTAAGCAGCCTAATTGACCTGCAACGTCACAGTAAGCCAAGACACCATTTCCTATAGACACAAAATTAATTATTAGTACTGATAAACTTGTGATGTGTGAATATTTACATATATTCTACTTACTTGATGCATACCTTTTGGATTCCAGGCCATTGCAGACACATTGTGAGAGGTTGGGTGTTCAATAATATCTATACATGTTCCAGTTTGGACTTCCCAAACTGCAATTTGTCCTGCCACTGTACTGCCTGCCAGGAACTGGCCGCAAGGCGAGAATAAGCATTGAGAGATTGCACATTTGATCTACAAAAGAAGTAATATGTGAAAATTGACATTAATTATTATTTAAGACCACCCCCTAAATAGACATATAGAGCTACTAAAAGTGATAAGTATTATACTAGTATATAGTAGAATAGTATAAAACTAGAATAGCCTATCCTGTGTAATATTAGCTTCACAAATGTTGTGGTGCCCTGACTGGGCATTACATACCAATCTTATTGTTCTTAATGTAACAGCTTTGTAACATGTGACTTGCAATGAACATTTTTATTTGAGGTGTTTCAATGAGCATATAGGTCAATGCTGCTTATATTTTGAATATTGTAGATTATGCTTCACAAAAAAGAAACAATACTAACTCAATTGATTAGACGATTAACTCACTGCCACACACTGGATGTCGATGCACCTATACAAATACAGTGTTTTTTATACAAACTGAGATATATATGTATAAGTAATGCCAGTGAGTTAATGGCCTTTGATAAAAGGACACAATAAGCAGATACAGATATTATACTTATTAATACCTATTTCTTTTTAAAATAATTAAACAACCAAAGTATAAAATAGTATGTAAAAGTTAATATTTTATCAAATACACACCAAATTATGAGTGAAAGTCATCCTTTGTCCCCAAGTTTCACAGTCCAGCAAAATAATTTCTTTATTATTGGGGTATGCTAGATATTTTCCTTCTGATGGTTCGAAGTCCATACGACCTGCAGACATAATAATTATTATGGAAATAGTTAGTGAAATATTTAATAAGTCATGTAACTTTTACTTGGGCCTGATCTGAAATTTATTTGTGGTGTTTACCTAAGTTTCTTTTTTTTATGTTTTTTTTATTACAACTTTAGAAAAATACATAAGACTTACAGAATACTTTAGCAGCATAGAAGGTGTTTATCTTTGGTATACAAGTGATCTCCTTTACAAGTTTCTGTGTGTCTATGTCCCAAATTCTCAGAACTCCATCGCCACTTGCGGTGCTGGCATACTTCATTTGCGGGCAGATTGCTATACTAAGAACTGGGCCTTTATGTTCAGACATTACAAAGAGGGGAGCTCCACCTTCCAGACTGCATATTCTTGCTTCCATATTTTCTGATGAACAGCCTAGTGCCTTAAAAAAGGAAGAGTTAATTAAAACAATCAATATATAATATTGTTATTGCACACTTCAAATACCTTTAAAATATCAATGTGAAATTAATTTAAGTCTCATGAGTGCTTAATAAAGCTGTTGAATGATTCTCATACACCTGAGTGTGTGAGAATCATGTGTGGCCACAAAATCTAATGCACACACAGGTTTTTGAAAACCACTCAATGGTTTAAAAATTATTTAAAAACCTGTGTATTACTTTGTTAACATATTTACAATCAGTTCAGTACTTACATCTATTTTATTTGTTGATTTGATTTGAGTGACAGGTGCTGTGAACCTTGTAACAATGCCATCCTTATCAAAAGCTGGAAATGTGTATGCTTGGACCACATGGCTGTCTGTGGCAACATACAGCCGTTTATCCTTGAAGCACACTGCAAGAGCACTTTCACCAACACAGTGGGAATTGGGATCATCATCTTCAATATCCATCCATATTCTGACATCTCCATCATGTCCACAAGTAATTAAATGCCTGGTTTAAAATAGATTTACAAAACAGAATCAGAATTACGAAACTTATTTTGTAATAAAGAATTTAGAGAAACATGTAATATTTATTATTTTACAAGCAAGAATTGATGTTGAATTTCATTCAACTAAAGGCCTTTGTTCGGAGAAGAGAATACGAATAAACAGCACTTGTACACCAAATTATCAACAAAAATATTTAACTGAAACTTGAGCATTAATGTAATACTAACTGTCCATCTTCTGTGTAACAAACATCAGTATGTCCTTCCGCATGTGCATATCTAAGAGGTTTACTATCAATTTTCATGATTCTGTATTGTTTTATTGAAAAAGTTTAGAAATAACAATCAAAAACTGAAATCACCTGCTCGGCTTTATTGACAGTTTGCTTATTTTGACGTTTACATTTTAGGCGCGAAACTTTTGACTTATGATTTTTTAAATCGACTGATTCTGCCAAGCTTTGAACGTCTGTGGTAGGTATACATGTCATACCACAGACTATTTATAGACACTTGCTAAAAGTGGCCTATAATAAATATTCTGTGGTGTGGTGTGGTTAGTTCGTTCGTGGTGTGTGTGTGTGTGTCAGTCAGTCAGACGTCAGTACCCTAGGAACAAGAACAAAGCATGGAACCCGGGCTAAAATAACAACTGAGTTACACTACATCTTATTCATTATTGTCAATTCATTTTACACAAGTGTGAGTGAAACAAAACAACGCTATTTGTTCTTATTATTTCTGACTGTGTCACAAGAACGAACAAAATATACGTCAAATGGTCACCTTTGGTCATCTTATAATACTAACAAATTTAAAAGTACCATCCAAGCCGTTAAAACACTTACGTCGTCTGGTCCACTTACTTTTGAAGTTTTATGCACAGAGTACTTTGTAATATACTGAAATAGAGACCAATCTTGGCTGTCAAAAGAGGTAACAAATACAGCGCCACTCGACGGTAACTTACGGCAACTTTTCGTCAATATACATAATCACAATACAGCGATATAACTACAGCATACTCTGGTCTTGTAATTAATTATAAGTATTATTTCATTAAGGAATGAATGATGAATTTTTGTTATGAATTGCCAACCGCAGGCATATTTTTCTGAATCATTTGTTAACTTAGGCAAATAAACACAAACTAAGATTGGCAAATCATTCAACATTTGAAAAATAAAAGATAAGTGTAAAATCATAGAAACTTTTATTATCTTTCACATTTTTACACACCACACACCACTATAAAATTAGAATCTTGGTTTTATTATCATTTAAGTTATTAAAATCACATTTTCTATCGAATGTAGAATAAACTTTCCGCGGGTTTCTTGCAATTACAATTTTCTTGCGGATTTTAGTCCTTTGGGCACAAACTTTAGCAATCAAATTATAGCCTGGTTCTTGTACGACCGTTTTAAAAAATGCTAGGAGTTTCAAGTTCTAATAAAAGCACAAACTTTTGAAAACTTGATAAATTAATATTGACTGAAAGGAATATTTCAAAACACGCCATTTTATACTGTGTTGCCAGAAATTTGAATCTATAGTTTACAGTTTAAAATCACTAAATACTGAAAATGGAGAATAATACGTTATTTATAACGCAATATTCAATAAATTAAGTGTAGTAATATATTATATAAGGAATAAATGAAATTAAAGTGAAATATAACTAGCGTTCATCTGGCTTCTAAATTTAAATAAAAGGACCGTAATAAAAAAAAAACTTCACAAACTGTACAATATTGTCGAAACGTCGCAACTAAAATATGCTACCGAATTTGAAAGGCAATTTAATCCTTACAATTGTATAGAAAATAGATACCAACTTCAATCAATGAATATAAACTCCACCTAGAATTCAAATATGGAACTAACATAGTATAACCCAGGTAAATTGAAAAGATATAAGCTCTAATGTGTGCATCTAAATATTTGTGTACAATTAAATTTGGTCAGCTGTATTTATGTGATTGCCATACAATTTGTACTAAGATTGTATAGGCTGGTTTTATGACTTGTTGATACGGTTCGAGAGTCAATGGAATGTTTTTAGAGAGAATTATGTGATATTTATTATTTTCTGTCCTAGAACGTGTTCAAAACAATAAATTGTAAAGTGTACAGTGACTGAACAAGATGTCTTGTGTTATTGAAGGGTGTAATTCCCATAGCTCAAGAAAAGAAAATGAGATTGAATCGGTAACATTTCACCGGTATGATTAGACCATTATTTTCCATTCAAATATCATAGAAAGTGTTGAGAGGTAAGGAAAAGTAGTCATGTATGCCTATCTACTCAAAACAATACACTTATTGCTGTAATTTTCGATTTTTAAGGCAATTAATACTATTGCAAACATAGGTTACTAGTGACGTGAAAATGGATGTCGATTGTCATTCAATTCAATAATGTTTCAGATTTCCTAATGAAGAACGAAAAAAAAATGAATGGATTCGGTGCACTAATAGGCCCAATTGGACACCAAAAAAGCACAGCAGAATTTGTTCCAAACATTTTGCAGAAGATGCATTTGTGCCAAATGATATTAAAAAATGGAGGCGTCTAAAATCATATGCTGTTCCTACATTAAATATACAGTCAGAAGTCGCCAGTTTCATTGTGGTAGGTATGTAGTAATTTTATGTACCTACCTACTTATTTGGTATTGGATTTAGTTACTAATTTAGTTTATTTTAATTTGGTTTATTGTAAGTACTTAAACTGGCGTTTCAGAAGAAACTTACGTTTTGTGACTTCATCACCGTCTCAGTCGATGAACTAGCAATGTTGTTAAACATAGGCTTCCCCAAGTCTGACCATGTCAGTCGGTCTTGTGCTTTTACTCACTTATATTTTGTTTTTCTCATTTTCTTTATAGAGTGAATTACTATTATTACAAAATAATATATCATTATCAAAAAATTCCTCTATAATATAAAATACATTTATTTTCAGGAAACCTTATCGCCAGCTGAAAGTAATAAAATTAAACTACCGCTAATAGAAACTAATCAGAAGCGGAAATCTAGCAATGATGAAGCAGAAGCCTCTAGCGATAAAAAAATTAAATTGTTAGAGAAACAAGTACAAACTTTAAAAAATGTTTCAAATCGCCGTTTACGAAAGATTAACACTTTAACAAAACGAGTTTCACGACTTTCGAAAAAGAATACGGATCTCTACACAGTCTTATTAGACAATTTGAAACAACAAAATATAGATATCAAATATATCAACATGTTAGATAGTATAAATAAAAACGATATAATCAAAAGGTTTCTTCAGAATCAATGCGATGATGTGCTTGCCAGAGAGTACAGTCTGGAAATTAAAAAATTCGCAGTAACATTACATTACTTATCCCCAAAGGCATATTCATTCGTCCGCGAAAAATTTGAAAATGTATTGCCACACCCAAAAAGTATTTCAGCATGGTATAAATGCATAGACTGTAGACCTGGATTTACAACCGAGGCTCTGGACACATTGCAACTAAGAGCACAGGAAAATCCAAACAAAACCATATTTTGTGCCCTTACTATGGATGAAATGAGTATTAGAAAGCAGGTGGAATGGGATGGTAAAGAGTATTTTGGTTATAGTAACATTGGCTGTAATCTTGATTCTGATGATGTGCCACTAGCAAAAGAAGCCCTGACATTCATGGTAACATCAATAAACGACACATTTAAAGTCCCTGTAGGATACTTCTTAATTCATTCTATCAGTGCGCAGCAAAAATCTGAACTGGTCAAACAATGCCTTACACTTTTAAAAAATTGTGGTGTTAAAGTTGTAAGTCTTACATTTGACGGTGCTGCTACGAACAAAGCAATGTGTACCCATTTAGGCTGTGACCTGAAATCCGAATCGTCTTTCACATACGACGGACAGGAAATATGTGTGTGGCCAGACCCTTGCCACAATATTAAATTAGTCCGAAACACTTTTGGAGACAAAAAAGCTTTCGTAGATTGGCAAGGAAACATAGTTTCATGGTTTTATGTAGAATTACTAAACAAAATACAAAACCAGGAAGGTCTCCATTTAGGAACAAAGCTGAAAGATGAACACGTGACTTACGTCAAACAAAAGATGAAAGTACGTTTAGCCACTCAGTTGCTAAGTGAGTCTGTGGCTGATGCTATGGAATTTTGTAAGCAGTTAGGCATACCAGAATTTGCAGGCTGCGACGGGACCATCACGTTCATCAGGTTATTTAATAACTTGTTTGACATAATGAACAGCCGCAATATGAGAGCTAGGGGGTGGAAAAGAGCATTAATATCTTTCAACATAGAAGAAACCATCGAATTTTTTGCAGCAGCTAAAATGTATATTAATGGTTTAAAGCTTGGAGATGGTGAAACTCTAGTAATCCACTCTAACAGGTCCACCGGATTCAGCGGTTTTCTGACATGCATGTCATCGCTCATGAAACTGTATAATACGCACGTTGTTGGTAGCAATGGCAACACTTTGAAGTACATATGCACTTACAAAATGAGCCAAGATCACCTCGAGCTATTCTTTGGCGCCATCAGATCAAAATGTGGGTTTAACAACAATCCTTCAGCACGTATATTTTGCGCTGCTTACAAAAAATTGCTTGTTCACGCTCAGTTCAAAGACAGTTCTACCGGAAACTGCATTCCTCTGGACAAAATTACGGTTTTGAACTGTACTACTACAAACTACAAAAAAGCGATTGACGACAGCACCAATTGTAGGCGCCGTTTAGAACCTGAGTCTGAACCTGATGCCTTGGACATAACAGACCATGACTATATTTTATGCTCGTCATCACTAACAGAATATTCTAAAAACGTTATAGAATATATAGCTGGTTTTATCGGTAAAAAACTAATGACAACATTAAAATGCGAAAAATGCATTGAAAGTCTCCAAAATACTGGTTATAGCCTTGAAAACTCCTTACTATCGATAAAAAATAGAGGAGGCCTATTTAAGCCAACACCGGACTTAACGAAAATATGTAATGTCGCTGAAAAAATTCTGAGAGAATATCAATTACGAATTGGTTCAAAGTGTCTCGGGCAACCAAGAAATTTGCTGGAGATGATCAATAAAGTATCAGCAAATGTATTGCAAACACAAATTTTTTATAAATTAAAAGATCATTCCTTGGAACAATCGCTTTATGACAATCACAGAAATCTTCTTATCAAGTCTATTTCACAAAATTATTTCAAAATCCGGATTCATTATATAACCAAAAACTTGTGTGTACCGACTGAAAAGATTAGAACATATTTAACAAAAACTATTATTTTCAAAGGACAATAATCTATTTGAAGATGTGATCATTAATAATATTAATAATAAAGACATTGATTATTTACCAGTTGTAGTTTCAATTATTTAAACTCATATATGATATAAATACAACTCATTTGGTAGTGACCTCTGCCCTCTGAGCCAAGGGTCGTGGGTTCGATTCCCGCACAGTACAAACAATTGTGTTCATGGACATTTCTGTTTTATTTACAAAAAAAAAGTATCTAAGTAAGTTTATCAGTTGTCTAGTACCCATAGTACAAGCTTCGGCTTAGTTTGGGGCTAGGTGGCGCTGTGTGGCCCAGCGTGGCATGTCTTTTATTTATTTTGTATACAGAGTGACTGGTAATTAATTGCCGATACGTAAACATGTGATTGTACTCATGACAGTAGACAACTTTTCTTACTGGGCTAAATCTCATTAAAAAATACAAACTGGTCAGATCAGCTGATCAACAAGGAAAGTTGAAAAATTCATTCATTCAAAATTCATTGTGGCATCGATAAAATCGAGTCGGTAAAATTGAGCGAGTCACATCACTGGCCTGAAACGAAACTAGTGACAACCTTAGAAATTTCGAAACGTCTTTTCTATGCCTGTCCTTTTCTAATATATCAGCGGCATCCATAAGTCAGAGTGAACCAAATATATTGAGTTATGTTGTTATTTTAGCCCGGCTTCCATGCTTTGTCCTTGTTCCTAGTCAGTACCAGACTACCAGTTTGTGAAACGCTTTCTTTCCGGCCGGTGTGCTTTAGTTCACTTTGCGGCTAAGCGAAAAATCGTAAGAAATAAATTAGTTATTTAAATACTATACTAAATGTAACGATGAAAATAAAAGTCCCTAATAGAAAAGGCTATTCATTAGACAAATTAAGTTCTATAATCAGTATAATTAAAGCACAGTCATGAAGAAAATGATGTAATTTTAGCACTCTTGGTATACCATGCGTAACCTTGACTTTTTTATTGAAATTTGCAAATAGCTTTTGCGAGTCATCGTTGCTAGTCGCCAAATGTTTTTAAATATAATTTTGTTGCATGGTAGGTACATTAATTGGTTGCTCTATATTCTTCTACATTTTAATTAATTAATTTGTTTACCGTCAATTCGGATTTTATAATAAAACTAAGTCATACGGAAAATCTTTTATAATAAATATTGATCTCAATAATGTACCATAGTAATTAATTGTATTACCTACAATTCAATAATTTTGTAGTTTACAATACTTAAGTTACTAAAGTCGTGTAAATTAATTTCAAATAATAATAGTTTTGAGGAATAGATAAGTTCACTAAATTAGGTGCTCTCCTACTTTTTAAAAGCAGTCGCTCGGTCTCACTTTTTAAGATATTTTTATTTATTGTACAATTAGAAAAAAAACCAGCCAGTAGGTACCTGTTTTTTTTATTTAAAAAACATACCTTTTTAATAAAAATGCCTATTTGAATACACTAGACCAATTATTTTTTACATACCTTATATTAATCTAACATTATTTATTGTTGTACATGTATGTTTGTTTGAGTTTTATTTAAGAATAATAATACAGATCAATCTTTAAATTCAAAAGATGATGATGAGCAAACTTTTGGTTTGTATGAAATTTACCTATCCTTTTAAAATAGATGTTCCTAATATATTTTTTAATAAATGTTAAGTATCAATTTTATTGTGAGTCTTAAAAAGAATTATTGTTTATAAAACAATAATTGATTAAGGTGGTTTATGATCTGACTAAAGCTTAAAATATGTTAATATGTTTTGTTTTGTTGGTTCCAGATGGCAGACCAAGGATTTTTGAAAGAAAAAGAAGGCTTTGCAACTACTGCCATACATGCAGGACAAGATCCTGAAAAATGGTCTTCAGCAGCTGTAGTACCGCCAATAGTCACTTCTACAACATTCAAACAACCAGCACCTGCTGAACATACGGTAAGTACCTTTTATAACTTCATAATAGATTTTTCGATTAACTAAAAAAGTGTGTAGTCACATTCAGAAATCTAAATAACAGCATTCTTAACAAAAAAAAAAGTAACGACTTCAATAATAGTGACAATAGGACCAACTAGGAAGCTCTTTCAAACAAAAATATGAAATTATATGTCATATGTGGCAACAAACATCAACACAAAAAAAAAACAGTCTAATTGAGAACCTCCTCCTTGTTTGGAAGTCTGTTAAAAAATTGTACTTCAGTGGTACCTACTAATACAAGGAAAAAATGTACTCTCAAGTTTTCCTTCAGATATCAATTAGGTAGGCTAGTACTTGGCAAAGAAGTGTAAATATGGTAAAAAAAAACCCAGATCAATCTGAATCATACATTTCAGCCGAGTCACCATTCAAACACGAGGGTCACAATATTAGTTAATCAATTTGGTGATATGATACCAATCAGGGCCGTAGCTACTGCCGTATCTGCCGTATCAATTATACGGGGCCCCTAGGTCATGCAGGCCCCCAAAGTGCGTAAACAAAAACTAATAAAAACTTCTCAAATTTTGTGATAAATTTTTTCACTTTTTCATAAGGGGCCTTTCCTTTCCTTGGCGGGGGCCAAGACACGTTACGCTTCTGATACCAACATCATCTGAAAAAAAAACAATGGAAAGTTACCATTATCTTTGATTCTGTGCAGACACATTAAGGGGCAGTGCAGACGACAGACTATCCGTGACGCAATTTTTAGTCTGTGATGCAATTACCTATATGCAGTAACGCACACGACGCGCCAAAATCTGTTGCGGATATTTCACAGACTCAACGCTCATCTTCGATCATTCTGTCGACAGAGCTGTAGGGACCTAGATGCTCTTTTTAAATGTCTCAGACGCAGACTCTATCGCACAAAAAGTCTGTCGTCTGCGCAGCCCCTAAACAGACGAATACCTAATTTTTTTGTAGTTACCATTTAAAAAGGTTGTTAAATTGAAAGTACAATATATTTTTTATTTCACAGGGCTTTGAATACGGCAGATCAGGGAATCCGTCAAGGAATACATTGGAGGAATGCTTGGCTGCCTTAGAGGGGGGAAAATATGCACTAGCATTTGCATCAGGCTTAGCCGCAACAAACACTCTCGTTGCGTTACTCAACAAAGGCGACCATGTGTTATCGAGCGATGACGTCTATGGCGGCACAAACAGGCTCTTCAGGTAAACAGAGAACATAATACTACTGATAAACTGACTTATAACTTGCAGGTAAATAGGTACATTGTAAAAATTTGCATGAGCGTTCTAGGGACGATGCTCCCAGTAGTAATAAGTATTGAATACCTACTCTTTTATATGGGAAAACTTCAGTGTAAGCAATGATTAGCTATAATATGTAACGTTTTGGCGGAGCCCTTGCGTTTATGTGGTTAGTCAAATACCCAATCAGAAATACCTATTAGCGTGAGGTGACGGAAAATTATACAAATCACCACCTTATTTAATTAGTATAATAAGTATACTTATTGGGTTTTACGGCTCTGCGGAGCGTGCCCTTTTAAGCCAGTCTTTATGTTTTATGCAGTATTTTTTTAGTGTGTAGCATGTGTAGGGTTTACTCGCCTGCCAGGCGACGGACTTCACGAAGTTACTTCACGGTACACAAGTAACTTCGTGAAGTATAGCCAGATTAATCTTACATGCCAGCGTGGCGGTGGCAGCTGACAAGTGATTGATTTGGTTTGGTCTGTTGTGGCAGCGAGTTGGGCCTCTCTTTCGCTTTCCATCACGGGCCGGGTACTATGGCACTATGCTGTGCTAGTAAATAATTGCTGTTATTAGGTGTAGACCTAATAACAGCAATTATTTTCCAAAAAAGAACTTCTCAAAGGTCAATAGGACCAACTAGGAAGAACACCCTACCTATTGAAACAAAAGAAGAATTTTCCAAATCGGTTCACAATAGGGAATATGCATGACTTATTTTTATGGATTTATTGAGATCTTTTGTCTTCCAGATACATAAATATCGAAGAATTTTTAAACTATCTTTTCTATTAAGCGAGTTATAAAGCGTTAAAGTTATTGATTAGACAGAGAGATCCGATGCGGTAGTTGACGTCACGTACCGTGAGCGCCGTACTAACTCCATAGAAAAATCTGTTTCGCGAGAGAGAGACGGATATATTCACTTTCAATGACTGTATCTCGCCCATTTTTCAACCAATTTTGATTTTGTTTTCACTGTTCGTAGTAGATTTTGATCTATTTTACGATAAATTAGTAAATACCTGAAACTATTTTTCATGCATATTCCCTATTCTCGGAGATATGTGGTAGTAACATACCTACATACAACAACAATTTTTTTTTTAAGTATGTTAAAAAAATATACAACACCAAACTGAAAATGTCAAACCGCAATGCGTATCATACCTACTGCGTTACGGTGCAGTGTGCAACGCACCATAAATAATGAAAGGAATCGTGTCGACGACATGCAATGTATGTAATGTACCTGAGTAACCACGGACACAGCCCGCCTGTCGACAATCAGGGTTACCAGCACATCATAATAATGCTCCAAAATTTTAACTCTATACGATTAACAGTTAAATTTAGATTAGGTACGTACGTTATACCTATTAGCATTTCAGGTAATTGTATGCAGTATTAAGGAAGTTTAGATAATTTTTATTAGCGCGAAATTCGAGTACCTACCTACTTTGTAAATTTCCTGGAAAACGCACCTGGCACATGACGTCACAGGTCCCCTCGCTCCATCGCGCCATAATAAAATAAATCATGACATCATTCATAGAGCGATAAAAAAAACCGCGTGCGTTTATAAAAAATCGCAAATAAGTATAAAAATTAACTAAATGAAAACCGCTCCCCGACAACCGAGAGTTAAGATGCCACAGACAGACACACACAAACACGCCAAAATTATTTACGCTTCTATTTTTCGCTAGGTTAAAAACGTAAAAATGTATAATTATGTTCTTATATTGTCTTCTAGATAACTTGGGCTTACTTATTGTAGAATAAAAAAAACATTGACGAGGTTAATCAACCTTCATAATCACTCACGGTGGATGACGCGCCTATCCTACTTAATGTACCTACATACCAAGCGACGTTAAGTTGCAGTGGAGAGCTATTTTTTTTCTACAGCCGCTAACTAACATCTCCGACTTGGGAACCGCAATGCCCTACGTTGCGGTTCAAGCAGACAACAAAGCCGCCGGCATATTGGCAAACAACGCTGTCAGTGCGTGTGTTTTATCGGCTAAATATAAGCCGATTAGAAGCGAATGCCAGAAGAAATTCTAGTACGATAAAAAGGCACGTACTATTCTGTCTGGGCTAGATTTTACATTTCAAATTTTTTTAGGGTGCCGTAGTTCTTTCTGGAACTCGGGTCATATTCAGTTCAACCAATCAGCGCGCGGGATGCGTTCCGTCGCATACCAAATCACATTATGACGTTTTCATTTTGATTGATTACAATCTATCGAAAAATAATACGTTAAAGTTAAATTGTAAGCAGTACGTTCGTTTCACAATCTGTCGACAGTTTACTATCTCGCTGGATAGATTATAATATTTATAATCTAACGGTAGATATTTACAATCTTTTGGTGACACATACAATACATGCGTGTGTCTCGTTGTGAACGTTTTGATGCGTTCAGTTCGATTTCGAGTCGGGTCGCTTTTACGGACGGGAAAAACGAATTCGAGTAGACGATTGATTAAAAGGGTTAATCAATCGTCTAACTGCCTAAAATTAGATATACTTAATAGAAAAAGTATGGTAATTGTCTGGTATAGGAAAGCGTCACTAGCGTTTAAAGGGTTAATTAGGCCCAATTAGGCCTAACGTAACGTTACAGTTATTTTGAATTTCATTTGTTTTAGACATGTAACCGCTAGACAAGGAATAGAAACCACTTTTACGGACTTTACAGACGTAGAAAAAGTTAAAAACGCTATTCAAGACAACACAAAGGTAAGTTAATCATAAAACATTTCTTATCACCATTTATCATAATCCACCATAAAAAGTTTTTTAACGCGCCAAATGACTTTTTAAAAGAGACGACAAAGGTATACGTAACTCGAATACCTACCTGATTCGATTGATAGATTGAAATTACCTAAGTTTACCAATTATTAGAAAGAAAGAAAAGACATTAAGTTTTAAACTAACACAATTATTACATAGGTACACAATAAAATGTCACCGAAAAGGACAAAATGCTCAGCATTATGTCGCGGCGACAAGAGACGCCGTGACGCTGCACTGGTCTTCCACATAATAATGTTCCAAAGGAGACGCAACTGTGCGCCGCGACATCACCTAGATTGAGTAGTACTAGATAATAATACCTATATAATTAAATTATGATTGATAGCTTTGTTGTGTCATCATTACCTATGTCGGAAGGACCGTAGGTAGGTACCTAACCTGACAATCAATCACAACATCATCACAAGACCGTTTAACATCAGACGGAGTGCTTGTGTGTCTGTCCCCTTTAGTAACAAAGAAATCTTGAACTGTATTTCATTACCTACATTATAAATGATGGTTTTATTGAGTATAAATGACGTAAAACTGTTGCTTTAACGATAATAAAATATCTAAGATATAAATATTTATAACTACTGATTAAATTTTATGTCTGTAAAAACCGCCCTTTGATTTCAGTATTAAGTCACTATATCTACTCTTTAGCATGATAATTGGGATGATGACTAAAAAATAATTTAATGTCCATCAGATAGATTAATGAAAAATATTGGATACGTATTTTTTATTTTGCCTCTTGTTCAAAAACTTACGAAGATACATTGATTTTAAATGTCACATGACGTCACGTTAGAGTACAAAATATACTCTAACGTGACGTAGTTAGCCCCCACTCCGTAACTTTAATGCGCTATATCTAAGTATTTTCTTGTTATTTCGACAAAACAAAAAATACGGGTCTTATATTTTTTTATTATCTAAGAGACGGACTAATTATTGGACTATCATACCTTGTCATCATCCGTATTAACTAACTATAATAAACATCTACTAAAATGTTTAAAAAAGCCATTATTGGCAGTTATTATTACAAAGTTAGCGATAAGTCTGTATGATAACATTTGTTTTGCCTATTAACAGTTTGCTATGACAATATTCCAAATCGTGGTACAAATAACACGAAATAAGATGATAATATTGCATTGACAATAACATTAATTTATGTAGTGTTAAATAAAACTATGTATGAGAATATATGTATATTGTATGTATAGCATGATTTTTTCTTGTATAGTAGCCGAGTTCTTTATAATATAACTACCTATTAGGATAACATCGAAAGTTAAGTCTAACCGTAGCTGTAGGTACTCATTCAGATAACATTTGGGGGTAGTATATAAAATCCCTTCCTTCCTTTTGATGTTAGTTAAGTTAATCCCTGTTAAGTAACTAAATCCTGGAATGTTCATATTTATATGAGGATCACTCAGTTTGACCTAGCCTAAACTGATTTATCCTATCGGGCTTAGGACTAACTAGTTTACGTCTAGGCCGTACCAATGAATCCTGAAACTATTTTGTCCTGAAATCAGGTTTGGCCGATACATTTAATGTAGTATATAATTATGTATATTTTGTTTGCAGTTAATATGGCTAGAAACGCCAACCAATCCGTTGCTAAAAGTAGTCGATATCGCCGCAATAGTCAAAGTAGCGAAAAGCCGCGGCGACATTCTTGTGGTTGTAGACAATACGTTCCTTACATCATATTTGCAAAGGCCGTTGGAATTCGGAGCGGACATTGTTGTATACTCTCTGACGAAGTATATGAATGGACACTCCGATGTAATAATGGGAGCAGCAATTGTAAAAGACGACGTATTGCATGACAAATTGAGGTTTTTACAAAACTGTAAGTATTTTGTTATAACTAAATGTGTAGGATGTATATTCCTCTTAGATATTGCCAATACAATATCACGAATATAGTTACCAGAACAATTATGTACCTACCTACTTAGATGATTATTTTGAAAGAAAAAAACTATTCCTAAAAAAGTAAATCATACTGTAGGTACCTACATTGGTATTATGATGACCTATATTATACCCATTCGACTTAAATATTAGATAGTAAGTAATACTAATGTGATAAAATTATACATCGTCATGTTTGATGACATGATATATGAAGTGCCACTTAAGTAAACTTATCACGTCTAAACTTCCGCGTCTCCCGATTAAGGAGATACCTCAGCAAAATTCTGAAGCTGTTAATAAGAGGAAAAACACTTGCTCATATTATACATTTCCGTTTTACTTACGAGGACTTTTAATAATATGATGCAACAAACTGAAACAATATGTTTGGAGGTCACCTCAACTACAGGAAAGTAAATAGTAGATACCTAGCTAATAATTACAACATAACAACATTATCAGGCCAACATGTACTCGTAGGTGTATTTATAACTTTTTTACCTAAATATTATTAAATGCTCTTTTTAAATCAGCTAGGTAACAAAGTTGGTTCAATCATTTTTCTAGCAGACACGATTCAAATGAAGTGGCCTAACTACAGGGTGACAAGTCAGAAAATTGCCACAGGCCCCCGATCAAAAGAGAATCTCAACCACTAACATTAATTTATAACACATTTAGTGAAAAAAAGATGGATTGGCCATGGGCCACGAATGAATCAGTTATTTTTGCTACTAGGAGGTGAGACTATTTCAAAAATGTATAATAACTTGCGTAGGTAGCTACGTACGTAGCTAATATCGCCCTCTATTTTACCTCTCTCTGAGTACGATGTCCAACTAATGACGAATCCTGAAAACACACTAACAAAATTATTGTTTTAGCAATGGGAGCAGTTCCTTCTCCGTTTGATTGCTACTTAGTCAACAGAAGTCTCAAAACTTTGGCACTTCGAATGCAGCGACACAGAGAATCGTCGTTGGCTATAGCTAAATGGCTAACAACACATCCGAAGGTTGTCGAAGTTCTACATCCAGGTACATAGTATTCTTGACCTATAGACTATTTAATCGACTAAGTATAGGTGTATTTTACGGGGACGTAAGGGAGCGAGCGTCCCATTATCTTTTGGCTCCAAGCCACCCTCACCTGGTCTGCCCGCGGTACATCCTGCTAAATAACAATCTAGGCTCTGGCAATCCGACTAGTGGTGGTATAGATAACCATCACTATTGAAGGCGTAGCTAATAGGCCGATGACAGGCACCGAGGAACACTTATCGTTTGTACCGTGACCTGGCCAAATGCTTAGTAGAAGCCTCAGGTAACAAGAGGGCTGGTGTTTTCCTTGGCCAGCGTATCAGTCTGGCCATACAAAGAGGAAACACGCAGCCCTATTAGCATGATTCCCTCGGACAGTAATCTCGGAAATACATATTTTTTATTTATAAGTTTCTTTAATAATCTTTTTTTATTACTTTCAATATCTGTGATTACGTTTATTGTTTCAGGTTTGCCAACACACCCTCAACACGAAATAGCAAAGAAACAAACTAGTGGCCATTCCGGAGTGTTTAGTTTCAATCATTCTGGCGGACTGAAAGAATCGAGGAAATTCTTAAGTTCCTTGAAAGTATTCACACTGGCTGAAAGTTTGGGAGGTTACGAGAGTTTAGCGGAATTACCGTAAGTAGCTACGAAACATAGAGAGATTTAATTTATTTTTACCGATTTCATAGGATATTTTAAAACGACTCTTCCATTTATTTAAAGTACTTCAGAAGACGTAACTTCGGAAGAATCTATTAATATGCACAGAATGCTTATTTACAGTTGTATTAAAAAAAGAAATAAATTATAGTATTTTTTATTGGCCCCTACGGCTAATTGATGATAATTTGTTGTATTGACTCAACATACCCAATGGCTTTTTAAAGAGATGTGGCGGGAAGCCCACATACGAAGGAGGGAACACGTAGCTATATCATTGACTGCTAGTATGGTGGAGCTGCTAGCTGGAAGTATATATATATGTACCTACTACGCCCATTCTTTAAAAGCGATACGAAACATAAAAAAATCATAAACTAACTGTAACAAATTTTAACGGAGCGACTTGGGCCTCTATTCCGGTTTCCATCAAGCGACGAGAGGCCATCACTTCTGCTATGCTGCTGTATAAAAAAAAACTAAGATTTATTATATTTTAAATCTTCCAGACTCCTTATGACACACGCGTCAGTTCCCGCCGCTCAAAGGGCTGAACTTGGCATCACCGAATCGTTAATCCGACTTTCAGTTGGGTTGGAAGATACGGAAGACCTGATCGCCGATTTGGAAAGAGCGTTTAACGAATCCTTTTAATTGTGTAGCCACACTAAATCACGACATTTGAAGAAAGTAGGGTAATTTGTTATTACTTACTTATAATAGTAGAAAGACATGTTTATAAAGTTAATGCTTACATATTTTAAAACGCCCTGCTGGGACGGGGCTCTTGAGAATTCGTTGGTACATTCATGTGTAATCTTGATTTGTTAAATTATTTTATTTAGTAACATTATAAATTTGTTCAGTTTTTACGTACGACTTTATGTACCTAAAGTATGTATATTTGAAAATAGTGATAATATCTGCATTCCTTAACTTAGCAGGTAATCAAATCCTCATATATTATAATACAAACAACGATAAAGAAATAAGAGAGATCTGAACTATGTTATAGAAAATAATAGGTGTTTGTTAAAATTATAATTGTTATAATAGTTTATAAAAAAATGCAATAAGCAAATAAATATACAATAGTATTTACAATATATTTGTTATAAAATGATATTATAATACAGTGTTATGAATTATATTTGCATCAATGTATTGAAGTTCAAATTTTGAACGCAACAATGTTAATTTAATTAATATCTACGAATATAAGAGGTAGGTAATACTGCTTAGTTGGCTCCCTAAATTAAAGTATGCATCAAAACTATTTTTAACTAAAACGAGACATACCTAACAAAGTGAAGGCATTTCTCGCAGGAAATAGTTAATAACTCAACGACATTATGCTTTAATAATCCTAGCGAGTATCGAGTAATCGTTGAATCTGAAAGCGTATTTGTAATTCAAATATCAGCAGTCATGTCGCTACACAATGGACCAATTTAGCATAGTTCAAGTGAGTCTGACCTGCACATTTGCCACGAATCTGTAACGGTATTATAAGACGAACGAATAAGAATACTTTTGTTATCTGTTTTGTATTTTACTGTAAAACATCATGCATAAGCAAGTTTTATTCATGAAACACTTATTTAATATTTATATTGTTGATTTTACGGTTGGAAAAAACTATATGTACATATTTAATATTTCAAATTTCAATAAAATACCTTTGTCAATATTAATTTTGAAGTATAGATCTGTGTACGTTTTAATGTTGCTTTCTATCAATTTGTTCCTGATTTATAAAATGTTGTGAGTATTTTTGGAAAATATAAACCTTTTATAAGTACAATTTTATCTTGTGTCATTTACAAATTCCATGGAAATAATAGGTACTACGTACAAGGTACGTAGGTATACTGTACGTAGTACATAATACGTCCAAGACAAATTCATACTAAAATATACCTATCTATCAAGACCAGGACCGTCTTGTCTTATTCACTTTATGTTTTGCTACTTAGTGTTTCAGTTCCATCGATCTCTAGTGGTATGTATAGTAAGTAGGTAGGTGCTTATTTTCGAAACTACATGTACCAAATGGACCTTCAAGGAACCAAAGCAGTCTACATTATCAAAGTCTAATAAAGATAGTACCTATTGGTTGAGATGATGATCACTTAGTCGTATATTGGGTGACCATCAGGCGTAGGTACCTATTAGTCAAGGTATCTCAAAAAATAACGACACATGCTATAGCTTAAGAAGAAGGTCACCATCTCTCCAATAAGGATGTTTCCAGGGTCAAAATAATTAGGGTATATTTAGTCCGTATTTTAGATTATAAACATACATTGGACGCGTATTTTTCCCTTTTTCATTTTAACAAAAAATAACAGAGATACAGAGTGGGGTTCTTTGACGTCAGTCAGTGGCGAAAAAACTCCCACTCTTTGACGTCACGCGTAATTTTAACGGGCTATATGTTTGTCGTTTTTGGTCTAATTTACAAATTAAGAAATACGTGCCTTTTATTTTTTAACAATCTAAAAGACGGACTAATTACATTTTTTACGGCAACAGGCCTATTGCCACGCTGAGCGCCATGGCGGTCACCGGTGACCACAGATTTGTGCCGGTGACAGACAAACAATAGTTTTTCTATTGTGACTAGTTTCTCAACAATCAAAGCCTTAAAGATAGGATGGCTAATGTATAAATCCCATCGACTTCGAAGGAAACCCAAATCATGCACGTCAGGGGGTGCTGAGTATAGAAGGCGAAGCGCGGCGCAGAGCTGCTCGGCATTTTGTGGTACACGCAATGAAACCTCGGCCGTATCTAAGCCCCTTAACGAACCAATATTTTCGCCATCTCACCACACAAAACAAGGCAACTAGGGGCCATCCAAAGGAATGAGAATACTTGAACAGGAAGCGGTCAATAAGTGACACCAATCATCATCAACCAATTTGCCTTTCAAGAATATGATTTCTAATGTTACTATTTAAAATAATTGCTATTGAAAAGACAGTAGGCGGCGGAGATAGGTCTTGTGAATAGTCTTTAGTTACAATTTGGCATTATACCAATTAGGCTAATGACAAATTATAATAACTCTGCTGAACCTTACTTCGTTCGCGTTAAGGCAAAGTGATTTCCATAAAATTGTTCCCATTTCTAAGAACTAGCCATGGCTGGAAAACACCACCCAGGGCGTAGGTAAATCATAAAAAAAAAATTGTCACACACGTAAACACGTTTGTTGATTGGGCAATGGGCATTTGATTATGCGAGATTGTAGTATTTTTTATGAGAGGTAAGTAAAGTAAGAATTAATGCTCTTCAAGTATGTTTGCTGGCGGTACCTACACGTAGTAAAATAGCTGTTTGGCATTAGGTATAATTCTCATCATCTCTTGCCATGTGTATGTAGTTTCTATGCTTCTTGTAGTTTACAGATGCGCATGCTCTCAAAGAAAGTCAAAGTAAGTCTGTTAATGAATCAGTCGTATTTCTACAAATTTAGGTAGGTAATTACAGCGCATTACATAATAGTATACAGTTCTAACCTACACGTGTCGTGCTAAAACTTTTTTTATCATCTATGTAAGGCTATTTTTACGGTTCCATTTAAAGGAAAAACGGAACCAGTAGAGGATCATTATTGTTTGTTTGTCCGTCACACAAGCCATTAATATTATGTAATAATTTATTCTCGGGTATAGGGTTGCCATTCGTTCGGGTTTCCCTGGAATTATCCTAGTTCAAAAGCCATCTGGGTGCTATTCACAAACTTTCAAAAACTTTCTCAACGTTCATTCAATATTGACATTAGCTTTACTATGGGGCGATGGGATTGTAATCTGGGTTGGATTTTTTTAGGGTCCGTCCTCAAACGGTAAAAATGAAACGCTATTACTAAGACTACGCTGTGCGTCCGTCTGTATGTAACAAGGCTATATCCCAAAAACGGCGATAGTCATACAGTTGAAGTTTCACAAATAATGTGTTTCTATTGCCGCTTTAACAAAAAACACTAAAACCTAATTAAAATAAATATATAAGGGGGACTTCCATACACAATAAACGCGTTTTTTTTGTGCTTTTATGCTCCATATCAATAATGGGAACATATAGGTATACACTTAAATTATTCACAAAATTCTCAATTTCTGGAAGTATTGTAAATGGCTGGCCAAAATGTTGCCACCGACTGAATCACCCGCTGAAGACGCATCCACATTGAAGTGACAACCCTGGTGTGTGATTTGGTGTTTCTCGCTTGGTAGCTCTCATGGCTACTTACTTTATTATTAAGTTACTTGCCTTATTTAACCCTTTAAGCCCACCCTAGTCTTTGTTTAATAACTCCTCTTGACCTGTGTCGGTCGATCGCAGATAAAGATTACTACTTATGTACTCAGATGAGATTGTTGAAACTCAATAACGTCTCGGTAGAACTTATAAGAGGATTAAAATGCACACAGCTATAATTTGTTTATTTCTTTTTTAGTTGATATCTTTTTAGTACCTACTGGATACTTGTGAAAAATAAACGCCTGGAATTTGATTCATACAGACAGCATTATTTATAGGTAAGTTAGCTACGTTTTTTACTTAAAGCAATGTGTGTGAATCATACATTATTACATACGTTGATTCCATAACTCAACCGAGGGCCGTGAGTTCGATTCCCAACTAGACAAACATGCACGTGAGGATACATTTGTGTTTGTTCTGTGTCTGGGTGTTACTATTGTGGTAGATATACCTATTAGTTGATTTCGATTTCCTAAAGACAAGTGCTTATGGTAGGCACTTAGGTACTTTGGGATTGGGTCAATAATGTGATATACCTAGTCCGATATAAACAAAACAACATGAACAGGAACACGGAACAGACACAAACATACCTACACTACATAAATTACATAGCATGAATATAAATATGGATATTCCAAAAACAGAATAGGTATAAGAACGGGAAGCCGTTATTATCTTTGCTACCTTTTAATCTTGAAATATAACATTGTGCTCGTGCTATTCGTAATAAGTACCTAGGTACTTCTCTCCTGCCCTCATTACACAATTATAGCCGAGTATTGCACAATATTTTTCGCAATATGATAACGAGTCCGTACAGAAGTATTAAAGATTTAGATACATAATTATCGTAATATAGACGAGCTGGCGCCAGCGACTTCGTTCGCGTGGACTCTATGATGGAAAAATGACGGTACCTAGTTTGATAATTTGTTAGCAGAAAATGCCTAACAGACTAAACAACATTTGCTAAGACGGCATGCCTGCTTATATCTGTATGTGGGTATGGTATTAGCTGGTTCCTCAAAGTTTCACATCAGGTGTTCCAGATCTTTGAATTTTGGATTCTCGTTCTATTTTTGTTCCTAGAAAATAATTTAAAAACAACTAATCTAAGTAGGTAGGGTTTAAAGCAATTTATTTATTGTTTTCGTTTGTAGTGAATAAATAAGTATAATTCTGCCTATAACATTTTCTACCTAATGTCTTGTGTGGTCTGCGCATGTTTCTATATATAAAATGTGTAAGTGGTCATTACCTTTGAAGTCGATTGTACTAGAGTAAGAAAACAATAACCCATGTTAATGAAATACACATAGCTACAGACATCACGTAAAAGATAATAAGAATAGGAATCTACGTAGATAAGAAGTAATAATATTACACATACTGCAAAGCTGCACACGTCTAGCAGTCGAGAGGTGGCGGACTAAGGGGGTTCAAAATATTGGAGATTTTTTTTATGTCTAGTGGTTTTTACCGCTTAGGTACCTACCACTTAAAGTCTACCATTACCAACATAGTCACCTACCACAAACCCACATGTTGCTTTGGAGCAAAACCTACCGCTGGGTTTTGTTACAAGTTTTCATATTGCTTATCTATGTGCTTACTTGTAACTATTATTCCACTCTTATATAAGACGACAATCGACAACCGAGTATTTGTTTGGGAGTCATGCGATAATCCTTGGTGATGAACATGTTAAAGGGCTACAAGAAAGTGTGTTCGTTCATTCGTAACAATGTATTTGCCACCTGGTTTTATCGTGACAATAATCATTTAAAATTGTTTTTATTGTGTCAATAACAAAAATAACAATTTTAAATTAATAAGTATCACCACACCACCCACTAACCTTCCATACCTACCTATAAATAGTTAGGCACCGTTGAGACGTTTTCATTGTAGGCAAGCTTAAGGGATGCTTTTCACAAGATGGCTGCTAACGGATTTAACGGAGCCCGGACGGGGCACGGATTTAAACTATTATGTAGGTATAGACATTTTGTATGAACCAATTTATCCTACTTACACAGTGCATTGTCCGTGTAATATGTATAATTCGTGCTGCACGGACAGGCCTCGGTCGGACCCGCCCCAATGAATATCACCCATTACCCATTTGTTGCTGAAGGTATGTAGAAGTGAGCAAGCGACTAATTAATAAGTATAGTAAATTGGCGACAGCACGTTAACAGATGACTTGTAGTGTCTCATTGAAGTTAATATAGTATTCGTATTTTATCAATCAGCATCCCAGGTCCGTACCTACACTGCTGAACGTAGGCTTCCTTTAATTCGAATTTTTATGTTATTGTTACTTCTGTTTGCAGCAGAAGCCGCGCCTGTTTCAGATCAATTATTGGTTATCTAATCATCACAGTTTATATAAAGTACCTACTTATCCATTCTACCTACTTTTGTAGTATGAAAAGCACTTTTTCTGATCGTGGAGATACCCAATCGAGCGTATGATAATAAACGATAAGTTTTGAATCTGGGTGCACGGTAGTAGACACGGGCGTGCACAGTATATTATCTATGCAATTTGTTCTGTAAAGTAATAAACACAATATTTTTTTTAAAGTTTTCACAACATTTTGGTAAAGTAAGGACAGTTTATTACATAATAAGATTTTACACTTTTTTGGCACCTAGTGCTTTTCTGAGGGTCACTGGGTCTTACTACTCCACCTATGACAAATATTGAAGTGATCAACATTTTGTGATTATTCTGCGTCTGTTTGTATGCATTAGTTACAAAGTGGTATCTTTGTTCTAATGTAAAGAATACCTATTAATTTATTTGCATAATACTAGTGCTGATGTTGCTTGGTTGTATTCCATTAGGTATATTAAATAATTAAAGGTATTATATTACACGGTACGACTTGGCTGTATTTTACTTTGTGTTGTAGATACCCTCTGGAGTTGTTGTGAGACATTTAGCGTCTACCTCAGTGTTTATCGGATTGCGGTATCTACTAGTCGGACAAAAAGTAAGTACCTACTTGTATTGTACTAGTTATATTAAATTATTTTTACCTACTACCTACTACATACCTACAAACTAGCTTTATTTGTGAAATAATTACTATGCTTCAAAAACACTTTTAACGGGCATTGCCATAGACATTCATTCAACCGGTTCAAATGTACCTTTCGCAGAATAAAATAATATTTTTTTCCCAATATTCCTTTTAATATTTCTGAAATTCATGGATGTTTGGTCATAAGAATTTTACTTTTATGATAATAAATATACCTACCTAATAACGCACATTATTTTCTTACAGATGACTCTACGTTGGGGAATCGTAAGTGCCGGCAAAATCTGCCAGGACTTCGTGAACGCGTTTACTACTTTTCCTGATGTGGGAGACCAAGTGATCGCTGCCGTGGCGGCCAGAGATAAGGCTAGAGCCACGGAGTTCGCCAAACTGTTCAAAATTGGAAAGGTTTTTGATAGTTATCAAGCATTGGCGCAATCTAGTGATGTTGGTAAGAGCTCTTTCAATTAAGGAGACGAGGGTCATTGTCGCGATTCGTCAACACTGTTGCTTCCTGAACGCCTCCAGACGTTGCTATATGTATGTGACTGGCCCGGTGGCTCAATTGGTGACCCCTGCTTTCTGAACCAAGAGTCGTGGGTTCGATTCCCACTGGGGACAAACATGTGTGTGATACACTTTTGTATTTGTACCGTGCCTGGGTGTTTATATTTGTATATAAGTAGGAATAAATTTGTGGTAACTTCGTTGTTCTGATACCCATAAGACGAGTGCTTCTTAGGTAAGCTACTTACTTTGGGATCGAAGCAATGTACCTATGTGATGTTATGTGATATGATATTTACAAAAAAAAATGTTTCGTCTTCGGTGCGCACTTCGACACGACGCACGTCGTTCACGCCTCATACGGGAACTAGGTATTACCGTCAGTCCATTGTCCGTGTGGTTTTCAGACGACTAAGGGAATATCAGCAGGAAACGGGCAGCAGCAGTTTATCTGGGTTCAAATGAGACCTACTGCGGTCACCCACCCACCAAGCGTGGTAACTAAGGCAAATAACAATTGTCATTAAAGGAGGCCTATGTCCAGCAGTGGACGTTTACAGGCTGATGATGATGATGATGATGAAGTATTACAGTAGGGAATTAGGTAGGTAGACAATTAGACATGTAGTTATCCACCAACTTCCTACAAAGTGGCATTTTTCTATAATAATTGTTGAATTTTCTTTCCTTAGATGTTGTGTACATCGGCGTATTGAATCCTGACCACTACAGTGTCACGAAACTCTTCCTGGAAAATGGGAAGCACGTATTGTGCGAGAAGCCACTATGTTTGAACTTCAAGCAGGCGCAAAGTTTGATCAACTTAGCGAAGAAGAATAAGTTATTTTTGATGGAAGCTGTCTGGTCGAGGTTCTCGCCCGCCTATAATGCGCTAAGTAAGGAGATAGAGACTGGAAAACTTGGACAATTGAAGCATGTCGACGTCACTTTTGGTGTGCCGATTGTGGCAGTCGATAGACTCAGGTGAAATAAAATCACTTAAAATTAAAAAAAAAACTTTTTAAAAAAGGACCTACACAATGCAGCGTTTGCAGAAAAGGTTTTCAAATGTTCGGAAATTCAAATTATTTAAGAATCCATTTATTTGGATGGATGAATGTTCGTTTTTCTTTCACGACAGGGATTTTAACGAAACTTTACAGATTTTAAGCTTATCATACATCAACTTAACATATAGGCAGTAATGTTTATATCTAATATCGTTAAGAATACTTAATATCGTTTCACTTAAGACCGATATTACAGATATTGAGGCGGGCAAAATTATAAATATGAAATAATAATATTGTTAGGATTTACATACCTACCTACATACTATTTTCATCAAATAACACGTTTTAATTTTGCAGTAAGAAGGAACTAGGTGGCAGTGCTGTTATGGATATTGGAATATATGCCCTGCAATTTGCCCAATTTGTGTTCAAAGATGAACCCATCAAAGTAACTGCAGTTGGTAAATTAAATGAAAATGGAGTAGATATTACAGACACGATTATCCTTGAATATGAAGGTGACAGGCGGGCTGTACTCAACATCGACTCTAGATTGAGATTATGGAATAAAGCAACTGCTGCTGGGACCAACGGTGTAGCTAGCGTAAGTCAAAGTCAGAATAATCTTTATTAGCATAGGTTTTTAAAAACACACTACCATCATCATCATCAGCCAGTGTCAGTCCACAGCTGGACATAGGCCTCTCCTAATGTTCGCCACTTAGGTCCATTTTAGGCTTCTACCTACAAATCGTCAAAAACTACAAACTACCACCGGTTCGGAAAGCAGCATTCTACCGAGAAGACACAAGTGTCTTGTGGAAAACTGGTGCATGAACTAAGTTATGTGGTATAAGTACTTCAATATGCAACAAAGTTGTTTAAAAGAATATTATGTAATTATGATAAGGTTGTTTTGCTTAGATAGGTATATTTGAGGACCTGCATTGTTGAGATATTACGAAAAGTGGTCTGTTTACTTCTATTTGACAACAATTTGTATATTTTTGATATATCAAGGGTATAATATAACAATGAGATATTATTTTAAACCTTTCAGTGTAGATGTTTTTGCTATATTTGCTAAACAAATATGAGTAGCTAACATCCTCACATGTATCTGATGCAGGGGCGTAGCTACCGCCGTATCTGCCGTATCAATTATACGCGGCCCCCTGCCCATGGAGGCCTCTGAAGTGCATAAGCAAAAACTTCCAAATGACAAATCTTTTCCCTTTCTAAGGGCCCAAGCAAATTTTTATATGGGGCCCCGCCAAGACACTCTACGCTTCTGATCTGATGCCGACTGTGTCTATCAATACCTACTTACTTGCTTTTAAATGATTAATTGAAAGACCAATACTTTGTTTCCAAACAGGTTGAAGATCCTTTCCACTTTCCAAATGTATTTGTTCATGCGGATGGCAAGAAGGAAACCTTTACATTGCACACTTCTCAGATCCCCTACAACTTTGAAAACAGTGCTGGGTTGGTGTATGAGTCATTAGAAGTTGCAAGATGTATAAAGAAGGGTAAGGTTTGCTGATATTTTGTGTCGTATCTTATCGCCCTAGGCTTCTTACTATTTAATTTTTAAGTAATTCTGGACTGGATCATCATCAAATAATGATCAGATGTAGGTACCTACACTAAATTAAAAAAAAATACTATCATGAAATCAAGTTGTATAATATTCAATCAACTCACATGTTAATTCCAGGGCTCATAGAATCACCGATAATGTCTCATAAGGACAGCCTGATTTTGGCAAAGCTTGAAGATACCGTCCGAAAACAAGTTGGAGTGCATTATGATGTGGATGATGAAGAGTACCCTTGAACTACAGAGTTATGCAGAACATAATATTTGTATATTTGGATTAGTTACTAAATAAATATGTAATTTAAAAGGTTGATGTGGGTAATATTATAATAAAATTAATTGAATTTTATAATTTTCCACTTTTATTTAAAAATACATAATAATGGACTAAAATATGCAGGCAGTTTTAAAATTATTTTTAACCGGAGTTAACATATTATATTTAAGGATTGGTCTGGCCAGACTTTGGTATTCCATAAGTTAAACCCAAAGGTGTGATTTAAGTTTACTTACATTCTGGCCTTAATCACCATTAGTCAGCTAGGTCATATTGTCTAAAATATCTAGCTATTATGCATATAAATATATTCAAAGGAGCTACATTATCGTGGGCATTGCTGTCATCAGGATTTATATGGGACCTGTAAAAATAAAATTATAATTATAAATACATATGTAAAAAATAAGATTAAGATGTTTTCAATATGATATTTTCCAATAATGGATAACTAAAATCTCATGGGTTTATAATAACATACCTTATTTCTGCACATTTCCTAGCTAAATCTCTCAGTGTACTTATGGTGTCTGAATGGAGTGGGTGTCCCATACAAGCCAAGAAAGCATAAATCCATTGACCTGAAATTTTATCATAAATAATGATTACTAAATAAATATCAGACAACATTACATACATTACTCCGATCCCAATGTAAGTAGCTTTAGCTTGTGTTATGGTTGGGTATCAGAACAACAAAGGTACCACAAATAGGTATATGTATACTTAAAATACTACTAATATAATTAAAAATACAAATATAAACACCCAGACATAGAACAAACACAAATAAATGTTCATCACACAAATGTTTGTGTGATGTTTGTCCCAACAAACATGCAAACATGGGTTTGATAACCCACAACCATTGGTTCAGGAGGCAGGAGACACACACCAATCGAGCCATGAAGCCAGATGTTTACTACTGCAATTTTACCGCAAACCAAATAGGCCCTCAAGTCATCAAGTTGCGGAAAGCGGCCCATTCTAACTAACCAACTACAGTAGAGTGTTGATTATCCAAACGTCATTTAACCGAACAACATGCTACAATGCTAGTTGCAAACGATATTTGAGATTATTTTAAACAAGTAAATTCATTAACTAATAATTACCCTATTATCTATACTTTTTCCCTTGATTCCTATTCATCATTTAGTGAAGACATACAATATGCAACCATGTATGCTTTACATTCACCTGTAGCTAAATATTTATGTCTGAATCAGTACTGTTCAAATAAATAAACATACCAGTTATCTGAACACCCCTATTCTCGAATTAGTGGGGATGGACACTCTACTGTACTGCAATTTATGATCTATGGGTACCTACGCAATGATATTATAACAATTTAAACAGCACAGTTTGATATAATTGTCTAGAGCTTGTGGTAATTTAAAAAAACCACAAACCAAAATCATAAATAACATTAAAATTTTACTAAATTTACAATCATTAGTGAGGTATACATGTAATAAATATAACTAGGTTAAGGCTATGCTAGCCCTTAAAAACCCAAGTATGGGCATGCTAAATGATTGACTAAATGGTCAAAAGTTTTTTTGTCAAAGGTAGGTATTTAATGTAAATGTATTATTTAATCACAAACATTATCATACCTGTTCTATGATCAATAGTGTCTCCTTTTTTGACGTCATCTAACATTTCTGTCAGGTACTCCAATCCAAAATACCGTGAAGGTAGACGCAGTCCAAGAACACAACTCAAAGTAGGTTCCCTGGTATCAAAGAATCTCTTCCAGCACTTTAGTGTGTTATTTCCGATGTGAACTTGTTTTATATTTCCAGGCCATAATGATTTATTAGCCAAAACGCGAGAAACATACATTCGAACATCGGAAAAGTCTGCTACTTGAATATTCTGCCATTCAATTGTAGGTTTGAATTTTTCAGGCACTTTAGCACGTGGAAGCTGAAACATAATAAATATCAATTTTATTCAGTATAAGTGCCATCATACATAAGGTAGTAATTTGTGATGTATTATAACCATGTGTTATTTTGTGATAAGGTAGGTTGGATATCATTTAATAGAATATTATGACAAAATATAAAATGAAAACAATTATTTAAAAGCAATATTACAATTAGGAACTTACCTCTTCAACAAAACAAGATTGGTTTTTTGCATATATGGAATAGTCCTTTGTGCATTTTGTAACTGCAGCATATTTTTCGCGTTCTTTTATAACCTTTAGTAAATATTCTTCTCCATTTGTTGGTACTTCCTTTAGTTGTACATTGGGACTAACTTGAAAACATATGGACGACATCATCTCATCTCTATCATCTCTCTTCGCTTTGTAAATATATTTACCCGACATTATGCTTGTTGTAATTTCGTTACCACCACTTTGTTCCAAATATAAAACTAAAATTTAGTTAAATTTGACAAAACTTTATAAATTTGTGATGTAATTTATTTTTGAGCTGGCACGCACAGTAAGCTATTATAAATTTAGATTTTTATTTATGTTTCACCACTCCACAACACTGCGACACTGCGCTGCATGCATTTCATCAATCAACACACAAATCACAAAAACAAAGTAGGTATGTACTCTCTTCTGTCAGTGACAAAAGGTGCGTTCCACTAAGCGCTCACAACGCTCAAAAAATATCATTATGCCTTTCATTACCCTACAACTGATGTCATGACTTTTGCTCACAAAGTCCCATCTATTCTAAAATAGTGGGTCAAGGTGGACATATCAGCCACTTCTTATGTTGAGCAATTGGCTAATAATTTTTAGAAAGAAAAAATTATTTGCAAAAGCCGACCTGATTGTAACCTAAACTCTTCCAGCTTTTACTTTCGTTCCTTTAATTTTTCAAACCCCGCCATTTGTAATATAAGGGGTCTTATCGAGGCCCGTATTAGAGGCCTTTTAAAAATATCTCGCAGGATCTCGTATTATATAAGGCCTTCTACACGGTCGGATTGGACCGCCGCCCAAGGACGCGTTGGTCGGATCAACCAATTTTTGTATTCATTCTACACCGTCGGTAGATGGCCAACCACGAACGCAGCCGGTCGGAAGAGATGCGCTCCCGACCAAGGCCGTTAGCATCGACCAAATATTGGTCGGACAACCGTTTTCTACACTGTCCATTTTTATATCAACCCGACCAACGCGTCCTTGGGCGGCGGTCCAATCCGACCGTGTAGAAGGCCTAAGGATTTCTACAATGATCAATTGCCAATAATATGGGCATCGGAGCCTGTTGAGATCATGTGTGCCAGTGAGGCCTGTTTCCGTAAAAAATGTAATTAGTCCGTCTTTTAGATTGTTCAAAAATAAAAGACACGTATTAACTTTCTGTACCGTCATTCGAAGCCTAAACAATGAGAGAGGCAACTCGATTTGACGACGCTGTGGCGGAAATAGTGCTTAATTTGACTAACAATTCCCCCGACGTATCCGGTACAATATTTCTCTAAACGTCCACCAGGTGGCGAAGTTGAGCTGTTTGAACGGAGCCTTTTTAAAATCATTGGTGATTCGTTTTTCGAACTGTGCGGACGCACAACGGACAGTTGTGTTAGTGCTATACTGCGTTCAAAAAACGTGAGTACATTATTTATTCCTGCATGTTTAACGGTGTTACCGTTCGATTTTTCTTTTTATTACAGTTATTGGATATTGGATTCACTTATTTCTTTGAAAGATGTGGCTATCTTTTTGCCCTCCTAGTGAATCCATTCCCCCGAGGAGGCGTCGGTGAAAATAAAGGCGTGCAGTGTGAGGCCATAAGCTGCTGGCGTGAGGCGTGCTGTGTATGGCTAAGCGACTTAATAATGTCCTGTTGGTTTTAAGCACAAGCTGGTTGTGTAATTAATAGCAGATTTTATTTTTGCTTGCCTACCGACGCCTATGCTTCCAAATAGAAACGACGAGGGAAATTCAGATTGAAATCGATTTATGTATACTCATTAATGTAATTACGCCCTTATATGCCGCATACCTGCTATGCGCTTAGCCTATATATATGCTTAATTTCAGTTTTACATTTAATAAACGTTATACCTATGAGTATGTACGGATACCTAATGCTTCGCAATCTGAAATTCAAATGTTACGAAGCAATGGTAGTTGCTTATTTTTTATTTTAACTCAACGACACTATATGGGCCGTAATTACAATAAAATATCGGGCGATCTATTGCTACATATTTACAAATTATGTTGACTAGCCGCCGACATACCACTACGTAAGTGTATTCGGTTGGAGGCATTACTACTTTTCAGCCTACTCGGCAGTTCAATATAAAACTCTGGAGTGACTGCTACCTGCTCTGTCTCTTTATGGCTCAATGTATGCAAAGCATATTTGCATTAATAGCCGTATTGCACCCCGATGTGAATGCGAAGTTTTAGCCTACTGTATAAGGCAGTACAAAAATACAAGCGGGCCTGCGCGCAAGCCAGTCCGTCAAATATAAGAACCCGCGCAGGGTGTCTTTTCAAATTTAAGTCAAGTGACTATTTAGAACCAGCTTGTGCATAGCATGTTTGCACATTAGGCGCATTGCGCTCTGCTGTGGATATAAAGTTTTAGCATATACTACAATGCAATATAAAGATTATGATGGGGCTACTGCACACGGTAGTCCTTCGAATATTTGATGCCCGCGCAGGGTTTTCAATTTTAGAGTCAAGCGACTCTTTAGAACCAGTTTGTGCAAAGCATGTTTGCACATTGGGCGTATTGCGCTCTGCTGCGTATATAAAGTCTTAGCGAGTGTGTGCAAGCGGGCCTGCGCGCAAGCCAGTCCGTCAAATATAAGAACCCGCGCAGGGTTTCTTTTCAAATTTAAGTCGAGTGACTATTTAGAACCAGCTTGTGCATAGCATGTTTGCACATTAGGCGCATTGCGCTCGGCTGTGTATATAAAGTCTTAGCATATACTACATTGCAATAAAAAGATTCAAATGGGGCTACTGCACATGCTAGTCCCTTGAATATAAGATACCCGCGCAGGGTTTTCAATATTAGAGTCAAGTGACTCTTTAGAAGCAGTTTGTGCAAAGCGTGTTTACACATTAAGTCTTAGCCTATGCTGCAATGCAATGTAAAGATTCAGATGGGGCTACTGCTCATGCTAGTCCTTCGAATATAAGATACCCGCGCAGGGTTTTCAATTTTAGAGTCGAGTGACTCTTTAGAACCAGTTTGTGCAAATCATATTTGCACATTGGGCTTATTGCATTCTGCTGCGTATATAAAGTCTTGGCCTATGCTACAAGGCAGCACAAAGAATCTGAAGCGGCTACTGCACATGCTAGCCCTTCGAATATATGATACCCGCGCAGGGTTTTCAATTTTAGAGTCAAGTGACTCTTTAGAACCAGTTTGTGCAAATCATATTTGCACATTGGGCTTATTGCATTCTGCTGCGTATATAAAGTCTTGGCCTATGCTACAAGGCAGCACAAAGAATCTGAAGCGGCTACTGCACATGCTAGCCCTTCGAATATATGATACCCGCGCAGGGTTTTCAATTTTAGTGTCGAGTGACTCTTTAGAACCTGTTTGTGAAAAGCGTGGTTGCACATTAGGCGTATTGCGCTCCGATGCGTGCGTAAAGTTTCAGCCTATGCTAAAATGCAATACAAAAACTTTAATGGACCTACTGCAGAATCTAGTCCGGCGAATATAAAATACCCGCGCAGGGTTTATAAATTTTAGAGTCCAGTGACTGTTTAGAACCAGTTCTTTGCAAATCGTATTTGCATGTCAGGCGTATCGCGCTTCTATGCGTATACAACGTTTTAGCTCGTGCTACAACGCAATACAAAGATTATATCAGAACTACAACACATATAAGATACCCTCGCAGGGTATTTCATAGATTTTAGAGTCTGAGACTCTTTTAGAACGAGTGTGTGCAAAGTAACCTGGCATATTACCAGATACAGAACATACCAATGTTGCATCCGATGCGTATACAAACCCTTGCCCTAGCCTTCGGGTCTATACAAAAATTTGAGCAGGTGATCTGCGTCGACTCATCGAATAGCCCGTTCAGGTTTCTACGCTTCAAGAGTCAGGGAGACTTGTGGTGCAAAGCACGTAATGGCGCAAACGTATACAAGCCTTACCACTACCTTTTTTAATGTGCGCTGAATAAACTATTTTCTATTCTATTCTATTCTACCTTTGTGTGGCATGCCTATCAGGCCATTGTTAATACTTCGCCGGGATCGAATTATCCTTGGTATGAAAATTTATACGACAGGTTTGCGCAAGCCAACCTGACACAAAATAAGGTTACGCTTTAATACTCTCCAAGGGCAGGATATCTACCGATCTAACCTTATACTTAATATGCTCATAATGACCAAATTATATTCTATATTGGAAAAGCGTATTGGCATATTCTACCCATTCCGCGCTTTATTCCACAACGCCCCAAAGGGTGGCTCATCCATAATGTGTTGCTTACTACAAAAGTTACCCAAAAGCGTGGTGCAAAGCCATCGCCAATATAATTACTCCAAGTCCTGGCAGGGCTAATCCTGAGGTTAAGGTTAAAGCTAGCAAGAATCAATTTAATCATATCAAAAGTTTTCGCTCGAAGCGAAGTTTGATTAAAGTTTCTAAAGCATTTCTAACGTATTGGCGTATTATATTTGTCAAAGATACCATGGCCCAATACCGATCTATGTTGTTCTGATTGTGGAATCTTATTGGAATATAGGCCTCCCTTGTGTGTGCTAGTGCTCGACTATCGAAGTAACAGTCTCGAACCTATATTACCTCACTCAGTTCAAATGAATGTACAACTTCAACATTCAACTTTATTCATAAATATAATTCTGAATCAGCCCGCGTCAGTCCACTGCTGGACTTGGGCCTAATGTTCGCCACCTTGATCGATTTTGGGCCTCTCACATCCAGCACTTGCCAGCCGTCCTGCGCAAAGTCGTTTACCTGGCCTGAGGGCCTAGATACCTATAAATCTGAACAAAATGGAACTTGAATGACAAATTCGGCACATGTAAGACTGCTAAACAATCATGGTTTCTATTTCTAAGCTGAGACCGGAAGGATCCCTCTCCTAAACGAAATATCTGGTCTATTGAGACACTAGCCATTAATAAATACATTATTCCCCTAATGGGGTTATATCGGAAACGACATAGTAGTTACAAAACTGCAATAATCAAGTTTGATCAAGTACCGGTACCAGTAACGTTATAGCCACCGGCGCCGCAGAGCTAGCGCAAGCCAATGCCCAAGTCGTGGACTAGCAATATGCCACGGTTCTAACTAACACTCATATAACATCTTCTTAAGTAATACAAGTCTTGATTGGCACGTCTCGATGAGACTTGATGGTTTTCAAGACTTCGTCTCGCTTTGCGTATTCCTGGTCGGAGCCAACTCAAGCAGAACTTTCACACCAGTTGTAGCTGACAATGTGAACATTCCCAGGTATGGGAAGGGCCCTTACCATTTCCAGTTCCTAGTGAATTGTCGCATTCAATCACAGCGAACAACGCAAACTTATATAGGTGCTACAAATTTGTCCACTGCTGAAACCTATAACTTGTATACCTGTTGATTTTAATTAACGCAGTTGTTGGAATGCCTGTTACCGCACCAAGATATAGTTTTCTGGCTCGCCCAATGGTTGGCTGGAACAGACTGCCCCAGGGCATTAAAACCGGCATTTGTACTTGTCTTTGTGCAATAAATAAATAAGCCTACTCTGATAGTGTAGCACAATGGTAGCCAACTTGATTGGATCAAAGATTTACTTACTTCGTGCGACATATTAATTATTATTACTGACTGCTGGTTACATATATACTAAGTAATATAATTGTTTATATGTATCAAATGTTTTGCCATACCCTAACAGGGTCTATATTCTATACTAGATAAAAGTTGTTTAACCCTTAAATTGGCAAGAGTTTTATTTTTAAAATATCCATATTTAAAGTCAAATTCTGGCTTATTGTAACTCTGAAGGTGCCGGAAAAAATTACAAAAAAAATCTACAGTTTTCAGTTTTCAGGAAAACTTATGTACTTCACCAAGTACGTTGCCAGTTACTATAAATGTTATGTGATTATATCAATGTACTCTGTGGAGTACGTTGACAAGAAATAACAAAAAACAGTTGTTATCAAATGTTTCTTTTTAATTAAAATATTAAAAGTAAATCAAGCAAAATGACGAATAATATAAATTCCTGGAACATTTTCATGATTCCAATGACATAAACATAGAGTATTTCTACTACTTCGTATGAAATTGAAGAAAACAATTTCTTTTGTTGCTTTCTCCGACTACGAAACACAAATGCATATTGCATTTTATGCAATATACTTTCGTCCGTCCTACCTTACAGTACCTACAACGGGATTGTTTGTCCTTGGAATCAGGGAAATGGCCCACAGAATCATATCTCACACAATCGACAGGTCTTTCTAGAGTTGGTTTTTGAATTTTTCTTACGTTATCAACTCTTTCAACTGTAGGAACTTTTCCTGCATGGCACAACCCTTCGAAAAGCTCTAGTCGAAATTCTTTTAGGGACATCTTTTCTCTACTATCTCTTCGGTACAAAAGCCACCCGTTATTGATACACATATCTAGTAGCTGCGCAAATATATTTAGGTACCATCTTCGGCTTTTGAACGGGGTTCTATATAAAGATATAAGCATATCAGCTAGGTCTACCCCGCCCATATGCTTATTGTAAGCGCGGACTAGTTGAGGGCAATCGACGTCAACTTTAGCCTTATGCTCTTTTGAATATCTTCTGATCTTTTCGATGGGATGAGAATCTAGAAATGAGCTTATCAATGTAACGACCTTGTTGTCGTTCCACTTAACGACAGCTAATTTGTTGCGATTGCATACAACTTGAGCACTATGACCTCTTTTCTTCTTCTTCATCTCCTTGTCTGAAGGCAACAAATCTTGACAACCCCTTAGCCTGTTTGTTCTAATCGTGCCCAGGGTAAATATACCATATTCATTTCGCAACAAATAAACTAACTCAGGGGAAGTAAAGAAGTTGTCAGCATATATTGTAGATGGTGTTTTTTTAATCGATTTACACAGAGCAATTACCACCATACCTCCAACACCAAGTGAAGTTTCTTGGGAGGTAAAAGTTTGACCACGAAACGTATCATCTCCGCCGTACATAATAAAATCATAAATCAATCCTGACACCCCTGCACGAACAAAATTTTTATAGCCCCATTTCTTGGGTTTGTTTTTAATATACTGTCTTCTTTTTCCAGCTTTCGTACCCTTGTACGGGATCATCATTTCATCAATAGAATATTGTCCTTCTTCTTCAATTTTCAAAAAGTTCTGTCGGATCTTTTCCATAACCGGACGTATTTTAAAATATCGATCAGAGTTCTCTAAGCTGTTATCGACAAAATGAATATAGCGTCGTATTTGTTGGTAGCGTTTGAGAGGCATCGCATCAGCGATGTGTGGATATCGAGTTTTTCTAGCCCAATAATCAGTATATGCTGGCATTTTTATTACACCCATTAAAATCTCAATTGCAAGAAAAGTCTTTAGCTCATCGTTGGTCAGTTGTATTGATTTTCCCTGTTTTTGAACTGAGTACAAGTTACTGTTTTGAACTATGTCTTCTATGATGTCTGCCGAAAAAAATGAATAAAAGTAATCTAAAACAGTCACATTTTGCGATTTATGAAGCGTATGAATATCCTCGTCTATACATGCTCTGTAGCGAAATGAAGCTCTCTTCCAATTGTAGTTCAATACAAGCTTGGGTTTTTTTACAGTTTTTGATACCACAGAAGGAATTTTGCGTTTAGATCTAGTGATCGGCGTATGTCTTGCCTTTGATGTGCTTTGATGATTAAAGATTTGAGGTGATGGAAGATCTTGTACCAATGGTGATGGCAGTGACTGAATGGAGTTTAGTGTCGGAATGGCATTATAATTGTTAGTTGTCGGTGACGGGAATACTTCTTGTAGTATAGGTGTTAGAGGAACGTTTTCAGGGTTGTGATCAGATACGTTATCGGAGTCGTCAAAAATGTTAAGTCGTTCCAATGAGGAGTCAATTGAAGGAGGATCGGAGCTTATATGAGATGGTGGTGATGGGATGTTGTTTAGTTCTTCATCGGAAGTAGTACTGTCATCGGAACATGCGTTTTTTACGGGAACCAAAGCCAAAATTCTATCAGATCGCGTCAAGCTCAAGCACTGCAAAAAAGGACAAAAAACATGCTGTATAACCTAAAAACCATAACCCACAGAATGAAAAGCGACGATGAAAAAGTTAATACTGGTTAATTGGCAATGTACTCCACATATACCATAGTTTAATATGGGTTATTTTCTATTCGTTTGGCAACGGCATTCACGTAGTACATTCAAACGTGCGAGTGAATAAAGTTGTGGTTACATCATTTAGGCATAAAATAACTGTATCTTAGACATATTTATAATATTGACGAGCATTATCATGCAAAACAACAGTTATTTCCGCACAAAAACAATGATAAATACTTAAAAAACTTACCCGCTTCGCAGACACACCCGACCGCCTCGAAATCATTTTGACTTTGACAGGTAATATTAAGTGTTGCAATAGTAAATATTTACTGCTACCAATTTTTGGGATATTTCCAATCGTACTAAATAAACGGAATGTAGAAAAATGTAATAATCAAGGCTGTAGATTTTTTTAAATTGAGTGTACTTGGTGTATACCATTATCAATTTAAGGGTTAATTATGTTCAACTGTCATTTATTCGTCATTTATTTGTTTGCAATTATATTCATATATAGTTGCAAATAAATTAATATGAATATTACTATAATCATACTAATAGCCACGATCTACTGATTGGCCAACCCCGGTGTAGCATTAATATGCTAATGGATAATTATTTGTCTAATGACAAACTATTTTTAAATTCTAGCTTTCTTTTGCAAACAAATATTCTATTCTAGTCTGCTAAGCTTCTCGCTCAAAACAAAACAGGAACAAATAAAATTAATAGTTTGGTTATTAAATCACTATACAAATTGCAATGATTTCGATTCAAGGCAGTTTCAGAATATGGTGGGTCTGTTGTCCTAAGCTACTGGCTTCCGCTACCCACCTAATGCGCTCTGTTTCTGTATGCATGTTGACTAAGGTGTAATAGTATATTGACTAAACTTAGGTGGAAAAATCGCCATCGCCCAATGACAGCGATGATGATAGTGACTGACTATTTTGTTAGTACCTCGCCTACTTTGGATTGTATATAGGTAGCTGTTTGTATGTGTGTAGCACAAACAGCTGTGATCTGTTCAGTACAATAGCTGAAAACTGCCAATCATAACCTGTGGTTAATCTAGGCCGGTCTGAAAGACTGGATTTTAGCTGGTCAGTTTAATGTCTATACGTATACTACTAAGCCAAACGAATACTACTGTTTTCCTCCATTCATTACATATTACGTACAAGAAATTAGACCTCAACAAACAACGTGGTATCTGCTATGGCCCCTCTCATAGCAAATTAATAATTATAACTGACAATTACAAATTGTATGTTATATAACTTTAACGGGCAATTTCTTTACATACCTACTTATATCCTACTGGCATTTGTATCTCATCAGGTAGATTAATGACAATGAATATTTTTTGGTTTGACTGTTATGTCCTATTCACCGCTATTAACTGTCGTACGTGTACACAATATAAAAACTACTAGTCATTACGTTATTGTAATTGTACCTGTTCCATTACATTATAGCAGTATTAACCATATTATCGGGTCTTTTACCATGTTATATATCACTTTATATCTTTAGACACTTTACTACTTACACTTACGTATTAGTGGAACACTTCAGGTGTTGTTGGAATGATGATCTATCCCTGATTGCGTTTACTCGCTTTAATACATTTAAACATATTTTGATACATTCTTAAAAACATCCACCAGGCGATATCAAACATCCTCTCATTGTTTAGGCTTCGAATGACGGTACAGTAAGTTAATAATGGCGTTTTACCTTACAATAAAACGCTTATTAACGTCTTACCTCATTCGAAGCCTATTTTTAACACTGCCTGCTGGCAAATGAGATCACAATGATTTTAAAATGGCTCCGTTCAAACAGCTCAACTTCGCCACCTGGTGGACGTTTAGAGAAATATTGTACCGGATACGTCGGGGGAATTGTTAGTCAAATTAAGCACTATTTCCGCCACAGCGTCGTCAAATCGAGTTGCCTCTCTCATTGTTTAGGCTTCGAATGAGGTAAGACGTTAATAAGCGTTTTATTGTAAGGTAAAACGCCATTATTTTTTCATTTGTAAATTAGACCAAAAATGACAAAGATATAGCCCGTTAAAATTACGCGTGACGTCACATAGTGGGAGTATTTTCGCCACTATATAAGTAACGTCAAAGACCCCACTCCTAAATTGTGATGCCTTGTATCTTTGTTATTTTTTGTTTAAATGAAAAAAGGAAAAATACGTGTCTAATATATTTTTATAATCTAAAATACGGACTAAATATAATGTAATTATTTTGACCCTGGAAACACCCCCATTGCCCCAAGTTTGTATCGAAGGAAGTCATTTTATTATCGCGTATCAACTGATTTACCCTCACCCGGCGTGCAGTGCCTTGAAAACCGGGTGGTGTAATAAGCCTTTTAGAATCATTATAAAAAATCAACGCCCATTGTCGTTGAAACAGATGCGGCTGTCGCCATCCATGTCAAATTGACATTGTCAGTCAATGTCACATCACAAAAAACATCTATCCATCTCTGAGCAAACATACCATCATTATTGTTTGGATTTTTTTTAATGTGAATGCGTTATGTCTACCTCTAGTAATATATCCCAATCAGCCTACTCGCCTTCAGAACCAGAAACTCCACAGGTGAAAATCAATATAAATGTAAGTTTTTTACATTCTGCGACTACTTTCTACTCTAAACATATATTTTTCAAATCTCCAGGGAACAACTCAGAGCCGACTTCAGAATTTCGACCAATCTCTTAACCACGTGGAACTCGGCCATAGCATTGAGCAATCTCTAAAAAATGCACAAAAAGAAATGCATCAAAAGAGAGTCCAGGCACTGAGAAAAGAGCTGGAATATTTGAAATCAACCGAATGGGAGTTTGAATATGATAAGGGTTTTGTGCAGTAGAGTTTCGTACTAATATCAAAATGCTGTCTTATATTAGGTCCTTCTTAAGCTATTTTATTTCTCAAACTGAAGAAGATGATGATTATGATAAGGAGAATTTCTTAGCAGAACAACTAGTTGATTTGGAAGCTTCAAATGAGCCTTATGACATTGAACAGGAAAGCTCTGATATACCCCGAGATGCTGTATGTTTCCAGAGGACAGGTACATTTAGTTTTGAACAGTATTTATTTTGATCACTCTTACAATTGTAAACTTATAACTTGACTGGCTCGGTGGCTCAATTGATAGTGACCCCTGCCTTCTGAACCAAGGGTCGTGGGTTCGATTCCCACCCAGGACAAACATTCGTGTGATGAAAACTTGTGTTTGTTTCATGTCTGGGTGTTTATATTTGTATTTAAGTATTTATTTGTGATGTGTATTAAAATATGTATACATCTTTTATTTTTGAATAAGCCGAAAGATGGACTAATTACAATTTTTAGCCATAATAGCCTATTGCTACTTACTTTGGGATCGGAGCAATGTAGGTATGTGTTGTTGTGTGATATTAAAATAAAACATATCATTTCCAGGTGTAATAACATACATGTCTGATAACAATTATGTTTTGATAGATGGTATGCTATATTATGAATTATCTTTAAGTTCTATCAATGTACAGATCAATGACAAAGTGTTATATCTTGCTTATACTGATACAAATGAGAAAGTGGTTGTAGTAAGGATATTAGAAAATCAGGGAATATGCTGGGGAGATCTGGACACTGTTGAGGAAAACAGCTTTCAAATAATTAACCATGTGATAATCGGAGAAGTTGATTATAGACAAGACCGCTATGTGTACATGAAAAATAATGACTTAAAATTTAGTCTTGATGATGTTGAAGCAACCTTTGTGCCGTTAAAAGGCGATTGGCTGGAGTTGAATTGTAAAATTCAGTGGGACGAGAATAAATCAAGTGACATAACATCTGCACAGGTAAAGTTAAGGGATATCTTATGCATGTTATAGTTAGCCATCAGGTGATCTTATGTGATTTAATGCCTTAGTGATAATTTACAAAATATCTGTTTAGTATAAATATTAGCTAAGGAATAATAGCTATTAATTTTCTAGTAATATCTTATTTAGTGGTAACTCTTATTCTATTTTCACTCACAGCTTCCTAACCTAAGAAGACTCTTAAGCTTCATTTATATGAGGCTATGAATTTAGTATTTTTTCAGGAAATGTTAAACCATTCCCTAAATTTTGTTGTGCACTCATATTTAAACAGGCGCAGATCCAGCGCTCAAAAAAGGGTGTGGGCACACCTACCCTAAAATTCTATTAAAGCTTAACGTTTATAATCATCATCCTATCGATCTCAATAGAACGTAGAAATGTGACGTCACAAGTCTATTAAGGTTGTGGGCATGCCCATCGTGCCCACAACGGTGGATCCGCGCCTGTATTTAAATCAATTTGGGAGGAGCTATGGACCACCATTATTCTATAGACTACATTTTAGGGATGTGTATTAGATAAACAAGAAGTCTGTGAGCATGCAGTATTTTTTCAAAATTATAAGGTTAGGTTCTGCTCTGTGGTGTAATTTTTTTTTATTACAGGTTTTACAAATTATTTCACTAAAACCATTAAGGAGTAAAGTTAAAGAAGCCATTATTACAGCATGGTCTGGTGAATGTGGAACCTGTGATAGGCATATTTATTTTGATAGGCAATGCCTTGAAAATAGTGTTGTACCTCAAGTAGGAACCAAGGTAAAAAGTGTTGTAAGATCTTATTGACTTGGCGGGGGCACTTCCGTGCCCCTCGATAATTTTAATTAAAGAAAATTTAATTTAGAGTCTACCTTAAGTTTAATGAATTATTCTTTTAGGTCATGACCCATATAATTGAGAGTAACCAAGGTCTTTGTACCTGGAGAGCAATTGAGTTAATATTAATTAAAGATGCCCAACCTAACGTAAAATCTATACCAAAAGAGACAGATGAAGAAGAAAAAAGTTTAATAATAGAAAAAGAAAGAAATATTCAAATTACTTACCCTATCAAATTTGAAAAATTAGATATACAATGTACAGCAGCAATGAAGTTACACATTATCAACAATAGTGATGAGGTGCAATTTATTAACAAGTGGGTTATATTGAGTAAGAAAAGAGATTCACAAATTAATGTCGAGCCATTTATAATGCGCCCTCAAAAATTATTTCCTAAAGAAACATTTACATTTACAATAACATGCAAGCCAAAATTTTTGGGAAGCACGAAAGAACCTTTGATAATTATGATGAAAGGCTTTCAAGCTCGGAGGTCAATTAATATAACAGTTGTAAACGAAAATATTAATTTACTAGAAAATGACATTGAACAAAATAAAAATCATTATAATGGTGGAAATAAAATGCATTATAACAACATAACTCATATTGAAAGCATGAGAAATATAAGGAAAAATAATAACCAGGCTTTCATACCAGGGGAAAAACTAAGTAAAGCACCAGCATTTGTATCAGTGAGACTTGGTAATTTTCCTGTTCCTGAAAAGGTTTGGTCGGCCATTTTAGGGGATTCAGAACAAACGGCTCAAAGTTCTGAATTTTGTAAAATTTTAAATAACATTGAAGAAAAAATTCCATGTTTAACACAGGAACTAAACATTCACAATTATATTGACAGGTGGCATAACTTAGTCTATATGGAAGAAATACAAAACAACCTAGGAATGAGGGTGTATGACAGACAAAAAGTTTTCCTAATAAGATGCCAGGAGTATTTGGGTATTGAGGTCAATGGGTTAGCTGAACAGAGACCATCAATAATATGTGGAGATCGAGTTGTTGTTAGAGATAGTTGGGACCCAATGGCTCATCCTTATGAAGGCTTTGTTCATGCTATAAAAGGAGATATTATTTTGATGAAATTCAACCAAAGATTTCATGAAATTTATACAGGTAGTGATGTGTCTATAGAGTTTCATGGTAATAGAACTGTATACAGACGTAGCCATCAAGCAATTAATTTGGCTTTGGCAAATTTGGGTTCTAGTATTCTGTTCCCATGTCGCGTGACTCCTCGGCCGAAACAAGTAACATCAGAAAAAGTTGACAATATTCAATGGTACAACAGTACTTTAAATTCTGGACAAAAAGCTGCTGTTACGAACATCTTACTTGGAGAGTGTCGGCCGTTGCCATATTGTATTTTTGGTCCCCCAGGAACTGGAAAAACGGTTACTGTTATAGAAACTATTTTACAGATACTTAGTACACAACCTGAAAGTAGACTTTTAGTGGCTGCACCATCCAACAGTGCAGCAAATTTAATTACAGAGAGACTGTTACAATACAGAGATAGATTTTCAGATTCTATGATTCGTATTATTGCTCATTATTTAGTTGATACTGACAAAATTCCAGAAACAATAAAACCGTTTTGTGCCACATTAGATTTAGCTAGAGAAGATACTTCCAAGTCAAAGCACATGGTGAAAGATGGTATTAATGTTAATTGTCAGACCACATTTATTGGAAGACACCGTGTCACAATTGGAACATGTTACTGTATTGGAACACTGGCCCTAATGGGATTGCCCAAAGGTCATTTTACTCATGTCATAATAGATGAGGCTGGACAAGCGACTGAACCTGAAATTATGATACCAATGACATTTGTTGATAAAGAAAATGCTCAGATTATACTTGCAGGGGATCCACTGCAATTAGGACCAGTTATTGTATCAAAATATTGTGTCGAATTTGGAATGGACGAATCCTATCTATCGAGAATCCTAAAAACATTCCCTTATCAAAAAGACTATGCAGCATTTAAAAATGGTTATGACCAGCGATTAATAACACAATTGACCGATAATTATAGGTCTGTCAAAGATGTTCTTACTCTGCCTAGTGAAATGTTTTATGACTCTTCATTGGTGGCCAATCTAAATGAAAATGAACCCTGGGTCATGAAAATAAAGGAGGTCGTTAATGGTATATTCGACACTAGTGACTCGAAAACAGGGGGTATTTATGTCTATGGTATTAGAGGAATTAACCAAAGAGCACAAGACAGCCCATCTTGGTATAATCCTCAAGAGGCTTCTATGGTGGCGTTAACAACCTGCAAACTGTATAAGAAGTCGATAACAGCTGATGAAATTGGAATCATTACTCCTTACATTGCACAGGTAAGGTGTAAACAGTGGTGAAGAAATACCACGCGTTGGGTGCCACTTGTATTTCTTGTAACCTGAATTACATCATCTTCAGCCTGCAAATGTGCTGAATATAAGCCTCCCCCAATGGCAATTATCCATCAGGGGACTTGCCTTTGTCACCACGTTTGACAGGCGGCTTGGTGACCGCAGTAAATTTCACAAAAGACAAGCTCGATGGCTCATTTGGTAGTGCCCTCTGCCTTCTGAGCCAAGAGTTGTGGGTTCGATCCCCGCACAGTACAAACATTTGTGTGCATGAACATGTCTGTTTGTATTGGTCTGGGTGTTTTCTATGTATAATATGTATTTATTTACAAAAAAAAAAGTATCTAAGTAAGTTTATCAGTTGTCTAGTACCCATAGTACAAGCTTCGGCTTAGTTTGGGGCTAGATGGCGATGTGTGGCCCAGCGTGGCATGTCTTGGGATATTATTTAATTAGTACCTACCTACGTAAATGCTGCTGCCCGTTTCCTGATATTCCCTTAGTCATAGTCATCATCTATGACACCCACGGGATGATATGGGGTGGTCTTATTCTAAATCTGGCACCCACATGAACACATTTCAAGAAATACAATTGGCGCCCAACATGTTAATTTACTAAATGAGATATATTTTCTCTTTCTCCCTAATGCTATACCTAACGATATCACCGCCATTGTATCACCTTATACTTAATTCTTCCAAAGCTTATTCTTTTGAAGTCTGTTCAGACTTTTCTTGTGTCTCTATTTCATATTATATGAACTACACCATCTCACCCTACCTTTTTGGTATACTCTATCCAAAGGTTATTCAATAAAGATCGCTCATAGGGATAACACCACCTAGATTTTTAAGAATTGTCTAGTGCTCAGTAAATTTTGGGTAATTCTGTAACAAATGTTTTAAAATTTTACAGATCAAGTATTTGAAACTTGTGTTTGAAGCAATGGGCTTACCACAGCCAAAAATAGGAACCGTCGAAGACTTTCAAGGACAAGAAAGAAGAATTATACTGATATCGACAGTTCGTTCTTCAGAAAATCTGTTGACAGAAGATTTAAGGTTTACATTGGGCTTTGTCAAAAACCCGAAGAGATTGAATGTTGCTTTAACTAGAGCACAAGTAGCGGTTCTCTTATTTTGTAATCCACATTTGCTATGCAAGGATGTATTGTGGAAGAAAACTATTTTGAATGCTGTGAATAATGATAAGTATATGGGATGTCACCTACCTCCCGATTTTGATAGTGAAGTAAACAAAGTCTTATAATTTTTTAATATTGTTTTATTGAACTCCCTTCCTACTATTACAGCTCATTTCTACCTACTCATTAGAACTATTGGACAACCGAACAGCGCCGCTTCGTCGTTAGACGATTCACTTGCTGACTTGTCGAGCTAAGATCTTTAGGGGCAGCGCAGACGGCACTCTTTCTGCGATAGAGTCTGCGTCTGAGACATTTAAAAACAGCTCTAGGTCTGCCGACAGAATGATCAAAAATGTGCGTCGTGTGCGTTGAGTCTGTGAAATATCCGCGACAGATTTTTGCGCGTCGTGTGTGTTACTGCATATAATTGCAAAAACGTGCGTCACGGATAGTCTGCGCTGCCCCTTATTGTTACTTGCGCTACATAATAATATACTTCAGAGTTATACCAACCAACGAAGTCATTATCATCGACGACCAGTTAGTTTCCAGCAAGAAAATATCTTCCTGTTGGGTCGAAGTGACTTGACATAAATATTAACAGTAAGGAATTTCCTTACTGTATATATTTATAGCATGTTTGTTTATGGAAAATCATAATGTAGTTACCCACGTCCCCAAAAGGATTTGGTTGATAGACTTTTATATATGTATTTATCAAAGTCTATTTTAATTCAATTTACCCATCGACTGTGTACTTTTTACCCACAAAGAGCGAGCGGGGGTCTGCATCCCGACCACCCTTAGACAGAACTCTCGGCAGTGGACCACCGTCGGGTAAGAGTGAGCCTCACATAACCCAGGTTTTCTCTCTACATTATTCTCTGACCCAAGGCCCTGATGCGTAAAGGCCATGGAATTAATAAGTTATAGTAGGTTTGTATGTACGTGCGCCCTGCGGTATGGGGCGTAAGAATACTACCGAGGTATCCCTGCCTGTCGTAAAAGGCGACTAAAAGGGCCTTCGGGGTTGTGGCGCGCTCGGGGGGGGGCTCCCTTGCGCTCCGATCTACAACCCCGAGGAAGACGACGACACGTGTCTTCGGACACACGTGGTCAGTGACGTCGTACCGGGAGGGCACCACTACGTCCTCCCGAGGTGTGCCGCCATTCTATGAGGCGGCGCAGCGCTACTGAGCTGAGGAGGGGTTGAGACGAATCCCTACGGGCATCCCGACCCTCCTCAGATGAGCGCTCGTAGCCGACCACCGTCAGGTTTAGTGGGTATTCTCCGTTTTAGGAGTGAGTCCCACATAACCCAGGTGTCCCGTACCTAGGGCCCTGGTGTATGCGTAAAGGCATTCCTGACGTAAAAAAAAAAAAAAAAAAAGGTTTGTATGTACGTAAGACATTCCCGACGAAAAAAGTAAAAACAAGTCTGTGCCCTGTGGGGGAGCATGGGGAGGACTAGGAGATACATACATTTACGAAGACAGTAATAGGAAGAACTAAGGAAAGTATTGGTGCGTAAATTGGGTGACCTAAAGTGCGCTACCTAGTTAATTATCCTCTGTAATAATTTACAAATTTATTGGTTATTCATCAAGAGAAAAAAAATATTACGTTATTAAAATTAAGCAAATCATTTTAATTCGATTACAAATAAAAGTTATGTGCAGACAACTATGTACCACCACACTTCACCTACCTTTATTTATGTAAAATTTATCTAAATTATATGTCCAAATCATTGAGGAGAAATTTTTGAACTTGATGAGTGGCCGGTATTGAATGTAACTCGTTCCTTACTACTAAGAGGTAGCTATCTTTATAAACGTATGCCTTAACGTCATGTCATGAATTCGACAGATCACTAAAATTATTTTGTTTCTGTTTTAGATTGTGATTTTATCAAATTTCAGGCATAAAAATAATGTCTGTTCATAAATAATTACATTATAAACTTAAGTAACTGATAACCTGTACAGCATTTATTCAACAATGGAAGAAAATTTAAATGGTGTTATGTTGTGCGACAATTTAATCAAGTGGTTACAGACGTTGAATCTTACTGCTAAACATGGAAATCCATCGGGTAAATAAGTAGATTGAGATTAGTTTCATTTTATAGTTACAACTTGTATGTTTTCGGTGATTTCACCGAAACAGGATGACATCTTTATTGATGTGGGATGATCACTGAGCTGAGTTATTTCGTCACATTGTTCTTGCTCTCGATTGGTTAATAACAGAATTTCTCTAGATTGCAGTGTTGGTCAATTTGCAATCATTTTCAACACAGCTACGTTATTTAACTACACATACAAGATGATTTTTCACTTCCCTCTCATTATTCAATTAAGAAGGTACAATATGGTACATTTGTCTCTTTGTTACTCAGGTATCTTGGCCTTAATAATGAAAGACAATAATGTCTTGTGTGTATGCAATGAATTTATTTAGCAATTTGGGTTGTGGTCAAGTTTAATAAACAAGTTATAAATGAAACTGGAATCCCAGGCAAATCAATTCGTGTTAAATTAGGATTACTATAAGACAAAATGTAGGAGACACTTAAGTTCCTGACCTCCAAGAATCAAAGCCATAGCTTTCCAAAACACCATTAAATTAGTATCTAGCTAATTATGTATCTATGTGGTACAACTATAGTGTAGTGTATAGAGGCCTTAGGAGAGTTACGAATATAATGCTAATTATGATTGCTTTTTGCTTTTCAGAGCTTTCTGATGGAGTCGCGATAGCAGAAGCCCTAACTCAGATTGCTCCTGAGTACTTCACACCAGCATGGAATTCAAAGATCAAGACAGATGTTGGAAATAACTGGCGGTTGAAAGTGAGCAATCTGAAAAAAATATTGGAGGGTGTAGTTGGTACGTGATATTATTATTTATTTTCAACAGCTATACCCTGCAATCGCCAATCCGCCTGCCCAACAGAATGGCAAACAACTGGAGAGGCGATGCTGTGCTAAAGACACCTGTTGATTCACTAAAGCATGCAAAACAACATGTACAAAGTGGGCTTTTTGTTGCATCAATTTAGAAAATTTTTACACCACTTACTACACAAATTTATTACACACTAGCGACCCACCCTAGCTTCGTTTCGGGTGTTTCAGATAAACATTTTTAAACTAAATATAGCCTATGTTACTTAGTGATAATGTAGCTTTCTGATAAAAAAAGAATTATTAAAATCAGTCCAGTACTTTTTGAGTATATTTATTACATACAAACAAAACTACAAATCTTTCCTCTTTATAATATTAGTATAGAATTGGCTGATTTTTACATAGTATGCCAGCCTGAAATATCTCTATTATGGTCCACATGGTAATTTGTTTGAAAACAGTAGAGAAAGTACACTGTTCTTGATATTATTTAATAAGAAGAAGAAAGGTTTCTTACTTGTTTCTTGAATCTTGCCCAGTACCACTTAGTACCAGATCTACATGAATGGGCATATCCATTGCTACTTGTAAGCTCTTGTACTTGTAATTGGACGTAGTTATGCTACAACGTTCCAATCCACACGCAGATCGAACTGAGAAAATTGCGTTTTTGTGTTTTTGTGGTACGCTTTTTTATGGTAGCGCGTAGAACCGAGTAGTGTGTATCATCTATACTAAATAATTAAATATTATTTTTATATGAAAAAATAATATTTAATTATTTAGTTCCTATTACCTTTCATTGCAAAAAAATAATATTAGTCATACAAATTTTAAAAAATTGTACTTGAAACGTTTTTACAAAAAGGCATTTTATATGAAGGTGGCTTTTAAATTAATTTGTGAAAACGTTCCAAAATGTGAAAATTACTATATTTAAGTAATTTATATATATTTTATCTAAAATAAATATAAGACAGTAAAACAACATTATTTACTATTTAAATGTGAATGGATTTATAAAAAGATCGTAAATTAGCCAATTTAGCTGGAGCAATAGGTTTTCCTTTAGGCAACAGCTGTATAAGATTAGATCTATTAATAATCGAAACCTCTCCTTTTACAGTCTTTTTAAGACCTACAATATTGCCACCAGGTCTTACAAAAGGATGATAGCTGCTGCAAATTCCAGCTACATCCGGAGAATTGGTGATGACAATCCAATTCCACGCTTGCCCATACCGCAAAGGAGAAAGCAGACCTCTTGGGCTTTCTATTTGCATCTAACTGAATTCTTGATAACCGGGGAGAATTACCCCCTACCATCCATCAACATTCGTTTTCTGCAGGACAATGTTCGTAGACTGCTTTTCTCCCTTGGCATCAATAAGTTGAGTGGGCTTGACGGCATTCCACCAATAGTACTAAAAATCTGTGCCCCTGAGTTAGCACCAGTTCTCACGCGTCTTTTTCGGCTTTCCTATTCTAATGGTATTGTCCCTAAATCCTGGAAGTCTGCGCTTGTCCATCCGATTCCCAAAAAGGGAGACCAATCGGACCCTTCCCACAACAGACCAATTGCCATTACCTCATTGCTCTCTAAATTAATGGAGACAATAATAAATCGCCAACTCCTTGGATACTTGGAGGAACACCAACTGATCTCTGATCGCCAATACGGCTTTCGTCAGGGTCAATCGGCTGGTGACCTACTCGTATACCTCACACACCGCTGGGCGGAGGCGGTTGAGAGCAAGGGTTAGGCTTTGGCTGTTAGTTTGGATATAGCAAAGGCGTTTGATCGTGTTTGGCACAATGAGCTTTTAGCGAAACTTTCTTCATATGGGCTTCCTGAGAGGTTGTGTGGTTGGCTTGCCAGTTTTCTTGCTGAGCGGAGCATCAGTGTCGTTGTCGACGGTTTCTGCTCTGAGGCAAAGCCCGTGAATGCTGGTGTGCCACAAGGCTGTGTACTGTCCCCTACCTTATTTCTTCTGCATATAAATGACATGTTGCATATTCGCAGCATACATTATTATGCAGGTGATAGCACAGGGGCACAAGCCTCTCGGGATAATATCACAGAAAGCCGGAATAACCTTGTGGGTGAAATTGAGGCCTCTCTGGACTCGGTCCTATCATGGGGGAACGAGAATCTGCTCAATTTTAAGCCGAACAAGAGTCAGGGACTCATATGGAATATATTGTTCTCATCTGTAGGCCGGGGCGCCTCAGTACCAAATCCTTCCTTTTGACCGTATATAGCGAAAAGTTTCTTCTTTGGATCATATTATTTTAGTGATAACGTTCCAGACATCAGAAGACATTGTATATTTTTAAGTATTGTATTCAAAAATGGGTTTAGTTAATATTTATTTATTTATAAATAGCAAAATATAAACTTATAGCTATATTTCAGCTAATACTGAATCAAAGATAGTGTAAATTTTTCCTGAGAGCACTATGAGCATAATATAACATTGGCAACACAACACTTTTTGAACATTAATAATGTTATTGTTAAGTGATCGATCGTTTCATGATTAGATAAATGTATGATCCTACTGGTATAATACGTTTTGGATCGTTTATTTTTATCATTATAATTTCTTTTCAACATTAGAAAGTACTTGGAACGTTTTATAGAAATAGATATTTTCATAATATATATTTTTATTAAACGTTTCAAGTTCCCTGGATCGTTTTGTTTTTCCAAAACGAATTAAAAAATACGATCCAAATGAATTGACACTTTTTAAGAATACGATTAGGTCTTTTGGAACGTTTTATCGTTTGGACGGCTTAATTATTTCGGTAATTACTATGGTTAGAGTGTCAGTGTCTTCACCAGTAGATAGAACGGTCCTAAATACATAGCTTGAGCATGAAAACTCGATTTTGGCCACCTTGTGGATTGGAACGTTGTAGCATAACTACGTCCAATTGTAAGTTATGACTTGAGGACCTTCCAGAAGTGAGCTTACAAGTTTTGCTATGTTCAAGGGCCGACAATGCTTTTTATAATTTTGGTGTATGGGCTACATTTACTAAAAAAAACTGGTGTAGATGCACTGATGTTCATAACTTTATTGAATACATTGTTTTCCAGATTATCATCAAGATATTTTAAATTTAAGTCTACAGGAGTTTTCAAGGCCAGATGTTGTAAATATTGCCGAGACTGGTGATCATTCTGACTTGGGGCGCCTTTTACAACTTGTTCTGAGTAAGTATAATTGAGATTTGTAGTTTAATACATAGTTTTTGGATTATGTTGACTTTTCCGAATGACATTTATCAATGTGTGATACCATATGGTGTTTGCAACATAAGGTATCACCACAACGACGTACCTAACCACATTTTTCACACTGTATTGGTCAAAAGCTATTATTTGTAGTTGTAAATTTTTTTTCTTATTGTTTCTACAAATTGGATGTGCATATTATCAACTAGCTGTGCTCGCGACTTCGTCCGCGTGGAATAGTTATTTTTTCCCCGTTTTTTTTACATTTACCATTATTTCTTCGCTCCCAATAGTTGCAGCGTGATGTTATATAGCCTAAAGCCTTTGACATTGTAAAATTCATTCATTTTCATAACATGTAATGTAAAATTTTACAATCTCACTGTGTATAACATAAATATTATTGTTTACCAGGTTGTGCTGTAAACTGTATTAAAAAGGAGGAGTACATAACTCGGATAATGGAACTGGAGTTATCATGTCAGCGATCAATTATGCAAGCGATACAGGTTAGTGATTCTATATTATATGTTGTGTCTAACAAATCCAAGGTCCCACAAACATAGCTGGTTGTGTGAAGGTTAAGTATTTAGATTGATCATTCCTTCAGTCAATTCGCGGGGCAGCGTGGGGTATCGCAGTCGCGGGTCGGCCCTTTATAATATTAGTATAGATTACTAATGCATGATAAAGTTGTAGAAATTATGTTGTTGATTGTACATGATTTATTGCTTGTTGGACACAAACAGAAAAAATGTGATAGTATTCCTGTGATAGCATCCAGAAGGATACTTTAAATGGTTAAAATGACTGTTTGATGATTACTAGCTCTTTCATGAAATAACGTTATTAAATCACAGATCTAGTTTATTAGCTGAATCATAATGGAAATTACACTATTTCTTTATTAAAATTTAATAATTATAAATAATAATAATCTCCATAAAATGCCACCATAAAACTAGAATTAAATCAGTAGGTATTGTGAGTGTTGTCCATGGATAAATTTATCACACTGCAATGGTAATGGGAATGTCCAGATTCTCTCATTTCGTATTTGCTGACGCTGATCGGGTTTGGCGCCCGGAACGGCGTCCTCAGACCGCTATTAAATAAACCATGTTCACCAAAGAGTTTGAGGAGTCAGCAATAATTTAATATAGGTACTATTGCTTGCTTACGACTGCTAAGTATTTGCTCACAAACTTTCGACGTGTTGTTACATAAAATACGAAGTAGCGTAGTTCACCCTGTTTTGTGTCAAATGCGCCTTTATTAACTTGAAACTAAAATTATATGAATTACTCACGAGCAGTTTTATACATACTTACTTTTACTTACTTGTCTTGTCTACACAAACAGCATTTGTTGATGTTCGTAATATTTTTTACGGCTCTGGGAACTGTTGAACTGCTCTTTGGCTTAAAAGCGTAGTCTTTGTAGCGTTATGGAAGTTATATTTGGACATAAAGCTCGAGTGTTTAAAGTCATATCGCTTTCATGGATTTCTTGAAATCTATTTCTCCTAGGCAGGTTTCATGGGACACAAGTTCATGGGAGGCAGGTTTCAAGACAAGTTGTTCACGCGACAAGTCGCTTCAATTCGACAATGTGATGCACGCCCTATGACAAAATGACACCCAATTTATACACTAAAACCCACGATAAAAAGAAACGACTACACATACATAGGTTCCATCAATCTTCTTCTTTGTACTAGTCATTTCTCATTATTTGGGGTGTGCCAAACACCTCGTTCTGCGGCGCCAGGATGTTATGTCCTGGGTTGTCGAAACATTTGCTTAGGCACGCTCTAAGTCCTTGGCCACTGTGGGCCACCAGATAGCTATTGGGGGGCCTCTACTTTAACTGATATCTGGCAGGGCTAGGGCCTGTTTCACGACATGGTCTTCAGGGCGTCTCATCATATGACCGAACCATCGTAGGCGGGTTTCAGGTTCCACCAATATAATATTGCCTTTCTTCGAGTTTTAGTAAATGTGAAATTCGTAACAACCCGTAATACATTTCCCTAGCAGTAATTAACAATTAGCACCACCTTTTTATAAAGATGAAACCTAATTAGTGAATAAAAGTGGCACCTAATTAGGTAATTATTATCTTGTCTCAATGCATCTTTGTAGTAATGTAGTCAGTTCTTTAAAGTAAACTGCCGAAGATAGTGCGGCGGGAGCAGCAGTTAATTTTTTTATTGCCAATTGTTATTAATTTTATAAATGTTCGGTTTAAGAAAGTGTCGTAATAAATGAAAATATGTACTCAATCAAATACATAATATCAAATCAAATTATATTTTCAAAATTCATTCCTACAACTTACTGTCATCCATGCGTGACTAATTAATCTCGGTGTTAGGTAATTTACACTTTGGTTTTGTCGAGACGTTCTTGTTTAGCGTTTAATATTTGGACGTCCATTACAATACATATAACGTTCATCGTTGCAAAATTATATTAAGCATGCATTCTTACTCAACAACACTTTCGAAGTTGCGTGCTCATTGCGCGCAGTTTTTAAAGAAACTGAATGTTTTAGTTACGGTTATTTTAATGTCCTTGTATCACGATAGTGTCGTGATACGTTCTGTCAGTTAAATTTTGATTGTCGCAGTTGTCAATCGTGCGAGTGGTGTGTTAGCGTATGCATACAGGGCAGTTGAGGCAGACATAGGCCAGACGCATTTCCGTCGCACGGACGCGTACGTTCTGTGCTTTACTGAATCTGTTCTGCCGACCGTTGCGTGAATCTCGGTATATGTGGTTAAATGTGGGCGTGTGTTTGGGCAGGAGTTGGAGACGCTGACGCTGGGCGTGAACCGCGCCAGTCTGCACACGGAGGCGCCGGGCGCGGAGCACACGGATGCTGACATGAAAGAGGTGTTGGCGCAGAGGTGCCATGAGCTCGACACGCAGGTTCGTTGACAAAAAAACACGGGCGTTTGTTTACTGTTTTTTTTATTATTATATTTTTGTTAATTTACTTGTTTCTAATATTCAATTGATTTTAAATGTTTAAAAAGTGAAGTTGAACCCATTTGATTTTATTGTTAATCTAAAGAATTGTGATAATATTGTTGCTAAATATCAGCTAGTTACAAAATCTATTGCGGAACCCTTTCAGGATCTATAATGATCTTACTTAGTTACCTAGAACATCTTGTAATACACACATTTTAATGTAATAAATGTAAATGCAAATGAAAATTTAAAGAATTTTTTTTTAAAATGTCTTATCAGTTTATTCCGGCTAATCTCCTTAACGGCTTAATCGATTTCGCAAGACATTGGCAGATAGATTGTTTACCAAAACTAGGCGTGCAAAAACGCTCCTTCTTGAACACCGCCACACTTCGCGGTGTGTTTGTGTTTTCGGCAGACAGTTTCACGAAACGCGCGTGTTTCCTAAGACCTAAAGGCCTTATAATTTTTATCTTTTCTGCGCGGGTACCAGATAATTTGTAAAGAAATAAACATAACTATTACATTCATAAATGTGTACAATATTACATTATATTATGGTGATCATTACGTTCATCGGTGCGAACTGCGGTTGCATTTATTGGTCCAAGGCTCACGACCTTACTCGTATTTAGCAAAACTTACATTGATAATGAACTACATACCGAGTACTTAACATTTAAAGCGGTTATTAATTACTCCACAACTGCATTATTTTTACTATTGTACTGGAATTTGGGTCGGGTACAAGCTTACCTTGAAGGATTCTTTTAAAGAATTATCGTTGTATTATAATAATTAAAACTAAAAACAGTAAATGTCACCGTGAAATTGTAAATACCGGTAGATTATGATCTATCACGCGAGATTGTAGACTTTCGAAAGATTGTGAACTGGAACATAATTATTTATTAGTATTGCTTACAGTTGAACGTGTTATTTTTCGGTAGATTGGGATCGATCAAAGTGGAACTGTTGATAATTTAACGCGCGACAGAGTTTAATTTAAGAATTTCACTTCAAACAATTACAAATAGTTGAACTGTAAGCAGTATATTACAGTTTCAATGTTACAATCTCGCGAGATAGATTATAATCTAACGGTGTTGTCTTTTTAATTTGATATTTTGTTTATTATTTATTTTTATATCTATATAATTTGAATCTAATGTAATTCTGACACAAAAATATAAATAGTTTAGTACCATATTGGACAATATGCTGCCATATAACATCAGGAAATGAATGCCTACTTGTATTGATGAAGTTCATAGGTTTTTAAAAGTGACTGGTGTTTGATATTGGGGACATTTCAAACATCCTGTTGTAATGAATTACGCGCGTTACGTGATCAATGCTATAAAAGTACTTTTGAAACACTAGTTCTACTATTTTATTTGTAAGTATGTATTGCAGAACACGATTTAAAGTAATAAATATTTTCTCGCACGTAATAATATGTTGTCCCAAGTGTTAGGGTTGCGTAACATAGACTGCCCAGTATAGGGTTTCTTAATTGCTAAAATTATTAAGTCAAAGATCTCTGTTTAGTATATGGAGGTTTCAACACTCACGTTCGGTGCAGGTGAAACTGCACAATTTAAAGCATTCTTTGTTAAAGAGCTTTTAGTGATTCTTTCTGGCGTTTGTTGTCTATATGTATCTGTGAATCCTTTGGTGTTGCGGTGTGTATGGGCTGAAAAGGTCTTCATACCATCATGTCCATCAGGCCCGTTTGTCCCCTTTATTATAAAAAATAAGATTCCTATTTATTATAAGAGGTCTTAACACTCTCTTTGATCTAATTTGGTGCAGGTGAAAGTGCTACAAGAGGAGAAGATGACTTTGCTTAGCGAAGTAGCGCGTCTGACGGCGGCACGTGACGCGGGTGCCGACTCGGCCGACGACGGCCAAGAATTGGACGACGCCGGTGCATCGCTAGGTCCCGCCCACGCCGGGACGCTACGCTACAGCAATATGCGCGCGCAGCTCGACGCGCTAAAAGACGAGGTGGACAAGGTGGAACTACAGCGGGATGACCAGAGAGCCCGGGCCGACGCGCTCGAGCGAGAGGTGGCGCTGCTGAAGCTGAGGAACGAGGAGTTGCAGGTGAGCGTATGTTTGTGTTGCACACCGGAACCATGCAGCTCGACGCGCTAAAAGACGAGCTGGACAAGGTGGAGCTGCAGCGGGACGACCAGAGAGCCCGAGTCGACGCGCTCGACCGAGAGGTGGCGCTGCTGAAGCTGAGGAACCAGGAGTTGCAGGTGAGCGTCTGTTTGTATTGCACGCCGGGCCCATGCGCGCAGCTCGACGCGCTAAAGGACGAGCTGGACAAGGTGGAGCTGCAGCGGGACGATCAGAGAGCCCGAGCCGACGCGCTCGAGCGAGAGGTGGCGCTGCTGAAGCTGAGGAACGAGGAGTTGCAGGTGAGCGTCTGTTTGTATTGCACACCGGAACCATGCAGCTCGACGCGCTAAAGGACGAGGTGGACAAGGTGGAGCTGCAGCGGGATCACCAGACGGCCCGAGCCGACGCGCTCGAGCGAGAGGTGGCGCTGCTGAAGCTGAGGAACGAGGAGTTGCAGGTGAGCGTCTGTTTGTATTGCACGCCGGAACCATGCAGCTCGACGCGCTAAAGGACGAGGTGGACAAGGTTGGCTGCAGCGGGACGACCAGACGGCCCGGGCCGACGCGCTCGAGCGAGAGGTGGCGCTGCTGAAGCTGAGGAACGAGGAGTTGCAGGTGAGCGTCTCTTTGTATTGGACGCCGGGACCATGCGCGCAGCTCGGCGTGTTAAAAGACTAGCTGGACAAGGTGGAGCTGCAGCGGGACGACCAGAGAGCCCGAGCCGACGCGCTCGAGCGAGAGGTGGCGCTGCTGAAGCTGAGGAACGAGGAGTTGCAGGTGAGCGTATGTTTGTGTTGCACACCGGAACCATGCAGCTCGACGCGCTAAAGGACGAGGTGGACAAGGTGGAGCTGCAGCGGGATCACCAGACGGCCCGAGCCGACGCGCTCGAGCGAGAGGTGGCGCTGCTGAAGCTGAGGAACGAGGAGTTGCAGGTGAGCGTCTGTTTGTATTGCACGCCGGAACCATGCAGCTCGACGCGCTAAAGGACGAGGTGGACAAGGTGGAGCTGCAGCGGGACGACCAGAGGGCCCGGGCCGACGCGCTCGAGCGAGAGGTGGCGCTGCTGAAGCTGAGGAACGAGGAGTTGCAGGTGAGCGTCTCTTTCTTTTGCTCGCCGGCACGCTGCGCTACAGCAACATGCGCGCGCAGCTCTACGCGCTAACAGAAAGAAAGAGGTTTTATGTAAGTTTATTCGTCTACTTACTTAAATATAATCTTCGTATCTTGACTGGAGTGCCACAACGGCATGTTGCGCTACAGCAACATAAATAAAATTGGATTAAGCTGACACTGTAGGGAGACGATCAGAGAGCTAGAAGCTGACGCGCTTGAGAGAGAGGTGGCGCTTCTAGAACTGAAGAATGCGATATTGCAGGTCTACTTTACTATACCTAACCTAACATCTAAGTAGACGAGCAATATCACGCGCTACAGTCACTATTAGATTACTCACGTACAGTACAGAAAAGACTGCAGTAGCGGCCTAATGTATAAACTTTTTCAGATGTCTGTAAAAATCTTGTCTAAAATGTGTGATTAACTTCCAAGCCGTACCTACGCAATAGGTTCCTCTTGTGTCGAATTCGTAAGTTGTTAAAATAGTTTGGAATTTTCAATACAGACGGCGGCTTCGGAGAACATAGCGCTAAAAGACGAGGTGGATGCGCTGCGCGAAACCGCGGCGAAGGCGGCCGCCTTAGAAGCCACTGTGGCTTCCTACAAGAAGAGGATGGAGGAACACGTCGATCTGAGGAGACAGGTATTCATAAAAATGACATTACACTTGTATTTCTAAGTATTTTACATTATATTTTGTTAGTATACATTTAGTTAGTATACAACTTTTGTTCCGTAAAACACCGGTAGAGGTCGCTGTACTCAGTTACATCGCGGCGTCATTACGTTTCCGTAGATCCCTAAGTAAAAATGTTAATAATTGTTATTATGACTATCCATACACAATAAAACGTGTTACATGCAAGGTTGGCTTTTTTTTTAATAGGCAAACCAACCTAGCATTCCCTCGACTTTTGACCTGGTTTACCTAGCTCGAACCTTGTTCACGTATCTAATTGACATTTATTACCTAATTTTGACATTTATATCTTATTGATTGACATTTTGTATTAATCTCATGTTTTCCTCATTACTTTATAATTATGTCTTCTAACTCTCCGGACCGATTCTGTGTTCCATTACATTAAAAGCTCATTTTCTCGGTTATAATTCAGCTTCTGTTGACACTTCTCTTTCCTTTTAAACTATGTTTTTTGAAAGTGTTTTTTGATGTTCTATTTTTCTCATTAATTTTTTAAATATGTTCTATTGTATTTCTAATAATGTGTAAGACAAGTAGATTGTAATCGAGAGTGTTGTTCACAGGTGAAACTACTGGAGCGAGCGAACACGGAACACGTTCAGCGAGCGATCGAGCACGAACAGGCGGCGGCGCGCGCCAACGCGGTGCGAGCGCAACTAGACATTTATAAGAAACAGGTGGGCAATTTTGGTTCTTGAAATTTACGTCAAAGGGATATTTTATGTATAGTAATTTAATTATATGTCCTCCACACCCTTTCTATCTTGCTATTCCCTACCAAAAGGATCACTGGAACAGATTGTTAATAGCTATCAGACCGCCTAAATTGTAGAGCAATTGTGTACTTTGTTTACTTCCAAGTCAACTTTTTGGTGCAATACTCTTTATTGCACCAAAAAGTTGACTTAGAAGTTAGAACTTTCTATCTATGCTTACAAAGTAGTAGTTGTATTGGTTGTCTAGTACACTAGTAGCTGAAATATAACTTCAGCTTAATATAGGACTAGATTATATTATGTGGCATGTCTTTGGTTCATTAATATAATATTTCTTAATTTATTTAAATTTCAGGTGACCGACCTAAACGAGAAACTAGACGCAGAAATAACAAAGGCTGATAAGTTAGAGATAGAGAATAAGAAGCTGAGCAGCCGCGTGGCGTCGTTCCAGCGCGAGCGAGACACGCTGCTGCAGGAGCGAGACACGCTGCGCGAGACCGTCGACGAGCTGCGCTGCTCCACCATCACCACAGGTACGGGCGCACGTGACGCGCGACACCGACGAGTAGCTGCGAGACACGCTGTTGCAGGAGCGAGACACGCTGCGCGAGACCGTCGACGAGCTGCGCTGCTCCACCATCACCACAGGTACGGGCGCACGTGACGCGCGACACCGACGAGTAGCTGCGAGACACGCTGCTGCAGGAGCGAGACACGCTGCGCGAGACCGTCGACGAGCTGCGCTGCTCCACCATCACCACAGGTACGGGCGCACGTGACGCGCGACACCGACGAGTAGCTGCGAGACACGCTGCTGCAGGAGCGAGACACGCTGCGCGAGACCGTCGACGAGCTGCGCTGCTCCACCATCACCACAGGTACGGGCGCACGTGACGCGCGACACCGACGAGTAGCTGCGAGACACGCTGCTGCAGGAGCGAGACACGCTGCGCGAGACCGTCGACGAGCTGCGCTGCTCCACCATCACCACAGGTACGGGCGCACGTGACGCGCGACACCGACGAGTAGCTGCGAGACACGCTGCTGCAGGAGCGAGACACGCTGCGCGAGACCGTCGACGAGCTGCGCTGCTCCACCATCACCACAGGTACGGGCGCACGTGACGCGCGACACCGACGAGTAGCTGCGAGACACGCTGTTGCAGGAGCGAGACACGCTGCGCGAGACCGTCGACGAGCTGCGCTGCTCCACCATCACCACAGGTACGGGCGCACGTGACGCGCGACACCGACGAGTAGCTGCGAGACACGCTGCTGCAGGAGCGAGACACGCTGCGCGAGACCGTCGACGAGCTGCGCTGCTCCACCATCACCACAGGTACGGGCGCACGTGACGCGCGACACCGACGAGTAGCTGCGAGACACGCTGCTGCAGGAGCGAGACACGCTGCGCGAGACCGTCGACGAGCTGCGCTGCTCCACCATCACCACAGGTACGGGCGCACGTGACGCGCGACACCGACGAGTAGCTGCGAGACACGCTGTTGCAGGAGCGAGACACGCTGCGCGAGACCGTCGACGAGCTGCGCTGCTCCACCATCACCACAGGTACGGGCGCACGTGACGCGCGACACCGACGAGTAGCTGCGAGACACGCTGCTGCAGGAGCGAGACACGCTGCGCGAGACCGTCGACGAGCTGCGCTGCTCCACCATCACCACAGGTACGGGCGCACGTGACGCGCGACACCGACGAGTAGCTGCGAGACACGCTGCTGCAGGAGCGAGACACGCTGCGCGAGACCGTCGACGAGCTGCGCTGCTCCACCATCACCAATCACCGTCGAGCTACTATAAAAAAAACATGTTTTACTTACAAATTTCCCCATTCTGCCGTTCTCCTGTCCAGGTGGGATGTCCCCACATTCGAGTGAGGAGGTTGAACCCTTAAAACACTTCATTAGACACAACAAAATCCCCTACACATGAAGGCTTCTACATCTTAAGCGTTCATTATTTATTCTGCACGTCCCCTGCTGGACATAGGCCTCAAACCGATGACGATTGCCATTTAAGGGGATTTGGCACGCTTGGCAGGTGGCTTGGTAACCGCAGTAGATTTTACTTGTACCCAGGTAAATGCTGCTGCCAGTTTCCTAATATTCCTTTAGGCGTCTTCTACGACACGCACGGGGGAAATAGTACATAGACAAATGTTTTTATCACACAGGTGCCAGCGAAGACAATGTATCGCGGGAGCTGATTCCCAACGACGTGAAGGAACAGCTGATACGGCTCGAGCACGAGAACAAGTTGTTGCGGCAGAACCAGGGCGCGCAGGCCGACCAGGCTTCCGTACAGGTGAGTACAACTTTATGCCTCCTTTTTTCTTCATCATCATCGTCATCATCAGTCTATCGACCGAATCCGTCCTCAATTAAATCCCATTTAATTTACTGTATTCAGTATTGACGATTTGTAAGTGCTTGTCTAAAGCCTCTAGGAGTAAAGAGATTTTTTATTTAATTTTATTATCGCAGTCCACTACTCTCCAGTAGTTCGCGACTAGGTAAACATCTGGAGGCTTTACCCATAATCGCCACTCTGGGCAGGTGAGTTGGCGATCGCAGGGCGTAGCCGGTCTCACTCCGGTGACGCTGCATCCCGTCATTTACGACGGTGGTATTTAGCTACGCCTTCATGGTTTTATGGTTATACCGCCACCAGTCGCCGTTGCTAAGTTTGTTTTTCGGCAGAGTGCACCACGGGTGTGGATGAGGGTGGCTTGGAGCGAAAATAGGATAGGCTGTCTTTTGCGTTCTTTTGGTTTTGTCGTAATAATCGTTTAATCTTGGTTGTATATCTTCAGGCGCTACTAGAGGACTATGCTGCTCGGTTGGAGAAGCAGCGCACCGCAAACCGCGAGGCCAACCAGCGCATCATGCAGCTCGAGGCCACGCTCGAGGCGCCGCACCCGCGCCTCGCCTCCGCCATCGAGGACAGCCAGCGCAAGTGTGAGTATGCCTCGCGGACGAGCAGCGCGTGAGGCCAACCAGCGCATCATGCAACTCGAGGCTACGCTTAGGCGCCGCACCCGCGCCTCGCCTCCGCCATCGAGGACAGCCAGCGCAAGTGTGAGTATGCCTCGCGGACGAGCAGCGCGTGAGGCCAACCAGCGCATCATGCAACTCGAGGCCAATCAAACTTTTTATACGAGGCATATAAGCGTGATGTCATGCTTATGTCTTACTAGCGACTCGCCTCGGCTTCGCACGGGTTCAATACTATTTTTGTCCCTCTAATTCCCGTTCCTGTGAAAATTTCGGGAATTCCTTTCTTAGTGCACCTCCACGGTACCTAAGCTACGTCCCTTCCAAATTTCAAGTGCCTACGTTTAGCCATTTCGGCTGACCGTTAATATGTCAGTCAGTTTCTCCTTTTATATATTTAGATCTACTGATTTGAAACATTCTTTTTTTTTATTCGAAACAGTGTATTTCTTAGTTGGTCTCATTATCACCACATTGAAGTCGGTTTGTTTTTGCTAAAAAATCCTGTTATTTCCTCAGCATTACAAGTGGAAGAGCTGCAGGCAGCGCTATCTGAGGAGAGGCGGCGAAGCAGCAAGCTGCAGGAAACGCTGGCAGCGCGCGAGGCCGACCTGCTGGCGCACGAGGACAAGTACAAGAAGTGCGTCGAGAAGGCCAAGGAGGTCATCAAGTCGCTGGACCCGCGCGCCACCGGTATGAGACCTCCCTGTAGCAGGCGGCGGCATCAGCAGCGAGCTCAGGAGACGCTGGCAGCGCGAGGACAAGTACAAGAAGTGCGTCGAGAAGGCCAAGGAGGTCATCAAGTCGCTGGACCCGCGCGCCACCGGTATGAGACCTCCCTGTAGCAGGCGGCGGCATCAGCAGCGAGCTCAGGAGACGTTGGCGGTGCTTAAGGCTGCACTGCAGGAGGGGCAGAAAATGCTGATAAAGTTACCATAGTTTTTCTTCCAGGCAGGTGTTCTGCTATGCTAGCCCGTGAGATGCTCCTTCACGTTTTGTTAAGGTGGTAGAAGGAAGGAAATACTTTTTTACTATCTAATGGCAACTTAAATAGCTTACAAAACATTACATAAAACTTATTGTTCGCGCCACTATGGTGCCTACAGCCAATTATCTGCCGCGACGGAAAATAAGGATCTACAAGCACGCTACCGGCAAGGTGCCGTCTATATTATGTGCACTAAAATACTTTAAAATAATCGTAACCAACCGTAAACCTGTATAATCTATTTACATATACAAAACTTCTCTGGGCGCAACACACTCCTATGTGATTTTTCCACGATACAGATTTAAAGCTAGTTTATTGTTGACAGGTCAGCAATCATTCTCCGATATAACGCTGGGCTACTCCCGCGGGACGGGCAGCAACAGCGCCGGCGCTTCCAGGGGCGAAGCTACGCCCGCCAACAATAATAGGCACGAGTAAGTATATGACATAATTATACGGTTTTCATATATAGTTAAAAATGTGCGTCCTTTCTCGTCCAGTCCCTACTCATCGGTATCTACCGCATTGCCTGTGGTTACCTGTCATCAAACAACAGTTTTTCTAGACTTATGCGGTTTAACTATTGCGTCATGGTCTAGCATTACTATGCTAGACAATCTTACTAGATTAGAGCCTATATACACAACGTTATTTAAGCACGCCATTCACGCGCCTCTGTAGCTGTAGGATAAAAGTAACCGCACAGGCTCTTACCGTTCCCCCGTCCTCAGATGGAGCGGCAGCAACAGCGGCAGCGGCAGCTCGGAGGGCGCGCGCGCCGGGCCCAGCGAGCAGCGGCTGCTCGCCTCCGCCTGGTACCAGCTGGGCGCGCGCTGCCACCGCGACGCCGTCGAGACGCGCTTCGCGCTGCTCTCCGCCGGCCACTCCTTCCTCGCGCGTCAGCGTCGCCAGCCGCCGCGCCCGCGTGCGCCCGCGCCGCCCGCCGCGCACCCCCCCCGCGCACCCCCCCGCCGCGCCCGCCCAATGACGCGCAAGCCCAGGCCACGCCCACCCAAGCGCATGCGCAGGCCACGCCCTCCCCCGCGCATGTACAAGCACCACCCACCCGCGAGCATGTGCAGGCCACGCCCACTCGCGGACATGTGCAGACCCCGCCCACCCGCGTGCTTGCGCAGGCCTCGCCCAATCGCGAGCATGTAAAAGCCCCGCCCACCCGCGCGCACGTGCAGGCCCCGCCCACCTGACACGCGCCGTGCCTTGGAACGCCCCCGTGCGGTGACTCAAAACCTTCTATTTAAACGTGGACTCTATGGAAACGCGTGAGTAAGAAACGTTAAATTATCCTTTTACACTAATAGCGATCCGGTCACGCGGGTCGGGAACATCGACAGGAAATATCAATAATAATCCGTTTGAAAATGTAACTACCGACGTCATGGTCGAGTACCCAATCGAACCACAGTAGAATTTCAGGCGAATGGCGTTATGTCTATTCTACTCATTTTATCCTACAAGTACTCGTGTTCTTACGGTTACGTGAACACTTGTGTCCGTAATCTCTGGTCCGGTGGGACTACCAATCGTAGAACCTTTAAACGAGACAAAACACACGAAGGAAAAAAATAGAGAAATTACCAATTTGAAAACATAACTTCGATTTATCGCTAGAATGTTGACGCTATGTAGTTACTACACGTGAAGCGAAGCGACATGTCATACGGTGAGTTGCTGAAATATATGCGCGTTGGAAGTTGGATCAGCCACCAGTAGGACTGAAGGTAAGTCAGGAAATGTTCACAGTACGAAATAGTATGGCGCAGTATTTTGTTTTTACTTGTCTCATCGTTTATCCAAACGGTACACGGCTTTTAAACGTGGCATTGTTCGATCTAAGATGTGTGTGTCCTCGATGTGCAGGTTTAGCCAAAATGTAAATCTCAATTGAGCACTCTTATATGTTCTCTTGACTCTATTAATATATTAGTAAACTAGCATTCATATCCACAGGGAAAGTAAAAGTCAATTCTTTTTCGTGTATAGAATAAGTCCATCTTCATCTGAAAATCCATCGAAAATGGCGCTTAGCCATCCAGAACAAATTTGATTGTAGCCTATCAGTAAAGTAACAAATGTTAATAACTGTGATTCTAAATTTTACTGGGCCCACCGGAGATATAATACTGGAAAATTAATACCCTAACATTATCAAATTTCTAAATGCACATTGCGTCCACCGATATCATTCTCCACAACTAAATTGTTAGGTTAAGTATTGTTAACAGCAAAAGTCGATGATCATAGAAATATTCCTACCTAATTATATCTTACTGAAATGAGACTTTTGTTGCTGACGTTGCTGTGAAAATGCACAGGTCCTCAAGCTGGTCTTCATCACACCTGATGCCTTTATTCCAAATAGTATGAGACTATGAATATATCAACTATTTTAAGTCCACCATCCTTCCTATTTTAAGATCGATAGACGATAGATAAGTATTCATAGTAAATGCTTATCGCATTTTTTATATTAATTCCAAATTTACTTTTGGGTTTGCTTAAAAGTCCCTCATATATTTTTATTTTCCAAGTGATTATAAAATTTGTAACAGAAATACAAATAATCGGATTAATTGCTTAAAGCGAATTTATGATTTACACACAACTTACGTTGCACAATCTTTTATTCATAATGGCCACCTTTCTGAATCGACCATTTTCTAACATCAAATTGTAAATGTTTTTGCTTTGTTAATGATGCTCAATTATGTTAAATGGTCAGCTTTGCTTTTATACCATTGAATTATTTATTTTAGTGTATGTAACATGTTAGTTTAGTTTGCTAAGAACAAATTAGATAGTATAATCTGAAGCATTATTTTATACTTCACACGATAACCCATCTAATTTAGATTATAATTCCGCCAAACCATAAATGAACAAATGTAATTTGTATTTCCTACCTATTTAAAACATATAAGTTAATTTGTTTATGGCACTCTTGACGTTGTTGTGTAATAGCAAACAGGCTATAATGTTTTAGGGCCATGACACATTCAGTACAACATTACAACATTCTATGCTGCAAGATACATTGCAGAGTATCAAAGACTTGGTGATTTTTTTAAATACTAAGTACTTTTGTCGCGTCGCGAATGTTTCCTAAGCGTCCCATTTACGCATGATTTTGACATAAATATTGTTGAATACGATGACAACGGTTAATAAATCGCGTTGACGTTACAAAACTAGATTGCAGACATAAGGGTTGAAGGGAATAAGAATAATTTACGTAATTTAGGTCTGAATTTTCCAATATCTATTCAGATTTATTACATATTGTGATATCAGACTGTTAGAACATGTGTTAATTTTGCGCGCATTTTATAAGAACTTAGGAACTTAGGGATGGCGTCATCGGCGCGGCGACCAGCCCTTACTGAATAGTCTCGCATATTCATGTGGGATTCCGGCATTCCATTCTCTGTTTATATAGTAGAAGACGCACGGCCATCACCATTCAGGAAGTCACACATGCCGCTTTATATGGTCTTCTCTTATTCTCTTATGAAGTCAGATAAGAGACGAGATTGGGCTCGACACTGTTCCACCCTACCACTTATTTGGCGCCGTACATATTTTAGCGTCTACACCTAAATCTTTATAGTATGTAGAAAGTAGAAACTCTATCACCAATTTATTGAAATGTGTCGTGGCCCTAATATAATTGATATGATGATATATCCTAATTCCTAATGTATTAATTTTTATAACCGTTGCGATGTATGGGAAATATTTATGAATAATTAATATTATATCAGTTATTCTATTATTAAAATCTTTTTATGTTAATATGTTACATCACACGAACCAATTTAGATTAACTCATTTATTATTTGTGATAATTTATTAGAAGTAAGATAAAGTGAATAATCATCAAGAACTAAACAAACGACATTTGTGAAACATATTGATTGTTGTATTTTGCCAATATCTGGAGGATATCTCTGTCGAGGTGCAATTAGTGCAAAATCTTTATTTATAGAACTACATGTAAAATGTGATTCATTGTTGATAATGACAATATATTGAGTTTTGAGATGATAATATATAACTTTTTTCAAAATATTGCTTTTTATTTTTAAAACAACAAACTAACAACAAACTTACAGAACTATCGATTCATCCTTTAATTGTGTTAGTTTTATTTAAGTGTAAGATAATCCGATTTATGTACGGTACAAATTTTAAGTAGGTAGTTTTTATACCTGTTATCTAGTGACAAGCCTTTCACAAACAATAAGTATGTAATTTATTTGCCTCAAAACTAAACAATAAAATAAAAAGGTTCCATGTTTCACAATCTGCAAAAACCACGTAAAAGATAGATAAATGTAAAAAGTTATACTTAACCCGTTCGTAAAAACGAATTCCCATGGCGGCTTAGGGTTTGATATTATGCAGCCAGTCATGGGAAATAAACATCGATCTTAAGATTAATTTTTAAACGTGACTGAACGAGTCATGCCCTCGCTGCTATCATCACTCATCTATTTTATGATGGCTTTGCTCTTATAAAATTCTAAAGAAAAATGCAGTAAGAAGTAGGGTAGGTAGGTACATAGACTTTATCTTGAAAGTAATTGAAAACATTTTTTGCTGTTGAGGTTTGACTCATTTGTGTTATTATTGTGTGGATCAGTATAGGTATAGAGAAAAACATGCATTTGTTACACCAAATAAAAGTACGAAAGTGACTGAACTGTTTGGTCAACTTATAGTTAGATACTACATTTTATCTATTAATCTGAAGTAAACATGGACGTATAAGAAGTAAACATTAGATATCTGTATATGTTAAATTTGCCCTTTTCCATATATCTCTCCCTACTGATGTGATCGGACATCGACAGATTAATTTCCATAATTCTTAGGGACTATAAATAGAGTTCTTTTTATTGAAATTGAAATATGTATTACGCAAATCAGTGATGCGTTTAGCAATCAATTGTTGTGTACTTCTGTGGTTCTTGCGTTTTCATGGATCACTGGAAACATACGAGCTCTTTTGCGGAGTACGAGTCGTTTAGGTACGTAGGAACGTATACTACATAGTAAGGTCTAGCGTGTAAATAACATTCTTTTTCTTCTAGAGGGGAATGCGTTAGGCACCGTCTTCGGGGGAATCGGCGTGGTGTGAGACTTACACCTCCAAAATCGTAGCACTAATGAGAAAAAAATCTCAGTAATCGTACAGTAGAACTACTTGGTAGGACAAGTAGGAACAAAGGGAGTGAATCACTTCCATCACTGAACCACCTGTGTCGCTAGTGGGCTGTTACTTGCAGGGATACGGGTAGCGCAGAAGCGCACGACCGCATCAACTTGTTAATACTTATTTTGTGATGTTAGTTAATATAATTGCTTTCACTCTGTCACCTTTTAGAAACACTACGGGTTTGAACCTTTTTATCGGTGATTTAAATAATAAAACCATAAAAGTGATTTCATAATTTATTTGTAATTGAGATCACATACAACTTAATTAATTTATCACAAACCAAACAAACTAAGGATCACAGGCGCACACAGTACACGGACGAATTTGTACATTAAATTATAATTAAATTATTATTTATGTGCATAGCGTAATATAAACTGGTAAGAAAATATAAAATAAATAATAACTTCTAAAAAAATATATTCTGCTAAAATAAATGAATTGTGATCAAAATTTATCAATATAATATCTATAGGATTTACATACCTACCATAATTGACGATATGCTAAACTTATATTTTGCTTACGATAATTTCGTAATGGTTTGGTGTTCTACGTGTTGGTTTGTTTTCATTGAGTAACTTTGTATTGTAGTACAATATTTTTCTAGAGCTTAGCCTATACCTACAATCAAACTAGTCAAAGTCTTCGTCGGAGTCCGTCTTGAGCACGCTGTCGGAGCCCGAGCCTGCCTCGCTGTCCACCGCTATTTCGCTATAATATAAAATAATATTCCTAATTACAACACAAACACAATTAGCCTAGGTATTAGATACTAAGGTTACGTGTAAAGCCTAGTATGCTCCCAAAGCTGTAAAACCTGATATTGAAAAGTGCTCAAGGCAGGGCGCGACGCCCCGCGTCTTCTTAAAAGACCACTTAGTCAGATTATATGGAATTACTAGCTGTGCTCGCGACTTCGTCCGCGTGGAATAGTTATTTTTTCCCCGTTTTTTTTAACATTTTCCATTATTTCTTCGCTCCTAATAGTTGCAGCGTGATGTTATATAGCCTAAAGCCTTCCTCGATAAATGGTCTATTCAACACAAAAAGAATTTTTCAATTCGGACCAGTAGTTCCTGAGATTAGCGCGTTCAAACAAACAAACAAACATACAAACAAACATACAAACAAACAAACTCTTCAGCTTTATAATATTAGTATAGATGAATCCGACCTTATTAAGTTGCGAGGTTATTAATCAAGAATGTAGGTATTTGTATGACAGGCATGTATTAGTTCATGATTGAATAAAAATAAAACCTTTACGAGTGGAAATGTATTGTGAATGTGTCATTCATTAGTTACCTAAACGTAATAAAAAATAATGTGTAATTAGTATTATGTTCGGTTAATTTGACAAATAAAGTCTGTTTTCTTAATTATTTTTGTACAAGCGTTAAAGTATGACAATCAAAAGCTTATATCATGATTTTGCTTGAACGCCTCATAATTGGACAACTTGCCTGTTTATTGCGAAGTCTTTCAAACTAATTTCAATTATGTTTCTGTAGAAAATAAACATAAAATATATGAATACCTAAATACGTATTATTGCAGTAAGTAAACTAAATTATTATAAAATTACTTATTATTATTATAAATTACGATCGACACCATTTCATAAGAACATTGATTTAGAGGTCAAGCGGTGAGTATGTAAAACAAGGGGGACTAAAAAATTTTAAATACTTTTATGACCTTTTAAGTTTTCGTTAGGCTCTCACAGCTCATTATGGTTTTTAAAGCTACAAATTTTAGAGAGGATACCTACCTACCTACTTGATATGTAATGTGTGTGTCGCTTACAAAGTCCTTAAGGCTGGCCACATACGTTTAGAATTCCTATTCGGAATTCCGAATTGAAATTCACATTTTGTAAAAATAATGCTCTACTTACATATACTCGTAAAATTCTGGAGCGCTTTCTATGCAAGTAGAGCGTAGAGATTTTTGTAGCGAACGTGGATTTGGTATTTTGAATTTCAATTTGGAATTCCGCATCGGAATTCTGAACGTATGCGGCCCGCCTAAGGTCCCTGTTTCGCGCGTGTTTTTCTTATGATAAAGCATTATTAAATTTACCCGTTGAGATCTTTGGTGAGCTGTATGTCGACGTTGGTGGCGGTGTCGTTGAGGCCGTTGAGCGCCTCGCAGAAGTCGCTTCCCACGCTCTGCAAGTGCTGCGTGTTCAGGTGGAAACCCTACGGACAAAAAAAATTAACACTACTCTTTAATGAACACAGAGGAGGTAGGAACAATCCCACTGTTACAGAGTAAATCGTTATCTTCCGTGGAAGATGCCGGTCATTCCATTTCCCCTTGTGCAAGTTACGTTGTCTGTTAAAACGATATGCCACTACCACTTATAAGTAGTTTTAGCACTTAAGTATTGCTTGTTTAAATGTTGGGATGTAAGGGAGCGACCTATCATCATTTCGCTCCAAGCCAACCTCACCTGCTCGTGGTGCATCATGCCGAATAACAAACGAGGCTCTGGCAACCGACTGGTGGCGGTATAGCCATGACAGCTGAAGGCGTAGCTAAATACCACAGACCGATGACGGGCAGCAGCGTCACCGGAGCGAGAAGCTACATCCTGCGATCGCCAACCCGCCTGCCCAACGTGGCGATTATGGGTATATTCTCCAGCCCTAAGTGGCGAAAACTGGAGAGGCCTATGTCCAGCAGTGGACTGCAATAGGCTGATGATGATGAATATGATGATGTTTAATTGTTTACCTAAGTATTTTTTGTTTGTCTTAACTAAGAATTGAACGTCCGAACCATACCTACAAATGTTTCCAGATAAATCAGCTTAGTGTACGTTAAACGCGTGAGTCAATCTTGCACAATACTGCGTGATTATAAAACGCAGCTCAATCAGCGTGCATGTCAATACAACTTAGTCACACTCACAACCAATATTATGCGCTCTGAACGTATGTAAGGCGTTCCTTAATTTCTAATATTCCTTAATTTGAACTATACCTACGACCTACGTACATAGGTGCATCGTTATTTATTTTATGTGTAATTAAAGGGACACGTTTTGATTGAGTAAGTTTAAAATACAAGTCGTTATCGTTGTTATGTCTTGATATATTTCTGTGGCCCGAACCCTAACTCAGAAGGAAGTGTCACTAGGTAGGTAGGTACCATTTGAGCCAAAGACTACTCATTATTATTCCTACACATAAAAGACCATCTAGGTATATGATTCCATTTTCCATTCCTTAAGCAATACAAATAAAAGCATAAGACGATAAAATCGCATTTAATTTCGTATCACTGTCGGATTAATTCACTGTGCGCATAAAAGCATAAACTATTTTATTGTTGACTCGTATTTTAATTATCACTTCTGATTACTCTCTGGATTGTAAAATGATGTCCCTATTAAATCTTTAAATAACATGTTCCCACAATTCTAATGAGGTTTTACCTACTTACTGAGAAATGAGCTTAAAATAGACGAATACGCGAAAACAATGAATCGTTACGAATAATTTTACGATGGAAGTGAATATATTAGATATAAAACTAACTAGCAATCGTGTAAAAAGTAACATTGGCAATCGCAAAACGTAGATACCTACTTGTGTATCATTTATTCAATCTAGTAATAGGATATTCGTTTCCGACGTGGAGGGCGCGTGTCGACTGGGCTCTGGATTTATTGTCATGCATGGTACACTGTCTAAGAGGACTGCAGTAATGAAATGTACAATAGGTACAACGCTATTCAGGAAGAATATAAATTCTTTCGCACTACTCCGTTTAATGTTTTCTCATTATTCTTCAATTTCGTTATTTCATATAATGGTTTGGCCATATTATTTATTGTTTAGTTGATGCCAATGGTAATCTTAAAGTAGGTAATTATAGTCACTCTTGCAAATCATTGTTTCAAAACAAATTACCTATAACAACGTGTTTCCACGGGAGCAATGATCTATAATATTGCTAAAATCACACTTCTCATCTCAGTTCTACTTCAGAGGAACAATAATACTTATCATTGTTCATTTTTGTCAGCATCGCGCAGCCCCGCTTCCATTGAAGTGAACCCTAAAGGTCCTATCTACATTTCCCGGTAAATAAAAGTGTGAATATAGAGCTTCTAGAAGGCTATGCAACCCTACTACGTCGTATTACCTAGTTATTGAAATATGTTAGTGCATTATCTATACCGTTATTATTAGTCCAGAAGTTTCGCCTTGAATTATCTAATACTGATGAGTAGGTAGCATCGCTAAACGCTATAAATGTAGCAGGTAGGCAATCTACTTGATATATAGATGCATGAGAGCACTCCACCTTGCCATACCCAGTGATTTGTTAATTAATAGTTTGCCGTATTATGGCACAGTATGTTCGCGTTCGCAGGAACCTAATAGCATACATACTGGCATGGGCAGGGCAGCGTTTTTTCCCTGTCGACATAGGCGTCACGGCCCGTTACTCAGACCGGGGAGCCCGTCGTCGTTAGTGACTGTGCGTGCGTCAACTGTATTTTTTCTGAAAACCTTTGACAGGAACGGCGTGGAGGAATCATTAAAAGGAAAAATGCGCCGCCTCACATACGGCGTCTAGATTGGCCGGCCGCGACCTTATCGGCTCGATCTAGCTGCGCCCGCGCGGGTACGCTTGTACACCTCTACATACATTAACCTGCACGTCGCGAACTAAGTATCGTTATCATTAATCTCGGCATAAGACGTCATTTCTAATTGGACTATAAGTGAACCGGAATGCGTTTAATTTTTAAATGACACGAGGATTGCGAATCAGATATCGAATCAGCCGATAGAATGGATATGGGATATGTATGGAAAGCAATGCGAGTATTTATCTAGCGGCGCGATTACACTTATACCTACCTACCTACTGTACGATCTGGTCGACGTAAAGTTCTTTACACATTCCTCGCAACTTTATCTTATGAAAGTTACGATAACAAATTTTTATACTTAATATTAATTTATCTCATCTACTTTCTATTCGTCTGTTAGTTTTAACAACTACCAATAGTAGGTACATTTTAAGAGGATCTTCGGATAGAAGGGCGATTGCGTTCATTTACTTGGACAAGCTTTCAATGACATGAGTGCCGATTGACTCATCACAAGGGACAAGAGACGCTAATGACCGTCCGAAGTAGGAAAGTAGAGCCAGGGCTCCGCCGGCGCTCGCTTGGGAAGTATCATAATATTTTTGAACTTTAAATTAATACGATAGTTACGTGTCTATTAAGTCACGTTAAATATTCAAATAAGTACAGATAAGAAAACAAAAGTGTTAGGTAAACAAATTTGATTGCGTTTTATAAAGTCCTCTTACTTATCATGCTAAATGGGTATAGGTACAACAAAGTACGATGTAGCAAATTTAAAGCTGGCCTTCCGTAGACTAAAAAGCATTTTGCCGTTCCACTTAGACCTTAGTGAATTCTACAATTTCTTATAGACAGCATTTAATTAAGTAGGTAGATTAGATAAAAATGACGTGGAATTTAACAAGAATACTGAAGAAATTCGCTAAGGATATTCCGAACGTAGCGCTTCGCCGACCGTCCGTCAAGGTAGAGCCGGTTTGGTAGAGTTAGGTCCAGATTGACGCGTAGATAGCCATACTGGAGAGCTAATTATGTAATTAGCCAGGCATTGGATTCATTTATACAAAGTAGTGGCCGTCTAATACTGATGCATGCGATACAAGTCATATTTGATTAAATGCTACCTCGAAGATAGCCATATCATTTCAAATCTTAATTGGCGATTGTAAATGCCTTTTCAAGATTTGTAAGTAATTATAATATTATACTTAAGTTATTAGATATACAATACATGACTACACAACAACTTTCCGGATTTGTTATAACTGGACTAAAGTATGGTATGGGAAGTTATACTTAGTTCCTGTCTTATAAGTTCTGGCAAACTAATATTCCATACATTCATTCCATGTCAAGAATGTATTATTTTATACGGTCATTGTGCGACTAAAATCTTTATACCTAATACCTATATGTTTAAAGGTGGTATTCAATCCAAAGTACGCAACATAGTGTGATATAGTACTTATAAACGAAGTTAGTTATAATAATTGACCCATAGGCTGGAGGACTGCAATTTAGAAACATCGAGTAGATTTATATATTCGTTTGTTTGTTTAATATAAGCTTTAATGTGTATGATGATTCTAATTATGGACGCAATTTCCTGCGACTATTTCCTGCAAGTAGGTAGGTGTGCACGATACTAAATGACCAATCAGCTGTTAAGATCGTAAAATTATACGAAATAACTGAACCTTTACTTACATATGATACTTATTATACAACATTATTCTTAGGTATAATCTTAGCTTCATCACATTAAATCAATATAGCCGCTATAAAGTTGGCAAAATATATTATAGATTAGGTAATAAGGTACCTACGTCAAACGCAGCGCGCCCGATTTGGGTACGTTTCTTCCCAAGAGTTCAGTAACTAGGTATGCTATTGTGCGGCGGGAAGATGTCTTCCCAAAAGTCTTTAGCTGATAAAGTGCCGCTAGTATGGGAAATTCCAACGCATAAAATGTCGAGAGGTGTTAGGATGTTGTTAATGAGGTTTCGAGCATATTCGTGTCTCCAGAAAGTGGCTCACCTTAAAGGGCCCCCGGTCGAAGCCGCAGAAGGAGGCCTCCATGGTGTAGGAGCGGGTGACGCCGAGGTGCCGCCACACCGTGACGCGCGCCGTGCTCTCGCGCTCCCGCTCTACGCGGAACGAGCAGGAGCCCAGGGCGAACGCCGGAGAGATGCGGTGCATCAGAGCGGGCAGCATCTGACGACATACAGGTCATATTGTTTTATGTTGTACGAACATTCGCTCGCGCTCCATGCGGAACGAGCACGAGCCTAGGCCGAACGCCGGAGAGATGCGGTGCATCAGAGCGGGCAGCATCTGACGACATACAGGTCATATTGTTTTATGTTGTACGAACATTCGCTCGCGCTCCATGCGGAACGAGCACGAGCCTAGGCCGAACGCCGGAGAGATGCGGTGCATCAGAGCGGGCAGCATCTGACGACATACAGGTCATATTGTTTTATGTTGTACGAACATTCGCTCGCGCTCCATGCGGAACGAGCACGAGCCTAGGCCGAACGCCGGAGAGATGCGGTGCATCAGAGCGGGCAGCATCTGACGACATACAGGTCATATTGTTTTATGTTGTACGAACATTCGCTCGCGCTCCATGCGGAACGAGCACGAGCCTAGGCCGAACGCCGGAGAGATGCGGTGCATCAGAGCGGGCAGCGTCTGACGACATACAGGCCATATTGTTTTATGTTGTACGAACATTCGTTCGCGCTCCACGCGGAACGAGCACGAGCCTAGGCCGAACGCCGAAGAGATGCGGTGCATCAGAGCGGGCAGCATCTGACGACATACAGGTCATATCGTTTTATGTTGTCATATCTCTTTCGCTTTCCATCAGGGGATGGGAGGTACTACTATAAAAAAACGATACACGACTTGCTGCAGATGTGGTTTCTCTATGTGGTTTATTCTACTTGTAATGTTGTTAAAACTGTTACAGACTTTTATGGTTATATTTAGTTCCTGCTATTACCGCAGTTGGAGCCGTTGTTTAATTAATTAATAGATGACTAATGACGTGCACTAAGGGGTCGTTAGATACCGCAAGAAATAAACCAGAACTCAATGTAAAATTGTAAACAGTTACGTGTACGGTATTGAACAAAATGTTACCAATAGGAACACAGAAAGGAATTTTGATAAGACCTACCATGATCGATGATAAATATTTGTATAAAATGTATTTAACAAAAATATCAAAGTAAAATCAGTTGTCTATTACCCATAGGTTCGCCTTAGTTCGGGAGTAGGATGGCGCTTTAGCCAAGCGTGGCATGTCTTGGATTATTGTTTATTGATTTGTACCTACTAATAGTATAATGTGGTAATGTATATCATAAATAATGTTATTCATTCATCATTAATAAAGAATTACACTCACAAGGTACTTGACGGGCTCGTCCTGCAAGAGCCGGTCGTTGCTGCACCAGCTCTCTGCGGCTGCGCAGCCGTAGAAGAACACGTTCTTCTTGCGCGAGTGGCCGTGGTAATCGCAGTAGACCAGCGGCGGCTTCTTCCACACACGCACCAGGTACTCTATCAGACCCTACAATTTAGTTAATGTTTCAATTGGCACACTGAAAAGGTACGCATCAAATAATCTGTTGCTCAATGTTTAATGTTTCTCCTTGTTGTTCTAGTACATAAAAAATCGTGTGGTGCTGAGCCAAAAGGTGGATTTTTGACTTATCTGATGAAACGCCCAAGGCATAAATCGTGACCACGTGCATTGGGTAGGTATCTATTATTGCTGTACCTGCTACATGTTGTATGAATTCAAAAAGATCTACCTATTTAGAATCAGGTTAACGATTTAATTTGTAATTACATTTTATCTAATTGTTCATTGGTGGAGTGATTAGGGAAGTTAGTATTCTGTTTGCTGTAGGTAACGTTATAAAGGGCTAAACCATAATATAAAAGACGTGAATTTTACAACTATTTTTGCAAACACAGAATATAATAATTTACAACACACAACCCAGGTATTATTATCGGTTGTAAAATTCCAATAACGGTCATGAAATGTTTCATTCGTATGTACGTGATGCATGAGTACGACTGTTCGGAGATTGTGCGAACATTTCAACCAGTCGTAGGTACAGCAACTCGCACAAATTATGGAAAGCCCATGTCTCGACGAGTCGATTGACCCTTAGGAATTTGCATGATTATGTAAGAGATAACATTACCTTGGTATGGTAAATAGACGGATGCAAAACGGGACTCGGCTTACACCATCGTCTATTTAAATCTTCATTAGTCAGGCCGCATCGATGACTGTAACAAGATATAACGCTTTACAGTCGATATAACCAGGAAACCTTCGGGCGGCGCAACTTGTCTGCGATACGAATATTCTACACGCATATGTAGATTGAGATGACACGTCTCCGGGTCGATAGACGGTTATATCAACGCTTTAATATCGAGACATAAGGAACCCGTCAAATGCGCTTATTTACAACTTAATAGGATAGTAATAGGAGTCCCTCCGTAGCGGTTGTTTCATTTCCATTAGATGCGTGACACGATCGGACGAGGGCTATTTCGGTACCTTTATAAAATGATAATTGATTCATATACTTATACAGCTCACGGCTCGACAGAAAGCTTCACAGGGACAATTTAATATGACAAGCTATTAAATGCAATGAATGGCTGGCCACGTCGGAATTTCACGAGTGCGTGAGAGGCGAGCAAAGCACGCGCCTCCTCCGGCCGCTCTCGGCTCGGCGCTTGTCCTCTCGCGGTCGGTTCCAGCTCATCTATATATGGATTCTCTTTGATTTTAACTAGTAATCATATGAAGTACTTTAAATTTAAACAATCAGCAATAAAATTAACATTATGTCTTAAATCCTAAAAGAACTGCGTCATTGTATAACAGACTTTAGAATAACACAAACAATCGAAATCAATTCGTCAGGCACGACAGTCAAAATACAATTGCAATTTCACATTAAAAGCTTCTTTGCGGAAGCTGCTCTTCAAAGCTCCCGTGGAAGCCACGGCGATTAAGAAAGAATAACGTCTCCAATTGTGTCATTATTTACAGCTAGGCAAACTTGAAGCGACTGCAATCTAGGACAATTCACTGCAGCTCTCCCGTTATTAAAGGGCAATTCTTATAGTGTACGTGCTTCTGACATAATCGCATTCAGTGGGATATGCATCGGACAAAGAAAGTAATCTGTGTAGTAACAGTACCTATATACCTTTATTGCAAAATATGTATTACATTATACGTCGCTTTGCGATAAACAGAAGTACTACCTACTTATAATATCTCAACAAAAACGACTGCTCCAACGACTTCCCGAGTTCTTGAGAAGTCTTTCGTTTTAAATTCACACCTCAATGATCTTGATAACAGAAAACGAGGCAGTGTATCGACAAATTATTGCCGAGATAAGGTGCTGCTACTTTTTTTTTTGTGAGTTTTTAATGCGGACCAAACAATTTCAGTGGAATTTAATAATCTGTATGATTCAAAGTTGCGTCTCCGACTATTCGCAGTTCTACGAAGTGGTTCTGGTGTGCATTTTTTCCTGGAGTAGTTGGTCGTCCGTCCAATTAGGAGTGGTTCAGTGGAGACACATCATTAGCGGAGGCGGGCCGGCGCAGCCGGGGCGCAGGGCGAGGCGCGGCGCGGGCGCAGCGCGGGCAGGTCCTCGACTCGCGCGCGCGCCGTCCCTGGCCGCGGCCTTCGCTCGCGGACCGGTTGCGCATCTTTTACTCTAATCAGGGAAAAAAATAAGCGCTGGCCGCATGCGCGAACGAAAGCGAACAAGCGAGAAGCTGCACACCGTCCGCCGTGTTTTATGGTGGATTGTTGCGGTACCGGGGCAACAAACAGGGTTGACTACTGTTTTAATTGCCCCCCTCCAATCCATTAATATGTTTCTCTAAAATAAACGAGTTATGTAAATGTCTATCCATTGGGCAGCTCGTGATTATTGGTTTAATTGCATATTTAATAAACATGATTGCTAATAAAAAGTACCTAATAGGATAACATAATTGTACTTTTTGTAAAACTGAAGGTTAAATGACCACTAGTTACCTGATGAGGTTATTACCGATACGCGTGTCGTTTTTGTTGTACAACATAAATCAATAGGGATAATTATGTAAATTGCATTATCCGCAAAAAATGTAGCGTGGTAGCCCTAGGAGGGTTGTAGTGACGAGCGAGAAGCGCGGCTGGTTCAAGGGTCCACGAGGTCTATTTATAGCCGCCGCAGCGATGCTATCGGGCTCCGTCCATACCACGGCCTCGCTCGATCTTTACCCGCCCTCGATGCACCCCTCGCATAACGTTCGCCCAGTAAAATAGACCAAAGAGACCACCATTTTATATTTATTCCACCTATTTATAACATATGTCCATTGTTTCTACCTCGGCTGGAATTCATAGCCGATGGGCAATTCCAGTCCTCTTTTGAGGCCGTCTCTACATTACTGATCAAATTGCACGCTGATAAATATAGTGCGCGTTTATTTGCGAGATAAAAATATGTGAGAGCGGGAGATTGTGCGAAGTTTTGCAGTGTGGTGGTGGAGGTGGCGGAAGTCGGAGGCAGCGCGGAGGTGCGGAGGCAGCGCGGAGGTGCGGAGGCAGCGGCCGACGGCACACGTCACGCTAATCCGTATTCCACGCGCGGAGGCTGCTTCCTGCGGACCGCACTCAGAGAGCATTTCAAACTGTCGCGATAGTTCGTATTCAATCGCACGTGTCCATATGTATCTTTACCATTGCTTTAGTTAGAAAGATAGCCGCCATCAGTGTCGGGCGTTGAGTTAAGGAATCGGAGTTAGACAATGACGCCAGGATTCGCCAACGGTCGCCGGTAACTCTGTATTCGAGGCTGACGCACCGGACACACCGGAGTTATTTACGATAGCCGCGAGACAATCGGTGGTCGCCGAGCTTATCCGGTGCCACCGCGACAATAACATGACGTGGCTGTCTTTATTAAATATCGTCCTTTGAAATTAACACACGTGCCTAGGTTATATTTATAGCGTTGGTGAATCATGCGGCTGGAATGGCCGTCGTACTTAATAGCGGGAGGCCGTGTTTGCAATTTAATTTGCTTTCTTAATGTCGCTTTCGTTATTGTATGGAAAATAGCTTTCATAGATATTATGACAGCGCTGATTTCGTTCAGTTTACGGCGGTAGAGGTAACGGGGTGAGGTGCATTAATTGTCTATTTGCTGGGCCCCGCGCGGCCGATGCGGTGCAATTCGCCATAGGACGGTTCAACGACACGAATCTCGTCTGCGACGAGTGTTTTAGCGTCGGGAATGCAGCCACCGTTTACCACGTAACACTTTAGGTAGTAAAGCGACCGCATTTATTACGCCATTCAAATCTTAATTTTTCTCTGAGTATGCAAAAAGAATTATTATTCTGCATTTATGGTGTAGATCCGAACTCGTAAACTGCTGCAGCTGCGGCGCTGTCGCCTACTCGTATGTCGAGATTCCACAATCCTTATAATTAGATAGCTAAATTGCAAATGGGTCCGCGTCCGTGTCATATTTGTACGGCAGTCTTATATGTAATTTCGCTTAGTGCAGATAAATGGAGGGTTCATTAGTGACTCGGTCAAAGCAACTGTGTATCTATGTAATAAGAAAATGACAGTTATTATGAAAATGTTATAATCTCATATGAAAAGTACCTACTCGCGAGAGGCTCATTTAACAGTTGTTAAATGAGCCTCTCGCGAACGGGAAGCTATAGAGTAGGTACTTTTCATATGAGATTATAATCAACATTTAAATAATTGCATAACTATGCATCTACGATTATTAAGTACCTATAGGATTACGAAGTATCTACCTATGATTTTATGCTACAAGTAGGTATAACTAGCTGCCTTAGCAGTTCTCTTGATGAAGTTAGTAACTAATACAAACGAATGTTATCACGATAATAAATGCTGTACCTACTTTTATGCGCAACGGGTATTAAAAGGTAATTTGACGGTGTGATCGGGTCGTGCGGCGTCGGCGATAAACAAGGCTTCGCGCCGAACACTTCCGCGCAGCCTGCGCCTGCGCCTCTATTGATTTACGTATCAGGTCCGTGATCGACTGGCGTGATGCACGACCTTCGTGGGACATTTCTTTTTCAATGTCACGAATAAATACCGCATACCTTTTACCTAGCATGCAATATTGTGTCGTAATTTTGTACATAGTGCAATATGAACAAATAAAATTAAGGGATACTGGTCGTCGTCGTTTACCTACTCGCGCGCAATATTTACATAATCACTGAGACCGGGCGACCTTGGATCAATACTTTGCCCTCGGATGTATCAATTTAACTTAAAATACTGATCTGTTTTTTTTTGTTATCTGTCAGCGGTTAAGTTCAAGTTAAGTAAGGCCGGCGATGACTCGGCAGCGGACGGATGTCGTTGACTCGCGTCCCCTTCGGTTGCGGGCTAGCAGTGAGCAGTGATGCAAGAGGTGGAGCGTGAAGTATTCGCGCGGGAAGAAGCCGGCGACGCCGCGACCGACGCCGGCGCAGGCGCAACAATCACGGCGCGCGACCCGCTATTATGAGCTCGCACTCGTGTCATCGTAATTCATTAGTCGATTCTGTTCGCCTCGCTTTATTTATGGCAGCTTAGGTTTTGTTTGAGGGCACTCTCGTTTGTGCTTTCAATGTTGCAGCTGCTCTTAATGGTCACACGAGAATGGAATAATAAGCACATCTGAATAGGCTGTCCGGGGTCAAGGATTCTCAGAATAAAGAGTTCTTGGCTTTACTGCTTTTTTATTTAGCTTATGACTAGAGAATGTTTATCTCTTTTATGATTAGGTCTTGGCGAATTACCTACTTAAATAAACGACGGATTTTTTACAACATTCGTATAGCTACTAAGTGTTATATCGTGTTTTGCTAAAACAACCTGTTCACTTTTAACTCAGCTATTTTTATAGTTATTAGATCTTCTCTAGAATCTTATTTTTTGTTGTTACAAAATAAAATTTCGTATTTATTGGCCAATCTATGACATACCTAATACAACACACGTTTAATACGAAATGTAATAGCCATGTCTTTCTCGTTATCTGTTCATAAACATAGAATTAAATATAATTGGTTTTGAATAAATAGCCAGTAAAGTTAAAATAAAACAGACAGCTTATTGTAGGTATTCTCTTCTAATTGCTAAGCTTAGCAGGAGCACGATACGCTGTCATCGTAAAGAAAATCACATTTTCTTGCAAGGTATAAGTAGTCCTTTTTAAAATTTATGCCTTTATAGAAAGCATTGAAATTAATTTTAACACGAAATGAGTATTGTTTTGCTTTCATTCACGATTTGAAGTGATGTCAAAAATAAACATGTGTTTATTGAACATCTGTTTAAACGTACCTATGCTTATTTATATTCATTATTAGCTCGTATATATAAAGACTATTGGTGATAGAATAGAGGCAGGTTTTTTTATCTATACGTGTTTAAACTTTTTTTATTTTATCATCGGCTTTTAGCTCCCTGCAACGGCCGATGGTAAACTGTATTTTTTTATGCTCATTTTGATGTAAGTGTTAAGATCGTAAAACATTTTATTAAATTCAAACCAGTCGGCTGAAAGATTTCGCACGGTGTTATTTCGTGTCTGGAAGGATTGATGGCTAGTGTCAGAGCGCGGGAACCTATAGCATGATTTCCCGGAAGGTTCTGGGTTAGATTTAATTGCTGGGCGTCGTCGTTGCCCGCATCCTTGGAAGCGCATCTAAGGCGAGCATCTGCGGTGCGCATATCAAACCATACGATCACAGTTCACGGGGAATTACAGTAAAGTAACAGGCTGCATGGGTCAGGGACTTCAGATATTTCGCGGAGGATAATACTTTCCGAATCATCGAAATTAACTACGATGCTCTTTGGGTGTTTACGGTATTTTGTGTGTGATGAATACTACGGACAAATGTGTTACACTTTCTGGCCATACCACTAAAGTAATGCGACTCACCAATTTTTATTGAGATTCTACTACTGCTACTGAAGTCCACATCCCAGCCACGCCATTATACTTTTTTAATTTCACTTAAACTAATTAGCATTATTCTGCCCAATTCCATTGAAATAGCTTAGTGAGGCCGGCTATGCACCCGGCGTGGCTTTAGTGGCGTGGTCAAGAAGTACAAGTATAACACGGCCAAATGCCTGCCCAACGAACATGGTTTATAGTGGTTGTTCATCCAAACAAAGCTTAAACAATACAATCATTACCTATGTATTTATATATATAGGTAATGATTTGTTACTGGCTATATATTTTACCTTCTTGATACGTAGTACATAGGTACGTATCAAGAAGGTACATTAACTGAACTTTCACCAAAAGGATTATAATTTTTGTGGAGATGAAAAACAGCGCGCATAAATATGTATAGTATGCGACACGGTATGAGATGGTAGTCTGGTTTATACACTGAGGCGAGGGAAAGGGACATCCCTACACCCCACGTCGCCCTGCGGATGCTTTTATATTTTAGTACCTTGCCTTAGGTTTTAATAATACAAGAGTCCGCGTACCACACCCGTATATATAATATGTATATCGAAAAGCTTTCGGTACATTATAAACAGATGGGACATTGTTCACTGTTACCTTCTTTATTACGACATGAACGAACGTGTCAGAGCATTACTTTTAGTTTACGGTGCGGTTGGACCGTTAGGAATTTTCTTTCAAATAGTATTTTATAATATGAAATTTTACAATAAATGGAATAAAGGACAATGGGCAAAAATGTATGAATCGTGGTCCAATAGCTATAACCAATTATACACCTATTAGAAAATATGTAGGAGAACGTTTACCATGGTGCCAGTTTTAGTTCCCGTTTTGATGGCAGTAATTCCTATAAGTATTATAAAGGAAATTGACGGAGAAAACGGCCTGTACCTGCTGACGGTGAAGGTCGCAGTGGGGAGGGGCGAGGGGCGCTAAAGGTGGGGTGGGAAATACCTCAAGATTTGCCTCACGATCGGGGATTTCTTTAAAGTTGGAGAGGAGGAAAGTCGGCCGCAGTGTTAGCGAATCTTAACTAATATTATAAAGCTGAAGAGTTTATTTGTTGGTTTGTTTGAACGCGTTAATCTCAGGAACTACTGGTCCGAATTGAAAAAATCTTTTTGTGTTGAATAGACCATTTATCGAGGAAGGCTTTAGGCTATATAACATCACGTTGTAACTGTAAGGAGCGAAGAAATAATGGAAATGTAAAAAAACGGGGGAAAAATAACTATTCCACGCGGAAGAAGTCGCGAGCACAGCTAGTAGCGAATAAAGAGCAAACGACATGTAACAATGGCGGTCGACCCAACAACTATATTACAACGAACGATTTGACCACTGCTTTGCTCGCGTCGCGTTCCGTCCGGAAGAAGCAGCAAGAAACTGAACGGCTATCACACCTACCTGGTCAGATTCGTCATGGAGGTGAGTTCATACCTCTTCGCCGGGCGGGAAGGGTGTGATATAGCGCTGGCGCTTGCGAACGAGTTACTTATCGGGAATGCCCTTCCGCGCACCCTGTTCCCCACTCCACTGTTCCTCGGGTTCAGGATGAGGTGGGTAACGGAGGACATTGGTGTTGACTATCGTAATATGGTTTTACCATGAACAAAAATGCAGTAAATACACATAACACAAAAAATAAACAAATATGTACCTATTCATTTTCTCAAATAGACAAGTAGTTGATAATTAGGTCAGTGAAAAACCCAAAATAAACGCATATCTACTTGAAATTAGTTTTTTCTTGATCGAGTCTCTACAGTCAGAGCTATAAGTCTTTCATGGGAACATCTTGCAAGCTATAGTGGTTAATATTAAAGCTAAATCGTTCACCGTTTATACACCATTACAGCAACTGTACATTATATTACGATCAAGATGTATCAAGACAAGTTGGTTCGAAAAGTGTGTGTGAGCGCGCGAACACAATCGCGAGAGAATCCGGAAGCGCAACGAGTGCAAATAATTGTGCAATCGAGCTTTAGCTACGCCGCGACCGGCGCGGGCGCAATCCTCTGAGAACTAATCGCGCCAACGGGTTCCCAGATATATACTTTTTTCTCTTCAAGTAAGGTAAAAGCTTGTGAAAAAACGTATTTGAAAAAGCACCGTTCCAGGGCAATAAAAGCGAATGTTAATGAATACTTATTATAATGTAGGATTAAGCACATAAAATTACAAATATGCTGCCACACAACACACAAGTCATCTAGAATTATGGCTTTTCCTTGTGAGTATCAAATTACCTATGACTTTCTTGGGGCGTCTCCCAGAATAATCAGGCACTCATGAGCTTTCATTAAGGCAAAGAAAAATTATAGGTTAAAAGAATATTGGTTTCCTCATCAAAAAACCATACAGGCACTTACAATAAGAGATTTCGAAAAGATCGACAATATCGCCACGTTTACAAATGGGTAAAATAATCCCGTGACGATACTACGAAGCCAACCAAAAGTCAACTAAAGTGCGCTCACAAACAAAGCGCACAATAAACTGCATTGAAGACTCCATTTACGATTGGAAACTAATAAAAATGCTCTCTATATCTGATTTTCTGTACGTTGAACAAACACGAGTTGAGCCGGTGTCAATATTGTCGAAGCAAACAGAGATAACAAAGAACCGCACAACTGGTTGCTAAACACGGCGCTCAAACAATACACTTATATAAAACACATAAAAGGAATCTTTTTTCTTACGTCCTTGAACATAAAAAAGGAGTATATCCTCTAGAGAGTGGGAAATAAAAGTGTTAATGGTGTGGCAGCGTCGAGTCGCCCGTGAGAAAGCAGTGATCGCCGGCGCAGATGAACCATTGAGATTGGTTTTATGATATTTCAAATTCACGTTAATAACTAACCTTGAACCTGTGGCAAGGAAATCACACTTCGACGCAATAATTGTAATGAATCTTTTCGGTTGTTTTCCTAACATAATACAAGTAAGTATATGATTTTTATTTAGTTATGATCTAACTATATTTATTTATTTTATGTTTTACACATAGTCCTATCTTGATTAATTATTCTTTATTCTACCTATTTACCGTAGTTTTTATTTCAAGTTAAATCCTTGCACATTGTAGACATTATTTGAACAACTCTAATTAATTAGCAGGTCCAAACCCGTTTAATGGCATCACCGCAAGCCTTTCGACTATCCTCTAGCGTAAAGATTATACAGAAAAGATAGCTTACATTCATACAGCCCCGCTCAAATTGTACTTCTCATGTCTATCTACTTATTTTTAAGATAATTGTATGATGTGCTTTAAAGAATATCTATGTACATATATAATAGTATTTTTTTTAACATTACAACACGGTCACATCATCAGCTGCACTATACAAGACTAGACTAGCGCCAGATGTAGGTTGTTGTATTATGGTGTGCTGGAATTGTCATGATTACAGTGGAACTTGGTTTTCTTATCTAAATAAATACGCTAGTGGTTTTTGAATTGCTACAAAATATAGAGTTTAAGTAAAGCTCTAGGCAAGTACGTGTACACTTTCGCAGGTAACTATTATTATAATGGGGATAATTTTCTGAGCTGGAAGTTAATTGTTTCATTATGCTCGTGTACTAGCGCATTCTATTCTAAGACAAGGTACTTTTAAAAGTTCGACTATAAAGTAAAATTAAATTGGAAAAAATTATACATGACAATTACCATAACTTTTATGATGTTCGTCGACTACTAGTAGTAAAACGATGGCGTTGAACTTAAACGTGAAGACATAATGCATAAGTATGAAAACAACAAATATAATTAAGAGGTCATTATCTCACGACTTGTAACGGAGAATAGTTCACACGTTAAAATATAATGACGGTAGCATTACACAGCCGGTGTTTCGTATTATTCATAAATCGGTAATTGATTATAAGTACGACAGCATCATCAGAGGTATTGAGGGAGATTGCACGTTAGTGTTGAAAATACTGATTTTGCTAAACATATACGTGATGAGCGGTTGTCGGCTGAACATGAGGAAATTATAGGGGAATATGTTAGCGTCCCAGGGCCCGACACCTCGGCGTGGCGGGGCGACGGTCGCGGCCGCGCGCCCATTATAACGGGACCGCGCACCCCCGCCCGACTAGGGCGTAATTGCTTAAACACATAACCACCGGCGTCACGAGGCCCGTGGAGAATCAATAACATTCCCGTATCGGCGACGATCGAAACTATTAGCTGCTCGTGTTCAGCCCGACAATGACAGTGATGAATGAATTGAGATACGTGCTTCATGTTTCTGAGGGAAAATTCCGCGTTGTTCAATAGCAAACGCTGGACATGTTTGAGTAATAAAGATGAATGAAAATGAAGTATAATAGTCATGATGAGAATGGAACGGGTTAGATTAACTGAAATAATAAGATCACAAATTATATAATAGGTGAGTTGATATATAATGGTGAAGTAGCCTCACATCAAAGTACACATACTGCTAACAAGAATGCTTACGGTATTTGACTATCAAAATAAGCGTGATGCAAAATCTGCCAAACAATAGACGCTTTACATTTTATGGTTAGTGAATATTTGGGAAAAATTCATTTTAGAAAATGAAAGGCCAACGGTATACAAATATGTACTTAGGTAGCACTTGATTCGTGCCATTCTGCTCCGCTCAAACTGTTTACAGTTAAGAAGAGACGGAATTCATTATAAAAACGTGGTTTGTGAAAATATCCTTGAATGAACTTCAAGCTTATATCATAACAACAATTACCGACTAAGGCGCGCGCTGTTTGTCGATCAAAAACTTGAAATTTCAAGCAGGATCGGTATGCGCCTCCAGTTTAGTAAAAAATTAATTGTTGTTAAACTGCAGTGACATGAATTTAAGAGCGTCAGGCGAATAATTGGTTGGGTTTTTGTTTGGAAGCATTGTCATGAGAGAATAATTTAATTGAGGCGGCAACTCAAAACTTTAGCGTCTTGACTGGAGGTCTTTCGCTTATATAATTCTACTTTCAAAACATTTGTTTAGAATGCCTGACCTGGCATACATATTTATGTAGAGTCCATATCAGGATTCTGAGGTCAGGCATACCCTTATTTTGATGACTCTACTACTGGTAAAATGTGTAATATGTAGATCACCACAGTCCTTGGTACACTTAAACCAATGAGTCTGTTAATTATAGCAAACAATCTGAATCTATTTGGCTTTGACTAATTTCATTACGAATTGTGATAAAATTACAATGATAGATTACAGTCATTGTATTTTATCTATTGTACAACTTTACTCCTGATAACAAGTGACATAAACGTCATATAAGCCTACATCCCTAAAACAATAATTCGTCCTGCTGATTTCACACGCCAAAGGTACAAAATAAAATGGCATTTCTCTTAGCTTGAAGTAATGATCTCATACAAACCATCACTGAATAAAGTAAATGAAATAATTATAAAGTGCAACACAAAGATATGTGCCGTAGCAATTTCGGAGGTTACAATAAAAATGAAAGCTTATAATTAAGGATTAATATTGCGTTGAAACTTGCACACCCGGGAAGAAATTACCAATGTGTGCAAATTATGCCTGAGGATGATACATCATCAATCACCACGAGATCATTAATCTCGAGCCAAAAGGTGGGTGTTCAACACATTAATTGAAATGAAATGTTTTATGAGTCTGTGTTTTTAAGTACTTTCCCATCTAATATCTTTCTGTAGGGATTATAGGTACTCTATCATTAATGTATTATGACTGAATTTATTATAAAGAAGATAAAATAACTCGTCAATACACCACCAATCGTCTGAACGTAGGTACCTTTTAAAACCATGTAAACCTGAGTTTGTATTATAAATTAGTATGAACGGAAATCAAATCGGGAATCTTGATTTCCTGCGGTTTAGGCAAAAGTATCAACAACAATACATAACCAAATATGAAGTCGTTTAAATTCGTATGATTTTGCTTTAAATGTCGGCCTTACTAGATTCTTCTTCTCGGGTCAATGGTACTCTGCCTCAAATAGGACCAGCCCAAACCTGGCGACTTGACATTATTAGATTAATGACGTAGGTTGTCTTGATCAATTAAATAGACAATTGCATTGTAAACGATCAGTTCCCAAATTGGTAGGTTAGTCTCTCACAATGGCATTTTGCTGCCTTGTTTTTATTTGTTCATAGCGGCCGTATCTACTAATTGACCAATAGAATATTTAATCTCAATATAAGTAATTTGGTAATATTCAAAGCTCAATAACGAAGGACAGAACAGGATTTATTTACAAGTTATCTTCAGCATTTGTGATATTCTGATCTGATAGTATTCATTCAGCAAAATGATAAAGTTTTCCGAGGGATATAATTTTGTTCAAGGTGGACATTATTCATCGCGAGCACAGCCTACTGAGAGATTTATTGCTGGGCTTTAGTAATGTTCGATTTCTGCACTAGTAGCAGCCCGCATATCGCAGACGATTTTAATTTGGTTACTGATCTTTTAAGCGGAACTGTCGTCTGCGGAATTCGACGTGGGCATAATACAACGAGAAATTATCAAGTTTCTTGCTGGATTATTCCCTATAGGAACAATTTTAATGGCCGAGTATGAAATTTTGAAGTGCTTTTGTATATAGGTTTATTTTGCGGAGTTTATAACTGTACAGTTCAGAAGTGTGTTTGTGTAATGTTGCCCTTTAAACAATGGATAAGGTTTTTTTCATTAGCCCACCTCATCCCACTGCTGGGCAAAGGCCTCTCCCAAGTCCCTCCAAACTTCGCGATCCATCACCAGTATTTGCCAATTTAATATGAGACCGTCAAGATCGTCTCGTCGCCATTTCTTGGGCCTTCCTCTAACTCTGAGGGTCCGGATACCATAAATTGCCAATCCTACTCCACCCTTTGGGGACCAGAATCGTCACTTAATAAATTTAAGATAGTCATTTCCTATTCCGCGGCCATATGAAGTGAACTCGTCTTACTGTATTTAGATAAATAAGTTTGATAGACGGGCGAAATTTAGCGACGTCCACAATACGGATGATGACAAGGTATGAAAATGAAGAAAATAATTAGTCCGTCTCTTAGATAATAAAAAAATATAAGACCCGTATTTTTTGTTTTGTCGAAATAACAAGAAAATACTTAGATATAGCGCATTAAAGTTACGGAGTGGGGGCTAACTACGTCACGTTAGAGTATATTTTGTACTCTAACGTGACGTCATGTGACATTTAAAATCAATGTATCTTCGTAAGTTTTTGAACAAGAGGCAAAATAAAAAATACGTATCCAATATTTTTCATTAATCTATCTGATGGACATTAAATTATTTTTTAGTCATCATCCCAATTACCTAGTGATATTAATCACGAGAATGACCGGATGCCATCCGTTACTGCATGATGTTGGTTACTTACGAGGAGCCGAGCGTGATGCGGAGAGTAATAATTTGTTTGATCCAGGGAACAGTTGCCACCGCAATTATTAACCGCTCGATTTGCTCGAGTTAAGAGCGCATTTGCTCTATTGAATAAGCCACAGCGTTTATACAGATACGAGTGGTTAGTACGCTTACAGCTGCGGAGGCATATAATGCGTAATCATCGGGTAACCATGGAGAATTTAAAGACAGGTTCATTTCATTCAGAACGGAGAGGATCATTCTATTCAAAAACTATCTAACCCGAAATAGCCTCAATGTAACTTTTAGAAATATCTTTTTCTTTATCGAAAGCTAAAGAGAAGCCCAAGTCACTGCAGCTACGAAATACATATAACCAAATCAATCGCTTGTCAGTTGCCACCGCCATGCTGACCTGTAAGATAACTCTAGCTACATACCGATTGATCCCGAAATCGAAGTCACTTCACGTATTTCACAGAGCTTACGGTCGCCAGCCGCCAGCCACACCAGTACCTGAACCCTATCACCAGCTGATAAGATGAAGAGAAGACTCCACTTTTACACCCACGGGAAGATATGATACGGTCATTTGTATTCTTCTCTATTACCGCAAGGCCAAACTTGCGTGTTTCATTGCCTACAGATACAGTGGAAAGCTAGGTTATATTCCCCATCATCTAATACTTAAACTAAACATGGTTCTGCATAAATCCCAACGGAATTGTTGAATAAAAGAACTCGCAGGTCCATTTGTATGTGGGACGTCTCGCAAATTAGTCGGTAGGTTGTATTATTGATTATACTAAAAGAAAACAAATGTAAATCGGGCTGTCACGGGCCAATTTAATAGTTGAGTCTATGGAGATTCCAAAGCGGTTGCATCGCGTCCCGTAATGACCGTCAATATTCCGAATGTTGTTCAGGGACGTCGGGCTAAGGTATAGTCTACACGATATTTTATTTTTAGTGACCATTGCTATTGCGGTTGACTATTACGCGGTTATTTTTAAAGCGGTATTAAAACGATAGCGCAGAGCATTTTTATCGTAATCGTCGTAATCAGAGTACGCGGCGGCGACCACCGACGGAGACCGGCATCTCACGCTACTTTTAAACATTAGAATGACTGCTCGAATGCAATATTATCACTGAGAAATTACCGATAGTAATCGCCATCTGACACTTATTTTTTAATGACTTCTATAATACAAGCTATATCAAATCCAACGTCTTTAATAAAATGGCTGTTAATAAATTCCCGGCTCTTGTTTATGTAGGAGCATGTAATATTGATAAGCGAGCGGTATTACATGTTATACACCTTACATTACGCGATGTAGGACGTACAGTCGGCATCAGATATACGTGAGCATCTAAGCTACTGAAATCAACCTACCTATTCGATAAAGAGCCAAAAATATCTACACACCGAAAGTTTCAAAACATCCTAAGCGTCAAATTAATATATGCATATCGTTGTCAAATAAAAGTAAACATCAACATCTCAGCAGCCAAGTGAAGATAAGAATGAACTTTATGCAATCGTGATGTTTTTATTTTGCTTAGACACATTTAAGCACCTTCGTTGGCGCCATAATTATGAAAAAATTGCCTGTTTACTTTGACAACTGCTTGTCTAGATTAATTGGATGCATCCATAAGCACATGTTGCATATTATTATATCATATTGAATTTTTCAGTGTGTAGATATTTTAGGCTGTTTATCGGTGCGTCTGATGCTGACTGTACGTATGTATAGTAACAAAACGACGGCAATTTATTCCATGTCTTCAGACTAGATACGCGACATTGGTACGTCTCGGAGCTGCGGCGCGGTTGTGTGATTGCTCCAATAGTTTTGTTTGGGCGGCCTGTGCGGTCCTATTATTACTATTATGTATAAAACATCGGAGTCATGCACCCGTTCAATTAAACGCTCCCCAAGCGGTACAATAGGTATCTTCAGAAAAAAAATCTCTGTATCTTCTGAATCGCTGCACTTTTGCTCTTGTTGCAGTTATTAAAGCATTACTTTGTTTTCGTTTTGAAAATAAAGTTAATTTTATTTTATCGGTACAAATCGTTGTCGGACGTAACTCATCCAATGAAAAACAATACTGATAGGTATCGCGATTAAAAGCAACTTTAAATTCATAAGGATACGGCTTTTAGTGCATTTCAGCCCTTGCTCGGCCCATTTTAAGTGCAGTGTCTTGTATTGAAAAGTTCAATGGAGCATTAAAATATTTAAGCACCTTTAATAGTAATAAGATAGATTTGTTTCTTTGGAAATTTTTAAAGCATTTAATATTTCTGAATATGTATTTTAATTATAACAATGTTTTGTTTGGTTTACTTATAATGATAAATTATATAGGAATGAATATATCTATTCTTTGTAACATTAGAAAACGATTTTTTCATGTTAAAGTAAACATTTAACATACCTACTCGTATTTGTTTGTCACACATAGATTTTAGCCAACGTAAATTTATCTAATGGTAATATTATTTAATAAATTGGCGCTGAATTTAAAATGATTTAGGAGAATGAATAAAATATACTTATTATTATAGACTATTACTTATCCCCCAGTGCTGGTCGATAGCGTAGTTATTTCATGAAGTGGTTTTTACGATGCATTTATCATAAAGGTACTAGCTAAACTGTAGAGCAGGTAAATCGATTTTGTAAGTCATCCACCGTTTCCTGGGTCCCCATAACACCCGGATATAATTAAAATACCCACACACTAAAGGAATTTGTAATGATGTCCCCCCGTGTAATTTTGTACTGAGATAATATTAACTCGTAAACCAAAGATAAAATAGGCGATAAATATTATCTATATTTGCAAAAATTTGCAAATAATAAAATTGGAAATAAAGATAAATAAACAAAATATTTACATACCTACAAGGTCATCTACGCAGTTGGCTTAGAAAATAATAGAAAAAATATAACTTTATCGTAAGTCGCGTCGTGACACAATCTCAATCTACATTGAACATAAAAATAAATATTCTGGATAGCGAGGGAATGGTACTCTATTGATATTGCTGAGACTATCTTTATTTTGCGAAAGAGACAGATTTATATTTATTTTGTATGAAATAAATGAGTGTTAAGAAGGTTAGTATTAAATAATTACATTGTATGTAATTATTTCGTAAAAGGCACTAGGCGTAATAAATAAAAAATAAATATACCTATGATTCATTAATATTAATTTTGTTAATAAAGAATTGGAGCATACGTAAACTCGTTCTTTAAATTTAATTTTCACGTTTTGTGAAATAATTGTCTTAATTGTTATATGAGTAATTTTGATTATTTAATACAAGAAACAACTGAACAAGTTAAACTTATTTTATATTTTTGGATAAGATGTACTAGTCTAGTGGTTGTAGGAACACGACCCCTAAAACTAACAGATGTTGTTCGAAGGTTCGAATCCCGGGTAATTATTATATCAAAATTATTTAGCTAAAATCGGCGTCAGTACCAATGTTTTCTCGAATAATAAGAGTGAAAGACAGTCAGTAATTTAAATATGATAATTAATTGTCTATTTTTTTATTCCTTTGTGCTAAAGCGTAAATAGGAATAAAATGGAAGTCTTATTTTTAACGGCCGTTTATAAATATGCTCAATTTTCCCGATAGAGTTATCTAAAGGTAATTTTGAATTTAAAATAGGTAAACAGTCAAGTTAGCTGATTAGGTACGTTGCCGTTGTGTGAATTAAATAGATATTTTATAGATGTACAATAATCTACGGATATATGGTGGTGTCGTGTGGGGGTTAATCGCTGAGGTCATTAGCATGGGCTAACGCGTCGGGTTGGCGTTGTGATGACGGCTCAACGTTTAAAGGAGGGTACTCATCTAACCGTGTAACATACTGCCTCTCCAGTTGTTCGACACTTTGGGCAAGCATATGGAGGTTTTACCTACCTATAATAATCGCCACGCTGGGCGGGTGGGTTGGCGATCTCAGAGCGTAACTTTACGCTCCGGTGACGCTGGTGCTCGTCATAGACCTGTGGCATTTAGTTGCGCCTACAATCGTGATGGTTGTACCTCCACCAGTTGGTTGCCAGAACCTCGGGATGTAAGGGAGCCACCATATCTTTTCGCTACAACGCTCAGCTGCTCACAGTGCATCCTGACGAATAATATACTGTATCAACCTACAAGTCGGTTCGTCCACGGCCACCGTGTATCCAGCTATGTTCGCAGTGGTACCAGCACTCGGCGGGGGTCACTGTGAGCCCACTACGCTCCCTGCGCGAGCGCCTAGGTAGATACTCACTTGATACAGTATCAAATAGGTATGTTGCATATTGTTGGGATGTAAGGGTGTGTGACTTTTTGACTTTTTGACTTTGACTTTGATAACCATTACGATGGAAGGCGTAGCTAAATACCACAGATCGATGACGGGCAGCAACGTCACCGGAGTGACGAGCTACGCCCTCACTAGCCCGCCTGCTCAGGCGTGGCGATTTTGGGTAGATAAGTAAAGATTGTGGTTTTGTCCAAAGTGGCGATACATGCAACACGGTTAGGTGAGTACCTTGCTTTAGACGCATACAGGCGCGGAGTGTCATCGTGTTAAGCTGCGCGTCTGCGCGGGCGCGTGCTGCCGAGAGGCGCGCAAACGTCGCACATGCGTAATTATAGTGGCCCTCGAGCGGCGTGCTTGCCCGGTCACCCTTGCCCGCATATAATTGCTCAAAGGTCGGTTTATAGTAGAAAATTGTAATTTGGTATTTTATAATATATTGATAACTAGATAGGACTAGGGAAGTACCTATACCTAAGTACAATTTAGGCGGCCTTATTATTATGATTATGAGCGACCTCTTTCAGACAACCTTTGGGTAGGGAATAGCAAGATAGAAAGGGTGATGTGGTTTAGTTGAAATGATATAGGGATAAGAGTATACCTACAAAATATTTCATTCAGTGCTTTACTTGTGTAAACAAAGAAGCAGTGCTAATAAAGCTTTTTCTTGTGCCGATGCCAATCCACACAGTGGATTCAACGTTGCGTCCAATCACTGTCCAATGCCCAATACTCAGCCGCTTAGTGTCTTCATTGTGTCAAAGTACCGATACACACATTGATGCATTGGGCGCAAAACGTTACGTTGGTGCAAATATCTCCAATGTGTGGCCGCGGCATTACACAACAAATACAACAAACTAGCGTCAATTAAGATGTATTTATAATTCACAAACAATAAAAGCAAGCCTTCTTTAATATAGTTATTTTTTTACATAATTTAACCGTTTAGGTTGCTATGGTCCCGACACCGTCAGTTTGTAAGAAAGCTATTTGGTAATTTTTTCACATCTTGGGTTACATTATTGTGTTTTAGCATTGACCTCTAACATAAAATAGCCGTTCATTGCAGATAGTGTAGCTTTCCGATAGTGAAAGAATTATTCAAATCGGTCCAGTAGTTTCGGAGCGGTCAGAGCTTATTCAATTCATACAAACAAACAATAAAATCTTCCTCTATTAATAGTGTAGACGTAGATTACAATAAATGAGTGATCGTTCTTGCTAAAGGAGTTCTTGCTAAAGGAGTTCTTTCTTATCCTGAAAAACGCAGTATCTTTAGGTACTCGTAGACACAACGACAACTCGTCAAAAGCACTTTTATAAAAGCTAAAGTTCAAAGTGCTTTCGCTTACAATTATTTACCTTACTAAAAAGTGGGCTTATGTTGTATTACGTATTAACTATGAAACTTACAAATCCAGTTCACATGAATGAAGTCCAAATGCAACTTTTTGCTTGTATAAACGAATCGAGACGCAGGGCATGCTATGTTTTATGTAAGGTAAGTTAAAGAATTGCAAATTTTGACCAAGCGACTCCTTTCAATTATTAATTTAAAGCTTCTAGATTATCTCACGTCACTGTAATTTGGTATTTGAAAGTGTGAATTTGTGTAGGAATTTGGGCAGAATGTTTACATTAAAAGTTGATATTTTAGAGAGACAATACACAATATGCATGCATAGGTTGTAAAGCGTAATCTTTTAATGTAGGTAATGCAATATTATAATACAGGTAACCTTTATACGACACGCAAATGATATTTATTTTATTGATCTTCCACATTGCGGATAAAGTATTCATGTCGAGCACGTCTGCAAAAAGATACCGGTGATATCATAGTCATTTTTTTTATAGTGGCTCGACATAATGGCTTCCGTACGCCTGATGGAAAGCGAAAGAGAAGCCCAAGTCGCTGTGACAACGGGCAAATAACTGGTCAGTTACCTGTCAGTTGCCACCGCCATGCCGGCCATATCATAGGTATCTCGGTTGAATTTTTACTTCTCACTGTGAAACCATAGACACAGGTCTATCTTAGGCAATTTTATGAGAGACCATGATGATCATAAATACAATTTTATTAATTGATCTTTCAATTAATGAAATTGTAAAATGTAGAATTAAAAGTGCATCGAAAAGAAATTAATCTCGGGCAACATAATAGTTGTTGCTCGGTTGGCGCCAATTTACGAGCCTATAAAAATATTCTTAACGTACTTTTTATTTACGCTGAAGTTGTAAGTATAAATTAGTATGCTTGCAATAATTGCAGTCGGGTTGCGTGTCCGATCTTCAATGGGAGATATAACAAAGGCACACCCTTGAGCCGCGCCGCGTGCGTCGCTTCGTGAGCCGAGAAAAAACTACGACAACCCTTTTGGACAAGCGAAGAATTCGCGTCGACCGCAACAAGAACAAATTGAGCGCGAACTATTGTGCGGTACGATTTGCCGAGATAACTCCCGTGTCGAGGAGCGCTGCGCGGGCGCCGAGCGTCCGCCCTCCGCCGGACGTCCGTGGCTGACGACACTTCGCCGGCGCCCCGCAGACCATTGCGGTAACGGTTACTTCATCGCTGCCTCACTTCCAGCGGGCTCTTTCTCGCTGGAGCGCGAGTAGACAATGTATATGACGCAACCGGTGACGGCCGATGTTATGGCCGAAGATTTGATTATGCGGTGGTGCGAGCGGGATGCGGCTCTGTTATAAGGGGGGGTCCAGGGCAGCGCGCGCTCAGTGTGCCCGAGTGTCCCGTGTTGCGTGTGCGCACTTCAGCGAGTGCCCCGACTAACCCGTACAAACCCGCTCAACTCAACATGCAGATCGTTCTGGCTACTTGTCTCTTGCTGTTCGCAGCCACCTTCGGTCCCACTGCAGGTATGTCACCTGCTTGATTATCTACATTTGATAATACTGATTAAATTATAATCCTTATATGCTCAGAGAGTTCTCTAATAGGAATTGGTAACTAATTTAGTATGTAATAATAGTTTTATCGAAGAATTCCATTTTGATTAGTCGTGAAAGAAACTCATAAAATGTTCAAGAATTTTCTAGTTCTCGTACACTCTTAAATTTCATTAATTTTAACATAAGTGTACGCATATAAAATTTCTAGAGAGCACTTACTTCGAGGACAGGTAAATTTAATTTGGAACCTAAATTATCTACTTCCTTTAGGTGTTTTTGAAATTTAGGATCAGTAGTCAATTACCAAAACCACTGATAATATTTATGTTTAAGGCATTTGGATATGAAGTTAAATATTCATCAAACTTTATTGGTTTTCGTATTCCTACTCTATATCATCTACGAGAAGTGTTTTTGGTAATATTGCAATAAAGGTAATAACAACAATGCGAGAATAGAAGGTGGTTAGGTAAGCTGAAGAATAATAAGAATTAAAGGCTCTTTACGGATATTAGTATGACAACAGGCATCTTGTATTAATAAGGTCTAAGTCTTCCCGCTCGTCTAGAGATCGAATCGATGTACACTTACTATAGTGCGATAATTTAAACCTAAAAATCATTTAAGATATCACGAGAATTCGTGCTTGTGTCTGAAGAAAATCACAAATTTGCGAAGTAGGTAGAATGTGTGTGGCTTATTCATAAAAAAAAAAATGTAGGGGGGACCCACATTTTTGGATGATAAATGTTGATAAGAGGGTTTAAGGGATGATAGAATCAAACCGCTCCGTTCGAGTGTCGGTAATACACTGATTTATTGATTGATACTTATAAAAATGCTATGCTAACAAAATGATAAAGTAAAGGCGGCTTTACACTGCTACCATGTACGATGACTCGTACATCTTGGCCACCAAACGAAAAGAAAATAGAGGATGATGATAATGATATATAAATTCAAATGATGATTGCTATATGCTAAATGATATAAAATGATTTTACGTGATACAAAGGTGAAACAAATTTGATTAAATCTAATGCTCCTAATCTAATGAACCTATGCGTCTAGCACTACACTCTCACTGGGCACTAGGAACCGCACTGGCCGGGACACCATCGGGGAGGTGCCCTGATTAACACTTAGCACGCCGCGATTGCATGCTATATTCGCCACTTCACTATCACTGATGCTCGCCCTGCGGGGGCGGAGGGGCTCTTCCTCCTGCTCCCCTGCCTGCTGCTGGGCGCGGACCTCAGAGGTCCGCTGTGCTGCACGCCTGCTCCTTATCTTTGCACATACAAAGATACACCCGACGACCAGGATGACGAAAATGATGACGTAAGAAACAGAGTAGTGATGTACGTCATGTATAGTAAACTGACCTGACTGTGATTTCTTTATTGTTTCCAATTCGTCCTTGATCTGTTCGTAATGATGATTATTGCTTTCTAGTGCTGGATAGTCGAGCTGGATAGACGTATTGAGCAGTTTATTTAAAGCTGATATTTGTGGAACGCTTATCTCGTCGTCGATGTTGATTTTGTTGTGAAATCTGTTATGAGCATATATCGAAAATGAATCACCCTTTAGGGTGCAACCTTGGTCGATATTTATTATCCCGTTGTCATTGAGCGTCTTCACTGTGCGCATGACGCTAAGTACCCAGTAATTGTTTCTGATGTGAGACAGCGTCAGTCTGGGACCACCGTGAAGGGTGGCAGCATGCGCTTGATCTATGATTAACTCTGTCAGACGACTTTGATTTGATATGATAATGGGATTTTTCCCTGATACATTCGAGTTTGATAATCGACCGCCGACTCTTAGTAGCCCATTTTTATCCAAAAACGGATTTAAAGTTGATAATCTGCTGCTTGTTTGAACTCTACCTTTTAATTTTAAGTTATTTATGTCGTCTTTAAAATCATTTCCTTGCATTTCTCTAATGATTGTGTAAAGTGCATTGTTTACTTCTGATGACGACAGTGTATTCGTCGACTCAGCATTCTGCTGGCCTCGAGCGCGCGCAATGAAACGCGATATCCAAGCGATTGTTTTCGCCGCTCGTGTGATAGAGTTATGTTTATGTAATAATTCTGATATGATTGATATTTCTTTCTGATGTAAGGCCGTACACACACTGGCCTTTTTTGCTTCTAAAGTAGGCTGTTGATATTTGACGTCTGGGACGTCCGTGGGATTGAATGTGGCCACCTCGTAGTTTCCACTTTCCAGCCTGTTCGTGGTTTTCACATAGAGATCCTCGCAGTATTGATCTTCCCTACTGAGAGCAGAAGCATCAGATGTGGTGACGTCCTCCCTCTCCCAGTATTTAGATATGTCGTTTAAATTATTGATAACTACGTGACAGTTAAATGATTTCTTCACGTTTCCCGACAGGATCCACCCTAGCTTAGTCTGTTGTGCAATTGGGACCTCCTGTGCACCTTTGATAAGACCACTCATGATGATATCGGAGTAGACATTGGCGTCCAAGAGTAGGTCTACGGGACGTGATATGTTATACTCTGGATCTGCTAGATTGATATTCCGGATGTGTGGCCATGCTTGCTTGTTGAACGAAGTACTAGGTAGATTGTTGATAACCTTCGTAACTACCAATGCTTGCGTTGAAAAGTCATAGTCGTTGTAAATTGATTGGCACTCCAATGTGACAAGACCCTTGCTCTGCTTACACCCGTTGCCTATCCCTGATATAGATGCTGAGTGATGCCGTTTAAGACCTAGGGTTTGCGCAGCCCTCTCTGATATTAGTGATATTTGAGAACCTTGATCTAGGAGACAACGCAATGTGATGAAATTTCCATCTGCTGATTTGATGTTAAGCTGTAGCGTGGTAAGTAAAATTTCCTCGTCATTACTTGCGACATAATTCACATTGTGTGGCTTATGCTCAGTGTGTGATTTCGCTGAATTATGACTAAGTTGCGGCGACGATTGAAGCGGCGGCATGCTTAAGTTCATCGAATTTGATACCGGAGCGCGCGCATATGCATCATGTAGCAATGTGTTATGCTCACCGCTGCATTCTTTACACCGTTTCGATGAAAAACATTTATTGTTAAAATGATTGTACAGGCAATTTTGACAGAATCGCAATCTTGATACAGTTTTTAATTTGATATCTGACGTCATGCTTAAAAATTTCTTGCATCTGAACAAGTCATGATCTTGAGTACATAAAGGACATTTGATATGCGTCGTAACAATAGCTTGATAGGGTGTCCTTTGCTGATATTTGCCTTGATAATAATTAGGCTGAGGTTTGATGAAAGTTTGCCTCCCTTGATTATAGACAGGCCTGATTTGATGAGATGATGATGATTCGCGCTTATGAATTGGCTCTAACGCCGTAAATTTATTTTCTAGGAATTGCATAAACTCATCCAATGCTGGTAAATCGCGTGGGTTTTTGCGAGACTCTTTATAATCGCAGTATGTTTCATGATCTAGCTTTTTTGATAATATATGGACAAGAATCGGGTCCCAAGTATTGGTATCCACACCCAAATTGTGGATAGCGTGCAGGGTTTCCATGCTGGTGTCATATAACTTTTTGATCTCAAATGATGTTTGTTTCTGAATATTTGATTGATTCAGAAAAGTCTCTATCTGCTTTGTAAATAGGACCTGAGGATTATTATACCGGTGTGTCAAAATATCCCAAGCCGTGTCGTAATTTTCTGCTGATATGTTCAAATGCTGTATAAGGCGCTCGGCTTCTCCCTTGATTTTTCCCTTGAGATGTTGCATCTTCTGCGCCTTGCTGAGAGAATTATTGTTGTGTATTGTCTCGGTAAAAAGGTCAAAAAATGTAGACCAGGATGTATATTTTCCGGTAAAAGTAGGAATTTCAATTTGTGGCGTCACCTGCTGAACGTGAGCCGTAGAAACGATTTTTTGATTGATAGCTCTTTTTATTCGCTTGTAAGAAGATTCGTAGGTGAAAAACTCATCTTCGTAATTTAAGTCTCCACCTTGCAATATGTTATCTATTTTCAGATGTAAATGATCTATTGCGTCCCAACGCGTTTTTAGGTTTCGTAACTCGTCTTCTAGCTCCCATTTTTCTGTCAAGTCTTCAATATCTATGCTGTTGATAAGTCGACGTAATGCTCTGAAATTAGTTCTCTGCTCTAATAGAAACTCGTCTAATTGACCACTAGGAACAGTGCTCTTATCTGATTTATTCTTCTGATCTTGCCCGCTTTGCTGAGACCCACTTGACTTAGGATCTAAACTTTGTTGCTTAAATTCTGGTGAACATGATGTGATCAAGTTCAAAGTAACTTGATAAATTTTAGCTGCTGAATCGAAAATATCCTTTGAAAAATAGGGCTCGGTACTCGCGATAGTTTTATACTCAGCGAGTGCCGAATTATTATGCTCAAATTCAGACCAAAGGTTGCTTAGTCTGCTCAATCTCTCTTGGAGATACTCTGGAGTTTTACGACTATCCGAATCTTTTTTAAAGTTTAACTGTAACTGCTTGAGATTCTCGTAAAGTTCTGCTTGACGTGCAATAAGTTTCTCCATGATGAATAGAGTTGATTGATAGTAATAAATGAAACAGTCTTACTTGATTTCTGTTGATACTTGTACACAGTCAGGATCAGTTACCCTTCGCTGCGACGCTGCGAGCTTGCCCGCCCGCAGAGTGATGATGATGACACGTAGCTAGTGATTGTGAACGATGATATCCAGCGTGGCAGTGCTAGCCACTATCGCACAAATAGTCACTGGTCACTACGAACTGAATTGCACTTAAGTCCAGTTGATAGAAAAAATGTCAAAATGTTCGATGATATGTGATATTTGATACGTGAACTTCGCGACGCGATTAATTTCGCCAAATATTGATACGCGAGGTCCTGCTGTGAACCAAACCGCCCGCTAGGTTCAAGCTTCGAAGGACCAAAAAAAATATTGGGGGTGGCCTACACTTTTGATATGATATGATGATAAGAGGGTTTAAGGGATGATAGAATCAAACCGCTCCGTTCGAGTGTCGGTAATACACTGATTTATTGATTGATACTTATAAAAATGCTATGCTAACAAAATGATAAAGTAAAGGCGGCTTTACACTGCTACCATGTACGATGACTCGTACAAGTGTTTTTGGTAATATTGCAATAAAGGTAATAACAACAATGCGAGAATAGAAGGTGGTTAGGTAAGCTGAAGAATAATAAGAATTAAAGGCTCTTTACGGATATTAGTATGACAACAGGCATCTTGTATTAATAAGGTCTAAGTCTTCCCGCTCGTCTAGAGATCGAATCGATGTACACTTACTATAGTGCGATAATTTAAACCTAAAAATCATTTAAGATATCACGAGAATTCGTGCTTGTGTCTGAAGAAAATCACAAATTTGCGAAGTAGGTAGAATGTGTGTGGCTTATTCATTTATTTATTGATCAGTCGGAGCCAGGGCAAGGGGTGAGAACCTTTGCTCCTCTCACAGTTCGGTGACAATGACAATAATAATGTTCATCATCTTTAGAGAAATAAGAAAAACAAAGTTTACGCGTATGTTAATAGGCATGATGACTAATTTTTGTTTTGGATTAATATTGATGCATCACCCAATTATAGAAACATTGTAAAGAATTATGTACTTCGCTTGTATGAAAAGTCCCAGAGCTATCACAATTTCAAAATCACAAATATGAACTCGCCCAAAAACGCTCCATGTAAACTGATACGAAATCGTGACGTCAAGCTTTCGTATTGCGTGGTGTTTTGTATGCCTCGTTTAATAAGCCTGTTCGATGGCTATATTAAATAGTGCGTTTATATTATGGGTTTCATATCAAAATATGTTTTAATTAAAGTACCTTAAACAGTGCTATAATGAATTTTGATTAATTTTACACTTTTGAAATGGACTTTCCCGGTGCTCGCGCTCTCAATTTGCAACACAGTTTTGTTGTGATTTCTGAAATAAGTTTTATTTTAATGGTTCTTTCTGGCAACCATCCAATAACATGGAAATTCAACCATGGTCATCTCCCCTATTCATTGTTTATTCTTACGAAATCGTAAGTCATGTAGAACTTTTTCTACGTTTTATAAAATTTGGGGGCGTCGAATCCTTTAATGTTTGTCGAAATCGGAATCTTCTAATTGGATATAGTTTTTAATTTTTTTTTAACTTAGGTTTAGGTAATTTGGGATTAGTGGTATACACTCTGAAATATGCATACTCTTATAAACTCAAATATGCATACTCTTATAAATAGTCTCATGAACAGTTATATAGATCTGGTAAATAAATTTCGTGTAGGACGGCAAGTCTAAAAACGATGAGTAGCTTATTTGGCTGTCCGAGTTGATTGAAGATAATGGGCTGTGTCGGTCCGATGATTCCACGACTTATATAATTGCAATGAAGAGAAATGACGTTAAAACCTGACCTTCAACCTGATGTGATAGACTCAACTCAAATTTAAATGAAATTAGCTCGTCAATTAACGATGTGCAGATGAAGTCGCGGGCAAAAGCTAACTTTTATATAAGTTTAATGTTTAGATATGTATTTCAATATTGTACTCACTGATCTGAGAGATCATGTTAATTAACATTCTGTAAGTAAATTTTTCGCTTTAATGTTTTGAGGTAATAAGATATTTCAAAAGTTTTAAATATTATACAGTTAAAAGTGCATATAAAATATAAATAGATATATGTAGATTTAAAAAAGAACTAAATTCGAAACGTAACTAGATTTCGGTTTAGAAACAAATTTCGTCATATTTTAGCATTTCGGTAAGTTACAATAATATCGAAATCCACACTAAATATCGATGGGTGAAACCTGGCAATTAATAAAGCAAACAAAAGGGTAGCAACCTCAACAGCTTGTAAATTTGCAATTATGGAATTTTATCTGAGTACAACACAGGCAGGTCGTTGGTATTCACGTTACTGGCAATAACATTTCTGTACACCCTTGTAACTCGTGGGTAATATCAACAAAACGGGGACCCACGACATCGAAAGCTAAGCCATAAAGCCGGCAGTAGGCTGGTTTCGTTTCGCGTGTTGACTCAAGTGCGCGTGCGGCGGTGAGGTATGCGTCGACAGAACAATACGATACTCCTGCGCCGCGGCTCGCGCGCCCGCTCGTGCAACACGACTCTTGTCTAGGCTGCATTTTACTTTTTTAGGACTTATTGCATCCATTCTATTACAATCACACGGGTCTCGTTGTGAGGAAATTTATTTCCATGAACTAAGAACATAAATTTCTGGTACTTAGCTTACGAGCTCGTGCGACCAATTATGCGGAGGCGAAATGTAACAAATTTAGGACTGCTTTACTTGCACGAATGTTTTTATTCTTGGAACACGTTACGTTCAGTCATTGACACTAAAACCAGTAGATAAAACATTTTGTTATGCGCGAATCACATAATCAAGGTTGCCAGAGACTGTGAGAAAAGTTAACGATTTACTCCAATCAACAACATGGCAAGCAGCGATTCCGCTAATGAGCCGTGTCCGCGGTTATCTGACAGGTTATCGACAGGTCGGCAAAAACAGTAAAACGGAAGTCAGCGTTGAGAAAAAATAGTGAGGGGGTGAGGAGGGAGTGGCAACAGGTGCGGGGTTCATCGGCCGCGTGCGCCCGCGCCGCGGTCGTTGCATGCTGCGCTAGCCCGGCCCGCTCCGTCGCCGCACCACGCGCTAGGTTTCTTACGAGCAAGCTTACTTTTGCTGCCCTTAGTGTTCAGCTATGCCACTGATAACTTGATTACGATAATTGATGTCTTTTTGGGAAATTCACTCATTTGTGGCCAAGTCTTAGTCGTATATTTAATTATCACACGCCAAATTAAAATATTTAAGCCGATGTTTCTTTTTGCTGTATGATATGAACAAAACGCAGTAATACTTTACAATGGAACAGATAATGTTACAAAATATTTGATATCCATCCGGGATTTATAGATTTGGGGAAGACCCCATACTAAAGATAGTATAGCATGACTTTGAATAAATTATTGGACACAAAGCTTTGCCGGCGGCGTCGCACGCGTGGATTTTGGGTTTCGCAAAATAACGGACTTCCATAAAATGGTGCCTAAATTTTAAGTTAGACCTCTAGCAATACATTGGTGAAAACCGCATTCAATTCCATGCAGTAGTTTTTGCGTGGTGGGCGCTCAAACATACGAGTAGATAAGAATTTCCTAACACTTCCCTTCACTGTTCAGCTCTTATTGATTTTATCGTGATGAAAAGTATACTATAACCGGCCCAGGAGCATGAAGAATAAGTGTACCAAGTTTCGTCAAAATCCGTCCAGTAGTTTTTTTTTCTATAACGAACAGACAGACAAAAATTTTCCTGATTGCATTTTTGGCGTCAGTATCGATCACTAATCACCTCCTGATAGTTATTTTGAAAATATATTTCATGTACAGAATTGACTTCTCTACAGATTTATTATAAGTATATAAGATTAAGTATGTAATAAAAATTATAAATGCATGCAGGTACCAAAATACGAGTAGCTAATGTTATAGTAGTGCTCATTCAAATAATAATAGTGTTTAATTTGCACACACATTGTGATATGAACATTAGATTAACGCACTCGATGTTGTCATAACATCAATTACAGTATTAAATTCACTCAGGATTATCTACAGAGTGTGGTAGTGTTAAGTAGATCAATGTTTATAAACGACCAGTATGAACTCACTATAATGTCATTCTATGAATAGGTAACTCCGTTTAGTTATTTTATCATAAACAGTATCTTTCATATTATAACACTATCAGTCACTTATCTCTTTTCGATACTTTCATCGTGATTTTAAGTCAATAAAATAAAAATATTTACCGAGTCCATTTTGTGTCCTTTTCTCAAAACTTAATAACAAATAATTATTTAGGACGAAGCGCGTATTCAAATCGTTTAGCATTGTTTAGAGTAAATGTATTTCAAGAGTAAACAACCTATTTCTGTTAAATTTATTTATTCTGCTATGCTTAGACTTTGAACAAACATTTAAAAGGAGTAAAATGTATAAGGTCATAGTTCAGGAATATCTAAAAGTAGATTCCTTTAATGTTTAAAAGGATTATACCATCGAGGGTCGACGAGGGAAATCGTTAAATCTGTCTGGCAATGAAAGCAGTAACGTTTATTTATTTGTAGAGGCCTTCTCGTTTCGCCTTTTTTGTTGCTATAATTCAAAGTAATGTGCTTAGAGCAACAGGTGGTGCGGGCGAGCGAATCGTCTCAGGTTACTGCAGACCAACATTATCCCATAGAATTCATATGCAGTGACATTTTATTTCATTTTACTCTACCGTGTTCTATTCATACAAAGAGTTTAGTTCATTCAATTTCAGGATTTCTAGATAAGTTATTCGCGTATTTATATTCAACTAAAGTTCCAGAGCATGCTTAGTCGGAATTTATTTTGGCATGCAATATTATTGCACAGCTTACGTTTTTTCAATATAATAGTGAGCTTTACAAGTACAATTAAAACTTTTTGCAAAAATCCGTAAGCCTTAAATCCGCCATTTATTGGAATTACAGGACAATAAAACGGATATTATGGTTCAGTAGCATTTATTTTTAAATGCACGTGAGGTAGATAGGTACACGTAAAATAAGAAAAGTATTGAAATGGTACTTTTTACATACGAGTTACGAGTAGGTATTAATTGATTCGTGAATTTAGTTAGTTACTCAAGCGAATTTTCGCATTTGGTTGATTTGTGTTATTAGATTTTGTTACTGAAATATATATAAAATAATATGAATACCTCCATTCATTAAGATTTATGTTAGCAGACATTTGTTGATCTGGCAAGTCGGTAGGATCGGGATCGGGTCGGCACAGGGTTTGATTACTAAAAATAGTTCGGAAGGTGCATTCCGTGGCGCGGGCGCGGGGTGCTCCGTCCTTGGCGCGCTCCGTCCGCTTGTTATTATGTCTCGATCCCTTTTTTGCGTTTCGATCGTTATCCGACCGCGAACAATCCGATCGTTGTTCCCACGGACACCGGTAATCAAGAAATTTCGATAGACGCTCAAATTGCACACTTTTTACGCCACATTAACTTATAATCTGATGAGTATCCTGTGCCTTGGGAGATTCCACTGAGTCATCGGATTACTTTAAAATACGATCGAAACGGCTTTGACTAAGCCGAGTGCGGATAGTTCAACGACTCGTTCATTATAGAGTCACGGGCGCGTAAGTAATGCAATTTTATAGGTGGTTGTAGAGGCTTCGAAGTTATTGTTATTTGGTAGATAAACGTCGGCGTTTAGCACGATTTGAGAGCGATCGGCTACGCGGGAATGAATGTGGGGATATTAATATCTGATGCTACGACACAACTTGAGCCACATTATATAGCGCTATTAGAACATTGTAAAATTAATCGAAAGTATTATTTTTAAAGGGCATGTTGTCTTATTATAGGCAAACAGAAAATGTTCCATGTTAAACTGAGGATGTTGAAATAAATAAACTTGGCAGTATTATGATTTACCTCATAGCTTGCGAAAGTTTTGTAAACAATGTTCAAATAAATTTGTTAGTTGAAAGTCGCATGTCTCATGTAAATATTACAAATTTTACGGGTGATAAAATTCTATATAAAAAGCATTTTTACAACCATCGGTGATTTGACAATGTTGATTATTGTTAATAAATAAATCATTTTAATGAATTTTTTTTGTCTCATGTCAAGTCTGTATGTGTACCACATTTTCACTAGTTTATTTTACCCTGTGTTTGGTTTATTGATGCACGATGGTGTCTCAGGACCGCGATTAGATTCAGTTGGTATGTCTTAATGAGCATTTATGACTTGGTTGTTTCGCTGAAATATCTTTTCGCTAGTTGAGCTGTTATCAATGACCGAGGGTGGGGTTGGAGTAACGAGCGCAACTAGGTTTAGCAGGTGTAATTAAAGAAGAAGAATTAAAAATCTGAAATTTTTTTTTATTATATATCTGTCTAGTGCCAAATAATAAAACAATCTTGCGATGAGTTTTCGATAATAATAGTCAACTTAAATGTGCGTATTCTATACATTGCTCGCGGGGTTTTCTAACCATGACCGTAGTGACATTCGTAGATGCAGGCAGACTGGTTCGTGTTACGCAACGCACGATGCGGGTAAGCGCTTGCACGATTGACGCGCGCACCGTGCGTACGGTTTGCGGTCGCTGCAATTACACAGCTTTTAATTAACATCTTCTGCATTTTGTATTGCTGTCTTTGTTGAAGTTTAACAAGATATCTCATACGACGCAGGAGAAATTATTACTATATTATAACAACGTTTGGATAATACATTTTTGAGTTTGTGAATTAAAACAAAATTTCTCGAATCTCGAAAAAGAGCACATGTACCTCTTTTTAGGAGACTCTTGAGAGTTTGCTAAAATCAGCCGGTAAGACTGCGGTTCTAATTAAGCGGAGCGGAAGCGAGCTGTCCTGCGATTTACCAATCGGATGGTTTGAAATCCATGTTGTGGATTCCAAGCCATGTGATTGAAGAATCGCAACTCGGATCGTCCCGTTCCACCTCAGTGGACCGCAGCCTTAACCTTGCATAGTAGAATTCTCTGTTTACAACAGTAATTCCGAACCCAAGAGTGCTATGACAGGGCTAGTCAGGTAACACAAAGAAAATATGCACTCGCAAGTATCTCTCACTTATCTGCACTCATACACCCAATATACGTACTAAGTATTTTTCTCACCCACTCACACCCACACCCATTCACTTACGCTCATTTACATTGAAAAACACATACGTACAGACCTAGATATCTATCCTAATTTGTACATTCTACTTCAGACTATATTACTATACTATATCGTAAGTTTTTGCAAATTTCTGTACACCCTCATATGACAAGTATTTTGACTAGAAACAAAAAAAATACCTACACAGGGAAAATTTAAAGGAATTCCTTACACTCCTCGAGTGAAAGACGTACTAAAAAGTGAGAAATAACAACAGACGGGACAATGTATGCTCGTCTTTAATAAACAGACATGTTAAGTGCTTAACGCCAGACAGCTTCGGTTTGTTCACTTTGTAAAAGAGTCGCAATAAAAATAAAAACTTTCGCAGCGGGACAGCTATGACTACGACACGTGAAATAATGGCTGTGTGTGTTTTTGAGCAGAATTCGCTGGTTCATACTGGCGAGCCAGCAGCTTGAAAGGACTATTTTTAGACTCGTTAGTGCTAGAGACCTGTCAACCGGTTCTTTATCCCCTTTTATATTATCTACATAATGGCATTATTCATTTCGAGGCTAAAAGCAATGGTGTGTCAAAGTGCTGATATTAAATTCGTTAGGTACCTTTATGACATTGATCCGATAAAGGAATCCTGCTCTGAAATGTATAATCGTAAATACAACTTAGGGTAGGATTAAAAAGCTATCTATTACATTATTAGGAACAGCTTCTATTGAATAAAAATCCCCCAAGAAATGACACAGAGATTTTCTTATTAGGGTCATAAGGATGGGAAATATGAATGTGAAAATAAGTGGTTTGTCAATTGCCACCGCCATGCTCGACCTGTGCTATAACTTGCTTTACATCTACTAAGCCCCAAACACGATAGAAGTTACTTCAAGGGTGTTTCACCGATGGTACGGTGTAAGGCTGCTAGCCAGGTAAACCCTGCCACCGATTGAGAGAAGTTATAAACTTCCTTTAGAAGTAGAAGTCACTTAGTCCACTCCAGTCCACTCTTACGACAACGTCGTAATGTTATCGGTATCTTCCTCCGCACGAGAGATTGAGCTTACTTCTGCAGCTTACTTAAAGAATGTCCAATAATATTACATTACAATTATATATATTTCAATACAACAGGTAAGCCATCCCTACACAGCTATCATTTGTCTACCCATTTGCATGGTGAATAAGAACACCAAGTTACTCGTAACAAGTTTATGTAAATTCAAATAGAAACTTGTACCTAAACTAGAAAAACCTGCAACAATATATACTCGTACAGCTACATACATAAGTTTTGTTCCGTCATGCCCGAACAAGTCGACGGCAATTACGGCAATTAACATTGTTACTAAGATCTAGTGAGGGCACCATTGCAATTTAAAGAATCCACATAGAAAAAAGTAAGTACAGGTTAGTCAACTTGTGCTTCTATGATAAAAAAAAAAACACTAGAGATCGCAAGCAAAAGCCAGGGGTTGCGTGTTGTCGGACAACCTTTGTGGCAGCCGTACGTAAATAGATCGGGTATTATATTAACTTTTTTCTCTATTACACCTGTAGCTAATATTACGTGAAAACATTTACTCATATCAGTTAATAATATTTTTTAACACTCGTATTTTTAAACCCATACCATGCTACGCTGGGCCACAGAACGCAATCTAGTCCGAAGCTTGTACTATGGGTATTAGACGACTAATAAACTTACTTAGATACCTTTTCTTTTGTAAATAAATTATACATAGCAAACATTCAGACCAATAGGAAATAATTCATAGTAAACACCCAGACCAACTGAAGATGTAAATTAATTATACTAATTTAATTTATAAAACAAACAGTTCGGGCACACAAATGTTGGTACTTTGCGGGAATCGAACCTAAGACCACCAAATGATGCTTTATTAATATGATGAAAAACAACCTGAAAGGCACTCAAATACAACGCAAACATAGAGAGTTCTTTCCTTGTTTTGTTTTGAGCGTACACACAGCATAAAATATTAATAAGCTCCTTTTTAGTTGATAAAGAAATGTGGAAAATGGAAAATGGAATTTCAAATTCAATTACAAACTTCCATAAAGTATACTGAGATTTTTTTATGCAAATACTTTTTTCTTATCATATAAAGTTAGGAGTGTTGACCGTTGTCTATCTTTTATACGTACTTACAAGCACTTATTAAATAAATTTATTTTTAGTTAACTGACGCTTTTTCGAAGCAGAATTTTCGGACCTCAAAATTGTAGTAGATTTTAATTTACGAATGTTATTTAATAAAACAACTAGATATCAAAAGCCACGTCATTTAATATAATCAATACGAATATCAAAGAATGGAATTACTAACTTGGCGACAATGTTTAACATAAGAGTCAAATTTGTTACTCGTTTGCTTTGAATGAAAGGAAGGAAGTTGTTAAATGCTACGTTATACGTGAGATCCCAGCGTTTGATATGCTGTTCCTAAACGAATTTAAATGAGTTACAAGTGCTACTATGTCCTTTTAGAATACATTCCCGCCTCTTGCTCGACCTTAGCCGATTTACGTTTACAATTCCAGTGTCGTTGAATGAAAATAAAAAAATATAAATAAATAGCCCAAGATATGCCAGACTAGGCCACACAGCGTCATCTAGTCCTAAACTAAGCCGAAGTTTGTACTACGGGTACCAAATAAGTGATACATTTACTTAGATACTTTTTAAAAAAAAAAAATGTATATTATACATAGCAAATACCCAGACCAATACGAATGGAAGTAAAACTCATCTATTTTAAATATGATACGGCGTCTATTTGAAAAGGAAGCACCGTACCTGATCTGTTTACGCGCCCACTTCCGACCACTAATGACACCCGGAGCGAACCGCGTAAGGTATTGATTGATGGTTAAATTCATTGTTCACTGTCATAATAATAAATAGTGTCGTAAAAATATCAAGTGCACCATAATTTATCGTTTACAAATTGGTTTGGAAACTCATTTCAGAGTTAGGTACACGATTATCTCAAAATAATGACTGCCAAATAGGTTGGTACGTGTCTAAGAATTGTAAGTGTTTAAATTAGGTTTATACATATAGTTACCCTTACACTATCATTCATATTATTCAAATCCATTATTTTATTGGTGAAGGTTCCAGGTGTTTGCCCAGTGGTGAACCACTGCGAAAGATTAATGACGACGATGATAATGATTTTATTGATGAAAATAACAACAATTTTCCGGCCCATGTGCTTATCGCAAATAAAAAAAAAAATCTTTAATAAAACTGAACAAAAACCGATTCCGTACACAGTCTTTTAATAATTCAACAGCGGCGATACCATACTGGGCTCATTACAAAGTGGGGAACGTCGTCGTGGTCCAGTCCAAATAGGTGCGCGGGCGCAGGCGCGTGGCATTCGCGAGTGGCTTTCGGACGCGGCGCCGTTACGGTGCGTCCGGCGGATCAGTGGCGGCCGGATATCCACGCGACGCCTGGGAGGTGCACTCACCCCATACAGCCTAGGGCTGCCAGGTCATGTAGTCAAACAGCCCCATAACGCATTGTCCTAGGTGAGCAAGTGGAGCCGACGTGTAGCGACGTGACGCAATGCGACCAATACTTCACACGGCGTGTGTCCTATGTCCGTGAAGGACATAACGTAGACTAATATTTCATACAAATACCTACTACTTGATTGATTGACAACGGGTAAGCTGGTAAAAAGCAAAGAACCACAGAGGATTATTTTGTCTTCAACTACTTAACAAAAATTAAGTTACTTGGTTGGCAAAGATTGTATGCAAGATCAAATGTTTAAAACGAGATTGTATAATTTGCCAGATTACACCTAAATAGGCATTCATGAAGATAATTTGAATGGTTACTAGTGCGCTGCAAGATCAAGTTCTAGACGAGAACCACGGCGCCGTACGTTTAATTAACGTAATAAAATCTTGCATAAAATGTAACATGTTTATAATTAGTTTGAGCACGAAGGCGTGCATATTTTATTATATGTTAAGTAAAATTGTGCAAGAAATCGATAAAAATCACCTTGTGTGCTCACTTGTTGACGCAGCCACGCCGTGTGACAACTAAGTTACCTTCTGTCAGACCCTTTAACGCATCGTACGTAACACGGCGCGCGTTTCTCGCGACACCACGATATATTGGAGCTGTCTCGCCTCGTCGTTAGCGCAATATCCAGTAAACTCTTGCGCAGGACATGCCCATAACTTAAGCCTCGTCCTGCGGATTCGACGCAGCAACGTGTCGTAGCATCTATTTATTCAAATGTTACCGCTTGTCCCTGGGATGCTAAGTAAAACTGCAGACGTTTTCAATCAAGTAATGCCATGCTTGATGAATACGACGATGTCAATCTGAGCTGACTTTATAGGAGATAGAACTTACTGCATTTGCATTCAATCGGCCTTACCTCTTCTTTTTAACGTTGCTAGGGAACGTTTCTTCTGATGGAAGCCATCGATAGACACTAATTGATTTTGTAGAGACGACCGTCCGTTTTTTTCGCGGTAAGAACCGACAAGTTTGTCAGGTGTTGCCAATGTGCGTCGAGAGTCGTCGTGGTCGCCGCTCGCACCGGTTCGGATGCGCAGTGCGTAGCTAGCGGGCGGCGGGCGTGGGGCTGCGTCGGCGCATCAGTATGCGCCGCGCGCGCGCGCTCGCGACGTGACCCGCCTCCCCGACGCTCATTGTTGCCGAGTACACTCGTCTTGCTGTCAACCAGCACTTTCTAAACGACTAACGATTGCCTTTTATGCCAATATATTGCTTCGTAATTTCATACTTCTTAGAATGGTATCGATTGAATGGGCTTCTCAGTAACTGACACCGTTAAATCATCTTTAAAAGCCACTCGCTATCCTTAGTCCCAATATGATTTAAAGCCATGTATAAAACACGGCTTTAAATCATATCGTCCAGCCATATCGTTTATGTAACAGTTCATATTATAATACATACTTCAATTAGATGTATTTTATACCTATGCGGATAAGGGGATGTCTCAAAAGTTCACTTAAACATTAGGGCGACGAACCGTATCACAAAGTAAGGCTACAAAGTTGCAGAGATAGATTGCTGTCGCTATTAAATAGACTTTAGAATACAGCATTCATCAGTGAAAAGATCGTATATAAAAGGTAAAAGAGAAGTGCGCGAGTAATGCGCGACATCGTTTATGCATGAGGCTACATTATGCATGGATTCCAATCGCGGGCTCTGAGCCTCTAATAGCCGAGTAAAGCCCAGTTGTAGACCCACGCCTCTTAACGACGTACGCCGTATCTTATACAATTGACTCTCGGTGAGCTGAACGTAGGCAATAACCTCTTAGAAAGACGCGTACTTAGCTTATTCACTTTAGTATTATGAATTCCCAGCTTGTATCTACTCATGTATTAACTACGTGAAATATGATGCTGATTTTCAAAGAGCGCATTGGCCATTAAACGTATAGCACTGCATAAAATTATATGCAGTTCAATTTAATTTTATTAATTAATATCCCTTGTAGGTATGTGGTGGTCTTGTAGCTAGGAGAAATGTTGTAAATCTTTAACTCAGGAATAATTGCAAGTACATTTCCTTTATTGGAGTAAAATTCTCGCAGTAGAGATTGACGAGGAGTTTATCAATCTCCCGAGGCAATTAATGACTTTACAGCTAGGATGCAAAACGGATCTACGACACGCTTCTCCGCAAATCTTTCGCAGTCGTCTAGTGGATCGCAGGATGCCTTTAATTACTATTATTAATCGTCTTCGTAATGGTTATAAGCCTGTTCTCGTCCGAAGACAGGATGTTAATCTTCATTTCCTTTGGGAATTGTTCGAATAAATGATTAAGCGACGTGTTCAAGATCGTGCAGTGATTCAATTTTATGCTACATGTTTACGGCGTCATTGGGCGATGTAAAGTCGACGCATGCAGATAAAGCCTTTGAGTATACCTAGTGCTGTCTTTCAGTATACAATACAATATGTTGTACAATACGATGGAGATGATTTGCGGGAGAGCTCGCACCGGACTGAATTAACTGCGCCGCCTTTAATAAGTATATGACGGAGCACTTCTATCCAGTCTTGCCTTGCGTGGACGACACGCTCATAATAGTCGCATTATGTTGATGTCTGATTATATCCCGTCATACTGATTTATCCATCTATAAATTTCAACAGTAAACAAATATATCAAATACGATATACCTGAAGTGGAGGATGTCCAACATAAAGTATCCTTGGAATGATCTCATTAATAATTCTATTAATTAAGACATAATGTAAGAGTTGGAATAGTTGTCCCTGGATCGCTTTCATTGTATTACCAAAACAGGCGGTAATAAAGCTTGCGGTGGACCGCAACAAGACATAGACATTGAATTTAATTAAGAATACCAAAGGCGACCGGTGGGCGACCGCAAATGACGCTCCTCGTATGTATTACACGTTCGGTACATTTATGCACTAGTCGTACTAAAAAGTGCAATTTTATTGTGAAGCGCGAACGGATGTGAATGTCAACGTTAAAAAAATGTGCCGAAATTAGGCCGCCCGGCGAATTGTCGATGCGAGTTGAATTAAATAAAAGGCTACAGGCTCTACATTTGTGCCATTTGACTTTATATCGCGTGTTAAGTATGAAATGCATTTGTATAGAGGAGTTGTTTAAAGCTTTTAACCCTCCGAAGGTTTATTGTATGGAAGTGGTTAACGCGTAAAAACTTAAATACTTTCGAGTGCTGTTTCTTTATATGATGACAAGTTTTATTGTTATTGCCCATCAAGACAAGCCCTCGTTTTACGCAGTGCAGTTTTCCATATTAATGGTTCAATGAAACAGTCTGCTCTTGAGTGTGCTTTGAATCGGTAATGAACGAAAATTGGGTCAAATTACTGTATTTTTATCGCTCTTTATACATCGCCTGTCATTAATATTATTTGGTATAGTTAGCTTATGTTAATCTTAGGGATGAAGTATTATGTATTTTTAATTATGTTAAACGGTTTATATAGAAAGTAGAATTGTAATTTGTGGATTCTTGTTCTATTATTGTTTCTTGACCTCTCAAAACGTTATTGTAATAATAATTCAAAGTAAAGACGCACTATTTTGTTATACTAAATGTATTGATGATCTCACAACAACTATATTACCTATGTTTATATTTAGCTAGTCATCGAGTAATTTTTTAAAAACAATATGAATTTCTTTGTTTCAGCCCAGAGGATAACGACCATACAGTTAGATGGCGTGCAGTACTTTATCTCGAGGATGAACCCGTACAGCCCCGAGCTAAACTACTTCCTAGCTTATCAGTACTGCAGGTACGTGCAATCTTGCATTCTCTTTGCACACATAAAAATCCGTTACACTACACGTTAGTTTCATGGCACGCGATAAACTTGGCATCGTGACTCGCAAATCCTTATCTGCGGTGTCGTGTTGCCGGTCCTGTTGCGAGCAGACTCGGGTCGCGTTAACAAGCTTGTATAGTTTCGTTCCGACGCCTCGCGACCAGGAAGTGGCTCTACGGAGACATTTGCATTACCGTTAAGGGTTCTGGGAAAACTGGAGAACAATATCGGTCCCTTGGCCGAGCTACTTCCGCGAGTTGTTCGCCCTGTTAAACACTGGTACAAAGGGCTCGGACGCAAAGAAAATGCAACGAGCCTTGGGAGCAAGGAGCGAATGATTTATTACTGGAATGTTCCCATGTGAGTTATGCAACTACAGGTTATATGAGCGGAGCACTATTTATAGCTACTCGTTCCCGAGCCGCGATGCATAAATGTTGCTTTTAAATATATATATATAACATTAAGATCATTTGACAGCGACAGCGTCATTAGCGAATACGCCAGTTCCTATGATTTTTTAAATAAATATAATTTTAATTCTTTTTTCGGTTTTAAGAAACAGTAACAAATCTCCAATTTACCAGTATCAGTAATCTGTATTCTACCGGGAAGAAACCGGTATGAAATTTGTGTAATTATTCTTTTTAATATAGGGTTTATAATAAATTTAGATGACATTTATATTTTTAACTAAGTACGTCATACAGTCTAAGGCTTTCTGAAACCTTTTATAATTAAGGTCAGCGTATTATTTTAAGTAATCATTGTCTATTCTACACGACATTTTACTACGTTGGGAAAGATTTAATTGGCATTATACTCGTAGGTACTAATAATCTTTTCAAAGGAATAGTTCAAATAGCAGAAGTTTCTTAAGCCAAGTGTAGGTAGATTAAATTCGCCGCAAAGGTCAGTCGCCTTGCGGCTCGGTCACGATGTCCTTCCATAACTGTCACGACCTATTTACGGGTCCAATTGTTAACGATGGGAACCCGAGTGATATTTGAATGGTCGTTCCGTCGCTGCGCGTCGAGACCGCGTCGGCGAGCAATCTTTAACATCTATATTCGGATAATGACCTTTTGTTGTGTAGTCTTGGCTTTAATAATAAACAAATCTATATTAGTAAAAGACTGATTAATCACGAAATCTCGGAAACTATAACGTTTACAAACTTGTATCGTCTGCATCCGTGGATGATAAGGACGGATTATACGACACTCTTCCCCTAATGGAGTAAAAAGGGAGTCTTAAATAATTTTTTACTATCGCGTTCTAAATTGACCCGACCGGAAATCGGTCCCGGAGCCTTCGGATCGTCACAACACGAACATTACGTTACTATCTACAAGAACGTACTCGAATAAATTGAGAGCTCGATTATTGCACGGCACGATTTAAAAAAACGTTGATTAAAAAAATGTGATTGTGACTATTCTGATGTTCATTTCTTCAGTCTCAGAATGTATCACACTCGAGTTGAAAATCGATTGAGGTCAAGTGACATCTCATCATAACATGAGCGCAGATGGCAAAAAAAGCCAAGTGCAGCCGAGCCGACAAGCGTATCTGACGACATCAGCACCAGATGCATGACAAACTGTCGTACGGTGCCTCCGAGCCGGTAAATTATCCACAAACTGGATCTGGTACAGGTTCAAACATTATTCACTACGTAACTTCGTTAATATCGACATGACGAAGCATCATCTGAGCCAAAGGACAACTTTAATAAAGTGAGTTAAAATCGATGCCAGTATAAGGCAAAAATCATATTAAAAGCGGAATCACTACATCAGCATTAGTTTAAAAATGAGTAACCCCAAACAGAATACATACTGGAATCTGAGGCGAGATGTAACCCGTAAAATATTGCACTATAATGCCACGTGACATCTCAAGCGATTCTTGAAAATGTAAGGATGGCCCTCAGTTTGATTTCCGCATTAATATCCAACAATATATCCGGCTGTTAAGTCCATAGCTTGCGTCCTATAAAATGTTGATACACCGAAGCTCATCTTCCTCTACGCAAATTACCCAACTAAAGCTCACACGTGCACAATCACCTGGCCGGTAAATTAAGTCGTAAGAATACCTAATACTGAATTATTCATACAGATGAACATGACTAATCGTACTATCTGATGAGTACTTTGTTCATGGCCGACTCGCTTATTTGTAGTCTCCTCGGGGACTCGTGATTACAGTCGTGATCCGGAACACTTTGATCGCGTCGCTCGAAACGGACTAACGGTACTGGGTGACGAAGAAAACGACAACCATTAGCGCATTTGTGTCAGTGCTCAACACTGCGGCGAATTGACTACTGCGAAATAAATAAAAAAAAACTCGCAAAATTGAATCCAGATACTGCGCTTCGATCAAAAAAACTTAATACAAATTTTTAGGGGCTCATTAATTTTGCGAAACATTCCAAAACGTCCGGTTTATAAATATAAAATCAATATTTTGGTCGCTTAAGGCTGGACGGTGCATTTTAAAAATGTACTCTCAGTAGGGTAGGCTTATGAATACCGATGAAAATAAAGCAAAAACTTTCGAAGCAGTTATGGCGCCTCGGCCGGAGCGAAGCGAATACTCTGTTGAATTTCATGCGGATTATAATTTATGATGTTATAATTGACACAAAAGGCAAAGCGACAATGAGCTTAGAACGCCAATGAAACCAGTCGACTTTATACCTACGTTTGATCGTCTATGTTACTTTCAGAATAGACGGAATATCATGAATTATGTCTATATTTTCAGGGTACGCTTGACTTGTCATCAACAAGTTGTTGAACAACAACCACACTACCAATAAATTATTATAATTTATTGATTTATTTGTAGGTCCTTCAACATAAAAGTTAATCGATAATAATGATGCGTAATTTATTCCTGAGTATACATGGCGAATTTCATTAAAAAGTGAGCTTCGTGTATCCCAATTGAAAAAAAAAGTGATAATGCATTTTATGAATGCAAATTGCTTTGCTGAAGCAATATTGTTATTACAAAACGTTACGGCCACACGTCACGATTATAGCACGTCGTCCGGAGTTTTAATCTTTAGGAGTTTTCTGAACCTGCAAGTGGAATGCTGTCCTGTCGTTACAAGGCCACAGCCTGTCTTTAGTGAATAAATTGCCTTCCGATGAACCAGCCCCTCCGTATGGTATCTGCAAGCGTTAATAGTTGAATACGATTAACTGGGATAGTTATTTAGCAAAGCTAAGCCACGATTATAGATCCGGTGGGACGAGTATGTCTGTGCTGTCATAAGCTCAGCAGACACACACAAGTTGCATTACGACACGTCAGATTAGATAATAGTTTTATATCTTTAGGTTTACAGACTCCTATACAAGTTATCGATTACCAAGGTGGATATTCCGGTTTAATATGTCTTTATTACAGGCCGATTTTTTATTGAACAAATCCCATTTTGTTTCCAGATCATTAGGGCTGCAGCTGGCGTCGTTCGAGACGAAGGAGAAGGCGGACTCCATAACAACTTATCTCACGAATGCAGGTAAAGGAACACATAAATTAACGATTTTGAATATTTTATGATGCATCCCGATAAGACCTCTTGTACTCTAACATTAAATATGAATTTATGATAGCGTTGAATACGTTAATATTTATCATTTCCTTTCTTCGGTTTATTATTAGTGTGGGAAGATATTATATCCTTTTATACGTGAATGAAATAAATATGTGGCTTTTCCGCAGGTGATATTTTGTAACTTTTGGGAAGGTTGATCAGGGTTTTATTTAATTGAATAGTTTTAATGTCGTTTATCCAATTCTATAAAGCAATACGTCAGGATAATAGAGTAATGCATGCAGCAGGAATGTCAATCGGTTTACGTTGGTATCCTGTGTATCAATGTTCCTCAACTCTAGACCGATGCTACTGCTTAATTACAAAACGCAGCACCAATTTTCGAATTCGAACCCGTGACTAAGGCCTTAACCGGCGGTACTGTTGACCATAGAGTTAACTAAGGCTCATAAACTTCCTGGGGAAGGGACATTTGTCCTCACACGGCCGCTTGTTATCTGCCGCTAGCCAGCGTAGGCAGGGACGCGGTCGTATGCTTCGGCGCTACCCTAATCTATGTCAGTTGCTGCCCACTGGCGAAACAGGGAGGTTTAGTGGGCATGCCCTAGAATTCTAGGAGATCTCGGTTCTACGCACTACACCGACTCCCCCCGAAGATGGCGTGAAGGTGCCTAATGCATTCCCCGCTAGAAAAAAAAGCTTAATAAACTTAATTCGCAAGTGTATTCACCAACACCGCCCCCTTTTTCCAGGGTATAACAAATACGACTTCTGGACATCGGGCAACAACCTCGGCACGGATATGTACCTGTGGATGAGCACGGGGCTGCCGTTCAACGCGACCTTCAACTACATGCGGCGGGTGGCCGTGGACGCGCCCAGCCAGCACGCCGACGACAGCATCGACCCCCTGGACGTGCCGCAGGGCAGCACCGCGCCCCAGCGCACCGCGAGACATGGGTACGCACCTATGTTGTTATTAGTTATCTATCACCTTTTTAGGTTTCCGTACCCAAAGGGAAAAAAATCCTTATTGACTAAGGGGCTGTGCAGACGACAGACTTTTTGTTCGATAGAGTCTGCGTCTGAGACATTTAAAAAGAGCATCTAGGTCACAGCTCTGCCGTCAGAATAATCGAAGATTGATTGATTCTGTGAAATATGCGCAACATATTTTTGCGCGTCGTGTGCGTTACTGCATATAATTGCATCACAGACTAAAAAGTGCGTCACGGATAGTCTGTCGTCTGCGCTGCCCCTTAGACTTTGCCTTTGCTGTCCGTCCGTCTGTCTTGTCACCAGGCTGAATCTTAAGAACCGGGATAGCTAGACAGTTAACATTTTCACAATCACAAGTTATTATATACTAGTGACCCGCCCTTGCTTTGCTTCGGGTTTAAAAATGTTTATCTGAAAAACATTTTTAAACTAAATATAGCCTATGTCACTCAGTGATAATGAAGCTTTCAAATAAAAAAAGAATTATTAAAATCGGTCCAGTAGTTTTTGAGTTTATTCGTTACATACAAAAATACAAATCTTTCCTCTTTATAATATTAGTGTAGATATAGATTTCTATTGCCACTACAACAACAAATACTAAACACAAAATACAATAAATATTAAAGGGGACCCTCATTCAACAACCGCGATTTATTGGCCCTTTTTTGCCCGATAAAAGGTTGAAATTTAGCCAATGGTACGGAATCCTACATGCGCGAGTCCGACTCGCACCCTACACAATCATTCTCAGCCTTAGTCACTGGTTGGTGATGTCGGATAATCCAAACCAAATCAGTCATCGACATTCCTTCCCCGATTAGCAAGCAGTAGGGGCAGCGTATGGCCATATTAGCCGCTGAACCGACAACTGTTAGGGTGAACGAGTTCTAGAGTGGATAACGCTTTTCGATGGGTGCGGAGCACGACACAATAGATTTTCTATTATGTCTGGAATGCAGTTACTCGCAAAGTCATTGAAATATTGGTAAAAAAATAAGTCATAAGGATGCTGCGTAATTTTACCGAGATATAAATATGTTGTTTGAGTCGACTAACAAGTTAGTTCGATAACGGCGGATAAGAGCTTTTAATAAAAGCGGTTTTCTTATAGAATTAAAGAGGCAGTCCAAACTTCCATATCAAGTTTAATAAATTATCTTACACTTATCGGTCTGTTAAGTAGTTATTATCAGGCAATTGAAAACAAGACTATAATATCTGATATTGAATATGATTAGACTTATTTTTTTGTTAATTAAGCGTATGTTTTTTTCATTCGCTATGAGTTATGTAGGTACCTACATAGGTATCAGTGTTCCCATGATAGGTTTAGAAACAGGTTACGTGCATGTAATGGCATTTTTTTCACAGGAAATTGATAGGTAGGGTAGAGCTTTTCCCACGACGCTCACGGTTGCATCCTGCACTTATGCAAGACTTGGCCTTTATTAGTGCCACAGATATCTCCAATAGATACCGCACATAAGATATCGCGCGAGAGGTAATACATCAATGCAATGCAGGCGCGAAATACGCATGCGCTTAAAGTGCGTCAGTACCACGGTCAGTACTGACCAGAAGTCAGACCCGTGTGTATCGGAGACACTTTTAATAGTTTGTAGAACATAAACGTATGAATCTTAGTATTGAACTCCTTGGCGCCGGAGCTCAAGTTACGATGGAAAATATTTGACAGATGTTAGCTCGCGTTGATGTCTTTTTTCATGATCCCTTTCTTTCATTACCAATTTCACTATTTTTATCCCTTTCTAGCATAGACACGTTTGACAATAGTGTTACAATGTATTACTTTCAAGTATATCGATAATGCAAGATGAGAAAAATTTTAGTGTTTCTACTTTAGATTTCCAAAGTGTCCTGAGAGAACATTAAAACGGACAAATGCCGCACCCTGCTGTTAGAGACATTTACATAGGATAGTTTTCAATGTATGAAGGATAGAAGACGAGTAAATGAAAACTGCTGTGATTACTTCACCTAACCATATTTATAACTATACTCATTTGAATTTTTTTTTTCCCATGACATGCCACGCTGGGCCACACAGCGCCACCTAGCCCCAAACTAAGCCGAAGCTTGTACTATGGGTACTAGACAACTGATAAACTTACTTAGATACATTTAAATATACTTATAATGTCAAAACGGCAGTTGAAATGTATTATTTAACGTATGTATTTTAGTAAATTGATCATTTTACGGGATCTTGCCGTAAAATCATCCGACGAAGGTGAGGTGAACGTTGATTGGTTCAATGGCTCACGTGGCGTTATCCCGGCAACCAATCAGGGAACAGTGTATTAAGTTACGGTTAATAGTGCACCGTTAAATAGTACATTGAGCAACGATTGGCCCATTTGAGGACGATTTTACTTGTGTCAAAATCGTAAATTATTAAATGACTGTCAGGCTACCGTAAGTTGATTAACTGAAATCCATTGCGTTAAATAATACATTTCCACTACCGTTTGTTATATTCCGAAAGATAATCAACTACCTAGGAAATTGATCAACTTACGATTCTTGCTATTTTCCGGTGACATATATAAACATATATTTATATACATACATAGATAAATATCCAGTATTGCACAAAATACTGAAAAGGTGATACAGACATAATCTAGTCTAATATACCTGATTGGTAATTTTTCGATAAAATTATCGACATTGCACAATACAAATGTACATCACTTGAGAAATGAGTTACGTCCCCCGCACACCCTTCCATACCACCTGAAATTGACTCGCGAAACTCAAAGCAAAATGCCGAACATGCGGTATCTATTGGGGGTAATCTGTGATTAGTGCACAAGATTAAAGTAATGACGTGTCTAGGGTGCATTCAACTTCTACTTCAACAGAGTTTTTTTTTATACATTATCACCGTAACACGTATGGGAAAATAGAATTCAGCTATGGCAACTATTAAAGTTTAACGACTTATTGTCATGGGCATCTTATATTTATCGATTAATTACACAATCAATAAATAGGTACCTATAATTTAATTCAGTCTCGGTAAGAAATAATCTCTACAATTGGTTAATAATGTTATTGTGAGAGAAACTTTAATTATAGTATGCTATAATCATAAAATGTCATTAAAGTTGTAAGGCTTACACTTCGTTATGATAGGATAGACTTAATAGGATTTGGATCATGATCATAGATCAATGTAAAATTTCCTAGTTTTCTTAGCACAGTTGCATAAGAATGCATAAGATTTTTAGGGGATATTTGTGTATTGTGTATTTTCCAACATATTTGTTAGACGTGTATTGCATAAGAACTAGTCTGTATTCCAGCGCGGAGCACGTGCTGACGAACGGGTGCGTCGCCCTGAAGGCGCCCACCTTCCACTGGGAGCCGCAGAGCTGCGGCGAGATCAAGGACTTCATCTGCGAGCAGACGCGCTGCTACTACTACAACTACGGCTCCATCCCCGTCTCCTCCGCGCAGGGGTAATGCCAGGTGAGATGCCAGCCGTCTCCGGAGGCCCGCTCCCCGACAAGCCGCGCGCTCTCCCCAACATCTATCATTCTGACCTCCCAACTCGATCACCTATAACATCGTCGTTGCTCACGACCAGACCATCTTTAGGCTCAGTAGTGGGTGTGCTAACAGAACAAGTAGTAATTGTGTGTGTCACGGTCCGATACCGACGTAGAAGCGCGCGGGCCCGCGGGATTCGGCCTCTGCGCCAACCCAACCACCAAACAAGAGCCCTACACCCAGCAGACAATGTTTGGCATCAGCTGTATTTTTGTCATTTCATGGAATTAGCTCGATTTTTTCAAAATTTCACACAATTTGGTGGGTGGGTGAAGGGGGCTTTGCTTGGTATCTCTAACTCATTAAAATAACTATACGTATTTAGATTTATGTTTTGTGATAACAGTGTTTTACTTTACTTTTGAAATATAACTAACAAAATTTAAATAATTACTTTAAATGGCGTAAACAGTTTCATGTTTACTAATTTTATATTTGTTTTGCGAGTTATTCTGAACAGCAGGGGCTGAGCAATGGAAAGTATTCCGAAGCGCTACTTTCCAGTGCTCAGCCGTCACACCGGCCGCCGGCACAGTGCGTAGACGAGCATCCCGTTCTTTTCGGCAGGAAGCCGCTCTCGCTGACGACCACGACCACCGCGCACCCGCTCACGTCGTCGTCGCCCCCGCCGCCGATCAACGAGCACCTGCCCACGCACTTCACTCTGAACGACCTCATCGGTAAGATGCGCCCCTCGTCGCTGGACGGGCTGCAGAGCCCGCACCTCAAGTCGGGCGCGCTGCTGAAAGCGCCGCCGCAGATCGACTCGCACTACTCGCGCGCGTCGGACGCGCACGCGCGCGAGCACGCGGCCGCGGAGCCCGAGGCGCCGGCGCAGCCCGAGCCGGAGCCGCAGGAGCAGACGGAGGGCCCGTACGAGGGCATGGTGGGCGACGACCCCGCCGCGTACCTGACGCACGAGGCGCGCGACCTGCCCGCCGACGAGCCCGCCTCCACGGCCGAGCCGGACGCCACCGAGCATTCCGTCCACGCCAGCGGCATGCTGGCCCCTCCCGCCTACTAGCGTCCGGCTCCCGCCGACACACTTCACGACGATTAGCTACTGCGTCTACCAAAAGTATTATTCTCTCTTCGAAGCGATAGGGTGCTCGACGTAAGCTTGCGTGTTGAGGGTGCAGTTATACGCCTCGGTTTTAACGATTATGTAAATGGATTTTTAGGGTCATAGTAGTATCTTGAGCTTATCGACAAAAGATTATGGTGATTTCGAAGGTTTCTATGGGGCAATAATAGATGAAGGTGCTGGCGACTCGCACTATGCGACTTGCCTCCGTCTTCGTAGTATGGTGAATATCACAAAATAAGTATTCCACAAGTATAGGTACCTAAACTTTGCTAAGTTAATTAAGCTGAGTGTTAGATCTCTTGTGTTTCCGTTTAAACCGTAACTGTATTAATTTAATTTAAGAAAAATTAAGCGGATGTTATTTGTCTGGACATATCATTCGAGATAGTACTATAAGATAGTGTTTATATACGTGACGTACCTAGTTAAGTGTATTAAGTTGAATCTCAAGAATTTAAAGAATAGTGATGTAGCGAAGGTAATAAAGTTTAAACTTTATACACATGTTTTATTTCAACCGTCAGGTTAGGAAACGTCACGAAAATTTCCCCTTATCGTATTTGTGTTTAAAATTAAATGTATAAAAACTTGTAGATAAATCGTGCCGGTACCCGGTAGTTTTAGTTTTTATCAATATTTTACCTTCTAGTGTATGTACTGTTACACATCATTTTTACGAAGCTTGTCTTTAAATGCAATTAATTAAAACAAAATGAAAACAGCTTTAATTAAAGCTGTTCATTTTCATTTTGTTTCACCTACGACAGATTTAAATGTAGTAGGTCTACATTATGTTATGTAGACCTACGACATTTAAGTTCATTTGCACAATTAAGGCTTTAACGCTCTCTTGAGCTCCGAGTTACCACACACCTATCTTAATTTTTTTTTATAAATAAAAGTACAATGCTAAGACATTTAAACATTGGTAAATAAAAAGTCAAAGCGTCCCGAATGCTGAAATGCTGCTTAAAGGAGAAATTTGGACCTTAGAAGTCTGTTGGTAAAAATGGTAGTAAGCAAAAGCACTCACCAGCCGTTGACGACGCCCTCGACGTTGAGCATGGGCACGATCTTGAAGACGTACTTGGCGCGCAACGCCGCGGCCGCCGACGAGTCGCCCAGCAGGCAGCCCATGGTGCCGTCCATGACCCACGACGCGTTGCTCTCCCCGGGGTGCACGCGTGCCGTCAGGAACACTATCTCCCTATCCTGGAAAGTATTAGGTCATCATCATCTTAACTAATATTATAAAGCTGAAGAGTTTGTTTGTTTGAACGCGCTAATCTCAGGAACTCCTGGTCCGAATTGAAAAATTCTTTTTGTGTTGAATAGATCATTTATCGAGGAAGGCTTTAGGCTATATAACATCACGCTGCAACTATTAGGAGCGAAGAAATAATGGAAAATGTAAAAAAAACGGGGAAAAAATAACTATTCCACGCGGACGAAGTCGCGAGCACAGCTAGTCAGACATATAGCAGGCCAAAAGCTCCTCCTATTTTTTATGCGAGATGGTAAACAGTCGACACCGCCCATTGGTAAATTTTTGTCAGTTTGGCGCAGTCCCGCCCGAAGCGCACCTTTACCTATTTGAACCAATTATCTTGAAATTTCTCATATTTTATAGATTTTTTCCTATTGTTAGCTACTTAAATCCAGAAATAGCCAGCCGTTCTGCGCAAATCGTCACTCCACCTGTAGGCGTCTGGCTCTGTTTTCCCACTGAGTTGAATGAAGTTGAATAAAAAATTCTGCTAATTCACTAACCACTATTGGGTTAGTAGGCGTGTCCTCGGCAGAAATAGTTAGCAAAGGGACTTCATTGTTGTTCAGAGAGTAACAGAGCGGCTCCACTCGAAAGTACGCTCCTGCCGGAAGCTGCAAGCTCCATTGCCAAATCCGTGTCTGTAAAGTAACAAATTGGCATTGCATATTGAGCAAGTAAGTTCAAATACATTCCGAGCAGATTTCATATCTCGGGGTATCTATCAGCTGTTGGGTCACTTACGGAAGTTTTGAGTCAATTTTGACATAATGTGAAGTCGATCAAATTAATAACATCGATACATACAACTACTATAAGGATATTATATGAAGATAATATTTATCGCACAATATTGCTAGATATATTTGTGAGAATTAAGAACATAAATAAATAAATAAACCAAGACATGCCACGCTGGGCCACACAGCGCCATCTAGCCCCAAACTAAGCCGAAGCTTGTACTATGGGTACTAGACAACTGATAAACTTACTTGGATACATTTTTTTTGTAAATAAATACATATTATACATAGAAAATACCCAGACCAATACAAACAGACATGTTCATGCACACAAATGTTTGTAATGTGTGGGGATCGAACCCACGACCCTTGGCTCAGAAGGCAGAGGTCACTACCAATTGAGCCACCGAGCCAGCCACATGAAGTGAGACTAAATGAAAATTATTGACCATTAAACCAATGACCACCTAAATAATTGCTAAAGCTGCCATCATAAATCTTCAAGCTTCTTTTATTTTATCCATATGTAAGTGTTATACTCATATTATGGGATACTTATATTACTAGAATATATAAGTATTGTCTCGAAAGCGATAGGTCTTGCCAAACTTTAAGTACGTGATGAAATGTTACACAAAGGAAGGCTGGTAAGCCTTTCTTTGTGTAAATATTACCATATTGCAACCCATACACGGTGTTATTCTAAGATTATCAAAGACTAGCTTAGGCCCACTGCTTCACCCGCGTGTATTTATGTTTATGATAATTCATAATGCTGTCGACAGTTTCTCTGCTATACTGCGCAAGGAGGCAGGGTCATTGTCACAGTGGGAAGTTCTCCTTTTATATAATGTTTGATAGATAGGTTTCAAATGGATAATTAAGAATTTAATATAATTTACCAGCATCATCGAGAACGTAAAGGGAAAGTGGTAAGCGAGATAGCAGACATCGTTGGTGTGAGGGAACTCGATGTTGAACGTGACGGTCAGGTAGCATTTGTTGTGGCTCTTCTGGTTCGCATAGTGGTAACTGTTGCGGTAGTAGCAGATGTCTGAACCGGCCCTCACCCAACCTGAAAGCGAAATGGAACTCCAGTTAAAAATAGTTCTTATGTACCGGCAGTAAGTCTGTAAGTTTACCTGATGCTACATAATAATAAGATTAGGCAAGGTGTTCCTCACCAGGGCCCGATTTACACACAAGCTAATAAGGCTAATTTATACACTTAGGGAATGTTTCCATTATTGGGGCGGTACGGTAAAGGATTTTTAAGTGACAAGTAATTAAGTAGGTACCTACTCTAAGTTATTTCTCTAAGATTCGTCACCTATTTTCTGTTTATAGTATTTTCTTAAATAAAGCATTTCTATTCTTTTTCTAAAGATCCCTCGCCGTGACATCCCTAGTTCCGATCCGTATATTCAATTTTAATATAAACAATTAAGTTACCTGGTTTCCCCATAACAGCTTCCTTCACCGAGTACAGTACCGGTTTCATGCCGAAATTGAACTGACTGTCAGATTTCTCGCAGTTGACGATGTTAAAGATGTACGGTCGCCCCTGCTGCATATTCCGCACCTCGAAATAGAACCACTGGTGCCTCTTCGTAGAGTTCACGTCAGGCATGAGGATCAGCTCATACTCTCTCGGACCTACCTGGATATAATAAGCTTATAAATGATTTTACAAGGAAATTTTCTTCGTTACACGACTTCGTGACTAATGCAAATTCCTCCAATTGACCCTGCGGGAGCCCTATTTTCTGAACTGGACGTCTACACAGGCTGATGATGACACGACTTTGTATATCTATTCAAATTTTACTTTTACTACGGGTAGTAGGTATAATCTACAGCAAAAGGTATTATTCAAATATGGATTTTACTGCAAACGTTTTGAGATCTGAATGCATCAACTATTTTTACTAATCCGAAATTGACTTCATAAAAGTGAGTTGTCCCATCTTTATAGTATACCTCCATGTAATAACACTTCTATGAAATGTACTTTAAAATATTATCATTATTGATCGTAATTACCTGAATAACTTTTCTTAAGTTCCCAGACTCGAATCTTGATTCAAAACTAAGTCGGGAGGAGAAACTGTTTACTTTTGTTATTTCCTGTTCATCAGTATTGGCAAGGAATATACTATCAGAGCTGAAATCAAGAACCAACTGTTACTCATTTTCATCAATATAACAACATATCTACTACGACGATTATTTTATACTATACATTTTTTACTGTACCTTTTCTGAATCGTTGCATCTGTGGAGGCACCAGCGTTGTTCATTTGGTCTAAATCGTACACTACTTCATTCATGTACGATTCGGGATTTATAGCTCGATCTACACAAGACAGCAGTTTCATCCTAAAATAAAATAAAATTGAGGTATTAAATATAATATTCGCATTTAAAAATATTTCCACACTATTATGTCAGAATATTTAGAACTACCTGCAAGCTGTACGTTCCATTTTATTTAAGGGTTCAGGTTGGTTATGTCCGTGCCCACCCATCATATCTGGGTAAGCCACTTTTACAAAGGGTATCACGCTTCTCACTCTTGATGATATAGTACAATAAACGGAGGCGAATGTACTGTATTTCGATATATCTTTATGTATTTTTAGTGATGAACAAGAGGTTGTCGCTAGAAGTTAAATAAACGAAGTATAACAATAAGGTAATTCTCTCTCTCAACTTACAACATTATGATGGATCTTAATCTTATCTTAATTAATAATAAAAGCTTTGAAATATCAATACTTACAGGTACTTTCATGAATTTTATGATAGCCTTGGAATAAAGACGGTGATGGGGAAGATCCTTGGAAATTATCGTAATCCGTATTACCTAACACAGCACTAAGAGACAAATTCAGCGAAGAATTTACATTCCTGTTCCCACCAGTCGAACCTAAAAAGTCTTCTAAAATCGATCCCCGTGAGTTTGATCGGCTTTTTACTAGTCGTATTTGTTTATTGTATGACCCGAATTCCTTAAAGTATATAAAATATCTGAAAAAAGAGATAAGAATATCGTCAAACAGAAACCAGAAATGTGTAACAAATGTGTAAATGATAATATAAAATGCTAACTTTTTCAAGTCTTCTATATCTCTCTCATTTGGATTAATCCATAAGGAGCTTTGTATACTGTCACCGCTTTTGACAAACACTTTCTCTTCATCATTGTTTTCACCCTTCAGTTCGTTTTCATCGAAGTCTATATCTGGGAACTCGTCTATTCCCTCATTATCTGTGTCTGGACCATCGTCTTCAAGATCCGAATTGACAGTCTTTGAATCTGAGTTGGCCGCATCTTCTTCATCTTCATGACAAGGCCACATAGTATTAGTTCCTAAAATTATATTTCGATTGTTTACTCAATAAAAATTTTATTCGATGGTTATTTGAAAAAAAAAATAAATTACAATTTACCTTTTAATATAGGATTAAGGTTGAAAGAAGCCGGACTGGACACCGGCACTGGCAGTGCTTGATGCTTGAGACAAAGCGTTATGACTGAACAGACGCGAGCTAATAGCCCATCAAATTCGGGCTCGTCCGGACATTGCGAGCAAAATCTGTGTAGTGTTTGCACATGTTTTTTCGTACATAATGCTCTCCGTCCGGCCTCTGGAAATCAAAGTCAATTTTTATGTTGTTTGCATTTGTAAACGTAGTAGGTATTGAAGTCACTGACTTCTATAGAGTTAGATTAGTTGAGACAGACAAGGTCCGAAATTAAAGCATGTCGGACTTTGATTGTGAAAGGTATAGAGTGTACGGGTCTATCAACATATTCTTATTGTTCTTTATTTTGTGTAGGTGTCTTCATTTACATTCTATTTGCCCCAGTATAATAGGTACAATAATATATTTGATATATTCACAACTGTGTTTGTATTCCACTGTGGTAAACACTCGCGTTTATATATCAAGATGCATCATACGTCGCCGTAGAGCGAAAAGTCACTAAGTCGACATATGGCCAAAATTGAGTTAAATACCTAACCAGATTCCCCAAATTTTTCTGCACAAATTCTTCTTTTTGACATTTCTGTACGCGCCATAGTTTCTGTTTTACAGAGAGCGAAAACACATTAACTTTACGTTTGCACTACTCATTGGCAGTCGAAAACTAACCAATTTTACTTGAACACTTTTGATAAGATCTAACAAAGCAAATCTGTACTTAAGTCGGTTTGGTTATTTTTCTCTTTTACAAATCAAATCATAATTTTGGACCCAATCCATACTAAAAATTACCTAAAGTGACTTAACTACTTTTAGAATTACTGGTTCGGTACAAAACATGAAAGCGAAAACTAACTAAGTCGACTTAATGACTACTCGATTGATAGAAAAATTGTCTCGATATGATCCAAACATGAGTGAAATAGTCACTAACTCAGTTTTTTGTCATTATCTCAGTAATTAAACATAATTAATTGAAAGTGATAATACAATCTTATTTGTCTATCTATTCTTTAAGATATATAGCAATGAAATTAGAGTTATCTTTTACTGACATTAAGTTATATATTTTTTTGTTTTATAAAACTTTAAACCGCCATAACTCAAAACACGTCATGACCTACTTAGTGACTTTTCGCTCTACGGCGACGATATGCTATACATGAACACAATGAGTGAACATACAAAATGAGACATTTAAATGTCTAGTGTAGTAATTAGATATTCAGTGATATCGTCGCATAAGTTTTAACACCGCGAAAGTCCGAAAATGGTCAATATGACTTTTTTATGTCATTCGATAGAGAATTAAAACACGCATCATCTCATCATCATCAAACACAAGGGTCTTAATCAATTGAAGCGTTTCATTTCGAAATCAAAAACATAAAGTGTGTAGGTACATACTAGTACGTGCGATATAATTGAAAAGCACAGTTTTTATGCGTTCCTGAAAAGTTGTCATTTTTGACCTACGCGATGTTAGAACTTAAGCAACGATATTTATACGTACTTATGTTGCAAAGGTGCTGCAGGGTCTGCAGAATATGCGCGCATATCTTGAGCCTCATGCGCCCCTCGTAGCGGTCCCACCGGTCGAACACCCGCAGGATGACGCTACAGAGGCCTGTCTTCACGATCTGCATGCAGCACACCTCTGTGTGAGTTACGCATGTGTCATTCAAGAGGTGTACACTGACACGTCATTCATGCAAACATTCATTTAGCAACAAATGTTGACTGAAGAAAAATGGTTGCGAACAGTAGCGCGCGTAAATACTAAAACTTTTCTCATCGATCAAATTTACAAAGCATACATGTGTATAAAGACCAACAGCTTGTCGTCCCTTTAACATAGATACGCTACTGGCGAAAACCATTTACCCTTAATGTCATTTGAATGTGTAGGTGGAACAGATACATTATGCCTAGTGATATTTATCATTCGAGTGTGACAGACGTAGAGGTGTAGTGAACATTGCGTGTGCTTGTTCTATTGTATTCGATAAGTCGAAATAATTAATCACATAAATGACTATATCATTGAACTTTAAAGAGTATCACTTAACTATTTTTGCTGAAGTAATCAATGGCATCCAGACACAATCGGAGCCTGGCCGTTGGAATAAAGCCCAGGCTTACGAGTACCCGCTCATAAGTTGCTATTACACCGTCGCGGATCAAAATTGACGTAGTCACAGCTGAAACGCGATACAACAATATTCTAAATTCATCTTCAAATTATTCGTAAGGTGATGAAAAAGATATTTTCGGTCATGAAGCTGCAGAGGCAATAAATTATATTATAATTAGTAGCAATTTTACCATTCTTCGCTAGTTGCTTCATTATAACTAGCAGGGGGAAAATCAGTTTGTTGTCTGTGAAGTGTCCTTTTAATATTAGATGCATCGTTCTTACGCAGCCCAACATTCTCACTTTCATTGCGAATTTAGAATCTGAAACAAGTAATAGATTAGTTTAGTCTAAACACAGAAATGCCAAATTTAGTACTGGTATTATCACTAGCTCTTTATTCTAAGAGGGAACCGAAAGAAAAAATCTTAAAGATCCAATTCGAAGAAAGATACTATTTCTTAATAGTAATCATTATTTTTGCAGTAATTTCATGCTTTGTTAGGATCTACGATGAAAAATGCATTCCCTTCTATTATTGTTATCAGACATTCAGAGATACTCAGTAAATATTTTATTACCTCTAAAACTATTTGATGTGTCAATCTACATGAGTAGTAGTTGTATGTGGAACTTGTAACCTCGAGAGCTAAGCGGTGCCAAAATCCACACGAGGTCTTGCAGAATGATGTCGGTGCCGGCGTGCCGTTCCCGCTTGTCGTGCATGGTCCCGATGACCTTCCGTATGATCACGTGCGTGCCCTTAATCTCGATGAAGCTCTGCGCGCACTGTTGGCGGGCGAGGTTGTTTGCTGGAAGCAAGAGGGGCGCTTAACGTGTCGTACCTCTAGGCGCGAGCGAGGCCAGGATCCACACGAGGTCCTGCAGCATCAGCTCGGTGCCGACGTTGCTGTCGCGTTTGCCGTGCGTCGCGATTAACGTACGGATCACCGCCTGCGTCCCGTTTATCGATACGAAGTGCTGTGCGCACTGCTGCCTCGCGAGGTTGTTCGCTGAAATTAGCCACATCGCCTATTTAACTTCAATACTTCGGAAAGTTGGAAAAGTGATGTCCAAAACTATATCCCGACTACTGAGAAATCACATTCTTAAAGGATGACACTAGAAAATATTTCACCTATAATGCTATGTACAAAACCGAGAAACCGAATTGTAATTGGTAGTGGAAATTAACAGAGGAGGTAACGCGCGAGCCCTTTTTGTCAATATTATTCTCGATGAATCATTTAAAATAATCGAAGATGTAGATCCGCTAACATAGATGCATACCAGTCAAAATTATACCCGCTTTTACTTCGTTGTACCTATCGGGTAAATACTAAGCTAAACACTTTATACATAGACATATTTACATAATAGAACATTACGGTTTCGCTCCAAATATCACTAACAATGAACTAAGGACAAATTAGGGGAAGCCCGATTTGGTAATTCGATTATACAAGGATATTCGTGACGCCTACAATATCGCCATCAATACCAACAACCATTCCGTTGATACTTATGTTAATTTGATTGAACACTGTGCGGTGAAATAACAATGGATTACAATCTCTCCAATAAACAAATTACAAGGTCATGTTGTCATGTCGTTCAATGTCAAGCATGTCTTTGTAAGCTCGTCTTAAATGTCAGTGCGCAGGACTACTGAGTGGAAAGGCTGGTAGGAAGGCCGCCAAAGAAGCTGTATTAAGTATTAAGTGCAACGGAATTTGAAAATTTTGTGCAGTATACGATGGAGCAACTTCCCAGACCTTCATCAAGCGTTACCGTTGTTAAAACTTTTGTGACTGTGGCATTAAAATCAAACATTTTAGTTCTCCGGTTAATCGCATGCAAAAATAGATAATTTACATAATATTGATCTTTGTACAATGTGATTAGTTTTAATTTTTATGTTAGAGAAGCTGTATAATTTTTAAAGTTTAAGCGCCACACGTCTGACGTACCCTTCTTAGCTAGAGGCGCTTTGTTCTCTTTCCCAGTCTTTTTGGTTTCTTTCTTCTTATTAGCAGGTACTTCAATGGGAACTAATTTACGAAGAAATCACCTTTTAATAACACGTATTTTCGTCACGTTTATGATGGAATAGGAAAGCAAATTTGGAAAATACCTGAGCATTTTTTTCCTTTGCCTTGTTTCAGACAAAGTGCTTCTCTTAATATTGATGTTATGTAGGTAGAAGTAGCTGTGTCTCTCGTGCTCTGAGAAAAATAATACAATAATAAATAGGTATATCCGTAAATACTAGGGCGCAATTCATTGTTTATTTTTTTAATGATAAAGACGCACCTCCAATATCGACAGAAGCATTTGCACAGCTCCCGATTGCTTGTTCCAAAGCTTGTCCAATGTGCTTTGCCGTACATGTTTATCTGAAAATAAAAGAAAACTTTTTTAAGTATTTGTAGCATGCACCAATAAAGTACGTGGGTATAATAAATAAAACATATCATAATAAATCTTTACACATTCAAAATATTCCGCCGTTTTAGACGCTTAAGTAAGTATATTATATCCAAAGTTATTTTATATTGTCAGTTAATTATGTACTTATATATGTAAAATTTCTGTAAGTCGTCTTAATTTCGTATTTATATCATACTCTTCCCTGTTCCACTATTACATACTTCCGGGTCGATGTAATTATAATTGTAAACCTTACGAAGTACGAACATTAAAGTGAGAAATGGCTTGTGGGCGTATTATATGCGAAGTGTTGGTTCTTTCAGCCTCACATATCCGTACAGGCGCGCGAGCCTTCCGCGAGATGCTTTGTTGTGCCCAAACGGAGGCCGCCAAGTGGTCTTTCGATCTCGACCATCTAAAATTATTATGTTCGTAAATATACAACATTCCCGCATAATTGCCCACTAGCGTACGCGGCGATAAGTGATACGCTCCATTTATCCTGATTTAATTGAAGCGTCAACGAGATTAATAAAGCAACGCTAGTAGCCATTAAGCGTAAGTACAAATGTTTATGGTCGTGTAGTTATGTTAATTTTATTATGGGTTTTGGCAACAAACTGCCGGCAACGTCATAACCGCACAGTTTATTGTTGATATAGTGGGTATCGATAGCAGATCTTAAGTATAATTATATTTAATCAATTATGGCCTAAATACCTGATTGACATTTGGCACTCTTTTGGCTTGGGAAGTTTATGTTGATATACTGTTGTTTACATGTATAATATAGGTGTCAACTCCTTCCTCAGAACACTAAATGATTTGTTTGCTATACTAATAATAATATTAAACAGTGTTACTTTTTTCTCATTACACTTGCAAAAACTTTCGTTCAATACAGTTATATCCTATCATGAAACACCTCATGAAAACTAAGGTTTACCTTTGCAAATGAATACCAAACGAACATAAAGTATGACTGGAAGCTTACTAATAGACGAAAAACCATTAACATCTTTGTAACGTCGTAGTACTGGTATCACTCTCGTAGAATGGTTACTTCACATATTTACCTTCAGTAAACATTTCTGTTCCCATTTTCATAAGAGTTGAGCGCATCAAAAGAGAACAAAAATCAGATTTTTTCAAACTGGCTGTTTGGGAAGATCCTAGTCCTATTATTAAAAAAAATATTTCGAATCCTTCACGCAAAAACAATGCGCTATAAAGATCGTCACGACATTCGTATTTAGTAGTGCAGTCAATGAAGCGAAAAATACGGGCTAACCTCCGAATTTTTTTACTGTGATCCGATTTGCATGAAATTTTGGAATTAGGCTCATCTTACCCTTAATTTCAAAAGTGAAAACGATCTGAACTCCGCCAATTATTTTTAAGGGGTCTAAATGACCCCTTAATGGAAAAATTGAGTTTAAGCCATTTTATCGCTAGAAACCAGTCTAATAGTAAGTGTTGAAATTGTAAAGTGTTTTCTAATACAATTACCTCATATTAAAATCATATTCAACCCCTTGAAAATCTTACAACCCAAGCAAACAACCCCTAAATTGAAAAAATCACAAAAATATTTTGGTATGACATAAAAAGATGTAAGTAGAGAGTAAGTAATATTTTCATCATCATCATCATCAGCCCGTATCAGTCCACTGCTGGACATAGACCTCTCCTAATGTTCGCCGCTTAGATCGATTCTGGGCCTCTCGCATCCAGCACTAGCTAGCCGCCCTGCGCAAATCGGCACTCCACCTGGCCTGAGGGCGTCCTCGCCCCTCCAGAACTCGTTTACCCCAACGCTTATCGGTTCTGCGGCTGATGTGGCCATCCCACTGCCACTTCAGCTGACTAATCCAGTGAGCTAGTCGGTGACTTTGGTTCGCTGTCGGATCACCTCATTTCGGATTCGATCCCGCAGAGAGACGCCGAGCATAGCCCTTACCATAGCTCGCTGAGCAACCTTTAATTTGTGGACTAGCCTTACAGTTCATGTCCACGTTTCGGCTCCGGACATAGTGGCAGCTTCATAGAGACATCTCATAACTTGGATGTGTCGCCAATCATTTCACATTGCTCCAAATATTCACACTCCGAAATGTTCAGTTACTAAGTAGAAAAAAATATGATAAGTTTTTGGGCCATAACTCCTTAAATTTTCATGCTATCACAATTTATGAAACACCATTGTAAAGGTAATTAAGAGAGCTACAACATCCTTTATTGCAATATATAGTGAAAAACCTTGTTTTAAAACGGTGAAGGGTGAAAGGGCTTAAGAGAGGCTGTGATTGCGCTGCCACGCGCTCTTTAAACAATCATATCTCCGTCAATTTTTATTTGATAGAAAAAACAAAAAAACCAAATTGTTTGTCAGAAAAATACCTAAATTTCTTATCCCTACACTTTTATACGTATCTATCGTCATTTTTGAGATATTATGAAAAAAAGGTGGGTTTTTTAAAAATTTTAAATTTTCGATTTTTCTTCAATCACGACTTTTTTGAAAACTATGTGTCCTAAAGCAGCCAAACTAATACAATCTATCAAACTCTTTATAATTAAGTTAATTCTAGGTGGAATATGATTAACTTTAGTTTTGGTGGAAATGGCACTTATTTAAACCCACTGATTCAAAAGAAAAAACAGTCGATGCTCCTCTTATTTGCAATACAGCTCACTTATTTTGCATGTTAAAGACTTTTAATAGTGCTCATTTTAAAGCTTATTTCAAGCACTACAAAAACCTTTTTGATTAGAAAACATAAAATGCATTTGCTCGCTGATAGATGGCATTGACTACATCGATGAAATTTCAGATAAAATAAAAAACGGCTTTGATCTTTAATATCTAGCTTAATATTGCACTTAGAATACTTTATAAAAAACCAAATTGTAAATTTTTTTACATGCTTCAATTTTGTTCCTTATACAATTTTCGATAAAACTTATATTTTTGGAGATATTTGAAAAAAACCGATGATAAAAGTGAAAAATTTTCAAGTTTTCAATTGCCAATAACATGAAAAGTATTAGATTTTTCGAAAAACTTTATAGATGATTTTTTGCTTAAATTTAGACCTTCAATCGATATCCGAGGTTATTTTGAAAAGAAAACCATTGACTTCCGAGAAGGGGTGGCAACCACCCCCAGGGTGGTGGCGGAGTTCAAATCATTTTCACTTTTGAAGTTAATGGTAAGATGAACCTAATTCCAAAATTTCATGCAAATCGGATCACAGTAAAAAAATTCGGACCTATAATGCTTCATTGACTGCACTATTAGGTACATATGGTAAATACGAGGGTAATTAAAAGCAAAAGTATATCTAACTCTCTATTTGTTTAGACACATGCTGCATACCAATACCGTAAAAAAAAACCAAAATCATTGCCAAAATAGCTAAAATTTTTATTGTTGTACCAAGGCATCTCAGTTAGGCTAGCTACCTAGGAAGTAGATATACCTCTAATGTGAGAGTGTGAATACCTACGTTACGGAAGCGACAATAAATTAAGTCAAGTTTCAGTCTTATATAGGGGTGTACATAGTGTTTGTTTGGTAACTACATAATGTAGATTAATTAATAGGGCTGCCAGAGCCTTGGAAACCAATTATCAAATCAGTCGGAGACATTTTGTTAAGCTGAATCAAGATCAAAGAATCATAAATTATTAGTTAAAACAATGATACAAAAATAACGTAACAGATCATCTATGTATGTGCCCACTACACGGTTTTAGGCATCCCCGCTGTTCGGAGGAAACGGCGGGATTCAGGCCGGCCACGATAAATGTAAGGGCGGCGCCACAAGGCCTCAATATAGTGGTGAGGCATGAATACCTACTCATTAAAACCCCGGCCTCTCCATTAAGCGCCATGATGAGGCAATTTGATCTCCACCCTAGAGAAACATGTGTATTCGGTGTCTGTGTGTCAATAATTGGGTTGGACGCAATGTCTTCGATGTTATCAGATAATGTTTGTATTTATTTACGAGCCGGATGTGTGCAGTTTCCCGGTTGGCAGCCCTACGGTACGCCACGCGATACACCCGTAATGACAGGTCGGCTCGGTCGCAGCGCTTGGCGCCCGGCCAGGCCGGCACGCGCGGCCCTAACCACAATAGGGCTGTCACTTTACTGAACTGACACGTTCATTACGAATCCGTTTGAAACTTACACTTCGAATACTACGCTATTTAAAACTTCACTACGGGAAAGCGTAAAGATGCCACAAGTGATTTCAAGAAGAAATTTGTATTTTCAGCACAATTAATTAATAGAATAGAGTAAAGTAGACTCCTATAATTATTGTCATATAAGTAGATTTAAAACAAGCACTTATAGATTGTCTAACATCATAATTATTCTACCTATGAATGTACCGGAAAGTAGATTCTACCCAAAAGAACCTACAAAAAACTCGATAGGTTCTTTGTGTGACAAACGATGCTTGGAAGTTGGACAAAAGAATAATCATTCTAAGCTGCATGATTATTCTTTTCATACGCCATGTCTGTCCTATATTCACACGAACAATTGATTTTCTTTTGTGTCTAGCATTCCGGAAGGTAAAGGGTTAATACTTGATACATATTTACAACGCGTAGGTACGTTTGCCTTCTTATCAAGTCTGTCTATCGACAGGGTCTCAGTAAACAATTTCATAAACAGTGTATTGTAAAATATCGTTCATAATTAAAAATCACAACATTATGTTCGTTAACGATGCGAGCTCTTGGCATTAGTGCAAATGACGTCTCCAGTTGTGATGACGCCATAGCAACAACACAGACTGGACGACGGTTGTTATATATGATTTGAGAGCACATTTTATCTTAGATCTTCTCTGCAATTAGGTTCGAGTTAATGAACAGAGTTTTAGACGCCGAAGAAGTAACGGCGTAGTATCTTGGTTTGTTTGGGTGCTGAGCCAATGAAAAACCTTCACATTAAATAAAAATGGTTCAATCGGCTTCCTATCCTTTCCATCCGCTTGACACCGCCTATTTTAATACATTAGATATATAATCTAATTGTTAATATTAAAATATATATATGTCACCGGAAAATAGCAAGAATCGTAAGTTGATCAATTTCCTAGGTAGTTGATTAACTTCCGGAAAATAATAAACGGTAGTTGAAATGTATTATTTAACGTATGTATTTTAGTAAATTGATCATTTTACGGGGTCTTACCGTAAAATCATCCGACGAAGGTGAGGTGAACGTTGATTGGTTCAATGGCTCACGTGGCGTTATCCCGGCAACCAATCAGGGAACAGTGTATTAAGTTACGGGTAATAGCGCACCGTTAAATAGTACATTGAGCAACGATTGGCCCATTTGAGGACGATTTTACTTGTGTCAAAATCGTAAATTATTAAATGACAGTCAGGCTACCGTAAATTGATCAACTAACTGAAATCCATTGCGGTAAATAATACATTTCAACTACCGTTTGTTATATTCCGAAAGTTAATCAACTACCTAGGAAATTGATCAACTTACGATTCTTGCTATTTTCCGGTGACATATAGACCAGATGGTGTATTGATGTGATAAAGAAAGCGTTACGAGTATTACGATATTTGGAAATTCTAGCTACATAATGTTTGTTTTCAAAGGTGTCCATACGGCGAGCGTAGGTGGGACGACGGCGGGACAGCTGCCCTCTCTTTGCAACAATAATATTAAGGTTAACGCAAATGTCGAGTATGCATTAGATTAGAACGAATGTATCACCTACATTGTTTATTGTCTGAGCTATTCTATAAGGAAGAAGATTGCGTTTGTGCACATGGGTCTGCGCAGAACCACGAAGCAAATACAATTTCCTCTGTGCGCAGAACTACTTAACAAAAATTTACCAGTGATATTGTTCCAGTGAAGTGAAGCAAAAATTTTATCTGTGATGTGTGAAATATCATTGATAAAATTTTGTTAGCTTCACACAGCCCCGCTTTCTTGGAAAAGCATCCCCTCAAATATCACATATCTCATTGTGAGCGTCACCTAAGTCCTTTTTGTCATTTGTGAGTTAAATGAGTCACCGTGATATAATAAGTTGCAGATCATCTTTCAGATGAAAGGCGAGAATATATTACGGCCTACTTTGCGTGGGAATGTGATATTATTTATTAAGAGCTTAGAGGCTTAGCCTCGTATTCATTATGAAACAAATGCAGCTAGGGATGTGATGAATGTAGGTGGTTAAAGTAATGTAAGTCAGTTTTTATTTTTTTTTGACAGTATATACTTATTAATTTATTTATTTATTAGAAAATCAACAGCGTTTACAATACAGCGATTAAATACTGTTACACAATAATAAGGCCAATAACAGATTTTCCTAGAATTACCAAATAGTTATGCTTAGCTAGCTAACAAATTTTTAATAATGTTTAGTAACATTATTAAAAATTTGTTAGCTAGCTACTGCAGTACAATTATTTAAGTTGGCTCACACATTATTCTGGCTAGATTTTTTATTTCGGTCTTCGAAAAGTTTTTTCTGATGGGTTATCAATAAGCAAACCATCCAAAAATGAAAAATTTCAAATTAAATTTATAAACAATATATTGTATTAAGGAGTGAATTAATTAAAGACAGAAATCTTTTTAGGTCTTCAAGACCAGATAGGCTCAATATTTACAAGTAGTGTTGTTAAATGTTAAATATAATATTTATAATAATTCTTTTTTATTCAGTTAATGAAGTTTCATGGAATACTTTTTGTGATGCAATAAAATGCTGACATATTTCATGAATCACAAAAATCATGAGGTTACTTCCGTTTCCTTAATATTCACGGTGTCATGCACGTATGCCGACTATTATACCGCTTGTTCATTGTTGAGTATACATACAAAAGTCATCTGTACCTTCTCAGGGTCGTCTCGATTGTATTCCTACATAGCTTTCCCCTCGGAGCCTTGAACATGACCGAGATACTCTTGAGAGACGAGGTAATACAATAGGGCAACCCGTCCTGACCTATATATCATCCGAAGCAGGCACTAGATTACGAGATCGTCTGTATTAGGTCATGGACAGGGCCACTCCCAGAGGTCAACGGAATTCTAGTACCTATAACGTTACATACGTTATAGGTAAGCGTCACATGTATAAAATTCCCTGATATTTCATTCTTTACCACTGTCCAAGGTTATTTATTAGAGAACTGGAGGACGACTAGGCAAATGCGATGAAAAATAAATTGTCATACCAAATCTGTCGCGCCATTTATTACTCTAACACGTGAAGAGCAAATTGTACAGTAGAATTTAATAAAGCAAACATGATGAATTAGGACGAGTGGTCATCCGCGATGCCCGCTCGTAACACCCATCATAACATTGGAGAGACATTGCCAACAACAAAATTGTAAACATGTCCCTGCCCCCAGCTGCCAAATAAATAATCGGAAATCTAGACCGGCATAATATTCAAATTATGTCATATCGTACTCGCAGTAAAAGAAAAAATATACCAATGCACTATGGAATTTAAATATACCGACCGGTTTCCCAACCCTATGTTGCGCACAGAATAAAGAGTGATACAAAAATACATTTAAGGTCACCTTCCTTAACGGCATACCACATTATCACTAAAAGTCATGTAAAACCCAATCAACAACTTTTGGATATCAAAAGTCTCGCCTCTCCATAAAAAAAACATAATCTATTAAAGCTTGTCGATCGCGAGTCTAAAGATACTTTGCTTATCATTCTTTCGGTAGTTGTTGACCTATTGGATTTATGAAGACGTTTCAGAAAACAGACATGCTAACGAAATAACAAAAAGGAAAATTCTGCCGTAGAAATGTTAAGTTTAATAAGGATTTATTCTTGTACATGGAGTGTTGCAAGTTGTCTGATTCTAAAATAAAAAGTTTATTAAGTAAGTAGTAAGTTTCGTAACCCTACCTCTTAGTTGTGTGGATAATTCGCGTAACACAGATAAGCACTGGGCACAGATAAAAAGATGGCGAGGGAGGGAAGAAAATGAAGGAAGCATATGTTTGAAGTGGCAGTGGAAGACAGTGGGTTGGCCATTGTCATCCGCAGAATCGGATTCGGAATCCAGAAGGTTAGATGGAGAAACGATTCGCACAGGATGGCTAGAAAGTACCAAATGCGAGAAGCCTAAGCCCTAGAATCCAGCAATGGACTGCTAAAGGCTGAAAATAATATGTTTCAAAACGTGATATAGTAAAGACTGACAAAATGAATTGAAACCATTAATCACTTGTATAATATATGAGATCAATACGTGATACCCATTATATCACCAGTTTTATCAGCGATATGCTCCGATTGCGCCAGAAGGATCGTTATATATTGTTTAACCTTTACATACAAAAGCTTTCGATATAATGCGCGTATGCTGAACTAACTTTATGTTTAAAGGATATTTTTTTAAAATTATATTGGCTTAGCATAGTGGCTTCCCTTTGCCTGATGGTAAGCTGAAAAGGAAGCCAAGTTGCTTTGACAATGGGCAGAAAACCTCGAGGTCCTGCAGTCACTACAGCCATATTTATTTTCCATTCAATCAAAGTCATTTATGAGGAATTCATAAATTACTGTGGGTAAATAAAATTGGTTAAGCACTTAGCGGAAATAGTACTACATACCGAAGTACTTTTTCCACCAACGTTATGGTATTAAAATACTTGACAAAATTTTACGATTAAATTTAAAAATAGCATCTTAAACCCAATTCAATTAATTATTAAACACTGGAACAATACCAGCAGTTATAGTTGTGAGACAATACGTTTTTGAAACAACATAAGGTGCAAACAATCAAACACAATATCGGATCTTGGCGTTAGTTCAAAAAACATCGCAAGCTATTTTGTATGCATGGCGACGTAAGTAAGTAGAGGAATTGATTACGTCTTAATTGATTATTCAAAATAGAACACGAAGCTATTCGCCAATGAATTAGAGTAATAAATCCAGCGATCGATCGAGGCGCAGTATGCTTTAGGTACGCTGTGAGACACCCATTAAGTCTCTTGATAAATGGAAAGATAGTAGCTTGATAACTAACTCAGTAATTCAAATTGAAGTGCCATTTCAATTTAGATTTATATTCTCAAGGCGACTTTGTGGATACAGTAATAGATACATTTATACATAATGTTAATTGTCCTATAAAGTAAAAATGGGACCACAAAACAGGCGTTGATCCGATCACCAAGTAATTTAACTTTATAAAAGTGACTTGAATTATGAAAATCGAATCAATTAAAATATAACAAATAGTACTTAATACATTTAATAAACAGGTACCTGTATAGAGCAAAGATAAATAAACCGTCACATTCACATTGGGCCCGGATGAGATTCGAAGTCACGATTCTCGGTTCTTAAGGCAAATTCATTAAGAGTAAGTATGAAATTTTTTACTTAACATTAAAGTAGGAAAGAATCATTTTAGTATTATAGAATAGACTAGATGAAGGCTTCTAAACCGATTTCGGCCATGGCGCCTAATACTACTCCTAATACATACTAGATATAACTATAATAAAAAATTACGTCTCAATGGCTACAGTAGACAAATCACGAACATCAATAATAAGAAAACTCTTAGCATAACGTTCCAGATGTTCATTAAGGTCAAGACGACTTTATAGATTTAGTTTATTGACGAAAGCGCTTTAAATACGTATAATTTATCCTCTGCTCTAAAACTTAATGTTCAGATTAGTTGCGAAATTTAGATTATTTTCATCAAAAGCACTTAGAAGTGTAAAAACTTTTGCAAGATAAAATTCAACATCATCATATAAAATCTGTTAATTTTAAAACTCCCATCATTATTTAAAAATAAAGATCTAGTTCTTGGCTGTCAACAAGTTTCTTACTTCCTCATCTCTGTAAGTAACAATAACTGTAGCTACGAGTATAGTAGGTCTTTAACTAGTCCATCTGATGTCAGCAATAACATTTTATGTGATATATTTGTCACAAGATCCAATTTATAATGATTGTAAGTAGTAGCCGAAGTGTAGTACAGTTTGCGTGGCAGTGAATCCCGCTCCCGTCCAATGTCAAGGCAGTCTTGATTTATGCCGCCACAAAAATAGATCGGACTTCGTGTAAACGTTTTTAATCGCGACTATATGATAAAGATTGCATTATAATTGTTGAACGTAACGGATTGATTTAAAGGCTGGTTTTTACACTTCCTGATAAGGGTCAGACAGATTATTTAGTACATTGTCACTATTATTTTATAGATCACGCATTCATGAATAAGTCGTGAAATTGTCCGTGTGATAAATTAGGCTATAATGTGATCGCATTAAGTATAAAATCATTTCTGATATGCGAAGTCACTAATATTTAAATAAAAAAGTCCACAAATAATCAATTATGTTAATAACTTAAGCAAACACTACTAAAATAACTATTGAACCCCTGTTACGATACTCGTGACAGTCACGCATCGTCACTATACATTAGTCGAAGTGTCTGCCATTCGCCGCGTGGCCCTACCTTTGGAATACAAAGGGTGGCGGGAATGACGACCGCTACCCCCTGGTACTATCAGTACCCAAAGTATAAGTAATCATTTCCTTATACGAGTTAATGGTAACACTTTGGGGGGCGGCACGACCCGGCGCTTTGGCCGAGGGCCCAATGCACCAACACAAGTAATATGCAGGCGAGACACGCGATATTGCCGCAGTAATGACACCTTAGCTTTTGATTTAATGTTTCGCCAAAAAGGCAGCTACAAATTTGTCTGTCTACTCCTTGGCTGGTTTATTGGTTACCAGATTGTAGAGTTTATTGACTTCTATGTTTTCCTGAGCTATGAATCATGCCATGTTGTGGTTCCATGGTATTTAAACTCTTTCAGATTGTTAACTTAATGTGCATATTTTAGATTTCAATTTATTAGAAGTATCTATCCACAGTATCTATCTAACCACTTCATTTCGCCTATAATTTACTATGAATCATCATCATCATCAGCCCGTGTCAGTCCACATCCTGGACATAGGCCTCTCCTAATGTTCGCCACTTAGGTCGACCTTGGGCTTCTCGCAACCAGCACTTGCCAGCCGTCCTGCGCGAATCGTCACTCCACCTGGCCTGAGGGCGCAGAGAGACGCTGAGCCCTTTCCATAGCTCGCTGAGCGACCTTTTACTATGAACTCAGAGAGTAAACTTAGACTTAAAATGATTGATTTACCTCCCATAACCTTATGGTCCTGAAAGGGTTAAAAGGTTTCCTTTTGCAAGTATTTCTATCAAGACTATTTCATTTGATAGTCTAGCTGTGATTTAATGAAACAGTGTGGGAATTAGTATTATTACTAGTTATCAATTACACTTTTCATTGAAAAGTTTTCACCTCTAGCTCTCAATTTGTACAGAACAATATCTAGATTTATCTTGTGAGCAGTATTTGACCTTTTCTATACAAAAGAATCGATCGGGCCTCATGCGTCCTTCGCTGACCGGTGAATAGTCCCATTAAGATTGGGATCTCAGACGTCTAGTTTATGGTTGAAGCGATATTGTATTGTACGTTTGGTAGCTTTCTCATATTATGATGAGTAATAATGGATATCTACCTATTTTGCCAAACCTTTTATATTTTTTATTTTTTCTCTGAGACAGGTAGTTACGAAACATACCTACCTTTATTTTGTTTTCTAAGACACACTTTTAAAGGCACTATTTCCATTCAAATAAGTTACTGAACTTATTGTCGTATAATAATAACAAAAGTATTCTAAAGAATTCACGAGTTTTAGTTTTGTACCAATAAAATAATCTACATTTACATAATTTTCGTCAAAAATATTGTTTTGTATTAAACAGCGTTTAATAAAAAATAACAGTGCAATGTATGTACATAGTTTAATCTGTAACTACTTAATATGAAAAAAATAATAGATTATGTGGAATTTGAAAGTTGCACAATAACGTGTCTAGACCGAGAACATCAGGTAACTTGTACGTACAGAAAACATGAACGAAATTTTGCATGAATGGTTCATATTTGTAGCGGAGTATTGCTCGTAATATCGCAATGTTCATTCTTTTATACCGATTGAGGGTGTAACTAGAGGAAAGCACGCCATCCCGCTACCTATCTCGCTCAATATGGAAAATAAAGATGTTTTTGGCGCTAACTAATGTGTATAGACGGAAAAATGTTACAAAAAGCTCAAATACAGTATTGAAACGTAAAATAGGTAGGTATATTTTGTAATAAAGTGAATAATATAGCGGTGTTTATTTTAAACACACAAAATGTATAATATTTAGACGGCCAAACATAAAACAAGTCCCGCCAGTAATTGTTCTCAATAAAATCTAAGTATGCAATAATGTAGAGTTAGGGTAATCCATCTAGATCATTTCAAAGACTTGTTGCCGTATGTATCGCATAATTAGACATAGGTAAACTGCTATTTGAACTTAAACTCTGAAGACCACTTTCATGAACATACATACTTGTGTACCTACTTGTAAACTTTTTAAATGTCGCTGCTGTATTTTGACGTAAGCTCTACTATTTCATTTCATTTGATGCTATTTCAATATCGAGCTCATATAATAATTCTTCAACTTCAGTTAAAAGTCACTACAAATATTTATTCTAAATAAGTCTAAACGCTAATTCAGCGGTACCAGTTACCACAGTGATGCTTATTCATGAGCTAACATTGTTAAATTCCAGAATGTAGGCCATCCGATGTGGAACCTAGGTAGGTTCCGGAGCCGTTATTAATAGATGTAGATAACGGCTGTTACTGTTGCCGAAACTAACTTTTCAGTAAGTTTAAGAGTCTTAAAAACTACTAATTTCTTTCCGTCACGCAAAATGCTACTCTTTACTAAAGTTTAGCAGTTACAGTGTAAGCAGTATATACTTAGATGAAATAGGGGGTCTGAACCTGCCAAATGTTTTTGTTTTTTATGTCCTGGAGTTGCCAAATTTCTGTCACGTTTCAGACAATAAATGCATCATTGTAATACCATTTAATTTGATACATTGTGACGGTAATTGTAAGACGTATTATTATTAAGGTGATTCTCGTTATATGAATTAGATACAAATGCTTCGTTGTTTTGCTAAATTTGTGATGATTTTAATATTATGTAGATTGTTTGAACAAAGTTTTAAAGCTACAATAAATAATAATGAGTTTAAGTTTAAATTTAAATTTAAAACTGACTGTTCTTCATAAAAAACCCATTATTGTTTCACTTGTGTGTCAACGTTGGACACGATTTCTAAAATCTGGCACAGAAAGAGTGTTGCGCAAAGTTCTGAAGCTAACAACGGTAATAGTTGTCTCTAAAAACATAGCTCAATTAGCACTTTCCTGCATCCCCGCGCGCCACTGAGAGATCCCGTCAATAGTTAATGATTGGCAGATATCCAAAATGCATCCACATGTGTGGCTGGATTTCTGGAGAAGCGTAACCATTATCTGTGGGCAGGGTACCTTTTAGAAATAAGACGAACATATCAGAGTTTAAGGGCTAAGGCTAAGAAACCATATATTACCATCCCGAATTCGGCTGTATGCCGTTAAAATTATAAGGACAATTTATTAGGTAACTTTAAGTTTCATTGCAAACTTGCAATTCTTTGTTTATATTTTAGTCATTTGATTGTTCATGGTTCAATAACGTGGCTAAATAATGTGAAGTAAACTGTGGAAGGACAATTTCGAGGCCCGTCTAGTTCGCTTTAGCTACTCGTTTGTATTTTCTAATCGACGATTTATATGCAAACATTCAAGGTATCAATGCTGCCACTGCATATTACGACCGTTTTTATAAATAGCTTATTTCACTAGACTTTATGTCGGGCATAAAATTTACTCTAGCTTGACGACATCTACTATTTTTAATTATGATCATAGGGGTATAAAAATCGATGCGGGTGTGATTATTTAAATAGCTTATTATTGAATATGTTTAACGAGATCGATAATTGAGAAACAGGAGGGGAATAGCGAATGACAACTGTCAAGTTTGATTATTGAGTAGGCTATTGTGTCATGAATGAAATATTGGTTTTATTATGAAGTATGGGTGAAGCCCACCCAGAGTCGATGTAGTATTTTTGTTTCATCTGGAGTGTGTCTGTTTGTCAATATTACATTTTCATTTTGAAGAAGTGCTTACTTTGGCACCAATATATTTGCTATAATGCGTTTATCTACCTAATAAAAAGCTTATGCCAATGGGCTTAAATCATCAGTATTAAGTATTTTTGTAACAAAGGAGTCGTTAGGTTTCTGGTAATTAAGTAGGATTATAAGCAATTTTTATTGAAGGTTAGTTTCGGCCACCTATTTCCACGGGAAGCAGTCATTATAGGACAGAATTGTAAACACTTAGTTTCTTCATTTTCACTATCATTATGTGAGGAAGCACTCTTAGCTGCTGTTCCTGAGTCGTATCCAACTGTAGTGGATGGCTTATCACGAAGCTTGGCCCATACCACTCCATGGTCCACTATGATCGGAGTATCTCGGGTACATGCAGGCTGGGTCGATATACAGCGGGTACGGTGCGTAGGTGCGGGGATTCGTCCTATAGTGCATGTTGGGGAGAATGGTCATGGTCACCTACCGTGGGAGGTGAGTCTCGAGTTGATGCGAGCGGTGATGGCGCGCGCCACCTCGGTGGAGTCTGGGGCGCGCTGTTGGTGAAGCCGCAGCCTCTCGAACAGGCAGTCAGTTGCCGTCTCGTCCGCCATACGAAATGCTACACAAGAAACAGAAGCTACAATTTAAAAAACATACCACATTCAACAATATACGAGTACGACGAACGTATTAGTTTAATTACATATTGCGGGCGACAGTAAACAAACAGACATCCGGCGTTTCGTAATCATAACATACATAACACTTCAGATACTACATGTCAAATTATGGGACTCCAGAGAATCCATGTAATCGATGTAATCGATCACGTAAATCCAACTAGGTATATTTAGAATGTCGTAATTCGAAATGAGATTAAATCGAGTGCAATGCTTAACGGAACTCGGGAACTGCATTATCGAATGTAGGCCAAAACATGACAACGTGTTTGTATTGACACCACTCAGCTGTTACGGAATGGGTTTATGAAGCGGCACAATTTAACAATGAACAAAGCTATGAACCTGGACGTACGTGTGTGGGTGCGTTGTGTTGTCCTTTCGCGATTGCTGTAAATAAATAGTGTTTAATGTGTGGGCGTGTGGCAACGAGTATGAGCTCAGCGCCCCGCGGCGGCCGGCGGCCGACTAGCGTCCCGCTCCCGTCCGAAAGGAAAGCGGCGAGCGGGGGCCGCGGCGTCGGAAAATCTTTTTCTCCGCGCACTCATTAATAAACGCTCCGATACAGAAATTACGGTGATTAGTCGCACAGATGAGAGCGAGAGTTGTTTTTCTTTTTTCAGCTGTTGCGATTGTTTGCGTTTTGAATATGGAACGAAATAAGGATTACGGGAATGTTGTTGGGTTGGGTATTCTAAATGACGCAACGTCATTTTTAAAATATTCACATTCTCATTTCTTTTTCACATAAAAAATTTGTTAAAAGAACCGTTTTGTGTAGGTTAGATTATATTTTTGGTCATAGGTATATTCATATTATTAGTTTTATAGCCAAATGTTCCATGTTCATAGGCATAAACAAAAATTAAATAAACAGATGTCTTTGCAATCGATGTTTCGTATTGTCAAGGTTTCCCGTTGAGATCTGGGAAATGAGAATTGTTATTTTCCAAAGCGTTGTTCGTAACAGTAAATCGTACTTACATTTCCGTTTAGGCTTTTTAACTTCTTGAGTTTGCGCCGAGGAATCTGTTGCTGAAAAATAAAAAAAATATTAAAGAATGACTTAATTAAGAAACCTCAATCGTATAAAGAGCAAGTTATATTAAATGAAACGGAAAAGTTGTCCGGTTCCACCGTCGTTGCTCAATAAGTTACGGATTTCCGATTGTGCAGAGAAATTTCATTTGTGCGCGAAATCTAATCAATGAAATAAGCGATGGCTTTAATTTGATCTGGCAACATATCAATATAGTTCTTTCCTGTACCTATCTTCTGACTGACTGGCTGAAATATCAACGCAGAGCCTTTACAAGGGTTAGAAACTTGAAATTTTGGGCTCAAGGGTTCCTTTTATAACGTAGGGGAGCACTATGAAACGATTCCTGAAAAACGAGGGTGCAAACTTGAAAGTTCTCTGATTTGCAAAGCTTTTCAATAAAATGTTATATTTGGGTTATAAGTTATTAATAATGCTTATTGCCCATAACCGCAATGAGCAAAATAACTAACTACTCCACTAGTAATACATATAAGTAATAATAAAAGTTACATACCGCCCGTAGCTGTGCCGGCGTATGACGCTATAGTCTCACCTGACATTTCTTACACATTACAAAAGTTTGATTTGGTTTAAGTGACGAGTGTGTTCTTTACAATTATACTGCATTTCATTATGATTAGAAATACAACTTTATATAAAAATAATTAAAAACTTTGATATTTTTGAAGTCGATCGAGAATTTTTGACAGATTGGTAGACGTCGGACGTATCTACCTAATTTATTTTTAATGTGTTAAGTTCTTTATTAATGGCCAGTTTTTATTCAATGGCATAGAATAAATTCTTTTTTATTTATCGATCACATGGCATATCATGCATATAAAAAATGCGGAGTGAATTCAGTTCCATAAACAATACTCGTAGGTACATAAATTATTTAAACACCAGTAGACGCAAATTACTGAATATATTAAAATTTAGGTTTATAATTTGTCAAATGTTACATATCAGAAATATGACACAAATTGCGCGCAATACCCGCGAAGTGACCTATGTTTTTGGACAATGCAGGGCAGCCAGAGCAAATTAATCTACTTATTGCAAGTTACCACCCCGCCTTGCCGGCCTGAAATGTGTAGATAAATAATTGATTTGGTTACTTTTCCGTTGCCAGAGCGAGCTAGGCTTACGCTGGAACTGATGAAAAGCGAATGAGAACGCTGTGAAAGTATAAATAAAAAAGTCTATATTATACTAACCGCTAACCATCAGGTGGAGAAAGGACATCCTGAAAGCTCTTCTTATAAAAAAAATATATAAAAAGTACTAAATGTACTTAGTAGCGTTTTCAAATAAATCAATTCTCTACACATGTCTAGATCAACATTTACTTTCCATTGATATCCGTCTGATCTGACTCCGTAGTAATCGATCTAGTTTATTGTAAATGTCATCAAGAGATTTCTGCCGGCAGCTATTCGGCAAATGTCATCGGAACCAATCTTTGGTGAGAAGTAGGGCGACCTTGTAGGTGTGGTCACCTCACAATGATCCACCGGGGACGTTCATGAAAGTAGTCAGAATGCTGTTTTTTATTGTACTAGATGGTCTTCCTATTTAGGAGACGTCTAGTTAGATGTAGTCTAATGATGTAGCGTTTTAGAAATGAAATCGAGTTGTGTGGAAACGAATTCTACCTGCATCTCTAGCTTGATTTCATATTTATATGCAGTGTATTCTTTAATGTTACAGAACATCATAAATATTGTATTTAACTCTCGTGTCAATTACTCCTAAGATTGCCGAGAAATGAGACATAAGAAAAGGTATTGTTAGCGTCGCATTTAAGTGTCATTGGCGTTCAAAGGGTTAAGTAAATGTTTTTGCTACATAATAATAACTGTTTGATACAGGAGAGCAGATTCTTCTGGCACAAGTGCTTCCATGCATTAAATAGGAGATTCCAAGCTCTATCACCGTAAACTAAACTTTGTAAATGCAATAATGATATTTAATTTTAATTTGTTTTTTTCATCTCCGCTTACATGATGTAGCTATGAACCAATCTCAACGACCAAAACGAATACAGACACGAAATAATTAAATTGTGTCTTAAATATCCTTCTTTAGATTAGGCCAACATTCGATTAGTTTTCGATAATGATATTGAAGCGACATGTTTACCCACATAGACGCTACAACAGGCAATGACTAGTTCCGCCTACTAACAAAAGATGGCGATGTACCACCCGCGGCAAGCAAATTCCAATCATTGAGAAAATGCACCATACAATATATAGAGCTTATACCATAGGGTAGACCTACAACGCACATACGAACTTTTCAAATATAGACAAACAAAGGTGATACGTCAACTCGCGATGTCCGAGCATGATTTTCTATTATAGCTCGGAGAAAACATTTCCACTTTTCGTAAGAACAAATCATATTTATCAGTATTCGTAAAATCAATCAAAACAAAAAGTACCTAATCTTGCTAAGCGATGCGTAACTTACCAGATTGTAGTGGTAGCCGTGGGTAATAGTCAGCAGTGATAGTCAATAATTTACTAACAGGTAGTATTGTAATTGTTACGTGATCTATATAAAATAACGTAGTTTACAAAACAATGCGTATGTTTACCAACTTTGAATAATATAAATGTTCTCACGCTAATGAACTAATATCATTAGACTTTCATCTTGACGGAACACCATATTAAATTCATATTTTATTAAGAATCCATTTTCTAAGATTACAATATGTACATTAATATGAACAGTGGTGCTTTTTGGCTAATGTATCTCACTCCGTTATTGCAATATGTTTTTCCTGTTTCATCAATGGATAGTATGGATAAAGATATCTTATCAAAGGTTTGATTGTTTATATTAATTAAGTAGACCTACATTGTAAATTCAAATATAATTTGTTTTTTTGCAAACAAGTGGTTAATACAAGATGGTATCTATGTCTAGTGTACAGCATATGCACCATGCAAGGGCGTTGCTATTGATACAATGTCTAAGCAATGTAGTATACTAATATACTATACTATAATATTCTAATTACATAATATTATTCATGTGGACACTTTATTGTAAGTATGTTGTTATTATAAAGTTAACTTTTTGCCGAGACAAATGTGTCAGAAAATGTACATAGACCTTCTTGTTCAATCAACCAACTTAAGGTTTTTTTACCTTGCACTAATAACGCCTATGTCTTACAAAACACCCAAAATAGAGCCTATATTACCTGTATTTCTTTCAATCTTTAGATCTTAAATGGCGAACAAATAGAAAGTTCCAAAGAAATTGTAGGCAGCATGAATGATAATACTACGAATACAGATAAAGGCACCATGGTGCAACCGAAAATACGAGTTAAGAGACAAAGCACTGGAGGTAAGTGTTTTAAATCGTAACATAATTGAAATCTACATTTTGTCTTTATTTATCTCATCGGGATAACTTTGTAATTAAAGTAGTCCGAGCATTAGATAATGCTCCGCTCTACTTAATCTGACAGTCAGAAGAAAATGCATACATTTTCGACGTCATCATGATCATCATCATCAGCTGACAGACGTCCATTGCTGGACATAGACTCCCCCAATTGTCATTTGGGGGATTTGTATAGTCACCACGCTTGGCAGGCGGATTGGTGACCAGAATAGGTTTTATTTGTACCCAAGTAAACGCTGTTGCCCGTATCCTGATATTACCTTAGTCGTCTTCTACGGCGCCCGCGGGATGAAATGAGGTGGTTCTATACTAAATCCTGTAGATGTAAGGGAGCGACCTATCACCTTTTCGCTCCAAGCCATCCTCACCTGTCCGTGGTGCATCCTACCGAACAACAAACGAGGCTCTGGCAAACCGACTGGTGGCGGTAAAACCATCACAATTGAAGGCGTAGCTAAATACCACAGGCCGTTGACGGGCAGCAGCGTCACCGGAGCAAGAAGCTACGCCATGCGATCGCCAACCCGCCTGCCCAGCGTGGCGATTATGGGTATATCCTCCAGAAGTTTGCCCTAGGTGGCGAACAACTGGAGAGGCCTATGTCCAGCAGTGGACTGCAATAGGCTAATGATGATGATGATGATACTAAATCCGGAAATCACGGACATCAGAGAATACCCGCTCTAAGCCGATAGAAAATTGATAAGTACATTTACTACGGATTGTCTATAATTTTCGCTTAACTCCCACAGGCAAGTACACGGAGGCAGCCAAAATGCCTCAAGTGAAATTACTCCGACTGGTCCTGCAAATGTTGAGGAACACATGGGCCGATGTATACGTCGGCGGCGCGCATCCGTTTCACCACGAGATACCGAAGCCAGTGGTCCAACTATTCAGACAGAAAATTGTCGACTTCTTCTTCCCAGACGTTGGCCAAGAATACAAAAACAAGTAGATTTAATACATGTTGGTGTGTACTGCAAATATTACATAATACATACATTACCTATATTTTGTGTATCCTTTGACATATACCTGTAGATACGAGTAATACTGTATAATAATAATCAAAGTATCAAAAAATCTGTTCGAGAATAAAATTCCACACACAAAAATCTTAACTAATATTATAAAGCTGAAGAGTTTGTTTGTTTGTTTGTTTGTTTGTTTGAACGCGCTAATCTCAGGAACTACTGGTCCGAATTGAAAAATTCTTTCATTTATCGAGGAAGGCTTTAGGCTATATAACATCACGTTGCAACTATTAGGAGCGAAGAAATAATGGAAAATGTAAAAAAAAACGGGGAAAAAATTACTATTCCACGCGGACGAAGTCGCGAGCACAGCTAGTGATCTATATGTGAAGAACATCCTTATGTAAGTTTTCCTTAAATAAGTATAACAGCTATTACGGCCTCTGAAAACTGATTTACAGTTTCAATACTGGTCCTAATGACTATGGGGCTCAGAGTTCCAACTCGAAATTTGCCCAAATGGTTGTTAAATTCTCGAAGATTGAATATTCTAATTAAACAAGTATCGACAGTAGGTATCGACATACTTTTTTATGTATCTTAATCATTATTATCATAAACCATATTTTATATTTCTTAATTTTTTAAACGAGCTTTAGATCGTTATTAAAATGAATGAAGGTTTATTATATGCTCAAAATACTCAATTAAATCAGCTTGTATTCAGATTCGTTAGCTTTTAAGAATATAAATTTACTAGAAGTGATATCTTGGGCGATATAGTAGGTTACCTACTAAAGGCAAACGTCATAATAATTTATGAGTAAGTATGTAAGTACGAATAACACAAAATGATTGATGTATGAGAGTGACCTAGAATCATTTGTTGCCTGAATGTGACTTTATACTACAGTACTATATTTTTGCTTCCAATAAATGAATTTTAATGAAAATTACTAGGCAGTGGTATTGGACTTTTAAGGGTTTAGTACATACTTAAAAGATAATCGTCGCCGTAGAGCGAAAAGTCACTAAGTAGGTCATGACGTGTTTTGAGTTATGGCGGCTTAAAGTTTTATAAAACAAAATTAAAAACCCAAGACGTGCCACGCTGGGCCACACAGCGCCACCTAGCCCCAAATTAAGCCGAAGCTTGTACTATGGGTACTAGACAACTTATAAACTTACTTAGATACATTTTTTTTTGTAGAAAACATCCAGACCAATACAAACTGACAATGTTCATGAACACAAATGTTTGTACTGTGCGGGAATCGAACCCACGACCCCTGGCTCAGAGGGCAGAGGTCACTACCAAATGAGCCACCGCGCCAGTAAGATGTACCTATGTCCTAAAGAACGCATTATGAATTAAAGGTTCTGTAATTCCTGGTGGAAACGTTTGTACTTCAATTTATACTTAAATAAATTTTAGAAAAACGGATCACATTGTATCCATGAATTACTTAGGTGTTGTGTTGTGGTAATTTGGAATGCTCGACTGCTTTTTTAAAATTCTACTGATCTTACTGAAGAAGATTGTGTTGTGTAACGCAGTGTGCACATGGGTGCATACAAATTCGGCGCAGACACATCTAGTAACTTTCTTTCCGTGGCCGTGGGCGGAGTGTCACTTAGTATATAAAAGAGTCGTCAGCTATTAACGCGCGTATTATACTGATCTGTTCTGTGGTGCCTCCGACATGAAGGTACGGAACAACCTTCAAGTTTATCCCGAATAAACAACTTTTTATTTCGTATTTGGTGTCGAGTTAATGTTATTTGTTGTTTGTATTGTTTAATTTTAGAACATTTGGAAAAAGCATACCTCTGTTGGTGCAAGTTTTGTGTGTAATAGTGGTATTGTTATTCTTGGTGGTATCAAATTAGTGAGTGAGGCTTTTCATCTACATTTAGGACTTTATTGACGTTATAAGTTTCTAAAATTTTAGTATGAGATTTAACGGAAACAAAATGTGCTTATGTGGATTATAGAGATTGTAAGAGAGTTATTTATATTTAATATTGTATGTATTACCAAAAAACTTTTTAGCTTATGGATAAAGCCTCCAGATGTTCGACAAAAGTGGCGAACAACTGAAGAGGCCTATGTCCAGCCGTGGACTACCATAGACTGATAAGCGTATCTGTCCTCTATAATATTATCAACTAGCAGCAGCCTGCGGCTTTGTCTGTGTGAATATGTGAAATATCCTTATAAATTATAGCCTATGTGTTAATCTGACGTATGAACTTAGGTAGTGTAAAGTTTTAGTCAAGTTCGTTGAGTAGTTTTCGCGTGAAAGAGTATTTATTTATTAGGCTTACCAACAATTGCTACAACAACACATTTTAGGAAAAAAACAGTTAGGAGTCTTAAAGTTAATTGCATAATTATTTTCCATGTGGTGTTTACCTATAATTTAAAGAGTAACAAACATCTGTCCAAACAAACTTTCACATTTATAATATCAGTAGGAATAGGCCTGTAGTTTGACCACGTGGAAGGAGGTCCTGAAATCCAATACTCGCTTTGCATAGAATTCGCATTCACCAATAGAGGATCACGCATACCTTCACAGGCATGATCACTACTGAATGTGTTGAATGACAACAGTTGTTTCTGACACAGGTGTTGTTATTGTTGGTGTGTGCGGTGGCGGGCGGCGTGGCCGGGGGGTCAGTGGCGTGGCCCGGGGCCTCGGTCCTGGCAGCTCCCGTCATCAGGACCGTGGTGCCACCACACACCAAGACCGTCGCCTACTCTTCGTCGCAGTACATTAATGCTGTAAGTATTTCTAAATAGTTCTATGAAAAATCTACAAAGATCCATAATGGAGATTATTGTGGCAATACAAAACTGACTGGCTCGGTGTCTCATTTGGTAGTGACCTGTGTCAGTGAGAGATTGCAAGATATCTCAAAAAATCTCTTTTCAATACCTAAATGTAAAAGAACGCTGTTTACAATTATTGCTCTGATTAATTTGTGTGCTCAACTTCGAATTTCTAGAGTTCATGAGCCTAATAAATAACTGCGACTGAACACGCTTACTATTTAAGGCTCTATCTATGCTTTGCCTTAATAAATATTATGTGATGTATTTATTTTTCAGCTGCCAACCTCGTACGCAGTGGGTGTTCAACCACACTTTGCCTACCACGTGCCACAGCTGAGTGCGTTTGCCCCCGTGCAAGCCTCCTATTACCCCTTCGGTGGAGCATCCTACTTCCCATCAAGCAGTGTCTTTTTCCCGTCGCTATCTCCAATAGCTCCTGAGCTGCCTATCGGAAGTGTCCCGAGCTATCCCACAGGCATTCCTGCTGGTCAGCCCCCAAGTGCACCCGCTGAGAACCCAGCAGGAGATTCCGATTCCGCAGTGGTAGATTCCGCGGACGCGCCTCAACAGCAACAACAACCGGCCCCCGAAGCTCCCGCTCCCTCCCAGCCCTTCGCACCTCAATCACCCAGCACCTTCCCTAGCTTCCCTAACCTCCCACAATTCCCCGAGATTACAAACCCATCGTTCCCCCAGGACTCTGCGCCGAGTCTTCCCCAATTCCCGCAGTTTCCCTCAAATCCCCTGTTCCCGCAGAACCCCTCCCCATCTCAGCCACCGTCATTCCCATCTCCCTCTTTCCCGTCGCCCTCACCCCCTACCAGTTTTCCAGGCGCTAGCAACGACGACAGAGGTTTGAACGATGAAGATACCATATCTGTAGAATCTGCCTGAATTGTTCAATATTTTCATAATTAAATTCGTAGTAAATTTCAAACATCTATTTAGTACTTGACAGCATCCTCTAAATTTTTTATTACCCTAAGTTTGAATAAGCATCCATCAGAAATTAAATTACCACTCTTTGAGAAACAAAATTCCTTTCTTTTTCTAGCTCACATAGGTAATACGATTACAATTACTAAATTGACTTACATGAATCTACACACACGTGTAGGTAGAAGAATGTCATGAGATGAATAATAGTTATGAAAAGAACGTGGGTAGGTATAGTTTATAAGACTAATCATATGACAATTTTTGTGTTTATTACATACGAGACCTGATACAGGTAATAATATACGATATAGCCTATAACTCCTATATTTAGGCTATAACCCCTAATCTCTGAGGTTATACTTAAGTATTCGTAACCACGTTCGTAACCGATGAAGGTAGGTATTTTTTCAATTCATCCAGTTTTGTCTGTAATTACAGTATAGCAACCTGTAGGTCTAATTAATATCTAGTCAATAGTTAATGCCATAACAACCTGGTTCCTCTAAAATACCATTAGGTATGTATCAAATACAAAGCTTAGAAGGCAAGTCACATCCCTGAAACGATGACAACAGTGCAAGATCAAGTAAAAGTAATTTTGTAATGTATATGTATGTTCTAACAAGCTTAAGACAAAGACGATCTACCCTTTACCTATAATATTTAATGAATGACAATTATAAGATGATGATGAACGAAAAGAATATAAGAAGATTCGTATTAAAAAAATGATTTGCTACTCTTGGTGTTTTGTATTGTACTCAAAAATATATAAACAATCACACTCATTTCTAAGCATGACAACATTACCAAAATCCAGGCTTTCTTTCACCAATCCATTCGAGGAAGTCCTTTTCGGTGGTGTTCTTTCCGGTGAGTACCAAGGAAAAGTAGAAGGTGTAAGGGAACCAGTCGGTGGTGAATTCGATGGTGATGTTGTAGCCGCCGACTCCGGAGATCTTCGGCGTGGCCAGCCGGTTGGGCATCAGGAGACGAGCGCACATGATTGTGCATTCGATTCCCGCCGATATCTAAAGAAACAAAAAAGAAGTAATATTAAACATGAAACTAACATCGTGACAGTAGATCATTTTTCCTTAAATAAAAATTAGGAAGTTGATTGGGGGATACCTATGTAACTTTCACAGATTTCCTATGTCATAATCAAAGGCAGGTGATGACATGGTCAACTGTTTTACTGTTACACTCTGTCCTAGTGGTATTTCGTACTTTTTTAGATCGCCCCACTTAAGTCTTCGATCGCCCCCTTAACCATCATAAATCCTTTATGTACGGTCTACCGACCACAACAAAAGTTCCAGAGAATAAGAATAGAAAAGATTTATTGTTTCCTTTACAAAAAACAGCACATCAACACGACATAGCACATTATGTACCTACAGGGGACAATTGGAATTGGCTCAGCTAATCCTGCCCCAGAAGTAAAAAAAATACCTAATTCAGGTTTCCAGCTTCTTCCCTGTTTAGGTACAGTAGCTGATAATCTATTTAATATCTTATATTTAATATTAATCCCTTAATCTTAATCCTATATCAATCTCAAGGGGGCGGCATTACCACCGTTGGGAATCTTTGAGTTCAAAGAAATCCGAGAACTACGTCATAATAGGAGAACGCCAATGAACGTCGTCAGTCTGTCTTACCTTCATAATAATATTGAGTTTCGCTGGAGGATCTGCGTTCACCTCGAACTTCTCCGCGTAGAAGGTAGCGTATCTGCGCTGACGACGATTACTCTTGAAGCAGGCGTTGCCGGTGACGTACGTGCGCGCCCGCCAGCCTTCTTTTTGCACTCTTCTAGCACGAAGATAGTTTCCCCGGTTCACGGCCATACCTAATTGTATATATAGGAACAGTTTTAGAGGCTTTATCATGCTTTTCTTTTTAAATTACTGAATGCGTCACTAAAAAACTTAGCAATGCCCAGTTAGGATCTCTTTTTAAACCACGTTCAAAGATAGGTAGATACTATCAGGAAAGACCTGGTTGGTAACTCGTTTCAGAACTTACATTTAGTGGTCGAAATAATTGCGTAGTACCACAAATGTGGGTATTTCACATTTGGGAAAAGGTACGGATGGAATTTGGCACCGCTTTGGTATAAGGTCAAGCGGGCCCTTTGTTTATAGCAGTACGCACTCGTATAAAGTTTTAGAGAGATGCGCTTACCGCCCTACGCACTAGGCTACGAGTTAGATGTTGTCTGGTATCGTAACATAGTCGTCCTTACCCGCCGCGCCTTCCACCAGCTTGAAATTGTGCGGGTAGGGCCGCGGCAGTATATGAGCGGTGATGACGTTGATAATCCACGTGATGTACGGGTACACGTCGATGTAGAGCGGCGGCTCGTTGTTGAGGCGCTTGCGCATGGAGCGTTTGGAGCAGGCCGCGCCGCCAGCAGCTACGCCCAGCACCTCGAACATGCCTTCGGGCGAGTGGCTGACGATGGGCGCGCCTGGGCGGACTCCGCAGCCTGAGCTGCAAAGGACGTGCGTCACACCCTCACTGCCCAGTCTCTATAACAAAGAACTTTTGCTTAGAACGCAGTAGGTTTTTGTTTTGCATTTCTCCTTCAGAAATGCTTTATTAAATTCGGAATGTGCTTGTAGACATGTGAGTCAGGCCTACTCCCTAGAAGGGAAATAAACCTTTGGGAACTTGTAAACTGTAGATCATGAAAATGATGATAATGAAACCAATATTAGATACAATAACAATCACTTGAGTGGTGTGGATTATGGAACTTAGATATACATATTTCATACTAGCTGTGCCAGCGACTTCGTCCGCGTGGAATAGTTTCTTGGGTAGTGATTTTAATGGCCCCCAGTGCTTGGCAGCTGGCAGCGGCGCGGCGCAGATCTCGGCGCGCTTTATATACCTACCTACCCGCGCAAACGTACAGCAGGCTCGACGTGATTAGTTAAATCGGCGTAACTTTTTTATTTATGGACCGATTAACATGAAACAAACACTAAATGTTAAGGGAAGCTTCCAGAAACATATTAGTGAAAACCGCATCTTAATCCAATAAGCGGTTTCTGAGATTAGCGTGCACAAACATACAGACAAACAGACAAACAGACAAAAATTCCAAAAATCATTGTTTTGGGTACTATTGCATTAATAAAGGCCTCCCATAATATTTTTTCACATATATCTTCCATGTACAGACAGCGATTCGTTACATTTTTATTATATGTAGTATAGAAGATAGAATAGAAGAAGATAGATTTAATTTTTTTTTCAATATTGATATAGAGTACTTCGAAATAAATAATTACATTATAGGTCAGAATATAGACGTGCTGGATTGAAGACCCTTGGTTCAGAAGTCGGAATCGCGACCAAATGAGCCACCGCCAGGCCGTCCAGAGGGAATTATAAGTTTAGCAAAACCTCCAAAAATCGGCTTCAAGAAACAAATTGTGTCTATTTGTGTGAAAGCCCAAGACTAATTTTGCATCCACCCCTTATGTAAGCAAGCCAAATCAAGGAAGACATGAAAAATACCGTTTTCATACGATGCCTCCGACAATCTTTATGCGTGTATAATTTTAATGTCTTTTTGCCCATCCTCTCGGAGTCAAAGTCTCTGGGTACAGCTGAAAAAGATTTAACCGTATATTTAATGAGATGATGTACAACTATAACACTATATTTATACATAATAAATATTAGTTATCTATATGCTTACTGCTAATGTAGTCAACCATAAAAACAGCTCGATTACGACGTTTCCTCGTGCGTTCACCAATTGTTGGTAAGCAAATCGGTATCATGTATTCTAAAAGAACATTTTAACTATAAGTTACATAACAAAGCCATTTTAATATACCTATGTATGGGTAAAAAAGCGTTTTCCTTACGTGATCGCATGGGGCGAAGGAATTTCACCAGTGCTAAACTGTTGCCAACGCCAAACCTGAAAGAAATAAATGAATTAATTAAGTTTGGCGAAGTTAACAGAAAGTGTTAAACTACATTTTAACTAATCTTATATCTTTGAGAACATGGAAAGTACCATGTTTTACATATCATTAAAATTTTAATATATTTATAAATAGATTCCTTAGTCTAAAATCAGATTTTTCAAATAAACTTTTACAGTCTGCCTACAGGACGTCATTTAATATTCTTTGTTCACTGAATAAATCAAAGCTTTTGTCATCAGTCTTATTACATTTTGTAGTCTGTTATACTTTATTTGGTGATAGAAAAATCAGACCTAAGCTATATTGCAGTATTTAATAAAGGCGATAGCGCGGCGAACTTTTATCGTGTTGATTGGTTTCCGGCTTCATTCACGATAGGAAGAAACGTGTACGGTAACTAATAATATTTAAATATGTAAAAACACGTTCCTACGTGTTTACATATTTTATTAGGTACCTGGAGAACTCCGGATGGGGTGTAATGTCGATAATTGGCATTTCGATATACGCTCGGGGACACTGAGCGCCAATCTTGGCTTGCAGTCGCGTCAGCCCACAGTCTTCTTCGTCACGTTCATAATCACCAAATACGACATTTCCTCTGTAAAGAGAGTTATTTTGTGAATGAAACCTATGTAGGTACTAATCTGTATCTAACTATACTAACGTGAGTGCAAAATTTCGCAAAGACCAGTGAAGTAGTGAAGTCGTCAAAAAGAAGAAAACTCACTTGAGCATTTTTATGTACAGCAAATATTATGGAGTGAGAAAAAACAAAAAAAACTTGTTTGTAATAACAGGCCCTGCTTGGTGAATTAGCTAATGCAAAGACGACGGTCGCCAAACCATTGCTATGATGGTAATGATTGCAGTAGATTCAACTTTCGACTAATTCTTTTGGTATTATTCAAAGACTACTTAATACCTTACTTACGCTCTTTCGATCTTCGCATGGAAAAATAGAATCCATCCAGGCCGTAAGAGGTTTTTAGCTTGGGAAGACAGGTGCTTAAAGCGTCTCCGGAAAGATATTTGCTGCTCTCCTAACATGCAGGTTTATCGCTTATGCCGTAGAACGAATCGTGTATAACCGCCGCAAGTCAAAAGACCTGTGATGGCGATGAGGAGATAGTACTTAGCATTTACACTTCATTCTTACAGTTTGTAGTTCTTCGGTAGATGCAGCATGTCAGTAGCAGTTCCGACTGCGAATTGTCTCTGTATGAAGACCACTCTAGGAGCTTTACTATGGTGAGGGAGACCCGTAGTCACTGTAAAATGAAAAGGTATGATGATAACCTGTAATTCCTGCGTTATAATTAAAAAAATATTTTATCAATTTACATACCATGAGTGTATTGCACAAATCCCAGCCATGTAAATGTATGTTCCTTGAGAACTCCATCTGCTGGCTTCAGGTTGAAATCATCGTGGCAAATCGCGAAATCACGCAAAATGGATCCCACTTTGCAACCGTAAACTAAACAAATTTTAAACTAGAAATGTCAATTTGATTTTAAGGGTCAATTTGATTTTAATTACATTTACTTACTAAAATACAGATAATAGTTTTTTAATTGATACGTAGACATAACTTTTTGTCAAATAGAATGATTAGTCTGATGTAGATGTTTTGTTGAGGATTATACTCATAACTTGGAGTTACAATCAACTATTTGTAACTGCGGTTGATTGTTGGTAACAAAATATAAAATTAAAAAAAAAGTGTTTTATTTATTGTTTAGTTTAGTAGATGTACGTATTATCAAATTCTTTTCAGATAAGTCCATCATACATTCAATTTCGAGTGGAAACAAGGGTGGAGCTACACCTAAGAAAAAAAGTACTAACGTATTTCAATAAAAACTACAATTCGGAGAACCTCCATTTCGCAAGAAAAGGCAGAGACTACAAGATTGTTATCATCCGTGTCACGTGTAAGCAAACATTCACAGCCGTTAGGATGTTTGTAAGACAAATATGTGAAGAATTCTTAACATTGTAGCAGTTCTTATGATTAATAACAATTGGGTTTTTGAATGTTCAAGCGACGTAAGTAAATATCAATGGGCTATCTAACGTTTTTCTATCACTCCGTTGATCATTATATTTTATGTTGATGCAAAAATCAGACATTAATATCGCGTATCTCGTACTTGAATTAATAATATTAATTCCCCTATATTTTTGTTACTTTCGTTACATTTATCGGTAAAATGAAACTATTCAGATAATAAGCTATCTAAAAATATAACAGTATCTACGTTCAATGTTCAGTTATGCCATATTCTTATTTATCTGCATTTTGTACTAAATTAGCGCAGTTTGGCTCCGCATGTCCCAGTAAAGTAAAGTATTCTTCCATCATCATTTTCATTATTCGCCTGCCCTGTTCCCATTATCTGGGGTCGGGCTATATGTTTTCTTCTTCCATTCATCCCTATCAGTCGTCATGGCCCTAATTCTTCAAAGATCTCCAATATAGCGGGTTATATAAGACCAGTACTGAATGCGATTTTAGCATCGTTAATCGCCGATGACGTTCAGCAGCATCAACGGAGTGATAAGTTATGCCTTGCGATCGCTAACCTGCCCGCCCAGGCGATTGTGGGCAAAGCTTCCAGATGTTTGACGAAAGTGGCAAACAATTGGAGAGGTCTACCTCCAGTAATGGACTGCGATAAGCTGGTGATGATGGTATCATGAACCAGAGTGTTATTCAGCGTTTCGTATCATCGTTTAGCTAATAAATTTTATTCTATTCTATTCATACCTAATCGTGATTTATTATGAAACAAAGCGGCAATTAATAAAATGTTAGACATTAAATTAAAAGTAACAAAACAAAATTAAAGGAAACTTATAAATAAAAAATATGTCCGAGATCACTGCCCAAGGGCATTGTGCCAAGAAGGCTGGTCGTGTTTCCTCTTTGTATGGCCAGAGTGATACGCTGGCCGAGGAAAGCACCAGCCCTCTTGTCGCCTGAGGCTTCTACACGGCGTTTGGCTAAGTCGCGGTACAAACGGTACGCGCTCGGCCCCCAGGGACCCAGAGTTTCCACACCAAACGGCTCAAATATGCAGGTATTACTGATATCTGCATATTTGCGCCGCTTGTTCGACTCTGCTGACGCCGCAGAAGTTCCAACCTCTAATGAAGTTTGAGGAAGATGGGACGGTGCAAGGGTGTCAATGCATGTGGCGTCCCATACTAGGGGACGACCCATCTTCCAAGGTGTAGGTAAGAGTCATGCCGTCGGGTCTCTTGCCGTCGCTTTGCACCAGGCCATTCGGTTCAAGATTAACCGGAATAGAAGCGCTGGCAAGAGCTCGACGGATGATTTCATTGAGGCTGGAGTGCCGGGGGATACTTTCAGCACTTCTGCTACAGGAGAGACCGTGGTGGCCAAGCGCGCTTACCACCTCACCGCAAGGGAGGCGATGTGGGACATTGCAGGGTGCCTCCAGGTGCAGAGAACAGGCTAAGCGGAAGGATGTGTTATTAAGAAGGGTGCCTACATGGTGAGAAGGCAGGCTATGCAGCCAAAGACCCGATTCCCATTTGGCAACGGCAAGGAGGCGAGCTCGATCTGCAGGATTAGTTGACGTATTGAGTCCCGTACTAATCTGCAGAGCGGCTCGTCCCAAAGCTTATAATTATAATTTGACTGACTAGATAGACAAGATGTTATTTCTAGAGAATCACGATTTTTGCACTTTTGTCTTCCTCTTGAAAAAATCCTCAGAAATAAAAGTTTTTATGTGAATTTTTTGTTGTGTCTCTGTTAAACTTTTAAGATCGAGCCTTCCAAACAAGACATAATATGTAGGTAAAGAATTGGATTTTAAATGGATGGTTTCAGGGAGTAAACAAAGAAAAACAAACACTAATTTAATGTACTTAATAAGCATTATTATTTATTGAGTTTATGCAATATATTTAGTAACTACCTAATGAAGGTTTCTGAAGGGCGCTTAGTCACTACTGTCGAACGGGCAGGCAGTGGCCTAAGTAACCAAAGGCTCTGGGGCAAAAATGTGCCCCCACTCATCACGTAAATAATAAAGTCGGTTTTCAACATGTTATATTTATTTTGAAAATGGGAGAAGTGTCCAAATTTTCAGGACGACCGTTTCTGATTAAGATTCGAGGCCCCTCTAAGCTTGAGGGTCCCGAGGCACTGCCCCGCTTAGTCCCTAGGTTGCTACGCCACTGGCGGTGGACAAGATAACGATGATAATATGAGTTTACAGTTCTTGTGGATGGTAGAAGTCGACGAACCAGTCACAAGGCATGCTGAGGTCCTGGCCGAGGTAGAACTCGTGCATCTCCAGCCTCTGGATGAACATGAACATGACGTAGTGCGCGGTGCCCTGGCAGTAGTACAGCGGCAGGCGGCTGCGACGGAACAGGTACTTCCGAGGCACCATGATGCGCAGTACCACGCACTGCAGCCGATACCGTATGGTGTGCTTGGGCTCGATTATCTGCAAAATAGTAATAAATAAATAGATGTATAAAATGTATTTGACATTGCGAGTATTGCGACACATACATACAGAAAACAAGTACAACGAACAACTATACAGTCTAATCCGGATCAGGTGGGGTATGTGTGCTACAGCAATGCAAAATGGTGATGGCTCAGCAAAATGTACGCTCAACGAGCAAACCACTGGTTTTATAATAGAATTTTATTTTGCTGAAAACCAGTGCTTTGACACAGCGCAATTTAGCTCCAAACTTAGCTGAAACTTGTACTTTGGGTAGACAACTGCTAAACTTAATAAAAATATATTTTTGTTCACCCAGACCAATACAAACAGATATGTACACAGTACAAACATTAATGTTTAACGTTAATGTTTGTACTGTGCGGGGATCGAACCCACGACCCTTGGCTCAGAAGGCAGAGGCTAATAACAAATAAGAGGTTACTGGAGAAGTTATCAATAGTAAATTACAGATATGCCTTCTATCTCAAGACCGTAGGTGTATACATACGTAAACATATTTTCCATAGGTGGACTCGAGCGTTTCAAAGTGGACTATGGCAGATTTGTGCAGAAACACGCTGGCCGTGGCTCCCGGCGCGCACCATCCGAACTTGTATGTGCTGTGAATGGACGCTACACAAAACGATTATTTTCGAATGAATACAGAAATTTAGGCCCTTTAATTTCGTTATTCACTAAAAGCTCGTAGATACAATGCCGGCGGCAGGTCCGCCTTGCACCCGGCGGCATACAAAGTATGTAGCTGGCTTTGCCGCACAAAGGAGCCGCCGGCATCATGGCCGCCAAGGTGTGCTGGCGGGTTACGTGGCTTGCTGGCGTCTATTCGTTCCTGTGCAGTTCTATGTGTTTCTCAGTGACTGTCACAAACGCAATGATGCTTGTCGTCTTTGCGCGGCTTGTGTCGACGGCTTGTATTGCCGGTGGCATAGCTGCTCGGCATAAACTCGGCGGCACTGCCCCCGGCACTGTGTGTAGTAGTCTTAAGTGCTCAAAATCAAAATAGATGTTTAATGTCTACTTTTTTTTTCTAAAAGAGGAGGAGGATGTCGTGATTTGTGGGATTTACACCTCTTAGAATGGAAGGGCATACCAACTAAGCCCCTTTGTGTGGGAAGCAACTACCAGGGGTTGGGGTAACGCCGAAGCATATTGCCCCAACCCTAACTGCCCTGGCCAGCTGTACATGACAAGCAGCCAGCACTTCTTGTCCGGGGAGGGCAAATACCCTTACCCTCGGCTCGATCGTTTAATACCTAATCCAAGTCCAAACTATTCTAAACTTTTAAAAGTAAACATTTTGGTCACTTTTCATCAACCATCTTATAAGTTACATACTTCTTGGCAGGAGATCATCTCCGACTACTGTTTCCGCTTGTTGAAATGTCAACTGTCTTCTCGCAGAATACATAGCTTGATTTGCTGGTACAGCTTTCCATGCTTCGCTCCCGCCTACCAAATAAAAAAATAATGTAGGTGTTATATAAAACTGATTTACATAAAATTATCACTATATACATAGTATAAAACAAAGTAGTTTTTTTAATAGAAAGAAGAATTCAAGAGTGCAGGTGTATGTATATATGTATGTATAATACACATATGCATATAGTATTGCACCCGTCCGAATCTGGGACAAATCGCTAGTAATTTAATAAAATAATAAAAATCACTTACCAAATAATAATAATAATAAAATTATGAAATACATATTTGATACCATTCTGATAGACCCCAGAGACGTTTTTTATCTGTATTTGTACATCTAGTTGTAATCCCTATAGGGGATTGGAATCTGAATAGTGCACAATGAAACTGACTGATTCTGCCGTTGTAAAAGATGTTTATTGACATATTTTCTCAGCATTTCCTTAACATCCTGAATGCAAGTATGCTTAGTTGTTGGTATATGGATGTTATAGACCGTTTTTGTGTCATGAAATCATAGTTTTGTGGCGCTCTTGATCGAACCAACAAAATATTTTTTCAGTTTGTAAACACATCTTAGTTATTATATATAATATATATCTTACAAGCTAATCCTAGTGCTCTACGACTTCAAGCATATAAGATTCACACTCTTAATACCACTCCAAAGATTTAATTTATTATTAAATTTTACATAGGTTGAACTAATGGGTTTAAATAAATACATTATCTACTAATTGCTACTTATAGTTGTTACACTTATTCTTGATCGATTAAATTGTGGTTTCATGACAGTTATCCATCTGTTCCTGGTATTTGGGTCACAAATTATGAAGTAAATAAACAATACCAGACCTTGTACTGTTGAGGTCAGACAAAATAAATAAGACCATACTAAGTTGCCTGAAAACGATGCAACTCCAAAAATCCAAGTTAAGCCTAGCAAAAAGAACAAGAATATAGACAGCCTAAATTGAGCCAATACTAAACTTTTATCGGTAGCTTGCATAGTACTTTTGCTACTTTTAGATATTGATTTAATTACAAGAATAAAAAGAATAACATTTATAATTAACACGACACATACAGGTACGATAATTCCTGCAATCATATAAAGACCATTCGGATAGCAAAATAAGCGTACACGTGACGGGCCTGGCACATAATTTTTGTGGTCTATTAGTAATACGATAGCTACCGGTATAGCGGGGAGACCCCAACCAATTATTGCAAGTTTTCTCATAAACCTGGAGGGTCTAGATACGCCCAAAACTCGGACATATCTAATAAATTGCAGGATGGCCGTTATTAACATCCATATAAAATTTGCAAGTACTGAGTAATGAAATAATGCACCCAAAATAATACATATAGCTATCATATTTTCTGGAACCACGTGATAAGCTTGCTTTTCTACAATAATAGTATTATCTAAAATAAAAACTATAATTAAGATAAGAGGCAAGGCAATAGAAATTGACAATTGTAGAAGAACTTTGGTACCAGTTTTTCTTCTCCAAGAATCAAGTACTATGGCTGTTACCCATATGCCAACAATACCTAACAATGAGAGAAAACTACCAATCAACGTTATTATATTTAAAACTCTGTCATGTTTCTCATCAATTTCTGAATTCTCGAACTGTAATCCATTCTGTATATTAAACAGCTTAGCAAAATGTGTTAGGTGGAAACATTCGCACATTGTTAAATTGTTTACAGATGTTTTAACAAAACAACCTCGCTTGGACCAAGAACCAGGTATACTGCCTTTTTCGGCACGGAAATCCCAATACCCACAAACTTTGGAATATCGTACATTATGTATTTCTTTAAACAAAAGCGGTATAGGATACTCAAAACTTTTGTTGTAGCCGGGAATGGTAATTTCTATTATACGACTGTTTACTATATGTTGAATTTTTCTTAATTCTTGAAAGACAGAATTGTCACTATAAACTTTTATTACTATATGCATAGAATTATTTTCATTTGAACTTTCATTATTTAATTTTTTTAAGTTATTCATTATAGGATAAGGTAGCCAAGTAGCAACTTCCAAATTTTTGATTGAGGACACATAACTTAAAGTCGTATTTATAAACAATGGCTTTATTATCATATCTGTAAAGTTACTTGAGTCCCCGATTCTTATAACTGCTATCCCTGTTACATTATTGAGTTTTGGATACGATATTTGTAAAATAAATCGTGGTTTTACAGCTAATTGATATTGGTTGCTAACAATATTATGTTCAGTGTTATACAGTGCTGTGACGTTATTTATTGTTATTAATTCTATGATATTACTCGTTGATTCTAAAATAGAATTTGTAGAATTCAATGTTTGGGCTAAATGTAAATTTGTATTATTGATACTCATCATCCTATCCATTATCCAGGCCATATTCGTAATATCTCCAGTTTCTATAGAGGACATATTTTGTTTGCCAGTATCTAAAACGTATTGTAAAGATAATGATAGATAGTATATATCAGCGGGAATTAAAATATTAAGGTCATCTAGTACGTATTCTAGACCTTCCGTAAGAAATTTAGAGATATCCTTAGTTCTTCGTTTAGTGAAATCAAATAAGAACTTTGTGGTGTTAGATGGAGAATAATTTACGTCACAAAGCCCTTCAACTTTACCCCAGAAACTACCTAGAAGGTAAGAACCAAGACATTGTCTATTTACTGGTAAACCATTCGCTTGCAAACAAAATTGTAAGGGGGATGCAATATGTCCAATAGGAGTTATGTTCCAAACAAGTTGTATAGAATTAATGGAAGTAGTAGGTAAACAATATACTGCACTGGACATGTTAACGAAAGTGTAATTGTATATTGGAAATTCAAATTCAACTTTTGTTTTTAGAAAGTCGAATGTCCTTTCTATATTCTTCGATTCATCTCTTAATGTATTGTTTACTGACATATGTAAATGAATTAACACTTGCATTACTTTCAAATTGTACTCTAGAACATCCATTACCAAAGCTTTCACTGGTTTAAATATCAAAGTTATATTTCTCATTAAGTCAGACATAATCGAACCTATATTTTTGTTTTCGTTTACACTTAATTTTAGAACAAGAGGAAAGACATGCAATTGGTTACCTTGAGGATTGACAACAATTTTTTCAGTTGAAATCAACGTGAAGCTTTTTGTATGCCCTTCACACCAGTACCGCGCTGATGTGTCGGTTACAAGATCAACTACATAGGTTACCTGTTCTCCAACAGAACCAACAGAAGATTGTGATGATTTGGTATCCGTAATTGGAAAACTATTTATATCAATAACTTTAGAAAATCCATCAGCATCTGAAAAGCATTGTACTCCTATATCAGCTGAGTTATACCTCCATAGACCAGACGGAGAGTAAACAGTTAAGAAAAGTTGTTGACTATCTTCATTATATTCAAAAGCTAACTCTGTTTCAGCATACACTATATTAGTTTCACATGCCATACATGGTAATGTCGATGCTGAATCCAATAAGGCAATTAAGCCATTATTGTTAATCACATTAAAGAAATTTCGATTTAATCGATCTACGCTGTCAAATATATTTACATGTGCATTAAATTCTGAGATACTATTGTTGAAACTATCGAGAGGTGCAGCAAACCAGCACCACGTATCGTCTGTAAAATTATTAGTTTCAGCTAATTTTGTATAAACGTGCCTTCTGAGATCCAGTTCTATAAATGTACTGTCTGGGTTGTATTTTATGTTACCCATTGGGGTTCGACATCTACTGAGAAATTCTTGAAATGTTAATCTTGTATCTGATTGTTCAATGCCAAAACATCTACCATCATCCAACATATATCTAAATGCATGGTAATTATTTGGACATTTTGCTGGATGATGAAAATCATTCTTGTAAAAGCACAAACTAGGATACTTATTACTACACGCACCAGAAAGTAACACACCAAGCTGTGTGTCTACTAGCAAACAATTCTTAAAAAATGAGGGTATGTAAAGCAGGGCATTGCTTGTATTTACACTACGTCCCCAATTCGGACCAGGAGTTAACCACACAACAGGGTCCAAAGTCTTTTGACGTCGAGCTGGCAGCCAAAAATATCTGTAACTTGTGGTATTGAGAGCATGTAACAGAAAATGTATTTCATTCTTGTCCAGTTCAGTAATAACTGTTGCACCACCACTTGCGAAGCATGGATAATCCCACGGTGAGGGATTTTCAATTTGGTAACAATATCTGGTGTGATTATACGAAATGGTTTTGAATCCCGGTGGACATGAGGAATGGTCCAAATATTTTGAAGTATTATGACAAGGCACAATTTCGCTAAGAGGAGGTATCCATTCATTATTTGAACAATTCCTTGTTATCAATAAGTCTTTGTGTATGCACAATGGATCGGATCGTATAAAGTATCCGGAGTCACTTTGGTACCAAGTCACTGTAATTCCTGACTTCGAGACTTCTTCGGGACAGTACTGCGAAAAAAAGTTAGTTTAGGTGATAGTTACATAGCGGAATCACATTCGTATGCAATTTAAAATGTATTTTTACCAATTAATGTGAATTTACCTGTAAACTTGTTCTGAAAGTGACAGTTGTAATAAGAGTCAGAATGTATATTTTTGGTGTAAATACATACATCATGTCGATACACCAGCTAGAGCACAGATTATTATAACAACTCGTACCCGACTGTGATTTTGATCGACGTAGGTCTAATACGCGTCGAAAGAGCCATATCAGATACATGTTGCTCAAAATATTACATTTTTACACTGGACAAATTAAATATAATTAATGGTAGGCACTAGCTGTTTGTTTTGGCCTGGGTATTTACGAGGTTTGCATAATAATATTTATTACCTACCTATTTATTTTAAAAAGTATGTTTAAGTAAGTTTATCAGTTGTTTAGTTATAACACAAATTTCGGCTTATCGGTTTGAAATTCTCTTTTTGGATGTTAAAAGCCTGTTGATTTATTTATTATTTATAGTTTAAGCCATGTATGGCGCAGTAAAAACTCTGCGTACTATATATCAAGACACTCTTTAATATAAAACTTATATAGTTTGGTTAGATGTACGCACATTATTGACCACAATGTGTAATATTCATTCATTCTTTTGAAAACAGTAACATCATGAGTTTCTCGCCGGTATCTTCTCTGTAGAGTATTGCGTTTCGAACCGGTGAAATGCAGTGTTTGTCACTGTCGGGGTGATCCAAACCAAAACTAAAGAGATATCATGAATGTTATTGAAATGACTAAATTCATTGTTTAAGAACATGCTTCTACATTATTTATAGTTTAGTGTTTACGCAGTGTAAATATTATTAAGTTGTAACCTATAATAATAACTGCTAATATATATAAACTGTATTCCGATAGATCCTTCCGGACAATTGATACTGAATAATTTGAACGTCTGTGATTGTAGGTATAGATTATTTATTAAAAACTTAAACTGCAATAGGTATTATTACATTATCTGAAAATGAAATTGTTATTGTGGATTGTATTCATTTGTGGTAAATATTTGACTTTGTATTGTTTTGGTGCTTAAAAAAATTGTTGACATTATTTCATCTTAACTAATATATTTTGTCCAGTTACTCCTGCGTTTGGATGGCAGTTTTTTGCAACTTTACAGGACCTCACGTTGTATGGTACTCCGAAAGAGGAAGGTAAGGTTGTCTACGTAGCTCTAAATACAACAAGCATAGAATCACCTTAGTTGCCTCTTAAGCTTTCGCTTCAAAGTTGTCATCATCATCATCAGCCTATCGCAGTCCACTAGCTGGACATAGGTTGTTCCTAGTTCCTACCTCTCCAGCTGTTTGCCACTTTAGGCAAACATTTGGAGGCTTTACCCATAATCGCCACCCTGGGCAGGCGGGTTGGCGATCGCAGGGCGTAGCTCGTCGCTCCAGCGACGCTGCTGCCCGTCATCCACCTGTGGTATTTAGCTACGCTTTCAATTGAGATGTTTATACCACCACCAGTCGGTTGCCAGAACTTAGTTTGTTATTCAGCAGGACCCACCAAGGGCAGGTGAAAATGTTTTCATTTCATTCATTTTCATTTCATTGTTTGTATGGTATATCTTTAACGTCAAATGCCTAATGCGAATAGTGAACTTATCCTTGTAGAGCACGTACACAGCGAATATTTATTTGGAGATTGCAAAAGAAAAGGATCAGTCTTTCTGACGCATGTGCATCTGAATCATATGCAAGTCCTGGGAAAACTGATTGTCAGGGTAAGTAAACAGTTGGCCTAAAATTTGTTGACTCATTCCAGTCTTAAAATATAGTAACTTTTTCGGTTTAATAATTTACTAAAAATAGGTAGGTAGGTATGATTGAAACGCAAATGCCATAACATTTATCATGAAATGTAGGTATGTTAGTAAGAGCACTTCAGGTCACCTTGTGTTAAGAAATAATGAATTATATTTTAGCTTTTATTTTAAAATATTATAACTATGGGCCATTCTTGCGCTAAAGGCCTACGGATTATTTTGTTTCTGACACTTATCGTATGAATTGAACCAAGCAATCAAGCGGTATCAATTACGTCAGTTATTTTTCTAAGTATACCTAACGACTTCAGAACATTGGCTATAAAGAGATAAGCGATATTTAGAGGTTTAATTTAAAATGTTGTAAAGCTGCTTCTCCGTTCGACGTACCTATGCCCAGGCTAAACCCTAGAAGACCCCGCGGTAGGAGAAATCTTAATTGGAGACAAGGTTTTTATTTTTATTTTTAATTATGTCCTATAAGTAAATAAAATAAAACTAGTCAGTCTATACGATTTACTATATCATTAGGTAGGTATATTAAATAGAAAAGTGCACAAAACTCTGAAAATCTTTATCATTTAAATATTAATGTAAATTAATAAACATAACTTTAATTAATTCAATTTTTTTTTCAACAGGGTTGGATTGATATACCGAGAATCCCTACATGTATATATCTGAAAGCAATGGCATATGAAAATGATCTCTTTCGCAGTACTGCGTATAACTTCCAGATATGTGTTCCAAGGATAACATATTGTCACTCCCAAAGGCGGTACAAGTATTTTTATTACGAGTTATATGTACCCATGGATATGATAGGTGGAATGAATTGGGAAATTTATTTTTATGGAACCAAAGAACTGAAGTGGCAATAATACAAGTAGTGTTAACAAGAACATAGAGTGAGTACCTACACGTGAATAAAAAACATAAAAGCCTCCTGTATATACCTAGAATTTCGTAAATTGTACATAAAGCAACTAGAATTGCCGGAAATCTAGTTGTCTATCGATGGGCAAGTCGTTATCTTTGATACTGATTAAGATGCCAAATTGCAATTAAGCAAAAACCAGCAAAATATCCTATTTACTTAGAATAACTTCTAAGTAAATAGGATATTTTGCTCGTTCGAGTTAAATAAAATTATAATATTGAATATATTTAATCTATTATGTATAATGAGACCCCAAGAGACATGGGATATGCGGCACGGAAGAAGAAGACTGAATATAATGAGGATTTTAGATATTAAGTGCCAAATGTTTTCATGAAGTCGAATAATGTAGTAAACTGATCTGAAAAAGAAATAAAGGAAGTTTTACGGTGTTTAATTATTATCTATGTATTCTATTAGTGTCAAAACTATCAAAGGATAAATAAAAGCATCAACCTGTGGATTTAGTAACTCAGTGACATTACCGTTATTATCCTTAACATGGAAATATACCGATATGTTATCATCACAGATATCTGGTTCATTATTTCTCTCTACTGAGGACGCCAACCAATATGACAAAAGCCTTATCTCGTTTTGTAATATGAGCATAGCTTTTAGCAAAGCAAATATATCTAACTATATAGGTACTACATAAATTGATTTAGGAGTACCTTTTTTTATAGTAGCTCGACATAATGGCTTCCCTACGCCTGATGGAAAGCCAAAGAGAAGTCCAAGTCGCTGTGACAACTGGCAAGTAACTGGTTAGTTATCTGTCGGTTGCCACTGCCATGCCGACCCAACCCTAACCCCCCACGAGCTCCGGAGACCCTACTCAGTATTCTATAGGGTGGAGGTCCTTCCCCGCACGGGCAGCTCAATACGAGCGAAGATTCGCTATGCCCTACCTCAATAAATACCTACCTACCATACCTACTTAGGTATATCTTGTTTCCTCGCAAGATAGTGGCCTTTGATTGATTTTGTAAGTTATTTTATGAAAGAAAGCGGCAGAGGACCAAAGTCACCGACGTAGCTCACCGGATTAGTAAGCTGCAGGGGCAGTGGACTGGTTCCATCAGCCGCAGAACCGATAACCGTTGAGGTGAACGAGTTCTGGAGTGGAGACCGCGTCTCGGCAAACGTAGTGTAGGGGCGTTCTAGACGTCAAGCCAGGTGGAGTGCGTGTCCTACGCACAAGCTGGCAAGTGGATGCGAGAAGCCCAGGATCGATCAAGGTGGCGAACATTAGCAGAGGTCTATGTCCAGCAATGGACTGGTAAAACCTGATGATGATGATGTTGTTTTATGATTGTTACAAGTAATGATTAAAATTAAACCAGTTTGAGGGAATTTGTTGCAATAAATATAAGAAGGGAAGTGTAAGATGAATTCAAAAGGATTCTTCTTCTTTCTTGTCGATGTCATTCTTAGGTGAGTTCCTGATCCACAAATCTATTAATACACAAATCTATGAATATGTTTACGAAGTATGTACTGAATAGAGTGGCTGGAAGTGCATTTCTGGTAGATCTATCGAAGCTTACATAGATAGGTACTCACATATCTGATGCTGACTGTACTTAAATGGTGTCAGGTAATGTTTATTGTAAACAACTATAAACAAATTCACTGGTTACTACATTACAATGTTTGTCAACATAATTTATTATGTGTATCTATAGCAACATCTTCATTCGTACACAAAAGTTTATTTCATAAGCTACTGAATCAAGGTTCAAAGTGTATTAATAAGAAATAGATATTTAAAATGCGATTTAATTATTGGGATAGTGTATCTACAGCGTTTGTTGTTTTATTTTCTTTGTGTAAGTTTCGTTACTTTGAAGTCATTTATTAATGTCCATTGAAGTTTCATTGGATTCAATTGCGAATACCTACGAAAGGGTATTATGCGTAAGAAAAAAGAGTTTGAGGAATGCTCAGCAGCTCTAATGCAAGGCACCTGGTGATATCATCGAATCATGTTAGCCCGACTAATGAGTTTTAAAATTAAAATCTATATTTTAATTATCTCTTTGTTGTAATTTACAGACTCTCGCGTATGTTGTTTTCGGACACACTCGGCTTTAAGTAGTGTCGTTTTCACTAACATTGACAATCCAGCAGGTAATTAAAAATACTTACCTAGGTATTTATCAGGGAAAAGTTCTAGTACAATCTTAATAGTTACTTATAATAATTGTAGCTACCAAGCTGTAGAACACTTCGAAAGGATAATAGAAGAGGATAGGACTGAAGCATAACGTGTGGAAATGCCATGTAATTACATGTAAAAATATAAAATACAAAAAGATAAAGATTTTAATAACAAGATAGGAACACACAAAGTGGTTCCTAATTGTAAAAAACAAATGCACTATATTGTACCCTAAAATAAATACCAATACAAATGAGACACTGGGAATAAAGTATTTCATACACTGGGTAAAATATTGGCGTTATTTTGATATAATAATCATTATTGGTGATTGTAGATGATGTCCACAGTGAATATTTTTTCGGAAAGTGTGCTACGAGGCATAGACGTGTCAGTTTTCACCGCCATTTCACCTACGATCAATTAAAAGGAAACCTCATAATTGGTGTAAGGAAATTTCGATTATTTTAGTATACAATATAATACTGATACCAAAAAACCTATATACCAAAAAACCATTCTATTACTCAATGTACGAGTTGTCATTATGTTGTGTATGTTTTAATACATTTTTTCAATAAACATGAATAAATAGACTGCACTATGTAATCAAGTAGGTAATTGTAATTTAAAAAAACTTAGACGACTTTTGTTATTTACTTATAATTAGCTATTAAAAGATCGACATATTTATCTTTATATTATTAAATATCTCAAATCAATATATTTTTTAGAATGTAATAATACATCAATTCTTATGTGCTTTCAGGAATGGATTAACATAACTCAGGAGCCAACTTGCATTTACATTCGAGGCCAATCTCGCTATGGAGAGATTGTTCGGTACCATCCACTCAAATTCTCAATATGTCTGTGCACTATTGTTTATAATTACTTCGGGGACATGTATACTTATCGCTACTATGAGTGGTACATTCCACTAGAACTTAGCGAGGATATCACATGGGATCTATTTTTTTATGTTCCAGCCTATTATTCGCCCGAGGTAATAACAGCACCCCCTATCACATATGGCCCACCAGTACAATAAATCATACTTAATTAGTCACGTCATACTTTTCAGAAATCTTCGTCATTTAAGCATGACGAGTTGTGACCACCCAATCGCTTAGGACATTATGCTCAAGTTCTTTAATACTGCTTACTTCAAAATAAGCTTAACTTAGTAAACACAAAGGATAGAATTGCCTAGAGCTATTACTTTTTAAAATTAAATGATTATACAATTTTTGTCACATGTGTATAACGGCAGTAATAAATACGAGTATAACTTCCAGGAACTTTGTCATGCCTCTGTTATCATGTTTTTTAAAAACCAAACATAACCTTTTTTATCAATAGTCAATTATTATTAGTTCAGTAATAATGAGAACTCAACGCATGCTGCCTATTCAGTTTTAAGGCCACCGTCAGGTAGTGGGGGTGGAGGGACGTTGGGTATAGCGGGATCCTTTGACGAGTAGTTGAGCAAGTTTAGGTCATTGGGCTCCGGGGGCGGGGCCTGTCCTGGCGCCACCTGGCCGCCACTCGAAGCCGCGGCAGGAGCAGCGGGCTTGGCAGCAGGAACAACCGGTAAACTCGGCTCTAATAAGTTCGGTAAAGGCCTGTACAGAGGCGCCAGATTAGAGTACGGGTGGAAGCTGAACGGATCGAACGGGTCGTAGTATCTAAAACTTGGGTACGTGTAAGTGAACGGGCCGACTTGATTGAATCCATTGTAGGCTGGGTCTATTCGTCCCAAGGGTAGAACTTGCGGTGGTAGGCCGAATTCGTTGAGCGGTATTGGCGACTGCGTGTTTGGTGGCAGGGGAGGCGTTGGAGTGGTGTCTCCTGCAGGGGCCTGCTTTGGGTTGGGCGGAGAGCTGGGTGCTGGCTGCTGGGGCGCGTCGGCTGGTTGCGACGGTTCAGCCGGGGGTGGTTGAGGCTGTGGTTGCGCAGCTGCTTGTGGGGGCCCGGCCGCTAAGGGCGGCAGGATTGCTTGGGGCGGCACGGGCTCTTGGGGAAGCACAGGTTGATGAGGCGGCTCCGGCAGTTGGGGTGTCACTGCTGCCTGAGGTGGTTGCTGTGGTATGCTCTTCGGTGGTATAGGGGCAGCTGGTACCAAGCCCTGGAAGCAATTATATGGACTGTTGAAATACAATAAAAGATTGTATTTAAAATGTTAATTTATACACTCTGTATGTATGTAAGAATCTAGAAAATACATATGTGCATTTCATTTTACATAATGTTCTCATTTAATCACTTCAAGTTGTTAGTTTTTCCTGTTGGGCATCGTTTATGTATTGTATGTAGGTACTATGAAATGTTATATGGTTGTTATGATCCAGATACTAATTTATTTAGTTTAAGGTGATTCTAATTTAGATCCGTAGCAAAGTTTTGCAGTAGTAATATTTATAATTATCTATTATATACTAATATTATACTTAATATTATAAAGCTGAAGAGTTTGTTTGTTTGAACGCGCTAATCTCAGGAACTACGGGTCCGAATTGGAAAATTCTTTTTGTCTTGAATAGACCATTTATCGAGGAAGGCTTTAGGCTATATAACACCACGCTGCAACTATTGGGAGCGAAGAAATAATGGAAAATGTAAAAAAAAACGGGGAAAATATAACTATTCCACGCGGACGAAGTCGCGAGCACAGCTAGTATCATAATATAAGGTATAACTGATGAAATATTTTATAAACAGCAGTCAGTTATATTTTCTGACCTTTCAATAATATAATTAAGTTATTTATCTTAATTTTTTGAACTTAGTGAACTTCTTATACATGTAACAATAAGTAATTGGTATACTACTTTAATGTAAAATTGAAGATAATCTTAATAGAGCACATTAAGTATAAGACCAAATAAATGCTTAGCAGGAATATTATATCCCTGCTAAGCCTTATCCACTTGGGTTTTTTTTTAATCTATGTCAATAAAATCTTTCTTAGATGACTCTATGTGATAGTCTATATGTAACTACTCTATGTACACAATTAATTAGTATCTTGTCCTACTAACACATTTAATTACGATATTGACATGTAGCCACGCATTAAGATACCTAAATGTATTTTAATAACTTTATACCTGCGTTGAAACCCCAAAGGAGAATTGACAGATTTTGGGTAAGTATAATATTGATGTAAAGCCATCTGTACTTTTGTCAATCAATCAATTAACAACCCTGGTCTATTCTCTGCTGACATCGACGGGTTGGAGGAAACTCGGGCCGTTCTTTTTTCTCTGGCAGCTCGATGGCTCATTTGGTAGTGACCTCTGCCCTCTAAGCCAAGGGTCGTGGGTTCGATCCCCGCACAGTGCAAACATTTCTGTTCATAACCATGTCTGTTTGTATTGGTCTGGGTGTTTACTATGTATAAATGTATTTATTTTAAAAAAAAATTAAGTAAGTTAATCAGTTGTCTAGTACCCATAGCTTCGGCTTAGTTTGGGACTAGGCGGCGCTGTGTGGCCAAGTGTGGCATGTCTTAGATTCTTTATTTATTTATTTTATGTTCGTTCCAAGTAAGTAGTAAAATAAAATGAATACTTACATTAGGAAGTGGCAGATCCCCATAAAACACTGCAGGCTGAAAGGGGAACGCGAGAGTGTCGTGTAGGACGGGCTGGTAGACTGGGTACGCTTTGCTCGGCTCCAGGTTCTGGTTGGAGGTGATCAGTGCGTTGTATACCTTCGGGATCCGCCCCGGGGCCGGGGCGGCTAGCGACGCCATCACGAGACATAGCAACTGAAAAACAGCAGAGAAAAATGTTTAAAATAAAATTATACAGAGTATAATGCCTAATATTCTTCTCTCGATCGCCCTCGCCTAAATTGTACAAATGATGTCTATTATACATAGTTATAAGTCCACTATATAGTGTGAAACAAAGATTATCTATGTATCTATCTTGAGGGATGAGCTATTTGTATTAAAATAGTTATAAATGTGTTAAACAATACTCCACCTGGTCTTAAACTAAGATTTCCCTTTGATCAGTGCCAGATGACCCAAGACAATCTAGAAAGGTTCACTTTCTAAATTAACCAGATCAGGAACCCAACGCCCTTTAGGCTTAACTTAATAAGCATTACGCCTACTAAGCCGTCAAGTAGTAGGTAAGTAGACGACGAAGAAGTTACAGGCCTCCTATAATTGCTTCAACTGCAAAAGGATATTGTACTCTTTGGTAGTTTTTTTGAAGAACTGTTTCCCCTTATCCCAGATGCGCTGGTCTCCGTTGTTACAGCTGTACTGTGGAGACCATCCTTCCAAGAATTAACAAGTTCCTTTGCCATACTATTAGCTATAGTGGAACATTTTCCGGCATTTTCCTTTGATATGGGATCCCTTAAACACACCGTGTCTAATAAATTATTTAATGAACAATTTGTGTTTATTCAGTGTGTATTATATATATTATATTTTTGTATGCATGAGTGGCAGCTTGTGTGATCGTGTTACATAATTCAAATTAAAATACAGTTTCGGAAGCTTAAAGAGCCTGTCCCAAAATCTTTCCTAACAAATTAGACTACAAATCAATTTTAAAACGTACGTTTAAATCGTCGATATATATACGAGTACACAAAAAGAAACATTACTTACTAAGTCATGAATAATGTAGGTAAAATGCCACTTCTTGTGTTTATAATTTTCCCTATATCATATTGGAAACCTGTTTTTAGAATCACATTAAGTACGTACTGTAATGAGTGCAATTAGGGCTTACCTTGAGCACAAAGGTACTCGCTACAGTCATATAATAGTTAACACTTGTCCGTGTGTCCCGAATGTACTGAATGTAAGAATACGTTCACTGACCCACTTTTTTACGCCAATCAATCTATTCTCAAATTTAAAAGGCGCTTTATAAGGACAATTTTTTGTCCGACAGTACAGCGGTTGTAAATAAAACATCAGCGAAATAAATCTTGAAAAGCAATTATCGCATATCTTTTTTAGATACTTTAAAGTTCTTACAAATATGTTATAATAGGTATTTAGTATGTAATAATAGGTCAATAAATACGTAAACCACGATATGCCACGCTAGTCCCAAACTAAGGTGAAGCTTGAATTATTGGTACCCATATGGAAGTATTATTTAGTAGTAGTACTTAGGTATTACTTCCATGTTGGTACCAGACAACTAAGAAACGTAGGTACTAAGTACATACCTTTTTTAAATAAAATACATACGAGTATTAGTAGGTATCATTTATAGAAAACACAAATGACATGCTCGTTCATGCACACAAATGTTTGTATTGCGCGGGGATCGAACTCGACAACTGCGTAAGAAGCAGCGTTCGCTACCACTGAACCAAACTAGTCGTCGTACAATGTTATTTCAAATTGCCTTACCTTAAAACAATATCATTAAACATACTTAGCGAACAGTTTTCTGTGCGTGATCGAGACTTTAAGGTTGTGTCCTAACAGATTTATGCTTAGATGCTTATAAGATATTTCGGTCGGAAGAATAGTAACGGATGGATAGCAATACAATGATTGATTCATCTATTACTAAAACATGTGACAGTCATATGAGACTGATATTTTCAATAGGAAAAAAAGTCTCCTCAATAAATTAAAAAAAACTCTAACAACAAACATTACTACAGCTTTTTCTTAACTTGAGCAGCATTGAAAAATTAATATAGGAGTCAGTATATATTCTTTCGAGATAAATATATAGGACCCTATATTTCTTTCTTTTAATATCGTCAATCCCTTTTTTCGATAGTTTTAATATCTTCCTAGACATTTTTAATAGTACCTACCACTCAAGCTTTTGTCGTCGTAATTAGACTATACCTACCCACGCGTCACATTACGAACAAGTCCTTTCACATTTTTACGAGATTTATCATACGAGCCAAGCCAAGACTACTGCACTCCATGTGGGTTAATGTTGTGAGCGCAATTTTATTCAAAGCCTAGTGACAATGTATTTCAATAGTGCACCCACCACTAATGCTGCGTGATAATGGCATGCAAACACCTTTTAAGCCTTAAAATTTAGACAGCAAAGTCTATTTTCGAACATGAATGTTCTCACATACGCCGGTTGCACGTGCCACTTGCGAAACCTGGCTAAACACAAAGCATTAGGTCAGGGTGTGTCGAACCAAACGACGGATAATTCATATATCACGCACCAAAAGTAATTTTGTACAAAGCAACCTGGTCTAGGACCGTTTTTGTCTGGCGTTGACGGTCGTTTGTCTACGCCCAAATCTCTCACGATTCGTAGGAACATATGTACTTGCCTACATTGTGTCACCGAGTTCATACACCAATGTTTTTTTATAGAGCGAAATGCATTAGGCACCTTCATGCCGCCTCCGGGGGAAAGTCGGCATGGTGTGTCGGACTTACACCTCCCAAAATGGAAGGGCACACCTACTACTCAAACCTACTAAGCCCCCCTGTATCGCCAGTGGGCAGCAAGTTGCAGGGACACGGGTAGCACCGAAGCATACGGCTGCACCCCTGCCCCTGCCTGCCCTGGCCAGCAGCAGATGACAAGCGGCCGGCACATACATCAATGTTTAGTACAGTCGTAGGATATTTTTGCTTGAAAAGCTTCCGGGTGTTTTGAAAATTGCCATTTTTATAGATTTCGACTTGCTTTACTGAATTTCACCTTTGCCACCTTGTATTTTTGCCGCTTGGGCGCCATATTGCAAGAATGGCACCTAAGAGCAATTCTTTGCTAATGTTGAACTCCCTTCCCACGCATTTTAGTGGAAAGACATACCACCTACCTATCTATAAAAAATAATTGTAGAGATTTCCTACAATTTACTTATTATATACCTACCTATTTATTTAAGGATTTGTTTTCACCTGTCTCTACTATAATGGATACCGGCTGTCATAGAAATCTTTTATAGTGCTTCCCTTGGGAATCGCGTGACATTTTAGCATTTGCACATAGTATTTTGCACAAGACATAACTCAGTTTATTTTTGTGACCGTGTAGTTTATACGTTAGTAAAATAATTTACAACAGCTTAGATATCGTCAGCTGTATGTAGTAAATAAATAGACATGCAATGATATACATTTATAGGTATCGGCTAAGTGGTCATTATTTATGGTCAAATTGCGGCGTTTAATTATTATTTCTTTTATTAGAATTTGTCATATTTCAGCTTCTCAGTGAGTAAAAAGAAATAAGAGAGAATTTCTGAGATTTCAGCTTCTCAGTGAGTAGAACTAAGAGAGGATTTGTAAAATTTCAGCTTCTCAGTGAGAAGAAGTAAAAAAGTTTCAGCTTTCCTGTGGTATGGTATACCCGTCTGGCCGACTATCACTCACATACGGCGTAACACCCGTGAAGTGAATTCGGTCGTATTTCGGGTTTCCAGCCAGAGCTATCATACAGGCCGGCATGGTATGGTGGTGGCAACTGTTTGATTTGGTCACTTATTTGTTGCTGCAGCGACTTGGGCTCTCTTTCGTTTTCTATCGGGCGAGAGGAAGCTATGCTGTGCCACCACAAAAAATAAAAAAAAACCGAATACACCAATTTTCACACAGCATTAGTATCTTGTTCATTGAGATCTATTCTCTCGAGTAGTGTAATGGACACGGCACAAAACGCCTGTAATCGAGGGAAGGCCGCACTCTCTGTGTCAATGTTTGTTCACAGCATTGTGCATAGTGCAGGGGTCACGGAGACCGTAATTCTTCGTCGGCAAGTGGCCTGCGTGTCCGGCTGCGATCCGGAAGCCAGTGCGCAATGCCAACGCGCCTCTGAGACCACACCTCGCCCGCCTCAAGGTCTAAGAAATGGAACGTAAAAATTGATGAGGTCACCCATTAACTATTGTACTAGCAACGTATTATAATTAGGCCCGGTTACTACAATACAGTTCCGCTATTTTAGTTCAGTTGATTATTTATACGACGGAACGTACCTAACGTGTCATAAGTTAATAACTTTTGCCTAATAGCATTATATAAAAGTATTAATAAGAGTAGGGCACAATAGTGCAATAAAAATGTTTAGGGTCTAGTGAGGGCAGCGTAGAGCGACTCTACAATGTAGAGACGCAACCGGCCAATAGAGCGCCGCTAGTTAGTAAAACCGCTGTAGTAGTTATTAAGAAATAAAGATGCGTAAGGTCTCGGACCCCCCATGTCCGAGGAAGCAGAGAAAAAAAAAAAAAAAATTTTGCCTGTAGACATAGATAACATAAAAATAAAGTTTTTCACTTTGTTAAATTGCAATCCTTGATTGAATTGTTAGTTGGATATAATACTATATGTCTAAATACACAGTTGACGTTAAAGGTTTGATATGTTTAACAAAGCTATTTGTTAGTATCGAACGAATCTATAAAATAAATTGCTGGAAAACATCTCGATGAAAGAAAGACCTATAGGTACATACTCAATTACTCATATATACATATATATTAAGTTCTACGTAGTCTTTGTGCACAATAGACTCCTTTGTTAATAGATTACTTACCTATTATAACGAGTTTGTGATATACATAGGTTTCTACCTAAGGGCAAAGCATTATTTTTAAAGTCGACTTATGTAAGTTGCTTGATCGGCGTTGCCGAAACCAGCTAGGAAAATTCGATAAGACGATCTAGCTAATCTTGTCTATGACAATTTTTAAGAGACTTAAGTAATACCTACGTATGTTTTTGATGTGCAGGGACTATTATGATCTGAAGTAGCGCATCCGCAAACAAAGCTACAAGTAGTTAAGAATATATCTCGAAACTTTGCTTCTTCAGGCGAAACCTGTGAAATCACACCGTCGAGGCAGTCGAGAAAACTATAAGTACTTAAATGCACATATCTACATTTATGATCTTTTAGGTCTGCTCTTAAAACAATAAATAAGAAACTAAAAGTGAAAGCTCTTAAGTTCAAGGGCAAAGTTGCTGTGTTTTTCTTATTTTAATTTCGATCTCATGTTTTCTTTGTGTGGGAAAAATGAGAACGAAAAACTTAATTATTTTTGTCTACTTATGTATCTTCCATGTCATACTCGTCTATCACGGTATAAGTAGATATTGAATTTTTTTTTTTTCAGCTTAAACATAACATCAACACATATTAGGAAATAACAATAGTCTATTTAAGATACGAATATATTGTTTATCAACAATTGTACCGAACAATTTTTAAATGTAATTTCATAGGTAAGTAATCCATTCAATGTAAATTAACTATTATTTTGAGCTGTTTATCCATCCTTGATAAAAATAAGTTACTTAGTAAGTCGACAAGCGACGCAAATCGAATGTAATTCATGCGTTTGATCGACACGTCGATCGTAGCAATGCGGAATTTAAACCAGGAAAAAGTTAAGTGAGAGAATGACAAAAGATGCACTTTTGCAAGATGTGCTTCGTCGCATTGTGCGTTCCCTGTTAAGGCTGCGAGGTCAACGACCGGCGCTGGCGCATAGTGCCGAAAGGTCCTCGATGTCGCCCTATGCTGAGCTATCTGTAGAAAGCTTATTGTGTGTAAACCGAGCTTACTTAGAATATACGTGAGGGTAATCTGTAACGACATTTAAAAGGGAAGGCGCCCGGACTTCGAATTGCTGGAAAATACGTAACAGATCTGTTTACGATCCAAGTGAGAGTATATTTTGGCACGAAGTTCTGATGAATAATGCTATTAAAATATCAATTCATGGTAAGCACATTTTCAAATTAGATTTTAGCGCAACACTAGGTGTAAAGCCTTATGTTTTAAAAATTATGCTTCTCCTAATTAAAGTTATTTTTGTAATGCTAATTTAGGTACATAATTTTACTAATTATTGCAATTAAAAAAACAGTTCATATTTTAGAATAACTTGTTAGTTTCAACTCAGAAGTCAATTGATTTCCAGTAATTTAGTTTATTTTTAAATATTTAAGTAGGTAGCGCTGACCCCAACTCGCAGAGTTTAAGGTGTAGCGCGCAGACCCCACAAAAACCAATTCACTTTCGCTTTGAAAATAATCAGAAGATTATGTCTCTCGGGGTTAGTTACATAAATCATAGTAAATATCAATGCAAATTTAACTTTGGAAAGTTTAAGACAAATGTTAGGCATATCCAATACTAATCTATATTTTTAGTATGATGTAGGTACCTATTAAGGTAGGTACTTAATTAACTGCATGCATTTTATTTAATATTGCAAAATTAAATAAAACATGATCCATGTAAACCAAAATTAGGTTAAATGGTATCAATTCACGCAAATAATTTCTTTTTAAATATATGAATAATTGTTTGATTGCACATTGGCTATTCATTCCTATTCAAAATTACTCTTTCCGAGTGGTCTTCATTTTCTAGTTGGAGCATATACTTAGTTCGAATATCAAGATGTTCATAACGTTATTTTCTTTAGGCTATTTCGTTTCCGGTTTATAAGTTTTTACATATCATCAGAAAACGGAAACTTTAAAAACATTCGAAATGTGTAGGTATATAGCACTTTTCACATAATTATGTGACTTTTGATTTAATTTGGCACTTACGATTTTATTCTAAACTAGCTGCTGCTCGCGGCTCTGCCCGCGTGATATTCGTATAAAACATAGCCTATGTGTTAATCTGATGTACAAACTATATTCCTGTAATGTTTCATTGAAATCCGTTCAGTAGTTTTTGCGTGAAAGTGGAACAAACATCCATCCATCTATCCAAACAAACTTTCGCGTTTATAATATTAGTAGGATTTAATAATTGAAGTCCAAAACAGTAATATAATTGAAATATTTTGACAGACATTTTCAAACTAAGCCCAAAATGAAAGGTTTGTGATTTGATTTCGCGAAAATGATTTCTGTAACGTAGAATGATTGAAACTCTAAAATCTATGCGTCTCGACCATCGTTTTTTATTTTTTTGTGTAGGCAGCTAGGCTGTGTAAAAATATTTAAATATTAGCACACTGTATGGCTCATTTCTGTGCCTCGTAGTTCAAATAAAAATAACATTATTCTGGTGCCTATTTCCATATATAAAAACCTTCAAGTACGATCGCAAACCGTGGGCACCGTGACTAACGAAATAGTCACAGACCTACTCACGAAGTGTCTGTCACACAAACTCATTCGGTATTTATTTACTGCTATTTATTACCTTTGTTTCTATTGAAACTTGACAGCTCAATACAAATATGCTTTTTATTACTATTGTTTTCATTGATGTTAGTCGAACAGTATATGAAAGAAAGACTAAATTTCAATATTGAAACTTTTTTCGCCATTTGATTTAAATTAAAGCAAGCAGAGTTAACCTGGTTGATTGTTGATGTTCATTTCATTGCCATTTAATTTAAATTAAAGCAAGCAGAGTTAACTTGGCTGGATTGTAGATGCTCTTTAATACTATTGTTTTTATCGATGTTAGTCAATCAGTCTGTGCAAGAAAGACTAAATACACTTTTCAATATTGAAACATTTTTCGCTATTTCATTCAAATTAAAGCATGGACTATGCTTTAAATTGTAGATGTTCAATTCCAATTAATGTGTAGAATAGTTGAGTCAAAGTAGGTAAACATTGATCAATAAAAACCCCGCAACGTGTGAATAGCGCGATCATGACAACGACAACAGATCGGCCGATGACGTGAACGTGGCGAAAGAGATGATGATGATGTCGTAAGGCTGTTAATGAAGTGTTGGTTAATGAATAAGGCTGTACTCACGCGCGCGGGCAGAGGCAGGGCCGCCATGTTGCGGTGTCGGCGAGTGGTAGTCGAGTGGCGGTTGGTGGTTGCGTTTGCGCACGTAGCTTGCGATCATTCATGTATGAAGACTAGAAGAGACAGTTTTTGTTTACTGTCCGAGGATTCAAAGGGCAGGCAGACCGGTACTAAACAGTGATTGCAGGTGCATTGTTTAGCACCGATCAAGGTGCATTGTGTTGTGGCGCTCTTATTCTGAAAGACATATAGCAAAATATACATATAAAACCTTATCTCTTTATTAGTCTAGATCTAAGATAATACTAATACTGTACGGTAGGGCAAACCTTGGTAAATCCGTGATATGAAGTATTTCGGTGATAGTTGTTTATGGTCATATAGCGGAGTTACCCGATATCTTTAGGGCTCAGAATAATTTCCAGTAGGTGGCGGCACTGTGGTTGAACATGCTAACGTACCACAAGTATCCGAAAGCATCCGTCAAAATTAAGAAAAAGAACTTATGTCAAGTCAACAGGTGAAAGCGTCTTATGGTTAGTTTGCCGGTGAAAGGTCTAAAGAAAATTGATATTGTCCTAAACTAAATGAAAATATGGCTAAAACTAAGAAAAACCTCGTTAAGGTAAGAGTTTTTAAACCCATTAATGACATTCGTATAAGTAAATGTAGCATTTTTCTATTTTTAAATCCTTAGTTTCGGCAGTTGATTTCTTAACTTTTTTCGATGTTGTGTATTGTTTCATATCACATAATAACCAAGTTCACTACTTAATCTCAATACACATAATGTTCAAACTATGTTGTTTAAATGTTTTTAATAGCAAATCTCACAATAAACTTGTATTTTTTATAGGCTACTCCTACGAAAAAACGCCCGAAGGAAGCAAAGTACAATGCATCTAGTATTAGAGCTTCCGTAACAGACATAAAAAATGGAAGCACAAAGGTGATTATGAGCTTGATGTCAAGAAAAAAAATGGTGCAGAATGGATTGAATGCCAATTTTGTAAAACCTGGTACCATATGAAATGCCAAACTATCCTAAATCCATTTTTCCTTTGTTCTGAATGTCAGTTGTCTGACTAAGTTAGTTAAAAAATTAAGTAAATTTTGATTCTTAAGCAATTCATGTGATAACAAAGTTCCTAAAGTAATGAATAAGTAACCCAAAGATGATTGTGCCAATAAATATGTTAAACTATTAATAAATATAAAAAAAATCTAGTGTTGATTATTAAATTGTGTTTTATTTCTGATTTAAAATTGTATCACAGCTTAACCTGACTGTATCACTAAATAACCAAGCACATGTCACATAATAACCTGAATATCACCAAATTACCTACTTTTCATATGTGTTAATAAAAATGTCATTATATTAATTTGGTAAATCATCAATATAATCATAAGTTCAGAAATGGTAGACAATTTCATGACCTTTTAATAAGTAATACTTCAAAAATAATTGAATTGTTAGATAATTTTATATTGTAAAAAAACCTAACTATCACCGATTAACCAAGGTTTGCCCTACGTGCATTTAGAGAAATAATAATTGGTAGAAAAAGTCACTGTTGTAAAAGAAGAGTTTATTGAGGTAGGAAACACTATGGTATTTAAGTATATAAAATGGTAATGGTAAATAGTAAATTAATGGTGTGAGTTTGGAGATATCTGTGGTGTGAGTGTATGTACGCGCGATTGGTAGGGCGAACGTAATAGCACTAACTTGTAATATTAACTAACATGGAATCGCGTGACAGTTTCGCTGACGCGCGACCCAAAAGTTTATTGTATGTTCGAAGATCGTACAAATACAATAAACATTTCAAAAGGGTGCATGCTACTATTTTAAACTGTAGGTATACTTTTATATGATGGAATGGATTTTATAAGAATGGTATGGTAGTGTGAATAAAATTTATGTTTGCGACGAATAGCAGGTTAACTTTATGGTGTTAATGGCGTCTAGAAGAACTAATCAAATAATTATTCTTAATCTCTTGTTTATTGAAATCACATTGAAATTTACATGTTATAGAAAATTTATTTATTTTATTGAAAGGGCGGGCTGTTTAATAATTCTCTTAGTTGTTTTAAGACAAAATTAGCAGTTTTGAGATAATAGTATACCTAAATTTGAGATGCCTTAAGTATTTTTTTTTGATTATGTGTTATGTGTCATAGATAATATTGTGTTAACAAATGCATTCATCCATTTTTGTTTTTTAAAATTTTCGATAGAGATTGCATATCTATGAGACGAACTATGAGCGACACTACAGGAGCTCTTAAGCTTCCATGCTTTAAATAAAATCGTTAATCTGTTGTACAAAGCCACTTCCAGCGTCTGTGAGTCTGCGCGTGCGTCCTTGCTAGCGAATGCAACTGCTCCGTGCTTTGTCCCACAAACTGATAAGCTTCTTAGTTGTGCGTGTAATTAGTCCCATTTGGGCTGGCCCATTCCGCTTATGACTGACACTTTTTGGCGTCTGTCCACATCCAAATGAGTCTGGACTTGTTTGACCACTTTGATACCTTATTAGGTATTATGGTAATTTTGGTGTGATTATGCAAAGTATATCCGTTATGAATGTCCAGTTCAATATAGCCCTTTACTTACTCACTTAGCATACGTAGCCTGAGAAAAACTTACTATTAATAGCATTTGTTAGTAGGAATGTTGTTACTGCTTAGACGATCAACACTTTGGTTCAATGGTAGTGAACGCTGTGGTCGCGGATTCGATCCCCGCAAAGTACAAAATGCGTGCATGAACTACCACATTTGTCTGTTTTGGTCTAGGTGATTGCTATGTATCAGTAATACAATACTAATTGACGATAAATTTTTTTTTTATAGTAGCACGGCATAATGGCCACTCTACGCCTGATGGAAAGCGAGAGAGAAGCCCAAGTCGCCGCGACAACGGACAAGTCACCATACCAGTCACCTGTCAGTTGCCACCGCCATGCCGGCCCATAAGATGCTTCTTCAAGCCCCGTTTAAAGGATCCTATATCGAAAGAAGGAGGAAACACACGTGCTGGCAATGAATTCCACATTTTAACAACACGGCAAAGGTAGGAATTGCCGAACTTTTATATTATATTTGTTCAGGTAGGATTTCAATTCGCAATCTCCAAACTAGAAAGCCACTAGCAGGAGCACCTATAATGTCATACCGGAACAAAAGATATGAGCAGTCCATTACATCAACGGTTCATAGACCATTTACATAATATTGTTTAGCATTGTAACTTACGCAGATGACAATGAAATCTGTAAGGTATTGACGTGGCCGATAAGATCTTAATGTCCAGCTTTTTGAGTCGTGGTTGGTATAGTACAATGACATACTTTGTATGTTGAGGTCTCGGGGCAATTTCCGCATTTAGGCTTCTGAGTCGTTGACTAAAGCGAGCTTTTTAACGTTAGACAGTTGTAATTAGATAGGAATATTTTTTTTGTTCTTGGCTAGAGGACGTTGATTTGAGAATTGAGCGCGGTAGCTCTCGCTGTGCGATTGAGTTTCTTTATCAAAACATCCTTAAGGACCTGTATTCTAAATTAAAAACTTTCGCTCTTGTCGGTGGAGTAATTTCCACTACTACCTTGACTTCAACTTCAACTCCCTAACCGTCATGACATTAACTTTCTCCTTCAACTTCTGGGTAAATATTCACCCTGGCCTTCCTCTTTCTCTCCTGGGCTTCTATTTTGCCTTCTAGTTTAGTTTTCATTAGTGTCATAACGTACAAAGTTCCTTCTTCTTTTCTTCGCTTGCACCAAGCATCTCTTTTACTTTACCATCTCTAATACCGTTAGGAACCCGCTCATTCATATAAATTTGGATATATAGGTAATGTCCGATCTATCCTGAGTAAATTCAACTTGTGGGGTTTCATCTAATGGAGCCAAAAACATAAAACGGAACCATTTTTTAAATGACGATTTCTTGTCTTGCCGATCTACCTACCATTTATGGAGTGATTTTATCAAGTCGACCAAATTATTGCATCTACCAATTAACTGGAACTGTGTCTCTATCGTTCTGTCTACGTGTGAATTCTGGTCTTTAAATTTAGGTACGAAGTATTTCATGTTACCTACATGTATGTAAATATAAAAACAGTTTACAGAATCTTAAAAATTGACTGCTTTCAAAATCATAAAATAAATCTTCATTAGACTTTTTAATTTCGGAAGATAGAGTCTCACAAATAGGTACGGTTCATATACACATTGTAAATATCATCATGGCTTGGTACAATCACATTCTTGATAAATACTCTGAGCTTATACTATGGCATAGGATTATAATAATCGATTAATTAGGACCGCAAGCCCAAATTGCCATACAAAACATTTGTTCAGTAACATTCACAGTTTTGGGCAGATGAAAAAGATAGTATTTTGATAAAATCGATTTAGCAAATTGCATAATAATTTTAAATTAAAGATAACATTTTAAACATAATTAAAAAAAGCCGCCTAGTACATTTATAATGAACTTCGTGCTAACATAACGACGCGTATACAAAGCTTGCTTTCTCGTAGCAAGAATATCTCAGCGTTGTCGATTTATAAACCAACCAGTAGGTGGCGCTACATGCAGATAAATCCACGAAGCAAATTGCTTCGTGGATAAATCCAACAATGCATAAATGTCACGCTCAACATAGGGAGAATTTACTCAAGGAAAAAAGATTTCATAAAATTAGGACTAATGTAGAGTCAAGCAGAAGCTTGACAGAGCTAGAAAGCTCTACACGCCATGACTTTCCGAACTCTCCACCTTGTAGCGATATACCATACATAAATTATAATCCATTCCATGATTGACTGGCTCATTTGGTAGTGACTCCTAGTCCCCTGCCTGGGTGTTTTTATTTGTACCTACCTACCTAAGTATAATATTTGTTCGTTGTTGCTCCCACACCACTACTGCTCATGCATTACTTTGAGTGGGAGCAATATATACCTGTAAGATGCTGTCTGATATTTATTTATCTATAAATAATTTAAATTTTTCACTGAGTAATTATGTTACTTCGGGACAGCACCTTATGAAACCGACATTTTTCATATTTGCAATAAAATAAGTATTTATTAATTTTTGTTAGTGTAAATATCACAGTGTACCTATTACTTTACAGATGCCGGCAAATTGGGTATCGCTCACATAGCAAATAAGATATTAAGTAGAGATATATTCCTGATAGTCGTAAATTTTGACAAATGAATAAAAGTTGGTTATAAAATATTATACTTATGACGAACCGTTCAGTTCCGAATTCATGAAATGAGTAAAAACAGTTTTCGATGAATGCACGTTTCTTGTTGTTTAAAATGTTTTCAGATTATTGTGGATTCGACAACATAATCTCTTTGTGAGATATTATGTAACTTTTCTATTTACCACCAGTTTCAACGCTTATCTTAGGTACCTTACTAATTAGCTCACAAATACAAAGTTTGAATTCGACTTGTTGACCAAAAGGAGTATTCGATGCCGTCATCACTTAACGAGTGCGTACAGTGACTAGCAAAAGTACATTATGCAGTCGAAACTTAGGTACCTATATTAAGGTCTATTTTTGAACAGATCAACAATTTTGTTATTGTGTAAAAGCGACACGATTACACCAATCAAGTAGTTAACATACAGAAACAGCGGTCTCACGATTTTCCTGTAGCTACCTAACCTAATGAAATAAACATTCTATGAACAAAATTTACTACGAATGACTTTGTGTTTTTCAGTACAAACTTGGCCTTAATTATAAATATTATGCAGTCGGTTAAGAGCGTATTTAAGTTATGTAAAATAGCATATAATGCCTACGGGATGACAAAAGACTGTGCTTAATTAGTATATTTTAAGTATTTCGTGTACAAGTGAATGTTTTCGTTCCACCATATTTTTAGTAGTTATTTGTAAACCATGCGCATGTAACGACTTAATCAATGCGAATCTTTTAGATATCTTTTTAAACTCAATAAGTATTAATTTAAAACTTAGAATGAAATTTTACCCCCCTTCTATTTTATCAATATTTTTTTTGGGTGGGGCATTCGTTAGTGGCTTCTGCTTTTTGAATCAAGAACCGTGTTTTCGATTCCGAACCAACAACATGCAACACTCATGTGATGAAAATTTGTGTTTGTTTTATGTCTGCTTTGAAACTCAGCGATTTGTATGTAAGTGTGTGCTGTCTGATATGTATTTTGAAGGTAGGTAATAGGAATTTATTACCTTTAAAATATACTCCACTATTTCGTAATAAGTGGATTATTCCATTCCTCAATTATGTAGTATGTATATCAATATAATGTTGAGTATTATCCATTACTGTTCTATATTGAGTGATCACGGGATAGGGGACACATCAATTAGTAACTCTAAGCTCGTAATAATTAATACTACAAACAGCAGTAAGTAGATGCGGTGCATATTTTCTCTCAAAACTAGATCTTACTACATTGACTTAAGATCGATTTATTGTCGTTCACAATATTCCTTTATACTGAACGCCGGTAATGTTAAAGCAAAATAAAAATGTTTTTTAAACAACAAAAAAGTTATTATGGTCCAAAGAGTTATTCAGCGGATCTCCCGGGTGCTATTCATTTGTGGGATAAAATTCTAGCAAATATTGGTCATTCTCGGTCCAACGATATTAAAAAAAACCTTACTCAATGCTCTGTCGATGCATCTTTGCAATCAAATAACCAATCCACTTTAACATATGAAAAAGTGTTATTGCTACACACGAGGTCATCAAAATTTTTGTCTCGTACCATTTGATATTTTAGGATTACAGTAGGCAGAGCTTTGGTAGGTAAATAGCTACTATTGTAACGTATGTATCCTCGCTTATACAAAGTTTTCTTGCCAAACATTTAGTATTATTCTCCATTCAAATAAAACATTTTAGGAAGTCTATCTTCAAGTTTAATCAATCTTATAAATATGTGGATTTTATATGATTACCTAGATATGTGGCTATGAACTATTCTAACGACATAATTACATATGTGTTTCGAAAGTACATGTGATAATTTGTGGTTACTAGTGCCAAGAATAATCTCGTTGTCTTTGTAACTATGATATGAAATTAGTCTACCTATCCTTATCAGTATGATAAAGTTGCGCTTGTTGTGGTCGCATGTGTTATGTGTTTATTATAGGTAGAAAATAGCTGAGACTAAAATTTATAGATGTGTAAGGCTAATTTTTTTTTTCATCTTTATCAGGTCATCTACATAATATAATGTGCTTAATGTTTCATCCAGATTCGTGCCACACTAAAGGTTAAGTAAAATAAATAAACGATCCAGGCGTTGAAATGTAGTCTGGTTATAATTGTATAAACCTTGAATAGTTGTACTATTTTTAATTAAAACATTACGAGTTCAGAGAACCTGTACGCTAGTAAATTGTTAATTAGTAGTGTGAGAAATGAACAAAGCAAAGGGAAACCGGTCAAATAACGACATATTTGTACAGTCCTCAACAAAATAGTCTACCTATTCGATTTTAACTCAATGCAATAAGATATAGGTAGGCATGTATGTAATGTATACTGCTATTAGCTTTTGCAGTTGACCGTACCTGACAGTTTCAAAAGTGATACGATTGTTATGTCGTTTTACCGTGCGTTTTACATACTATGTAAAGTTAACAAGGAGCAGGTATCTACATTTGACAAGTGACGTGTTTATAAATTTAAATCCAAGGTCTGTTCAGGTCAAGCTGAGATAAAAACAATTACTTAAAAACAAAGCAAAGTTTAGTTCTTGCACGCAAAGATAAGTAATGTACTATCGTAAGGAATAATATGTAATATGATACAACTAGTTGTTGGCCACTTGCTGTACTTCTTCGTATAATTTCACCAAAATATGGCACAAAATTCTACAGAAATGTGTTGTTAAAGGTAAACAGGAAATATGAAGCTGGGTTAAGTTTCAGTTATGAGAAATTCAATTACACAAAGTTATATAATATAAAAAATTTATTCATTCAAATAATTATATTTACACTTTATAGCACTATACTTATCGATCATTTCATCCCTTTATATTACACTCCTCGCTTTGCATACGTCATACTCTCAAATATACTCAAATGGAATATGGCAGGCCCTCCTAACGACTAGAAGCGGCAATTGCGGTAGACATATCACAAAGAATATTGCGAAAGGGCTAAAGAGTATGCAGGCCCCGAGCCACGCCATCAGGAACCACGTGGGCATGAAGGCAACTTGTTCTAACATCATAGTTACTCGATATTCGGCACGGTTGCACGCGTTACCAAACAGTTCATTATATCGCAATCTGTCACAGGCAAATACTAAAACTGTCCGATTAGTGGTCGTGTCGTCTCGACCGATCCCTGCTTTCGGTATCCGTACGACTAGGAACGCCACCTGGAACAAACAAAAAGTGTCTTAATTTAACTTTCATCGTTAGCCGGTTTATCGTTGTGTTTTTACGACAGACGGGACCGGATTATTGTCGGTGACATGGGTAAGCTACGGTGACTAAAATACTTCTATGTGTCTATTGGTTAAAATTCAAATTTGTTTCGTCTTCTAATGTAGAGTCTAAATACATAAAATAATCCGATCTTAGCTGTGTGATCTTATCTTGGTAGAACCAGAAAAAGTATTCCATACACATAATTGATCTTAGGGATCAAACTACTGACAGGTTGCATGATACAGTTAAGGCACAGTACAAAAGTGATTTCAATATAATGGTAAGAACAAGGGATTGTGTCGTTGACTGTCCATCGTCTATGGCTCAATCAATAACAAAATGAATAGAAGTTTCCCTTTAAATATACCTAACAAAATATAAATATGTAACAAAATACGCTAGTACTAGGAAACCACATTTTTTATGTTTTATCTTAAAATGACTCGACCAGCTTATCAACTATGTGTCATTATTATTATTGCTTATTTAAAACGATAACCTTTTCACAGTTTTATCAGTATTTAATAAGTAATAATAATTGGAGGTACATACTGACAAATTACGCACTTCATAATTTAATGTGTTTTTCCCAGATATTATTACCAACTGACTAAAGTAATAGAGATGTTCCGTATTTACGACATTGCCTTATAAGAATTAAAACTCTTTTTCATAGGTATATCTGTTGCCTGGACGATCCTAGAAAAAATACAGGACGGAACCCCACGTTCCAAGTTAGATAGAAGAATTAAACACTGAGATTGTTAAAATTGTGTGCTACTATACAAACATGTATATATCGCACACTGATAACGAAACCGTCACTTTACAAGAAAGTAGATATTTCAGGAAGAGCAGTAAAAGTTCTAATATTTAAAAACGTTGACCAAATAGGTATTTTTTAAAGAAAATATTTATTTTAAATTAATGATGATACAAGCTGGTACCTTTGTTACGGGAATGCAATTATCCTTAATATTCAATTCTGCGAGTATAATTTTAGTAAATTTACGTTTCAAATAAAACACTAAACAACAACAACAGTAGTACATAAATATTTATGTTTTAAGTGTTAATTATGTAGCACTAAGCAATTTTTATCACACATCGCTTTGAGTGTTATCAACAGTTTTTTTTGCAATAATGGGCTAATTCAAATCATGATAAAGTAACTGCCGATTTTATTTATACGTAAGCTAAAGCTAAGCTTTGTCAACACTTTATTCTAGAAAACCCTAAGTGTATAACGAGTATAGAGTAAGTAGTACGTCACTGCTACAATAAAATTTTGAATTCATGTGATATTTTCTACTCCTTGCGGATATTTCTGGTATTATGACGCACGTTTTATCTTAAACTCAATGATATTAAAGAAGATTATCGCCATAGTATGCATTCTTAATTTCATAAAGTTTATCGCATTTAATATTATTTTATAATAATTTATCTTAATACATACGAGTAATACGTATACGATTAAGTATCTAATATGACGGCTTGTGCCTTAAAGATTAGATATTGAGGATTTGAGCTACTTTCAACCGCTCTGGCAATTATAGACAACAACACTTACAAAAGATATACCTACCTATATGAAAACAATTTATTTTCTATTTATCTTTTTACATATCTACATGTGATACCACGTGTCGTAACTAATAAAATTCCAATTTAATGTGGACGTAATATAAAACAGCGCAGAATATTATGCAACATTCATTGTTCTAAAAATACGAAATAGAAATGGCTGCCATACATTTTTGGCATGAAGTTTTCAGACAGTGAATTCATGACATGAACGAATGGAGTGGAATTGAGCCAATATAGCATGAAGAAATTCCATCTGAGATAGAAACCCACATGTAATTTCTTTCGTCATGTTTGTACCTAGCTACCATGTTTAAATCTTCCTTTTTAATACTTGTTTATTCTTGAAAACATTGTAATACTCGTATACATGCTGGATATTTTTACTAAGCCTATAAATACGCGAACAAATTAAGCAGATTTTCATTTATCGATAAGTTCCTATTTAAAGTCATTACAAACTTGGTCGATGACCATGAATTGTAGCTTTTTACTCTGTATGTTGACACACTTATTTCACGACACGTTTCTAGTAATTTAAACAATACTAATTTTGTAAGTTTTTGTTTGCAATAGGTATAATGCAAGTTGCAGGTAATGAAATTATAACTGATTTACTTAAAAATGAGCATATTTTCTGTGACTACTTTTTTTCAGTACCTACACTGATGTTTTAAATAGGTTTTTAATAAGCTTAGTAAATACAGCTGACAAGTAATGCGATTATTATATAACCTTTATTTCCAAGTTCTGAAAATTCTAAATGGTTACCTATTTACTTCTTAAATCAATTCCAATTTAAGCACATTGTATAGATACAAGCGTCATGGATTTACAACTCGTCCTATATGCTACTTGAAGGCTTGTCCAAAAAGTTTACCAAACTCGAGATTGGAAAACTTTTTGTGACACACAACATGCACACAATGCCCGAACATGTCTTATTCATCAGCCGAGTTGATTAATCTAAATCTCAAATTAGACATACCTACTCGTATTATAGATAGATACATTGTTAATTGTAGTATAATAATTATTATTATGGATGTAGCACGTGTAGATTTAAGGGGTGATGTCTGTCTGAATGTTACATGTTACAAATTTTAGTTGTAACGCTCAGCTTCCTTTCTTTGGAACTGTATTGTATATTTTACTAACCATGTAGCTTAACGGAAATAGATTATAATCTCATATCTAGCAACGGGCATCCATCAACTTTATGACCTTTGAAATTTATTAACCTTCATTGACACATACGTAATGTCTTGATGGCCTTTGACTTAGAGGCTACTAATTATAACAAAAATCTATAATTTTGTGTTACCGTTGTGAAAAAGAATAAAATAAATATTTAGCTTAATGTTGTAACTAAATACATAACTGCCTGTAATATTAATGACGGTGTTTTAATGGTTTGTAAACAACTGCAGTAAAGAGTCGAATTTTCAGTCTACATTGATATTCATCTAGACTTGACGTGATTTTTGTTTGTACGTATAGGTATTATTATATAAAAATATCAAACTTCAATTTATATATTTCATTCCACCATACAGGAACGTTGCCATTTTTCAATCAATTGAATGACTATTAATATGAAGGATATACGTAGGTATATTAAAGTTACTAAATTTAGATTAATGTGTAACACCATGTGTAGGTATTTAATGACAAGGTAGGTGTTAATTGATTAAATTTTAAATACAAATACATTAAACACAGGCAGACCTTATCTTTGTATAATAATAGGTACTTAGGTACACTTAATAATAAGATTTAGATTTCAGAAACCAATTGATGATTACAAATCTACATCCGCAGATATCAACAATCCGCAATTAGATATGTACCTTGTTATCTAATCGAAGAAATTGCATACCTAATACTACTAACATAATAAAATATCAACCACACCTACTTACTCGGCATATTGCCAAAATACGTTTTTAAAAGACCTAAAGACGTGCCATAATTAATTTATTTCTGTTGGTATAATTAATAACAACTGCGCCATAAATTTTACACTACCAATTTAATCACTATATCCACCTCGAAGAAATCAATTTAGAAAAGTTTGTTTTACTAAATGGACCCGATCAAGAATAGAACCGTATCACGCTTTGTGCTAAAACGAAGTCGAAATCGTTAGTCAGATTCAATATAAATGTTAGTCGTTACTTATTTTATATCTACGAGACCCAATGCTATCTGGATTAAATAATGCAGTTCTTAATTTATAAATATACTAATAGGGCTTACGTGACAAAATGTAGCTAAGCATGTAGATATGGACGGCAAGATAAAACGATAAAGTTTGTAGAAATTTCGATAACTAATTTATGATTTCGATAAAAACAAAACAAGTTTATGGCTGTTAGGTACAAATTAATGCCATTTTATTTATATTACTGTCTGTATATTCGCGATCAATCACCGGGGCTCACATTATGATTATAATTATCTTTACTACAATAAGAAGTTAGTGACGGCAACTGGGGGCATTTCCCATAACATGCCTAGATTTGGATATTAATAAATTATCAAATAAATAAAAAAAAACATTCATCAAGAACGAAAAAATAAAACAAGCTTTATACGCAATGAAAACAAAACGCGAAATGAAAACAAAAATACCAACAAACATAACAAAGCAATATTACAATTACATGACAAAATGTATTATTACCTTAGACATACGACTTACGCACATGTGTGTGTTACACAAGTTACGGTAAGCAGAACAAAAAAAGTAAATTGATTTTACCTTGGAATTAAAATCTGAGCAAAAGCCGTATCTTACGACAGTAAGAAAATATCTAATTTATGGAATAGCTTACCTTGTGTTGCACATTGAACGTAATCTATTAAGTTAAATGTTTTATTTACTGAATAAATATTTATAGGTACTAGTACATGCTTAATGTAGTATTTGTATTGTTGAAGCAAATGAACACGTTTAAGCATGACCACTATGCATTTCGTAATGGACTATGCATGCTTATAATGTGGTTGTATGTGGTAAATGACGCAGCTATGTATATTCATCAGAAACTGGTTTTATTGACATTGACTCCGATGTATCGCGTAAATCCTTACCTTACCTACCTATGCATCTGCTTTGTTTAACAATATTTATTTCATATTTTGAAGAATCGTAATAGATTTGTCAAGTATACCATTGTAGACTTTTAGAATTAGTACACCTAATGATAATGTCACGATTTGTTTTGATCTACCTATTTAACTAAAGCCCATATTCAAAACATTGGCAACAGTTACAAACATCGGACACCACGTGACCAAATCAAGGATCAATCGTAAACAACGTTTACTAACCAAAGCAGGCCGGTGTTGTGAGGTCGTTATCCTGGTACCAAGTGGCGCGCGTGGTCCATATTAAATATCACTGTCACTTTTAACTCGGAGCACAATAGCCTGGTATATTGGAGTGTGGTCCAACCACGGACTGTTTTGCGAGAGCGCAGCGCGGAGCGGCGCGGGCGCACGCAACCTGGGTTTCGACACCAGCGAGCAGTCAGTTCGTCTCCCTCACTCGTGCGCCCGCGACCGAAGCCACGCGAGACAACCGCTCCAGCTAGCCCGCTATACCGTCATGCAGTCGACCTTCTGCATCTACCATTATTGCTAATAAGCCTTTTGCAATCGTTTGGTATTCCCTCCTTGTGCCACTTAAGTATGAATATTTTGAACTTATTTAGGTTGCTCGATTCCATAGATCATGGCAGTAAATAAGCCTATTGAGAGCGAGATAACTTAAGCCGCCAATATATCGTAGCTACCTGAGATTTTTTACCACCAGTATTTGACATAAACCTACGTCATTGTTGTTTACTTTTCCAATTGTTGGTGTTTTATGCGATTATCTGAGTAGTCTAGCGGTAGTAAATGTTGTAGAAAACATGAGGCCTCATGTTCAAATGTTGGGTCAAAAAATTGGAACTATGTATGTACTTAACAACGAATAAGTACATAGTAGTTTAGTATTGTGATGTTAGTGGTGATTTGTGCCCGAACCGAATATCTGAAATTACGTTAAGCGGTTGGCCTTGAGTCTGATCTCTCTCCCATTGTGACAAAATGTGATTTCTGTTATAAGAAGGAAGCACTACTCTCATAATCCCTGTGCAGAACAACCAATGGTGCACTCTCCACATGACTCCTAAAAGTTTTTGATTGAATTGAAATGAAGATTCTTGTAGTTTGGTTACGAGATCTTCATTCTATTATTATGCGTATATAAGACACACCAAGATCTACTTTTACGCAGTATAACAAAAAAAGCTTAGCGGAGATACAAAGTTAAAAGTGTTTAACTTCAAGTAGAGCTCACTATTAAGACGAAAACTTAAAATAATCCCCAAAATAATGTACCTACCTTTCTACAGATCTGCCACCTCGAAAAAGGTCGTAGATTCAATTAAGGTTACTACATAGTATAATTTACAAGAAGTTTTAATTTCAACTAACAACTTTTAAAATCGAAAGCTATTTCTGTCCTCTGCCACACTTGACGATTCATGACCTTAGATTAAATAATCTCTACGACCATAAGTTAAAAGGTTATTAAAACTGAATCCTACCCAGATAATATTGTAAATTACCTTGTTATGATCTATTTACAACTTTTAAGCGTAGATATAGGATATTTACAAACATTTACAATCTACAATTCTTCTCATGTTACTAGGAACCTCGTGTAATATTGTTAAAGTATTTTAAAGCCGGACTGTATTTTACTCGTAGTGTAGGCTAGTTTAACCAATTAATTGACCAATGTAGAATTGGTTATACGCACTTTGATCTAGTTTGGCTGCCTTATCGACCTATATATACGATGCAGATGTGAAACAGTGTAGCTATTTAGGAATTACTTGATGATTAGACCTTTATTCAGGGGACGTCCTTACTTGAAGCACGAGTAAAGGTTTCGGAAAGAACCACAAACAATATTATGTCCCAACTCCACAATAACACACAGTGCTTATCACATGAAATTTTATCTTTCTTCGTATTCGAACCCATAACCCCTGTCTCATAAGGATCACTACCAAACAACCCAACTCAACAGGCAATCAAACTCTTCCGGAAAGGATGACGTTTGTTTAGGCAGGTACCAATTTTGTTGTTATAGTACCTCATTCAATGGCGAAGGCTTCTCTTCGAAAATTCAATATAAATATTTAAAATTGTCCATGTTATAAAAAGAGGGTTATAATGAAAAAAGGTATTATTGATAGGTTGAGGGTGCACGATAAATCCGTTAAGTATGACTAACGGGATACTATGCGGGCTTAAATATAGAGAAATTGTTCTTGATGAACATGCCGCGACAATACTTTTAATTTTATGTGCCCACTAATTATATTAACGAAGATCAAAAAAAATCAATTAATGTACATATATGAGGGTTGTTATTGTAGCATTCTTAATTTGATGTTTTTTAGAAAATGACCACAATCAACACTAAGACGTGATTGCTCACCGATAAAATGTAGCATAAGAAGAAACAATACTACTTAGCCATGTTTAAGGACTTGGGGAACTGAAAGCAGAAATCCAAAACGATCATGATATTATAGTCCAGTTTATCACACAAACGTTCTCAAGTACTCAATTGCTGTACAATCAAGTTTCAATTTACAGATATCAGGTGTTACACAAACGTGAACAATATACTCGTAGTAGAGATAATGACGATCATTTATTTGTATTTGTAAAATGGCGTTCAAATCATATATCGTTTAAATTTCAAGTGACATTTTATACTCACATCATCCACAGGTATTCTTCGTTCTTGCTAGTTTGCCGCTGTAGAGATCCGGTGGGTCCTGAAAAAAAAATTTAAATTTGTACGATACTTTACGACGACTTAGAACTTATACTTTAACTTTGAAAAAATAAATAACCCAAGACACGCTGCGCTGGCCCACACATCGCTATCTAGCCATAAACTAAGCCAAAGCTGATAATAACAACTTATACACTTAGAACCCAGACCAATACAAACAGATATGTTCAAAAGTTTAGTTCAATTTAACCGTAGTTTAAACCTAATTGAACACAATTAAATCCACTAAGAAATAGTATTGCACTTTAAGTAGGTAAATAAAATTCCGCGTTAGTTAATCCCCCCAAAACAATAGGTATTCATGTAAAATGTAGGTAGCGAAACAAAATTGCGTGCACTGTCAAAAAGCTATTAGATGTCATGAAGAGCTTATTGCAACTCTACACGCCCTCAATTAAACAAGCATCTCTGTTCACAATCACAAACCTAACATCTTTGCCAAAATATGTGGATGGCCGTTTCGCATAATACTTATAATGAGAGTATTTTTTTCCTCTTTCACAATAGTTCTTTCGAAAGCTCAACGGCCCAGCCACATAAAGGTAAGAATCGCGTTTCGCTTGGCTCGTCTTGGAATTAATAGAAGTTTTTTGTATAATTGAGGAAGAAGTACTTGGGTCCAATGTAATTTTTTAATAGAAATCATTCGTCAACAAATGCGTCACCATGAGAGATCATTGTAGCTTGTTATAGGATTAAATACCAGCTGTAAAGCGCGACTTTGCCTGAGTGAATATCGGTGAATGTGAAATTATAATACCCCTAAAAATATATTGTATGTGTTAATCTGATGCATGAAGTATAAATAAGTAACTTTTGTTCCATCCATCCGAACAAATTCGTATTCATAAATTAAGTAGGATTCAGTGATGTTTAATTAGTTAATAATGTATTATTGCAAGGTAGAAATAAAGTTTCTGTTAGACAAGGAACTCTGTACAATATTCATGTCTGTCTCTACATGCATCAAATATGTATGACCCAAACCATTTGCAGAATTTAGATAAGTTCCGTAACAATGAACCTTGAATGTTAAGGACAATCCCATTGTAATGTTTTTTTATGCTTTTAGTCCTGCGTGACGAAAGTCTTTAAGGGATTTATTTTTTTCTAAGGAAAAATAGACGTTTTTGCTTTTAAGTACGCAATGTTTTTTTTGGTTTTAGTCTAAATATTTGTATCTTTTGATCAGACGCCGACGTTTGCGATAACTACTTTCGCTTAAGAAATGACTAAAACAATTAATAGTGTGCGTTATTTAATTTACTTACAATTTTAAGAAAAATATTCAGAAAAACTTTATAGAAATAACAATTATGATGCTTGTATTTTATTTTATCTTGTGGAAAGTATATAAATAATAAGTATAGGTATACTAAGTACTTTAGGAATTTTGTATCTCTCCATTAACTAGCCATCTTAAACAGATTAATATCAGTCAGTTGTAGATTATAGAGCCGCTATCCGGCTTACAACTTAAACAAAGAGCTGGTCAAAACTTTATACAACTCCACAACTCAATAGTTGTAGCTACAATGCAAGTGGCGCTTGGTTGCCATTATTTAGGTTAGGTCTTCAACAGCGCAATTTTGTATAATGATCATTATTATCTAAAAAATATGTAAATGATCTAAATAGCGTGTAACGAAAAAGGGGACAGGGGCATTCCCAATGTCAGAAAGTTATACAATAAACAATCATGATATTACTTTAAATTGTTTAAATATATTTAGGAAATTGTTTTTAAAAAAATAATTACCTATGTATGTATTACCTAGCTGTGGTATTCTTAAAAATATATTCTTTTACATTTCCAAAATTTTAAATACCCTTTCAAACGATCTGCTGATTTTGTTCCATTATAACAATAAGGATTTTATAAAAACTTGCATTAAATTTTGCTCATGTTACTTTCTATATCGAGTCGAATACCTGGTTTATAAGTTTAGTGTCTTTTAAGTCAGTAGATCATATGCCAAACAAGTTATTTAACTTTTATTAAACCTGTGAGCAACAACTGCATACATAATTTGCTACTCTGACATTTAATTTCACTTACAGTTTACAGTACATGTACCTAGTTTTGCCACCAACTAGGTACATGTACTGTAAGTTAACCATCATTCAAAAAGGACCTACAAATCCGAAATGAGTTAAAGAAGGGGAATGTAAAAATAAACATGCCGACGTTACATGCGTCACGTATAAGATAATTCTGGTTAAGCAACCATATGCGGAACCGATGTTCTGCATGATTGTATAGGCTTTGTCTCTCTAACTTAGGATTTAACTGGTCTCTCTAACTTTTAAGCTCTATTCTAAAAGGATAATAATTTCAATGAACTAATACTCTATTAGTAGTTTACAAAAATCAAAATCACCATCCAAAATCCGGTTCGAAAGGCAATGGTACGTAACCCATACTTTACATGAAATTATCAAGCTTAATAAGATTAAACTACTATTGAAGTGTATAAAACAAGACGTAAAAACGCCGTTACATTAATAATTAATATTTGTCACATACCTGTCTGATAATTTTGTGAAGATGTCGAACTGGCACTGTTTTCACTATCCGTGCGAGACCTCGTTGTAAACAGTAAATTCCACGGGTTGTAGCTCGCAAATTGTGTGTTGTTGCGATCCTTGGCTGCGTTCTTGTTGTCTGAATTCATTATTACTGTCTCAGTTATTATAATAATTATTTAAAAATTATATCACCAGAGTGTGTCTACGATTGCACTCTCGCGCACGCTGTCTGATAATACAATAACAAATGTCTGTGTTAGCACGCCGGTTATGTTTTGGCCCGAGCGGCGCCGAGTACTGACGGAAACACCCGAACCAATATTTACGCGGTGGACCTTGCCCGACCAACACAAAGACGTGGAATGGAAGTTAGTGTAGCCACTCATAATAAACATTATTATTACTAAGTGATCACATACACATATCTTTAAAGCAATCACATGGTGGGTACACAATGACAAAAATAGACATTCTTTATGGACAGACATCTACGAGTATTTTATCTCAACTCATGTGTTATTTACGGCGAGACATCTTCTCGTTACCTACCTATTTTTATTTGTATTTAGTTATAAGTCAAATGTTTGGTGTACAATAAAGTGTATTTATCTATCTATTTTATTTTGCTTTTTTGTTCATCTTTTCTAGAGTCAATAGTAACTGTTTTGTACCGTTTATTGTTTGTTCTTGCAAAAGTATAATGTCTTGACTCATTTCACTCATTCATTTTTGTAACTGTTTCTAATAATGCCGTTAATGTTTTTAATAATTAGCTAATATGACGAATAGAAATGATTACTTAACGTGGTGGCGTATTTAGAATAGATTAGAGTAATGGGGGAATAATCATATGGTTAGAAGTCATTCTTTTGACAATGATTAACAATGTTTCAACATTTAATTGGCATTACAAATGAGAATAAAGAAGTCCCAAACACGGGATTAATGCTTACTAACCGGAAAATGGATTATAGGATACTTTCTAACTTGTTTAAAATTGTTCAACAAATGTTAAAAATTATAATATTGTTTGTAATTACTAATTAACGCATCTCTGTCGGCTTACCGGAAATATAATTAATCCTTCATGGTTACACCTCCATCGTTAAAACAGAAACAAAATATTACATAATGTCAAAATTATGAAATTTCAGTATAGTGCGTGGCGTGGTAGTACACTTTGTAAATCGTTTATTTATTCATTTTGATAAAACGAAATCTTTATAACCATGAAGATCCCGTACGTTGTGTCTGTGAACACGCGGGAAGCGTATGCTACGACGAGTGTGATGAGGAATTCTGTCGCCGAGATCGAACGTAAAATTGTAGCGGAGGACTTTGAATGGGACAATGAAGTCACTCCTGCACCTCTCACCTATTTTGCAGCACTCTCTCTCTCCAGAGTGTTCCACAGAATCAACCCCCTCAAACGCATCCTACAGAAGGATATTGATATGTTGATGGACTTGTATCCAGCTGATATTCCGCTAAAATACAGTGTCATTCATATAAAAGTGAGTCTTTAGAATGTTATTAACACAAATTTTGGTAGAGCGCCGAAAGCATCGAGTAATTCTTATAGAACAGTCCGGTGAGCCAGTATTTTACAGTGGTCAGGTGTGATCATGGCCCAAGGGAGGCAACGTAGACGCAGATACTAGATGCAAGTGTACACTCCGCACTTACATTAAAATTGATAATCCGAAAAGACTTGATTTTCCCGAAAAAAGATCTGACCAAAACAAATGGCCCAGTCAGTATATAACAAGCTACTTACAGATTACGGACACGAATACATACCCTTCGGAAACGTACAAGTTGTTGATAAAATTCGAATATTTTCGTTCTGTAAAAACATAATTATTTATGTAACGTAAAACATATATAAAAATATTAATAAACTTATGCTACCAATGTCTTTTTCAGGACGAACAATATTGGAAAAGATCATTTGCCACAAAATTTCCATCTAGAGTAGAACTAGGAGTCACGTTCTGGAAGGGAAAATTCTTGTCAGCTTGTCTTCAAGATTACTTAGAAAATGTAAATCCCGATGTTTTCATTGAGAAAGACGCTGTTGAACTTTCTAAACTGGTAATGATGTCAGATCACCTAGCATGGTTAATTTATTTAGAAACCCATATTTAAATCATATACTAACTACTTTCTATTGCAATTCAGGTCAGCCCTTATATTTATGAGTTAAGCTTGAACCAATTGCAAATAGTGCGACAACCAACCCCACCGGTGCCAAATGATGAAGTAGTGGAAGACACGTGCCCTTACAGTGTTCCTAAATTATACGACCATATCCCTCTAGAACCAGTTCTAGTAAGATTATACAACCTACAGGAAATATCACTAATATTTGGCTTGAGTAATCTTCAGGATAACTACCAAACGAGATATTTTGAATTCTCAATGGGAGATTGCGAATCACTTTGCAGAGGACTCGAAGATCTAAGGCACCTCAAAACTTTTCGAATTAATAGGAGCAATCTTGACTGCTCTAAAGTGAAGATCATCTTACAAAATCTGGTAAAGAAAGACAGCATTGAAGAATTGGACTTTAATCATTGCAAAATTGGTGATTATGGTATGAAGGCGTTGGGTGGTTTCATTTACGTCCACAACAATGTAAAACGGGTCCGAATCGCTAATAATAGATTCAAGGAAGTTGGAGTGCAAGGTATCGCCTACGCATTGCAAATGAAGCCAGCTGCACCAATTGAATTATTAGGTAATATTATTGTAATATCAACAGTACTAAGTATTTCCTAAATGTAAATTAAATTTATATTCCATTTGTCAAAGATTTCAGCCTAAATCCGATGTCGCTGGAATGTGCAACTATCTTTGCCGCAGCGTTTGTACGCTGCAAGGAAAAACCACAAACTTTAATCGTCAATTCTTGTGGTTTTAACGGAGCTTCTGCTGAAAAGGTATTTTAATATTATCAATTGTGTTGTTTATCTATATAATTCAAAATGAATAATATATATAAATGTATTATGGTATTCATATTTTTATATTGGTAGCAGTCTGATAGGCAAGCTCTCTGTCAATAGGGATGTTTCCAGGGTCAAAATAATTACATTTTATTTAGTCCGTATTTTAGATTATAAAAATATCATCATCAGCCTATTGCAGTCCACTGCTGGATATTATCTAATAAAATATTGGACACGTATTTTTCATTTAAACAAAAAAATAACAAATATACAAGGCATCAAAATGTAGGTCTTTAACCCTAACTAGACTAACTAATAGATAAACTAGATTCCTAGTTAACGAGCCCTATCTACATAGCGTACAGTTTTAATAAATTACAGGTGGCCTTCAAAATTCCTATAAAGTCAGTTTCCTTAAACGTGGGAACGCATGGCTCTTGATACTATGCAATATGATGCATTTTTGTTCAAATACACGCCTCTCATTACATATAGAGGAATGCGCCACTCCTGATATTACTTCACTGACGCAAATACCTAATGGTCGTAGACTTCTGGGGCAGGGAACCTGTTAATTGACACGTCAATTAAGGATACGCATGAGTTCAAAAAAGGCATTAATCAGCAAGAAATAGTCCCTGTTTGTATAAAATAACGTATCGTTCATGTTTATTTATGTTCAGATGGCCGGTTTGCTTAGTCTCAACAGAGGCTTGACCAGATTAGATATGGCTGCCAATGACTTGTCTGGTGAAGCGGAGAAAACTCTTATCCGAGCACTTGAGCAAAACAAGAAAGTACTTAGAGTGGATCTGCGCAGAACACGTAAGGGAGTATTATTAATAACGTTAGCTGGAAATTGTATGGGAGTCGCATTTCGCTTCAAGCTTCGTTTTATTTTAACACCGCTACAAAGGATTATTTAACCTAGAAAAACTTTAATATTTGTACGTTTGTAATTACTATCTAAAAGTAGGTAGGTATTATTAACCAGATGTCACATATGCCGAAGACATATTGTTACAAAACATACATCAAATGAATCGATAACTGTGTTTAATGTGTGAAATATACCTATGTTCTTAGAGCGCCGAAACAGTCTTTACAAGTTGCCTTACCCTTGAATTTTGCTACTGGAAGTCATATTTGTAAGGTTCAAATCCATCATTACTACAAAAATTGTTCAGTTATCTAGGTCCTCAGTTCAGTTGCGTTTAGAGCTCGTTTAAGAAACGGAGGCATCCCCTGTCACGTGAGGCGTTGTGTCACGGTTCGTCGACAATATTGCCTTGGATGCTCCATACTTCACCGTGATCCGTAAATAGTGACGATCATATTTCTATTTACATAACTAAATTTAATTTCAGACATATCAGAAGAAACTCAAGCCAAGGTAGAAGAGCTTCTCGAGCGCAATAAAAGTATGCTCGGACAAGAGAGAGAACCAAGCGATGAAATACCACCGCTTTACCTCAACGAACCCGAATATCTTATTTGGGAGTACAATCCTAATAATCCAGATTATATACCCGGCAGATACCCGAAACGGGTACCAGAGGTTTGATCTGACGAAAATTATTCCATGTTTTTTTTTCGATAAAATTTATAAAAATGTAAAATCCCGCTTTCATGAATAAAGCAAATTTTGATAACTTTTTCATATAAGGTTAATTTAATAAAAAGTCATCATTGGTTACATAGATAATTATGACAAACTTTAGAGGACAAATAAGACACACGAATAGGTACGTGATACATACTGCTCAAAATCACACGATATTCAGGCTTCAGATCATGCCTACATGGCAGCTGATAGATGATAAATTGTGTAGGGTCAATGAGGGGCACAGGCCAGTACCTAATGCATTTATAGAAATTAACATTAAGATAAAAACTAAATACACATACCTACTCACATTAAATACATACTTAATTATGAATTCATCCAAAGTCACCCATTTCAGTCATTAGACCATTGCGAAATATAATAATTACAGAACACTTATGCTTGTCGTAAATTGAATTAATGTGATTACGTAATTAGGAGAACTTATGTCTTACTAATTACTGTTAAGAATTCTTAGCCTAAATGTTTTGTCGAAGTAATTACATAATTGATCTTTGCGACTCATAATTTTGGCATTGGAAATAAAATATGTAAACTGTATATATGGGTTTGTATTTAAATTACACACAAATTGCAATGTATCGATCTAGTAATTAATCACTACGCGTTAGTTAAGAATCATGTTGTCAAGCGTGATTTGTATGTAAACACATTTTAAATGTTCAATTTGCATTTTTATCGTATAAACAAACAAACGTTTGTACAAACAATTTGTAGCAGTTAGTAGTAGGTACGTTGTACTCGCATTGGTTTTACATCCGAATGCACCCAGTTCCATTGATTTCGGGTTTAACTCTGCTCCAATTGTTTTAGTCCAATATTGCGTGTGATGTTCGCCCGTAGTAAAATGTTTATCAATGCTTTCAAATGAAGTTATAACATGGGCTCATTATTAAGTAAAAACCTTGATCTTGAACATGAAGATACTCTGTTGAATTCTAGGAACTTAGTTTGGGGTATTCTTCTTTATGATACGATATAACCACCATTATCTACACTTAGTGAAGCAGTGAAGGAAAACTACGCATTCAGAAAATATTTACAGATACGTATTTTTATTGCACACCATAGGTACTCTTCAGGAATAATTGGTTAATTGTTGTATTTAACCGATATAATAATACCGATGCGATCTCTTTTGCGATCCAAACTTTATTTGGGTAGAGTAGTAACTATTTATTAATATGTAGTAGAGGATAATTTAAAAATGTTATTACGATCAGAATCGAGACATTTTAGTTTGTCCGTATTGCCAAGATTCCGATGTGTAATATCATAATAACCACATGGTTACCTACATAGGTAGTCCTAAAAAGTCGCATGAATATGCAAGAAGTTTTCAAACCCGGATAATCATAATACTACAAAAAGATGTTTTGTCATACAGTGTCGTGACAGAATTCGCCTGTTTCCGTGGTGGTCTGAGTAAGAGGGCAGAATTGATTACACAAACTATCTTCGATCGCCATACCCTTTCTAAAAATGCAACACTACCTACGTACTTTACATAACTTGCATATTTGTATGCGTAGCTACAAGACTTGATATTAAAGATGGTGATATTTACGTGAGTGCTAATTTATGGTAAGTAAGTAATACAGTTTGCGCCACAGACATATAACAGAGCGCGGCGTTACGGCATTTCTTGTAAAGAACCTTTACTCCCAACGGATCTTCTTGTACCTAAGACTTTCGAGCTGCATACTCCAATAGCAACCTTACCTACCCTTATAGGATTACTTTGTCAGTCTGTGTGTCTGTCCATATCTCCATCTTGTTTTCAATAAGTTGGCCTCTTTTCTCAGAAATGCTTGCTGGAATTAAGTTGAAATTAACATCAAAATGTTATATACCTTTTGTCTGTCTATTTTTTTTATATCATTTACGTGGCAAGCAAGCCTACGGCTCGCCAACACAAGGGTATCGCACGCGCGTTTCGACCCCTTAAAAAGCTCTTCACAGCCTTTTTGAAGGACCCCATACTGTAGTCTCAGGGAGTTCATGACTTAGCCTAGTTTCTAACACTTGTATTCGCAAACAATACTTATCTACAAAAACTAACAATATTATACGAAGTAAAGCGTTAACAATGGCGAACTGCACTCAAGTGGTGTCTATGAATAGGTTTTTAGGTATCTGTGCGTCCGCGCGCGACGCATAGTAACGTTTGTGAATACGGGTGTAAGTCTATCTTTTCATAGGTCAGACCAAACCTATAGCGAATTTCCCATAGATCTAGAATCTTGATTGGCAGCAAAAAAGTTTTATGGCACAGGTAAAGAAACGGTCCGACATTTATGGGTGGATATGCTGTTCTTTCAGAAAGATTTTTGTATGGACTTTGTTTTTGTAGATATATATTATGTTACCTATCCATCGATTTAGAAATACAAGTCCATGTCTGTCTCTATTCCCTGTGGTAATACAAAAAATGAACGAGCCCAAATCTCGTACCTCCCCCGTCACGTCACTCACGTCCGATTTGTAATTTAAACTTTAAAGTATAGGTATAGGTACCACTCGTAAATTTATAGTACGAACAATAAAAGTCTTAACCAGATACATAGCCTACCTATTACGAATGATAAAATCTTGATAAATCTGACAGGCCTTTCAGAAACCCTTCAAGTTGAATGTGTTATGAAGAGCCCAGCCATTGTTCTAAGGCTCGATCGATAAAAAAGTGGTTAGCTGGCATACGTACGAGAGGGTATCATAGTGACATCTTGAGTGTCCCTTTGTGGCGCGGCGAGTGGTCAGCCCAATAGCTCTAATAATACTGCAATTGACCCGGGGGAATATGATGTCGACCCGAATACTGTTTATCTAATGGAACGATTATTGTTGAACAAGTCGTTTGTGTTTGTACTTACCTACTTGCCTGAATACGAACAATATTATAACATTTTGGTAAAGACTAGCTTAGTGAATTTGCTCTGATTAATGTACCTACGTACACACTTGTCATTATAAGCATGCATACTCTCATAATGTTTTAGAAAGAAAGGAAGAAAGAACATGTTATTTTAAATTGAGAATATTTTTATAAGTATTTGGTCATTATTAAAAACTGGTAGACGCGCGCTGTACAAAAACATAATTGAATAATCAATTCTCCTGTAGGTATCTACTGTTTACACTGAATAAACAAATTTGAGTGCAAATATATCGAAATTAATATAACAGAACTGAACCGATCACAGCTGTTCGTAATAATGCTATTAAAATATTACGGTATTTTAAAAGTACTGATATTAAACATGAACGCCGTTCTCCAAAATATTTGCTACGATTAAGAATCTTGGTTGAGCACAGATTAATCTATACTTATAATAAATCTGTAGAGAGGTCAATTCTGTACATTAAATATATTTTCAAAATAACTATCAGGGGATGATTAGTGATCGATACTGATGCCAAAAATGCAATCAGTAAATTTTTTGTCTGTCTGTCTGTCTGTCTGTCTGTCTGTCTGTATGTTCGTTATAGAAACAAAAACTACTCAACGGATTTTAACGAAACTTGGTACAATTATTTTTCATACTCCTGGGCAGGTTATAGGGTACTTTTCATCACGTTACTATTAATAGGAGCAGAGCAGTGAAGGGAAATGTTAAGAAAACGGGAGAAATTTTTTGAACGCGCATCTCTCAAAAACTACTGCATGAAATTGAATACGATTTTCACTAATGTATTACTAGAGGTCTAACTTAAAACTTAGGTATAGGTATAAGTATTTTATGGAAGTCCGTTATTTTTGAAACCCGATATCCAAGCGTGCGACGCCGCTGGCACAGCTAGTTATTAATATTAAGAGCAAATTAATTAACTAATAACACATAATGAGATAATCCGAATATTCGTAATAATGTATTATGTCTGAGCTGAGAAACGATATCTTCAATTTATTTGTATCTGTAAATGGATTATTTGCGGGTTACGTTATTACTTATGCTACGTAGTTCATTCGTAGCAGCTTAAGTAGGTATATACAGGTAGTCATCAATGTTTCCTTATCTGGTAAATTTCCTCAAAAAATATTATTATAGTTCATTCGCGTTAAGCTAGAAATTATAATATAAATTATAATTTCTAGCGTTTTAATTGGCTAGTGGCCTGTCAGTGACCTGTCAGTCACTATTTTCTTAACGCGAATGAACTATAAATGGTTAATGGACTCTAGGCGTTGGATACTTAGTTGAAAACTGATTGGGGTTTGACAGAAGTTGTCATAAGTTATTAACATACATTTTATTAGTGACCTGGGATATAAATACATTTAATCACTACCTACGCAAAATTTAAATGGACACTTTTCATAACATTTACCTATCGTAAGACTAATTTATACCTAAGTACAAAATCTAACAGTAAAACGGTTCTCTAAATATTTACTCGACGCCTTAACGTTGAGTAATATTGGATTTCATTTTGATGAAGCATTATAAAAAACAAGATTGATGTCGTTGTAAGTTGTACCTAAACAATACTTTTGTTAGAAAGGGTTTACCATTATTCCATTTTATTATTCTCTTGTAGGTGAAAAGGTCGACGAACTTTCTATTGTGAACATTTCCATGAAAATTGGGTTCTTTTAACTAAGATCTGTCCATCATTATCTACATATTAACTACAGTGTGCTGAGCATCTACTTTGACATGATTTATCACGGTTACTTAAATCTCTAAATGAGATCTTTTTAGATGATAATATTTTTACATATTATCTACGAAAAGGCTCGGTCTTCTTATTAGATACTTACTTTAAGGGTATATGAGGGATACGACAGCACACACGCCATGTCGACATGAAATCGTTAGTGTGGGCCACAGTGTGGGCTAGTGTGTACCATTAAACTGACAAATGACATGACATGTTTATAAAAAAAAAAACGGAAAAGTACGAGTCGAACTCGAACACGAAGAGTTACCAACCAATAGAGCCCCCTTAATTTATTTTATTTTCATTATATTATTTCTCTGATAGTTAAACAATCAAAATATTCATCAAATATTATCAAAATAATAAAGCAAATCATAAAAATAATATAAAATATTCAAATTAGGTAGTATGTAAGGGCTCCGATCGTGACGTAACTAACGTGATCATAGGTCATTCCGTTTTTGCTCGACAAATAACGGCAACGGCACTTGAAATATTTACAGAATATTATGTTGTACCTACCTATATTTATTTCACGGACGGACATCGGAGCATTAGGTAAGGAATAGGGTCTCATTTTTACCTTTAGGGTACAGAAACCTAAACATTCGCTTTTTAGTATTGACCTTACTATGAGTGTAGAATAGTGAATAGTTTACCCACACCACCTTCAGGTCTTTCCAGCGGGCTTTAAGATGGAACTTTTTGCTAAGGCAGCTTAAGGAATTGTGTAGGTTTTTACCTACTCATTGCCTGATCTTGCCTTCCTCGTGTAATCGGGATAACAAGAGGGTTGGAAGAATACCTACATGAAAGTAAGTACACATTTTTAGAGATGCAAGAAACCTCGAGAAATAGCTAGTAAGTTGCAAAAGCACATTATATAATATAAATTTTTGAGAATATTATGATTCTGCAATAATGTTATAAAGTTTATAAACTATTCCTACCACATTGCAGTCACAATAGCGCCAGGCGCCAAAAGGAAAGGCTCTGATCGGTCACAGTCAGTCAAAGTAATAAAGAATATAGGTACAATAAACAAAGACGCATTACACTGAAGTTAATAACATAAAATGCCTACAAAAAAAGAAGTGAAACTTGCACACATTCCTGTGTGTCTGCATGCACCTAAATAATTCATATTTGGCACAAATAAGAAAAACCATACTCCAAATGTTGAAAGTTGGCGACAATCTACGACAAAATAAGTAGAAGTAAGTACTAAAGTAGAAATTTGAAAAAGTATATTGGAATGTAGGTATGTATAGCATTCCTAGCTTTCAAAAGTACTAAGTAGTAGCAAGTAGTAGATGAAATACCTATCTCCTGAAGTAAATACTTACTTGATTTTACCAATCTAGTCGTATAAATGCATAGGATACTCGGTATATGCAAATCAATATCATATTCCAATAAAGTGCGGGATAGAATTTGAAACCGCCTCCAGTGAGAAAGTAACAGGGGATCCCTGTTGGCGTATTACTCGCGTGAATAGCACGAGAGGGCCGGTTCCGCCCCCGGGCGCGACGTTTAGCCGACAAGTGCCACATTGTTGCTTGAAACTGTTCCCAATAGATTTCTTTCCATTACAAATGCGCACTTACAGCCTTTTATTTCTTTGAATACGTTTGAGTGTAGCGTCTGATTTAGCAGCACATTTAAATGTCAACAAAGTGTCGTTGTTACTAGTTAAAAATTTCTCTACGTGTTAATCCAGTTTTAAAAATGATTTCTTGAGCAAAATTTAAGTTGAGCGTGATATTTTTCTCATCAGCGCAGCACTGCGATATCGCAGTCCACTGCTGGATATAAACCAGTCCAGTTAGGTTACTCAGGTCGCTAGGTTAGTCAAATATCTGGAGGCTTTACCCATAATCGCCACTCTGGGAAGGCGGATCGGCGATCGCATGCCGTAGCTTTTCGCTCCGATGACGCTGCCGCCCATTATCGGGATATTTTTTTCTATATTAATATTTTTTTTAACGTTGATTCTGACAGATTACACGTTTTTGTAGTACGTACTCAAAGTTATCTCCCCAGAAAAGGTATAGTAAGTAACAAAAAAAATACTTTTAGTTCAGCCAATATACGTTTCATTAGCAACGTGCAAGGGCACCTACCTCTACGGTAGATAAGTACCTCTCCTTAACTTCCAAGCTTTAGAAACACTAGCAAAATGGCAGTCATTTTGGCTACAATAAGTAAAATTAGCTCTAGGCTGTTGTATTCATTTGTAATATTAATAAGATTTTTGTACTATAATTAAAATATATTAGTAGATAAAACTGTGAAACGAGCACATTTTCCCAACATTACCTTATTGAAAAGTTTAATGGGCAGAGAGTTCTCGGTAATTATAATTCAGACGTGCCGCCTAATAAGACTTCATTATTGCTTAAATATGCTTAATGATGTGTAATTATTCCGGGCCCGTTTTATCAAGCATAGGCTTAAAACAGAACATCCAGTTTATAATACTTTTATGGAATTATTCATCCATCTACTTACATGAATAATACTCGTATATGAATAGAAAAATGCTCTGCAAATCATGATATTGGCGTGTAATATGGTAAAAGAGCTAACAAAGTACTTCTAGTTATGATATAAATAAATTATCTGACTTTCGCGATAGTAGAGTCTGTTGATTTAAATTAATTACCTACTGTTATTCATCATCATCATCATCATCAGCCCGTGTCAGTCCACTGCTGGACATAGGCCTCTCCTAATGTTCGCCACCATGATCGATTTTGGGCCTCTCGCATCCAGCACTTGCCAGCCGTCCTGCGCAATTCGTCACTCCACCTGGCCTGAGGGCGTCCTACATTACGTTTGCCGAGACGCGGTCTCCACTCCAGAACTCGTTTACCCCAACGGTTATCGGTTCTGCGGCTAATATGGCCAGCCCACTGCCACTTCAGCTTACTAATCCGTTGAGCTATGTCGGTGACTTTGGTTCTCTGCCGGATCACCTCGTTTCGGATTCGATCCCGCAGAGAGACGCCGAGCATAGCCCTTTCCATAGCTCGCTGAGCGACCTTTAGCTTGTGGACTAGCCGTACCGTTAGTGTCCACGTTTCGGCTCCGTATGTCATAACCGGTAGGACGCACTGATCGAAGACTTTCGTCTTTAGGCACTGTGGGATCGACGATGTGAAGACTCGACGTAGTTTCCCAAACGCTGCCCAGCCTAGCTGAATTCTCCTATTCACCTCGTCCTCAAAGTTGTTTCCACCTAACTGCAGTGTCTGCCCGAGGTATACATATTTTTGAACAACTTCGAGGACGGCGCCGTGTACTGCAATCGGTTCCGGTAGAATATGTTCATTGAACATGACCTTGGTTTTGTCCAAGTTCATCCGTAGGCCGATGCGCATAGAGGAGGCAACCAGTTCATTCAGCATCTGTTGTAGGTCCTGCAGCGATTCTGCCATTATGACGATGTCGTCTGCAAATCGCAAGTGAGAGATGTATTCGCCATTTATGTTGATGCCACGTCCTTTCCAGTTCAGCGTCTTGAACATATCCTCCATTGCATTAGTGAACAGTTTCGGGGAAATGACATCCCCCTGTCTCACTCCTCGATGCAACGGTATAGTTACTGTTATTATGTATATGTTATCTTTTCGCTCCAAGCCACCCTTACCCGCCCGTGATGCATCCTGCCGAATAACGAACGAGGCTCTGTCAACCGCCTAGTGGCGGTATAACCATCATGATTGAAGGCGTAGCTGCAAGCTACAGGCCATTATAATTGAGACATTTTATTTTCATTATTTGTAGAGTTAACCGCTTCTTGGTCTTATGTTTACCTAGTGTGTCACTATAATGTATGTATACTCTGTAGATAATATTTAGTGACACCAGTACCTAGGTATCACTAGGTATAGATAAGAACAAGACCAAGATGATATGATACTTTAGGTATCAATAACGAAAAATGTATCAATAACTAAAAATGTATCAAACAGCCAGCTAGCAGATGTCTCAAACTGTCTACGGCGTAGCACTGTAAAGGTCGTTTTAGGCGAAAGAAAAGTTCGGTAAAAGCATAGGCACAGGTATATTCATATGATCACTGTATGAGGCGTGGAAATAAGTTGCGCAAAACTTTTCTTTCCAATAATGAGGAAAAAATGTTATGAATATAAATATCTATACCTTGTTTTAAAATACTTTCATGGGGTGAACGCCTTCCGCTCCCCGCAGTAATGGTGTTATATCTCGTAGTCTATCATCGTAGTTGGTTTAAAACATAATAAGCACCTATTTATGATGTTAATATAACATCCGTTTTTCATTCATTAATCTATTTCATTCTTACTTAATAATATACGATAAAAAATTGGTATTTAATACAATCACAATCCTAAATGTAGCATAGTTGCTATATGAAAATTATATTCAACAAAGATATGACTTTTCTCCAAGAAAACCCTAGTGACCGTTCAAGTGTTATTTTAGGCCGATTAATAGAATGAACGATGTAGAGACGATGACTGAACAAATTACGACCTTAAATGTCGAGTTATCAAATTATTGGCACACTTTCTTGGAATTGGTCAAAAAAAAATACGTTTCGGTTAAAAAACGATATTGTTCAACAAAAATATTTTACAAGGCTTCTTAGGATTATAAATTGAAATATAATCATCCTAAAATTATCATACAAGTGTCGGCCTAAATAAGCCTAAAATAATTTAAAACCAACTATCTTAATTTAAGAGAATTTCCGTGAGAATTTCTATCTGGTCGCCCCATTTGGTTCCAAGTTTTAGTAGTAGGTTATGAAACATGCTAACATTCCGAAAGAAGAAATTTGAGGATGGAATACACTATAGTGAATTTTTTTGGGATCTTTCACATATTCGCATATTACCTAAGAAACATTTATTTTAAAGGAGGGCTTATCTCGGGGCTCTTAGGGCGATTTTATTCCTTATAGGCTTATAAATACATCTGGATAGGTGTATATGTCACTGGAAAATAACAAGAATCGTAAGTTGATCAATTTCCTAGGTAGTTGATTAACTTTCGGAATATAACAAATGGTAGTTGAAATGTATTATTTAACGCAATGGATTTCAGTTAGTTGATCAATTTACGGTACTCTGACAGTCATTTAATAATTTACGATTTTGACACAAGTAAAATCATCCTCAAATGGGCCAATCGTTGCTCAATGTACTATTTAACGGTGCACTATTACCCGTAACTTAATACACTGTTCCCTGATGGTTGCTGGGATAACGCCACGTGAGCCATTGAACCAATCAACGTTCACCTCACCTTCGTCGGATGATTTTACGGCAAGACCCCGTAAAATGATCAATTTACGAAAATACATACGTTAAATAATACATTTCAACTGCCGTTTATTATTTTCCGGAAGTTAATCAACTACCTAGGAAATTGATCAACTTACGATTCTTGCTATTTTCCGGTGACATATACATGTGTAATAGTTTTAAGTACCTATGAGTAATCAATTACGAATATTTGTAATGTAATGGTAAATTGTGGCGAACTCCACGCCGAGAAGAGAAGGCGTGGTGACATGTATTCTATACCCGTTACTGCATTATAAAAAATAAAGGAAAATGCTAAATTAGCTCCATTTTATAGAGCATATAACTTTATTAGAATATTAACTGTAAACGAGTTTCCGTCATAAATTTTCAGAAGCGCACAATGGCTGCTTATACAAACCAAATCTGCCAAACATTATCATCACAAAGGGATAAACGAGTATTATTGACAAATCAATTCAGTCTGACCGATAGATTCGATACTAAGCCTTCGTGGAATTGATGAGTATTGGCCGAAATCAAATAAAAGGAAGAGCGTACGTCCCATCATACAATTTCATGGTTGACGTATTTGTATAGTAAATAAATGTTCGGGCATTATGATGAAATAAAAGCTGTCTGTAATAGTGTCGTAATTCAGGATTGTATCTTTATTAGGTTTAAACCACTTTGGCCAAATCACCTAGGTGTTTAAGCTACCCAGCTTACCTAAATGGTAAAAATGAGTAGACTTGAATCACCTAGCTAGGTGATTTAACTGTAAATAAAAATAGTTTTCTAGATCACTTTAATCACCTGCGATGTAGTTATTGTATTTACATAATATTTTTTTATGAATAATGTATCCCAACAACTACCACGATTAATTTTTTAGCAGTCTAGTCTAAAATACGTAGTTGGTGTTTTAGGTAAAACAATCTAAGGAATATCTTAACAGATTGTGTTACAGCTCGTTACTGTCGATTGTATCGACGTAAACCCTTTGTGTTTAGAACGCGGAAACTTGAGACTAACAAATGGCGAACACTGGATATTAAAAGGGAAAAGTGCTCAGAATAGTACAAATAGGTATGTAGGAAATATTTTTTTAGAGATCTGTACCCTGTGTCTGTATGTAAAAAGGATCACTTTGTTGTCTGTCTGTCAAGACCCTTTTTCTCGGGAACACGTGAACACCGAATGATCCAAAACGCACCGCGCGTTTCTCTAAACGTACGGTCGTCACCGGCCAGGCGGAAAAAGCCCTATCACAAGCTGAGAAGTTAAAATCTCAATGAATCCTTTATCTTACGGCATCTAAGGAATAAACAACATTGTTGTTCTTGTAAAAACGTACAAGAACAAGACTTCATCTGTTTCAAAAGTTGTTTCGCAATCTTAACTGTGTGCAATGTGTGGGTGTAAGTGCAAGGTTGCAGCTTGCAGGTGGGCGGGCCGTGCAACGTCCGCCATTGTAGTTGTCTGGTCAACCTATTGTGCGCTTTTTATTCAGATGTGGCTCAAGTTAGAAGATTTTGTAATGTCTTTTTTATTTTTATCATTATATAAAATGTATAATAGGTACATACCTCAACGTCCATTCAACATTTTGGTCTCATCAGGTAACCAATTCAATTGCTGGTTGCAGTGTAGGTTTCTCCAGTGACTGAAGATAGGCCCAAATGTCCATCACAGGAAGCTTCTAAAAATGATTATCGCTTGAGCAAACTCTTTGCCAGAACGACGCAACTCGTGCCCTAATGACTGCGAAGAAACCGGGCACCCGCGCCTCAGCAAATATGCTAGGCGCACTGCGAAATGCTTCATTATACTCGTACTTATTGCACATTTATAGCATTGTCCAAGACAAATAAAACAAAGTTACTTGATCTGCCCCTCGACTCAGGACACGGAAACATACTCGAATTCGTTCCTAAGCATTTTGATACTGACAAAACATACATTTCGTAAACTTATACAGGGATAGTAGGGTTCTAAGCATAAGAGCTGATATTGATAGAACAGAATCGTATGAAAAAGCTGAAGCTTCAATTGCGAAGAGAGAGGTGTTGCGTCCTTGACTGTGTTTTATCGCCAAGCCACGGCAACTGCTCTGAAGAGTTGTTTCCATTACCCCATCTTTCGCACTTCCGCTACAGAACCACACGATCTAGGCTTCGTTGTCAAAGTTTCACAGTAGTAAACATTTCTTCGCGAACAAAAAGGTTCGGCAATTCTTATCTTTGCCACGTCATTAAAATGTGGAACTCATTGTCGGCACAGGCCTTTGATATGGGATCGGAGCGTGAAGAAGCATGTTACGGGTTTGGGTACCTGCCCGTTGTCACAGAGACTTCGCTTCTCTTTCGCTTTCCAATAGGCGTAGGGAAACTATTAGAAGCTTTTATTAAATTAAAATTCAAAAAACGACTGCATGGCGATAATGTTTATGATGGTATTTGTTTGCAAATAATTTACCATCACAAGGCAAGTTACAAGTGATTGTTGGTGGTACAACTGTATTTGTTTGATTAGAAATATTTTTGATAGATTAGGAGATAGTTACCTATTTAAGTATTTAAAATATGTATTAGTATATTCTACACATGTAATTCGTACCAACTTATAATACTGGCTGACTGGCTCGGTGGCTCAATTGATAGTGACCACTGCCTTCTGAACCAATTTGTGGGTTCGATTCCCACCCGGGACAAACATTCGTGTGATGAATACTTGTGTTTGTTCCGTGTCTGGGTTTTTATAATTTGTATTTATTTGTGGTACCTTCTGATACCCATAACACAAGTGCTTTTAAGCTACTAACTTTGGGATTAGAGCAATGCATGTGATGTTATCTGATATTTATTTATTTAATATTTTTACTATTTCTTTTTGTTTAGTGTCATCATACCGATATGTTACCAAACCAACTTTGGAGCACACTACTTTTCACACTTATATCTGCTTAGCCGAAACCTGATTGGCAGAAAATGCCTATGCGGCATTAAGTCCGCGTTTTGTAGGTGCACAATTTTGCTATGCAATCTTCGTAAACGCGTTAACAAATCGTATACCTATAACAGCAGTTCCAATTTATTATAAAGCTAGGCATCGCTTGCCATGATACGATACTAAATGTGTCCATGAACCCCTTGAATAATTTATAGCGGTAAATAAGCAAGGGACTTCGGAAACGCTCATTGCGGTTCTAATGATGGCATGATTTACGTGAATTAGATGTTACATGCCCCATAAATTTGTAATAAGTAGCATCCTATAAAACTATCTCCGTGATGAATTGTTCTGTAACTAAAATATATCACTACGTAGTACCTACTTATAAAATAAAGTCGCTTTTCTGTCTGTCCTTATGTACTCTTAGATCGTTTAAACTATGCAACGGAATTTATGCGTTTTTTTTTTTTTTAAATAGATAGAGTGATTCAGGAAGAAGGTTTATGTGAATATTATAGTAGAGAAATACTAACTGTGCTACCTTACATTAACGAAAGCGCCAGTTATTAGATGAAAGAAAACAGCTATTTACATGTCAAATCATTTACTTACGACACGTAAATTTATTATTCAATGAACAGTCGTAGATAGTCACAAAGTGATATCCCAGAAGCAATAAAAGAAATGCAACTATGTAGTTAATGTTCCACACGACTCCGTTGGCCGTCATTCGGCTAAGGCAGGAACGCAGCTTCACGCAGTAAATAAATTGTATCCGCAGGCCCTAAGCTCCAACTTCTTTTTCTTCTTTGTTGCCGTGACTTAGGAACTTGATTCTTGTTACCTATTTGTTTTCCTGGTTTATAGCCACTGCGATCTTTATATTCTCACTTGAAAATTTGGACTGATACTAAATTTATAACTAGTTCTTTTAAAATACAATATTCAGAGACATCGTGCATACTTCCTTGTTATTATTAACGCTCTTATCTCTTAATCAAATGAACTGTGTTAATCTTGGAGTAGAAACTAATTAGGCTAATGAGTCAAAGAAATTATTAAGTTCGTATGTGTTATATTATGCTGTGTGTTACTATAATACGAGTAAAGAAAATAAATACCAAGTAGGTATAATAATAACTAATAATTATAATCGAGACAGATCAAGGACGCAAGTGATATCGTAATGTACGTACGGGAATTCAAGTGCATTGAACTGTGCTACTTAATAATTCGTTCAAATCTAAAAATTAACCTACAACACATCCCTGGTGTTGCGGTGTCTATGGGCTGAAGAGTTTAACATCAGATGATCCCACTCAACCCGTTTACCACCATTAAATATCTCTAATTTAGAATTAAGCATAACAGTTCTGTGTTTACAAACAATCGACTGAGGAGAATGCTGGTTCTCTGTAACACAGGCCTATATAGCCTTGCTCAGACACCAGTCTCTCGTAATCTAAATGATTTACATGACACATTGATTTAAAATAACCTTCGAATTTCTTCACAGCTGCAGGAAATATAAGAATGTTTGATAAATCGTACATAAGAATTGTAGTACTGAAATCACTTTCTCACCTACATGTAATTTTAGATTGTACTAAGGTACACCTTAACTACTATGCCACAGACAGTCTTTCCACTTTATGAACTTAACCAACTTTATAAATCAAGCTAAAATCAAACAAAACAGTCGCTGCATCTTATGATCGGCATGATTCAAAGGCGAGTTCACATGACTTACTTTTAATCCAAGTCCAACTGCATACAAGCGACCATTGTGAATCTCTACTCAATATCTCCAGTTCCATGAAAAGATGACGTCTGTTTATACCGGTAGATCTATATTTTAAAGTTAATTTATGATACCTTTGAAAATTTCAACGATTTGAAGTAATTTCGAACACGTAAAATTCTATTGTCAAAATTGAAAATAAGTTTCGACGTAGGAAATATGATCTTCTACGCTAAGCTATCGTATCGCCATGTGCTTATGTAATTACGTTGTGATACTTTATTATTTTGTACTGATATGCGAAATATTTTTAATACTTCGCATATTAGTATTCCAAGAAATCTTGGAATACTAATAAATGTTAAAAAAATATGTTACTCCAACTTGTAAGTATAAATGTACAAGTTGGAGCAACATATTTTTTTTTCAATAAGTTAGCTCTGGCCTAGTAAATATTTCGCAAAATATTTTTAGCGATGTTAGAGCCTACGATGAAGCTCGCTCACCAAACAAAACGTCTATCGAATCGGGTACTTTTTTCGAGTAATTGATGACGTTTTTATTGTAGTGCAAGTTTTTTATTAAAATAAAATACTTATTATTAAGGTTACTCTGTGATTCCAATTAAACATAAACCTGAACACGTTTCTGAAAACAAGGAGTCTTGACAGAAAACGAGCTGATTTTCTAAGGGCTCATTTATTCCTTTTGATGTGAGCAGCCCTAAAAAGAATAAATATACCCTGCCTGTACTCGTTAATTGGTTAGAAGTCTAAAATATTTACTTAATTATGTTTAGTTAATTGCCGACAGAGATCAAAGAAATCCTGACACATTACAGAACATTAGGAAGCGTTTCTTGTGCAAAGAATTTCTTTTCTTATCATTATGATTAATTACTATGCTCTGGCAAAGAAATGTTTAATTTTACCGCACAATAGCCAGAATGCGAGTGAGTCAAGGAGGGCGCCACTCTACGTCAAAACAAAAGATTGCAGAAGGCCAGGCCAGAGATTTTGGAGTTGAATAAAACAGACAGTAAATAATATTCATCAGCAAAGACTGAACGATTAACCTTTGTAAATTATACCCATTACTTTAAGAACTTCACAACAGATTATCATAACGATTCTAATCATGAATCGTGGGAATATTTTGTCTTAATGTTCCACAAAGGATTTTGAATTATGTATATAGGCTATGATATTGGGTACATGGTTCAGTTTAATCTGTCTGGCTTTATTTATTTATCAATTTGGTCTACTAAATATTGGTTAATTTGTATGTACATTTATACAATGTGGAATATTTGAATTTGAACTCATGTGAACTTGATAATAATAAGGTTAAAATTTCAATCTCGTCTTGGTTCGACTGAAACGATTTATTTCATTTTGTATGTGCGTTCTTATAAAATAATCCATATATTGTCACTTTATTCATATATTATGGATCAACAAATCATGCTTCTTCAGATGTTATTACTTAAATCTTTATTTTAATAATAGTTACGACTAGCTGTGCCAGCGGCGTCGCTCGCGTGGATATCGGGTTTCAAAAATAACGGACTTCCATATAATACCCATCTATATCTTGTGCCTAAATTTTAAGTTAGACCTCTAGCAATACATTGGTGAAAACCGCATTCAATTCTATGCAGTAGTTTTCGCGTAATGCGCGTTCAAACATACAGGTTTAAATTTCTCGCGTTTTCCCAACACTTCCCGTCACTGCTCCGCTCCTATTGATTGTAGCGTGATGAAAAGTATCCTATAACCTGCCCAGGAGTATGAAGAATAATTGTACCAAGTTTCGTCAAAATCTGTTCAGTAGTTTTTTTTTTCTATAACGAACATACAGACAGACAGACAGACAGACAAAAATTTTACTGATTGCATTTTTGGTATCAGTATCGATCACTTATCACCCCCTGATAGTTATTTTGAAAAAATATTTTATGTACAGAATTGACCTCTCTACAGATTTATTATAAGTACTAGCTGTGCCAGCGGCGTCGCACGCGTGGATATCGGGTTTCAAAACTAACGGACTTCCATAAAATGATGCCCAAATCTTAAGTTAGACCTCTAGCAATACATTGGTGAAAACCACATTCAATTCCATGCAGTACTTTTTGCGTGATGCTCAATCAAACATTCAGATAAAAAATTCTCCCGTTTTCCCAACACTTCCCTTCACTGCTCTGCTCCTATTGATTGTAGCGTGATGAAACGTATCATATAACCTGCACAGGAGTATGATGAATAATTGTTCCAAGTTTCGTTAAAACCCGTTGAGTAGGTAATTTTTGTTTCTATAACGAACATACAGACAGACAGAAAGACAGACGGACAGACAGACAGTCAGATAAAAATTTTACTGATTGCATTTTTGGCATCAGTATCGATCACTAATCACCCCCTGATACTTTTTTTGTAAATATATTTTTAAAGCTGAAACGCCTGTGCAAAACTATCTACCTATACCTACTTCACTTAAAAATAAATACTTATAACTACTTTAATTAATAAAAGTACCTACGCTTAATAATTTTTAATTTCAACGAATATTTTACAATATAACAACAAAAGAAATTAAAATAAACTATTTAAACACTAAAAGTCGCGCTGGCACGGTTTCTCAATATCAATTATTGTCTGTCAATAAGGTCGATCGCTCTGAACGCATCAACAGCCAAATATTGAATGAAGCTAGCTCTCGGACCTCCCGCCTTTTTATACCCTACCGCCGCCGCGACCCGTGTCGAGCGCGGCAACCGTTACACAAAAATAATCCTTATAGCATGATTCAGTATTCACGTGCGACGGCGCGATGGCTTATTTCATGTATAAGTTTGGTGTTTCTATACCGATTTCTATGATTCTTTTTTTATTGAATAGGTAATAATGATAACTTTTTTAAATTAGGGATGAATGAGAGTATTATAAACGTAGGAGTAAACAAATATAATCAGAATGCTCCGAACTGCTAAGCTATCAGGAGTTACACGTGTTATTGTGAGTCAACCATAAAAGATAGACATATGCTGTTGCGGGATATTTTTTAGTCAATTTTATGTAGAATATTTCTGTCATACATAATTTCTATGTAACTTTAACCATTAAGGCTGCACACGCGACGGAAGCTTAAAAAATGGAGTAACTTCTCCCGTTTTCCCAACATTTCCCTTCACTACTCTGCTCCTATTGATAGTAGCGTGATGAAAAGTACCCTATAACCTGGCCAGGAGTATGAAGAATAATTGTACCAAGTTTCGTTAAAATCCGTCCAGTAGTTTTTGTTTCTATAAGGAACATACAGACAGACAGACAGACAGACAGACAGACAGACAGACAGACAGACAGACAAAAATTTTACTGATTGCATTTTTGGCATCAGTATCGATCACTAATCACCCCCTGATAGTTATTTTGAAAATATATTTCATGTACAGAATTGACCTCTCTACAGATTTATTATAAGTATAGATGTAACTTTATTTAATTAGATGAAATTATTATTACCTACTCATAAAATTCTTATTTAACTTGAAGGCAATGTTTATTATTTAGGTTTAATAATGAAAACAAGTATAATGATACTGTACTGTCTCCGGGGAATTAATTAATACCCAACTACTCCAAGGCCTCCGATAGTCCCCTTAAATTAACCAAATGTGTAATTGGATCCCGGCAAATCATGCCTTTCATTAATTTTTATCTTCACGTGTAATTTTCATACGATACAAGATTTCTAAGCAATTTGGTGGGCTATTGATGATAATCACCATCAAAAATGTAAGGGGGATGTAAGGAGCGACCTCTTGGCTCCAAGCCATCTTCACCTGCCCGTGGTGCATCCTGCCGAACAACAAAGCAGGTTCTGGCAAACCGACTGGTGGCGGTACAACCATCACGATAGAAGGCGTAGCTTAATATCATAGACCGATGACGGGCAGCAGCGTCACCGGAGCAAGAAGTTACGCCCTGCGATCGCCAACCCGCCTGCCCAGCGTGACGATTATGGGTATATCCTCCAGATGGTTGCCCTAGGTGGCGAACAACTGGAGAGGCCTATGTCCAGCAGTGGACTGCAATAGGCTGATGATGATGACCATCAAAAACATGTGTGATAACAATTATAGGTACATGAGACCTAATAGTCGCTTTGCATTTTATTTATTTAATAAAATAAATAATAATAAATAAATAAATAACCCAAGACATGCCACGCTGGGCCACACAGCGCTACCTAGCCCTAAACTAAGCCGAAGCTTGTACTATGGGTACTAGACAACTGATAAACTTACTTAGATACTTTTTTTTTGTAAATAAATACATATTATACATAGAAAACACCCAGACCAATACAAACAGACATGTTCATGAACACAAATGTTTGTACTGTGCGGGAATCGAACCCACGAACTTGGCTCAGATGGCAGAGGTCACTACCATATGAGCCACCGAGCCTGTCAAATTACATTGTTAAACGTACATTGTGTTTTTTTTAATTTAGCATCTATTAGAGTATCTATAGAACGATTATGATGAATGAGGTATCCTTGAACAGGAGAACCCGAAACGATCGACCGTCTACTTCCAATGGAGTTAGTTGTGTGGGAGTTATAATTATACCGTATAAAAAACCTTGTTCCGAGAAATAGGAAGAATATAGGGTACTATTTCCCTTTTTGTTTACTTTCCCTAGTTTCAACAGTCGATCAAAATGTTATTAACGAGTGTCGTGTTACTTATCTTCTAAAAGTAAAACATTAAGAGATTCAGAATAATGATAATAATACTTTTAGGTAACAACACACTTGATTGACACTCTCAGTTATTGAATAAAACGATTTATATAATTCTGCTTAAATTGAGAATGTAGACTAAATTTTAGAAATTTATATTAACGTTGATCATGTAGGTACGATGCATATTTAAGTTTAATTCATTACCAAATATTCGTAGTGTTAATTGAAGTCTTAGTTACATCAATAAAATAGTATTACGGAGTATACCTATTAGTTATTAAAAATATAATATTTATTCCACATTATAATATTATCCTCTGTCATGAATGATTATTTAAAACACTGGCCTGCGATGTTACGGTCATCAAGTTATATGTAATGGTCTATTAGATATTGGTTTGTACGACATGTATCATCCACTTACTGTAAGCTAGATGGCGATGTAAACAGTTAGAATGTTCAAAATACTTACTAGAAAAGGCCAAATATACAAGACAATACAAGGCATTTTATAATATATATATTAATGAAATTATTGTTCTCTGTTGATTTACGACAGCGAAATAATATCAAGTTAATACGAGTAGGTAGTTCATATGCGCCGAAAAATTATTACTACTTACTCTTCTAGCCTAAAGCTACATTTTTCTATTAATTAGCTATGATTATCAAACTGGAGCGATAACTAAAGCTGAAGCGTCTCAATTTAAAACAGTTATTCTTAAATGGCCTCTAACTTAAATCTGTTGAGATGAGATTTTCCGCTTCAAAAACATGATGCGCCACCGAGATCGGGGGTACATTTCATAACGTATCGGAGACTCTACGAATGCACAAATTGCGGGGACAAACCACGCTCCGTGGTCTAGCTAGTGCCGCATATACCTAATATGCGAATGAGTTGGCACTATCGCACCCAATCTTTGAACCACGCGACATGCACACTATTCAAACTGTACCAATTTGTAACCACGAGTACCTACTTCATGAATACTTCTTAATTAGTAGTTTGATTAGTACGGGAGACGTTTAAATAATGACCGCAATGTGTTTCTTCGTGTCAGCAATAGAAAGTTAGCATGTTTGTCAGGAGAATGGCAAAGTAGGACTAATTGGTGGATTCTCTCGTGTAAAAGACGCAGGAGGAAATTTGTTAATTTCTGCATACAATTAGACTTCCATTTCTTTTCCATAATTTAATATCTTAAATATTTTTTCTTTGATTAAGTATGTGGCGGTTCATATCATACTATATCTGTCTCCGATATTAATAGATAATGCAAGTTATCTAAGAACATTAGTGGTTCTGTACACAGATTAGAACAAATGCTTGAGGATATTAAATTGATAAAATAACGGAGTTATATTAATTAATATTACCTATTAATAGAACTTGCTTAACTACTCAAAAGGTTTAATACCTTTGTCGTGCACTTGGGCACGTCCTGTTGTTTTTAAGGACGATGGCAATTTCAAAAGAGACTGAAAAATAGATGCTAAAAATATATTAGAAAAATAATATCATTGTGTAGGTACTTATTTCACGTTAAATCATGGATAACAAGATTCTCTTGCAGCTAAAGGTTTGACCACGTGTCATGTTGTATCATCTTATCGGATTTGGAAATAAAGGCGAGTGAAAAAATCATTAACGATTGCTACCGTAATTTCGATTCCTTTTCTTCACATAGAGTCGTCACACATTGTCACGTCACAATCAAGATTACATGCCAAATAGGTTTTAGGGGCAACGCAGACGACAGACTATCCGTGACGCACTTTTTTGCAATTATATGCAATAACGCACACGACGCGTAAAAATCTGTCGCGGATATTTCACAGACTCGACGCACATCTTCGATCATTCTGTTGGCAGACCTAGACGCTCTTTTTAAATTTCAATGTCTCAGACGTAGATTCTATCGCACAAAAAGTGTGCCGTCTGCGCTGCACCTTAAATGAAAGGTACTGTGCAGAACCTTAGATTACAGATTTGGAACTATGAACTAACACTTGATAAATACCAATTATTATTTAAATTAATAAGTGTAATTTAAATTATTATAAAAACCTATTCTAAATTTCACCATAACTCGAGGGTTTCTTGCATATAACCCCGTGGACAACCACAGCCGAGTTTCACGCAGAGTTGCATTCACCGGTTTCATCTGTTGCTTTCCCGAAGCGTTAAATATTTTACTTGTGACAGAAAAGAGTATGAATAGAAACTTGCTCTTTTTAAAACTATGCTCCCGTGAATCTGTGGAAGTTTAAGTAGCAAATAAGTAAAGGACAAACCCTTTACTGTACTAAATACTTAGAATAGGTTTTTTATTCATTTAGTGTTAGTTTTTTTAGTCTAGTTAATGTTGTGCTTAGTTTTAGTTATTATGCTCAACTGATGCCGTTAAATGCTACGCCCCATATTTTTTTATACAAATGGTCCTATTTGTTTTATATGATACCTACTATTAAACATTGTTCTAAGCAGTCACAAAATGTGTATAGGTAAGTACACAAACAATTGGATACTACCCCAGCCCAAGATTCACGGTTATACCTAAAAGATCGATACGTATGTGTTTTTTATGTTGTACCTACTTGGTGTCTTAAGGCAGAAATTGTTCATTCCCATAGCATTTCAGTTGAATTCGAGGTTTACAACGTAAAAATATTTATGCGGATTTTTGCTCGGAGTTGTACGCGAAGTTTATTTCCGGACATAGCGGGAAACGTTTACTAAATCACTGATGTATGGTTCGATTTGCGGCTGGAAGTTGTATTCGTAGGTAGCACGAGATATGAAATCCTACTATCCTTATTCCTATGTCAATTCGAGGATCTAGGTATGTATTTTTAATCGTGTCTGAACATTTGCTTACTTTACTATATATTTAGGTCGGTATAGCCGATAATTATGAAATGGATGCATACCGTGATCTGATGCTCTATATTATAGAGATACTAAGGTACACCTACTAGCATTTTAAGTGGGTGATTTTAATTTTGGTATTATACGTAAGTTTCTAATATTAAACTAAACAGGCTGAGTTGAGTAAGCGTATTATCATTATCAATATGTATGCTAATGTGCGCTGGCAGAAAATAAGGTAATATCAAATGTATCTGCTTACCAAGAGAAAAAATAACGCTGCATTCCGAAATCTTCAGACCTACCAGATTCCCGAACTTCAAATACAAAACGAACTTTATCACATCCAAAATAACATCATCTCAGCGGATTTTCAAGCATAAACGTTACCGTGGCGTGAGGATGTAGGTCAGCTCTCGGGGCGGGTGCCGAATGTCAACATGACTCAAGTCGGCGATACGACGAGTTGTTCCTAAACTTAACAGCGAATTTCGCAATAAAACCGTCGAAAATTGGAAAACTTCGCCGTCCGTATTTATTAAAAATTTGATTAAGCATCATCTCACATCAAAACGAACTTTACGTTCTTAAAAACGACTCTTTAATGAATATGCAGATTACAATTTTTTGGCATTCGTTATCTAATTGACCTTCTTGCCTTTAGGCTTTGACAGAGCCCGAGTGTTGCAAATACAATTTATGAATATGTACTAAGTACAATGGAAATTATTATTACTGGCTTATTTTTGGATTTATTAGTCTTATTGTTCAAGAAAAGATAGAAATTTAAATTTAACTTAATTTACAAGTTTAAAACTTGAATAGGAAGGAAGATAGATTAGATACTTGTGTTACCTACGGAAGCAAAAATCAATTAGTAAAAATCTTTTTTACAAGTGATAACGTCTTTTATACAAAACATCATCCCGAAAAGAGATTAAATTCACGCATACAAGATATAGGTAGTCTCTAAAATTTCAATTCTATCATAAGAACATTAACTCGGCAGGTTAAAAATAGGTCTCCCCACAACTTAACCCCCAGGAATTAAAATCTGATCTTAGTCAGATTTGAGCTAATGGGGCTTAGTGAAGCTTACTCAGTTGGGTACTCCGAAGTTGTGCCCAATATCCCCAAAGTAACCTTAGCTGCCCTTTGGAGCTCACTAAGATGTTTATTACGGTAAGGAGTTATCCGAAATCAACCTTGATACGTGAAGATCTATAAATACTTATAACAAGTGGAATCAAGGGAAGGGGAATAGGAAGTACCTAAAACTTTTCATACTTTCATTATTCGCCAAGTACTAAGATATACCTATAAATGCAGAAAATTAAATAATAAATCAAGCAATTGTTACTTTAATTAATTTACATTAGTCAAATAGTATTTCTATTGTTTAATTAAGATTATCTACATTTCATCTAGGTTAGTTAGATAATTTTATTAGAAGGCTTATACAAATTACAATATTTTTGGAACATCATCATGACATTCTATCATCTTCATGGTCAGTGTTCGTCATACCATCAAAATTATTATGTAATCAAAATAACAATAGAAGGCTAGCGCATAGCCAGCTGTCGGCTTTTAAACTTTTTCTTTAAATGCATTGGAACTGCCAAGTGCCAAGAGGTCACCAGACTTCGTCCCTGCATGCCTAGTCGATCGCGAAGAATTTCTAATTTCTGAACTACCGGCTGACTTCTGACAAGATTAAGTCTCTTAAAGTAGCATGTCGACAGTTAAGTGTTGGTTTTTGCATTGAATGCAATCTAATTTTAATAAATTAATAATTTATGTAAGTATATCATAGAACTTATTAAATATATTTTTTTTGCTTAACTCTTTCAGGTTTGGTGGTTAAAACCAGATGACTTATTTTTTAACTTTATTTGAATGTCTGGCAAGCCATACAAAAATGTAGCTGTGTAAAATGTTCTATATCCCGCGATTTCGGTTTCATGTTCACCTTGACCGCATAACTCCCATAAACGTCCAGCTTCAGTTTAGATAAATCGAATAGGCAGACAAATTATAACGACCACGGGGAAAGACGTATAAACCGGGCCCCGATAAATTTTGTAAATGTAGCAGCCTTAAATGCTTACTCCTATATTAACGGTCACTGTTCGAGACATAAAAATTACTAGCATATTTAAGAGGACATTAACATAAAGTGAATCTAGTCTGAATCGTAATGAATGCTTGCCATTTTCAAATTTCCCTGCCCTTTTCAGTTGAGTTTTCACGGGAACAAAAAACTCTCGTATGTACATTAGCTGTCCGAAGGAATGTCAGCGAAATGCAAAGCCATCGCGCACAAAGCTTGCGGCCTTGCGATTGTTCTACGATGAAGTGATGGGGAGTTCTCATGTCGACTCTCTGATTGAAATTGCAGTTCCAAACAAGAGGAAAACCCGATTCAGAGTTCAGAAATTCTATTCAGAATTCTGTTTAATTTTGAAAGATAGATTTGAAGGAAAGTATCTATTGTTTGGCATGGTTTTATCCGTATTTATGATAAGTAAGAATAAGTAGTACCTACGTACCTACACACTGATTAATTAGCTACTGAATATCACCAAAAATATGGCAAAACTTTTCGCATCCTAGCAAGGAGAAGTCGTTGATTTGTGATTAAGCAATTTTGTATAGTTGGATTAAAATGTTTAACCTATATAAATGTTATGGACCAAGTGATTAATGCGGGCATTATTTATAATGCTAGGGCATTATGAATAATGTCAATTTCTATTGGGCAAAGTGATAATCTAAACTTCATTATTTATCACATTGGCCGGTCATTATTGTATTGCTACTTGGCAATTAGGCAATTTGATAATAAAGCAAAGGGGAGGGACCCACGCGTTCTTATTCGGAGATCGATGTATCCGGTAATGTTTTTTTTTAACCGACTGCGAAAAAGGAGGAGGTTCTTAATTCGTCTGTATGTATAATTTTTTATGTATGTTCACCGATATTTCCGTCAATAGGGATGTTTCCAGGGTCAAAATACTTACATTATATTTAGTCCGTATTTTCGATTATAAAAATATATTGGACACGTATTTTTCCTTTTTTCATTTACCTACACGAAAATAACAAAGATACAAAGCATCAAACTTTAGGAGTGGGGGTGTTTGATGTCACGCCGTGCGACAAAATGCTGCACGGCGTGACGTCACGCGAAACTTTAACGGGGTATATCTTTGTAATCTTTGGTCTAATTTATAAGTGAAAAAATACGTATCTTTTATTTTTTAATAATCTAGAAGACGGACTTTTATGGACACAAGCCTATTATATGTAGATGGATGTCAAAAAATTTTTTTTTGTTCGACAGAAGACACTTCCGTGGTGGTCTCATTATCACCAAGTCAGGATCTGATGATGGTATCCGGAAGAAATTGAGGGCAACAACCAAAGTTGTATGCTCATATGGTGATTTTGTTACGCAATCATAACCTACTCAGGCATATGCTTCCGGGCGTCAACATCTGGTGCTGATGATGAAGCCATAGAACTCCTTAACGGTTAGGATATAGGGGACAGTACTGCCATTGGTCGATGGGAACTAGGTAGTAGTATGTACTTATGCAAGGCTAATAGGGCAGCTGATTTGACAAGTAATTTGCTTGATTCTACTTCGCAACGTTTTCACTTGACTTAAAGCAAATTTTTTCTTTCCTAAGTAAAACTCTTAAGGACTTTAGTTCCCATCATTATGCAATAGTGCTGCATTTGCCGAGTATTACTAATGAGTGCGTCATCTTGGAGCAGTCAGAAGTAATGTCTGGCCTGTGTATCACATACACATATTATATTATCTCAGGAGTGGATGAGCTTATGCCCCCACGCAAGCCTTACAGAGGACCAGGAGACTGCGAAATAGTTATAAAATATGTTTTTATTACTTTACCCAAAGGGTGATAAACAATATTTATAATGCCCGATCAATTTGATTATTTGAATAATGATTATCAAATTGCCCTCACATATTGGCCATTTATCAGAATGCCCGGGCATTATATATAATGCTACATTTATCACTTGGTCCATAACATAAATACGTTGTTCCGATCCCAAAGCAAGTAGTTTATTTAAGCACTTGTATTATGGGTGTCAGAACAACGAAGGTACCACAAATAAATACTTAAATACATATATAAACACCCAGACGTTCAACAAACACAAGTGTTCATCACACGAATGTTTGTCCCGGGTGGGAATCCAACCCACGACCCTGAAGTACAGAAGGCAGGCGTCAATACCAATTTAGCCACCGAGCCAGTCAGTATATAACACTATTAACGACATAATAAGTAACTAAAAAAATATTATTATTAATATTATACGAGTATAAAGGTATTGCCTAAATTAAATCTTCCTTTCTTTCTTAATAAAAATGATTTCAGAAATATCGATTAAACAAATAAAATAGCACGTCACTAGACTGTTTATTTAAGACCGTTGTACACGGCTGCAGCCTAGGTCGAGCACAAACCCTCACTTGTTCTACCCAGATCACTATCTACCTACCTACAATCATACACTGCTATCTTGTAGTTACGGGGCAAAGTCCTAACATCTTATTCAAACATTTTAAATTTAAATGATTTGTGAATTTTGAATGATCATTTAGGAAAATTTACAACTTGTGAAAGAAGGAAAACACATTATTTGAAAATGTTATTAGTAGCTAAAGAAAATGAAAGTCGTAAGTGTAAACTAAACTTTACCACTTATACACACAGCGTACAAAAATCCTCGGTTAGGGATACCTAGAAGAATTAAATAACTTCATAGTAACTATCTAGGTAGGTAAACTATTTGTGCTTTTATAAATGATAAATGATAAATGATAAATGATGCTTTATTTCACTGAAAACAGAGTACATAGTAGGTCTTATTGTAGGTATGAGAACGTCCATTTTACCATTAGGCATGTGAAATTATTTTATAATAATAATGCTGAATATAATATGTAACATCCCTATTAATTAATTATTTTAACATAACTAGTTTTTTCCTTAGGTCCATTAAAAATTGTCAAGCTCCATTAATTATACATGTCAAAATTGGGTTTTATGTCAAGCTGTATGTTTAATAAAAAATTTAAATTTATAATGTCTACAGGATTATTCTAAAACCAAAAGTAATTAATAACAATGTCAGATATCTACCTAATCATTTATAGTTTTAGCCAGTCACATACAGAGTAGATCATTTTTTCAATTAACAATGTTTTGAGCTTTTCTTTAAATTTAATTAGAGGTAATTCTTTAATATCTTTAGGCAACTTGTTAAAAACCTTAATGCACATAGCATAAGAGTTTTTCTGAAATAAGGCTGTTCTAGGTGCAAAGTCCAAAACGAGTCTATCACCATTTCTAGTATTCCGTGGGTATATATCCTTAGCTCTCTTGAACAATTTTGAATTATTTCTAACGAATAAGCATACCTCCAAAATGTACATACTGGGCAGTGGCAAAATATTAAGCATTTTAAAGTACCTTTTGCATGATTCGTAAGGGGGAATCCCTACCATAGCTCGGATACAGCGTTTTTGGGCTAAAAATGCGCGTACGGCATCAGACGAATTTCCCCACAACAACAGACCATATCTTAACACGGAGCTAATTTATAAATAAATTTTAGTTTGCTTGTTGAGCTTTACAGATTATGTCCATAGACAAAAAATTGTGACTAGTTATTCTATGTGATTTGGGCTCAATTTAGGCAAGACTCTATGTGGATAAAAGTCAGATTTTTCAATTGCCAAATAATGTATATCTATCTCTGTTTAGATTTTTATCATAATAATAGGAACAATAGGCAGTTACCCGTAACTGCTTATTATAATGTCGAGACATTATCTAAGATTTTGAAATACATGCAATTGTACTTCATACAGGCACATCATTTATTTAACATTTATTATCATAGAATACGCATGTTAAAGATTAAGGAACCTACGAAATTTGTAGGTTGTTGCTATCCGTCTTAAGCTTTCGTACCTACTTACTATTCTCCATTAACCAAAGAAGGCGACGAAGCGCGCAAACGTTAAGCCACGTCTGCGCCACTGAACCGTTAATTGTTCCATTTGTAACAAGTAACGTGTGAGGTCATTAGCCGCCCGCCTGCATACTAACCTATATCCACCGCAGGAAATTCCTGACAAAAGGACAAATCGCTAACTCGAGACAGTACGAGTATAATGTTACGCCTTACGAATGCGGGAGAAAATTCAGTAGTAAAAGACATCTAATGTAACTACAACAACTAATAAATATAACAAACACTGTCTTTTTTTATTAGCACGTTAAAATTACCACATCTTGCGTAATGTTAAGCAGACGATAAAGTCCAATAGTAATTAAGTAACAGCATTTTTTAGCAAATAAAACCGACTTCAATATGGTGACAATGGGACCAGCTAGGAAGTAGGTAGTAAACATACAACAAAGAAAAAAAATATTCTGTCGAATTGAGAATCCTCCTTTTACTTGAAGTCGGGCAAAAAGAGTAAGGTACACGAGTAGATTTTATTGTACGTATTTAATAACCAAAAATAATAAGCATCTTGTAAACCCGACAATTTTAGTTAAATGCTCATCAGTCTCTTAATCTAAAGTCAAGATCCTCTCGAATAGTAACAGCCGGTAAGACATTCGAGAATCTATACTTATAATAAATCTGTAGAGAGGTCAATTCTGTACATAAAATATTTTTTCAAAATAACTATCAGGGGGTGATAAGTGATCGATACTGATACCAAAAATGCAATCAGTAAAATTTTTGTCTGTCTGTCTGTCTGTCTGTCTGTATGTTCGTTATAGAAAAAAAAACTACTGAACAGATTTTGACGAAACTTGGTACAATTATTCTTCATACTCCTGGGCAGGTTATAGGATACTTTTCATCACGCTACAATCAATAGGAGCGGAGCAGTGACGGGAAGTGTTGGGAAAACGCGAGAAATTTAAACCTGTATGTTTGAACGCGCATTACGCGAAAACTACTGCATAGAATTGAATGCGGTTTTCACCAATGTATTGCTAGAGGTCTAACTTAAAATTTAGGTACCATTTTATGGAATTCCGCTATTTTTGAAACCCGATATCCACGCGAGCGACGCCGCTGGCACAGCTAGTATGAAATAATATTGTGTAATATAATGTTTTATGAAAGCTTTCCAGCGCGTTGAGTGTATGCGGTTGAGCGTAAAGCAAGTTGACACATTTCTCTATATACATAGTTGACTGACTGAGAAAATAAATCTAATGTCTTTTTGTGTCACCCCATTCAGATATATTGAGACAAAGATTAATCGTCTAAAATGAGACAATTTATTCCATCAAGTGTCGAGAGAACAAATGATCTTCCAATAATCAAATATGTTGCTACAAGATTAATTACTAGTAGAGATGCGCCGAATAGTGGTTTCACCGAATAACCGAATACCGAATACTATTCGGTTCAATCTTTACCGAACCGGATATTCGGCCGAATTATTCGGTTCACCATTCATAAACAGGTTCAAACATGCACGCCGTCTGTCGTTGGTGGCAAGTTGCGAGCGAGCCGTTTAATTGCTTTTATTTCATCATCACAGTGCTCACTATGGACATGATAAGCCTCTCCAGGTGTTCGCCACTTTGGGCAAACACCTGGAGGTTGCACCCATAATCACCAAGCTGGGCAGGCGGGTTGACGATCGCAGGGCGTAGCTTCTCGCTCCTGTGACGGTGCTGCCCACCGTCGGCTTGTGGTAATTAGCTACGCGGTCAATCTCGATGGTTATATCGCCACCAGTCGGTTGCCAGGGCATCATTCGTTATTCAGCAGGATGCACCACGGGCAGGTAAGGACGGCTTGCAGCGAGTAGATAATAAAGATGTGAAGGGGCGAGGCAACCGACTGGTGGTGGGGGAGCTTTAATTTATTAGCTTTTTAACACGTTCTTCGCAAGTTTCATTAACTTACTAGCTGTGCCGGCGGCGTCCCACGCGTGGATATATCGGATTTCAAAAATAACGGACTTCCATAAAACTTCCACAAATTTTAAGTTAGACCTCTAGAAATACATTGGTGAAAACCACATTTAATTCCATGCAGTAGTTTCCGCGTGATGCGCGATCAAACATGCAGATACAAATTTCTCCCGTTTTCCCAACACTTCACGTCACTGTATTGATTGTAGCGTAATGAATAGTATACTATAACCTGTCCAGGAGTATGAAGAATAATCGTACCAAGTTTCGTTAAAATCCGTCCAGTAGTTTTTTTTTTCTATAACGAACATACAGACAGACAAAAATTTTACTGATTGCGTTTATGGCATCAGTATCGATCACTAATCACCCCCTGATAGTTATTTTGAAAATATATTTCATGTACAGAATTGACCTCTCTACAGATTTATTATAAGTAGGTATAGATTAAAAACAATCTTACTTATGAAAAAAGCTTGTCTTCAGTTTTATTCCATGTCATGTAGCCAAGAAAATAGAAATACTCAAACCGAATATATTCGGCACTAAAACCGAATAATTCGGCCGAATACAAATAGTGGAAATGATACCGAATACGCCGAATACCGAATACCAAACGAATATTCGGCGCATCTCTAATTACTAGAAACTGAAACATTAGAACCGATAAATTATTATTAATCGTAAGCGCTTCGGGCGATTTGATTTGTAGAATACAACATAAGACGTAGTAAAATACCTACCTTTGTGAAGTAATAAATGCATTGTTGTTTAAGAAAACAAAGAGCAGCCGAGGTCGTCAGAGGTTTTACATAAACATAGCGCATGCAAAAACACATTTAGGCATTGCAGGACATACATTCACTGTGGTGATATTTTTTTTAGTAAATTAGATTTTACATGATATATTTTTTTTAGTAAATTAGATTTTATTAAATATATATCAAACCTTTATCCACAAGCAAAAAAAAAAATTTTCGTATTATGTATTTCTAAGCTTCGACTAGACGCGACTTTCATTGACATTTTATGGAGTTATTCAATAAAATGTAAAATAGGGTTTCACTGAAAAAATATAAAACTCCTAAAAATGTTAACAATCTTTGAATTTTAAAATAAGAATACTGAAAGTCAGGCTTTTAAGATCGCAATAAACCTACGTAATTTGAACTAAGTAATTTACTAAAGTAATTTTTGCAAATAAATAAAGTCTTATTTATTATTATGATGTTGTCTGGAGAAGCTAGGGCATTGTTTTTAGATCGCAATAAACCTACGTAATTCGAACGCAGCAAAATTACTAAAGTAATTTTTGCAAATAAATAAATATCATATTTATTATCTATAATTATGATGTTGTCTGAAGAAGCTAAGGGATTGTTTCGAAGGGGCGTGTACTATGGTAACGCAGAAGATCTGTAGCGATTATGTATTCATAGCCATTTCAATTTGGTACTAATGTACTTACCTGTTTATCCCGGCTATTTTAATGGAGTTGCGGCTACATTTGCACCCTACGTGACAATTACGGTTACTATTGAAATGTAAATTCTGCCCTAGTAAATGATGAAACTATTATGTAGGAATACCGTAGTAGATGGAGGAACTTTAGCATTAATTAAATACAACATATTAAAGGTATATCGATGTTTATTTTCAAAAGTTTAATTTTTTAAACATATTCTAAGTGGGAAGGTCCGGTGATCTGTATGCATAAGGTATATGATGCATTTATAGGCGTACCTACCACAGTTTATATACTTACCTCTCATTTACAAATCTATATGTGCCTACGGTTAAAGAATAGTTATCTTTATCTATATACAGAGTATTCTGAATAATTATAACTCTAACTCTTAAATACAAGTACGTTGTTAGTTAGAACTTATGGACACGGTCATTATCAACTAACTCTAAAAACCAATTTAAATGACACTACAGCATTTACATTAAAGTTGTCCTTTAACAGAGGGCTGTAGGGAAGAGATCTTGATAGTTCCCTAAATTGTATAACAATATGTATCTATCTATCTAGTCATCGTAATCCTGGAGGCACTCCCTTAAGAATTGATCGTATATTTGCGTAGAGGAAACAGGGGATAATAGTAACACCAACGATATTTAGGTACACAAACGAAGTACGAATATACGAGTATCATTGTGTACTTTCGTAACTAGAAACAGGCGATAGGTGGCAACTTGCGACCGGTTTTTGGACTTAATAAAGTCGTCTTTGGAAACATTTGCCATTGTTTTTAAAGAGTTACTATTCTTGTCGGTTTCCCCTATACAAGACAATCTACACTCAAGTTTCAAGTTCGACCTTGGGCACATGCAATGAGTAACGGGTACAGGTCAAGGCCGAGACAAGTTTGACACCTTCTGTGAGCCGAATGATACAAATTGGGGTGACAGGCGTTGGGGGAATAACTTAAGACGTTTTGACATTTAATCAACGATTTTTACCATCACTAATGTTTTTTATGTGTCACCTTGAGAAGATGATTAATAATCACTAATTTCTAAGGAGAATAGCATAAACCCAGGAGATATTGTAACGCGTGACTATGCGCGCAAACACGAGTTCACTCTTTATTACTCTAGCCACAGACTCTAGCTAATAATAAAACACCATCAACTAAATTCCTGACTGCTACTGTGTCAGCAGCTTATAATACGGGTAATAAGACCTACTTACACAATGTATACCTGCATATGAAAAAATGTACGAGTATTCATTGATTGAGAAGGTACTTTCTTAAAACGGACACTTTGTAGTAGATACGTAACTCCTTGTCCACTACAAAATCAGAACCAGTAATTTGTCCTAAGTGGAATTCGATCTCGAATATCGATTTCTGTGCACGATTATTGTGTACCTAATATTAATTAAAAATACTTAATATAAAAATTTATTTAGATACCCTTTGTAATAGTGATCTTCAATATAAAGTTTTTCAGAACAATTAATTTCGTGTGATCGTTACATTACTCATCTGAACTGTATTTGGGCGGTGCAACTGTCATTCTCAGTCGGCGACTAACAAACGGCTTTGGCAGGACACTGGCACAAAACAAGATACAAATGATACAGAGTAAAACATCAATACAATGCCTAACCCCCTATTATAATACAATGGGCAGCTTACATATTTTCGGGACGATTTTTTAAATATTGGTAGCACCCGAATCGTAGATAGGCCTGTGATACCTAACGTAGTAGAAGTCTTTTTCATGATATAATTTAAATGGTCCTAGTTGGGACCAATATTTATGTGCCTAATAAATATTTTTTTTTGTGTCTGGAAGTTAAGAATGTATTTATCGATATATTTTTGACCTTTTTTACCTACCTTCATTATCATTAGTTATGATTTCTAGTGCTTAGCTTACTTACCAAATCTGGTATCGGGGCACATGTACGTGGTAGACTAAGGTGCCACATAGAGTTCTCGGGTTTTAAAGACTAAAACGCTTAGGGCGGCTTGCAGCTTTCATTAAACTCTCGATTCAAACTCGACTTAAGTTTAAACGTAGCTTAACGCCTTACACTTCACTGATTTAGCTAAAATCTCGATTAAACTAAACGTTAAAGTTAAACCGGCCTTCATGCCGGTTTAACTTTTTAAATCTCGATTTTAAGTGTGAATTTGACTGGAGCGTGGTAGTTTATGTGCCGTTGTGTTCCTTCTAGTTTCATGTTAGAGACTAGAGTTAAAGATATTTTGATAAAATGAACGATTTATTCAATTCATTACGGGATGATGAATTTTTGAAAAGATTTCGACTAAGCAAAGAGAATACCTACAATGCTACTTATTTCGGCTGTTGTAAAGTGAGGAGCCCGAGATCTATTCATTATAACAAACGAATTAAGATTTTGATAACTTCAATAGACAGAACACTGACCTAAACTTATATTTTATATTGTTGACACAACCATTGTAAAAATAACGGGACAGCTAATAGACGCCACGCCGCGCCGTTCCGTTTCGCCACGTTTCGCGCAGGATTCGGGCAAACGTCACTTTTTACGTGAAAACGGAACGCAAAGAATGAATGGTTAGCGTAATCTCGGTTTAGTTAAATCGAATGTTAAATGTCGCTATGCAAGACGCACTATATTAGGTTTAAGTTAAGTCGAGTTCAAGACAAAATCGAGATTTAATAAAATCGAGTTTAGTTTAAGATTGCTGCAAGCCGCCCTTAGTAAAAGTTGTAAAATAAGTCTCAGACTTTGTAAGGGATGAAATAAAAAAAACTGTAAGACCAAATGTGTGTGGACCCTCTAATAAAAATCTCACTTGAATGTAGAAGCAAGGAAAACGTAATTTGGTAATGGGATCTTGTGTTATATGATTCTACGCCCTTGAGGTACCACTGTCCTATAAACAGCTCTGAACTGTGCATATTACCTACAGTCTACGAGCCAGCCACACATCATCCTACCCTTATATATCTTTCCCCATTAAATTTTCAACTCTAAACTTTAGACATTCTGTTAATAATTATGTAGTTAGGAAAAAAATTACAGAAAAAAGTAGGTACGTCGATATATGGTCGATCGTGTAATAAGCTGTAACATTGAACATTATAAAAATCAAAATACTTGACACATTGTTCCGAACTTTATTCTCAATTTTGTACATTTAACATATTAATTTACAATTTGTTAACCTTAACAATACATTATCAACATTAATAATTTATTTACAATTCCTTTTAATATTTGGCAACAACCTTGAGCATAATCTAGTTTGTATTGTTAATCATAAACGTCTAATTTACGAGCTAACATCAAGTTTCTCTAAGTTAACGTAACATTTGGCATAAGTAGAATGTACATATTTATTTTCTAATAATAAGTAGGCATTTAATAACTGTATTGTAACCCCGTTAGGTACTAGTGGTGTAACGAATGTTAGAATAGTCACATTCGCGAATGAATATTCATTCATCTCCAAATAATATTCACGAATACGAACGTAAAATATCATACTGGTTGACATTTCGTATCCTCCGTGTTTTGTTTATGCATAGCCAAGGTTAACCGTTACAGGTTGCATAAATGAAGAGTATTCATCAATCTTCTTCACGGCAATGTATCAACGCTTCAATCAAATTAGTTCCTTTGCTTTGATACCATTAATACGTCAAAATATCATTATGGAACTACTGCCAATACTCATAGTAGAATACTCAATTGTAGCAGGGTCCCCTACGTAGCTTTGAACGCCGTTGTTGCGAAGCTCACTGTTTCGAATTTTTTCTTCGAGTCTTTAAGTTCGAAAGCTTAAAGACTCGAAGATGTTTTTCGAATCATCTTTCGCGACTACATCATTCGCCATAAGCTTTCGAACCAATAATGCAGTCGACAAAAATTCGAAACAGTGAACTTCGCAACAACGGCGTTCGAAGCTACGTAAGGGACCTATTGTAGCACTATGTTAATTATGTATGGATAGACCGACCTCAAGCAAATATCTTTAAGGAACTGCGTTGAAAAGAGAAAATTATTATCATTTTCTTTGTAAAATATACCTTCGCCAAACATTTGCATCGTTGCTGGTCCATACGAATGCAAATGTTAAATAATTTGCATTCGCATAATTATACATTTGTTACATCACTAGTCGGTACATTGAAGATGACGCATTTTACTTAAAAGGTATTTTGCCTGTATTTATCAGTAACATCTGTTTAGATACACATAAATTGGGCGTGCCAAACCCCGAAGAATAATTTATTATAAATATAATGATAATTACCAAACTCTGTATTTACCCAATTAGAAACAAGATAGTTATTACCCACATTTGAAACAATAGAAGCTACATATCAATATAGAAATATGTACGAGTAGCTACCTACAAATCTCTCTCCGATTATAATAATCATTACACAAGATGGAGGAAAGTGATGAAATTCTTTTTAAAATATTTATTACTTTAGTTTTTGCAAAAGCATCTATCAAAATTAGTATTTCCTTCCATTAATAAGTATTACCTACTCGTATTAGGCAAGACGAAGCACATTATGTACTTATCTGACAATTATTTTGTCATTGGCACAAACATATAATATATTCTTAGTAGGTACATTCATTCTTTTTAATACATACAATGTAATATTATTTTTACTTATCTACTTCATTAACTAAGTAAAAACCATTACTTAAACATGTAATTAATTACTTTGTCCTACGACGTGTTAAAACTTTGCCAAATCATCAATATTCTTCACATATTATGCTAAGATAAAGTACATTGTCTACTTGACTGAGAATTTCAGAGATAAAAATATTTTTTACAAAACTTGTTTTGGTTTTGAGCACATCAGATCCTAATCGGATTATGTACCGATTTTCAGAGTATTAGATTATAACAGGTATTATCAATATCTCTATTTCATATTGAGAGTGTTTTTGCTGGGTTAGTGCGCTCCTTCGTAAACTACGATATCGCTTAGCATAAGACGAATTGCAGTTAAGCGCAAGTAAATTTTAAATAAAAATAAATATAATATCTGCACAGAATTTTATACAATTTGGCACATCATTATCATAACCTGCACCCTCCCACTCGAGCCAGAACTTACTATGTTTCGAATCTCATTGGCACAATATCATGGAATTAATATTTAATTCGTTGGCTATGTTCCGTTCCCTGTTGAGAGGGGAAATGAACTCTAAATGGGTGGTTTTAGAGGTGTGTTCCCGACGTGCAGGTTGTTTAGCTGGGGCAACAATATGGTTGCGGTGGAAATCATAGTTACCAACACGAACACCGCAAGCAACGCGCGGTCTGCCACCACAGCCACCTGAAATTCAAATTACTTACAACGAATCCTTATGCAAATGCAAGGGTAATTTGAAAGAAAAATATTTTATATTATCATAAATTGAACTGAAAAAATCGTTTATCATATTATGATAATGCTATTCGATTTGCAATGATCGCGATTTGTTTCAATCAAATTATAAAAATCTTTATAAATAGAGCAGCAACAAATACGGACCTTAATGCAAGAAGTTCCTATAACTTAATTACGCTAAGGTAACACCTGCCAATGATATTCGCCAGAGATAATAACTCAGGAAATGAATTGAATCAATCTGTGAATAACTGCCCCCACCCTGGCGACTTTTAAATATCGGGTTTCTACAAAAAGAAAAATCTTACGGGTGATCAACTGGAAGCTACTCTGCCTATTTGCGTTTTCCCATTAATACCTATCGAACACAAGGATTAGTTCACTGATAAAATGCGCTTCAAAAACTTAGCTCACTTTTCGTCGTAGACTTACTTTTATCTTGAAAATTAATTAGATTGTCACGATGGCACTTTTTCAAGAGCCTATCTTAATGTCGAAGATGGCGATTTATCGGTTTTAAGCTTTCTCGAATAGTTTTCCACTTCACTTTGCCATTGAAACAATTTACATTAGCCATGCTAAGATGAACAATTGTTTCATTGTGAGAATTATGACGAATTTCTAAGAAAATAAATTTTGAAAAACCTTTGAATTTGTTTCAACATTGAGCCAAAACCTATTTATCAATCATGGGAAAACTCTCGCCAATTAATTTACTTAGCTATAAATTTGTCTACCCTCCGCAAGGAAATTGCCCTAATTTATAATTGAGACGAAATATATTTATAACGCTTTGGTACTTGTAATCAAATAATTTAACTTAGCAACGCTTTTAATATGATTTCTCTTGTTTGAGAGTTTATTCGTTGTTTGGTTTTTGTGATTTAAATCAAAAATGTCAAAGCCTCGCCCACTTTTAATATAGGTACAATTTGTAGTACTTATATTCTGGAAGCTTTTTTCACGAGTGGCCAATGTCAGTCGAAGTCATTACTAATTGAATCTTGTCCTAGTCTTTTTCGTACATCCTCTAGGGGTACAACACTTGAAGTCAGTACTTCGTGTGATTTTGAGCGACGTCTATGAACAACACAATTATCCTGCGCTACTAAGGGAATGCCTTGCGCTCTAGCTAACAAGTTAAATCAAAAGAATCGTTCTATTTGTGTAAATTGGAACGGGAGAACTAACTAATAAATCTATCATATTAGGGGTGAATTGGGAGTATCTATCGATCTTTTGAAAAAGGCTCAAGGCAACTATAGAGAGACGGCTGCTCTACGTTTCTCTACGTGATGTAATCTAAAATGAAGATATCCATAGAAGAACTAGAATCAAAGGTTCATTAGTATTGAAATGGCAGTGGGCAGTGGGAAGAATAACCTTCCTATAAATAGCACAGAGCCGCCCACCTGTTAAAGTTTAGACGAGTTCATAAAAGCACAGGTCCGCATTGGTAGCAAACCTTGTGGCCGTTACATATGGAAGTCTTTGAGAGAGGGATATAACATCCAAATAAGGAATATGCAATTATGCATCTAAAACATTTTCGTGTATTTATCGTTAAATAGCGAAATACAGTGAAAACAAAATTCTAAATTGTCTGAAAAACGAGATTTTTTTACACCATCATTGTGGTATAAAATAGATTAAAGTTGTTTAAAACACGTTTTCTCAAAAACAAATCTTTCTATAGAATTGTATAGAACCTATTTATATGACGTGATCATTCACAATATTAATAAAGCTATAAAACTTTATCCCTTTTATAATAGAAAATATATTTTAAAAATTCTTCCATATTTGTGTGTATGGATTATAAAAGATTCCAATAAACCCAAAAAAGGTCATGCATATTGTCTAATAAAGATATCTCAGTGTTAATTGTTGCCTCACGCGTCGGTGTCGGAACCAACTTTAAGCGACAGTCTTTCTTAACAGCTACGACTTGGGAGCCGTCAAGAAACGAGCGTACTCCTATTTAAAAGGCCGGCAGCGACCCCAGAACTTAATATGTCGCTTCTTGCTTAAAAAAATACAAACCTGCTTCCACTCAAGGTTGGCCCTCTCGAGGCGTTCGTTGGCGGCCACACGCTGCTCATGGCGGGCGGCCGCCTCGCGCAGCGTGCAGCCGCAGCACGAGCAGCGCACGCATGCGCTCGCGCACGCCGCCGGCTCCCCGCCCGCCGGCGACGTACTGGCCGCTCCTCCGGTCCCGGCTACATCGGTCAAAATATCTTTAAGTTCGCCCAAATCAATCAAAGTCAAAATAAACACCGGCAAGAAACTCGTGTAGTTCAATCAATCAATCAGCAGCCCTAGTCGTCCAGCCCTAGACAGTCCACCTCATACAAAATAGGCGCTTAGATGTCAAGTTGCGGAAAACGGCCCGTTCAAACTAACTAACTTAGGTACTAGTCCATCCATTCTTGTTGAACGTAGATCTCCTTTCATTCACGCCACATTTGACCCGGATCTTTTCCGGCTTCCCACATGCAACGGGGCAACGGACAAGTAACAACTTGTCAGTTTCCACTGCCATGTCGGCCCGTAAGATGTAACTAGCTGTACACCGACTGATGCCGGAACGCGACCGTAGTCACTTCAAAGGTGTTTCGCTGAGTTTACGATTGTCTCCAGCCAGCCTTTCCACTGGGAAACTGAAATCTTAAAAAATCCTTTGACTCTTATGAAGTCCACGGGAAAAGCTTGTAGGCTATATAATGAGAAAAAAGCTCTTCCATTTTAACGTAAAATGCGATATGGCTCTGGAGGGGAATGCATGCAACTAGCCGGCAGCGCAGCTGTATCTCCTGATGTTGCAGATGTACATGGGCGGCGGTTATCACTTACCATCAGGTGAACCGCTTGCTCGTCTGCCCCCTATTCCATAAAAAAAAGAAAAAGCATAACGGTGTTCTTAGATTATTTATCTACTATAAAGTTATGTATTTTGTTTCAATTGTCGTTTAAGTTCTTTTCAGATACATGCTGACCGCCGAGGAGGGCTTTCTACCTACCTAGTAAGTAGTAAGTGTGACCCTTAAACCAACCTTAAGTGTTTCAGTTCATTGTAATATGTGAACGCAAATAAATCTCTCCTGCTCGCTACTCATTCGTTAATGTGCTACATCCATCAACTACATATCACTTGGTTGAATTTCATAGAGCCTAACAGTTCTGGAGATAATTAAATTAGACATACATCTGAAAGATAAATGAACTGCTTCTACATTACACTCTCAAGATCCATCTGTAATGTCTAGGGTAATGATATTAAAATTGTAAGTATTTATTGATATAATCGAAGGTATGAACCAAAAGAGCAAGTCAAAATTAGTTCAAGATATCACGAAACCTGCAAGACAATATACCTAAGCATATTTATATCAATCAGGACAATCTTAACATAATAAAATAAATTATGCAGTATGTACGTTATAATTGTATAGGTATGCAATGCCGGGTCTAGTTAGATAGCAGTTTAATGATCAGTTGAGACGGGATGAGGTCAGCGTCGATACTAAATTAATCAGAGCATATTGAAATATCCCGGGAAATGTTTGCAAATTCCTATACCTAGGTAGGTTAGGTATAAATTACTAGTAACATTTATATCATTCAATAGATTGCTCATGAACAAATCTTCTATAGCTATTTTACTCAAGTCTTGAAAGAAGCTAGTCATATAATCAAGACATATCATAAAACTTATCAAACACAAAATAAGAAATTGAACAACATTTACGCCGGACACCTTGAAAAGTTAATAAACACCTTATTAAATTCTTTAAGCTAAATTGTGTATTTCGAGTGTTTCGCTGCCATATCACGGCAAATATACGTTACATTATGAAATACCATCCCTGCCTGCCGCGCCTAATATAAATAAAACTCGAGACGGCCACAATGCATTAGAGGGAAGGAATTTCGTTTAATCTCATAGCGCGCCCGCGTTACCGGCAGGTAAACAAATTACTCCAGATTGTAACCCTCGTCCGCATCTCACTGCGAGTAACGAAGTTAGTCACGACTGTTCGGACTCAACTATTCGCAGATCACTGAAAGTGTAATCTGAATCGCACGTAGGGATGCCCGAATAGCCGACCCAACCAAAGTGTAACCCTCTAAAAGGACCCTACGCTTCTGCATGCCGCGTGCCCTCCATAAAAAGGATCTAGCCTTGATCGTGTTCCAACTAAAATATGTAGTATAACAAACTATCTGAATTTATTTACTTTGGCATACGTACAGGTAACAATCACATTAGAGCTCGTAATAAAATTAATGGTATTGGCCCAGATTATAACACAGTACGTATGATATTAAACTTACGGAAACTGTTAGACAGGTTTAACAACTTATTGTGAGATAGAAAATAATAAAAAACGTTTATGAAAATCAGTTATTAATAAAGGATCAAAGTACCTGCATTATTATCTTTGATGTTATTAAAACCATCAAAGATAAGAATGCAGGTAGTTATTTATTTTATCGCACAGTTAAAAATGCCTACGTATTTATTTCACATCATAAGCATCTACTGATATATTTCGGATTAAGAATCTGCCAGCCCTACTTATGCAGACTTCCCAAATTCAAGGATATCAAACGAGCATTCCTGTGGTGATGGCAAAGTTCCGTGTTTCCATCAAATTACTCAGCTGGTAGGTAAGTTAAAGCAAAGTTATTACTTCCAATTTGGTCTAACGTTCGATCATGTGATCATTTGTACAAAGTTACTTTCGTTCGTTCACTCCGTATTTGCAGATAAAATAGGGACCCTTGTGGTGTTCCCTCGTATTTTCATTTTATTATATTTCAAACATACATTCACCAAGATTTAGCAAAGCGATATAGCATTGCATTTTGAAGAAATTTGTTCAGTTATTCAGCATAATGTGTGAATCACAACTATTTTCAAGTGAACGAGTTTATCGTTCACTTGAAAATAGTTGTGATTTCTCAAATGAGTTTCATTTTATCATCCTTTCTGGTAACTATAAAATAACATGCAAAAGCAAACTTAGTCGACTATGTTTGGTTTTATATGTGATGTTTCCAACTTGATTTGGGCCACAATATGGATTAGGGGAATAGGGTAGTCCCTTAATTAGGAGATGAAAAAACACGTAAAATTTTAATTAGGCTTACACAAATAACATTTGTATAGATATGAAAATCTATAAGCCTGATCCTCTTCTCGAGTTGACGGCAGAGCTCATGTAATATAATTTGAGGCCATTACTCTATGACACGCTCACGAATCGCTTTATAGCAAGCATGATTAAATAATGAAACAAAACTATATGCCTACTTTTAACCCAATTGGAAGTCAGTAAGTATCTTCCCTTCCTTTCTAGTTTTTTCCGCTAAATTAAACATAAGTAAGCACAGTTATTTAGAAGTACCTACGAGGTCAGTCAGATCCTTCTTTCTAACTATTGACCCCTAATCTTTTACACATGGCTAACCTTTCTCATATGTACGAAAGAACACAGGCGATTAAGTTACAATCCCTACCTTTTAAATAATGAGTAAAACAAGGCCGAAACTCGTACAAAAAGTAATAAAACAGAATTAATCGTCTTACTTCGGGCTTATTGGCAGATGAAAATATAAATTACGAAAATCGTTCATTAAGTGAGGACGTACCCATTACACTTTACATAAGTACGCCCAATTTTACTCTGAAAGAATTATTTGGTTTGTTGTTTTTTTATTATGTTTACCAGGGAAACGTAAGTCTTAAACTTATTCGTTCAGAATTTTTAGATTTACATGTTTAAGGAAAGTTTTAAATGCTAAGTGGTTTAATTTTACTTCAAGTTTGAAGCTTGAAAAGATCGTTTCCTAATCGAGAATCGAGCTCGGAACGCAAGGTCATCATTATAGCCGACTAAAATCTCTCGTTCTAACAATATTCGACAAAAGGCTATGGCTGACAAGCTAGGCTGTTACTGTTAAGCTTCTGTAGGATAAATGCACAAACGCATCGCATTGCGTTCTATACCTACAGTATTCGGAGCTTACGGCTAAAATTGCGTTAAGCTGACATTCGCGCAGTTCCATAATAAAAGTGCTTCATCGCATGCCTTAAGTAAAGTTTGGTGTCAATAACTATTGTAAAGAAGTATATACCTATATACTTTACCTATGCTCTGAGTTATTGTGATTAGATAAATAAATAAATAACTCAAGACATGCCACGCCGGGCCACACATCGCCATCTAGCCCCAAACTAAGCCGAAGCTAGTACTATGGGTGCTATACAACTGATAAACTTACTTAGATACCTACTTTTTTTTTGTAAATTAATACATATTATACCAATACAAACAGACATGTTCATGAACACATATTTTTGTACTGTGCGGGAATCGAACCCGAGCTACAAAATGAGCCGTCGAGCCAGCCGAATCCATCGAGCCATCGAGAAGGCAAAGATACTTACCGAGGTGGTTGTGGTTGTGTCTGGCGAAACGCGGCGAGGGCGGTGGCAGGGGCGCGCCGTCGCAGCGCACCTCGGCCTTCAGTCGCGACCCAGTGCGGGGGTTCACCTGGACTCCCGTGCCCGCTGGCGCCATACCACCCCCCTCACCCTAAACATTACAAGTAAAGGATAAGAGACACTGGGTAGGCATCTATAGACATAAGATGTTAGTAAGTTATTATACTTCTTCAATCAAGGGATTCTTCCCTTTATCCCCAAGCTAACGCCAGGCCAGGCTAAGAATACTCGTACATACGCCTAGTGATCGGATAGTCTTAACATAGGCACATTTATGGGACCAAACATGCCTTGTTCCACCAAATTCTATTCATCATCTATGTTAACACTCTTGATACATAATATGTTACCGAAACATAATATGTCTGCGTGTATAATATGTATTTGCGTGTATAATACAAAGTCAGAGTTGTAAATTTTCCGTCATAGTTTCTTCTAATACCGAGGTTATCATTTTTGACACATAAGTATGTTCCAGAAATACAGCGTCAAAATTAAACAACCGAAAATGATCTAATCCACTTTTTACTATTATTAAATTGACTATAAATACCTTAATATATGTTTGTATTAGGTTAAAATATAATACGATTACATTTTTGGCAAACTAGGATACCCAAATTCACAACCCCAATTTTGCTAAAAGTACTTACACATGTTGGGATCACCAGTCAAAACTCTTTTATAATACACAGAAAACCTCTGGAATGGTTAACATAATCAAGTTTACACTCGCAGAAATGTTTTTTCATGCAAATATGTTATGAGCGAGCCACGAATGAGTGGCACATGTCTCACAGCGGCCCAGCGGTATTTATGCTAATGCTGGTCGCCACATAACTGACTGAAATATAGCAATCGAAGACATTGAAATATATTAAAAGACTTTTACCAATTGATCGTTCTAAACTTTCGAAGTAATTTCCATTTTTATAATCTGGATATTTTCAGTGTTTTCACGATATTAAATTTGATACATATCTATCTTGGTAGGTAAATTTAATAATACCTGGTCTATATAGTATATATGTTACGGGTAATGCTAGAAGGTGGAGTAAACCTATAATATCTGTCTGAATATGATTTTACTTAGTGCATAAGTATCTAAGCCTACAAAACTTTCTGTTAAATATACCACTACCTATCCTTCGATTGCTCTCCCGTCTTTCAGTAATACAGTCAATGCAAAGTGTTTAAAAAGTGAACATTTATAGCTTGTGAATGAAATAAATAAAAATCCCATATCTGACGAATTTAAATAAAGGACTAGACTTCATACTTCAGGTAGTGCGATTCATCCCGTAACATTTATTTAAACTTAAATATGTTAACATTTAATATGCTAACCTATCTATTATTTAATTATTGAAACGATCATTATACTCGTACTTAAATAGTATTCGTATATAAAAAAGGTAATAATGACCAGTCACGTAAATGCCATTAATAATTCAAATCAAATGTTAAAATACAAACGAGTATGCTTTCAAGTAATGGACGTATGTATTTTTAATTTTATCAAGGGTGCGCGGAATGTTATAACAACTAAAAGTACAAATAAGGACCGCCGCACTACAGAGAATACTAAATGATAATAGAGTATCTAACTCTTAATCCTCCAAGAATTTTCATAAAATATATTTGTTGACTCAGTATCCTCTGTAACTGTTTGTTGAAAGACATGAAATAAATATAGTCGTGCGATCCACTACCCCTAAGGGAGTTAGGTTCTTATTTCAGTGACGTTGAACTGTCCGTGTGGGTAAATCTTCGAAAATATCTGTATTTTTTATGTCAGTATGCATATAACAATGGTAAGATCAGCAAATCCTCTTAAATAACAATAATATTGGTGGAATCCTTTGTTTAAGTAGTGGGCGTTTGCAGGCTAATAAACATCGTGCACCTGATTTTAATCGTCTGTCTATGAAAGTTGCAAAGTTAAACAATGATTAGACCGTAACTAATTACTATCTTTACACCTGTCACATGAGACGACTGTTATTAGGTCTCATAACTAGTTATTACACAAGCTACACATTTGTGTGTTGTGACATTATATTGGTTAACGTTCATAGTCAGTACCAAAATAATAATCGAAATTGCAGTGTCTTGTTTACAATATGTCTACGTATTTTGTTGAGTGATAAATTTATAAGCAGTCGGTTGACACCTTACCCCATTTTTTAACTTTTTTCTGCCTTCTACAACCAAAGGAAACCACACGGAAAGGCTCATGCGTAAATAGTAGGTAGACTGGACAGCAGTCTATAAATATAATATGTATTAATTAATTATAAAGTAGAGGATCTTCGCCTCCTGGAACCATATATAGATAGAAAAAGAAAATCTATAGGAGAGATAGGGACTGGTTGTGACTAAGGCTCCTGCCCTTGTCACAATCACACCCTGTCTGCTTGACTACAAAATGTTGGTACAAAAGTTACCTTTGGTGCGTCAGTGTCGAAGCTGATGAAGAGCAGGCGCGCGAGCCTCTGCAGCACGAGGTCCCGCAGCACCGCCGGCACCGGCTGCCCTCTCACTCCTCTACGAGCAACACGACTGGTTCACACTACTACACTTGAATCAACACCACCATACCTTAGCCGGGCTATTCGCAATGCCTTTGGGAAGATTTCTTTTAGACGTGACAAGGTTTCAAGTAGGCACTTGTAAGGTTTTCGATACGAACTGTTACAATTCTCGAACACTAATGACAAATTTGAATATAAAGGCGAGAAGTTTACGGTTTCGTGTCAATACTTGGATATCTCTAGAATTTCTGTAAATGATAAATGTAAATAAAAAACTTTTTGATTTGATTTTTGATTTGACATTTCTGAGTCGATTGCGAACAGCCCTGCAGGAGGTTAGCCGAGCTAAGGACCAGACCACACAGCGCGGTGTAGTGATCAATTGATTGATGAGCACCACTCCAACACTACGAGTGTACTAAATTATTAGACAAACCGCAATTCATACTGAACAGACAATGCGGTGCGGCAACGCACTATCTGGCCTCAATTTTTAGGCTACGACCAAAACGACACTGACCACAAACATAATACATTTTGCGGTTTCAAAATATAACTTATAGTAACGTATAGTAAAGTACTTAGGCAGGCTTAGGTACATAGTAGTAACTTACAGTAAAGTAAAAAAAATATATTTTTGTCTGTGCATATGGTCCATCTCGCTACATTCCCTCGGTAAGTACTTAATAAAAATAGGCGTACTTTATTGAGTTCTGTTAATCCGTATTATGCAGGTACTCGTGTTCAATATAAACATACAAATAATACATTGTATAACAACATACATAGGAGTTGTAACAAAATGGGTCATTGCCATTCGATCGTAGACTTCAATACTTCAAGGGCAGTATCAATTGTTCATACAATATATTTATTTTGTTTTGAATATAAAACTACCCGAGCATTTATAATTCGGCAAACATCTTAACAAAATGTCGCAGTATATAAGATTACATTTATGTTATATACGTACATAGAATATTTACTTCTTTTTATTGAAACATCGATTGCTACGAACGTATTCCGTAGCAACTCGATTACTTTCTAAGCCACTCGTAGCAGTGCTACGCGCAACGAAAAAGTTTCCTATCTGATTTCAACGTAACGTTGAGTGACAACAAAATACGTCTGGTGAAAAATTTAATTCAGCATTAATGGTCCTGATTGAATCAATATTATATTCTACAAAAATCATGAATTACTTGTATTAGTAATGTAGACGGACCTCACGACCGCTTACCATCAGGTGGAGTGTGGTCATCCTGAAAGCTCATCTTCTTCTCAAGAAAATAATAAAGCTATGTAACTAAATCAGATCCGCCTATCATCTTTATTGTCTACTATCTACGCAATAGATCTGTTTTATTTCCTGTAATAAAACTCCTTACTTTTCAAAAGCTAATAAAACCTATTTATTATGGAGTACGTACGTTTGAAGATTTTCAATAACTTTATAAAACTTTTTGTTTTCTTGAACAACATAATATTGTTGTCTCCTTATTGTAAAATTGTTTATTTTGTATCAGCGGACCTCAAAAAGTTTCCCGCAGTCTCCATTGTGACATATCAGGGAAGCAAACAAATAGTATTGTCACTTAAGCTCAAGCGCTCTTATTTATCAAAAATATTGTATTGGCAGTTCTGGAAAATTGGAAAATGGTTTCCGTATTCACATTCCTGCTGGTAATATTGTACGTACTCACGTGGTATCAATTTAACTAATTAAAATTGCGCTCATTTAATCAGTATTAATTGATAGCGGCAAACAAATTAAAGTAATAAAATGAAGTTAATGTTTAATAAAACTCGCCTGTACGATATATTGAGGGTGAACACCGACAGCGATGCAGAGAAAGTCACTAAACATGTACTAACTCCATAATATAAACCTGAAAATTAATTAAATTGATTAGCAAGGATTAAAAAGCAGTACACCACCTGCACATAAACAAATTGAAAAAGTTAAGGAAGTAAGAACAAGTTTGGCGGAATTCCAATGCTAAATATTTTGAAGACGTCACCGCACTTGTGGTGACCCAGAACACTGATATTTATGCAAATTATCAGAATGCAGCAAAGGAAATAATTTTGCGGTACAACTATGCCAAAAATTTACAGCAAACGATTGTTTAGGAGCTTTTAATTCAGGGTTAACAGAAAACGTTTTCTTTTAGAGGAAAACTGCAACAAAGGTTTTAATTTAAATATTTGTTTACTTATTCCGACTAAGACAATACGGTTTCGATAGCTTTCATTTCACAATCTTATGAATAACTCTATAGCATTAGAGGATCTACAAAGTAGCTTTTCTTAAGTTCTTGAACCTAGTATGGGCAGATTTCTGTGTATTAACAACTGAAATCTTCGTACGAATCATTCGTTATGTATCAGTTAAGCAGTTAATAGTACTACTTAGGTACTATGTATCTATTCATTTAATCTTGGGTTGTCTTAAGTAATGAAATAAATATAGGTCTTACTGATAAGTGGCGTCTGCTCCGTCGGTGGAAGAGTGTCCCGGATCGTCATCAAAAAAACCGTCATCGACAGTAGAGCACTAATACCCAGGGTTACTTTCTCTCCAGACTCCGATGGCACGTAGAACACCAGCAGAGCTAACGACAATAGAAAAAAAAATCTTTACAAACCTCACTTCATTGAAAGTTTATCGACGTCACTGTTCAATAAGCAAGCATAATGGAATCCAATTGTATAACGGGCATTATTGGTACTCGATTTATTAATAAAGTACCTAAGAGCCCGACAATACAGACTTATTACTTATATTTTAAGTTACAACTTCGTTAGGAATAAATAAAACCAATATATAACAAGTATTTCTATACATTGGTATGAAGTTATTAAAAATCTACGAAAGCATCTCAATATGTCTGATGTTACTTAGATGTCTAAAATCAAATATTGAATTCTAACACTAACTCCCAAATTAGCTATAGCAAAATTCGTTTTTCTGTGTGAATTAGGTATACAATGAATATTATAATACCTCTTGACTTTATCGTTATAACAATTTCGGAGGGCCAAAGAAACGCAACTGTTTCACGATATAATCAAATAATCAATAATCAGACATGAAATAGCTGCGTCTTTAATTAATTTTTCATCATCATGATGATGTCGCCAATAGACAGTGTAATATCTGATGAAATGCGACCATTTCTTGATATTCTGGAGTATTTCTTGGTGTAAGTAGTTTTACGACAAAGCCACGACAAACATATGACATGATATATGTTATACACTAGTATATAGTTACTAAGAGTGGAACATGAAATGATAAGAAGGTAGCTTATTAAATGAGACACGAGTAGGAATTGCTAAGAGGCTATCATCTTCCAGCTTTGTAGTAAGCTCCGATGCGCTTCGCTAAATCTTACAGCAAATCCCGCATTAAAGACCGAAGCATCTTGTTTGTAGCGTCTAAAAATTCCAGGCAACCTAGATTGAGACTAAAACTTTTCAATTACTGTCCGAAACTTCACAAAGCTAATTCGAATATTAATACATACTTCGAAAATTAAGGTATACATAATTCAAATAGAGTAATTCCTTTGACCAATTAATCTGTTCATAATTTTGCATAACTTTGAACACGACTTACAGGTATGATAAATTATAACGTAAATAAGTTAATTAAAATAGGCATTATTAATTTACATAACTAGTAAATACTACAAAGCTAAAAAAAATATAAGACTAAATTTTTAATAATAAATAAGTTATTTATAGAGCTTATGATGGCGTTAATAGAGTGTCTATTAACTTAAATGCTTGCAATCAGCAGTTTTTCCTCGTCCGACAAAGTCTGTCACAGAAAGTCATTTATAGCGCGTGCCACTGAAGCATCGTTTTTCCGGAATTGGTACAGTAATTAAGTGTCTTGTCACTCCAGAAAGGCAACAGATTGGCAAGCATTGCAGGTTATAATTGTCTTTGGGAAAAAATAAGATTGCGCTATTGCGACCACATTTTACGGACCTGACAAAATAGAAAACTATTAGGGCAAAAAAAACGCGTAGAGTGTCGCGAAAAGAGAGACCAAAATTCAGGGCGGCTTGGCTTTACATAGTTATTGACTAGATTTAAAGTAGGGATAATAGTGATTTGTTTTAGTAAATAATTGAAATATGTATAAAAATCAGGAGTAGTAAAAAAACATACTTCATGATAAAGATAAATAAAAAGTGAATTAAAATTCATTTGAATGTACAAAAAGTAATGCAGTACTTCCTCGCCTGAGCAATAGTTCTTTCACTTTACCCCCATTCGTCAAACGCCACGGGCGTTGTTAGCAGCTTCCGAGTGCTTTTTACGCTAGCCTAAAGGACCATAGCTTCTGGGAACAAAAACGTATGGGATCGTTTATATTCGTACCCAGATGTGCAACTGGGTTAGACTTTGACCTAGTCACAAGTATGAATATAAATAGGAAAATCCCAGCCACATCCTTTAAATGTTTAATGAAAAACCGATATGAGTAGGTACGTGTTTTATTTCCTTCAGAGAGAGATGTCTACTACAAACTAAAAAAGAAATCTGAGATAATTTAATTTAGTATTACAAAATTAAAAAAATATATTAAAAAATAATTAAATCATACGCGGCAGACTCTATGTCCTCCATAGCAGGCAAATTACAGTATCACATACGCTACAAGTATGGCCTCGTTTTATAGAAACCGATAAGCTACACGGGTAATACGAACAATGCTGCCTTCGCCGGGCCCTGACCAAAAAGAAGAGGCAGACCAAAAATATATTTGCCTTGACGTCAGAGTGGATGCTGCGTGCTAATCTGACTGACCTGACCAAAAACTCAGTTGAACGCCAAAAGTGCCTCCACTTTATAATCTGAAAACGAACTCTAATGGACAAAGCGCAGGCCGAAGAAGCAACCGAGTCATAAACGGTGAGATGATTTATTTATTATAAGTACAAATTGAGAAATATATTTTCTGAAAGTATGAAAAATATTTTTAATAGATTTACTATTGCAAAATTTACGTTTGCGGTAAATCATTAAAGCAAACATAATCTGTAGTTGTAAAAATATTGGCCATAATTTTTATCACTTGATAGTTATATCTAGATAGACTTGATAGGCACTTGCCTATCTTCAGAGCTTTCTTATAAATTTATGTCCAGTCAATAAGAAAAGAAAGTTAATGTAAAAAGGTATACCTACTTTGTCATTCATAGAATAAAACTCATTTGGAAGCGGTTAAGGACCATTATGATAATTCTTGTTGGGTAGGTAATCACTAAGCAATCTGTCAGTCCGCGATATCTACTTTGCAATCCGTATTATATACCTAATAACCAACCCATAAGGTACTATACCTCGGATGATGGCCAAATGATACGTCATCATCATCATGATGACGATGAATATTTAAATATGGTCTATTGTTTGTATTAGACAAAGGTGGATTTTGAAATGTATGCTTCGTTAAGAACTTATCCTAGTATTAACTCAATAGTATAGGTTTTCATATACAGCGATCGCCAGCCCGCCTTCCCAGCGTGGCGGTTATGGGTAGAACCACCAGGTGTATGTCCAAAGTGGCGAACAACTGGAGAGGCCTATGTCCAGCAGTGGATTGCGACAGGCTGACGATGAAGATGTGTTGCTTCGTTCTCCTCGCGCTACCAAACAATCGAGTCTGTAATTGGTTTAGAACAAGTGGCTTTGAGGTTTCATATACACTAAATATAAGGTTTTAGGTATAAATAGTTAAATATGAAATTATTTTTACCGATTAAATTGATGAGCAGGCACGGCAAAATGAGGTTGACCACGTAGAACATAGGCCGCCGGCGAAGCTTGATGACGTACGTGATGTCGGGGTAGGGCTCCACGCAGCACGAGTAGTACTGGTCGTGGCGGATGGCCTCGAAGCTCACCAGGTCGAACTCGCCGTTCGTCTGGTAGTTCGTCGTGTCCCCTTCGTCGAACTGCTTCTTCAAGTCCAGCTGAGTGAGATTGATTGATTTTAGAATATACACATTTTATCGTACAATTGGGATGTAAGGGTGCGACTCATCTTTTCTCTCCAAGCTACCGCTACCAACACGTGTTGCACCCTGCTGAATAATAGACGAGGGTATAACCATCACGATTGAAAGTGTAGCTACTACAGGGCGATGACAGACAGGAATCACCGGAGTGAAGAGCTACGCCTTGCGATCGCCAACGCACCTGCCCAGAGTTGCGATGATGGCTAAATCCTCTAGGTGTTTGCCCAAAGTGGCGAACAACTGAAGAGGCTTATGTCCAGCAGTGGACTGCGATAGGCTGATAATGATGATGGTATAACTAGCGACGCGCCCTCGCCTCGCTTCGGAGAATTTAGATAAACATTTTTATGGACATTATTGGCTTTTTTTAGTAAGCTAACCCTTTCTATCAATACGTTATAGCCTATGTTACTCAATAAATGTGGCTCTCCAATAATGAAAGAATGTTTTAAATCGGCATAGTAGTTTTTTGAGTTTATACAAATTGTATATTTATGGCTCAGTTTTGGCGCATATTCATTCGACATTCGTTTTCGAAAATTGTGACATCTATTTTCGGAATCTAATCTCTGTAAGTCAAATGAATTAGCAGCAGATGAATTTTGATAGGCTCAATGAAGCAGATAGTATTTGTTCTTGGTATTCAATTTCAGATGACAATTACACAAGTAGAAAAGGAATAAAGTTGTAGATAAGGTATGAAATTTCTGAGTGGACTTATTGTTTCCAATATTAATCTTATCGGCAATAATTATGATATTAATACCAAACAATTTGCAAATGTTAAGTAAGTATTTTATATAAAAGCATGTTGAAAATAATTTAGTTTTTTAAGTATCGATCAGATCGTACCAAGACCCTTTGGCCCCAAAGTCCCACTAGAAGCTGTTCCCACTGGAACTTGTAGGTATCTATTATATGACATTAATACAATAACTTTTGAAGATCATATTTTATTAATGGACTTTCGGTCAAAGTTAATGCGCCCATTTGGTACTTAAGTTTTGAGAGAGGACTTGTCACTTCGAATAATTTAGTGAATATTGGATGACTTCTTCTTCACTACAAAGTTACTCACCTACATTTAGCTGGATTCACTAGTTTAACTGTAACGAAGGCTGAATTCAGAAGAGAACCTCAAGATACTGAATAGTGTATGAATGAATTCAGTACCTACCGGCTCGGATCTCAGTAAATATATCTGGCAGATAAATGGGAAACGGGTTTTAAAAGGAAATCTTTAAACGCCAAATTATGCGAGCCGTAGATAGAATTCAAAATTCTCAACTTATGATTTACTGACAGATGATGTTAATCGCACAGTTATTATTCTTTGGCAAGCTTCGATCATTTCCTCCTTTTTAATATTTACATTCGCTTCAGGCCGCCGCCCGGTTAGACGAGCGAAGGATTTGGGATTTCAATTTTCGTAAAAAAAAATTGAAACCTGTAGGTAATTATACTGAAATATTAAGGCCTATACTTAGATTGCATGAGACTGTATCTACCAAAATGTTCATTTATATTCTATTCGGGTTTTACTCACTCGTTCCGAAAAATATTTCGTCAAACAGGACCCAATCTTTCTTTTGCGAATAAAGACCACATTTCCAACACGTGCAAAACTTGGTATCGAATTCATTGCTGACACCTTGCCTCCGATTATTCCGGCGTACCGTGAGGTGGATATTGAAAGGAAAATATGGAGCGCACTGGGGCCTAATGCTAAATCGGCTTAGACCAAAACGCCTAGAACGATCGCAGCTTTGCGACGGGACTAACGCCGATAGTGTTTTGAATATAAACACTAAGCGGGTGAATAATCTGCATGATCTCAATTTCGTAACAGACGCTTCTAGGTACAACAGCCAGGCCAATGATTCACACGTTTCAACAAACAAAATTAATTTCATCGTCCCGAAAGACAAAACATTTTAATTAAGTTGACACTTGCGGTTTGGGAATGCGTCACAACTCGTAAAAACGCACAAATTACCGTTGACGTAGGTGCCTACAAATGCCAACGCGGTTTACCATATCATAAAAATAATTACAATAGTCGCGATATGACAGAGGTTTAATTGCCGACCGCAAATTTAATTCAAAGCAATTTACGACGAATTAGGATGCCGTACTTAATGCGAGTTAAAACGTCTGGTTGCGTTTACCCCGCTTATGGAAAACGATTTTTAATCTATTTCCCATATGAGGGGTGTAAAAAATTCATTCATATTTCAAGTTTTCTTTTTTATTTGTTAACGACGCAGTTATATCCAATGTGAAAATAATTATTTGAGTTAAGAAGCCAATTCACTGACCAAACCATTCGCTTATCGTGAATCTGCTTTCTTTAGGTCGTGTTTCGTTATGATTTATTTAACACGACTTAACACGGAATTAATCTAAGTACCTTAATCATTTGGTAGTAGTGCAGTCAATGAAGCATTATAGGTCCGAATTTTTTTACTGTGAACCGAATTGCATACAATTTTGGGATTAGGTTCATCTTACCATTAACTTCAAAAGTGAAAATGATTTGAACTCCGCCACCACCATGGGGGTGGTTGCCACCCCTTCTCGGGGGTCAATGGTTGTTTTTTCAAAATAACCTCGGATATCGATTGAAGATCTAATTTTAAGCAAAAAAGTTTCTATAAAGTTTCTCGAAAAATCTAATACTTTTCAAGTTATTAGCAATTGAAAATTCGCAAATTTTTCACGATTTTCATCAGTTTTTTCAAATATCTCCAAAAATATACGTTTTATCGAAAATTTTATAAGGAACGAAACTGTAGCAGGTAAAAAAATGAGCAATTTGGTTTTTTACAAAGTATTCTAAGTGCAATATTAAGCTAGATATTAAAGATCAAAGCCGTTTTTTATTTTATCTGAAATTTCATCGATGTAGTCAATGCCATCTAGCAGCGAGCAAATGCATTTTATGCTTTCTAATCGAAAAGGGTTTTGTAGTGCTTGAAATAAGCTTTAAAATGAGATTTATCAAAAGTCTTTTGCACGTAAAATAAGTGAGCTATATTGCAAATAAGCGGAGCATCGAATGTTTTTTCTTTTCAATCAATGGGTTTAAATAAGTGCCATTTCCACCAAAACTAAAATTAATCATATTCCGCCTAGAATTAACTTTATTATGAAGAGTTTTATAGATTGTATTAGTTTGGCTGCTTTAGGACACATAGTTTTCAAAAAAGTCACGATTGAAATAAAATCGAGAATTTCAAATTTTTAAAAATCCCACCCCTTTTTCATAATATCTCAAAAATGACGACAGATACGTATAAAAGTGTAGGGATAAAAAATTTTGGTATTTTTCTGACAAACAATTTGGTTTTTTTGTTTTTTCTATCAAATAAAAATTGACGAAGATATGATTGTTTAAAGAGCGCGTGGCAGCGCAATCACAGCCTCCCTTAATCGTGACTTTTTTGAAAACTATGTGTCCTAAAGCAGCCAAACTAATACAATCTATAAAACTCTTCATAATAAAGTTAATTCTAGGCGGAATATGATTAATTTTAGTTTTGGTGGAAATGGCACTTATTTAAACCCATTGATTGAAAAGAAAAAACATTCGATGCTCCGCTTACTTGCAATATAGCTCACTTATTTTACGTGCTAAAGACTTTTGATAAAGCTCATTTTAAAGCTTATTTCAAGCACTACAAAACCCTTTTCGATTAGAAAGCATAAAATGCATTTGCTCGCTGCTAGATGGCATTGACTACATCGATGAAATTTCAGATAAAATAAAAAACGGCTTTGATCTTTAATATCTAGCTTAATATTGCACCTAGAATACTTTGTAAAAAACCAAATTGTTCATTTTTTTACCTGCTACAGTTTCGTTCCTTATAAAATTTTCGATAAAACGTATATTTTTGGAGATATTTGAAAAAAACTGATGAAAATCGTGAAAAATTTGCGAATTTTCAATTGCCAATAACTTGAAAAGTATTAGATTTTTCGAGAAACTTTATAGAAACTTTTTTGCTTAAAATTAGATCTTCAATCGATATCCGAGGTTATTTTGAAAAAACAACCATTGACCCCCGAGAAGGGGTGGCAACCACCCCCATGGTGGTGGCGGAGTTCAAATCATTTTCACTTTTGAAGTTAATGGTAAGATGAGCCTAATTCCAAAATTTCATGCAAATCGGATCACAGTAAAAAAATTCGGAGGTTAGCCCGTATTTTTCGCTTCATTGACTGCACTATAGGTCGGTACCTGATTTCCTTTCTATTCTCTAAGATAATGAAATCACATCGTTAGTAGGTATATTTTTCCTTATTGGTATAAAAGGAGAGTACTCAGTAGTAACAGAGCTGGCAAACACAATAGATGCTTTAATTACTATGTGGAATAAAACATGTTTTTGCTAAAGAGCAGCTAATGAAAATGTCACGGAATAAAAAGCGAACAGCCGGTAGCTACACAAGAACTCTCGTCCTCGATAACTAAACATACAACGAGTAAATTATGACACTTTAAATAATATCTCATTGTGATTAATGGCCGATTTTTTTGATATCCATTACTGGTAGTAATATGAGAGAAATACCGGACCAAGTGAAGAGAGTTGTTATACAATATGAGAAATGCACAGTTGTTATTTCTTTTCTTATTAGAGGTAGGGTTTAATGTTTTCTTTATTCTGATTTATGTTTATAAAAGTAAAACATTATAAGTGTTTTTGTTCAATACTGTAAAAACGTAAAAATATTGAAGACTAAAGTACCTAAGTGCATATTCTAGGATGTAAAAAAATGTTACTCATAAATGTTGATTGTATTTAAAGTTGAAATATGGTGAAAATAATATAATGGTCAAAAAGTATGCATGCTTATATTATATAACATTATACAATTTTTTTAAACATAGCAGGTCTCGTATAATCATTTTCTATTTGATTCCCTATTTTATTTAAAAAAATCTCTTAAAAATCCCGATGATCTACACAGGATAAAGCTCTCATTTTCTACACGCGGCAATGAGATAATAATAAAATATTTAAAAAAATTTCGTAAATAAATACATATGTCTTTTATTGTGTATAAATAATGTATTCATAACAATAATGTACCTACCGCCAGTAAATGCTTCCAACACGGATACAAATATCCGTTCTGCAGCAATGAATCAGCCGGGAAATACGTTGGTATGTCTTTGAGGTGACTGATATGATTTATTACCACATGTCCAACGAGTACAACGCTGAAATGTTTCAGGATTTCATAGCGCGAGTCTTGAGAGATGAGATGCTTGATAATAATGAAATGTAGGAACTATTAACATATTATTTATGCTAAACTATGATTACAGCAATTGAAACAAAGGAACATAGCTTATCTTAACTACAAAATAATAGCTGTTTGGGATTTGCATACTTTTCACATTACAAAAACACTATTTCAGCAAATTAAGGGTTACTGCAATAATGGTGATTTTCCACAAATGTTTGAGTCTATGCACACGTCAAAGCCGGGGCGAGTCGCTAGTAAGTACAATATAAATTACATTTACAATTTGAATAAAAAAACCTCTTAACCGTTAAAATAAACCGTTTATAAACCAATTATCTCAAAACAAAAAGTTAAGGACATTCATAATTATTGCAGTGAAGCCCTTTATATACCTATAGAAGCGATATAATAGACAAATTTAATAAGACTACATTTACTAAAAGCATATCAATCACCCAGGTGGGATCTTCCAGTTAATCGATTAGAAATAATACGCATGACTGACCATTATACCGAAGTTCTGAGGAAACCAGCAAGAATCCAACGTTAATGATCACCTAAAGAGCTATAACAACCTCACTCGAGACGATCGCTTGATAACAGTAAACGCAAATACAATTTGATTTCCTATTCAAAGTTTCAAGGAGATCAGAGCGACTTTTATTTTGTCGTCCACTTAGATGCAGCGTTCTGCAGACAAAAGAAAATTGTTAAACGTTTTCTGAGCATAATACATTTTTTTTTAATTTGTCCCTTACAAAGAAAAATCAAACTACCAATTTCTGCGATTGTATCGTTCGGAATTCGAATGCCGCTTTGACTTTCTTTTGTAGTTTATTTTTAATTGGTTTTTGTGCCAGCAATCTTCTAAATGTTTAAGGTTGATTACGATCTAATTATTTCTCAAATAATTGAATTTCATACAATTAAGTAGGTATTTTCGGCCTGAAAAAAGTAGTTGAGGATATTTATGAATTGAAATAATAATCTATTGTAACTTTACAGATATATATAAATGTAGTATAACAAATGTATTGATTAATGAAAACATAGCCTTTTTGTAACATCTCTTAATAAAAAATATACTTAGGTTAAATTAACCTACATTTATTTAAATCTATTTTAATAAATTTTTGATTTTGGAATTACATACTTTATTTTTTTTAAATGAACTGTTTTAACATAATATTTGGGCAATATGACGTGTGACTTTGATTCCGTTTAATAACACACTTATATAACTCTGATTTATTTGTTTTTTTTTTTTAATTATACTCGTAATGTAATTTGTGAAACGTATTACATATTTTGTAATGCTTTAAATTTATTTTATTCCATTAAAGTAAGTAATTTAATAAATCTCATTTTGGATGATGAAACTATCAAAATTATTGGAGGCACATAGAATTAATGATTTGCAAATAAAATATTTCCTATAAATAGAACCAATCTTCAACTGGTTAGAGTTCAAACATAAAGTCTAAATAGAAATATTGTAAAATGTCTTTTATTGGCTTGCTTGTCCCAGAAAACTGAACTGGTTTGATGGCTTACAGTCCCGTAATCTTTTATATTTCACTTCCATTTAAGTAATGAGAGTTCGCTTTTGTTTCATCATACACAAATTGGTATATTGTTCCAAACAAGCCCCATGTTTCGTTATTAAGATTGCTGGTTACAATGTTTTGTTGTTTCTGAGTAAATCTCCGCGGATGATACTAGGTACAAGTAAAGTCGTTTTATTTCAGTGAGTGAGTGTTTTTTTTTTCATACTTGTTAAATGGGTTGATGGATGCCTCGCTTCCGATACAGAAAGTGTTCTGTACCGATTCTCGAAGATTTATGGAGTAGTTTATACTTCCAGTAATAACTGAGAACCTGAATTCTCTTGGCCGCACATTTAGGTAGCGTAAAGCACTATCTTCATATGTTGGTTTCTAGTGATCGAATCAGAAGAGTCTAAGATCCTAATAGTGATAGGTTCGTTGACCGGTTACAGCGTTTCGTTCTACAGCGATCTAACCCTAGTTTAATAGGGTCAAAGATTCGGTTGAATAAAAGTTCGAGTTTGACGAACTGGCCTCAAACGACCTAAGATCCATAAAATGCTTTTTCAAGCGAAAGGGTTGAAGACACGAGTCATGAGTAAATATACGAACAAAGGAGTGAATCAGGTGAGTACAAATAGGTAAGCCCACTGGGTACCGGCTGATCCTGATTTATTTGACCCTCTTGATGTACCTCCGTCAAAATATGACGTTTATCTTCTGTGGAGCAGACTTTTTAACCAATATTTGTTGTTCGACTTTGCTACACTCCATTGAAGTTGTGTGTATTTGGGGTGTAGGTAGTCATTATGAACATGTACGAGTAAGTAATAAAAAAAATTAAACCGACTTCGAATAAAACACAAACGACCAAAACTAAAAAGCGATAAATACTTAACGTAAGTAATTCTATCCTTAATACATAATTATTTAAATATTACAATTATCACTTATTTTTGTAGTCGGTGCCAGCCTCTAGGTACCTAACGTAGACTGTTGGTGTATGACGCGCGCGGCCGGCAAACACGACAATAATTATATTTATTTCTTTGGACCTTCGAACAAAGAAAAAATTTTTGAAATCCATCCATAATTGACGGAAATATCGATGAACATACATAAAAAAAAATTATACATACAGACGAATTGAGAACCTCCTCCTTTTTCGAAGTCGGTTAAAAAACTTAATATACTCGAACCTACCTGATTGAAATTACTATACCTACCTATTCAATGTTTGTTTCAACTTTTAATTTCTAATTTCTGTTAATCTAACGACCTGTAGGAACTTTTCCCCTAAATTTCAAAACCTATGTGAAATATAGTTTACTGTTACGTCCTTATTGCTATTTTTTTTTTCCGCTTCGCTATGCCAATGATTCATTAATACGTGCTCTTTGGTACATTGATACATTTCTCATCAAAAGACATCAAGTTTTTTTTGCCCCAATGGTTATTAGAATTCTTCAGTCTATGTGCAAGGCCTGCCTGTGCCTACGGTTTCAGTCTTTTTATTCCATTGGGCTATGTCCATAATCAATCGATCAGCGTATTGCAATCCACTACTCAACGTAGAGCTCTTCCAGAGAGCATCATATTATATCCATTATGTACCTAATTATAAACATTTACATTCATGGTGCAAACGGCTAAGTTATGGAACTCTTTGCTAGAGTCAGTGTTCCTCAATACATATAATCTTCAGATTTTTAAGGCTAGAATTAATAGATTTGTTGGGTGATCGCGCTACATCTTAGATTATAACGTCGTCGCGTCGCTTAAAATCAGGCAAGTTGGGGTAATAACCAATTTTACCTCATCATCATCAGCCCGTGTCAGTCCACTGCTGGACATAGGCCTCTGCTAATGTTCGCCACTTAGGTCGATTGGGCTTCTTGCATCCAGCACTTGCCAGCCGTCCTGCGCAAATCGTCACTCCACCTGGCCTGAGGGCGTCCTACATTACTTTTGCCGATACGCGGTCTCCACTCCAGAACTCGTTAACCCCAACGGTTATCGGTTCTGCGGCTGATGTGGCCAGCCCACTGCCACTTTAGCTTACTAATCCGGTGAGCTATGTCGGTGACTGATCATCCATTTGGATCCGACCCCGCAGAGAATTTTACCTACCTACTTATAAAAAAAAATTATCACCTGGAATCCGTCGTAGGTCCACGACGCCCACTTCATGGTGCAGAGCTGTACATCGAACGGGAACTGCTCCACGTTGATGTCGCACACGGACACGTAGATGCCGTGACTGAGCCACGTCACCTCCCCCGTGTTCCGCACAATGACGTTCGTGTTGATCACCGCTGACCGGTAGTTGGGATCCGCGCTGCGAACAAAAAAACAACTGTAGAATCTCTTCGGCCCTTCACCATCTGCCATCTGGTGTGTAGAGCCAGGTTCCCCCACCAAACTCCCCGGTGTTCTCGTCAGCGCCACAAATCTGGAGGAGTGTGGGTCCACGAATGATTCTACACAGCTTCCCCAGTAAGTACTGCGACGCGCTGTCAAACAGCTCGCCAGACGCGCGAAAACGCGTTAAGGAATGTACCGAGAACATGGACCAAATCCCTACTTCGACAAACATTTGAGTGGTCCCAGGATACCCCTGTGCCTGGGATTACCAGGTCTGCAACGGTACTGTACAAGTAGCTAGCTAGTGTGATTGCAACCCGCCTTCGCTTCGCTTCGGGTATTTAAGATTAATTTCATTGCGTCACATTGAATTGGCGATTTGTGGCGGTATAACCTTCACGATTGAAGGCGTAGCTAAATTCCACAGGCCAATGACGGGCAGCAGCGTCACCAGAGCGAAAGGCCACGCCCTGCGATCGCCAACCCGCCTGTCCAGCATGGCGATAATGGGTAAAGATGTTGTTGATGTTGATCGAGATATTTGCCCAAAGTGAATTGCGATAGACTGATGATAATAATGATGATTGGCGTTTTAGTAAGGATCCCTAATCATTTCTATTTTCCAATAATAAATATTGCCCAGGGTGAATGTAAGTAGTTTTAATACGGTGGAAGAATTTACGTAATCGGCACAGTGTTTATGATTCATCACTTAATTTAATCCATCATTTAACACTAAAGTTAAAGCTTTCGATTTACTTGGTATTTTAATGTTAAGAATTGAACTACACAAGTCCTAGTTTTATGTGGTGTCTACAGGAAACTTTTTCTAAATTTAATATAGGAACGGCTAAAGAGTACAATGTAGTGACATAAACGAGTTTACACCACAAACAAAGCTTAGGCTAACTTCATATTCATCATAGTGCTTGTCAGTAAGTGACGGTTAATATCCTAAAGCTTAAAAAAACAATAATCTCGCATGAACTGAAAATTTAACAGAGTAGGTATAAAAAGTAAACCCTAGACTTTTTATACCTACTGCGTCAAGTTTTCGGTGATTTGACATTGATAAAAAATTTAATCTTCTTCGGTACAGTTTACCCCCACCTCACCACATCTAACAGACAATACATATAAATGTTTGTATAATATATTCTGGGATTATATCATATTCAAGATACAGATTTGATTATGAAGGGCATGATATCTTATTTCTTATTATATTTATATTCACTGTTTCATATTCAATAATTATTTTCATTTCCTATGTCTGACTTTCCGCTTTAATGAGGTAAACTTTAAATTACACGATTACCTACGTGGAGCGAAATGCTATCACATGTCTATCGATCACCCGGTAAGATGTGATCGGTGTGTTAGATTGCCAAGTGTTAAAACCGAAAATCGCATCAAAGTGTCTAATTGCAGTTTATTTCTAGTATATTAAATGTCAAGGTTGATCACGAAATTGATTTGAACTTTACATAATAGGTAATATTAAGCAGTTTATCTCTAGTAGGTAAAAGTTTTAAGTTTCAATGTCGTGATTTGATGGAATTGGTTTGAAGTTACCAAAAGCTTTTATTCATTCTGAGCGGAAATAAAATATACAACGTTCTAATTAATACTTTGAAGAAATTTTAAATCTGGATAAAGTATTTTTTATAAGTGATACTCGTATCATAGAAATAAAAATCTATTTTGGTACCATTATAAGTTAAAACGAGAGTACAGGGAAAATATACAAAATCTGTAAGGCCGCACTTCTACTAATTTGCTCAAACATGTTTTTAAAATATTGTGTCAGGTTTTAATTGGATGACTCTTGTCTTAAGAGCGGCTAAGGTAGATCTCATTATAGTTAAAATATACCTTGAATATCAAAATTCTGTTTAGGAATATACAATCACTTGATCCTTAAACACTCGACGTTAACATTTTCTGAAAATCGGGAAAAATGTCATAGGTCTAACGCCGATTCTCTCTCCTTATCACTTAACCTGTACCATTATTTCAAAGGAACAAATCGATAAACACCAGTTCCCATAAACCTGTATCCTTTTACGAGACATTGGTAATAATTAATCTGTAATTCAGCCTACGGCCACGTTTATCTCACAATTTTATGAGTGGCCTCGGTCACGAAGACTGCGTCGGCTACAGCCATACACCACGCTCTCGCTACTCACAGCACCGCTGCCTTCAAAACTGGTTCCCTTTACAATCGGGCCACGGGTAGGTACGTAACTATTTCCATCGCTTACCGCGCCTACAAGGAAAAGATAGTTAGCTGCGCGCGGCGAATGATTCTTGTTGAACGATCGGTTTTTGTTCGTTCGATTTTTATTGTAGAATCTCTTTATCGTAAAATTGACACAACGACTTCACTTACTTGTTATAAAGTATGATGTCCGGTTTCCACACCCTCTCATATGGTATTCTGATGACATCGATGCCGTCGAAGTCACTTGTGTTCCAGCGCAAGTGATAGTCTGTCCACACTTGTGTGATCCAACAGTTTGTTGTGAGAAGCTGGTCTTTTTCCTCCTGCAAACAGATTAATATTATAGTAAGGTACACATGCTTAAAATATAAAACAGTTATCGTATTTTTTTTATGCAAGAGGCGGCAGGCGAGCATATTAGGGCAAACATCTGGATATACCCATAATCACAACCCTAGGCAGGCGGGTTGGCGATCGCAGGGCGTAGCTTTTCGCTTCGATGACACTGCTGCCCGTCATCGGTATGTGGTATTTAGCTACGCCTTCAGTTGTGATAGTTATACTACCACCAGGTGGTTGCCAGCGCCTTATTTGTTATTCGGCAGAATGCATTACGGGTAGGTGAGGTTGGCTTGGAGCGAAATGATGATAGGTCGCTCCCTCTCTTACTAATATTATTCAGCACGAATTAAACTATACCTACTCTATATTGTAGAACGAGCATCAGAAACAGTGTATGAAGCGAATACATGTTTAGACATGCATATTTATCTTATAGTGAGATACCTATGTGTTCTTTAAAGATGGAGTCTGTAGCAGACCTAAGTGCTTTCACGAGCCGAAGGCGCAAACAAACAAAGGCTAAAATATTCTTTGTTGCGTTCGTACCATAGCTGCGACGAAGTAAAAATGTCTTCAAAATCCTGTCATTCTTAAGACAAGAAATGTGTGCTCGCTACTCAGAAAAATAATAATGTGAATGAAATGAAGAAATATTTTGGTGGATGGCATAGATATTTATACATACCTATAACTTGCTTTAGGTACAGAAGAGAGTACTGACTAAAAAACGCCCGAGATAAAACACCCCGAACAACCATAATTAAATACTTACACCAAAAAATACACCTGTAATATTTGATACCAAATCATTATAGCCTTTAGATTTTTATCTTTTCTTTTTGGTGTTTTTATTAAAAAATAATTACTAGAATACTCGGAGAACACCGCACCCTTCCAATTAATTTTAAACTGTATTCAAAATATAATTCTCTAAATTAAGGAAATCAATAAATCCTCGGTCAGTCAGTTTACAAGCAAATTTATTGAACGAAATATTCTGAAAGGCATCTCAGTGAATGCTTTGAAATTAATTCTAAATCAAAAGCTTTGTATCAAATTGATCATTTGATCACATTTGTTCTTTTACTGTTACTTAGGCATGTAATAACACTCTCTTTTCTTTTTATTCTTTATACTTTTCTAATTGGTCTATTCTTCAAGAAGATTAGCCTAGTAAAGTAAAGAAAGAAAGAAAAAGAAAGGACACGATCGGAGAGAGAACAGCCCCAATAGCTTATCGTACTTTTCAATGCACAGGGGTTGTATCACGGCTGACTTTCCAACTCCTGAGTAAAGAGTTTTGATAGAAAAACCCAGTTACAACTTTTGGCCCGACCCGCGCTTTTAACTTGATCAGGTATGTGAAAATGAAAATGTTAATTTGCTATCAAGACGTTTTTACAAATTGAGTGTAGACTCCTGCCAGTATCTAAGTAATGTATACGAATATCATATTAAAGATAGATAAAAGTAATAGGCACAGTAGGTAAGTGAGGAAAATAAATACAAATTAGATTCCTAAATTACAAAATAAGACAAATTTGTACAGTGCTACTTTTTACGTAGGTAAAAATAACACAACTTTTTACAAATACACCAAAGAAGTAGGAGCACATCGTAACTAACTTAAAACAAAATATTCATCATCATCATGATAAAATTAAGTAAGGTATTAATTTAACGCATTGATGAAAGAGATTCGAACGCTTACCCCAATAGGTGAGCAGTTGAATATTGTAATGAAAATGTGTAATATGTTAGTGGTCATTGTTCGGGACATAACGTAAAGGGAAAATCTTATCCTAATTGCCATCTTTTTAGGAATTGTTCCCTAAGAACAGCGATACTTAAACTTCACCTCGCTTAGATTTTATGAGAAGGTGCGAAATATAAATATCCATCAGAAAGTTATGTTTGATGGGGAAAGACAGCTCGTAATATGACTATATTGATATGACTTAATATGAAAGCATCCACAGCACAAGAGCCACATAAGAAAATGGAAGTGTAGTACAGTATTTATGTATATCTGGCTAGATGTCAAATACCTATATTCTGAGAATAGAGACATTATTGATGTATAAGTTGTATCTTTATAGGCAATCTACGTTGTAAGTAACCAAACTAATAGTTTAGTTACGTACAAGTTAAATCTTTGAGTAATAATTAACGTAAAATCATTTACTGTTAAACGAACGAGACTGACTGAATTTGAGCTTTTTCTTTTATAAAATCAGATCACAGGTCCGCACACAGTATCCAAATTCAATAATGTTACTTTAAATACATTGCGTATCTTTTGTCGTTTCAGTAATCCATTACCTGCCTACAGTACTGTACGATGAAGTGATCGTTCTGGTTATGTAACGGTATAAAGGTTTAATACGAATTTAAAATTTGCAATTTTCTTTATATTCTTTCTTTAGGTAGGTAGGTACTGGCTTAAATTTTTCTTTCACTGGGTTGACCGTATTTTCCTCTGATTGTTTACTGAATTATAATTCTTTGAGAAAGGATTATTGGAAAACGTGATAATATCATCTTATTTTTCTATGGACCAAATGTATAGGTTTGGTGTTAGAAATATTGTTGAATCAAAAGCCCCAAATGTAACTGGCCACCATTATGGAGTAATGTACGAGTGTAACTAAATATGTAGATGTTTTATCTTTTCTTATACATTCTCTGTGTGTATTTCTGGTCCTTTTTCTTTCATAAACCTCTCTATTCTAGTATCGAATACGTTGAATAAAATATATTCCAATTCTGAATGATAGCTTACATTCATAATTATTAACTTTATCATCTGTGTGGGACTGTGGGTGTATTCACCACTTTAGTATTGTCGCTGTGTAATATCACAGTACGTCCACAAAAGTAAATATGCACCTAATTACCAAAGATAAGTATCATTCAACATTACAGATAGATACTAATCAATAAACAAAAGAGAACCGACTGGCTAATAGGGAATATACATGACTTTTTTTTATGGATTTATTGTGATCTTTTATCTTCGTTCTTGAAGAATTTTTAAACTATCTTTTCTATTAAGCGAGTTATAAAGCGTTAAAGTTATTGCTTAGACAGAGAGATCCGACGTGGCGGATGACGTCACATACCGTGCGCGCCATACATACTCCATAGAAAAATCTGTTTCGCGTGAGAGAGACGGATATATTTACTTTCAACTACTGTAGGTATCTCGCCCATTTTTCAGCCAATTTTGATTTTGGTTTCACTGTTCGTAGTATATTTTTATGTTTTTTTACGATAAATTAGTAAATACATGAAACTATTTTTTCATGCATATTCCCTACTAGCTGTGCTCGCGACTTCGTCCGCGTGGAATAGTTATTTTTTCCCCGTTTTTTTTACATTTTCCATTATTTCTTCGCTCCTAATAGTTGCAACGTGATGTTATATACCCTAAAGCCTTCCTCGATAAATGATCTATTCAACACAAAAAGAATTTTTCAATTCGGACCAGTAGTTCCTGAGATTAGCGCGTTCAAACAAACAAACAAACAAACTCTTCAGCTTTATAATATTAGTTAAGATTGTTGTACAATAATTTTCATAATTCAAGATACAATTGATCAGGTGTATTAAAAATGTACCTTATTGTATTTACTTAAGTGTTAAAGGCATGAAATAATTTTTACTTGATTGTAGAAGTACTCTTCGATGGTCTATTGACCAGCAAATAAATTTGCCACATTCCGCCAAGACTCCTGCGACGGCCATTGCCTTTCTTATCGCAATAAAGGGAACAAAAAATGTACACCAAACAAAGGTGCGAACAAATAAGCCACTCAGTAGGACATTGAAGGGAGAGTTCTAAAATAATTGTGTCAATTTTGTCTGCGCGGAAAGGGCGGAAACAATAATCTTTTGTGATTATAAGGCTTCCTTCAGATTGACGTTTAACCGCCATCAAACCGCCGTCAAACCGCTACCCCTGTTCACACTACGAACGCGGCGGAGCGCGGCGTTCAAACTGCGGTTTAGCGGTTGATTCGCTACCCCTATTCACTCTAATCGCCGGCGGCGGCCGCGTTTTGACATCGGCGGGCTAGGGCTGCTCTATAGTCAAATTGTGAATATCGATGAAAGTAGAAGACAAATGCCCATCGCGAATCTTACATTATGCAAAGTAAGCGTATCTGCACTACGTAGTGTCACTAGGAAAATAACTTAGTGCCGACGTTAGTTCTTTAGTGTAGGTACTCTCGTAATTAATGGTTCACAATTGGTGGGCAGCAATACTATTCATATTTTGGGTAAAATTTTCAGCTACTAAATATTTTTGGCTAGAAGATATACTCTACCACAAGTCAATGTCGCAAAATTTCATATTCAGTAATTCTAAAGAGGTTTGCTCTTGTCAGGTGAGCAATATCCACCATTCCCTGAACTCCGCCAGTGCCTTCAGGTCCCATTACGTAAAACAGTACTCGAAGGTAATATAGAATAGGAAAGAAAGGATGAGAGAGGCCACGACGACCATTACACAACAGCTAAGGAGAAAGTTATTTAACTATTTCCTAAATGATAATAATGGCCCGTTTGCACTATAAAAAAAAATACCTTTCTTTACTCTTTGTCGAAATATTTTCTCAAGAAACTATCCATTTCCATTTAAAATTATTTTACTTTTCAGCTTATTATATTTAGATATTATCGAAACTTCAATAGCACTATACCTCCATCACTAGCTAGTGACATTTCTTCTTCTGTTTTATAGAACGTAACTTTACACGGTTAAAATAAAATATGAAGCAAATTTATTTGAATTTATAAATTATGGTGGAAAATATAAGTACACGATGAGGCCACACTAATTATTTAGAAATGGTTATTAAACTATAGATACATTTTTAGTTAGCATTTTTCTATACCAAAAATCAAACATTATTTTCTATGAAATACGAAATAATGGAAATCTGAACATGATTAATTCATGAATACTTATATCTACCTATTTTATGTGGCTTTAGGGAAAGGATTTTTTAAAAGAATATTAGTAGATTTTAATTAGTTTTCCTTATTCAATAATATAACATATTTTATTAAATTGAAAATGTAAATTGTAAGTAAATTAAAAGCGCCGTAAACTGCCATCGGTTCCGGTAGAACATGTTCTCGTTCCTACTTCCCTGAGGATTCAAACCACATAGAGATTTTGGTTAACGCCTGTTGTGATTTCCACGGCAGTAAATAGGCTTTCCAGGTGTAACTGAAACTTTCAAATAAATGCTTTTAACTTTAATTGAAAGTAGAAACAAGAAAGCAGTCGTGTCTGTCCGAGTTGCAGCGAAATCTACCTGATCCTTGTCTATAAATGTAGCCACCGGTCTCCAGGAACCGCTGGCAAAACTTTTCAAATCGAAAAACGGTTTGAGTTCAGTTGAATACCCGATTGAAGCAGTGCCCTCACTTGAGCAGCTTCATCAAGTGCGATATTCATATTCAAGTTGTGTTTCTTATTACTCATCTTTTATTGTGTCCTCATAAACTTGTTTGTTAGCGAAAACCCCCAATTGAACCGTTATCGACCCTGGGAGATTTGTTTGTGTGCGCGTCGACGATGGCACCGGCATGACTGATGTGTACTTCTCCAATTGAAAGTACCAGGAGTGCATAATCACATAGGAAGTTTAAATTATTCAATTCCTATACAAGAAGCATTGTAATATTTGATAAGAATTTCTTTAAGTATTGTGGGAACGAAAACTCCCATTAGATCTACCGTAAAAACAGGTAGTAGAATACAACATAATACATCATAATTTTAGTATGAAGTAAGTAAATACAATAATTCTTTATTTTCGCAACGCGCTTCAAAAATGGTTACGTTCTGTTAGTAGATACGTAATTGTTTTATTTTTAGTGTTGTTACAATTTAATCGTTACGTTAATGGATCATAATGATTAATCGATATGTGAAGAGTACAAATTGTAATCACAGCATGGGTCACCAGAAAGTTAAACGATCACTAGGAATCGTTAATTATTTGCTGTTCGCTTAAGACAATTGTGACAACTGTATTAAATGTGAGTTTATGAAATTTATTTCTTAAGTGAAGATGTTATTATAGATAAAAATACGATAATATTATGATTTAATCAAAACTTAACTTTTGTAATAATATTTGAAGTTTGTAGACGTCAATAAACTTCTCATTTGCAATCAATTAAGTACTCATGGCTCTCAAATAAGTTAAATTGTACTTCTTCTTAAGGTGACCAGAAAGTAATATAGAACAGTAAACAATCGTGTATCCTATTCCCTAAAACAGAGTTATTAAAGTCATACATAAATTATCTTTAAAGCGATTATCGATGTTTAGATTGTAAAATCATTTGGTACTTGAATCGATTTATTCTCACTAAAGAATCAACTATTATCTATAGCCGACCATCGATCTACAACACTACCAGCTGCCGAACCGCAAAACCGCGACCGCTAGTGTGAACACCTCGGCCGTTTTGCGGTTGATCGGCGGTCGATTTGCGGTAGCCGCCGGGCGGATCAACCGCTAGTGTGAACGAAAATAAACGCTAGTATGAACAGGCGCTAAGTGCTTATGAATGCCGAGCCTCGAACGTGACTGAAATTCGGCTCAAATAAAAATCTACCCGTTCTATAAGGATCTCTTGAGGTTTATTACTTTTGTGACATGCAATTGAGACTAAAAAAATCAAGTAAACTATATAAGTAGTACAAGTATGTTAAGAATGTTCCGAGATAGTTTTAGTTAGCAGAGCAAGTGAAGTGAAGTCGAAATGAAAAGTATCGAAACTCAGATATAAAAATGACAAATGTAATCAAGTGTCTCTCTGCAGGAGCGCGATGATATTATTAGCTTGAGTGTACTTTGTAGTTGTACTTTGAATTCTTCTTCTTACGATTTATTGTATGTAATGAAAAATAAAAGTTCAAGTAAATATAATTTTATAATAATGAGAAAAGATCTCGAAATTTTTGTGTAAGTTTCACGATTTAAATTCCGAGCTCTTCACATAAAATACTACATTCTCCCCAGAAGAAAAGATAATAAAAACTCAGCTGAAATATTTTGATGACGTACTGAGAATTCCATATTTGATATTGTCATGCCTAGCTTTATTGAAACTTGAAAAGGCAAAAAGGTCTTCTCATTGTCTGCGTTCAGGCTTTTCAAGAATAAATTAATTGAGACCGAACTTAGACACTCGACAAAAAGTTTGAATGGCGTCTGTTTAATCGGTGGTCGCGTGAATGCATGCATTGTTGCATATTCACACCCATTGTGCCCCATCGAGCCCGTGAATAGGCATCGGGTCGATTCATAATGAAGACCCTTTCGTCTGATTTAGTACGGTCAGACGTACTGGTATACGAGTCGCATATATTTCAGATGGAACCATTCACAAAGCTTAAGCGATTACACATTACAATACAAGTTGATATATAGGAAATGCTCAAAAATACTGTTGTTACCAGTTCTTTTATGTACCCAAATATTTCTGCATACTTATTAATCATGACGTTGAAATGTGAATGAGATTTTAATTTTATAAAAGATCTCATATTGAAAAGTTTATATGACACAATATAACACAACAACCTACTTCCGAAAATAATTTTTGTTTACCGCCACTTTGGTTTTATAACTCTCTAGCCTGCTATCATTAGTTTCCTCTTTAATCTAATCTACCTATATAAATTAAACCCGACACAGTTTCCTAGTATAAAACAGAACTCTACAATTACTGTTGGAAAACTCGGTATTGCCAATTCTTATACCAAAATTTGAACAAAATGCTGATCAGATTACATTTAAGAAAACCTTAATGTAACCTCATTGGAAGCAGCTTCAAGCCAGCTCGGGAACCTATTGTATAATTTGATACTAATCACGGACAGTGTTACCGAATACCGCGGTGTTTGTAAGCTCAAGCCTTTCAATTTACATTTTCAATTGTTCGAAATTCAATGAGCATTTTGTTTTTAGTTAAACGTGTTTCCTTATCATTTTTATTTTTTATTTACTGGCAAAATCAAATTGGTTTTCAGGAAACACTTAACGGACATATATGTATGCTGAATAAATGCTGCTGTGTGACATAAAAGCTGTACAGTGCACATATTCAAAGTCTGAGCAATATATCCAACACTAACTTTTTATTGCAATGGAAATGAGAGTAGAGAATTAAAACACGCCATGCTGAAGCATTCGTCGGACCGCAAAATTGCAGAAGAGACATAACACCAACGAACAGGTTTGACCTCACAGTATAGACTTGATAATATCATACTCTATCAGGATATCTGTAAAATAATCTGTCTGTAATGTTCTTTGCTTTTCTACCAATTATGTTGATCCAATAGTTTATTTAGGTATTTACCTATGTCTCTTGTTGATCCAATAGTACCTACATTTGGGTATGTATGTCTCTTGCAGTTTTAATTTCAATTAGAGTTGGATCACTGTTTTCCTACAAAACTTGTATTGTGTACATGGATGAACGGAGTAATCGAATCCTAAATTTAAACGTCTCGAACGAAATACTTTCAATATTAATACGAAACACGACACGAGAAACTTTAATTTTGAATGAACTCAAGACACAAAGTTAGTCTAATTCCTTTGTCTGTACTCATTGCTCGTGACAATATAAGAAGTTCATTAAAATTTCATCTCGTGTAATCAGAGAGCCCTGAGACACTAGAATGAGGAATATTTGGTACGTAGACATGTTTGCATTTGCGTAATTGCGTTTAAATTACCCTTATGGATGCTCATTTGTTTCGCGTAAGTGCCTATTTAAGGTAGGTAATTGTGTATGAAGTAAACATTTCAGTTCAGTTATGCCTACTCCTAACTATGTAAGTAGTACACTAACGTTTCATTTGAATTATTCAAAAATTGCCTTGAAAAATGTTATAAAAATTCCACTGTAATATTCCACATACCTACATTTTAATCAGAAACACAAAAATAACCTAATAATAAATATCTTTCTTCAATCACATAAACTTATTACACAAAGTTTTTCATTTTCATGACGAGTTTTATACGGTGAATCTTTGTTGAAACTTTGTATAAAACAAGTTTGCTCAGAGATTTATATAGAACATGTAAGCGAAAGCCTGATTTAAATAAACTTTAAGAGGAAACTACCTATATTACAAGTACATGCAGCTACTTTAAATTTTAGGGTTTCACGCCTAAGAGCCCTAAACGAAGCGCTATTGTTGTGAAAAAGGTACCCTTCCATCCGTCAACGGAACCGACTTCAAAATAAAGGGGAGTAGAAATAGGAATACCCTACTAAGTTAAATCTGATCTGGAATTGGCACGATTTATATCATAAGTAGGTAATTTTATTTTAAAGCCTATTACGCGTACACATTTCTTTTTATTTAGCGAATTTTGTATTGCCGGAGTTGTATTGTAACTCAATATTGAACACGTTAAGCAAAACTGGCCAGATCTCATGACCCCGATGAGGACTAGTTAGGATCGTATTACCTATTTCTTTCTATAGCACCTATGTTTACTTAAATTTTACCTAAATAGCTATTCAATGTAAGCCAATGTTCTAACAGAATGTACAACATTGTGACAAAATATACCTAATAAAAGTTACGAATAAAAAATACATAATAGGTATATCATTCCTGCTCTTCATGAGATTAGATGCATGAACATGTCTGTTTGTATTGGTCTGGGTGTTTTCTATATATAATATGTATTTATTTACAAAAAAATGTATCTAAGCAAGTTTATCAGTTGTCTAGTACCCATAGTACAAGCTTCGGCTTAGTTTGGGGCTAGATGGCGCTGTGTGGCCCAGCGTGTAAATAAATCATCAGGAGCGAAGGAAATGGATACCGTTTTTCTCTCACTCCCCAAATCGGCTTATGATTAGATACGTTTAATAAAATAGTAGACGTACTTAACAAAGCCATCACATATAATAACCATTAAAAAAAAAGGTTTTTTACACGCTCGGAATAGGTTTATTGCCTTTGGCGAAATGTGATTCAACCCCGAAGACAGACAGGGGCATCAACCGCAGTGAAATTAAATAAGGTGTTGGCGGCGGAAATTTGTGAGTTCCCCTTAATCGTACTAACATAGAATTATTATGGCGTAAACTGTCGTGTGACGCGCGAGGGGTGGAAATTGAATCTATGGGGGGCTTTGCGCGAATGTGGCATTAGATGGTTCAGATACAGGCTTAGTCTGCGGGCCACTTGCAAAAATGTTCTTGACAATTTTACTGTCTTATAAACCAGATGTAAGCTTCAAGATGTAAGCTATCGGTTCCCGGGCTATTTTCATACATATTCAGTTCTATAATTAATATTTTACTGATAGCTCGACGTACGCCTTGTCAGTGCAGATCGAAGGATGCAGGTACAAAATTAATTAATTAATTAGTCACGCAACGACTGCCTTTCTCATTTATAAATCATATTAAAATTAATGAGGATAACTTTTAAAATGAAAAGATTCTGTAATAGATATAAAAGACAACCAATATACTGGTTGTCTTTTCTATCTTAACGACTAAATGACTAGCTTTCAAATGAAGTTATATATTCTACCATTGATAAAAACTCACAATGCACGTTGCCTGTATTGACATGATAATATACTCGTATATGAGTATAGCACTCGATTTATTGACTTGAAATAATAGTCGAATGGAATCACATTTTCTATAATGCATTAAATAATTCGATGCCATTATTGTTCTAATGTAAGTAATTCTTTGTTTTTGCTTTGTGGTTTTTGGAGGTTGAAAGAAAAGCAAAAAAAAAACTAGCACCTAATTGCTGTCTATTACTGCATCATACCATCATATCATTTATTTTTCGAATCCAAATATTTTTATTACACATTTATTTTTAACAAATAAAAGAATTTGGGTTGTCCGTCTGAATATATTTGCTGGTTTAATTTTGGAGCTCCCTCTTGGTTGTGCCTGCATACATTTTTTTAATGATTTTCACCGCGGCTTTTTCTTGATGTATGAAATAATAATGACCATAATGACGTAGCTTTTGAACCTACATACCTCTACACCCTTTCATATTTATCTAACCTGGTCACGATCTTAGCGGTGGTTTATCTGGGCTAGGTAGCGTGGCTTTGGATCTATTGGTTGTGAGCTGATCAATAATTTCGTCTTCTTCAAATGTATTTCTGAGTAAATAAATCTTAGGCTAAGGTTTCTCAACATCGCTTAAAATTAATATGAGCAAAGTGACGCGTTATAGTTTCCCGTGATAACAGGAAAAGTTATACACGCGCAACTAACTTTATAACCTAGAGCCAACATCGTACGATTTTCCTAGGATGCACTCTTTTGCATGAAACTTTCTTCACGACATGCTCGTATAACTAGAGTTTACCTTTCGCCAGTTTGTGAATATTTTTATTTCCGATTTCTTTTCTACACTAAAATGAGGAAAAGTCAAATGTTTCATCACTCTTTTGAAACTGGATATCACGGTTGTGTACGTTCAGATCAACTACTGTTATAAAACGCAATACCTTAATATAAATAAACCTTGTGATATAAAAAAGCAGCGTAAGTAATAAGTAAAGCAAGTCTTAAGAGAAAAAGAAATGTTTTATTTTCAATATTAATTGCCTAGCCCTGCATTTCAATTGCAGAGACTGCCAATATCAAATAATAACAATAATAAACAATGTATTGAAAAAGCCAATATGTACAGTTTACAATGTTATTTAAGAATGGTTTGGTTGTAATACTCGTACAATGCGTAAACAATTAATCGGAACTTTTGCTTCCTAAACTAGGTAAATGTTTAGAACATGCAGTTGATATTGTGTCACTTCTACATTGAGGAATTTTGTTTTTTAAATTTACTCGTAGATAGAGACTGCATAATAGTGAATGGAAATTATAGTAAATACAACGGCAATCGGAATAAGTACGCACTATATCCGAGTCATCCAGGAAATTACTTACGTACTACGTGATTTATAAAACGTACGAGCTGTTGATGGTATCGTTAATGACGAACTCCTGCATAATGGCAGGGCAGGTAAATCGTCCGAGGAGCGGGCGGAGCGCGAAGTAAAATTGAAGTAATATTTCTCAATTTATCTACTTTCCAAGCAAAAAATCTGGATCGTCTGTCTTCGTTGTAGTTTGAACATTGTTATTTCAAACATATTACGGAACAGTTTTCCGTGGGATACATTGTCTGCGTAGCTATCCATATATGTGGAAAGCAAAGCTAAATTGAAAGTTGAAACTAACATTTCGCGGTCGTTTACACACCTTTATTGTATAGTATCTCGAGTATTTGCTTAATATTTAAATTAGATGTCACTAGATAAATAAAAATACATCATATGTAGGTACATTATTGTTTACATAGTTATTTAGTGAAGTTACTGCATGGCTCTACAATAGTCGAAATTGCTTTCCGAATGTCGGGTACGCGAGTATGTACGAGTAAATCCTACTCTCTTGAAACGTCTATCTACCACATTAATTACACTTACCTAAACTATCCTTCTACCAATAACATAATATAAGTACTAATACGTGGTTCAGTAGCGTCATCAAACCAGGAAGTTGGCGATAAAACAAGCTGCATCCGGAAGCACTTTAAGGCTTAAGCCTGCACCTGATCTGAATGGACTATGAGAGTGCATCGGTAAGTATTTACACTTCTAGACAGTGTGTAGATACGAACTATCATGCATTCTATCTAAGTACTTAGCCGGAATTCTTAAATGAAATCAAAATTGCACAATTAACCAAATTAGTCCAATAATGACGAAAAAGTACAGAGGACATAAAAGTGTATTAAACAGGGAGAAAACAATCATCCACAAATAATTCAAACGACCAAACTCATTAAAAATGTGATACATTAATTTTTTGTTCCAGTTTAATGAGATATTCCTTACACATAATTAATTTAAATATGAAGCTCTTATTACATTTGAATGGCAGGAATGAACAGCAATTAAAAATGTCAAATGTTATGTAACAAGATATATACCTATTGCTAAATAATCAGCTTAAAGTACCTTGTATAGGGAAACCAATAATTTGTCTCGTCGATTCTTTATATCACCGAGATGCCATTTTAAATTCAAATATTATGTAGGTTATACAGCCTGACGCAATATCAAACGCAAACAGGGAAATAAAATATACATTTATTATTCCGGTTTGCATTCCCGGTACCCTCTTTAAAGAATCGTGTTTTTAATTCAATACTCAATACGAAGCTTATGCTCATAATTCTGTCTAATTATTATTATTATTTATAGTAGTCTTGCATCATTGTTAGTAGGTTTAATTGTTCTAGTAGATACAGTGTTGTCTGTTTCTAATCTAACTAAAGCAACGCCGGACAGACGTGACGAGGATTCATCTAATTGTACCTACTGTAGTCGTACCTATATCGTCAAATGGCCTTATGGCCACCATTGGCTCATTGGAGCGAACAAATAGAAGCACACAGGCCGGCCTGTGTATAAAGGGCCCACTTGCATCTCTTCTCAAAATATGAGCTGAAAATAGACGTCTCTTGTAGGCTAGCATGATTCTAACTCAGTGACAATAATTTTAAAGTAAAATTATGTTACTTTAAGGCTCTAGAAAAATGCGATAATACCGAAGAACGACATGGAAGGCAATATAACTTGTTATCAAAATGTTTGCTTTACACTACAGAATACAGATGCGACATAGAGTCCTCTCAATGGAAGCGCTTGATAGCACAACGGCCAGTATGACGTAGGGTGGTGAACAGCTAAGTACCTACGTTAGAGGACCAGTTAGAGGACCAGTTCACCTGCTGCCTAATGTGCACGTAGTTTGACGGTGAATATAGGCCACTGAAGCCTCTCTTCTCTAAGAGCATGAGTCAACGGCTAGGATTCAAAGCCTTCGTGACTTCGACTCCTTGCTATCGGAAATCATCATAATCATCACTAAAGTGGTATGTCACAGTTTGATAGTGGGTATATTGATAACTAGCGACCCGCCCTCACTTCGTTTCGGAAAACTAAATATAGCCTATGTTACTCAATTATAATGTATCTTTCTAATAAAAAAAGAATTATTAAAATCATAAAAAAATACAAATCTTTCCTCTTTATAATATTAGTGTAGATAAGTGGTTAGAGTTATTTTAAATCTATAGGTGTACAATGGTATTCGCATTTAACTCATCGATATGTACTACGTAAGTATCAAATACAATACTGAGATGTTTATCATAATGGTCTGATCTTTCAGCTGACGTAAAATAAAGTGAAATTGACGTATCTTTATACAAACGTGCATGTCTGGCGCATTTATTTTTCAGATCGTAAAAGTAGTGGCCGATAAAACTGACCAGAGTGTATGTTCGGTGTAACGCAACCGAACACGTGACATCTAACTAGGGCGCAACCGATTGCGATCAATTACAATTTTACCAACTTAGTGCAAATCACGGAGCGATCGCGACCGGGTGCGCTCACAACATTTTAACAGTAGTTTTAGTTTAACATTGTGAACATTTAAATACAACATTAACATTAACATTACCACCGCCTTTCAATCCAAATACTAGCTAACTCGCGCCCCTTCATGGTCCTTCGAGGTACCTTCGCGTAACGGGAATTAAGACAATAAGTTTTAGTGACTGCCAAGTGAAGTGTGAACTAGCTAACATTGGTAAAGGATTGCAGTGTTTGGATTAACAACAACAGGGCTGCGCTATTGGTAGCGCGCCGCAGAAAGCAGACGACGACAACATCTGTAAGATCTTTCCTTTTTTTATACCTAACATTCAACAAGCAACATGGTGACGTTGGAATCTCAATACCAAGTCGCCCGGGAGATAGAGAAGGAGTACCAGAATTATAAAAAGGATGGAGCTGACAGGAAGAACAGTGTGGAGTACTTTAAGAGGCGGTGGAGCAAGCTAGAGGAGTGGTGGAATGAATTTCAGTTCAACCACGATCAATTATTGGAAAACATTAGTAGATCAGATTCGTATTTCACGAATCAACAGTATGAGAGAACTAAGGAGATTTATACATTATTTAAAAATCAAATAAACAGCGATTATCAACGATTATTTCCAACAACATCGGGTGAAGAAGTGAGACAGGTATCTGCCAGAACAGGGCAAGGTGAGGACAAGCGAAGCGACAAACCAACAGACGATGGAAAGGAGCAACAGAAAAGTAAAGTAGAACAAGGATCTTTCAGTAAGCTTGACGAAACATTACGTAGACAGTGGGCGAACTTTAAAGCATTTGCGAGAACAGTAGCTAACATTAATATAGAAATTATAACAGACAAATGGGAGTTTGAGGACGCACTAAAGTCCATAGAAACAAGGTGGGCAGCTATAGACAGGCTGCACTGGGAGATCGACATTGAGTTAGATGGTAAAGACTTAGAGTACGAAACTAAGTTCACTAAGTATGAGACTCAATATAACATGCTGAAGAAACAGCTTAACAAGAAGATGTGGTCAGTGTCACACCGGGAGAAATCAACCCCGAAATTAGATATTCCTGTTTTCACGGGAAATTATACCGAATGGGTTTCGTTCAAGGACTTATTTAACGAGGCCATTCACGAAAACTCAACATTATCTCCTGCTCAAAAGATGCAATATCTTAAGAGTAACGTGAAGGGAGAAGCAGAGAAATTGATTCAACATTTAACAATATCATCAGAAAATTATTTAACATGCTGGGAGATTTTAAATCATCGTTACAACAACGAAAGACTTATTTTTACGTCACTTCTCAACAATTTATTTGGCCTCCCAACAATGCAACAGTCATCCTTATCTCAGATCAAGAAAATGCATGACATAACTATTGAAACGTTACACGCCGTCAAAAATCTGGGTGTGGATATAACAACATGGGATCCATTGATTGTTCATATTTTATGTCAAAAGTTAGACGCAGAAACATATGCCAGTTACATGGAATCGGTCAAAAGCCCTCGAGCTTTACCGAATTTAAAAGAGTTATTAGATCATCTGGAGAGTAAATTTACTATTTTAGAAACATCATCTCGCCGTAAGCAAGAAATACAGCAACAAAAACCCAATTTTCTACAAGTTAGACCTCAACCTTCATCATCATTTAACCCGAAAAAACAACATTTCAACTATCGACCCCAAAATGGACACGTGCAAGTTACGAAATCATTTCACGTTTCACGATTCAGATGTCCATTGTGTCAAAATGAACACGGTATTTACGACTGCAGACAATTTTTGCAAATGCCGCAAGAAAAGAGGTTATTAACCGCAAACAGGCTCGAGCTATGTCTAAATTGCTTATTTTCACATAACGGCAACAAATGCACTTCGAACAAATTGTGTCGCAAATGTTCGGGTCAGCACAACACATTGATTCATGACGCATTTATCGAAACTAAAACAACATCTGATTGGGGAAGGCGAATGAACTCTACTTCACATGCATCTCAAGATGACTTTTCGGAAGTATTATTAGCAACAGCCCAACTAAAAGTACTGAAGAAAGACGGAACATATCAGACCATGAGAGCGTTGGTAGACTCCGGGAGTCAGATTTCAATTATAACAGAAGCTGCTTCTCAAGCGTTAGGCATAAAAAGGACACAATGTAAAGGTGTGATCTTTGGCGTAGGACAGCTAGAAAACAGTTGCAAGGGGAAAATCAACATTACTTGTAAGTCATTGCACAATGACTATACATTTCAAACAGAAGTACTAATCATGAACAATCTTATAAAGAATCTGCCGAACAAATCATTTACAAACCCATCTTGGAAACATATTCAGAACATTAATTTAGCCGATCCAGAATTTTACAAGAGTCGCCCAGTGGATATTCTTTTGGGCGCCGATATTTACACTAACATCGCTTTAGGCGGACTGATCAAAGGAGACGATTTAACAGTGCCAATGGCACAACAAACTCAATTGGGGTGGCTTCTGTGTGGAAGCACCCGAACATTTCAATGTAACGTAGTGGTTAACAACATTGAAGACATTCAACAGTTTTCGGAGATGGAAGAAATAACAGAAGAGGGAGAAGAACATATGTCTTCGGAAGATGTTTATTGTATGGAGTATTATCAAAAGACAACAACACGTAACGAACAGGGCAGATATGTAGTACGCCCACCTATGAAACAGAATTTCGAGGAACAGATTGGAGCGTCGAGACCTAAAGCTCTGGCGCAATTTCGTAACTTAGAACAAAAATTCCTTAAACAGAAAACATTGGCCGCAGGCTATAAAGAATTAGATCACATGACGCTGGATAACAGTAAAACATCACTCGAGTGCGTTTTGCCTCACCACGGAGTCGAACGCGCCGAGTCGGCAACAACAAAGAACAGAGTGGTAATGGTAGCTGAAAAAACAAAACTATTACCATTAAAGAAGAATTTAAGTTTGCCAAAATTAGAGTTGAGTGGTGCATATTTGCTTACTAAGTTAATGTCTAAAGTAAGAAAGGCATTAACCCAACATAACATTGAGACCTATGGGTGGACTGATTCACAAGTCGTCCTAGGTTGGCTGCGAGGAGATCCGAACAGATGGAAGCCGTTTGTAGCGAACAGAGTACGGAAAATAACAGAGGAAATGCCAGAAGGGCAGTGGAACTATGTCAAAACAGATGAGAACCCTGCAGACGCCGCAAGTCGAGGGTTGATGCCGTCTCAATTATATAAACATTCTTTATGGTGGTCAGGACCTACCTGGCTGTCATATTTCGAACCTGAGATGATCTCAAAACAAGTTTTCGAAACAGATGAAGAGAAGAAGGCACATCAATCTAACATTGCTCAACACATGGAAAATGATGACATCATTAACAAATTGATTACAAAATATAGTTGTTTCAATAAAATTACGCGTATTGTCGCATGGATACAGCGAGCGTTAACCCCAAAACCTAAACAAACAACAAGTTACCTCACATTGCAAGAGCTGGAAAATGCAAAATTAACAATTATAAAACATGTACAGAATTGTGAATTTAGAACAGAAATCGAAGAATTACGCAAACAATGCAATGTAGGATCGAAAAGTAAATTGCTAACTTTGACCCCATTTATTGATGACAAAAACATCTTACGTGTTGGCGGCCGTTTATCTCAGTCATACATTACCTACGAGAGGAAACATCCAAAAATCATCCCGAGCGACTCTCGTCTAGCGGAGCTTTTGATTGATCAGGCGCATAAACAAACATTGCACGGCGGCCCAAGCCTTACCCTAGCTAAACTGAGGCAGGAGTATTGGATTACTGGAGGAAATAACACAGTGAAGAAACAGTTGCGGAAGTGTATCACGTGTAGAAAACAAGAGGGAAAGAAACAGACACAGATAATGGGAGATTTACCTTCTGCGCGATGCAATATCGCTAGTCCCTTCTACCATACAGGGGTGGACTATACAGGATTCGTGGATGTCAAGATGAACAGAGGAAGAGGTGCGAGAACAACCAAGGGATATGTGGCTATTTTCATCTGCATGGTTACAAAAGCAGTGCATTTGGAATTAGTCTCCGATTTCAGCAGTTCAACATTCTTGGTCGCGCTGCGTCGCTTGGCGGCTCGTAGAGGTGCACCAGGTCACCTGTACAGTGACAATGGCACGAACTTCGTTGGAGCTAATAGAGCTTTACAAGAAGAATGGCAACAACTTCAACAGATTTTCAGTGACAACTTTTTGACTGAAGTGGCAGAGATGAAGATAACATGGCATTTCAACGCCCCCGCTTGGCCTAGTGCCGGAGGACTCTGGGAGAGAGCAGTCAGATCCTTGAAACACCATCTAAGACGAGTAGTAGGAGAACAGAAGTTGACGTTTGAAGAGTATTCAACAATCCTATCACAAATTGAGGCCTGCCTAAATTCCAGACCGTTGTGTGCACTAACAGAGAACATTGAAGATTTGGATTTCCTAACACCAGCACACTTTTTGATTGGAAGGTCAGGAGGAACAGTAATTCAAACAAAGGAGGATGCTCGAACACGCTGGCATCTCACGCAAAAGATATTCCAAGACATCTGGAAGCGATGGAAAACAGAGTATCTCAGCCAACTAAACACGAGGCAAAAGTGGAGAAAACCTCAACCTAACATAGAAATCGGGGATATGGTCATCATACACGAAGATAATCTTCCTCCTGGGAAATGGGCCATGGGAAGAGTGGAAGATGTACATCCCGGAACAGATGGATATGTAAGAGTAGTAACAGTGAAAACGAAAAATGGGTTACTGAAAAGACCAGTAGTAAAGTTGTCTTTACTCCCTCTGAAAACAGAAACAGCAAGCAGCGAAACAGGAAAGGACGGAAGAAAGGACGAATAGTTGAAACAGAAGAAACAGATTTGAGAAACAGAAGAAAGGGAGGTAGTAACGTAACGAAATGTAACTTTTTAACAATAGTACTGGCTATCATGAACATTTTTGTACCGGGACACTGTTCCCAAGTGGCATCTTTAAATGAGAAACAGGATTGTACTTCGCTAGAATGGCGAATATGCTACTCACCAGGGATGAGTGGAAAATAATTGCCTATTATGACATGAGTCCATATTGGAAAGAAAAGAAACATCGGCATATAAAAAATATTATAAACATTTAGATAGTATTTGCCATATCGTGAATCATTCAACACATTGCAAGATTCTCATGTTACAATTAAGTCTCAAGTACAATGAACTGGATAACAACAATCGAGTATTGCTGAATCAACATGTGAACGCGAGCGCGCGCACGCGCCGCTATGTCGGCGGCCTCTTCAATGGTGTCGGATACATCGCCGGTGAACTATTCGAAGTACTTGACACTCGATTCGCAGAACAGTATACAGGTCAAAACAGGTGGACAAGTTTGACCCAAATAAACTATTACCGATACTTTTGTTGTGACCGGTGTCAGTTGCGAACAATATGCAACGATCAAGTTACCGCACATCAGCTGTCCGGAACTAACATTATTACTATGAAAAACAGCTGTTTAGTAAAACAGAAAACTTTAACTTTACAGTCTTTACCCACAACAAACAGCAGGAAAATAGAGTTGATCTCTCAGACCATCTTATTATCCCAGAAATATCGCTCCCATCAACAACACCAGAGATATGAATATTGAAAACATATATATTAATAATATGTAGGCGAGTTGGCTACTGTAGGCGACAACAGCAAGCGGCGACAGAGGTGCAGCGAGCGGCGGCTCCCGCGGCAGCTGCAGCAGCGGTGGACGTGGCGGGGCCCGCGCCAGGTCCCCAGCCAGTCCCCCGCGCAAGTGAAAAGTGTAGTGCGAAAGTGAACATGTGTTGTGATTGTGAACAAGTGTTGCAAAAAATCTCCTACAGTGATAGTTTGTGAACATTAGCTTAAGTATTTTTAATTAATTTATTGTCACGTCTTTTGTTGCCGCATCTCATCTCTGCCCCCTGGCAAGATGTTCGGTGTAACGCAACCGAACACGTGACATCTAACTAGGGCGCAACCGATTGCGATCGCTTACAATTTTACCAACTTAGTGCAAATCACGGATCGATCGCGACCGGGTGCGCTCACAACATTTTAACAGTACTTTTAGTTTAACATGTGAACATTCAGATTATACAACATTAACATTAACATTACCACCGCCTTTCAATCCAAATACTAACCAATCCGTGTCCCTTCATGCTTATGCTACTCATCAGGGATGAGTGGAAAACAAATTGCCTATTATGACATGAGCCCATATTGGAAAGAAAAGAAACATCGGCATATAAAAAATATTATAAACATTTAGATAGTATTTGCCATATCGTGAATCATTGAACACATTGCAAGATTCTCATGTTACAATTAAGTCTCAAGTACAATGAACTGGATAACAACAATCGAGTATTGCTGAATCAACATGTGAACGCGAGCGCGCGCACGCGCCGCTATGTCGGCGGCCTCTTCAATGGTGTCGGATACATCGCCGGTGAACTATTCGAAGTACTTGACACTCGATTCGCAGAACAGTATACAGGTCAAAACAGGTGGACAAGATTGACCCAAATAAACCATAACCTATACTTTCGTTGTGACCGGTGTCAGTTGCGAACAATAATTATGTAACGATCAAGTTACCGCACATCAGCTGTCCGGAACTAACATTATTAATATGAAAAACAGCTGTTTAGTAAAACAGAAAACTTTAACTTTACAGTCTTTACCCACAACAAACAGCAGGAAAATAGAGTTGATCTCTCAGACCATCTTATTATCCTAGATATCGCTCCCATCAACAACACTAGAAATATGAATATTGAAAACATTATATTAATATGTAGACGAGTTGGCTACTGTAGGCGACAACAGCAAGCGGCGACAGAGGTGCTGCGAGCGGCGACTCCCGCGGCAGCTGCAGCAGCGTGGACGTGGCGGGCCCGCGCCAGGTCCCCAGCCGGTCCCCGCACAAGTGTAAAGTGTAGTGCGAAAGTGAACATGTGTTGTGAACAAGTGTTGCTAAAAAATCGCCTACAGTGATAGTTTGTGAACATTAGCTTAAGTATTTTTAATTAATTATTGTCACGTCTTTTGTTGCCGCATCTCATCTCTGCCCCCTGGCAAGATGTTCGGTGTAACGCAACCGAACACGTGACATCTAACTAGGGCGCAACCGATTGCGATCAATTACAATTTTACCAACTTAGTGCAAATCACGGAGCGATCGCGACCGGGTGCGCTCACAACATTTTAACAGTAGTTTTAGTTTAACATTGTGAACATTTAAATACAACATTAACATTAACATTACCACCGCCTTTCAATCCAAATACTAGCTAACTCGCGCCCCTTCAGTGTAGGTAAGAAAATAAAAGTAATTACTTTTGTATCTAGAATTTCGGATTGGCAACCTAACATTCTAGGGTGGGGACGGCCCACCCAATGTACCTTTAAATGCGCCAATAGGAATGGAGCTGACGTGTCATAATGGATAAAATAGAAGTAGCAGCATAACTGCTAAACCATGTATGGATAAAGAGAACAAAGTCCCCGATGTTACAGTGTCTATGGGAAATCACACACCAGGTGATGATCATACTTTTTTGTACTTCAGTCATAAAAAAGAATTAACGCCCTGTCTCTTCCCATTTGTGTCGTTATAGTCGACTGAATTTACCCGCCTACCTGGCTGTCACCGTAAACTCGGTGAACAACACGTGTCGGTATCAGTCGGTGTGTGGGCGGAAATATCGTACAGGCCGGACATGGTAGTAGCAAGTGACAAGTGATTGATTTGGTTATTTGCCGTACCAAGAGAAACGGTTGCCTTTTATACCAAAACAAACGGTTGCCTTTCTTCAACTTCTCTGTCATTGGCGCCACTTGTATACATTTTCTCACTTCTCTGTCATTCTAATGTACTCACTCATACCTTATCTTATCCATTCTAGTTACTCCACATATCTCAACACTCTCATTTGTGCTACATGCATTCGTCTCTCATCAGTCTTTTAAATGCATCACCTACTTTTGTTTTTCCGTATAAGGACAAGGTTACTGAAATTCGGGAAATTAATCACCCTCGAGAATCTCCAGAGAGGCTTAATGGTAAATGAAAAAGGATGCGTCGGGGTCACACTGACCCCCTAAATACATACCTATTATTAACATATTTATTTTCATAACTTAAGTAGAATGAAACAATGTTTAGCACAACAGCCTGTGTAACGTATTAGCATAATTATTATTACCTCTACATAATCAAACGAACATATTCATAGCTTGCCCTATTCGTAGTTCTTTCCATTCGAAGTTCGTCTCATTCACAATTCTTCCCATTAGCAATTCGACAGATAAGCCAAATAGCTATGTACAAACTAGACAGTAGAAACTTTAATAGTGAAAGCTAACCGTTATTAAGGACGAATTAATTCATCAATATTTTTAATTTGTTTTTTTTATCTTGGCCTTGAGTGGCGAACAACTGGAGAGGCCAGCAGTGGACTGCGATAGGCTTATGATGATTTTAATTCGTCAAGTGGCTTACCCTTTTTTTTAAATATCTCTACCCAAAAGTTGTCCAATTTGTACCATGACATATTTAAGTCAACTATTTAGTGTGCAATAAAGAATATCTATCTATCTGTATAACGATGCAGTGCAGTAACATTCCGAAGATGACCAGCAGCACGGATTGGACAACAGACAGAGTGGATTTCCCTACCGGGCGTTCTAACACGTAACGTAACCAGACAAACATAAATAGGTACTTAAGTCTACAGACACTTACCACATCGATGATATGGTGCAGTGAGACTCCGAAGGTGACCAGCAGCGGGCGCGAGGAGTTCTCCACAGGCCTCACTGACGCGTCATACTTCTGCATCAAGTGCCTCACCAGCCTATACTCATCGTCGCAGCATACCGCCTCTGCAAAACAACAAGGCTTATTAGTCAAAAAAATTAAATAACCTATATTGGCCTAAATGATGTCTGGAAGAGACCTCCTTAGTTGTACAACGATTCTAGGTATACTTTTCGTTTGGATTTCACGGGAAGGTGTTACCCCTCCCGGTCCTTTGGAAGGCTTGCGTGGGGGCACAGGCCCAACACGTAGAGGCCCCTTGAGACGATTTAATATGTGAATGTGAGATGGGATACACCGGCCGGGCATTACTTCTGAGTGCCCCAAGATGACGCACTCAATATACTTTTCCTATTAAAAAAATTATTGGTGTGTTTTTGCGGCTTTTTATTTGTCCTGCAGTGGATCCCCTACGGCTAAATATGATAATGATGATGATGAATAAAGAATATGTATATATATTACAGCATTTAAAATACGTATACGTACAATCCGACAAAAATATCTATTAGGTACCTATCTACTTTATTTTAGTTATAATCACAAAGCTAACGGCTATTCTATGAAATTAGGTATCAGTAAATAGAGATAAGGTTTCTTTGATGTAAAAGACCATACCTACATATTTATGTTTGATAAAAATAGACCATATACGAGTATAGCCAATATTGAACCTAATATTTCAACAACACAGCGTATCATACCGCCACCAAGTACATAATCCGAATTGATGTGTTTGTGACAACTTTTTTCAATAGATGACTTATTTGAGCGTTTGTAAAATTATCATCCTTTGTTTTTTTTTATGCAGGAGGCGGTAGACGTGTAAATGTGATGCCTGATGGTAAACAGTCGACACCGCCCATGGCCACCCGTAACTCAAATCGAGTTCAGGAGTGCACTCGTTTCTTGAAGGCTCCCAAGTCGTAGCTGTTCGGAAAAAACAGACATTCGTGAAATAACAACAGCTAAAATTCGTAAATTGGCTAATTTTAGTAATAAGTTAACGTAGCTGATCAACATAGATTATACATAATATGCATCACGGTATCAAACACCTTGTTTTCACCTTACTTCCATCCAATATGCTTTATGTAAGTCATTGAGTAATTAAGATACACCAAATGAACGCAGCTCACAAAATAACCAGCAGAAAATAACAACATGACCACTTCTACTAGATAACGTACCGGCATCAATCAGTTAATTCGTGTAATAAAAATGTGAAACATTTATATGTTACTGTAGCTAATTAATAACATGTTATCAAAAGCATTAACGTAGGTACTACGCTTTTTTAGATTCTTGTCTCTAAAATAGTCTGTAGGTTATATTATAACAAAGCTATTTAAGCTAGGTTTCCGCTAATCTCAGGTTTATATTTTTGACCTTCGAAATCTTTCTTCTTCAACTTCTAATAATATAAAAATCAGTCAAAGGAATGGTCAAAAACACAATGCCTGCCAAACCTAACAATATTTGTGACAAATATAACTAGTTCGCTAACAAGCGCAAGTTAATTCGTCAGCTGGCAGTTCAGTTCTGCAATTTTGTGTTCTGCGCAATGTTACCTGGTCAGCTTATTTTTATACCGCAAAGTTTACTTTTCTAACTGTCAAAAGTTATGTGACAGCATTCACGCAAACTTTAATAAAAAGGTGTTCTGCTGAAAATACAGATGATTAATGTGAAACTTTCTTTCTCATTTCAACTCATTCAGTATACATTCTCTATCTAATATTTGGTCTAATACAAGTCTACATTTCTAACTACATTTTTGAAAATAAATCGTTTCTTTTCGTCCCACACCCGTAAAGACATTTTTTAAATATATTTTTACGACATCTGAGTTTTCTAATAAAGATGTTACATAATTTCCTTAAAAAGAAATATTTCGATACTGTATCCTCCGTATCCTTCCCGCCAATAATAACTCGTTTCCAATAAAACTTCTTTGAACCTCCGATCATAAAAGTTTTGTTTCGTACTCCATTAGCAACTCATTTAAAATTCCTCCAATGTTTGTCAATTTATCAATCACTGTTCCGAACAATTTGCAATAAATATGGTAAACAATAATCAATCAGCCGACATGATATTGGATTTGGTTGAAAACGCGCGTACGCATAATTGCACACGCGGTATGAAATTGACATGTGTAGGTCAAACGTGTTAGTGCCTTGATTTTATTATCGTCTTTAAGTACTATATATTTGCTTATCATACAAACAATTTAATCCCAAATTACGTACCTACCAAATAAATAAAATGATATTATAGTTTCTAATAATTACTCGGAGTATCAGATAAACTTACATACATGTCGAACTAATATCTTGAACCAGATTCAATTATAATTACAGAAATCCATTGGGTGTTATTATGTTGCATATTACGAACTATCATATAAATTACTAATCATATATCAATGTCTTCATTTATCTAACAGAATAAGTTTTTAATCATTCAACTTAAATACAATGTATAAGATTAATAATATTTAAAGCCAAAAAATATCTTTATTGAATACACTCGGAAACATCCGCCCAAGTTTGTGGCCGATTCCATTCAGTTCATTCAGATACGCTCTTAACCATAATGAACCGCACTCCCGAACTTTTCTATACTTCCGTCATTATTATTAATGCTTTTATGTTATCTTAATGTGAGAATTAAGTTCCAAACTTATTTTTTGGCATTCAAAAAATATCGTGACAGAAATCTGTAGGTATATACTGTGTAGCACGAACATAATTCGAGATCATGGTTTTATTAATCTCAATGTATTGTGCATTGAGAAACAGCAGAATTTATTCGTCCTTATACATTTACCTGATAAATTTGTAAGAAAATAAGATTTACCGCTCTTAAACTTCAAAAAAATGCTTTGGTTGGAAATTATTATTCGCCAGAAAGGTTTTATGTAGGTATATCTCGATTAGTTTAGTAGAATATAAACTCCAACATTTCAAGTTTGTACTATTGTGGTTACCTAATATTATCTCGAGGAACACAAGAACAATGCACCGTTCAAAGGAAAGTCTGAAATCATAAATCCTGTAACGAAAAGCTTACAACTATTTAACTTCAAACTTCTACGTTCGTATCAAAGAACAACTTTAGATGAAACTTTTTCAGACAAGTAGGTAAGACATTGAGTAACACAGTAAACATTACAATTGTAAGAATGGTTATATAACCTAGTAATGTAGAGACATTTTATCTATTATGCTTTAGTAAGCATACCTAAGTATTTTGACGGGAAAGTGCGGACACGTGATCAAGATTGACAGTTTTGATAAGGGTCTAAAAACTGCTCCTTTCAGAACGCTAAGGGGGATCTAAACTCGTGTACTTGGGTTCTCTCATTAAATGATCAGAACCCGTACGACGAGCGTCTATTATAAGACTATATAGTAATATTTAAAATAGTTTTTATATATTAGTATTACTGGCTGTAGGTCGCTTTGTCTCGCGTGAACATCAGTTACCTATAGGTATGTGTAATGATAATACGTATATACCTATAAATTATAGCCTATATAAGCTAAATCTGATGTATAAGCTATATTACTATAAAGTTTTATCTAATCCGTTCAGTAGTTTTTGCGAAAAAGAGTAACGTAGGTACATCCATCCAAACAAACTTTTACATTATAATATTAGTAAGTCGTAGAAAGAATCGTTTTTTATTAATAAAATAATTATTTTATAATATCGTACAATTATTATATTATAATAGAGCGTCATAATTACGGACATAATGGACATAAAATGAGCTTGAATAACATATTGCTCGTCATAACGCGCATGACACAACATATTGCAAAATTATGTTTTTATTTCGGTTATGAAATATTTTATACAGCCCCGCCGGATATGACAGCAACTTGGGCTCCTCTCGCTGACAATCACGTAAAAAGCAAGTCACTACACACACGCTGAGCGACTACAAAAAACCTAACGATAAAATATGTCCCATCACGTAGACATATCCATAACAAAATAAACACTGGCAAAGTTAAGGAGGCAAGAAAGCTTCTATTATTAACAACCGAGACTAAATGTTTGCACAGTAAGTGATATTTTTGGGTCGTCGTATTTTGCTATGGGCATTTTGTGATATTGATAATTTCGGTTCAGGTTACACGCTAATACTTAAGTATACCGCTAAGCTTGCCATATGGAATTACTAGTGATCCACCCCGGATTGTAAATCAATTAAAAGCTCTGTTTTTGTTATTTTTTTACGTTATGTATTAATGAGTATATAAGATTCAAACTTCGAATTTTATTTGTCGTACGATAGCATTTATTGTGATTTACCCATAAGAGGTCAAAAAGTTAGCCTGCATGCCTACAAAACAAACATAAATTATACACAAATGTAAGTATTCCATGAGAATCCCCTTTTAATAATCAGCCCTAGTAGTCAAGTCAAAGTCAAAGTCAAAATAATCTTTATTTGTATAGGTTTTTATGAAAAACACTTACAAATCGTCGAAGCTACCACCTAGTAGTAGTACCACTAGTATCTATAATTTTAGATTAACCTAATGATAACTACTATTAGAATCATGGTTATACTTCTAAATGACACTGTTTTTCCTTTAGGGAAAACCCATATCCGACATGGACTTGCTTATTGCCATTTGCGACCTGGGAAATGAATAAGTACTTACTGAACATAAGCTTGCGAAACGCACGGAATTTTCGTACGTGTGTAATCGAAGGACCGAATTAATGAGTAAATCACAGATAATAGTCAAGTAGTTATCTTTAATGGCATAACAACGGCTTCTTATTATATCACTACATAGTATCAAAGTCGCTTTTGTTGTCTGCCTGTCTCCATATTATGTCCTATGTATGCTTATATCTTTAAAACTTCACGACGCATTTTGATGCGATTTTTTTTATAAATAGATATAGGGATTCAAGGGGAAGGTTTAAGTGTATAATATTCTTCTTCATCGATGTCACTCTTGACAGAGTGGTCGTGGTCGTCATTTCAGGCGTTGGTGGCAACGCGCCGCCATTCCTCTCTCACAGCTGCCTTCCTCGTGCATTCGAGTATAATATATGCATATAGTATTGCACCTGTGCGAAACGGGGGCGCTAGTAGATTTATACTCGCATGTTACCTTCACAGGTATTTATAGACATTATATAATTGGTGGTACCAAATGTTGACACTTTGAAAACACCCCCATGCATTTTTATCTCTATGTTCATATTAATAGAACTACAACAAACTAACTCTACTTTTATACAAAATTTATGATGCTAATCTGACAATAATGCTAATTAACTTTTTATCCAAATAAAAGATATATATCTTGATCAATGTTTCCCAAATTTAATTTCACAAAAAAGCTCATTAGAGATCAAGGTAGACTACTTGTGGGCATTCAAAATCTCAGAATCAAGTTTGATTGAAGTCAGGTCGTAACGAAGTATGTATAGCCAGGTGCTCATTAAGCAGTATAATAATGGGAAAAATCATAAATTGGCATTAATCACAAACTGTTTACTTCTCTACATAATTTTTCTCTACATAAGCATTATTAACAATTTACGCTAATCAAAAATCTGCTAATATTCTAGTATAGTCTCGGTTATGTCGTCATTTGATTTATAGACAGGTAAACAACAACTCGAGCAATACAAGACGACGCCAAACACTTATCAGAAGACCAATTGTAACATGTGCCGCATTGGAGATAAATTACTAACCTTATTTTCCCATTTACAAGAGAAATGATCTTTGTATGCCCGGGAGAGAGCGATATTCAAACCGTAACAGTGAACAGGGCAGTTCCCATTGCAATAACTTGTGATAGTTCGTTCATAAAATCTTGAATGTTCTTTATCTTTATTAAGAATCTAGGTATCACCGGCGGGCGCACCCACGTGGACACTAGTTTGTCATAGAAAAGCTTCATAACGTGACCCTTTTGCGCTTTTTCGACGTAAAAGTATGATACTGGATGTGTCCAGTATCATTTATATGTACGTACTTTGTTTTACAAATTGTACATACAGATAAGGCATTCGCCAGATCGTTATAATATAGAAAGTGAATATGAAGGATAAGCCGATCTTCTTTCAGACGTGAATTACTTGCCTCACGGCGAAGTTAACATAGAAAAAAATTTTCGATAGCCATGAGTGAGAATCTGTTATATATATTATTATATTTTGTTTTCGATTTATTTTATGCGTAGTTAGACGCACATATTCAAAAAACTGTGCGAGATAAGTTAAGCTAACTTAAGTTGCAGCGCAGACGGCACACTTTTTGTGCGATAGAGTCTGCGTCTGACACATTTAAAAAGAGGTTCTAGGTCTGCCGACAGAATGATCGAAGATGTGCGCCGTGTGCGTTGAGTCTGTGAAATATCCGTGACAGATTTTTGCGCATCATGTGCGTCACGGATAGTCTGTCGTCTGCGCTGCCCCTAAACCGCTTTAATATACATTTAATTAGCTTAGTATTCTGGAACATTCCTAGCTAAATCATCTAGTAAACGTGTATTATCTGGCCCTTTACCTTAAATTTAATTTAACATTTATCCCATTATTGTTTAGTTAGATAATACCTTTACAACTTGTAAACTTGTTCTACTTACGCGTTCCCATGCATAATACCCATGGCTTAGGGGACATAGCCTTATATAGGGTAAGATGGGGGAATGGCGGTCACTTAAGCAGTAATCCATTTTATATTTTATTTATGGGACTTACGGTATAGGTAACTGACTTTTTGCATAGCTTATATAGTGGGCTATAGATATACATGAGGCAAATTATCAATCTATTACGGGTTTCTTATTTTTTAATTATATTGTAAAAGCCTCCGTCGACCGCCATTACCCGCAAGTGCGGGTAATGGCGGTATCATTCAAAAATAACACCTGGTTTCTTTTAAAATGTAATGAAAACATAATAAAGCAACATTTTTTCATATTATTTAAATTTTTAATATTTTAACTTAAATGAATCCAAACATTCTTATATTTTAACCAAAAATAACTTAGCTTAATAAACAAAATTATTACTAATTATTAATATTTCTTATTTTAGAATCACAAACTAGATGCTACGAACTCTCTTTGACTTAGATTCAAACTTTTTTATCTTTGTACTAAATTAAACTCTCTTGTTTAACCAAAATGAAATAAAACAAAATAAACAAAAATAAAACATATTAATAATTATTTATGTTTTGATAATGAAAATCAAAAATTGAAACGTCTGAGAATCAGCCCCACTGCATTCTTCGTGAGTCCACCGCCCACAACTTCGGCATCTATTCTTTCCCTGTGTCGCGGCATCTGTTTAAGTATAAAAATAAGACATTAAATTAACAAACAAATAATAAAATTGTCTTATAATTCGATACGGGGTAATACCAGTCACTGACCGGTATTGCCCGCTAAGAATGACTGCCATAACCCCAAAATACGACAACGGTTTTTTTGGATGATTACGAAAAACGTAAGTAACTTTCATAAAAATCAACAAGCACATTCGACACACTAGCAAATGTATAGTAATTCACTTTAAGAAGGATATTGATTGGTATAAATCACTTAAGCTTACCTTTAGCCAAATTTTCAATTTTGTTACAACAAAACACGTCCAAACGTTTACACAGCTGTCAAACTCACTGCGCGCGAAGGAAAATGGCGCCACTTGGTCAATTAGTTTACTTATTCGCATACTAGATGGCGACACTAGTACCGATGGCAGAAAGTTTTTGCAAGTGTCAAATTTTGACGTGACTGGCATTGCCCGCTGACCGCCATTCCCCCATCTTACCCTACCCATGGCCACACAATATCTAAAGGGTTCAAAGGTGCTTAGCTCCCATTCTTCACGGTGAAAGTGTGACAGCTAGGGTTCTATCGTAATTAATGGTCCCGTGTGTCTTGTCATTTGTCACGGCAAGTATCGATGACAGATCGATTGCCACTAAGCGGTTACACGCGCGTGTTACATCATTATACCTCGTCGCAACTACGTCACGTGTATCATTAACTAAAAATAGATATTTATTTGCACAGATTTGTCATTAATTATTATCGCTCATACCGTTGCAAAAATGGAAAATCATTAAAATTTTTAAATTAATTTTTCTTTCTAAATAGTTAAAAAATTATTGCAGAGCTACTAATATCTTCCAAAATATAACCTACACGTATCTGGCTACCGTCACTATAAATGCGAGACCACTGACTTCCAAAACACAGGGTATCCTAGCTTGAAAGTCAGGGGACCTTACCATTGTATTTGTTTTTTTAACAGCCTAATAATAAATAAATAAAATAAAAACCAATTGTACTGTAAACCAAATTGTTATAACTGGCTATGCAATAATAATAATATTTAACGTACCTAATCAATCAATATCAATCAGCAACGGAATTTATACAATATCAAATATAAAGTTATTTATCGAATTAACCCTACGGTACATTTGGTAGTGATGTGACATAGATTTGTGGTGGCAACCTTCATCGAATCTAATTCTTGCAGTACCTAGATACGCTTAATGATCGGTTCTGCATCTGCACTGCACATCCAAAAATGTAAATGTAATGTAAATATACTTATCTAATACGAGAGCATAATCCTTGAATTAATTTGAGATTATCATAGCTATAGCTATCGTGATATTCGTTAAGATTCTTTTACCTTTACAACTTGATTGTTTCCAAATAATACAGTTACGTAATGGAGTTGTAATGTCTTTATTATCATATTTTAAACAGTGTTACTATGTATGAAGCAAGTTTAAACCACTAGAAGTGAGATTAGCGCGACAAAGTAAGTGTGTAATGACTCATTAAAAACAGGAGATTCTACATACTGGTAGAAAGCATACCTTTATAAATGGTGTTTGTGTAATTTATACTATCTTACCTTTTGGTCCTAGGTAGAACCGTGAATGGGCTAAAATTCACAAATGAGAATAGGTAATGAATGATGAACATTTGCAAGTTTTATGCAATATGTATAACTACATTTCTGATAATCTTTTTGTTTTATTTCAACGTTTCGGCTACTAACAATTGAATCCTTATTGACGTATATCATTATCGTGCGCTACATTCATAATATTACGAGTATGCACATACCTACATTACGTTGATCTGATCCCGAAGTAATATAAGTAAATGATATACTGAATGAATTACACACTAATATATTAGTTAAGTTACAACGTGAATGTATATGTTAGGTTTTACTAACGTCTGAGCTGGGATCAAAATGTACGGTCACAAATCTAAATATATAAAACTCAAAGATGACGGACTAACTGACATAGTGATCTATCAACGCACAGCCCAAACCACTGGACGGATCGGGCTGAAATGACATGCAGGTAGATGTTAAGACGTAGGAAGCAAGGATTTTGATTAATTCTACCCCCGATGGGATAAAATAGAGGATGAAACTCCATTCCACGCGAACGACGTCGCGGGCACAGCTAGTATACAATATAATATAACAAAATTCTCGTTACTAATAGGTACAAACACGCAAGGCAACTCTGGCTGCTAATGATAAATCATGCAATATCCCCAAATTGCATGATTCAATTAAGCATGGTAAGCTTGTTAATTAACTACCACCTACTTGCTTATTAATAATAAATAATGTTTACCTAATAATAAAAAGCTTTCCAGCGTAAACTGTTATAAAAGACATAGGCTATCTAAAAAAATATATGAATGTTAAATTAATTAGAGGCTTAGTTTTCAATTAGAGGCTAGAAATATTGGTTAACATCATTGTTTCTTTTTTGGTGATAAAACTTAAACACATACTATTTTATGAACGAAAAACAATGTTGCCATTCCTTCTCTTGTTTTACACCATCTAACATTGTAAAACGTCTATTACCATTTTATTATTACTAGTGAATATTTTCACTTATTATATTGACCGAATATCCCAATATAAATTTTCATGGATTTATCTCATAAGAATTTTTATACACTCATATCCGCCTTTGGTGAGGAACATCGTAAAATCTTTTCTTAGTACGTATTCTGCGTTACAAAAGAAACCTACCTACTGTCCGAATTTTATGCATACAGTTTTATCGGTTACACGCAGAAAATGGTAAAACGCAAAGATGTATGTAACTTTCATTTCGACTTTAGACAATCAGTAGATGATATTCTGTAGACAATCGAAAATCTAAACGCAAGACTAGGTACCTTATACTCGTAGTACCTACTACTAATATAGTAAAGAAGTATCATGATTGTCACAATTAATAATGTCAATTGTCATCATGCCAAAACAGGTTAGGTTGTTCCAAATCCTTGAATCGTCTAAAACTCTTATCAGGTGAAGCAATTTTGCTAAGCCGCCATTTTCTTCTAGTTTGTTCACTTCTTATAGTTTGTGGAACGCGACAGAGAATTCCATGGCGTTACGGCAACATGCAAGTAAGTCACCTAATCAATCACTTGCCAGATTTATTGTGTTTCTGCAACGTATGTTCAGAATCAGTCATTGCCTATATGTTGCCCAGACAATAAGTCTAAGTAAACTATAAAACAAAAAAAGTTTCATTCAGAATTGGCAGTCTTTCTTTTGGTTTTTATCTTGTTTCATACATACATGTATACTATATTTACCTACTCTTGTTTCACCTCCCAACATTTCCTTTTTGTGAAAACATTCAAATTGACTTTTTCACTATTTTATTCTTTTTATTGATAATTATAATGATTGGTAAATGGTTTCATGGAATTTCAATCTTGTGTATATTACTCTTATAAAAAAGCGGCATAGTAGGTACTCAGATAATTTTCAAGTATTGTTAAACTTGTCTAACAATGACTTATTGAGTTTGCGATATCGTAGAAATCTGACTAAATCTATGTCAATTAAACAACTTTGTTAACGATTCATGTGACATTAATATTGATGAAGACACAATGTTTCAGTAACTGAAAATTAATTATAATAAGACGGGTTGGCTTTAAGATTAGTCTTGAATTACAACGATCACTCATCTTCAATTAACATCTATTATTACGACAAATATTTTGACTTGAATTGGATGACTCTAAAACTTATTGGACAAGCTTAAATAATGCAACATTAAGAGACTTGGGATATCAATAAAATGGTTCAGAAAAACATTATTTTTTAATTTCCAACTAATTACTTACTTAAAAATGACCATGGATACTATTCCAATTAAAATACGAATATTGGTACAATATTCATGTTAGCAATGTAAGTTAAAAAAAACCTTGATTTCAAATTATGTATTTAAGGTTACATAAGTCATTCATTCACATTTTATTTTCATTATTTTATGAGCACAGGTAGGTAAGTTAGATAACTTAAATACGTTGATAGGTTTTCTTTTTATCCCCAACCCATTTGGCTTTTGGCAGGACCAAGAACAATTGTATAGTTATACATTCAATCTAATTACAAAATGTTATTTCATATAATGTGGGTTGACTAAATTTAAACAAACGTCATTGATAGCAGTTAATTATTCTAAAAGTGAGCTACTAAAACAGGACAGAGACGCTAAATTAGTTTGCTTACCTTTGATGAAAAGTGTCGTAGTCATCCAAATTAACTGTAGAGTGATCGACGAAAGTGTCATGTTGGTCGTCAGGAGGCTTTTCAGTGTGGAAACATGACACGCCACGGCATCATTACCAGCGATACCTTCTTAATTTTTGAAGCTACAAAGTTCATCAGATCTTAGTACTCTCATTTTCTCAATTCTAGTTTAAACAATCTTGAAAAACTTCCTATAAACATAATAACAAATCCGTATGGCGCAACAGAAACTCGATTTATGTAATAAATTTTTTATAACGTTCGTAAAGTGTGATTAACGACTCGAGTGAAAGTCGCGGGCGCGACTTGGCGCGCCGGGCGGGTGGCGGCGCGGCGTTCGTAGCACTGACTACCGACGCTACGAGCCGCTACGACGCCGCCGCTACGGAGGGGACTGAGTATTCCTCCTGCCTTAACACTGATTTTTATTGACAGAGAAGTAAAATTATAAAGCCAGTAAATCTGAGAGCAGATTTGCTTTTATACAACGATAAATATTCCGGCCTAATATCGTAAAAAAAATGTGGAAAAGAAAATTGGTATAAGCTGGTAACATAACGGTAGATCATAAAGCTACTTTACAATAACGTGTCTCAAATGATCTACACAAAAATCATTTAACGAATTTTACAATATCAGTCAATCTGACTACTACTATCTTATATTGAACGTAACATATTCAGAATTTGGATATCGGAATTTAATTCTACCCTCCCCTTTCCGCCATCAGAGTAGATATAGAACGCAAAGTGAAGGCATATGTAGCAGCATTTACATTTTTCCTAGTCTCCTAATACAGCTCACTATAAGAAATATTTATAAGGAGCATAGGTTTATTTGAATGTAGATTTATACGTAATGCCTAAGTTACAAAGTAGAAAGGTAAATATGGGCTGTACATGTGTTTGGTATACGTTAAAAGGCGTTAATATTCTTACTCTTAAATTAATAAATAACCCAAGACATGCCACGCTGGGCCACACATCGCCATCTAGCCCCGAACTAAGCCGAAGCTTATACTATGGGTACTACACAACTGATGAACATACTTAGATACTTTTTTTGTAAATAAATACATATTGTACACAGTAAACATACACACAGACCAATACAAACAGACATGTTCATGAACATAAATTTTTGTACTTTTTATTGCGTTTTGTATGCGGGCATCAATCCCACGACCCTTGGGTCAGAAGTCTGCCTGCTCGCCGGTCACTACTAAATGAGCCATCGAGCCGGTCAGTCTTAAACAAATATATATAAGTAAAGTAACATTCTTATTCCTATATTTATTCTTGGCTGTACCAATAGCTGCGTATTTGGTCCCAATTCAATTTATTATTCACTGATCAAAGTGCTCGCTATCAGGACCGCTTGTACACAAAAGGGTTGTTCACCCTGAATTTTAAATACTTACATAATGATACAGGTAAATTAGCTTCCGCCATAGTTTCCCAAACTTAAGTTTGAATATTTAAAGGCGAAATAAAAACAATTGCAATAGAAAAGCAAATCGTTGCTACTTAGGTTTTTTATAACTTTTTAGCATTAGGTAGTCCTGTGAGACTGACATTTTCAATGCAAAAAAGTCTCCTTAATAAATTAAATATAAAAAAAAGTGTTTTTAGTACCTACAGCAAAATGTATGGTAGAATTATGGTCGTGCTATTCTACCTCCTCCTATCCTCACTACCTAAAAGCATTTATTATGCATTATTTCATATGCTTAAGTGCGAAAAGGCCCATGTTAGTTTGTTTCCAAGTGTTTTGTATAATGACTTTAACCTCGGGTCATGTAACTTGGCAGTTGTCTTAACACATTTAATGCGAGCGGTTATTTGCATATATTCCAACGTCCTATCCTAATTTTAACTACTATCAAATTCTACTCTACTACCACTACTACTACCTCCATTAAACAATTAGGAATGCTATGAATGAGTTTCCTCTTACCTGTTTCCAAGTGGAACAATAAAGTGCCCATTAAAATCGACTTCAATAGGAAATTCAACCAGTTATTAACAAACAGCATGATAGCGGTAGCTTTTGAATGTTACTTAATAATAATGGTTGATTTAGAACTTTCAGTCAGTGGCGAAAAAACTCCCACTCTTTGACGTCACGCGTAATTTTAACGGGCTATATATTTGCCATTTTTGGTCTAATTTACAAATGAAAAAAACGTGCCTTTTATTTTTGAACAATCTAAAAGACGGGCTAATTATATTTTTTATGGCAACAGGCCTATCATTATCGTTCTAACAGTAAGGTAGCGATAATAGTACCTACTAGCGATAAGCAAACAGGTAATTTAATGTGGGATGGGTACCTATAGAAAGTCATCCATTTAGATATCCATTTACTTCTCCCCCAACGAACATTCAGATAAGTTCTTAAAGCACAAGTGTGATTCGATTGCTTGCCATTTAAGACGATTTAGGTATCTTTATTGGTATGGAAGAACAAAGTATAAGATATGGAATGACATCGTATTACATTTATCTAAACTCGTAATAAAGAAGAACTTCTTGCATGGGTGTCAAAAACAGACCATTAAAGTTCGTACAAAATTACCAAACATGCCTAAATAAATGATCATCATGTAAATGTGTTTCTTAGGTCGAATCCATGCCTCTTGTAGAGCTAAACTACTTTTGCCACTCAATTTCTCGAACTATCGTTGCTCCCCACACAATGAAGTTGGCGAACTTTCTTAAAGGCATCAAATGATTATGTGCTCTCCGGCAGGCCCATATGGGCGTTTGCGTTAGTGTTGGTAAACAAAAGTTACAACTTCGTAACTTATGGACGGACACCCATTGATCACGCCTCTAATGTGTAAGTACATGTATACAAAATATTTCTGAAGATATGACGTCAAAAAAAATATGTTTCTAAATACACGCTCAACCCAGATGGAATGACGATGGCTGGCAAGTACTGGTTGCGAGAACCCCAGGATCTGGCAAAGTGGCGAAGAATTGGAGAGAACTCTGTCCAGCATTGGACTGAATGATGATGATGAAGAGATACAAGCGACATCATGCAGGCTCTATGCTAAACTGCCAATCATCAGGATACATGAAAATTGGCGTAATAGTATAATGCAATGATGAGTGTAGAAAACCGTTACGAAGAGAAGAAAAGAAGGAATCTTAAAGTCAGAAAGCGGACCTGAAACCCTAGATACAGAAGGTTAGTGTATTAGGAATTGCACGCCAGTATGATCACAAGAACAAAGGTGCAACCGATGTCACACCGCGACTAATGACTACACGCGTTTGAGTTTCACTTTGATGCAACACGACAGGAGTGACGGTGCACTGCCCACAGCATTGGACAACAAAACGCAACCGAACACAAACTCCTTCATTCACACGAAAATCCAACACAAGAAACGCAAGCAAATAAGCAATCCTACATTTCTTTTGTTCATCGTGAACAACGCGTTCATTTGTTGCGAAATAAGTTACGCAGCTGGAAGTGTAGAACTTGACGGAGTCGAGGTCACCAACTCCTCGAAGTACTCGTAATTTCAGACGCAGTTAAATACAATTTAACTTTAGGCACTCGTCCAGTAGATACAAGCATGTAGATACTTTTTAACGTGGCTACATGTTTTGACTACCTTGACAACGGCTTTTGTACCTATGTGCTAGCTGAAACTTTTCTTTTCTAGGGATAATAATGAGTTAGGTATATTACATACGATAAATGATTTTAGAGGGAATGAACATTATTATATTTCTGGAAAAGGGCACTGCAGCCTATGAAATAAGAAGCTTAATAACTTTGGGCATATAAACCTTACTAACTGTCGATTGTTGTAACATATGCAAGACTGATTTACTTTACATTCAATAACAACACTCGAAATTAGTTTCGATATTGCGATAATTAATTTTAACAGCCCAAGTTTTGTATCGATTCGATCCAATATACCCTATCACTCAATTACAGACCCCTTCTACTATTTATAGCGAGTAATAATAAAAGCGCAGCACAATCCCGAAAAATAATGTGGCACATGGAAACTGACTGGTAGCAATTAAACAGCCGCGCAATCCGAACCAGCCCACTTAGCGCTGGCCGGCCAAAGGGGTCGGATAAATCGACTGAGTGTAACATGCTAGCTTCCAGCCCGCAGTTTCAGTTGCATCAACTTTAATCATTAAAGCGTAGCGCTCAATTATACCACTTCTAAAGCTACTTACTAATGAAGTGTAGCCGTCCAACGTGGACTGATGACTTGACAGGATGGTTGACGTCCTCTGAGAGAGGTCTATGTTCAGCAGTGGAAGACATTGGGGCATTGGTTGAATGTTACTTGTATCAAGAGTAATTCTAACATAAGTGAACAATTGCTCCGCGGCCGAAGATGGCTGTTGAAACGATAATAAAAATACACCGCGACATTGCATACTCCAAAAGAAATACTACAGCATGCAAATCTTTTGCTTACCTTACATGGCACATTCGCGGTTAGGATGTTAAAACAAACATCTTACAAAGAATAGGTCTCTATATATATTTATAAAAGAATCAGGTTCTTTAATAAGTGATAAGTAAAGATCAATCGTGACAAACAAACACAATTTCCTTCTTTGTAATATTACTGCAGATAGTATAAATGAAACTGTACAAAATGTCAAAGCTCTTTGAACGTGGAGGTTATAAAATTTTGTTCAAAAAGGACTTTCGTTCAATGCAATAAAGCTGACTGAAGTGTTGCACATGTTCCGAGCTTACCGCTCCGCTTACCATAATAAGTAATGGCGTGTACCTACGGCACGAAACCCTTCATCATTATCCCAGTATTTTTTCAATCGTTAACATTCGATATAGAACTAAGAGTTTACCACGGTGAAGGCTTAAGATACAGCTGGTGGTTTAAATAGGATTTAACAGAGTAGGTATTTTCATTACCAGAAAATAACGAAATTAGAACAGCTCAAGACATACCGCGTTTGGCCACACAGCGCCATCTAGTGCCAAATCTAGACGTAGCTTGTACTATGGGTACTAGACAATTAATAAACTTACTTAGATAAGTACATTTATTAACCACCATTACTCCAATATGTCTGTAATATCTTTTCTTTGTAAATGTTTTATTTTATTATTCAATAAAGAATATCAATCTATTTATCTACATATTACACCCTGACCAACACAAATAAACATGTTCAATGTTCATGCACACCGATGTACAATGTTCGAGGATTGAAAGAGCGATCACTGTTTCAGAGGCAGCGTTCAGTGTCCCTGAACAAAATGACAAAGTTTTGACAACAAATCTGACTGAGAATATCCTACACGTAACAATTAGCAATTAAATTGACATGTCATTCGAATATTTCCCGCTATATAGGTCCGAACGAACAAACTCGACAATGCACCACCGAAATCCAGTTGATTTAGGTAGAAACCACTTCCCTAATCGCATTATGATGTATTTATTTAACCCATGCCACTGGCCCACTGTCCACTGTGGTGGCACCTCATTACAAAATTCAATTGTAGGACGATTTTCTGAGTATTTATAACCCTTACACAGGCGATACATTTTGTTTTACATAAGCTTATTATTCAGGTCGGGTAATGATGAGTAGGTGTAAGCATAAGATAAATGAGTGACCGTTTGTATGGCTGGTGACCTCAAGTAAACGCATCTACACAGGCACACACTTCAAAAATATTGTAATCCTCTCGTATAAAAATCTACTCCAAATCTCGTACAAAAATCCAATTTGACTGACACGGTGCGGTTTTTCAATTGGTAATGACCCCTGTTTTCCTAACCAAGGTTCGATCCCCCACCCGGGACAAACAATCCTGTGGTGAACATTATTTGTGTTTGTTCCGTGTCTAGATGTTAATATTTGTATTAAAGTATATAATATATATATTATATACTATATACTTATTATATATGTATATATTATATACTTATTATATACTATAGTACACATATTATGTTATTTATATTCTCTCATTGCATTATATTATTTATATTTCTAATCTGAAACTGGCCTTACTGGTCCACCTCACTCCTCTGTCGACGTAATATGCAACCATATTGAATGTCATACGTTAGGCTTAATACAGTATAACGTGCCTACCAACTGAACATAACAGAATAAGTATAACGTTAATGAACCACTTGTCGCTTGCGCAGTTCGAAAACGGTAAGCCCGCGAGATTAAAATGTCGTTGGAGAAGTCTTTTAGAAGTAATTAATTTCGTTTATTACTGTTTTCAATGCTACTCAAAGTAAGGCAATATTTAGGCGTGTCCATAATAAAGGCATTAACCGTAAAATAAATTAAATTAATGTCGCCACAAAATGTTTGATTTAAAAAAATTTGACACAATAAAAACATTCATTCCCTTTACAGCTCAATTTCTTCTTTCAAAAAGTCTTTGATTATACTCGTATGATTAGATGATTTAATAACTTTTTTTATTATCGAATACATGTCAAACATGACCTTAAATAAAAACTAAAAGTTCTAGTGGAATTATAACCACATGCTGTGGTATTGAAAAATAGCCTACTGCGGTAAGTATTGACAAAGGACTTTCATCCAAAAACTACTAATAAATACACCAAAGAGTTTCTATATCCAGTTTATACAAGTACTAATTCACCAGTTTGATAGTGGTGTCTGAATCTGCCGAGTTTCCAAAAGATATATGCTTTAAAACCCACTAAGTGATAGTAAGTCATTATTCAAAACGGACAAGTTGGCGCGCTGTGGCCCAGCTCGACATACTTGCACCGCATACGGAACCGTCACACATACTTTACCATATTTACTTGTTTTGTTGTGTTAAAAAGGGAAAAAGTACTTACTTCGACTTTACTGCTATCTACGTTCCGTTACAAGGTTTCATCTTCACTAATATAATTATAATAACTAAATTATAAATAAATAACCTAAGACACGCCACGCTGGGCCACACAGCGCCGTCTAACCCCAAACTAAGCCGAAGCTTGTACTATGGGTGCTAGACAACTGATAAACTTACAAAGATACTTTTTTTTTTCGTAAATAAATACATATTATACATAGAAAACACCCAGACCAATACAAACAGACATGTACATGAACACAAATGTTTGTACTGTGTGGGGATCGAACCCACGACCCTTGGCTCAGAGGGCAGAGGTCACTACCAAATGAGCCACCGAGTCTGTCAAAGTAAGGAGATTTATACCATGTAAGAATCTGTACCGTACCATAATATTTAGTATCGAAGTAGAGGAGTCTAGGAAACCACATAGATGCGTGGTAAAATGCCATTAACTATTCTAAGGTCTAAGTGATCTAAGATTATACATTAAACATTATATAATATAGACATTTGTCAAATTAGACACCTACACTTAGGTCAGATTCACCATTTGGTAACGATCACAGCAGTACCTTATCAACTAGATAATTAACCCAGGTAATTGTCCCAGTTTACTACTTGCAATGATGTTTAATTGTTATAACATAGAGAAAGAAGATAAATCGGTCTTGTTCTGGACGAAATTCAAGACGGCTGCGGCTGATATAGAAGACGAATTGTAAAAGAATGATCGAACGACCACGACAAATCTTTTGTATAGTAAGTACGTATTGTACATTTTTATAGAATACTAGCTTGAGCCCGCGGCTTCGCTCGCGTTAAATTCGGGGTGAATGCTCCATACAAACTTCCACCCCCCATTTTAGGGAAGTGGGGGATTAGAAAGGGGCAAAAAGTAGCCCATGTTACTCTCCATCCCTTCAACTATCTCCACTTAAAATCACGTCAATTCGTCGTTCCGTTTTGCCGTGAAAGAAAGAACATACAGACAGACAGATACACTTTTCTTAGTATAGTATGGAAATATGGATATAGGTATTGTACAATGTGTTGTGTCCCTAACGTTTAGTAAGGACGACTACTTTAGTTAACTTTATTGTGACCGATAATCCCTACATGGCAAGGAAGGTATAATTCGTGTTAGAGACAATCCGGTATCCACCCACAGACCATGTACAAAATTAGAACAATACCGCCTGAAGATCGAGTGTTGACTCCTATACTCGTGTATATAAATATATATGTATATACGTGCCGAGATTCGTGTAAATGCCGTGTCCCCGAACGTACGGGTAGTTTGCGGGTTCATGCTGTAGGTATTTGATTCTGATTCGATGGACCGCTGTATGAACGTCGACGTATGATGTGAATATAAAGGCCCGCTCCGAACCCGTATATTCGGCACGTCCAAGACATCTATGCAACGTGCAGCCGAGCCATTTAATAAGTAAGCTTAGGTAGAAATGAATTTGAGAACTAAACACAGCTTTCAATAGTTACGAGTATATACATGCCAGCTATCATGTAACGAAACCAATTTTTATCAAATATCATTGACTAGCTGTGCTCGCGACTTCGTCCGCGTGGAATAGTTATTTTTTCCCCGTTTTTTTTACATTTTCCTTTATTTCTTTGCTCCTAATAGTTGCAGCGTGATGTTATATAGCCTAAAGCCTTCCTCGATAATGGTGTATTCAACACAAAAATAATTTTTCAATTCTGACCAGTAGTTCCTGAGATTAGCGCGTTCAAACAAACAAACTCTTCAGCTTTATAATATTAGTTAAGATTAAGATAAAAATAGCACAATATTGGCAGTCGTCACTATGGAAAGAGTTGCCTAGAGGTCAACCTCAGTCAGTTTTTAAATCCGGAAAATGTTATAGAATCATTGAAATAAACTGTCTGCAACCGAGTATCGCGTGTCGAGGCATTAATCGCGTGGCGAACTTGCTTTGTAAGCCCAAAAAGCTTTGAGCCCAAAAGAAAACTTTCAGTTATTAATCATAACCATTTCTGTATCAACCGAAGGGTCCAACTGTGCTGAACACCTACCTATACAAAGAGTAAGCTACCAAAAACTAATCACGCAACGTATTTATTCAGAACCACTTTCGTTACGACTTTTGATAATGGCAAAAGTTCGCATAAAATAGACGCGCAAGCTGTATGAAATCGCATCTTACGGGCGGGACACTCGGAAAGCCTACTCGTTAGTAGGTATAGATAATTTATTGAAGTATATATCAGTCCTCTGGCCGTAGTTTGCGGAATACAATAAAGAGTAAATGCTGTTCGTTCGCTCCGCCTAACAAGCTCCGGGCATTCCTGTTCCGTCATCGCTAATAGGGTTATTTCTTGCGTGTAAAGAGCTGCGCTGAATAAGTTCTGAAGAGGTTTTTATCGCATTAGCCATGCACTCCCCTCTTAGGTAATTACCTGCGAACAAAACTGCAGCAATTTTACAGTTCGTTGGGGAGAATACTTTCTTTTTTTTTAGTGTGACTGGGCTTAAAAACAGATCTTTACTTTTACTATATTTTATGCTAGGATGTTATTAATTTAAGTAATATATTTGGGCTAATAACGAGAAAAATTTATATTATTATCAATTTACATTATCTAGTTAAAATTGCATAATATGACTGAAAAGGTGCATTTCTTAAAATTTCGCAAACATATTATAGAGATAGAGTAGTTTTGAAAGCACAAAAACAAGTATTTTACCTTAAGCTAAATTACTTTTTCTGTGACAGGACAGACTCAAATTGTTACAGGCTAGTAAAATATAACATATTGGACCAATTCAGCTGGTAAATAAATTTTCATCTCCATTTTTGGGTAACGACAATATGTGGGTAGCACAGAGTTTTGAAGGACTGGTTTTGGGGCTACTGACCCAACACGTAGAGGATATACCCCTAGAGACTTTTTTATGTTTATTAGGGATGAGAATGATGAGATACACTGGTCGGGCATTACTTCTGAGTGTCCCGACTCAATAGCAAGACCCAACAGTAACTTCATTGCTATATGATTGTTGCTACACGGCTTATGCAAAGTTCCTGTGAACAGGATAAATTTGCTATGTGTATACGAGGTAATACGTGAAAGATTTCGTTTTCTCACATACCGGAATGTCTTTCCAAATAGTCAAATCAATCGCTTGAAACTTCAAAACCAAGGGTTGTGGGTACGATTCACACCCCGGACAAATACTCGTGTGATGATCATTCGGGTTTGTTCCGTGTATTTTAGTATATATTATTTGCGATACCTTCGTTGTTCTGAAACCCATAACACAAGTGCTCAAGCTACTTGCTTAGGAATCGGTGCAATGTATGTGATGTTACCTGATGTTTATTTATAGATTGTCTTTATACATAATATCATGCCTAAAGACAAATGAACGGTTTGTAAAGATTGATTGTTTATAAATAGTTCGTAAAGGAATGTACTTACCAAGTCCAATAATAAATTAATGTACTGTTGTGTGCTGTGTCCCGTGCAACGCAGCCATCCGGAAGTCAATCGATTACTCCGGCCCGAATAGTTCCAATTCACTAGCCTGTAATTATAAGGGTTATAAAAATTATTTAGAAAATTGTATAGGTACTAAACAGTGTTCAATGTTCATTCTAAAAACTAAGAACAATTGTTGGAGATCTAGTATCAGCATACTAGATTTAAGTTACTTTACTAAGTTTTAACTATTTACTTAATCGCACACCATACCATTTTGCATGAGAATAAAGGTGTGTCATATTATCGCAACATTCACATATTTTAAACAGTGGCACAATACAATTAAATTCCTTTAGTATCACCCTAACATAACGATAAGTAGACAGTTCAACATTTAATTTCTGAGCATAATTATGATCAAAAACCAACACAGGCAATAGGAGTTGCTATTTCTTACCTAGTCATCGCAAGCCTGAAAAAAAATATTATGTTATTTTCTAGTATTTTTGGTAGGTATCTTTTTTAAAATTTGTTTTACAGAACACTGAAAGTCCATAATAATAATTTCATTATCAAACAGCTTTGAAAACTGCACCGCGTTTGCTAAACGATCTGGAAATTATTTAATTAATCCCTTAGGCTTACTATAAGCAACAACCTTTTAGAACCAGGCATGTGTTACATCTACGAAATCACAATTTCTTTTCATTCTTGCATTTTATGTACAGAAGAAATTTGATAAATGAAACATTTACATGGATTAAAATTACCTGTTTATTCTTTTACGCACTAAACAGACGCTTTCTGTATACTGCTAATTGGGATGATGACTAAAAAATAATTTAATGTCCATCAGATAGATTAATGAAAAATATTGGATACGTATTTTTTATTTTGCCTCTTGTTTAAAACTTACGAAGATACATTGATTTTAAATGTCACATGACGTCACGTTAACGTGACGTAGTTAGCCCCCACTCCGTAACTTTAATGCGCTATATCTAAGTATTTTCTTGTTATTTCGACAAAACAAAAAATACGTGTCTTATATTTTTTTATTATCTAAGAGACGGACTAATTATTTTCTTCATTTTCATACCTTGTCATCATCCGTATTATATTAAAATGTTTTATTTACAAAACATAGATAGATAGATAGAAACTCTTTAATGCACAAAATCACAGACTTTACAGGAAAACAAGAACAAAATACAATTTAGGCGGTCTTATCGCTTATAGCGGTCTCTTCCAGACAACCTTCAGGTAGAGGAAACCAGATTCAACAGAGATGGGTAAGCCAGTGCAAGACTTCTAACTATTAGTACATAAATATACCAAGGTAATATCTTACTTTTAGATAAGGAGATGAACCACCATAGCGTTGGCGACAGACGAATAATTGATTAGGTTAGTTACCAGCTACCGAAGCGACTTGAGCCTCTTTCGCGTTACCTCTGGCAATGGGAGAGCACTATACTGAGCTCGGTACTATAACAGAAATCCAAGTAACTGAAGAAAACTTCATATAGAAGATGTATATATCCATGGATTTACTAAAGGTATATCTCAAAGAATGCAAAAAAGAAACTACATATACCTAACTAAAAATACGACGTTCCTGAACGTTACTGTAGATAAAAGAGACATAATCTGTTAAGTCCTTCACATGACAACGGCATCAACATAATAGCAGCAGATCACAGAAAGCTTAAATTTCTTTACGAAGATTACAAAATCTAATAACCCTAATGTACGCGACTAAGTAAGTAGGTGGTGCCTACTATCACAAAATTGGATTCTTTCTCTTTTTATATTAAGAATCACATAGAAAAATTTAAAGAAGTGAAAGCTTAGACGCGGACAATCAGAAGGTTCCGGGTTTAACGCCCGCGCGTAAACTTAAGAAAATTCATCATCATCAGCCTATTGCAGTCCACTGCTGTACATAGGCCTCTCCAAGTGGCGAACCCACCTAGGGCAAACGTTTGGAGGATGTACCCATAATCGCCACGCTGGGCAGGCGGGTTGGAGATTGCAGGTGCAGGGCGTAGCTTCTCGCTCCAAACGCTGCTGCCTGCTGATTTGAAATTAACGTTAATAAATTGAATTGGAAAATTAACGTTTCTAAATTGTCTCGAGTACTGGGTGTTCTTGGAAACGCCTCTAGTCACCCGGTCTATCATAGTACAAGGGAAAACTTTGTTTGGTGTTTGGTATGAAATATCTGGCTCATTTTATTTTCTACACCTACCTAGCAGTATACCTAATGCTAAATCATGCCAATTCGTTGCAAACTCATAAATCAAATTTACTAAGGATCACGTAATATTATCATCTTATTTACAATGCAATACACCTATATCACTAATCTGATTTAATACAATTTTCAAGAAAGAATTTACAAAGCCGTTTAAGATGATCTATAGGAAGATTAATAAAACGAAAATAATGGTAAAACTGTTTTAAACGTTGCGCTTAGCTAAGTCCGCGAGCGCTCTCCTCCTGATTTATGTAACGAAACTGCGAACTTCGTGTTTCGCGATTGAAAACAACGCCTGTTATTTTTGTTTTATAAATTTCCAAAAACTACCAATTTAAAATAAAAACGTTGAAATTTTATTACCTACTCATGATATGAAAGTGTATAAGTAAGAATCTTACCGGGATTACTTCAAATGCGGGTTCCAGACACAATAGAAAAGCAACTGTTTCACGGCCGACATTATTACAGATCTACAAATTAATATACAAAGAACAATTAAATTAATTAGTTCGTCTTTAAGATTATTTAAAAATAAGAGACATGTACTTTTTTTATTTATAAATTAAACCAAAAATTACAAAGATATAGCCTGCAAAAATTACGTGTGACGTCACTCTTTTTGGCATTTTTTCGCAGGGGGCATTTTTTACCACTCCTAAATTTTATGCCTTGTATCTTCGATATTTTTAATTTAATCGAGATTATTTTTAAAAAAAAATTAAACCGACTTCAAAAAAAAACACAAACGACCAAAACTAAAAAGCGATAAATAACGTAAGTAATTCTATCCTTAACACATAATTATTTAAATATTACAATTATCACTTATTTTTGAAGTCGGTGCCAGCCTCTCGGTACCTAACGTAGACTGTTGTTGTATGACGCGCGCGGCCGGCAAATCCACACGACAATATACATTTATTTGTTTGGCTGGCACCGACTTCAAAAATAAGTGATAATTGTAATATTTAAATAATTATGTGTTAAGGATAGAATTACTTACGTTATTTATCGCTTTTTAGTTTTGGTCGTTTGTGTTTTTTTTGAAGTCGGTTTAATTTTTTTTAAAAAATAATTTTATTTTTCTATTTTTCGTTGCGTTAATGTGCTGTGACCTTGAATAAAGGCTAATTAATGTCCTTAAGAGTTTTTCTTAGGAATGAAAAATTTTGCTTTAAGTCAAGTGAAGACTTTGCGATCTAGAATCAAGCATATCACTTACCAAATCACCTGCCCTATTAGCCCTGTATAAGTACATACTACTACCTAGTTTAATATCGACCAATGTCAGTACTGTCCCCTAACTCCTAACCGTTAAGGAGTTCTGTGGCTTCATCATCAGCACCAGATGTTGACGCCCGGAAGCATATACCTGAGTAAAACATGATTACGTAACAAAAACACCATATGAGCATACAATTTTCGGTTGTTGCCCTCAATTTCTCCAGGATCCCATCATCAGATCCTGACTTGGTGATAATGGGACCACCTCGGAGGTGTCCTCTGTCGAACTGTCGAAAAATTTTTGAAATCCATCTATAATTGACGGAAATATCGGTGAACAAACATAAAAAAAAAAAAAAAAAAATATTATACATACAGACGAATTGAGAACCTCCTCCTTTTTTCGAAGTCGGTTAAAAAGAGAAAATTCATGTCTAATATTTTTTTTAATCTAAAATATGGACTAAATATAATGTAAGTATTTTGACCCTGGTAATAACCCTATTCTAGTCTCTGCATCAGAGTCATAGGTTACACTTGCTTCGTGGGTTAGACTCAGCCCAAGACAAAATCAACATTGGTATTCCCAGTTGGAAACCTAACGATTATGTAAAGGCTCCACCGTTTATTTCTAACGTAAATAACTTCATTAACTCTAGTAGGTACATATCTACGTAAAAAGTTAAAAAAAGGCATTTTAGAGATTCTAACATCGCGTTAAAGTTATGTACTATTCTTGGGAAGGTACCTAAGAGTGACCTTGAACCTTTTATCTCAGTTGTTTGAAAATGTTTTATTTCCGAGTATCGTTCGACCGCAGCCAGCAGCGGCGGGGCTGCGGCGTGGGTGTATCAGACAAACCTATTAGTTGCTATAGGGCATAGCATGTCGGGAGCATAACAACTTGCATAGAGTGGTAGCTTTTTACATAATTGGTTTCTTGAAGAGAATCCACACAGGTGGTTTGATTTTCCTTAAAAATTTATTACTGATGCGTCACTTTATAGAACTTATAATAAAGATAGTTTTTTAAGTGTTTAAATGTTTTTAGCGTTAAGAGGACCTCATCCTCCATTCATGGCTGAATTGTTTGTTTGCTGCCTATTCAACATTGTCTAATGTGTAAACTAGCAGTGGAAACTTTAATTGCCAATGTTTAGTTCATTATGTTTAATGCAAATGTAATATTATGTGCTGTGTGTTTCCTTAATAAATAAATAAAAAAAATAAAAAAATTATTGAAATTTTGAGGTAGACGACGAGTTCTTCTTCTATGCTGTTTCTTGAGTTAAAGATGTGATATTTTTGTCAAAGGGTAGCTTTGTGGAAGGCGCATCTAGAGGTAGGTATAGAGATAAATTCAAACCTGAACTTTAAGAAAAAATTATTAGAATATTTAGGTACTTAGTAGGTATAAGAATCATAAAAAAGTCTTTGAGAACTCTTTGTCTTTTTTTGTCTCTTTGAGTTCAGTATTTATAGGCTAAATTATCATCGTAGGTCACATTTCGTTGTTACTTGGTCCTTGGAAAAGAAAGAGATAAAAAATAATAAGAATTGTAAAAATTACACTAGTTTCTTAATGTTCTTGGGATGTAAGGGAGCGGCCAATCATCTTTTCGCTCCAAGCCAACCTCACCTGCCCGTGATGTATCCGCTACGCAGTAGAATAACAAACGAGGCGCTGGCAACCGACTGGTGGCGGTATAACCATCATAATTGAAAGCGTAGCTAAATACCACAGACAGATGATGGGCAGCAGTGTCACTGGAGCGAGAAGCTACGCCCTGCGATCGCCAACCCGCCTGCCCAGCGTGGCGATTATGGGTATATCCTCCAGATGTTTGCCCAAAGTGGCGAACAACTGGAGAGGCCAATATCCAGCAGTGGACTGCAATAGGCTGATGATGATGTACTTAATGTTCTTTCAGAAATCCATTTGTATATCTTGTAATTTAAAATTGTTTGAATGAGATATGTTTAAATAGATGATTATCTACTAAGACAAAACCTATTTCTTTCTCCACGACCCTGATAATATTCTAATGTCAATTCTGATTTCCAATAAGGATTTTAACAAGAAAAAGAAACATCGTTAGTCATGCTTCACCAATTTTTTCGTTGACAAAAAGCGTGTTAAATGAAAGCTTATCGCTTTATCTTCCTCCTCTTTAAAAAATGTTTGATTTTCACAAACAAAATAAAGGGAATCGTCAATCGTTGTACGAGAATACGATTCCCGCGGAATCAAATTCTGAGGGGACGTAATTGGAGGAAAAACGAAAAACAATTCACGGTGAACCTATAGACTTGTTATTGGCATTTGATTGAAAGGTATACTCGTAGATAGAATGAAGGCACGCGGCAGCAATACGGTTAATTTAATTAAAAATACAACCTACAATGTGTGAGGGAATTACGATTCAAATACGTACGTAATGATTGCAAAACATATATATCCTCAGAAAAGCGTTGAGCACGTTAATTGAAACATAAATAATGTAGAACAATGAATATGAGAAGCTCCTACAAAATAATGTGTCTATCAATCTTGTTGATCGTTCGTTTGTTGCAATATTCCAAATGTTTTCGCAAACACATATTTAATCTCTATGTACGAGTATTTAACGAACGTGTCACAGAAACAATTATGTAAATCTAAATTTATTTAGGTAATCATGAGGTACCGAGTAATAAAATGCCTTTTAAAAGAAAACTTAAAAAATACTTACTTAATGAATACAATCTCTTATGCGTCTTATTTGTTTTTTATGGCTGACTGGCTCGATGGCTCATTTGGTAGTGACCTCTGCTTTCTGAGCCATGGGTCGTGGGTTCGATCCCCGCGCGATCGAAATTTGTGTGCATGAACATGTGTCTATTTGTTTTTGGGTGTTTTCTATGTGTAATATGTATCTCTCTCGCTAGCTATTTTCGGAATATCGCTATTAGTACAACCCTGAGTACCTCACAAGTTATTTTACCACAAGCTAACAAGTTAATTTACCAAGGTAAATCAGTGGGATTTCCGTAAAGGCTTTTTAAGGTAACCTTTTTTCAATCTGGCAACTACTCGGCAATTTTACCTACTACTCATCAATCACCTTCACTGTGGAGAGAAAGATTTATGTATTATTTTACCGTCACCCCGAAAAAAAAATTACTGTAAAATATTATGATTCATTTGCCTTGCCCTTTAAATTAATAGCTGATAAAAATAGGCTGACTTTATTGCAGCGCAAATTTTAAAAATTATAGCTAATTTTTCGTCATGTTTTTTTGTAAAAGGAGTTTTTTGTGTACCCTATTATCGCACGGTGCTTCTCCAGACTTGTATCGTTAGTCAAATTAAATTAACGTTTTCCTACTTTCAAAAATGTTGGCGCTAAGTGCACAATAAATACTTATTTAATAATAAATACACATCTACTTAGATGTGATCGAACAATAAGAAATATTCATTAAATATTTTTTACACCTTTTTGCTACCTTAACGCAAAATAGACAAAAATAATACATAAATTAAATTGGCTGAAAAATGGACGAGATACTACTGTTTATTAGTACCAACCTATACCCGTCTCTCTAATACAGAACATATTTTCCTATGGAAATCGTAATATGTTTTGTGACGTCATAAAACTGTTTCTACAATCTTAATCTTTACAACTCGGATAATAGAATAGAAATGCTACAGTCACCACGCTCACACGAATATTCGTCGTAGCCCGCTAATGTAGCTCGAGCATTACAAAGTATAAAAAGCATTATTACAAAGAATAAAGGAGAACACACTTCAAAAATATTTCAAAATAGTTTCAACCGCGCCGCCTAAGCTCAGAAATCAACCTCGGATTTTCGTTTGCTTCTCGGAGATTTTTCATTTGCCCGAAATAAAAGCCTATACCTACAATGTTCAGTCTCACTTTGCCCTCCCGATGGAAAATGTTTGCTTTATGTGTCACACTTTTGGACTTTCCAACTTTATAACTTCTTCTTGTTTCTTTGAAACGAGGTGTTGGAATTTTGGGATTATTTCGAGTTGAGGTGAATGTTGTCACGAAAAGTAATTTGAATGTATTGATACCTACTTCTAAATTTGTTTTTCGTCCATAAACTATTTATCTCTACGACGAAATTAAGACTGACGTGTTACGCTGTTCAGAGAAATAAAGAAAACTCTCCGATGAATCTATTCATTCTGTATTATTCGGAATATGAAAGGAAAAATGTTGCTCGTCGCCAGTCGCATACATTTTGTCGGCCTTTTATTGACGTGTGTCACTAGTTTATTTCGTTTTCAGCTATTTATATACGGGTGTACATTGATAGTCCATGGTAAGTCGACTCTAAGTAAAGATCTAGTATGTAGGTAGGTGTAACACATTTTTAGAATACCTACCTACCAGCACTAACAAGATTTAAACACACGACGAACAATATGATAATTGCCATGTATACCAATAATCAGGAATTATGTTGCCATCTATATCTAATACTTTATGAAATCAGTGGGATACCACTATAAATATTATATGTATGTAGGTACTAAGTCAGGAGATACCCTTAGGCACGAAATGGTTACCAAACTGAAATTCATTAAAGCGGCTACGTATTGTAGTTTTTCTTTGTCTTACGTAAATTATACTGTGTGATATTGTACTATGTACTTACTTCCTTGTACATAGTAGAGGCCCTCTTCAGCCGAATTAAACGTAATACAGCTCCATTATGCCTAAACATTGGTTAGGTACCGGCAGAAGCTATTTGCTGTGACCTCCACCACTATGCGGGATCCCTCTAATTTCCGAGACTGATCCGGCAGTACACAAAGTTTGCAGCCAACCATCGAATTTAGGCATAATCCGACGGTAAATCACCCACCTTTCACGATTGCATGGATGAGACGAACGAGCGTCTACCCAACCATGATGGTTAAATAAAGAACAACTTTTAATATTAAGTTAAGATCTCTATAGGTAATAAGACATATGACTTGATCTGAATGTGGGTATGAATATTTTTTAACAATATTTAGTTATGTACACTGAAATGGTGACTCAAAATCAAAAAGATAAAACTGCAACAGTACAATTAATGCTGCATCAAGCTATTCATATTACGTGGTAGATATATAGATGTGGGGGATGCTTAAGATATGCAATATAAGGACTTTTGCTCTATCTAGTCTAGTTTTTACATTTACTGTCTAAAGACCGAAAAGGTTCGAGTGCGGCAGCAGGGTCAAAAACATTCACTCGGTTACAAAACCTAGTGTCAAATAATGTCTATAAATTACTCAGTAGTAGATAGGTACTCTCTTGGACGTTGATAATGATACACTCTACGTTCCATCGGAAAACACGTTACGCTCTACGAGTATAACGACAGTTTAACACGACCGGAGAAAAGTCTAAGGCCTCTTGTCTACGACACGGTTCATCGCCGTGAAAATCTACGGTTAATTCACCGCGTATAGGCACGGCGGTCGTCAGTGTTGTATGCATGGATCACTATGAAAGCTTGTAGATGTGCACGGTGACGGCACGGCGCTGTGTACGCCGTTAAAAGCGCTACTAGCCAATACTTAGCCAATGTCTCGCCCGGTGATTTTGCCGTGTCATGTACAAGGTATCACGTTTTTTCAACCGTACGGCGAACACACCGTACGGTTGAACAACCGTGTCGTGGACAAGAAGCCTAAGATCTTTCTCCGGTCGTGCCAAACGGCCGTCCCATCGGCCTATGAGAGTTAAAGAAAAAATCTGGGGACGAAGTGTGTTATGTAATGGAATACGACAAATGACATATAGGTAGTTCTTAATAGTGTAATCGGACAAGCAGGAAATTATTAGGGTTTTTTTATTTTATGCAATTCACCTGATGGTAAGCGATATCATAGTCTACGATGGAGCGCGCTCACCCTTCAAAAACCGGTTCACTCTCGCCTTGAACATCGGAATATTGTACGTCTCGGGGAACAAGGAGCCTGGCAAAGAGTTCCATAGTTTGGCCGTTCGTACTATGAAAGTAGAGGCGAAACGTGCTGTCAATTGGCACCCAACGTGGTGGATAATTGACTAAGTCGGTACGCCATTGTGTACCAAAGTCGATCGCCTAAAAGCACGCAAAAACCTGATGGGTTTGACGGCCATCACAGTTAATTGAAGGAAGGAACATCTCTAAATGGAATGAAACTGGTGTCTTCTATACCCTGGTGCTTACTTTGAGATTAAAGGATTGGTGTGTATTTCATTCTTAATTAATAATTCAAAGCGGCCTTATATTATCATCTAAAACCACGTACATTACGTATTTCCTGTACCTACTACTACTCACTCACGACTGATATACAAGAGAGTAATTTACACCTACCTACTTCTTTACACAAATACCTACATTTATAAATTAGTTTATTTTGGTATTGGGTTACGCACAGAAAAAGTTGAATTACATAAGGGAATCAGAAATATTTAGCGATTCAAGTCCACGAAGTTAACCTATTAGCTTCCTCTCATTAATTTTAAACTTTAATTCTCGGGATAAATCCTGTGGTTACATTTTTCTATTTGTAGATTTTTTTTATTTGTAGATTTTTATTTGTGGAAATTAAAAGCTTGCCCATTCATTAGAGATGATATAAAAGGGTCCTTTTTAAATATTACTGGAGAAAAACAACATTTAAACCGTTGCTGACAGGGAAACAAAAGGTTTGAATAGATAATTGCGTTACCTGTATCAACGTCCAGTAGGTAATTTTTATCTTGCATCGGTATAAGTGGGTTGTAGAAATATGAAAATAAATATTTGAATGAATCTGAAGATAACGTCTTGTAGGGGAATATTTGCCCACTATAGTCTGTCCACTATGTCCAATATTTATCCAACGTATTAATATAAAAAATAAAAGATTACATATTTCCTCATCCCCGCTGTAAGGCACAGAAATAGACGTCACCAAACAATAAGAGGAAATCTGCCCCACAAAAAAAATATTGTTCTAAATCCGGGTCGTCCAAATAGTTACAAATATTTTGATTCTAGGGCACTATGTTTACATTGCTACAAACCGACTCAACAGCCACAAATAGATACCTACTTCAAAATCAATCATTACAACTGGTATATACCGTTATGTCGGTGAGGAGTTTAATACCTAAATAATAATATATTGGACACGTATTTTTACATTTTTCATTGAAACAAAAAATAACAAAGATACAAGGCATCAAAATATAGGAGTGGGAGTCTCTGACGTCACTGTGCGACAAAATGCCACACGGCGTGACGTCACGCGTAACTTTAACGGACTATATCTTTGTAATTCTTGGTCTAATTTACAAATGAAAAAATACGTATCTTTTTGAATAAACTAGAAGATGGACTAATTACATTTTATACAGCTACAAGCCTATTCCATCTCATAGGTAGAACATACGTCTAATTAAGTAAAAGTCGAACCAACACCATTGGTTCTGAAAGACTAAACATCATTTAGTTTTGCAAATACAAAATATTTTCAGCATCGCTACGAGCCATACCATAGCCGAGATATTTATTTTTTGTTTTCTATGTTTCGAAGGCGTATTATGAAATGTAGGTCGGTGTACCTACCTATACTCGTATGATCACTACTTACCTATCTCACGTGTGATGCCTGGCATTTCTTGTTACGTTCCAAGATCAAGTACCCCATTGCGCGTGACTCGGTCGAGAACACGGCAGATAAGTGGCGTTATGGCCAACTCACTTAACCTTTTACGATGATCGCCATAGTCTGCAAAAATGTACTTTCGTCACGTATCAAAACCTCAACGTTATTGCGATTATTTGACCCTCATAAGCTCTGGATTTAGTGCGTCAACGCTACTTTTACTAATGTAAGTCCATTATTTTCTTTATTTTTTAATACTATGTAAGCAGTGTATTAAAGAAGCCTATTTCTAGAGGTACCTAAGCCTCTAGGAATAGGGCTAATGTAAAGCTTTAAAAAACGATATACATATATATAACGTTAATCTCTAGTAACAAGCATCGGCACCTATTATTATTTTTAATGGACACAAACAATCATTCTCATTCAATTTGTAGTTGTTTAAATTGTCGTACCTAAGTGTTAGGCCCAGACATCCAGACACATAGATATAACTAGGGGATTTGGAATGTAATGAGGATATTAGATTAAGTTTCGTTGTCATTACAAATTGTTGCATGGACATCACAAAAAGACACTTATTTTTTAGCTGACGGCTAACGAGTTTCTAATGAGGAACCTGAATTGACACCTACTCGTACTTAACCATGTAGTTACTCGTATTAAACACTTAAGTACTAGAAAAATTATACAATTATTATAAAAAGGGAGATTAGGTTACACAGGTGTGTGTAAAATCATTTATTATTTAACATTTGCATACCCATAGCGGTATAACATAATAGGTAGGTACTATTAAGATAATCTCTAGCCGAATTGATTTAGGCACGTTGGCACAAATAGGCCTAAACCTACATACGCTCTGCCGCCCCTGAATGTACAAGATTCAAGTAAGTATACCGTCTAATCCAAAATACATCGTTGTGTCTAATCGACGTGAAGTAATGCTGCCTAAATTCAGCAGAGATATAAGTACTCGTACCTACGAAAAAGCTATTCTTACTGTTATAATTCAATTCTAATCGGCTTACTAACGCCGCGTAATATTTCTATGTAAGAAAGTAACTTTCAGAATAAGCCGATACGAAGTCTAAGGTACTTTGAATTACGTGTGTGACGTGAAGTAAGTACTTTTTTACATCTGTTTGTAAAAAAAATATTTGGGATTGTTAAGCTATGCGAAAATTGTATATCAGGAGCCGTCGTTTTTCTTCCAAAGAAATACCTAACAGGTACATAAGGTTGGTCCTCTAATAGGGTAACCAATAAAATTCACCTATACTTAGATGTACTTTCTATAAAGCCATACCTACTCAAAATTAAACGTATTAGGGTAACAAAACTCTCAAGAACAAAGTCATTAATTTTAGGGGAAATTATTTTTTGGTAATAGGTACCTCGTTATAAAAATCACTTTGCAAAATTGTATTTGAAAGTTATAATAGGTGTAACGTTTATAATTACTAGAAGACGTAACAAAAAAGGGTTTACTAACGTTAATTTTCTTTTCCTTCAATATACCTACCTACTGTTGTTATGTACCTAGTACCTAATTAATGAATTACCTTTTCGTTGAACATACTTTTTTCGGTTTTAATTCGATAAACAAAAATAATTGTACTACCTACACATAATTATAAGACACGGTCTGTCGTATAGGTACCTATATAATGTATTCCATTGAAAGCTTTGTCTAGAGTTAGAGGGATATAAGCAGGTAAGTTTACTTAGATAACAAAGTATTATAGAATTATCCCTTTTTCACAAGTCAGGGCAGCGCCGGAAGGATAACTTACTAAATATACCTTTCTCTATGTCTAAAATGGGCACATTTATAATGGATACGTAGGTACACATTGTAAAATCCATTAATAAGTAATCCATGTAGGTTGGTACCTACCTAATAAAAGTGTACCAACTTTTTGTATGTTTTTAAGCAATTTCAATGAATATTATCTTATGCAGACTAAATAAAAAATGCAACACGGATACCTATACTAATACGTACCTATATGTATTCATGCGCCTCACGAGTATCTACCTATTCGCAAATTTATACTTTGGACTCGCCGCTCGTAGGATCCTTGGCAAGTAGCGTTTAAAAAGCTCCTTGTGTTGGCCAGGTCGATGGTAAAAGGCTACGCGATCGTTCAGCTAACAGTTGAGTGGTCAAATTTAGTAAAGACGGTACTAGCCTTCCGCTTTCCGCCGAGAACAAAACGATTTGAAACAGCATAGTAGGTAGGTATACCGGGAAATCAAAATTCCTAATCAGCTACCACTTGCAGAAACAAAGCCTGCGACTAGGAAGACTACTAATGTTCAAATTAAAAAAAATATTATACTTACAGACGAATTGAGAACCTCCTCCTTTTTTGAACTCGGTTAATAAAAGACAATTAACACATCATGATGACTTACCCACTTTATTGTCCTATGACCCCTGGATGAAGTAGAGGACGTTCACATTATGACGCCATCCCGAGAGGTCTTGAGTTGCGCGCTTCACTTCCCTCCTGGTTATTCGTATCGCCTTCGCTTCTTCTCACCCGCCACCAGCATTGCTTAGGGCGGCCGCTTTTCCATTTTCCTTGGGGATTCTAGTCTAGAGCTTTCCTTTGTATGTCATAAGGGTCCCTACAGAGCGTATGTCATGATGGTAAGTAGCAAAGTACGAATAAGTTTGTGCGTTTTGTACGTAGTTACGTGACGTATTACCTAATATCTTAGCCACGGTTTTAGCTTACGACGCAGTGTAGGGGAGAGTGGGGGAAACGCGAACGCGGGGTAATGCCGAATTCAGTGGTTCTAATATGTTAGACAGAGATAGCCATATTTTACTTGCCGTCATTTCCCCAATCATGCCACCACTAGTGCCAGTCAACAACGCGGGAGACGCGGACGCACGTGCTTGTCAAGGTATGGAATTTTCAATATTTTGTATGTTTTTGATGTAATTTTTTGGTAATTTTAAGTTGGTGTAACTTTATTTCTATCTACAATAGTAATTTAGCTTTTACAGTGTGGATACATCACATATTAATCAACTAAATGACAACGACGCATTAGGCAGAATAAATATAACTTAATTTGTTTTTTGCTACTTTATTGTTTTCGATCCCGTGGGGTAAATGCGAACACTACATGTGGGGCATTTTCGAACGTTCGGTATTACCCCACTCCCTTTGGTTCCCCGTTCAACATTTTTTAATTATTGTTTCAGATGTCTAGTTCTTACAAAAGAAAGACCGAACCGAACCACTACCATTTTTGGCTACCTAAAGAAAAAATACGAAAGAAAAAGAAAGGGAGGAAGAAAAAGGCAAAAAAGAAAATGAAGACTACTTTTATATTAGTTGTAGTGTTAAATTTATAGATACCCCGCTGAAGACTGGATTAAGTGCTACGTGTGTAATAAATGGGCTCAGGAAAGTTGTACTGACGGACCGTCAACATCGTTAGGCTTTAAATGTGATTTCTGTCGTTACTAATGTTAGTTCGTAATTACCCCACTTGGTGTTCGTATTTACCCGACAAATGTCGGGTAAATCCGAACACTAAAGGTATTGTTTTTCTTTCATTATATTTATATTTATTAAAAAAATATAAATGTTGATTCGTGAATTCGTTAGACAGATAAGTACACTTTATAAATAAAAAAATTAGGAAACTCTGTGATCAAAATCTACTGTGTTATTTAAGTTTTCCCTTAGGTGTTCGTATTTCCCCCACTTTCCCTTACAATGCTTTAAATACGTACTTAGTAGGTAGATAGGTACAGTAAGCATCTTATGAACTTAGGCTTACCTGCCTAGATCCTTTCCTTGGTTCTGAACGGACCATAGCACAAAAAGCCTTCCTACTACAAAGTGCAAGTCCATTTATATTTTTGTCTTTAATAAAGTTATCCGTTATATAGGTAAATATGTTTTACGATAATAGGTACGAACGTATTGAAATGATAGGTTTTTATTTTCACATATTACTGTATAGATCTTATAAATCGTCTAAAGAACTTCGCTATTAGGTATAATGCTCGGCAGATGCGAACTGTCATTAAATTTATACGCAAAACAAAATTACGGCACTTAGAAGACACTGTCTGTTTGTATATGAAACAATGAAAGCTCGTATACACCCGTAACATGCATCAAAGTAACGGCATCCGCCAGTACCTACACTGTAGCCTTTACCGCACCGTAAATGTAACTTGAAATTTAATTTGAGCCCTATAAACGGAGCACGCGCCCGACCTACCCACGCGCCGCGGTACACGTCTAATTGAGCGGGAAACAGTCCTTTTGACTTTTTTACTGCTGCAGTGTACTTTAAAAATAACGACTACAAAATGTTGGAATTTATAATTCTCGAGTTGAATGCCAAACATGTCTGGAAATCACGGTGTTTGTAATATTATGAAAACATTTTGCTGATGTTTCGTACAAATCTTACAGTCTGATTTTAGACAACTTCACTTAATGTATAATTCATTCATTTGTATTTATAATTATAAGCATATTATGTCAATATGAAACTCATATGCTTAGAGCACAGATTACCTTAGACCACAGATAGGCTTAGAGGTAATGAAACTTAACGAAAAAGTATAATGTTAATTTCTTTTCAACTCTATTGTTCACGTACTGGCCACATATCGTTGAATGATAAAAATAATCATGGCGCTGTCATATTTTTTACAAAATTAGCAGATTGGTTAACCACAATTTTGTCATGATAAAATAAACATTAATTTACAAAACAACATTTTGCGCAATATTATTGCAATGTGCAAAATCGTGTAACACAAATCGTCAGTATGAATGACTTTTCGAATTTAGAAAAAACTATTGTGCGCGAGTTGTCGTGTCGTCTGTGTCTCTGTACGGACGTGGTGAAGCTGAAGCCACTGAGCAGCGAGGTCAAGAGGAGGATCAAGCGCCTCTTCGACATTATTGTAAGATCCACACAAAGAAACTGCCCTAACACAATATTATACATCACACAAGACTAGACACTGTCCTAAATTAACACCGCTGTATGTTCCTTTTTTTTATATTAAGGACTCATAAGTGGCGTGTAGAATTTTACGCGGATATTTCGCCAATGTCAAGTGTTTATAGAGACACGTCAAAGTGTAGTCGGCCGGCGATCTGTGGCTTTGTTTGTTACGATAAATGTTGAACCATTATAAGCACTTAATTATAATGATATCTGCAGAATCTATTAGAAGGCCTACTACGTGGCATTATCACTAAATGTTTCCAGTAGGTACCTTCTTACATAATCAGCCTATTGCAGTCTCCTGCTCGACACATGCGTCTTCAGATGTTCGCTACTTTGAGATCACATACCCCATACAAACCATAAGCAACTTTAGGTCTTCTCATTTTATTTTTAATCAATTGTCATTTTACCAGGTGCGCACAGACGATAACCTACCAAAAGCAATATGCCACGACTGTCTCCAGCAAGTCGCTGCCATGCACTTGTACGCGGTCAAAGTGGAAAAGACACAAAAGTTTCTTGACTTTCACAAACTAAAATCTATTGAGGAGAAGAGAGAACAGCTGTCGCTCGACAAGGGTCACCCGATCGCAGCTTCACAATCGAGCCACAACATTACGGAGACCACTAAGAAACAGTCTAATGCGTCCAAGCCAAAGACTCCGCCGTCAGAGCACCAACAAGGTGACGTAAAACAAAACAAAAAGTCGATTCCGAAAAAAAAGTCGCCATCAGACATGAAATTTATGGAAGCGATGCCTTTGGACGAATTCGCAAAGACGGAAAAAGTGGACAAATCATTATTGAACAGCTCTGGAGTTGTAAACAAACCTCCGACGGAAAAAGAAAAGAAAGAGGCAAACAAGAAAGAGAACAAAACAGAAGAAGAGCTATCAGAGACGTTAGACCCTATCGTTTTGATTGACGGAAGACCGGCGAGACAGGGCGCCGCTTTGGATAAACAAATTACGCTTTTCTACAAAATGGAATGTTGCATTTGCCATGAAAAAGGTTTCCATTTCAGGTCTTTGATGAAACATTATAAGGATAGGCACGGCGTTCCCGGCTATGTGACGTGCTGTGAGAAAAAGTTCCATTATTTCTATCCAAAGAAGATTATTGAACACATGGCCTATCATCTCCAACCGAATATATTCATGTAAGTTAACCCTTTATTTTAGCTTTCGAATTATCAAGTTCATTAAGTCAAGCCATTATACACTCAGAGGCACAATTAACCGCCCAATTCTTTATTGTGGCATACCTTTGGTTATAATAACTAAGCGCTTGATGATTTTTATCGTCAATGTAAACAACACCAACATATTTTAGTGTTTTTCATCTGTAATGATGTAATCTTTAATATTGCTAAAGATAATAAGTAATTAATTCTAAAATAAAATTTTAAAGTTACAACGAAAAACATAAGTGGTCGGATAATTGTGCCTCTGAGTGTAGTTCTCGCCCAAACAAATTTAATCGAAAAGCCGAATTGACAAATACAAAAACCGAATTGACAATATATTAAAAAAAATCAACATTGGCGGTTGTTAAAGATCGCTTTATTTAACTAACGCAATGAATATGCTCCCGTTATTTACGTCTCCTACTTACATGAAATGTTTCGAAAGGTTCGTTAATTTCCTCATTAGGGCGTGTTTTGTGTGCACTTGGGTTTGAAATCAAAAGGAAGACGAGAATGTGAAACGACTGGTTCTTAAATTCTCGCCAGAGATAAATTAATGAGCGAACATCTCATTAAGTAAGCCTTAACTGTTAGCAAAGTAGGCCATAATAGGAACCGAACATGAGGCTATTACAGATTGTATCTAGCTAGGTGTGATAAGTAGTTAGGTATCCATAAATCACATGACTTAAAAGCGCCAAACGACTGCCAAGAATGTGGCGAAATTGATTTGGATTCATCAGTAGGAAAACCCAACTTGGAAAGCGATTGTATGTGGTTCAGTTGGATTGAGGCAAGACACTATGCTAGAACGTGTCTGCCATGTCTTCAGCACGTTCGTAGTATCTTCGCGGGTCGATTGCCTACCGTCAAGTGAATATAATGGCCACCTACTTATTACCTATTTGCTAGGCCGCCGATTGGTCCGCCGTTCTAGATCCCAAGGGGTAATTAAGTCTAAAAAGGTTCCGGGGGCCAAATTATTACTCCCCGGTGAACCAAAAAAAAACAAACAAATGGGATCATAAAATTTCTAATAGCATTCTAAAAAAATCTGCGAATCTGCATTAAAATTTCTCGGTCAAGTATTTCTTTCAAATGGCGAATTTCCACGTACAGGTGTTCAAGTTGCCACCAGAACTTCCAAACGTCACAGGAGTTGGTTGAACACCAGAGTAACGGAGGTCGGTCCGAGGGCAAGATCGTGTGTCCTCGGTGCGCCGAGCGCTACCCGACGTACCGCGAACTGGGGTGGCACGTTGTGTCGCATCGGTCCGACAAGCTTCAGTGCGATTATTGCGGCAAAATGTTAGTAGCTTTAAACGCAGATGTGTGCAAGAAGAGGAAGATGCAGCAGTAAATTTGGAATTAGGATATATTTACTTAGTAACCGTTTTATTAGGGACCTTAAAACGAGGCTACAGATTTCTCAAGGGCCGGCAACGCACCGGTGACTCCCCTGGTTTTGCGGTGTCTATGGGCTGAAGTGATCATTTACCATCAGGTGACCTTTAAGCCCGTAACCCCTCTCGTTTAAAAAAAAAATATAGATTTAACAACCGCGGTTAAACTGTTTAAGTTATGTTGTTACTGATTCGTAGGTTTCAAAATATCGCCTTCGGTAGATTATTTTAGCTTCAAGTCCTACTTATAAATGAAAAGGACTTTCAAAACCGCGTGATTTATCCTGATTTCCTGAATGTTATAATTTTATCTCACTTCAATTCCCCAGCTCCCCATTTCCATAAAGTGAAATGTACCAACATACATTGTCGAACATTTAAAATACTTACCTGCTAAATATCGAGTCATGTTACTAAATGATGATGTTTTTCTTATAAGGCTTAGGTATGTGTCGTAATAGTAAAATGGGTTGAAATTGCACGTCTCTTTTTTGTACACATCTGTAAGTTAGGTTTGTTTGTAGTAATATTTATATTTATATGGTTTTGTTGTGTATACTATTCGTAATTATATTTATTTAAGTTACATTTACTTTTATTTCAAAAACAATTATTATTGAATTTTCAAGTTTCATTAGATTTACCTGATTACTTAATTAATTTTAAAAGACAACTTTACGTGTAACGGAAATATCAAAATTATCTTAAGATAAATCGAACCCAGCCTTTCAGATACATACACGCATATAGGCAGGCAATCAAGCTATACATACTTACCAAGTGGAACGAGGGTCTCTTGTCATTCGCGCGGTATGAAATCTCAAAATGTCTTAACACTTGCCTATTACGTACATATACATAATTTAGCTGACTAAAACACCTTTTAGGACCTAACTCAATAATGAAATAATGAATTTCTACCCACAGGTTAAAGCACCATCACAGAAAAAAAACAATAAATCACATGGAAGATGTCATACTTTGTTCACAATGTGTTCGTACTCTGAAAAATATTGAAAAACAAGAAAAGGAAATTGTAAGTGTCCAAAGATAAATGTATATCTATTTGAAATACAATTTGTTACGTTTTATCGCACCAGAGACTTTTCATTGCAGAAGGAAAAAGTAAAAGCGAAGAGCAATGACGCAATCACGTTGCAAAAGTACCAGAAATTCAGACAGGCTATGGGACTTTCGGGAGACGAAGACGCGTCCACGGACTAAACCACACAGTAAACGTACATTTATATAAAAAAAATAGTAACTAAGGAAACTTTTCGAAAATATTTTTGATAAAACATAAGTGTACAAACGATGTCTAAAATAAAAACGTTTTATATTTTCGCAATGTCGTAATTATATTTTCAAACCTTAATGCTAAACAGTTAATTAATACTTTATTCTAGCCTCCGTTTCTTGACTAGGGACCCTAGTAGGTCGGAAATGGCCGGCAGATTGTTTGTCTGGTCGTTAGCGCCCGTGTTTAGATTGGACAAAGGTATATTCAATTGATTTGAGGATGTCTTTTGTTGGCCCTTCATGTTGCGGTGTTGAGGGAAGCTAGGCATGAGTTTCGGGTCGCAAGCTGGAACAAATAAAATAAACTCGTAAAATAGATATTAGTGTGTGCATGAACGACTCGGATAATGGATATTTGTCGAGTTAGGTGGTCATCCTTGACAAACCCTAATTTGAACACAAAACTGCGATGCAACGCGATGTGAATTCGCAACGCTTCGAAGCGTTTGCAATGCGCATGCAATGTTTTGCAGAAATGCGTGATGCGAAACGAATGAAGGTTTTGTAAGTCTCACTGTTACGTGATTGGTTAATTTGGCGCTGACATTTACAGGGCAGATCTAGCTATCATGTGATTGGTCAGTTGCTATGTACAGTTCAGCACCATGGCCACATAAAAGGCAGGTCTAGCTAGCCTTTGGTGTCATCTGGTTTTCAGAAAACATTTATTGATTCGCAAGCTCTTGCGAGGCGTCGAGGAAGCTCGCAGATTTTTAGGATGCAACGCCGTATCGCAGTTTTGTGTACAAGCCTTTATATATAGATTTTATACTACTATTGTTATACTCACGCAAAGGCTGCTCTTTGAAGTAGGAACTTTGGAGGCATTCCTCTGCCGTGGCGCGCTTGTTGGGGTCGTACATGAAGAGGAAGTTGAGCAGCCTCAAGCCGGCCGCCGACAGCCACGGGAACCTCTGCTTTAGGTTGTTGTATGGCTGCTGTTTCAATGTGAAGTTCTGGAGGGCGGGAAGGGAACTGAACTCTGGCCAAATAGCGTCTGAAGGTGTGCCTGTTGAGAAAACAATTTACATAAGAGTTTAAATTAAGTCATTGTCATCACATACCACGATAGTTGCGTAACTATTCTAATATTGTCTGAATTTTTAATTGAATAGTTATGTTTTTCCCCGTTTTTTTTTTACATTTTTCATTATTTCTTCGCTCCTAATAGTTGCAGCGTGATGTTATATAGCCTAAAGCCTTCCTCGATAAATGGTCTATTCAACACAAAAAGAATTTTTCAATTCGGACCAGTAGTTCATGAGATTAGCGCGTTCAAACAAACAAACAAACAAACAAACTCTTCAGCTTTATAATATTAGTTAAGATGTACCTAACAACTTTGTATTAGATTGCTCAATTATGTATAGAGAAAACTTAACTGCACTACAACCCGACATTTAGAGCTATTTAAAAAGTTACAGATTTACTGTACACGAAAATCAGGGGAATGGGTAATTTTGAAACCGTTGGACATTTTGGGAATTGGACATTCTGAACTTAAAGGCATCATTATCGAACGAGTCCATAACTAATCAGTATAAGACTCGTTTGATGATCTTTTTGCGAAAGAAATTGTGGCTATAAACGATTGTTTCTGATGTCATTAAATTTAGTCTAGCACACCCCCCGCACCGTTAGGCTAAGCGTAGGTATGCTGAGACGCATATGACGCTGCGTCATATGCGTCTCAGCTGTCCTATGACAGACAGGGCAAACGCATTCCCGCGTCGCAAGTGCCTGCGCTACAGCATATGTAGGCCTCTTGACATACCATGTATTACAAAGTCAGGACAGCTACAAAAAATAAAGCGAAACTCACCAAGCAAATCAACGATAAGCTCGAGCTGTTCTATCTCAGTCCGGCCGGGCAGCAGCGGCTTGTTGGCGAGCAGCTCGCCGAGTATACAGCCCGCCGCCCACATGTCGAGCGCGGGCGTCTGGCGCGGCGCCTGCAGCAGCAGCTCGGGCGCGCGGTACCACAGCGTCACCACGCGCGGCGTGGCGCAGCGCGCAGGGGCGCCCAGCCAGCGCGCCAGGCCGAAGTCCGCTGCGAACACACGCAACCAGGGCTGTTAGGGAGCTCCGTAACCGAAACTATCGGATATCCGTTATAAAAAATCCGAATCCAAATAGGGGCGGAGCCTAATTGAGACACGTTATGACAATGTTTGTACGCATTGTTTGTTTTCTTCTGTTGTCGTCGTAACATTCTCGTAAATAACTATTCCTTAAACATTTTATATCCGTAACCGAAAATATCCGAAACTAACAGATAATCCGAAATAATTTCAGTTGCGCTGTCGAACGCTTATCTTTTAACGGGGTTTTAGGCATGCCGCACTGGATTAAGCAGCGCCATCTAGTCCAAACTATGCCAAAGCTTGTACTATGGGTACTAGAAAACTGATAAATTTACTCAATTGCTTTTTATTTGTACATAAATACATATACAATCGATAGATATTCTTTACTACACAAAAACAAATACTTCTTGTCACACACCATCAGGCTATGGAATGAACTCTCCGCCGAAACTCTCCCCATAACTACAGTATCCTTCAAAAAAGTTGTGAAGAGAGGTTTTAAAAGCATGGCTATACACCTGGGGTTGCATTCATAGACTCAGGTTACCACTCATCATCAGGCGGGTTGTAGGCTTGTTTCCCACCTTAGTGGTACAAAAAAGATAAATAAAACAGAGTCTTCAACCTAGTATGCAGTAGTAGAAAGTAATATACCATATTCCCTCCTCAAAAACTACATTTAATGCAAAAGGTACAAGCTGCAGCCTGCGGTATAAGCTATGTGAATATTATTATTATTAGTAGGATAAGATGTTTTGTAGTAAATAAATACTGACCTATTTTAACACATCCTTTGTCAGTCAACAGTAAGTTGGAAACTTTCAAATCTCTATGTACAATGAAGTTGGAGTGTAAATATTTAAGCCCTTTCAGCACTTGCAGCATAAGGCACTTCACTTGGGACTCGGTGAATGGCGAGGACATATTATCCAAAAGCGACGCCAAATCTTGCTCACAATACTCCATCGAGAGAAAAATGCTGAAAATATTTACAAAGAATTTAAAGTATACATAACTAGCTGTGCTCGCAACTTCATCCTCATGGAATAGTTATTTTTTCTTCTTTTTTTTTTACATTTTCCATTATTTTTTCGCTCCTAATAGTTGCAGCGTGATGTTATATAGCCTAAAGCCTTCCTCGATAAATGGTCTATTCAACACAAAAATTCGGACCAGTAGTTCCTGAGATTAGCGCGTTCAAACAAACAAACTCTTCAGCTTTATAATATTAGTTAAGATATAAAGAAAATGGTATTATAACCGCTTTATTTAAGTTGTCTTTGGACTGTTTGACATTATCACAAAAGGTGCTAATGTCTTCTAGGTTTCAAATATGTATTATAAAAAATGTAAATTATTATAATTTCCTGAAATAAGAGCTTCAAATGTTGTTTTATAATGTTTATAAAAATGATTTAATTGAGTTTTTAGGTATGTTTGGTCAACATTGGTAAGATGATTGGGTCGAGGTTTAAAAAAAATTATTCTACATTGTGTGATAAAGAAATAAATCGCTTGTTACATACCTTTCTAAGGAGCGTCCCACTAACACTTCTTTCAACTGCACAATATTCTCATGTCTGCAGGCCATGAGTACCTGTATTTCTCGAAGCCCACTCAAAGGAAGGCCATCTTTCTCAATGTCCATCCGGACTTTCTTTAAAGCCACTATACTTCCATTCAATTTATCTTTTGCTCTGTCTAGAATTCAAATAAAACATAAATCTCTAAGTTTAGATTAGTACTCAATAGTTGATGAGAGTTTTGATAGCAAGAAAAAGGAAAAAAGAGAAAGATAACTGGGAAATCAAACATCATCTATTTAATTAAACAACATCAAAAGAAATACTCACATACAATACCATAAGTGCCCTCGCCAATACGATTCAATTTCTCAAATTCTCCAACAAATCGGCATCTACCAAGCTATATAAAGAAGTTATTTAATATTACTATCATTATGTTACTAAATATTGAGGAACGCCGGAAAAAACAATTTTAGGTTAATTATAAACTTACTATATCTTTTTCAGGTATTTCCATTGTTTTCCCAGTTCTGAACGATATAAGCACTCCTTTTCGAGCTGCTGGCCCTGTAGGATCAGCAACATCTTGATTTGATGAAACTTTTTCAGAATCTGAAAGAAAATATTAAAAATGACATCCAAATTCATATCAACTTTTAATTGTAGATAAGCGTTTTTAAAATATAGATATACTTTGGGACATTTTGTCAATTGCTTAGTTGCTGAAAAATTTTTGCTGATATATCGTGAATTCACTTTGCAATCGCAAAAACAAATGATTTACAATATCAAGATTCAAGCACACAAACACAACACAAGCGGCGAAAGAGAAGCTGTCACTGCTGTCAGCAGTGGCATGGATGCCAATGTCACTTTTTGAATAAAGATAATAAAATCTACGTTCTATTGATGCCGGCACCGGTAGGTTCTCTTCTCCTATCGAAATTTGCAAGTGTGCGTCGACCTCAAAAAAATTATAAGATATTTTTTGACATACGGCAAAATAGTACAATTGAAAACTTTTTGAATTTTAGTTTCCACGATTTTCCGAAGTCACATATTAATTATTTGTATGAATGAATCCAGATTAAAATCTGTATGACCTTACCTAAAATTTACCAATTTCTACAAGATCCATTAGATCAACGTTAAATATTTTTTTGAGAAATGGAGTTAACCAATAAAGCAATAAGATCTATTGGTCGTTTCTGGAGAAGTCGTGTGTAAGCTTCACACGTTATGAACATTTTCTGCTTGCAGTAAATATTCCATTGCATGATCAGATTTTTACTAGAATTTGGATTGTACTCATACATTATTAATCTTTATTTGGCACACGTTTTTTCATTAATGCACGAAGGCCTGGTGTTACCTAATCCAAATTAATCTTGGAAGAGATGAGAATCCCTAGAACATTAAATCCCCGGATTAAAAAGCGAATATTGTAAGTATAATTTTACCTACCATCTGTATTTGGTTCATTTTTATCATTTGTTTGAATTATATACAGCACAGCACTTCACATCAAATTACATTGCACCTCATGTATAGAGTACCACTAAACTAAATTACTGGCCAAACTATAAATTTTTGTATTAAATTATTTTAATTTACAGGAGACAATTTGGAATCTATGATTTAGTACTTCCCATTGAAAGTACACCCGGTAGAACAGTTCCTGACAACATACAGGCCCCAGATTACATAACTGGCAAACTGTTGTTGATACCCAAATCACCAGAAGTTAAAGATGCTGACCAAATTGATAGCATGCGAACAAGCTGCAAGTTGGCAGCAAATATTTTGGCCAAAGTACAAGGTTTTGTAAAGGTTTGTCTATTGAAGATTAAATTCTGTAAAAGCAAGTGTCAATGCCTTTGTATTACAGTTGCTTCGAAATGCTGACATATCCAATAATGCTACACTTGGCACATTTGCTTTTATGTTTGCAACTACTTAACTGTTAAAAATGGAACTCAATTGAATATATTGGACCTCAAATATATTCTATTCTCTCTATAAAATACTTTATTTTATTTATTATTATGTATATTGATGATTACTTTCTATACAAACCACCTTTAATATTGCCTGATTATGGAAGTTCCACTCAGTATTATTATATTCTATGTTAAACAATAAGTTAGAAAACTTGCTAGGTAATAATCATTCAAATAGAAATACCAGAATCAATATAATTACTATTGAGCCTTCATATTCAGCCTTGCAGCCATTATGGAGATAATAGTCTATAGTGACTGATAAACTGATTTGATTGCAGCCTGGAATAACAACAGATGAGATTGATGAATTAGTACACAACCTGTCAATTGATGCAGGGGCTTATCCATCACCATTGCACTATAAAGGATTTCCTAAAAGTGTGTGCACATCAGTGAACAATGTAGCAGTGCATGGTATACCAGATCTAAGGCCTCTCCAGGACGGAGATATTATCAATGTTGATATTACAGTAAGAATTTTGATATTATACCATTATGTTCCATCCACTCTTCACAAGGCTGCGCGAGGGAACGCAAGTGCGAGAGTGAGGACGGTGCGCTCATGTCGACTCACTGTCGACTCACTGTCGCTCCACTTTGTGTCGGACAGACATCCCATTTGTTCCCTCTAGTCAGCAGTCAAAGGGAACAGTATTGTCACCCTGGTGACAACTGGGAAGTCAATTCCCAGCTGCACACCGGGGACCAATGCTAGAGGGGACAACTGCGAATAATCGGGTCGGACACGAGTCAAAAGACGCGAGGCGTAGCATAAAGGTCAACTGAATTAAAACGAGAGTGTGGATGGCCGCCACTCCTGCAGCATCCTCTCGCCAAGACTTGTGTGGACAGCCTCGAGGAGGCGCCTCGCTAGAGTCTGGATCGGGCATTTGTAGATAAGTAACCAAGACATTTCACAAGGGCCACACAGCGCCATCTAGTCCCGCCACTATACAACTGATAAATATAGATAACTTTTTTTTGTAAATAAATCGGCATGTATCGTCATAACATAGCAAACACCCAGAATAATACAAAAAGACATGTTAATGCACACAAATCTTTTGAAAATTAAATGTTTGTACTGTGTGGGGATCGAATCTGCGCCCACTTTGTCATGTCAGAGTAGCAGTGTTCAATACCATTAAACCCAACTAGTTGGAAAATCATGAGATTTAAGTTTATGTAGCAGGTGATCTTTTATAAAGATCTAATTCTAACTGTACCATGTTTCAGGTGTATTATAAAGGATATCATGGAGACTGCTCTAAAACATTTCCTGTTGGAGATGTAGATGACAGGGGCTTGCAGCTCATTGGTGTAACTGAACAGTGTCTTCAAGTGGTAAATTATAACTTCATTACCTACCTATAAATTTTACATTTTCTATCAAAGTCAAAATAATCTTTATTTGTATAGGTTTTTAAAAAAGACTTACAAATTGTCGAAGCTTGGTAGCTTGTTTGTTGTTGTTGTTGTTTGTTGGTAGATGTCTCTATTGTAGTAATAATAAACACGGAGCTTGTGGGGGGTTAGGGTTGGGCCGGCATGGTGGTGGCAACTGACAAGTAACTGAACAGCGCGACTTGGGCACTCTTTCGCTTTGTCCATCAGGCGTAGGGAAGCCATTATGTCGAGCTACTATAAAAAAAAACACAAACTACAACAACAAAAGAGATGGATAAATTTATACAAAACTCTATCTGACAATAGAAAATCGGACTTAAATTTCCACCCCTACAACCTAATGTCACCCACATACCATGCCATTATACTTTATGTATGTACTATTTTGAAAACTTAGATAACATTAGTTAAATTTTGTTTATTTCAGGCAATCAAGTGTTGTGGACCGAATGTGCCATTCAGAGAAATTGGTTCAAGAATTTATGCTCATGCAAAGAGACATGGATTAACAGTGTTACCAGCTTTTGTTGGGCATGGAATAGGCGAATACTTCCATGGCCCACCAGAAATACATCATTCAAGTGAGACTCAAACATGCTTACCATTAATTTGTACCATCATCCCATTAATGAGTTCTAAATTCATTATCAGCCTATCACAGTTCGCTGCTGGACATAAGCCTCTCCAGTTGTCTGCCACTTTGGTCACATCTGGAGGCTTTACCCATAATCGCCACGCTGAGCTGGCGGGTTGAAAGTCGATAGACCACAATAATAACAAAAAAAATAAATCAAAATGGCAGATAAAAAGGCGCCCTTCTGGTGGAAAAAAGCATAAGTCAAAAATTTAAATTATTCAGTAGGTACGCCCAAAATCTCTAATTTATGTGCAAATCTATGTTATCTCTAGACCTAGAATAATCTTTCTTACTTAAAAAAGGAGGAATATATATTAATTAATTCATGATGGTTTTCACTTAGGTAGTGCTTTTTCTCCACTGAGGATGCAAGAGAGCCCAAAGTTCTAAAAACTTTTATACAATTACAGGAAACCGTTATCCAGGTGTAATGAAACCAGGAATGACATTTACAATTGAGCCTGCTCTCTCTCATGGATCGGAAAACACTGTTATACTAGAAGATGGTTGGACAGTTATCACGGAAGATGGGTCCAGGGTTGCTCAAACAGAGCACACCATCCTCATAAATGAAAATGGAGCTGAAATTCTTACTAAATTGTGATAAAAAAATGTGACAAGGTAGGTATGCACACTTGCACGCCTATAATATACCTATCCTTTTTCAATCATTATGGTATTTATATAAATTTACCTTCTATAAGTGTACCATAATGTTTACTAAACTGGTAATGTATCTCAATACGCCAATATTTGAACCTGTATAGAAAATTTGTCATTTTAATTAACCCAACTTGGAATCGAACTCGGGTCCTACCACACTTGCTTTATACAAAGCGCCTGTAAGGTCTGTCGATAGATTTAGATTAAAAACAATTTTACAAATGTTATTTATGTACATAATGTTAATTATTTAAAATAAAACTGCAAACATAGCGTGTGGTGTTTTATTTTTTAGCTTCATCAATCTTAAAATAAAAACATGTAACTTGGTACATTAAAAGCACAAGCACAATAATTTATCACTCATAGTTGTCAGTCAGTAGAACTTTAAAGGCATAGAAAGTATGTTAAAGGGAGGTGGGTAATAATAATATAGGACGAAGGCGTAACCAGTGGGATATTGAGACCCCCTGAATTCGAATACACAACATACTGGGTTCCACCACATCCACTCGCATTAGTTTGGTCCCAAAAATACATCCAGCTACGCCTCGGACGAAGGTGCTACAAGTGGTAAACAACCTTAAATGTAGAAGACTAGATCTTAGATCTGTAATAATGCAAAATACTTAAGTTAAACCTCAACAGCAACAAAGGTTTTCATTAACACAGCAATATTTTAATTAGGTATTGAGATCTATGTATATGACTGCATTTATCTTAAACATTCTTATGAAATACATTGATACAAGATAAAAATCATCCGAGGGAAAATATTTCAATTAAGCCATAAGTACATGTAGATACTGTTTTTAAAAAATGCACATTGTTGACTTGATTGTAAAAAAATATAAGATTTACACAAATCGCTTAGAAAACATCTATACTGTATTATTTGTGCTATTTTATTTTAAGCTATTATAATCTTATTTTACCTTTAATATTTAGTTACATAAGATAGGATAAAATATGTTATAAGTTGTGTAAATAAGTTATGAATATAAAACAAGTACCTAAATAAGTAATGCTTACATTCTTAAATATGAGCAATTGATTGGCAAACAACACTTTTCTTTGACAATTTATAAATACAATTTAACTGTATAGAACAATAAAATATTGGGGCTTTAAACAACATTTTTGTAAGTATGCATTAAAATTCTTAGAAGGTACATATAATAATTATTTTTAAACTGTAAGCGCACTTGCTCAGTGAAGATATTTATTTCCTTCTCATAGTAATAATTGAAACAGTAATAAGATAATAATTAACATGGACAGATATAAGTATAATGGTTATGCCAGTTTTACTTTTAAATTCTTAATTATATATTTTTTTGACAATACATTTTTCTTAAAACTCTCTAATGGTGCTAGGGAAGGTTAAAAAGAGTGTATAAAAGTTGATACAAAATTATTAAATAGATTTAACAATATACAAAAGCTACTCCGCGACCATATTATACTCTACAATACAATAAAGTTACTTAAACATTAATATATCACTCAAGGTAACATACAACTTTAAACGGAGGATTACAAGTCAGTCAAAATAGAATAAATATAACATGTAATTTCTACAATAAAATAATATACTTTGATACAACAAACGACATATAAAGAAAATTAGGGACATTCAAATTACTATGCACTTGACTCAATAAAAACTTGAAAATTTAAGCACTAGCCTCTCAATTGAACTACCCTTTGAGTTTCACTATCTAAAATGGCATTAGCTAATCATTGAAGGGAATAGAAGTAACTATGATATAAAGATTAGTAGTACTCTCATATTATTCAAACGAGAAGAGAAAAAATTCTATTGAGCATTTCCACATAGGTGTTAAAATAACAAAAATATAATCAATAATAATAATATGAACCTACACAGAAATGAGCTCAATATTTTAGTGAAAGATTGTAGGTATTCAATTTTCGTGCATAAATCTTATCATGGTGATGTTTGTGTTTAAAGGTACAGGGGCAAACGTGTGCTACAGAATAGGACAAGATTCGTTTATATAAAGGTATTTTGTGTTGGGTGATTATTCAAATATACTCTGAAATGAGTTGGTATGTGAGATTACCTCTGAGTGTGGTGTTTCTATTTTATCAATACTTGTGATTAAGTACCTACCACAGTGACAAATTTTCTCAATCATAAATCAAGTAGGTAGGGTAGACAATTTTATAAACTTTTAACTTATATGTCAAAAACGCAAATAATGACATTGTTCACAATATATTACATTTTAAAGTTTAATCGCACACAGCATAGGTCATGCGCAATACGTATTATCGAATTTTGTTCCTTAGAAAACTTTTATCGATCTTTCATTGCTTAAGAAAACTTAACTTGCACAGCCAAAACCATAAGGAAAGAACTCTGTAAATCAATCTTATTGTAAACGCCCTATTCAGAACGTAACGTATTAACGTTTAGTTCAGTGCGGTGGCGGAGCAGAATATAAATCATCGCCACATTTCTTCCGGTGGATATCGTGGCTATCAAACAGGTGACGGGAGGTCACTATACTATGCTACTATTAAAAAAAGTATATTTATTAATATTCATGTTGTAGGTTTAATACCTGTAGGTAATGCCGAGCAATGTAATAAAATGATTATAAAAATATAGAATGAATTTATAACATTTGTATCGCAATAAGACGTCTCAGTAGGTATAAAGATAGTGACAAAGTTTTCGAAAACAATTCGATAATACGTCTTTAACACTTAAATAAGACATTGACCAAACTGTTTCAATATGTGTTTAAGACAAGTGGTACATCTGTTTACATAATAAACTTAAAGATAAGAAAACATATGTGTAGGTACTTACTTATTAATTCCAAACAGTTTATCAATAATTTAAGACCATTTTGGTCATATAAAGATCCCATTAAAAGCTGTAGGGCCATGAAATATGTCAATATACTTTGAAAATAAACACCAAAAGCTAATTAATGGTGTATAACATAATATTTTATAAATAAATTAAAGTTTATATAATCTGTAAAGCAGTTTGTTTGATCCCGTTAAATGACGGAAGTATAGAACTATTTTATGGGGTTTTAACAAGTAGGTTAGATGAGTAGTGGGCGACATATGACGTATCATGAAAGTTGAGTCGCAAAAAAACACATCTTAATTTATTTCATGTAGTAATCCGGATTGATGAGGGAGAGGGATGCAATGAAAAACCTTGACAAATGGATATCTATGCAAAAAATGGTGAAAATGAGGATGAGATAAATCTCTCTATCTGAGAAAATTAAAATACTGTAACATGACTTGGATGATATCATGGATGATGGGCTTCTTAGACTCGTAATAGCATCATATCTGCAGATCCCATAAAGGATGGGATGAATAAGAATAAATAAAATTAATCAACATAAACCATAAACCAAAACGGGTCATGAAAATAACAACATTTCACTATCTAAGATTTCCATCTATGTACTACTTGTTAATCTTGTAGAACCGTTGAACAAAATCAGTTAACTTGAATACTTGCCCTGGCCCAGTGCCAGGATCCATGTCGATATATTCATCTAGATTGTGTGTTGATGCTGAAAAAAATAATATGGCGTCTAAGATCTTGTACACAAAATTGCGATGCGACGTCGCATCGTAAAAATTTACGAGCTCCCACAACGCGAAGCAAAAACTTGAATGAATGGATCTCTTTGTTATTTTAACTGAATCTCCTAAACAATAACAAACCTAGATTTCAAAATATGTTCAGTATGGCAGTCGGTTTGTAATCGTCGAGCGAATCATTCCCGAAACCCGAATCATGAAAGACCATTTTCTGTGATGCCACAACAAAGAAGGCACGTAAATAGAATGGATACAGGCTTTGCATCATGGGAGATCGTCTGTAGAGTCACATCGAAGTTTTATGTAGCCCATAATCAATAGCATTATTTATCAAGAAGTACAAAAGAACTCCTATGTCCTATGACGTCTTTTCGAGAGGAAGCTCCCGGAAACTCGTCTCTGCATTATTGGCGCCCAACGTGGGGTTAGATAGAAGTTCTTTTGAAACCCCAGCATGCTTCACACAATGTTTGGGTATTGCATTCAGTTTGGAACAGTAATCCGGAACTCTAGAGAAGAGCTAAGAGGTCATCATAGACAGTCTTCATGATGAGAGCAGTCTAGAGACTAAATCAGCTCACGATTAATGCAACATCAATTGAAATGGAACTCAAAAGACAGCTCGAAGCTATCGGCCAATAAGGATAATAAAGAGTAGAAAATTTGAAGTATTGTTTATTTCCTCACATCGCCATCTAGCCCGAAACTAAGCCGAAGCTTGTACTATGGGTACTAGACAATTGATAAACTTACTTAGATACTTGTTTTTGTAAATAATACATATTACATAGTAAACACCCAGACTAGTACTAACAGACATGTTCAGCCACACACATGTTTGTACTGTGCAGGAATCAAACCCACAACATCACTACCAAATGAGCCATCGGGCCTGTCTAATCTACCATAGTATAAATCTGGAGCTACAATAAAAATAACTTAAGTCACTTACTGGAGGTACATATGGCTGGGTACGGTGGAGGAGGTTTAATCCATGATCCGTCTGGTCTTTTCATGTGACGACGGTCAGAAGCAAAATTCTGCAAAAATTGCTTTGCAGGCACTACACGGAAGAATCTGTAGAACAAATAATTGACAACTGGTTAGTATAGTATAACATACTCAGTATTTTGCTTTCATTTATACTATATAATTTTCCAAATTTTTTTTTTTATGGAAGAGGGGGCAAACGGGCCTGAAAGTCACCTGATGGTAAGTGATCACTTCAGCCCATAGACACCGCAACACCAGGGGAGTCACAGGTGCATTGCCAGCCTTTGAGAAATCTTATAGGCTCGCTTTTTGAAGGTCCCTAAATCATATCCACTCGGAAAAATTGCAGCAGGAAGCTGATTCCAAAGACCGGTTGCACGAGGTAGAAAATTCTTCATCAATGTATTTCATTAAACAGATTTTTTATAGGACAGTATGTTATTATTGACATTATATATAATTATTATAGATAAAACTCCAGGCTACAAACCGAGACACAACAGAAGCTATATTGTTATCAATGAAATGAGGACAGTGTAGGTTTCAAAGATGAATCATAACAAAGAAATAAATTTAGTCATAATTTTTCTTCTACCCTGATGGGTTATTTGGTGTTTACTTGCTGAACCAAGGGTCATGGGATTGATCCCTACTCTTAAGACAAATATTTGTGTTTGTTCTGTGTCTGGATTTTGATAATATTTAAGTATCAAGCTAATTACTTTGCAGCTTTAGGATCAGATCAATGGATGTGATGATGTCCAATATTTATTCTTTTGACTAATCAATGCAAACATACAATAATTCACTTACCTGTGAAAATCTGAATTCACAACTTGGTCTGTCCGAAATGTCTCTGTGACATATTTATGGAAGAATGTTGGAAAAGGCAATTCAGAGTCCAAATCGTACACAAGGCAAGTTTTGCAGTCCCAGGAGTACAAAAATATCACATGATAATCCTGAAAGTTACCAAGGCAATAATTACTGGATGGCTAGTAAGTAATAAATACATACAACAAAGAGTCATTTGTGTCAAAAATCTAATTTCATAAAGTATAACTAAACGGCATCGTATATATTATAGCGTGACACAGTTTCGGTACACACCCATAAGACGACGCGGTCCTCCTCCCGCCCAGCCCTTTGTTTCCACAAAGGCACTGTACGGCAAGGGTTCGATACGAAGACCACATAGCACCTATCCAATTCCTCCGGCACCCGTAACGACGCATCTTGACATAATTTCCATACATTTTCTTCGCTACACCGAACAACACACAAAACAAAGCAATAAAAATCATGAACTCATTTTTAGGCAATTAATGTCATCTTTCAGCAAAAAGATTATCAACTTACCAATAACAAGACACATGTGAACATTCTTCTCGTTTAGGGAATAAAGGTTTCATTGATTTGTCGTTCTTTTTAGTATTTTCAGTGTTACTCAAATGAACTTGTGCATTGACCGACATAATGACTGACAGCTAGACAGCTACAATGTTTGATGTTTCATTTTTTTTGTTCACTGACAAACAAAAGACAAACTAAAATGTCAAAGTCAGCTTTTTTAAATAAAGATTTGCGGCTCTAGGAACTGTGTCACTTTCGAATTGTGACCAAATTCGCGCCAGTTATTTGTACCCTAAGGTTGTAGTTGTACTGATTTTTTCTTCATATTAGGCTATACCAAACGTCATTATCTTTACGTCAGTGCTGTTATAGACTTAAAGCTTATGTATCAGAAATTTTACATATCTCATTCTAATCACGCGGCTGGCTGGTGTTGGCTGGTGGCTGGTGTTGGTGCAACCATGGAACAGCTATGCTAAAAGTACTATGAGTCCATGGGTGCAACACATTTCAACGAATATTTTTCAATACATAGTCTATGGTTATCAAACATCGTGATGTGCTATTGCATCCACAGATATTAAAACCCTAGGTATGTAGTGTAGAGATGGGTAAGAGTGGTTTCGCGTGGGTAGTGCGAAACTACCTTCGTCTGTAAATATTGCAAATTTACAGTGTCCAGTGCGTAAGTTACCATAATACCCAGTAATATTTTCATGAGTTAGGATCGGACGTATTTCGAAACCGACCTTACTCGGCTAAGTCCTTGCGATTTATAAAGTAACTGCGCCGGCTCATTGTGTTATCTCAAAATTGCGCCATGAGCGCAACAAAATGAAAACACGCCGTGTGTAAAGCAAAGATCGCGCCATGTCATTTTTACGCTGCGCTCACAAGTTCTTTGTACAAACAGTGTTGACTCATTGTTCTTCACTTAACGAGAAGGTGAGCTTTTTTCAAAATTACCGGTCCCCGGTGCGGTTTGCCAACACATTTTATAAAAAGGAGTTGAACAGCAAGTGAACGACGCATTGTTACCATCCCTATCCTATATAGTGTTGTCCTAAGAAAATGCCATGTATAATTTGTATTTCAACTGTGCCATGTATCCCCTATTATTCCCTACTTCATACATATTTGGTTACTTAGATTTCTACATATATTTTAACTTAGATCGGAGTAAAATCTTTAATCCTAAATAGACAAACATGTAAAATCAGAGAAGTGTAACGATTACTTTATTGCTTTCATGTATGCACATCACTACTTTCCGTCTGCCATATTTAATTTTGGCATCATTTTGTTTGTGGTTGTGGCCAGCTGGCTGTGTGGCTTTTTATTTAAAGCCAGCTATTCTCGTAAATTGTCTTCAAAGTTTCTTTTATATTGTTAAAAGGCGGGGCGGTGCGTTGTCCTAGGTTTCGACCGGACTAGCGTATCGTCCGGACTTTTAGACTGAAAGATTCAATTTTCTTTCTACATTGAAGAAATAATAATCCAAGATGACCCGTAAGTACTGAATAAATTGTTTACGAACTACAATAATACACATTTATATTTTGAAGTTGGTCTATCTCGGTTATTGTTATTTTTATTAGGTTAAAAATGTGCTCAAATCACCACGTTTATTTGAACCTTCTAGAGCATTTAGCATACCTACTTATGACAACATTGATACCGAGAACAGCTGGTGACGCCGTAGTTTATTATGAAAATTGATTCTTTCCGCTTGTTAAAATCTAGTAACATGAAAACTTATATCTTCAAACTACTTTATTTTTTTATGACATTTGCCTTTGTTTATAATCTACCCTCTAACTTTACAAATTGTGTTTGACCTAATTTTTTATTTATATAATTACAGGTGGAAATCAGAGAGATTTGGCTCGCGCTAAAAACCAAAAGAAGCAGCAAGAAATGCAGAAAAAGAAGACTGCCAGTGAGAAGACTGGTATGTCTCTTATGGAGAGGAAACATAGGTAAAATTGTGCTCCTAACTATGCTATTCATGGTATGAAAAATGACTCATTGATGGTGACATCATTATCACCATATTTGACATTTAAAGTAAATAAATTTTACATTGTAAATACTTTAAGTGGCTAATGTTTAAACAAGTGTTTGTATTAAAATGTCTTAAAAGTATATAGTTAGTAATAAATTTAAATGAAGACCCTGTAATTTTTACCAGTTAGTGATTGTAACATTAATATAATATAGCATTTGACAATTATGAGAATTTTTGCATAGCTATCTCTTGGAATTTTACTTGAACTCTTATCAAATATAAATAGTTTGTAAATAAATAACATAATTCATTTTCCTTGCAGGGATGCAGAATTAATGAGAGAAAAACAACGAAGAAAGGAGGAGGAGCAAGGTTCGGGTAATCCGCAAAAACAAGTTGTAAATTAAATGGTCATTACAGATGATACTTGACTGCTCCATGTTATGAACTAACTTTGAGCTTTTTTGCTGAGAGCTGAAATTGTTCATGTGATACATAAGCAATCATTTAGTTTACATTACATTTACAAGTTTATATAAAAATTTGAGTTGAAACTGAAGCCTAATTTAATAAATTACCCAATAACAAGTTGTGGTTTTCTTTGTTCATGTTATGGTCTAAAATATGTTGTAAACCAGCCTGCCACTTTATGGGTAAGATCTGAATAGATGCAATGAATATATGAATATAATAAAAATAAATAAATATTATTAATAGGAATTGTCACATTGTCTTAGCATTTATGCAAATCTTAATGTTAATTTGACTGAATAGGTTTGTATGTAAAACTACTCAACTACCCATTTTTGTACAATAAAAAGTAAAGTACAAAACATGTTTTATTTATTTGTATATAACCAAATATGATACAAGGCTGTTTTTCAAAATTTAAAAAAATACTATATCAAGTCAATATTTTTATTATCATCTCCAGTTAGACTGGTTTCAAACCCGCGCGTGTAGGTACGCTTTTCTTGTATTATTTACGTAGCTGTTAGGCTATCAGAAGCGTCACAAACAAATGTTTGTGTTAGTTTACAAATGGTACCTACATAGTAGAAATCCTTACATGGGCTAGGTACATATTATTTCAAGTTCCCCAAGAACTTGATCCCGCCATTTTGACTCTCACTGAAGTTCGGCATACAGTTGCTAGCCAGCCGGCTCCTGTGAGGATCTAGTCGAACCACCATCCTGCTCTGCTCTCGCACCCCGCTACGCCCCATGGGAATCTCTATAATAATGGTTCCTTATCTTGATATCCTGTATCATACCATAAGCGCCGAACTTACGCGACAGGAACTCCCCGCCCTCGGATTTTCGTCGGCAAACGAACCGAACTTGGGTCGAGCATTGCAGCATTAATTCCTCCACCAAATGTGGGTAGGCGCACAAAACAACACCAATATACTCAAACGTTAACCGCTTGCGTTGAACGGATACATTTCACGCAATAAACAAGGATAGGTATTCCTTCCATATGTAGGTAGGATAATAAGAAATTATATTTTATGTGTTTGACGTATTGCATCTCACGCTATGCTTTCCGCTGCGTGAACCGCGTAAAACAATGGTTTGTAATTATATTACCTGTTATGAGATGTGCGTTAATCGCATTGCAACGCAGCATTTATCGCATAAAACAACCGCGCGCCTTAATCTGGTCCTAGCCCCAAACTAAGCCGAAGCTTGTACTATGGGCAGGTACTAGACAACTGATAAACTTACTTAGATACATATTTTTTTTGTAAATAAATACATATTATAGATAGAAAACACCCAGACCAATACAAACAGACATGTTCATGAACACAAATGTTTGTACTGTGCGGGAATCGAATCCACGACCCTTGGCTCAGAGGGCAGAGGTCACTACCAAATGAGCCACCGAGCCTGTCCATGATACATGTACCTACCAAGAGACCATAACCATTTTTTGACTGGCTTGATGGCTGATTTGGTAGTGACTTCTGCCTTCTGAGCTAAGGGTCGTGGGTTTCGATTCACGCCAGTACAAACATTTGTGTTCTGTTCTAAAAATCGAACTGTTTTGAAAGTTTGATAACTGCCCCTAGTGAAGACCAATGTTCCTTCTAGTTGGACAGAGCAGTTGGACCACTGCCCCGGACTGGATTCTTGCATGTGTGGGTTGGTTTACAACAGCTTCAGTACACCTCAGGGAGCTCTTGCGGCTCTTTACCTAGGTATCTACCCTAGATAGTTTGGTAGCCTTAAAGGCCTGTCGTCGATTTCCTGCATAATATTATGCTTCTTCACAGCGCAAGTGATTTCCCTAAGGGCACAATTATGGACAGCGCAGACGACAGAATCCGTGACGCACTTTTTTGCAATTATATGCAGTAACGCACACGACGCGCAAAAATCAGTCGCGGATATTTCACAGACTCAACGCACATCTTCGAAAATTTTGTCGGCAGACCTAAACGCTCTTTTAAAATGTCTCAGACGCAGACTGCCATCTGCCCTGCACCTTAGGATACCTAATTGATGTTTGGCCGTATAGGGACCGTGCATAAACTATAGGTACCTACTACGTAGTGTAACTTCAAATTTATGACACCAGTTGGCAGCACCATCGATGTGCACGTTCCTTAAATACGAGTCGCAGCTTCAAAAACGAATCAAACAAAAATATTGATAAATACTTTTATTATTGACCGCATGTCTAGTCTAGATAGGTACACGGAAATAGTATTAGCACTGGAATATTGTTCAGAATACAAATAAACAATATAAGTGTCATTCATTACCTACAATAAGACATTCGAACTGGTTACAGTCAACAGTGCTTAATTTGTGCAATAAACATCCCTTCTGTTAAATACTTATAATTCGAGCAACTCATAAACATATTATAAAACTTCACACTAACGAACATAAAATAACAAAAAAAGTTCTCAAATATCTAACTTACTCATTATAATAAGGCTTGGCCATGTTGTATGTATATTATACAACATTCAACTAGGTATGTAGTGTTACTACATTTCGAATGTTTTTTGTACTTAAGTATAAACCTAAAATTATTTTCAAATAAAAACAATCTAGTGCATTAACTATGTTAATAATAAGCAGAGGTAACAAAATAATACATAGACTTGGTAGCATGTTTACATCAGATACTACTAATAAGTCATTTTTTACTCAATCAATGGAACGCTAGCTTCTTGCTTTCATAAAATACAACATTTGTAATTGAAATCAAATAGAAATGTAACAATACATAAAATATAGTTTGTTGTGGGGATCTATTATGTACCTATCTGATGGCTTACTGACTATACACCATTTCACACATGGTACCTTTACTTTTTAATTGTATAATTATTATAATGGTTATTGCATAAAACTTATAATAAAATAATTTGAATACCTAAATATTTTGTTAGAAACTAAATGTCATTAAACTCTATGAGGTTTAAAACTGTACACATTTAGTTTGAGTATTGACTATGCATTACCATTCAGAAGAGATTTCTTCTCAAATTCTTCCCTCTGACTATACAGCTCTTTGACTAGACCTACAATGAATGGGTGTACAAATTTCCCTTCAGTGGCTGTGAAAAATTCTTCCAACTTTTTTGGCGCGTTTTCACGTTTTTCATATTCAAAAGCTTGAAGTATCATGTCATAGCGGTCTAAATCTTTAGCAAACTTAGCTTCTGGTGATGTTTGGTTCTCGTATTCCTGGAATAATCAATGAAATCAATTAATAATGTTGATGTCTGCACATACATGGCTAAGGTAGAAGAGAAATCAATAAGGTGCAATAAAATAACACCAGCTCAAGAGCAAAGTAAATACTTTATGTATTTCTCAGTTTAAAGAGAGGAGGAAAAGAAACAAGAAACATAATAGAGAAGTCATTTCAGAAAATGCTAAGTGATATTAGTTCTTTCGGTATTTTTAATATTGCACCTTTTTTGTGCTGCAGGACTAAGCCTGCCATTCATCCGGATTTCCCCTGATTTGAAGGGCGTCCGGGGCCGGCAGGGGCTTTTAAAAGTGTCCGGGTGAACCATGACGGCCCGGGACGCTTTTATTATCAGGGGAAACCGTTTTTAGAGATAAGGGTAAAATTTAAATAAATAAGTTAAAAATTAGTCCATAATAGAAGGCACATCAATCGACAGCATAACTATCGAAAGTTTTTATTTTTGCTGCAAAAAATATTCAGAGGTGTCCCCGGGAAGAATACCATATTTCGCCCAAATGCAAAATAGGTGCTCAGTCATCAAGTTGCAGACAACGGCCCGATAAAACTAAACTAACTTCAGCATCCGCAATTTAGGTGATGACAGACCTATGCAGGACTACCCATATGCCACAACTTGACACAGGTGGGGCTTAGTGGATATGCTCTCCCATTCTGGATGGTGCAAGTCCCAGAAAAAAAGGTGTCTCTATACTCATACTCAATGCAACCTGGATCTTGCATGACAAATCTCTCAAAAGATTCTAATTGAATCATTTATCAAAACAAAATGCATACCTTATAAAGTTCATACATTCTATCTCCGGCGAAACCTGTAAGTTCTGCTATCTTCTTCATTGCCTCATCTTCTTGTCTATGTTTCTCTTCTGGAGATACTCCACAATGAGGTGTGATGTCTCCCACAATACACTCGGCTAAGTCATGGACGAGAGCTGGAAATTAAGCAGTGGTTCCAAATTAATTACTAATATTATGGGAAATTCTAAAGCCCAGGCACTACCAACTAACAACTTAAGCCACCCTTCGCCCGCACGCTCCGTTCAGCTGGCGGTGAAGCCAGCGCTTAAAGAACAGGCTATTTGACAATTCTTTTTTGTCTTGTTGGCGGCTATGTTAAATATTGCGTTTAAGTACCTATTGGTAATTATAACAAAGGTGTTACAAATAATTCAACATAAAGCATGGTATAATGTGTGTAGACAGGAAGTACCCACTCATTACATACATATTATTTCTTATAGTAAGTATAATTAATACAGTGACCATTCACAAGGGATAACATTTTAACAGACTCTCATATTGTGCATTTTATCCATTAGCAGAAGATAAAACCTATGTCATAATATTTTCAGTATTGGGAACAGACCTTGCCTTTGTATTTAACAATTTATATATCTTATGTGCCAATTTCTGTGGAAACACATCATTTGTTATACATATATTCAGAGATAAGAGCAGAGATAAGGGTCTCATTGTATATAGGGTTTATTTATACTTTAAGTGAAAGTAACTCTGTTTTCATGCCTCAACAGCACCACAACTTCGATGAAATTTGGTACAGAGAAGCCCTTAGGAATTCATATAGGTCATGTATTAAAGAAATTAAAGACAATAAAATAACCTATTCTCATCATAGTGATATGTTGTACTCTATTTTGAGACCAAATAAGATCTACTACCTACAGTGTTAGTTAAAAAAAACCGGCTAAGTGCGAGTCGGACTCGCGCACGTAGGGTTCCGTACCACTGATTGAATGAAAAAGTTAGGTAATTTGATTTATGACGTTTAAAAAAAAACTACTGTCTAGATTTCATTCAAACCAAATTTCGTTAGTGGTTTTTATAGTAATACACATCATATATTTTTTTCAGTTTTATCATGCCCATATTTTAGAAGTTACGGGGGGGGGGACACACATTTTACCACTTTGGAAGAGTCTGTCGCGCAAACTATTCATCTGAGAAAAAAATGATGTTAGAAACCTCAACATCATTTTCAAATACCTATCCATAGATACCCCACACGTATAGGTTTGATGAAAAAAAATTTTTTGAGTTTCAGTTCTATGTATGGGGAACCCCAAAAATTTTGAATTTTTTTCTGATTTTATTTTCACATCTTAATGCGGTTAACAGAATACAACTACGTACCAAATTTCAATAATGTAGCTCTTATAGTTTCGGAATAAACTGGCTGTGACATACGGACGGACAGACAGACAGACAGACAGACAGACAGACATGACGAATCTATAAGGGTCCCGTTTTTGCCATTTTGGCTACGGAACCCTAAAAATATACTATGGTAGGACAATTCTTTTCCAGTTAAAGGGGGGCCGTATCGACCTCGAGGCCCTGGGCACCTGCCTAAAGTTCCCACTGGGAAGAGTCTGGTCACTATGGCAACAAATAACTCCTTAATGTAACATAAAGCTTTAATATAGTATACACAAAATATTTACCAATTTGAAGACACCTGAAACGATCCAAATGAGATGGGTCATTTTCTTCTGTGAGCAGGAAAGTCATCAAACCCATGCGGTACATGTGTCCAGCGATCGATTCACAATCGTCAATGTCGCAAATCACCCAACCAGTCCTCTTCACATGCTGCAATAGATGATAATCGAACGTTTTATTTTTATGTAATGAATGCGGAAATAGTGCACCTAACAACAAAAAATTACCTTCAATCTCCCGACGAGCTCCAAGAACTCAAGGATTTTCTTGTTTTCAATTAATTGAGCCATTATTTATCAGTACGAGTAATTATTACTAATGAAAACTATGTATCACTTTAATAAAATAATATTATTTAAATAGTTTTACGCAACAAACACTTTCAGAATATATTTTTGTAGGCAAAACTGAGACTGAGCTGAGTGAGAAACGACAATGGATGGATTCTGGATTGACGATTGACAGCGAGCTGACATAGATGACAGATGTCAAATTTTTATGCGTTCCATTTCATCCCATCTACTCTTGTATTACACCAGTTATTAAATAAGAATTATAAAAAATAAGTTTTTATAAAATTTTTAACTTTAATTAGTTTTTCTAATTTGAAACATTAAAGTACACAGGGATAATCAATCTGTCAAAATAATAATAATATTAAAAATATTTTTAATCTAATTTAAATTGATCAGACTGTCCGTCCCGGTGTGACTATATAATGATACGTCGTCCCCGTCATGTTCTCCTGGACGTTAACGGTTCCAATGTTTCCACCATCTTGAAGAATGAGCAGGTCTGCAGCTATTCGACGAATTTCGCCCCATGTCCGTCGTTCCGTTAACCGTACAACCAGCCAAAAAGCACTTATTACACCACACGTTATTCAGGGACCCTGACCCTGAATTATTGTGGTGTAATAGGATTCAGGGAGTAAGGGTCCCGATTTAGGGCGACCGGGTCGACCCGGTCTGCCTTGCTCCTAAAAGCCTTATTAGACCAGCAAAGCCTTAAATCGCCGCACTAACTAGGGTCCCTGGTATTCAGTGCCCTGAATTTAGGGTGGTGTAATAAGTGCTAAACACATAACTCCTAGTTCCGCCGACCAAAAACAGATGGCGTTAAAGCTGCCGCATCTTGCAATTTTCATACATTGTTAGCATAATTTTCATACAATGCTTTTTGAACATACTTTATTTTAGGCTATTATGGCTAAAAATTGTAATTAGTCCGTCTTTTAGCATACTCAAGAATAAAAGACACGTATCTAATATAACGATAACTCTTCATCACCGATTAGCATTTGGTATATTATACAAACTAAGATGGTACTGTGTTCATCGAGGATGATCACTTATCTTACTGGAAGTGGAAGTAGATACTTACCTAGTCTTTTCATAGGCTCCTATACTAAGTATCTTAGAAAGGGTATTATTAAGAACGGAGGGAAAAGGAAAAGGGAGGCTCAAAGAAAATTAAAATGTAATATAAAAGTAAAATAAAACAGAAAATAAAAATATCACGCACCACGCACAACGATTGGAAAGCACACAGGATTTTTCATAGAACAAAAGATAAACGAAAATATAAAAAAGTATAAAATTGAAGGAGGTCGGCCGCCGTGCGGCCAGTCCGTAACATCCTCAAAATATGTTAAGGATAGAAGGGAAAAAGAAAGGAAACCGGGCTCAAAGGAAAATAATAAAAATATAATATAAAAATATAAAAATAAGAAATAACACGAAAATAAAAATATCACGCACCACGCACAACGATTGGAAAGCACACAGGATTTTTCATAGAACAAAAGATAAACGAAAATATAAAAAAGTATAAAATTGAAGGAGGTCGGCCGCCATGCGGCCAGTCCGTAAAGGTATGATGAACAAATTCGCAGAATTATACCTAATGCTTCAGATATTCCCTAAGTAGGACCTACCGTCCAGAAAATACTATATTTTTACTATAGTGGCTCGACATAGTGGCTTCCCTACGCCTGATGGAAAGCGAAAGAGAAGTCCAAGTCGCTGTGACAATGGGCAAGTAACTATATAGTCAGTTACCTGTCACTCCTGTCAGTTGCCACAGCCATGCCGGCCCAACCCTAACCCCCCACGAGGTCCGGAAACCCTACTCACCGGCAGAAACACGACCCAGAGGTCATTTGACTGCGGTATTCTATAGGGTGGAGGTCCTTCCCCGGACGGGCGGCTCAATTCGAGCGAAGATTCGCTATGCCCTACCTCTACTTATATTGACTTGTCAGTTAAATATGTAGTAGGTAAGTAGGAACCATCCTAGATTGCGAGGCAAGCAGATAACGGTAAGTAACTTAACTGATTGGAATCCGTAAATTTACTCCGCATAGTTAACATAAATATGCATGCCTAGATTCCTATTTGAAACACAATTAGTCAGAGAAGCTGATTTCACAGGGTTTGCATTAGTATTAACGGGACAAGCAGTTGCAAGTGCGGTCTGCAATGTTAATGGGACGTAGTTGATTAATATGACCGATGGGCATGCGAAAAGGCGCTCTATGAATGGCAATGGGCTTGATACCGCTACGTAAATTTGAATTCTATCTTCGCTTCTGCGGTCAGTGAAAATGTGGAAGTCCTGGCCGGCGGTCCACCAATTAGATTTAGCTCCAAAATGAGCGTTCTAACTCGTTTCAAGTTTAACAAAGTTTCGTTATATGTGCGGAAAGTTGGTGTTGTTCGCAGTGAATCGAATGTTTGTGAGCGGGACGTGGAGCTGGAATGATTTTGTGGTTGTTTGCTATTTGTACAGGTTCGTGAATTAATCAGTAGCAACAATTTGCGCTCGCAAACCGAAATACGCTGACGCCGTTTCAATGTGTGACTTAATCGCTTTTGTACCTACATAACTATCAATCAATACCTAGACCTATTGAATTGGCGTACTTTCTAAGCAAGATCAGTATAGCAGAAGTCGGTAAATGATTGGATCACACTCATCCAGACTTTCCTGAATGTGCCACTTCTAGATATTTTTCCTTACCGCGTCATTTTGCGCGATGCGGACCGGTAAAAAGACACAGAATGGCTTACGGGTTAGGAGGCAGCATGTTTACTGACGAACCACGGCGACACGCTTAACCCCTGACCGAGCCGTGCCAGAATTCAACCAACAGACTTCGCGATGGGCGATTTCTTACCATGAAGACCGATGGGTCTTCCCTTAGTTTAGTATGTTACTCTACCTATTTACTACTCTACCTTTTACCTACTTTAAATAATTTTAGAGGTTTGAAACTTTTGACTTACCTAGTTTCCATCCGCCCAGCTTTTATTATGATCATTAGACACTAGCCATTTCTCAGGTCTGCTAGGTATTACAAGTAGTACCAAGTGGGTAAGTAGGTAATATACGAGTATGTGTGTAGCCTAGAGTTTATGAGAGGCAGGGTATAGCGAATCTTCGCCCGAAATGAGCTGCCCGTCCGGGGAAGGACCTCCACCCTATAGAATACCGCAGCCAAATGACTTCCGGGAGTGCTGCATCAGCAGCGTTCGGTTAGGCCGGCATGGGCGGTGGCAACTGACAGGTAACCAGTTACTTGCCCGTTGTCACAGGGACTTGGGCTGCTCTATCGCTTTCCATTAGGCGTAGGGAAGCCATTGTGTCGTGCTACTATAAAAAAGATACCTAATCGTCATCCATCACATAAACATCAACACGATTAAGGTGTTACCTACCTACTGATATTTTCGGAATTCTTTTAATTATTTAAAGCTGCCTAAATTCATTTTCAATTTACATATATTTCCCCTACTACCAAGGGGCATACCAAGGATTTAGGCGTCCGACCGAACACCCCCGTTTATACGTCCGTGATCGTTACCAACCCATTAACCTAATAAATATTTAAACAAGGAAACGTGACGCAATTTGCAGAAACATTTTGGGCTCTATCTCTGATTTTATCTATGTAGGTACCTATCGATTGCATACCGGCTTACGTAGATAACTAGCTATTTATTATACACTAGCTGGTGCCAGTGACATCGTTCGCCTGGACTTAATGATATCTAGTAAAGATGGACGCAACCAAACTTAATAAGTTTTCTTTGATTTTTATATGTCAGCAGGAAATGCTCATAAGATACTAACCACTAACTTACTAAGAGAGGTAGGGCATAGCGAATCTTCATTCCCTTAGCACAGTGCAAAATGCGCTTTCCGATGAACATTAACGCTACATTATTTAAGTATGTGGATATTATAATATACCTTGCAAGTACGAAAGTATAATTACTTATAAAGCACAAGCTAAACAAGTTGGCATCATTACGTCTGCAAACTATTAATGGAAAAGTTACTAAGCATATTTATCTTCAAAGTTGGTAGCCCTGTTTACAAAGAACTTTCGTTACTTTACTATACCTACGTATCCAGTCACAAGGTAGGTACTTTCACTACAGTATGATATGGACGTTGCGTATTTAGGTACGTGGAGAGTCTACATTGAATGCTAAAATGTTAGACACATGGCAATCTATTTAGTTACCCACCATACACGTATGTTTAGTAAGTAAACTCGATTCATGAATGAATAGTCTAGAATGCATGTCAGGATGTGTCGTACCTTCGGTATCTATCTATATATCTATATATATCAGCTGTGCTCGCGACTTCGTCCGCGTGGAATAGTTATTTTTGTCCCGTTTTTTTTTTACATTTTCCATTATTTCTTCGTGATGTCATTATAGCCTAAAGCCTTCCTCGATAAATGGTCTATTCAAGACAAAAAGAATTTTTCAATTCAAACCAGTAGTTCCTGAGATTAGCGCGTTCAAACAAACAAACTCTTCAGCTTTATAATATTAGTTAAGATATTATATTATATATTATAGTTAAGATTTTAATTTTAGCTTACTAAATAAGTAGTTAAAATTAGTAACACGTCCCGGGATACAAAACTTACGGACTTACGGTGCTTAGTTTTGTGGCCTCAGAGTATATTATTAGGTAAATACGGTCCGCTTGGCTATTTCAGGAGTGTCGGGGATTCAGTGGGATGCACCTACTCCATACGACCCTGTATGGCTGGCCAGCGTGCAGCAGTACCAGCCCGTGGCTAACTTCAACGAGACCAGGTTCTGGTGGGGCTGGGTCTACGAGCAGGATGTCCAGTTTAGATTGTTTACAAGGTTTTTAATTTTAAAGGGTTAAAACCACCTTTGCGACTGAGACGAGCGATCGGCGACGTGAATTGTGAATTTTATTTCCATTACTCACCGCGCCAACAAGGAAAGATGACTTGGCTATGCCCGGCGAGTGATGGAAATAAAATTCGCAATTCGCGTCGCCGGTTGCTCGTGTCCGTGGCCTGGCCGTAAGGTAACTATTTATTAATCTGTGCCGTAAGGCCGCATCCTGGACGCCAGCGGCCAGAGCGGACGATGCGGGCAGAGCGGTATACGCAGTTCATGTGCTCGCTCGCTGCGCCCGCGCCGCTGTCGTCGAGAATAGCTTCACACCAATCTATGAACTTGATCAAGACGTTCGTGCCGTCGCCCGCAACGCCTGTGGACGCTGGCATCCGGGACGTTGCCTTAGGCAAAGCCAGAATGGCTCAGGCTGGTTTATTTTAAAGTTTCGAAGACGTGAGGACCACCGATAGTCGGCCAGTATTTATCAGGCTTGTTTAAGGGCCATGTTTAACGCCCTCGCGTGTGATAAATACGTGGCCCTAGCTAGATACCTTGCATAGTCATTGTCGAGCTGGCGGTTATCGCTATAGTGAAACGGTACAAGGAAAGTAGCTAGGCATCCCACGTGGGTTGCCAGAGGCGCCGCAGCACTCAGCGTGACTATATCTATCCTTTAGGCAGCTAGATTGATGTAAGCCGCCAAACACTAGCTCAGATATTCAGCTGCTTAGTTGCTAGCTGCAGCTGGCTTGGTTGCCTAGCGTGAGGGTTCTCTGTCTTTATGACGTCATACATATACTATGACTATACTACTATTCTAGGACTACATACCCGGACCATATAAGGAGCGTTACTATTAGGAGGACCTATGATATTTGGTCTAAGAGGACTTTTAATACTATTTTAGTGAATCACTACGCACCGAAAATCTGTAAGGACATGTGAGTAGGTAGGTTACCTAATGTAGGTAAATATACAAATCTTGACAACTGCACCAAGACGAATGAATTCAATCAATTGAGAACATATTGCCGCAACTTGTAGGTACTTGTTGTTTCTCAAGTCGAATATTGATTCCAAACTACACGCAAATACACATGTGTTGGCCATGGCGAGAGAAGTTAGTTTGGCACGGCTCGTAATTTGGAAAGATGGGGCAACTAACAGATGTAGGTTCAGGCAAGTTTGCTGTACTTGCCCCGTCTTGGCATCTGGTTAGCTCGCAGCTGATATGAACAAAAAGGAACTTAGTTGTAATGTTATAATGTAATATTGAGCAAAAATAATATCCTCTGGTAGAATTTGCACGGTAAGTATTATGTTTGAGGCGAACTGTTAATTTACTGTAATTGTTTATGCCGCGGCCACACATTGGATTCAACTTTGCGTCCACTCACTATCCAATGCATAATACTAACGTGCTCAATTTCTTCATTGTGTCAAAGTACCGATACATACCTACATTGGTGCATTGGGCGCAAAACGTTACGTTGGTGCAAATATCTCCAATGTGTGGACGCGGCTTTAAGAAAAGAACTAAACAAATTAAGGTGAAATATCGATAGTAAATTAACTAACATCTATTGTATCCAATACATTGCAATTGCACATGAAGCAGGTGTTATGTGTATCTAACGAGATAGCTATGCGAGGCCTGATAACATTAATGTAAATTAAATATCATCACATGTAGGGTATTTTGATATTAGATGAAAATATTTTCTAATATTTACACAAATAACAGATTTCTCAAGCAACTGACATACATTTTTGGTCAATCTCCTTTCATAAACATAAATTATTACCTACCTACTAACTGAGAAGGTAGGTCTGTCCTACATTTGAAAATTAATTTTAAAACCAGATTTTGCACAACTTATATTTTATAATATAACTTATATTTTATAATATATATTGAATCTTATGATTCAATATCTTCGTTTTCCAAATTTCAGAAGCAACCCATTCGAATATCAAGTTCTCAAAATCAATGACACCAAATCCTTATACGATTCTCACTTTGACTTCAATAAGAAGGTGAAAGTTCTCACGCATGGTTGGCTGAATCACGGAGACAGTCCAATGCCCGAATCCATCAAAGAAGGTATGTGGTAAGCCCAAAATCTTATCAAGCCAGTAGGTTTATTACTACGAATATCCCGACTATTTCCTCCCAACGCACTGAATCACATTACCGCAGATTTGAAGGACCACTTCATTATGAAGCAAATTAACCTGAGTCTAAACAGCGATGCAAACAATTTTGGGGTAACAGACACGTCTGTTCCTTAATGAAGCTGTTCACAATAGGTGATGATCTAAAGTTAGTTATACGTAGGTATAGGTCAGGTCACTGTTCCTACTTATGACTACTACGACTGTGCTCATTTGGTAGTGACATCTGCTATCTCAGCGGGTTCGATTCCCGCACAGTACAAACGATTTGCGCAGGACGGCTGGCAAGTGCTGGATGCGAGAAGCCCAAAATCGAGCACAGTGGCGAACCTTGGGAGAGGCCTATGTCCAGCAGTGGACTGATGATGATGATGACAGTACAAACATTTGTGTTCGTAAACATGTGTGTTTGTATTGGTTTGCATTGTATCTTAATAAGTTTATCAGTTGTCACTAGACAACTGATAAACGTATTAAGATAAGATGGGTACTAACCCATAGTACAAGCTTCAGCTTAGTTTGGGGCTAGAGTTGGCCCAGCGTGCATGTCTTGGGTTGTTTATTTATTAAATGTTAAAAAAATTACCTTCTTTCTTAATTTTTTTCCTTTTCATTATTGCAAACAACCTGTGCTTATGTTGTTTTCAGCATACCTTAATGTGAGTGACTTGAACATAATAGTAGTGGACTGGGGAAATGCTGCGAACGTCAATTATATACTGGCCAGTTACAATGTGGCCATGGTGGGTCGGCTACTCACCGATTTCCTCAACTTCTTGATCGATGAAGGCTTCTCTATGGACGACATGCACTTGATAGGACACAGCCTTGGGGCGCACGTCGTGGGCATCGCCGGCGCTTACGTTAGGAAAGGACCGATAGATACTATAACAGGTATGGAATTTTCTAGTTAGCGGAAAACCAGTTGCTTAGCTAGCTAGCAAATTCATATTTAAAAGGCCGGCAGCGACCCTAGAACTCGTTTTGAGTTGAGGTGTCCATGTACATGAGATGTAAGGGAGCGGCCTATCATCTTTTCGCTCTAAGCCAACCTCACCTGCCCGTGGTGCATCCTGCCGAACAACAAACGAGGCGCTGGCAGCCGACTGATGGCGGTATAACCATCATAATTGAAGGCGTAGCTAAATACCACAGGCCGATGACGGGCAGCAGCGTCATCAGAGCGAGAAGCTACGTCCTGCGATGCAACCCGCCTGCCCAGCGTGGCGTTTATGAACAACTGGAGAGGCCTATGTCCAGCAGTGGACTGCAATAGGCTGATGATGATGATGAACGATTTCGAAGTTTTTAGTACAGGTGTAGAGGATGGGTATTCATCTATTTGCTGGTGCCGTCTTGTGTGTAGTATGAAATATTTTGTTATGTTTCGAAGAAAGAATCCACAAGCACCTACATGCACAATAATCAAATTAACATCTACCTATGCAATCAAATATGAAATTATGTAATTATTGAGAACAGTAAGTAGATACGCTTACATACGCGAATACTGAGCGGAGACCATTTTGGTACATTTTATCATCATTTTACTTTTAAGTGTTATAAATAAAATTGTCCAAATTTATGTTTTAGTTTTAAGTCTTATCTATGCATAATTTTGTGTTTAAGTGTTTGTGTTAATGTACCAAATAAACGGTTAATATTCTATTCTATTCATAATTGTATTGATATGGCTTCCAGGCTTAGACCCCGCACTGCCTCTATTTACCCTCGGCAACAAAGACGCTCGACTGGACAAACACGACGCACGGCACGTCGAGGTGATCCACACTTGCGGCGGGTACCTCGGCTTCGCCTCGCCTTTGGGACACATCGACTTCTACCCCAACGGGGGCACTCGACAGCCAGGCTGCACGTTTGACTATAGAGGTTAGAATTATATGAACATGTATCTGTAGTTTATATGTTAAAAATAAGAAAAGGAGAAACGAAAACTTTATTTTTTGACTAGAAGACTAGGAAGTACACCCTCCGAGTCAATGACGAGGGGTCGAAATGGTCGTCATGTCCGAAATCACACATTTTCTTTTATTCAAGTTGTATTAGAAAATAATAGGAATTTGATAGGTTAGAATTTATCTCTGTTTCCTCATCCTTCCGATTCCATGAAATAATTCTAGTCCCTTTATGTTTTCAGGTCTCTGCGCGCACAATCGCGCACATATGTTTTTCTCAGAATCTATCATATCGGATGTGCCGTTCACAGCCGTCAGATGTGTGGACTACGACGAGCTCTACTACTCGGGCTCTTGTAAAGGAACCGGAGAGACCTTGATTATGGGGGGTTTCGACATACACTACGGGTAGGTACACAATAATTATGTATTTATTATTTTATCTAACATCCATTCCGATTCAGTTGATAGCTCACCTCAACCTTTAAACTATCCTCTACCCTAAGGTTGTCTGGAAGAGATTGCTTATAGCGATAACTCCGCCTTAATTGTGCAACAAATGTCTATTATACCTAGTTATGTGTCAATTGTATGGTGTGCAATAAAGAACATCTATCTAAAGAATTACCCAGACCTGTCCTCCTACATCTGTACCTACGTAGATACTTATTATAACGTAGATACTACGTAGATAGGTACTTAGTATTAATAAACGTATGAGGTACACTACACACAAATCACATTGAAGATTACCAGGTAGTTAGATAACAATGATTTAGTTTTATGCCCAGATAATGCCAACAATAGGCTGATAACATAAATTGAATCCGGATAAAAGTTCGGGTATAGAGTTTTAAGCTTTCACTCTGAGTTTGATAGATTTATAGCTAAACTTTTAACTGAGGTTGTTCTCGTTTAGACTGAAAGCACTTAAGACACTTTATTGTTTCAATCCATTGACCTTTCAGAATCAGTTGATTGGAGATTCGAGTAATTGAATTACATTGAGTTTATGTGTCTACGTAGCAAACTATTAAATTTCAGTAGGTAGGTACATATTAAAACGAAGTATACTTTTTTATAGTGGCTCGACATAATGGCTTCCCTACGCCTGATGGAAAGCGAAAGAGAAGCCCTAGTCGCTGTGACAACGGGCAAGTAACCTGTCATTTGCCACCGCCATGCCGGCCCAACACTAACCCCCCACGAGCTCCGGAAACCCTACTCACTAGCAGAAACACGACACAGAGGTCATTTGGCTGCGGTATGTCTATGGTATGCGGTATGGTCTGTAAGTGGAGGTCCTTTCCCTGACGGGCGGCTCAATTCGAGCGAAGATTAGCTATGCCCTACCTCTCTTACCTAACTTAAATTAGGTGACTATCACACTACACACACACGATAGCAGATTCTATCCAACCTGTTTGATTTGATTGAACGCGTACCGCGGCGGAACGCTGTTCAGTGGGGTTGTCTTGATATGTTCAAGGTGAAAGTGAATCAGCATTTTCTGGGTAAGCGCTTTCCATCGTAGGCTTCAATATCACTTAACATCAGAGGAAGCGCCAACCCAAGAAAAGTGGGAAAAATTGCGTTAAAATTTACAAATTTACCGACAAAGTAGGTTTCTTTAAATATCTTTGGTTCGTACATTTCGCCCACGCATTAAATTGCTCCGCAAAATTCGTACCGACATTTTTATGTCTAGACACGCTAAATTGTAAGTTAAGAATATAGGTCGTTATTAAACTTCAGTGATCGTATACGTACATCACAACCAAACATACCATGTTTCGGGTGAAAATAATGTACTACAATACGGCTGAGTACGAGTACAATGCGCAGTGGAGTGTTCGGGACGTGATCTGAATGCGTTTTGCTCCATTCCCTAATATTTTATCCTTGAACCCACGTGGGGAACTTAGGAATTTAACTTGTGGTCACACCATGTTTCTTCAGTCTGGAAGTGAAACGTAGTAACTCGCGTTTATTTAACTGTTCGAAAATGATCTATGTAACTTACCTTCTACGAGTACTTGTTTAGTTTATAATTTTTTTTAGATTTGCTGTTCCTTAGTCTGACGACTTTCGGTTTCCGAAAATCATCATTAAAAGGTAGTATTGAATTGACTAACTAACAGTAATATTGATCCTAATAATTGTTGTTGCAACTACATACTTCAATTAGCTTCCTTGGAGTGAGAGCTTTCCGCCCTCCCTTAGTCCGCTGATAGTCTATTTGATTGATTGTAGATTATATATTGATACTAAGATGGACTGTCAGTCATATTTAAGAACAGTAACTAAAATATTTCTTCCTATGTATTGCTTTTAGCCAAATATTCATGATAAGTAGTGTCGTCAAAATTTTAATCGATTTAATGAATAGATTTCAATTTATACCTATCAATCAATTTTATTGTAAAGTCTGCTTAAAATAAGCTCCGTAATAGATACCCATTAAACCACATGATATGGTAAATAAACGTAGTTAATTAAGAGAAGCAAGCAAGCCTTTTCGCGAATTGTATATTTTGTGTAACCAGAAATTAGTCCTAAATCAAATGGTCGTTATGCGAATTGGGGATTACGAAACGGCAAGCTCTTCACGAAATAAGTACCTCCCAATATTTTTTTTGCGAAACCTTTGATGGCAAGAAGATACCTACCTATAGGAATTATGTTTACAAAGATTGTGAAATAAAAATTAGACATGATTATAAAAAATGGTTTAGAAAATTGGCCATAAATTCTTTCAGAAAAATAACGGCCTTCAAAATCACGTTTCAGTGCAAGCCTTTGCAATTTGTTTTTTTATTGACTCAGCATATGACTTTCCTTCTGATGGAAAGCTGGAAATGAAGCTCAAAGTTGCTCTGACAACGAGCGGTCATCAACATCAGTTTCCAGATAGAGTAGATACGTATTCGTATATACGTATCTACTACGTACGATAGCTATTGCTACCATTCACTTGGGTACTCATTGCATTGTACCTATCTGTTCTTAATCTTATTAGTATTGAACAATAAGCTATTGAACGAGCCAAGCATTAACAGAGCTAACAAGCATCTTCTCTGCAAAGTAGCCTTCCAAGCGTAGCGCTGCATAAACTCCACGGTAGCTCCCCGCTCCCGCATGCCCGGTTATATGCGGGATTTGCATATGTAATTACTGGAGGCTGGTCCGACGTGATTCGTACTGCCATCTGTTCAAATCTCTTTATTCTTGGGAACGCCTTGGCTGGCTCAGTGCTGCTCGTCCGCGTCCTGCTTTAATCTCTATTACTCGGAGTGCATACTAATCTTAATGGGATGTTTTGTTGCTGCGTTTTTACTAATTAGTTTTTATAAAATTCATTACAAATGAATAATATATACGTAGGTCGTTTATGTATATCACAAGCTGACGGGCTTCTCTACTTCGATAGAGATATAGGTATGCGTATATTCTTAAATCTGTCATCACAATCATCGTCATCAGCCTATCGCTTGAATGCGGCAGTCCACTGCTAAACATAGGCATCTCAAGTTGTTTGCCACATTTGGTCAAACATCTGGATACTGTCCATAATCGCCATGCTGGGCAGGTGGATTGGCGATCACATGGCGTAGTTTCCCGCTCGGTTACGCTGCTGCCCGTCATCGGCCTGTGATATTATCTGAAATCAGTAGCGTTATATTAGGTATACTCGTCCACACGTTTATCCTTTTATTCACTCATTATTATTATTTTATACCTAATATAATTTACATTTTATTTGGTATATTTTGGTATTAGCAATATAAACATACGTTATGTACGTTACATAAATAACGTTAATATAAAATATAGGATGGGCCGCAGTCGACCTTACGTAGATGGATTTTTGTACCTACTCGTATGTAGATAGGCACTCGGCGGCGTGGAAAATTCATAATTTTCTTTGCGCCGAAGCAAGATTTTTGCAAGAGACCTTATAACCAGGAAGAAAAATGATTCACGTTAGGCAATGTTGAGGTGCTTCGTATATAAATGGGGTATACAAATATGAACGTGGATAATACATGCACCTAGTGTTTTTGTTATTTATTTCTTATGTGAGACATCATTCGGTTTGGTTAAAAACTACATGTTCCGAGATATAAAATAAAATAACTAAATAAAAAAGTTTATTTCTGCAAAAAGATTCACTAGTAATACTTTTGCACGACACACTTTTTTCCTATCAGCACTTCGACGTGTAAAAACAAACGCTAAGTTAGCCTTTTTTAAATATTTTAATACATAAAATCATTTTAATAATTTTTATTCTTTTCATACTTTGCCAAATTCTACTTTTAACAAATATCTTTCTGACATTTTAATTAAGTTAATATTTAAGTTGTCAAAAATAATATTTTACTTTAATGTTATGCGAAATCATCAGAAATTAACAAGGAATAGGGATTTCAGCCTTGGAACAATTTGAATTAACAAAACGCTTTCACTCGAATGGTTCAAACAACAAAAGAAGTAATTTTAAGTATTCATGAACATGCCGAACTTTCACTGTTATATTTAATTAAACAAAGAACACTCGTTTGCGAAGCTGTAACAACATTAACCAAGCATTGCGTAGTACTTCCAATGACAATAATATCTTGAGAAAGATCTCTGTAAGTAGATACTGTTTGGAGCTTTAACGGAACTTACGAATTAAAAGTTAATTTTCATTAATTTGTCACCGATCTCCTTTATATGATAGAATAATACCAGATGTTGTAAGCCCATAAGCATACATACATAAGCCGAAATAAGCCCTGAATCTAAGACAGGAGCTTTTATGTTCCCTTTTATCTCTAATATCTGTGTTTGTAATTTGAATGATAGTTCTTAAATTACTCATCATCATCATCTGTCTGCAAACTTCCACAGCTAGACATGACCGTCTATCCCCCAGTGTCAAACAGACGTTTGCAGGTTGATAATGAAGATATTGCCTACCCTACAAGTGATAAATAGTGAAACTGACACAACTGACATCCAAAAATCTTAAAGATCATTGTTTCATTGCAGGAAAGATGGAATTTATTACCTCAAGACCAACGCAGAGAAACCCTACGCCCTTGGGGACCCAGCATGAATTACAATAAAATATTAATTCCTGCTTTGCCAACTTCGCCTATAAATTAAAAATTACATAGAAATTATATTACGACGTACTTATTTTCCGTTACTTAAAGATTCAGAGTTATAAAACTTAACAGCTATATTTTTTGTTGTGGAAGTGTTAATATTTGACAAAGAGAAGTCCTAACTTTTTATTGTTGTGCGTTAGGAGGGGGAAAGAGTTTGGAAACAAAGTTATTATTTATTTGTAAACATTAAGCATAATAAATACTATTAAATATAAGCAAAAAAATGCTGTTTCATTTTATTTAGAGTTCAGGGCATATAAAGCTATACATAGATAATAGCTAAGTTTTATATTTTCCACCTTTTTAGTCGTTTTGTGAAAATCAAATGTGCAAGATAAAACTAACTACAATAGTTATTTCTGTAATTACATTATATTCTTTATAAAGTATAAAGATTGGCTGCTTAATATTACGACATCGCGTACTCGCTTTCCAGACACAATACAAAATCTTTTGATTCGCGACCACATTGGGCCAATTACGATTATGCGAGTAAATATGAAGAATGAAGATATTATTGAATCAAATGATTGAAAACGGAAAAGTTCATGTGACTGTTCTGTTCTGGTTTGCCGTTGCTTTTGGCAATAGAGACTGCTTTGATCTACGCAGAAAACTGGCTTTGCGTCCTTTGATGCGCTCGCATGGTTGACGTATGCAATATTAGAAGTTTACGTACGCTGGCGAATAGGATACACATAGGGGAAAATGATAACGACTGGTTTTTAATTGGTTTTGAAGTCATCAAACAAAGCATAAAGTTTAAATTTGATAATGTCGTTATCTTTTTTGTACAATATTATGTTGCAATTTTTAACCGACTTCGAAAAAAGGAGGAGGTTCTCAATTCGTCTGTATGTAAGTATAATATATTTTTTTTTTATGTATGTTCACCGATTATTCCGTCAAATATGGATGGATTTCAAAAATTTTTCAACCGGTCGACAGAGGACACTTCCGAGGTGGTCCCATTATCACCAAGTCAGGATCTGATGATGGGATCCTGGAGAAATTGAGGGCACCAACCGAAAATTGTATGCTCATATGGTGTTTTTGTTACGTAATCATATTTTACTCTGGTATATGCTTGCAGGCGTCAACATCTGGTGCTGATGATGAAGCCACAGAACTCCTTAACGGTTAGGAGTAAGGGGACAGTACTGACATTGGTCGATATTAAACTAGGTAGTAGTATGTACTTATGCAGGGCTAATAGGGCAGGTAATTTGGTAAGTGATATGCTTGATTCTAGATCGCAAAGTCTTCACTTGACTTAAAGCAAAATTTTCCATTCCTAAGCAAAACTCTTGAGGACATTAATTAGCCTTTATTCAAGGTCACAGCACATTAACGCAACTAAAAATAGAGAAATAAATTTATTTTTTAAAAAAAAATTAAACCGACTTCTAAAAAACTCAAACGACCAAAACTAAAAAGCGATAAATAACGTAAGTAATTCTATCCTTAATACATAATTATTTAAATATTACAATTATCACTTATTTTTGAAGTCGGTGCCAGCCAAACAAATAAATGTATCTATATTGTCGTGGGGATTTGCCGGCCGCGCGCGTCATTCAACAACAGTCTACGCCGGCACCGACTTCAAAAATAAGTGATAATCGTAATATTTAAATAATTATGTATTAAGGATAGAATTACTTACGTTATTTATCGCTTTTTAGTTTTGGTCGTTTGTGTTTTTTTGAAGTCGGTTTAATGTAAAAAAGTTATTTTCATTTGATTCTCTTGCACATTTACTTGTCACCGCTAGGTTTTCCTATCGAGATTGGCAAGGTAGAAGATACATACCCGTCGGTAAGTTCAATGAACATTTGAGTTCGTGTTGTGTCTTATGTAAAAGTTATTTAAAATTCATGTACACAATTGATATAAAAGTGAATTAACCTAATGCTAGAAATACATTGATGGTATTAAAAGCATAATTGTGGTAACTTGTCTGATCCTTATTTCCACAACTGCTGACGTATTTTACTTCGGGATAACTACTTGTTTTGGTATCGCGGGCAAAAGCTAATATAAATTTACATTCTTAACTCAAATGCTATTTTTCGCCACCACAAACGATAGCTAGTTAGTACATTTAAATAGAAACTTGTAGTATTGAATTCAGTGCACAAGTCACGCGCCGCTTCCTTCCGTGAAGTTTCCGTCGACGGCTTTTGACGCATAAAACTTAAGCTCTCGCAAAAGTTACTTGAATAACGAGTTAAAAATATACTATATTACGTGTTTTAAGTCGTTACTCAACCAACTTTACAACTTACGTGCAGCTCGACATTTGGAAGTTATCTTTGAGGATTTGGGATTCATTTATGTATCGGGTATGAGTTATAATACGACACTTAAATGTATGCCGAGTTGGTGTGTTTAAATGCATTCTGAGGTAAGTACGTGGGTATTTTGTAATTGTAAAGGTTTAAGGTGATGTGAGGCGTCAGTTGGGCCCGCGTAAGCGTGTAGCGCTGGTGGAGTCGCGGTAGTGCTGGATATTCCGGGTCCCGCGGCACCGCCCCCATAGGCGCATGACAAAAGGGCCGGGTTTTTTAATGGGTATTCCCTGCTTTCTTTCCATCCTGACTCCTGAGGTAGGGTGAGTCTCATATACCCCGTCACATCCCCTAGGTGACGGGAATGGCTAAATGCATTTTCCCCAAAAAATAAAACAAAGGGGAAGAGAGGCGTCGTCGCGTCGCGTCAGGTGTCTCATCCTTCATACTTCGCCCTATGTGGGTGGTCCTCCTCGGTCAACGGGGCGCGTGCAGACTGATTAAGACCAAAAATAAAGGGGTCACTTGAAGTACGATACCACTAGTCTATTCAGCCGCTATTTCATGGAGAAAAATAATTACGAAAAGCACCATGAAGACTAAAATTACGGGTGGTCGCGTAACTTCGCATCTCTTTTCTCCTGGATTATATAATCATTTACACTACCTAGTTATATAGTTTGCCTATAAAATAGTTACCGTCATATATCGGCAGCATATGTCATATACAGGCATCATACAGCTACTCATAGTACAAGACTTACTTAGTTTGGGAGTTTCCGTTGGCGCGAATTACTACGTGCATTTATTTATTTTGCTCAAGAGTTGGTCGCAAAATCCGGAAATAAAATTCTGGCTTCTGACTGCCATCCCGACGGAAACAGCAGCCAAGAGGTAGGTAGTTTAACATATTTCCCAAAAGTTAATTCAGTTTGCCATTAAACAGTTTGCGACAAGCCATGGGAACTGTTCCAGCACAGTAATATCTCGGAGACAAATCGCATTTCTCATATTAGGTAGGTATGTTGCAAAAGGGACGTTGAAATATTTATGTCGCCGAGTTTCTTAGCATATTTCTTTTAACCATTATTTATATTCCAATGTGCCTCATAAATATTTTGTCAGACACGGCTGAAATATTTTCGAAAATGTACATTGTCTTTTTCTTTTATTCTTTTTCATAAAGTTAAGTAATTCTGTTTGATATTATTTTATTCTGACCTACATGATTAGTTAAGTGTATTTTTTACTTAACTCCGAAAAGAGGGATTTAATGTGCCTTATGAGTACTTTTGAGTGTATCTGTTATCTGGCATTTAAAAGTTGACATATCCCAGATATAAATTTCAAAGTTGTTATCGACCAAAAATCTATGTGAAACGTTTTATAATTTTATTTCTACGAATTGAGAAACCTTTTAATTTTTTTGAAGTCGGTTAAAAAGTCAGATAAAAATATACCGTATTCTTTGTGGTAAAGAAAAGATAAATTCAATGCCTTTTACCGCTTAACTGAAACCTCGATTCTTTCTGGCTATTTAACTTTGCTCAATGAGACGTATGTACCTATTTCAGGTCAGATTATCTTTCTGTTCGTTTCTTCTTGTGTTCTTCAAAAGTAGATATAAGCAAAAACAAGACGCACACTCAGATACGTAAAGTACGTATGCGTTAATACATACGTAACTACACGGACCATCGTTCTAACCGGTTGTTGCAAATAGCTTATGCATTTCAGACGTTTGCCAAGCGCTACCAAACGGTAGTTAGTCTTGAAATGTGCAGAATTTGTATTCCCAGTGGAGATGCTCCCAACTCCAACGGAATATTAACGTGAAACAAGAGAAATAATGTGGAATAAACCGCCGAGGTAGGACATGCACTGAGGTGCGTCGTAGTGTGGTGCGCCGAACTAACTATGCAGTTTCGTAGTATTGCCACTTTCTGTAGTCTTCGAGTACCCCTTGTATTTTTTTAACCGTGGAAATGTATCTACGCATTCCTACTACCTATTTCGGGGACATGCCGGGATATGTGGGACATACGCAGCTCTCAGAATACCTGAGAAGGGGACCCTGCCTCGAGACGGTAGGGATGCAGGGAATACCCGAAAGCCCCAGCGCCTCCATCGAACACCATTAAGGTAATATCACTGGGCCTGGAATGGTCTAGAACTGCCGCTAGAATACTTAGTAGAGCTGCCCTCCTAATCACTGAGCACCCTTACCTACCCCATATGATTCCGTGGGTGTCGTAAAATACGACTAAGGAAATATCAGGAAACGGGCAGAAGCTTTTAGCAGCGTAAAGAAGCTTTTACAAACCTACTGCGGGTAACAACCCCTGCGGTGACTAAGGCCAACCCACCCAAATGACAAATAGTCATTAGAGGAGGTCCATGCCCAGCAGTGGACGTGTCAAGGTTCATGAAGATGATGATGAACCCGAGTTGGGCTTTAGTCTACCCAGTGATGTAATGAAAGTTTCCCAGTGAGGTAAAATAATATGTAAACGTTTTTCGATAAATGTAACAATCAACCACCAACGATCAGCCGAGCTGTTCAGAGAGACGTTATTAAAATTTGACATTAGATGTAGGTACTAAACTAATTCTAATAAATCCGAGAATGTTTCCAATTTCGACCAAAAATAAGCACTGTGAATAGCTCCGTTGATTCCTACAATCTGGTGGCTCTTTGTCCGTATTTTTTTATTGCCTAGTCGTAAATGACGCAAACTGCTTTTTTCTAAATAGAGAGTTGAGTAAATCCTGACCTCAACCAACTCTCCCTCATTAAAAGATATTTATTACATCATATTTTTATTAATTGCTGTTGGGGTTATTAATGTAAACAAATCCCAAAACATGCCACATTGGGCCTCACAGCGCCATCTAGTCCCAAACTAAGCCGAAACTTGTACTATGGGTACTGGACAACTGATAAACTTACTTATGTACTTTTTAGAAACAAACAGATTATGTAGATTTTGACTTCTTTTTGTTTTCTAAGTGACAATCGATGGTTTTATAAAAGTCTAGTACATTTGCAATCGTCGAATTACTAAGACCTAGTAGCATTTTTATATCATTGTTTCTGATTGTGTACTCTTGGAAGCACAATTTAACGTTACATTGGAGCGCTGAGCTTGCGACAAATAGTACCGGGATAAATTCCCGTTCCAAGTACGTTTGTGTAAGTACATGCATTTGTCTGAAGTGCTCCACTGGCAAACGCCCGATGTTATAAGTATGATATTTGTAAGACTAATGTGAGAATAAGTAGATATGAGAAATACGAGTATAATAAAGCTTTATTTTCGGTGGTTACTACTTGTCTTGTTACTTATTGTATAATATTTCTTTAAATTAGATATTTTTTTTAAGTAAATCGCATGGCATGGATGCTTTTTATTCAGATATGGCCACACTACAAGTTATCCAAATCCAGATGTAGGTATAATTCGACTCCAAATGGCATTGGCCATTTCGAGCTAATTTTCAATCGCCGGATACGTTTTACCAGACTGAAAAAAGGAAATGGATATAACTGATTACAGAAGTCATTATTTATTCAGTAAGAATAAATGAGGTCATATTACAGTTGACTATATTGGTAAAGCTTATATACGGCTATTAAAAAAGGTTTTGAAAAATACGACAGATTTTTCAAATAGGTAGTGTAGTCGTGTGTACAAACAGCTCTCTATGCCGATAATCATTTTGGTACAGTTCTGGGCCTTTATCTTGGCGATAGTGCATAATTAGTTTAAAAATAATAACTGTAAGCCATCAATTAGTCGCACATATCACGCGCCGAGCCCCAAAAGGTCGAATACAAAATGAGCAAAGTTCGCCGGAGACTTAACAGCGCGGGATTATCAGCGGGGCGGGCGGGATCGCGGAGGCCCGCACTAGTCCCCATTAGATGGGCAATTTGTTTGGCTGTTGCCGGGTAAGCCTTTAATCTCGCGGCACTCGGTTCAAGTGACGTGGTCACCCGTCCAAAGTGTTTTGCATTTGCGCTTAAAAACTATTATCAGTTCTCCGCAGCTGGTAGAAATGCCAATGGTTGTATTCTTTCTATATCATTCTTTGTATTAGGAATATAAGACATTTGGCAATATGGTATATTTACAAGAATTTGGAAAATGGAATATTGTCAGTTTAACAATTTCCCTAAAGCTAATTACTTAGAAATCGGGGCAATGTCATTCAATATTTATCTGTAAGGTAATCTTGTCATCATCAGCGCCTGTAAACGTCCACTGCTGGACATAGGGAATTTGCCTTAGTCGCCAGTCGGTTGGCAGGCGGGTCGGTGCCGTAGTAGCTTTTATATGACATGGGATCATAATCGACCATTCAATTAATGTTATTAATTTGTATCACTTGAAGACTACCAATATCAATAAATGTAGACAACTATTAAACGTAGTAGCAGTACGAATAGAAAGCCAATACAGCTCTCGAATATGGCTTCAGCTACGTTTCTCATTGTTGCAGCCGGCGTAGGTTTTCTTTGAATGGAAAATGAGAAATACATTTTTAGGAAAATATTTACAAGAGATATTGTGAAGGAATCCAAAGCTTCATAATTCTAGATTAGTGATTGCTAGTCTAATATACACAAATACTCTGTCAGTTTAAGAATATTAAAATAAGTAGCTAGTGTAAGATTTTGAGCTATATTTTATCGGTGCGATGACGCAAAAAGAATACAAATCACGGCCCCATCACTTATGGAAGTGTCGTAAGAGTCGACTAATGATTTCTTAAGATTTCAGCTTTTCGGCGAAACATCAGGGAATGACTCCGGTCGTGTTTTAGGATCGTTCGGTGTAAAGTCAGTGGCCCAGTGCCATCTTAAGCTTTCCATAAGGGGTTATAAAAATAAGAAGGAAATAGATAGGTAGGTACGTATATAGAATTATAGGCATTCCCTGTCGCCCTACTAAGTATTATACTAAAGCAGGGTACCGCTCTTCTGGTTCTTGAAAGCGGCGTGAGTTCCCCCGAACGGCGGGAAAGTGTAGATGTTTTTCCCCGGTTAAAAAAAGGACACATCGTATAGGTAAGCCCGGAACCAAGCGGACACCTAAGGAGCCCCCCTGACAAATGAAGTTGAGATTGATTGATTTGATTTACCCGTGGATTTACCTATGAATGGTCATCATGAATAATCCATACGCACAAGTGTTCGAATTCGATTCAAAAGCAGGGGAAACCAATTTCTACAACAGTTAGCATGTAACGGCGATATTATACACATTCAATGTTTGTTTGAATTTTTATTATTCCAAATTGGGACAGATTGTTTGTAGGCACCTATTCAAATTCACGGAGGCGCGGATTGTATCGAGGTAAATAAAATCACGCCATCCCACACCTAAGCACGTCTGCTGAATACGATATCATCGTCGTAACGTCGCGAGTGTTTTGTTCAAGAATATCACACGTCACGTAACGGTAGCTGTTTGTATAATAACTTTGTTCAGTAATTTATTGGCCGCCAATATTGCGGGGGTGACCAGACGACCTCGACATGACATTCGATCACGAAAAACAAGGAGAGCCATGAACTCTACGCAAGTTGTTGTTTAGAGGTCAATCACCCTAATATCGTTTATTAAACTAATGTAGGTACATTCACGTATGCTAGCCACATAACAAACATTCGTTTACAGAGCAGAAGTTAAACTAACGTACCTACCTTGCGTAAGTTCTACTTTTTATAAGAAAACGGGTAGTGCTAGTCCCCAAAACGTTAAAGCCTACAATGGAGAGCGCTCATCTAGGTATGACATGTGCAGTTGTGCACGTAATTGAAAAGGATTTTTTTTTAGTTTGATATATCAATGCGCCAGATTCCTCAGAACAACTACCTGGTCTCAACTAAGGACATCTAAAATAAGGACATCTCTTGTATTATTAAGTACTACTAGAAAATGACCAATGACCATGCATGTTGACATCTGCCAAAACACCCATAACATAATTATAATTTATAGTAAGTATGTATGATAATATGATTACAATGACCATAAATCATTAAATAACGAAGAGCGGTAAACCTTTTTTTTTTTTTTTTTTTTTTGTTTCACCGGGTAAAAATGCAAATTTACGCATACCTGCTGCTCGGGGAAGCAGCAGGTTATGTGGGACTCACTCCGCCTCTAGATGGAAGCGAGACGGAGAATACCCACTAAAAAATCCCCGGTCGTCACCGCCAATGCGCCTTGGGTGATGATGACGTGGGACAGGCAGAGCCACAACCACCACGCCACCATCAGCGTCGTCTGCTAGGCAGATCCGGCCGGCTCCCCCACTTGGGGCAGCCTAGGGATTCGGCCTGAAAAGGCCGTCTCCCTCCTCCAAGGACGGGATCCGTGCACGGCAAGGGAGATGTCCCCACACCAACCCTCGCTGGACCCCGTCGGGCGTGCAGTCGCCACCGCACGGTGGATTTTTATTGTGGTTTTCTCCACTTGGGCCAACCAGTAAAGGCAAGCCCCCTGGCCCCCGCCGAAACAGAGGTAACAGGTGGTTTGGTCTGTGGTTTGCTCCACTCGGGCCAACTGGTTAAGGTAGACCCCCTGGCCCCCGCCGAGAACGGCAGGGGTAACAGGTTGCGCGGTCGGTTGGTCAACGACCCGTCCGACGGTCACGAGAACCGTGCTGCCGAACCCGCCGCGCCGCGGCTGAAATGCGCCGCCCACCAGGTCGCGTCCGGGAAGAAACGGCCAATGGCCAACACCCACTGTCGCGTCCGAGTACTCCACGGCCACAAGGGCCCCCCAGAGCGCACAAGTGCGCAGCCAGGACAGCGTCCGCAGCCCGACAGACGCCGTCAACCGGCTCCTCCAAATGGGTCCGGCGGCAATGGTCGCAGAAGATAGGGAGGACAGCAACGATACACTGCGAGGACCCCCGAAGGGCACTCCTCTTCCTCTGCGACCATCGCCGACAAACCACGCTGCCAAGCAGCTCGACAGGTGCCAAGCACCAACATGCATCCCTTTATTATGCAAACACCAACTCCGCCGCCGAAGCGGCCCAACCAGGCTGCGCGCCCACGTCGCGCAGCTGCAGACTTTGTCTGCCCCGAGGCGGGACGAGCAAGCACGTCCCCCTCGTTGAGAATTAGCCGTCGGGTGGCAATCTCCTAAGAGATTACCACCCACCGTTGCCCAGGGTGCGCCAGGACCCACTACTACCAATCCCCTGAAGGAGATTAGTAGCAGTTTGCCACTCGAGGAGGCTTCTCTTTGTTGCAGCGGTAAACCTAAGCCAAGTAGTTTAAAGTGTGGACACAAAGAATTTTACGTTATGAATTATCAAGAGAGTAAATATATGATACATACCTTTATATATACCCCCACCTACAGATCCTCTATGCTAAAAGGTTCAAAATCAAAAAACACGCCTTGGTTGAAACGAGGAACACATAACAAACAATGATAAATGTAGACAGTTTCTGCTAGCTGCAGTTTGCAGTTAAACAAAAAATGTTTTCGAAATACAAAACTACTAGCTACTTTAGGTAAAGTACTGCAGCCCAGCAAAACCAGCTGTATAACTACGTACTAATTTATAAGTTTGAGCAAATGGTCGTTCACCGGTACCGCTGTATAGTCAACCGCGTAATTTAGTAACGGCGTAACCTAATATTGATGTTTACCTATTGTTTTGGGTTTATCCTCCAGATGTTTGCCCTAAGTGACGAACAACTGGAGAGGCCTATGTCCAGCAGTGGACTGCAATAGGCTGATGATGACCTATTGTTTATTTGTGTACAATTTCACAATGGATTTGTGTTTTAGTAAGGAATTTAATTATGCTTCTCTACATTTTGTTTTCTAATCCCGCCACGTACCCATGTGCTTTCAAATTAAAAACTCATATCTATTATTGCGTGTATTGTATTGTGCTTTTATACCACAAGCCGTTGACGGACAGCAGCGTCATTGGAGCGAGGAGCTACGCCTTCTCTACGCCTGTTATGGGTAAAGCCTCTAGGTGTTTGCCCAAAGGAGCGAACAACTGGAGAGGTCTAAGTGCAGCAGTGGACTGTGATAGGCTGATGATGATGATGATGTATTGTGTATTCTTTTTTTTTTTTCCTTGGCCTGTATTTGGTTAATTCAAGATTCTGCTATTTGATACAGAATCGTGAAATAATTAGTAAGATTTTAGATATATAGAAAGGGATGAATTAGATATTATAGGAGCTTATGAAATGTACACAAAATGTTTAGTTTTAGATATGAATTTGATGTGGTTAAATTATTGGCGTAATGAATTATTATTTGCATATCCGTGCGTGTTGACCAACGGTAGGTGGGCACCAAATTAGTGCCAGCCGCTAATATAATTAACAATTTCGTTTGAAAACACAATTCGTGGTATAATTTATATCCATAACTAATGGCTAAAATAATCATTTGGATTTATTAATGAACAGCAAAATTTACCTTCAATTGTGAGTACTGATAAGAAGCATGCCTACAATATGATGTCATACTAAATTGGCTTAAGATATTCATAAGAGAGGTAGGGCATAGCGAATCTTCGCTCGAATTGAGCCGCCCGTCCGGGGAAGGACCTCCACCCTATAGAATACCGCAGTCAAATGACCTCTGGATCGTGTTTCTGCCGGTGAGTAGGGTTTCCGGAGCTCGTGGGGGGTTAGGGTTGGGCCGGCATGGCGGTGGCAACTGACAGGTAACTGACCAGTTACTTGCCCGTTGTCACAGCGACTTGGGCTTCTCTTTCGCTTTCCATCAGGTGTAGGGAAGCCATTATGTCGAGCCAATATAAAAAAAAAAAAAATAATGATAAGACTAACTATGCTACAAACCATAATTATGTAATGAAAACATAGGTAATTTCCTAATTTCGTTTTGATTCATGATTTTGAAAACGTTTTCATTGCTACAGTTTAATTAATGTAGTGAGTAGTAGATTCATGATAATGAAACCAGTATTACTATTATAGGTGTACTACCTAGAAGGTTGTATTAGGAATCCCGGGTAATATTGCAGATAACTTAAATTTATAGTTACTTAATCGTTAAGTTGGAGATGTATATTGATATAGTATCGTGTTGCGCGTTTGTTGGCTCTGCTATATCGTGAAACACTAATAATAATATTTCATGGCTCACTTGGCTAGTCATCTTGGTTGGACATTTACCGTTATACCCAAAATTCAGTAAGGAGAGTACTATATTACTTAACATAATCTTCTCTAACTTTCCACACGTAAAGTTGCAATGTACTGCTTCTCGGACTGTACCTCCTGCAGTGTCTTTTGAAGCACGTTTTCATCCCGCCCTCGCTCCTTTGTAAGTACTCGACTTTGTGTTGGCAACTCGAGAGTCGCGGGACTACCTCAACGACATACGCGTGTGACTTATCAATGACAACCAGCCACGGATTGTTGTTTTTTTAAACATAATATCAGCGAAACTAAAATCGCCAATAAAACAGCCAAACTAAAATGGGATTGGGCAGGTCATGTGTGCAGGATGAAGGAGGGGAGATGGGCCAGGATTGTCACACAATGGATGCCGGAGGATGGCTACCGCCGATAGGCTTCCCCTGCCCAGGAAAAGATGATGTGACGATCTGGAGCAACCAAAGTATTGACAGGCTTGTGCTTTGACAGAGATCTGTGGAAATGTTTGGGGGAGAACTTTGCCCAGCAGTGGCACAGTATAGGTTAACATAACAACGTAATCAGTCACGTGCAAGTATGAACAAAATCATCATCATCACATAGGGCTCTTCAGTTTTTCGCCACTGTGTAAACACCAGGAGGCTTTACCCATAAACGACACGCTGGGCAGGCGGGTTGGAGATCGCAGGGCGTAGCTGCTCGCTCCAGTGAAGCTCGCTCCGTCATCGGCCTTTACTATTTAACTACGCTTTCAATCGTGATAGTTATACCGCCACCAGTCTGTTGCTTCTGTTGAGCATCGTTTGTTATTCAGCAGGATGCACCACGGGCAGCTTGAAGCAAAAAGATGATGGGTCGCTTCCTTACATCCCATATATACCTACCTAATATGTACAAAAACAAGTTCCTAAATCCGCAGCAGAAGTTGCCAAGCCCGTAATCCAGTGCGATGCCAGGACAAATTGGCCGGCTAATTAGATAGTTAGGACGGGCGGGACGGGTTAATTCTAAATGAATCAAAGAGGCCCTCATTTGGGTGATCGACTGTCTTTGCTTTACGTTCACTGTACACGATACGATTTCGTATGGTTTTTAGGGTTCCGTACTCAAAGTGTAAAAACAGCCCCATTTTTTTTTGGGTACGGAAACCTTGTGTCTTGGGGGCCTATATCTATACTTATAATAAATCTGTATAGAAGTCAATTCTGTACATTAAATATATTTTCAAAATAACTATCAGGGGGTGATTAGTGATCGATACTGATGCCGAAAATGCAGTCAGTAAAATTTTTGTCTGTCTGTCTGTATGTTCGTTATAGAAAAAAAACTACTGGACGGATTTTAACGAAACTTAGTTCCATTATTCTTCATACTTCTGGGCAGGTTATAGTATACTTTTCATCACGCTGCAATCATTGGAGCAGAGCAGTAACGGTAAGTATTGGGAAAACGGGTGAAATTTTTATCTGTATGTTTGATCGCGCATCACGCGAAACCTTCTGCATGAAATTAAACGCGGTTTTCACCAATGTATTGCTAGACATCTAACTTAAAAATAAGGTACCATTTTATGGAAGTCCGCTATTTTTTAAACCAGATATCCAAGCGTGCGACACCGCCGGAACAGCTAGTTCAAAAATAAAAGACACGTATTTCCTTTTTCCATTCAAATAAACAATAGCAAAGATACAAGGCATCAAAAGTTAGGAGTGGGAGTCTTTGACGTCACTCGTTCCCGTAAAAATGCCTCACCGAGTGACGTCACGCGTAATTTCAACGGGCTATAACTTTTTAGTCTAATTTACGAATAAAAAAATACGGGTCTCTTGTTTTTTTAAAAGTTAAAAGACGGACTAATTTATTGTCATTTGGGGATTTGCCATAGACACCACTCTTGGCGAGCGGGTTGGTAGTAGGTTATATTTGTACTCAGGTAAACGCTGCTGCCCGTTTCGTGATATTGTCTTAGTCGTCTTCTACAACACCCTTGGGATAAGATGGGGTGGTCCTATTTAAAATCCGTAAACCATACGGACACAGCACCCTATGTTATCACCATTTTAACCAGGCCAGTAGGCAAGGCAGGTCATCAACATAAATACAAATTTAAAAATCAGTTACGTGAACCATACAGGAAAACTCCGGGAGGGTCGTCTCAGATGGTATGGACATGTAATGCGTCGCCCACCAGCACATATGACGCGACAAGTACTAGAAATGTTTCCAGCCTCTAAAAAGAAACGCGGCAGACCCCGAATCACATGGATGGCTGCTATTAGTAAGGGCATGGAAGGTGCCAGTATCACATCTGCGACAACCCAGGACAGAACGACCTGGCCAAATATGACTAGGAGAGCCGACCCCAAATGATGGGACTAAGGCTAGGTAGAGAGAGAGAGAGAGAGCCTACCTACTACTCTAACTTTTACGTGAACTAAAAAGTTAGAGTAGTAGGTACTCAAACAAATCAAAGTTTTACAGTCAACGCGATCGATGACCTTTGCAGTATTTTCTGTAATTAAATTCTTACCCCCTTAATACGTAGGCTTAAAGGTGTTTAATTAAAACCTTAACTCGCGCTGCTGTGTATTTGTGTACTCGCTTAATTAATTCGATACGAAATTGTGCGATGCTGCTAATTAAATATAAATCTCTTATATTTTTACCTTTTAATGGTATAAATTCAATGATACCTACGAGTATGTTAAGAATAGAAGGAAAATTATAATCAGTTTTAGGGACACCTACATCTAACTTAAGTGATTTTAGAAAACTTGTAACTTATTAAAAATTACAATTTTACTTCAGGTTAAGCTCATTTTAAATATATATAAGCATAATATGAAATGTATTTAAATTTGGATAACATCGTATTTATAATGAAAGATTCACCTTGTGTTTGATGTTGCTCAAAAGCTTGAGAATTAGATAAAAGGATATTTCAACAAACTCATGTCGCTTGAGAAAATGCTTATGGTTTCATTCCAAAGGTATGAATTCTCTCTTTAGCCCGGGATCTGATTATTTGAGCAAACAAGCGTAGTGTAATTTAGAAAATGTGGTTTCTGCAATAGACATGGTTGCCGCTCAGTTTTTATTTTTGGACTCTCGTCTCGGAATCAAATGTCGATAAAAGATATTAATATTTTTTACAATTCTTTATTCTTGTCATCATTTATTGTGTTATTTTACATTCCTTTCCGTCAGAAATTCTTGTGGGGCTATCTCGGTAGAAACCACCTTCCGAAGTTGGGTGTCAGTAAAGTAATTTTAATTTGGGCTTGCCCATACAATATGACAGACAGACGCGGTGGAGGAACTCAATTTATAATATGGGTTGATATTAGTGATGCCATTTGAAATTAAATCGAAATCCGTGCTTATTATGAATATATGAGATTAATTGAATTTTTAAAGAAATGTAAGTTAACCCTAATGCGCTAACACCATTTGTTTAATACTAGTTAATATAACATAGTACTGTAAGTCGTATACCTACATAATATGTTTAGAGTATTTTAAAATATAGGTACGAGATAGAAATCATGGTACCAATTAGTGATAAATTGGTTTGAGAGTAAAGTTTTTAAAGCTGGGGATAGTTTTTGGGAACGGTACTATTAAATCAAATAAGTTACATAACAAGACAGTTTATATTATTATGTAGGTACTGTATTACTCAACTCTTATCTTTCTTTTTTTTTTAATGACCATAGTTGCTTAGCTAACTGCTCGTTGAATATTTCATTGTTTTCTTTCATTTGGCCATTCAAGTACTTTGTTTATTGCGTTTTTGAAAATAAACAATGTATTATTCTTGTTTACAAAGGCGAGCGGCGTTGGAGAACTTTTATTATGCATGATTAAAAAGTGAGAATTCAGAGAAATGGGCGGTAAACCAACGGGGAGGTTAGAGCCTGCGAAAATCCCTAACGCGCTAAATTCACAATGAGAAGCGGTTTTTACCTTTTCCGACTCACAGTGTATCGGCCAGTGAGGCACTTTATGATGTCGAGCTTCGGACTAACGCTTAACTACTCCTTTCCTATCGTCACCGGAGCGAGATAACGCCCTGCGATTGCCAATCCACCTGTCCAGGGTGGAGCCAAATCTACAGATGTTTGATCAAAGTGGCGTACAATTATTGCATAAGCCTATGTCCAACAGTAGACTGCAATAGGCTGATGATGATTCCTTCTCTTAAGGCTACATGGCGATGAATTCGTTAATTCAACAGTTAAAATATAATATTTTATTTAGATATATGTATGTATGTATTTTATACTTTATTTTATTGTATTAAATTTATGAAGATAGCATGAAACAATTATCAGAAAATATCTTTAGATCGCTATATATGCCGCTGCATCGGAGAATGTGGAAGAGTGAAGTCCAACCCAGTAACCGGACGCCTAAAATTAAAAAATATATCCAACCTTCGAAACTCACACGGTGACTAGACTAATAGAAATTCTTAACATTTCTATACTGTGTTTGTTTAGAGTGCGTGACCGCCGCTTTTCAGGTAACGTATACACCTGGTGAAACTTTAAAATTCGATAATGATGTGTACCCTATTATAGCGGAAGGATGATCTATCATATCTAAGTACTTAAATTCATACTCAAATAATATTAAATAATAATAAGTATCTATGTATATTAATAATAAAGTATCTTATTAAACTATGTACCTATGTATGTAATATGTTATTATTATGTATATTTTATTTAAGTGTATTTAAATATATTTATATGTATATGTGTATGTCTATGGAATATATACTTCTTACCAAGAATATTTATGTAATAATTTTACGTATTTAATATAAAATAGTTAGATAGTTTTGCACTGGGTTACCCATTTCCTTAGTCAATCTGGTTTCCTCTACCTGAAGGTTGTCTGGAAGAGATCGCTATAAGCGATAAGACCGCCTAGATTGTACTTTGTGTTGTTTGTAATATGTTTCCTGTAATGTCTGTGTTTTTGTGCAATAAAGAGTATCTATCTATCTATCTATCTATCTATCTATGATTCTCGTTAAAATATGCAAATTGTGGGACCTACTCGCTTTCATAGATAACAGTAATTCTTAGGGAAAATTCAATATTTTGCGAGAGTTTATTTTGCATATTAGAGTAAGTAGTGTACAAGGTTCAAGAGTCCCCTAGAAATTTTCAAATTGCCCCGATATATTAGGGTAGGTCTAATCCTCTAATGTAGATAAGGCAGATGAGTCTCACACATCATTAAAATAATAAAAAAACAACTGTCGAGCTATCCCTGAAAAGCGGGACACCTCAATTGACAGGCTGACAGGCTCGGTGGCTCATTTGGTAGTGCCCTCTGCTTTCTGAGCCAAGGGTTGTGGGTTCGATCCCCGCACAGTACAAACATTTGTGTGCATGAACATGTCTGTTTGTATTGGTCTGGGTGTTTTCTATGTATAATACGTATTTATTTACAAAAAAAATGTATGTAAGTAAGTTTATCAGTTGTTGTTTAGTACCCATAGTACAAGCTTCGGCTTAGTTTGGGGCTAGGTGGCGCTATGTGGCCCAGGGTGGCATGTCATGGGTTATTAAAAAAAAAATTGACTTAAAAATCGGGACATCCCGCTCAAATCGCGAGGTCTGGCAACACTGGTTCTGTGTGAGAGGTCGAGCCGGGTCACACCCAATTGCGCCATAGTGCAGCACAGATCCATAAACATTAGCAGCCACCACACTAAAATAAAACAATAAGAGTCACTAACGTTTTTATTAGCTCGTAACGAAAAAAACCTCCAACCGAAATACATAAATGCTTTCTCGGCAGCTTTACTCTTTGAACGTAATATTTTTATAATGTCCACGTGTTTCTACGAGCTTTTTACGAGCGAACGCTCTCACCTACCCAATATTACTTTTTTACAGCCGAGCCATCATCGCGCCGGAGATGTTTCACGAGATATTAGATAGCATTTTATATTAGGTCAAGAATAGTATTGGGTTAACAGCGAAATATATCAGTAATGTTAGATTATAAACAAGAAAGTGTGGTGTTAGTAGCGGAAAGGCAATGTGTTTGAGGTAATTTGATGCTCACAATATGACAGGCGTTACTGGTGACGAACCTTATTTAGCTATTAATAAAGTAAGACGTGGTCGAGATTCCGGATTCGATCAGTTTTTCGAGAAAAATCATGTCAGAAATTTCTAGGTCTTCTGACACGAAATTTGACGAATCAAGACGCTAGTGGTAGTACAAGTATACCCTCCATGGACGTCCTGATGGTGAAAATAATCCTATCTAAATTGTATCGAGTCTGGGTGTTCTGGGAGACACACCCAGTTATCATCGCTCTCTTATACAAAATAGTACAAGGAAAAATCTAAGTTTAAGTTAATTGTTTATTTTATTTGATAGTAGTAAGCGTTAGTTGGCGCCTAATGCCTTGGTCATTGTGGCCGAAATTCGGTCATTGCACTAATTACAGGCTTTTTAATAGAATACCGCAGCCAAATGACCTCCGGGTCGTGTTTCTGCTGGTGAGTAGGGTCTCCGGAGCTCGTGGGGGGTTAGGGTTGGGCCGGCATGGCAGTGGCAACTGACAGGTAACTAACCAGCTTCTTGCCAGTTGTCACAGCGACTTGGGCTTCTCTTTGGCTTTTTATCAGGCGTAGGGAAGCCATTATGTCGAGCTAATATTAAAAAAAAAAAAAGTTACACTAAAGTTATGCTAAGATGACGTGTTCACATCTGCACCGCCTGCATTTTACACACTTGCATACTTACTGAAAGTCAATTCGGATTTATCATTCGCTACATTATTGCAACACTTTTACACCATACTTGAAAAGTGTAACTTAACTGGTTATATTGGTCGGGTACTTAATAGAGTTTACGATATCGTTGTGTTTGGAATAACAAAGTGCATATGGTATGTTGTTATTTTTAAAAACGCTTAACACCTTTCATGCTTTTTTCTGCTTAGACAGAGTCAAACTCAAAATTGTGTTAAGCTCATACTTAAGTATACATTTACACCATCATTTGGGACCACATTCACCTCTTCTTCAACCATTACTTTAAACGATTTCTCGGCAAACATCGTTCAACGTTTTCCTACCACCGACGCTAACCGACCATCGCGATTGGGTAGTCACCTGATGGTCAGTTGATTACCCGATGTCTTACAACAATAAATATACTACTTACATAGATATATAAATTATTATTTGCAAATAAAGTCAATACCTGATCCTAAAATAAATACGAATAAGGACGATGGGTTAGGCCCGCGAGGAATAAATTCCAAGCCCGAGTAAACTCTTCCTTCCGTCTCAAACAATACCAATTAACGCAGAGCAGCTGCTTTAGAAAATTGTGCTCATATCGAATAATAATAAAGTTTCAATTTAAATAATAAAACAAAGTATCTCAGAGCAAAACCACATGTAATTATCCGAAGAGAAAGGGTAATATAAAGTTAGTGGCTTTTAACATGTTCAAGCGTTCAGCAAACTGCGGTTGTTTCTCGCTTGGAACTTTGATGTAAACTCACTCCTTCGCATTACACTTATCGCATGCAAAATGGGGATGATTTGAATAATTTTGTTGAAGGATTTAATAAAACTTCCTTTTATACTTCGTCATACTAGAAGAAGAGCATTCCTAAATGTATTCTTGTCCAAGAAATTCCATTAACTTTGTAACTCTATGTTGCATACATTATTAACATGTATTTGAATTGAAACGTATTGAATTCAAATATATGCTAATAATGTATGGAGCATGTACAAGTATGTTTGCGTATTAAAATACAACACATGCGAACTAAATTTCGACATCAAACGCGCTATAAATTCTTTTTGTAAAGACCTTTAATCTTCAAATGACGGGATATTATGAAAATTTAAACGCCAAGTTTAGTTTGCAAATATTAGAGCCTAAAAGTTATACAATCTTTCTTGGAAATTTGATTCACGATGCCAATATATAGATTTTTAAGGGTCATTAAAAATATAAACGACGGGCCTACCGTGACTCGGCAAGAAACTCGTGTATTATGAAAGTCCGTTGACGCGGCATTTTTCGGCGAGTCGTTCATGTCCGAAAATACTCATATATCACTTTGGAGCCGCAGCTGACATTTATTAAAGTCCATACTCTGTTTGATTGTCATGTCGAATATTCAATATCTTTCTTGACATAAAAAACTCCTCTACATTTCCGTCTTTTTTAGATAAGGAAAACGAGCATGGGTCAGCAGGAATGCGAACGGCAGCATTTTGTTACATCAGGAGATCCATTAGTCAAGTCTCTACCTATTTTACGTTAAGCTTTCTGATCTATTATCCTAAAATAACAATTCAATTATTTCATGAAATATTCAGGTCTTATGACAATTTTATATCGTTTTTAGAGTTCTATGACATGTGGCTTTTTAAATTAAGACCATGTTCATTTTTTATGTATACCTGCATACTGTATGTTAGACCTATCCCCTACCCCTATTCAGGACATTTCGGAAACTTATTCAATCACGATATTAAACTGTTTAGGTTAGAAAAAGACAAAGTTAGCATAAATATGGAATTAGATTATGTTTCCGTAGGCTTCTGAATAAGAGAGTTGTTATTTTAGATGGTTGTAAACTCTAAGCGAACTTTGGCCTTCAATCTGATTTTCCGACTCGTAACACCGATTGGATTAATCCTTATAAGTAACCACTTTTATGTTTAATTAGCTTGCTTGTAGTCCATCTGTCTAATACATCAACGGCAACATAAGTTAATTCCTTTAAATTAATTTGGCATTTGATGAGAAAGCAAATATTTAATAAAGGGCCGAAGGAAATGTCTTGGGATTTAATCAACGGGAGTCGGCTTGTATAAATATAATTTCTTATCTGAAAAACATTCATTGTTAAAGGATCCAATATTCTTTGGGAGTCAGTTTAATAAAATACCAATTACTTATGAATTCGTAATATTTCGCGATCCTAATAGTAGATACGTACCAACTCACACAAACTAAATAAAGTCTTTAGTTTTTCCTAAAATATGTCGCATTCATATTGTTAAGGAAAATTGTAGATTGAAATAAATTGCTTTAAAGTCTAACGTTTTGGCACACGCCATTTGATACACATTTAATGGGATCGTACACCGCTGTTAAAGTGTTATAAATTTCACGAGGAGCCTATAAAACGAGTACCAAGAAATTATCTGTTCAAAAGACAATTTATGCTGCAGCAATTAAACGGTACTAGATCTTCTTAAATTGCTGGAACTGCGTAATTGTATTCTCCTTAATAAGGAGTAGCGTCTTACCTCGTAAATATAAAGCGCTTAATCTCGTTTAATTTTCTTGTTTACAAAGACTACGGGAGACGTAGGCAATCTTAACGATTGTTTTGGTAGCAATACTTCAATTATTATCGATGACTCTCCTTTAATAAAATGATGGGATATTGGAAAATGAGAATATCGGAGCCGGAATGCGTCACTTATGATACCATATTCACTTATATATTGTGTGGATATAGCAAAAGCTGTTATTGCCGAGATTTATCAAGTTTATTTTGTTGACATAATATTGAAATATTATCAAGATGTCTTTTATAGATTTTCACAAAATAATTTGAAGACTTAGCAATTAGAAACTTTTTCTAATTGATGGATGTAGTTTGGATTACGGGTAGGGCCAAGACTTTTTATTGAGTTTCTGTAATGAAATTATTCAGTAGGTAGGTAGGTAGGTAGTATTTTCTTCTTACTTGCGTGTACATATTTAGAGTTCTATTCTATCCCTTATATTTTCATTCTTTGTAATTTCAGTCCATATATTTGTATTCTTTGATCAGTATCATTGTCATCTACCATACTTTCACGTCATTCAATAGTATTCTTTCAAAAGTCTCGAAACTTCCACAATCAAATTGTCAGTCAAATCTCACAAACTAATTTGTTAGTAAAGGTTTTGCGTAACTCGGTTGTGGCGGAGTGCTATAGCAGTCGCTAACTTGTTGCCCAAGGGCCCCGCACATTGTTGCAATGCGTCCCCCCATACGTCGCAAGTTTCGGGTTGCATGGCTTTGACATTTAACATGGACAGCACACAACTGTAACTTCGGCGTACGTTTGACTATTACACGCGAATGTTCTGCTCTACGTTCGTTTACACGTATATGGGCATAACAATTAATTTAACTATTTTGGTAAGCACGACTATCCGTTTCCTGCAACTTCGGTGCTGCGGTCAAAACTTTTCCAACTTCGGTTGCATTTATAGTAAATGTAGCTGAGTGCGCGGTTTATTGTTTACCTACGCTCAAATAAGCTGGGGCCCTACTACAAAAAACGAAAACGATCGTTCGTTGAACGGATCGCGTATTTTTGCCCCATAAATCCCTTTCATTTGACCCTCCCGTGTTCTAATATATCAATTAAATTGTTGAAAATCGACGTTGACGAATTTTAGTTCGTATATTCGAACACGGGAGGGACAAATGAGAGAGATTTATGGGGCACGAATACGCGATCCGTTCAACGAACAATCGTTTTCGTTTTCTGTAGTAGGGCCCCTGGAGCGGACTGAAAGCTAAGCTTTATTAACTTAAAATCAAGTTTTCATATTAAGGCTTATATCGCTTATCTACAAAACTTAGCATTATTTACTAATGTAATAATCAAGAAAAATATGTAATGCTTTGATAATTTGTTAAATTCTGTCTTCTAATCCATTAATTATAAGAGTAATTCAATATAAGAGATAGTAACAAAATTAAGTGCAAACTTGCCATCTCGCTGGATTAACAATTATGATTAAACCCCAATCGTAGCTGCGAGATAATCTAACATAATTGAGGAATAATAGCCTATGATATTATGCGTAGCGATTGTATAGTTTCCATCGGACGGCAGTTAACGAATTAAACAAGGCTTAGCCAATGGAAATGTCGTTAGTGAGTAGTGTAGATTACTGTAGATGATTAGTTTTCAGACAAAACGGGGCCGAGTAGCCTCAGAGTGAGTAGACCTGCAAAGCGAAATAGTTTTATAGTAACATTCTGTCTAGTTTGTTTAATATATCTAATACAGATAGTATTACTTCGATGCTTAGTATATCTATTGATTTAGGTATAATTGAAATCTTTTGGTTTTTTAGAAACTTCTTTATAATTTTAATGCATCTTTTTAAATTTTATGAAAGGTTAAAAAGATGCATTGTAAGAGTATATTACTGTAATTAACTTTATAGATGTGTTTTAGTCCTTAGCACAAAAAAAAACTCTAAGTCTAAGTCTTAACGTCGCACTTCAAACGCGGGTTTTCCAAACACAATTAAATAATAATAATAATAATAACCCCCCCAGGGGACCACCTTGTCGTGGTGGGGGGGCTTAAGGGACGCTGAGACTAAATAATAAGAGTCATAACATCAGACTGCTTGCATACACCTGCACACCTGCCACAGGCACTAACATCTATGCCTTAAACACGCTACCCGAACTAACGGTCCCAACCAACCCCTTTTTGATGGAGAATTTGAATAGAAGGTACAATTTACGGTCGCTTCCCGGAGGTCGCCGGGGCACATCTGGAGCCGGTGCTGGATGTCACAGCATGCGAACCATCGGCGACGAGGAGTTGAACAGGCGGGCTCCCGTCGAGAAATATGTTGCAGCCGAACAAACAGGATCATCACCCACATCATCAGTATCACTATTCCCATCCTTGCCATCTTCCCCAGCCTCATATTTAAATGAAACTCCCCAATCTAACATATCACGGTCTCCGACATCTTCAACCCTGAACGTTGTGCAGGAGGAAGACTTGATCTTTAATGAGTCTGCACCCGCCAGGGCACACCATAGTGCGCGAAAAAAGTGGACTTATGAAATGAACACATTCATTTGGCGCACATTTTTAACAATAACTGAGTTAGAGACCAATAATAAGGTTTATTTAGATTCTCTCCATAGCCAATTTATTCAAAAATTCCCGGACATGCAAGTTTCGAAACAGCGAGTAGGCGATCAGCGCAGAGCTATATTACGAAATAAGCTGGTAAGCGATGAGACACTGGAAAACATTAGGAAAGAAGTAGAAAATAGTTTGAGAGAAATGAACACGAGACCACAGAGTAACCAAAGCACTGAACCTAATAAACGGATGAGATGGAATAAAGAAACAAATGAAACAATCATGCGTATATATTTTGAGATTACACAATTAGAAAGAAACGCTACTGGATACCGTAAACAATTACACACCAAGGTAATAGAAGCCCTACCTCATCTTGCGCACATCTCAGAGCAAAGGATTGCTGACCAAAGAAGAGCCATCATTAAAAACGGATATATAACAAGTGACAGATTAAACGAAATTAGAAAGGAAGTAGAAGAATTGTTAGTAGATGATGCAGATACATATAATACAGATCAAAATAACACGCATTTGATACAAACACAAGTCACAGAACAACAGAATACACAAATAACATATACCGGCAATAATAACTTAGAACTACAGGAAAATCATTATAATGCACCCTTTAATGAGTCCTTAGGAACTATAAGCAATACACTCACTACATACTGCAGTACATTAGATACCGTTTCAACACCAACAGATACAAGAAATATTTACAGACATACAGATACATATAATAACAATGTACTAAATAATAAAATTGCAGATATATTCCAGAAAACTTTATCACAATACAAACAAGTAAATCCAACTGACAGGCCATATATACCAAGACAGAGAGTCACTAAAAAATTTCACTATATTGTAGGGTTCTTAAATACACAAATCATACCTACGGCTTGTAAAGAGGGTGACGATTTTATCACAACACAAAGTATAATTTACTGTGCAGCTTATACGGCGGCAGTATGTAACGGGTCAAAAATCAACCGAAATGACGCAGGCTGTTCCGATAAGAATGAGATGCCATTTTGGCAACGGAGGCTAAACAACAAGATCAGCTATTTGAGAAAATGTATTGCACAATTAACAGAATTCATGCGAGGAAGCAGAAGTGAAAGACTAGAGAGACATGTGGAAAAAATTAGACAGACTTTTAGAATCCACTCCCGCCACGAAGAACCAAATAATACCGATAGCCAAATACTAGATACTCTTAAACAAAAATTGAACGCAGGTGCCAGTCGTCTTAAACGCTATATAAACTGTACATTAAGAAAAAAACAAAATACCCAATTTCATAACAATGAGAAACAGTTTTACAGGCAACTCTCTACAGATACACAAAGAACTTCAGCTTCTCCCTCCACAGTGCCGACAGAACAGGACTTACATGAATTTTGGTCAAATATATGGGCAAATGAAGTACAGCACAACGCTGACGCAGACTGGATCAAACAGACTGAAGCTGAAACTGCAAGCGATATAAGCTGTATGGAATTTGAACATATATCGGCTGACATATTCATGAAGGTACTTCACAAAACTCATAATTGGAAAGCCCCAGGTACAGATAAAATTCACAACTTCTGGTACAAAAAATTCACAAACACTCATACAATTTTATTTAGACATCTCAATGACTTCATTCACGCACCTGATTTAATACCACCGTTCGTCACGCAAGGAATTACATATATGATACCGAAAGGTGAACAGTCACAAGATCCGAGTAAATACCGTCCAATTACATGTCTACAGACTATATATAAGATACTTACAGCATGCCTCACTGAGATTATATATGAACATGTCACAAAAAACCACATAATGGCGGAGGAACAAAAAGGCTGCAAGAGGAACAGCCAAGGATGCAAAGAACAGCTAATTATCGATTCCGTTGTTATGAAAAGCGCTCTTAAATCTAAAACTAGTATTAGTACAATGTTCGTAGATTACCGGAAAGCCTATGACTCAATACCCCATAGCTGGCTGCTTCACATACTTCACCAATATAAAGTTCATCCAATAATCATAGCCTTCCTGGAAACATCCATGAAACAATGGAAAACACAACTAAAACTGTCCACTAGCAATAAAGAGTGCATACAAACAGAACATATATCGATAAGACGCGGAATATTCCAAGGCGATGCACTAAGTCCATTGTGGTTTTGCCTTGCCTTAAACCCTCTCTCGAATATGTTAAATAAAAGCAATAATGGCTACCCTTTGCCCAATCATCACCCTCTTACAACTCTTACGCATTTAATGTACATGGACGACATAAAATTATACAGCACAAACACACAATCACTCCATAAACTAGCAGATATAACACAAACATTCTCCAACGACATTCGTATGGAGTTTGGTATTGATAAGTGCAAAACTGTCACCATTGTGAAGGGTAAGATTCGAGAGAATCAGTACGTCCTTGACAATGGGGACAGTATTGATGCTTTAGACGAAAACTCCTTCTACAAATACCTAGGTTTCGAACAACTCCGACAGATCAACCAAAAACAGGCTAAAATCAAACTAATTGCTAAATTTAGACACAGACTTAATATTTTACTCCGATCACAGCTGAATTCAAGAAACCTAATTAAAGCCATCAATACATTCGCTATATCAATACTCACATATTCGTTTGGTATAATCCACTGGTCTCAGAGCAAACTTAAACAACTGCAACGCATCATTAATACCACAATGACATCACATCGTAAGCATCACCCACGATCTTGCACACAGAGAGTTACACTGCCACGTGAAGAAGGCGGGATAGGTATTATTGATATAAAGAATATGCACAACAAACAAATAACACACCTGAGGCAATTTTTCCATAACCGCTCTGCAGAGTCACTACTACACAAGGCAACAGCATACACTGATACAAAATTTACTCCTCTCAATTTGCAAAACACAAATACACAACATAGTGAACATGTTATAACCGACCTTGACAAAAAAACTGAATGGAAGCAGAAATCATTGCACGGAAGACACTTTATCGACCTGCATCAACTACACGTGGACAAGGCCGCCTCGAACGCTTGGCTTCGGCGAGGAGAGCTGTTTCCAGAAACCGAAGCTTTCATGATAGCTATACAAGACCAAGTTATAGACACCAAGAACTATCAAAAACACATAGTGAGAAATCAAACAGTCCAAGACATCTGCAGACGCAGCCACTCCAACACAGAAACGATCCAGCATATCACTGGGTCATGCAAAGCCATAGCCCAAACCGACTACAAGCACAGGCATGATCAGGTCGCGGCAATAATCCACCAACATTTAGCTCACAAGTTTCAATTTGTAAAAAAGAAAGTACCTTACTATAAATATAAACCTGAAATAATACTAGACAATGAACACTGTAAATTATATTGGGACAGGACAATTATTACTGATAAGACAATTCATTTTAACAGACCTGACATCACTTTGCTTGATAAAAAGAACAAGACAGTAACTTTTATTCACATAGCAGTATGCAACACCCACAATTTACAATCTACACATACAGAAAAAATTGCGAAATATAGAGAACTCTCAGTGGAAATACAAACACAGTGGCAGATATCAACCATCAAAATAGTCCCAATAGTCATATCTACAACAGGAGTCATACCAAAATCCCTTCACAATAGCTTAGAAATACTCGACGTTCATTCTTCCACCTATATGCTCATGCAAAAAGCAGTTATATTAAATACGTGCAGGATTGTACGTAAATTTTTAAATTTATAATGACCTCACACTAAGGATGCGCTTGGCTAAGGCCCGTGCTCCTTAGTTATAAACCTCATTAGAGAGTGGTAAAACCAACATAAATAATAATAATAATAATAATAGGAGCGTAGGGAAGTGACGACCCCATCGCCCGCTGTTGGGAGTTGCTGAGCTTCGCACCATGAAGAGCAACAACTCCCAGCAGTGCAGTCAGTCTCCGCAGGGCAGCTTGTGGCCAGCTGTTGGTGTGTGGCGACACCACGGACCCGAGACCTCCCGGGGGAACACACCATCTTTCCCCCACCTCTGGCTTGCCTTCGTTGGCCGTCCAGAGTGGAGCGCAGGAGCTATATGCTTGAAAGGGTGGAAGTGCTCAATCTACATAATAACGGGGAACGGCTGACCGGATTACCGCGATCCAGAAACCGGTGTACACCTCTCTACACCCTTAGCCAGCCACGCCAGTGTTGCCCCCTTGCCGCCCAGTCTGGTGGCTAATTTGGGGGGCCCACCTAGTGGCAGGCGAGTCACCACCTGCCTAAATTTTAATGTGTGAGATATTAAAATGGCAGGCGACCGTTATCTCACCCCATAGCCCAGATATCCTGCCCACAAGAACCTCACTCAATAGCCCCAATTTTAGTTACCCATCTTTACGCAATAGTGCTGCACTCGCCGGGTATTACTATTGAGTGCGTCATCTTGGGGCACTCAGAAGTAATGCCCGGCCGGTGTATCCCATCTCACATACACATATTAAATCGTCTCAAGGGGCCTCTACGTGTTGGGCCTGTGCCCCCACGCAAGCCTTCCAAAGGACCGGGAGGGGTAACACCTTCTCGTGAAATCCAAAGGAGACAACATAATAATAGATTTATTTGACGGACAACATGATCCACATGTGTTAGTACAATTGTCTTAATTACTATGTTAGTACAATTAAAAAGTAGGTAATTGTTACGCTGCGGAATTCGAGCGTACGGCCGTTTGGTAAGCTAGGTACTTTTATATGCCGTGTCATACTGTTCTTACAATCTTCCAAAGCATAGTTAAACAAGGCGTTACCAATCCAAATATCGTTAGCAGCGTAGTTGATGAGTGTCCGGACAAATGTCGAGGAGCTGGGCTCTTTGGCGCGTAATTTCTGTTCAACGGCCATTATAACTTTTGGCACTAAGCCGGCTTCAAAAATTAATTCACGCACTAAATGATTAAGGAAGTATTGTTTTCAGGAACAGTGATGCTAAATTGTTTGTATAATGCTGGACGCTTTTCCTTTATTATACTTTTGCTGTAAAGAGATTTGGATTCTTTATTAAGGAGCCTGGCCCACCTAGTTATTATCCATCATATTGATTTTTTAAATTAAAATCACAACTGAAGCCTTAAAAAGCCGAAAGATTACATCAATATACCCACATCAAAAATATACTTTGATAGAATCCTGGCGTAATACTATCTTAAACCATAACCATTATTACTCAAAGTCAAATTGAGAATTGGTAATTGGTAGGTAGCGGCATTGCTGTTCCCCTGGCATTGCTAATGTCCATGGGCGGCGGTTAGGTACTGTTCAACATTAGACAGGCCGCTTGCTCGTCTGCCACCAAAAAGCAATAAAAAAAAAGAAAATGCAGGACTAGGCCGTCCATTATCTTCTTAAATATATAAAACTCAAAGGTGACTGACTGACATAGTGATCTATCAACGCACAGCCCACGATCGGGCTGAAATTTGGTATGCAGGTAGATGTTATGACGTAGGCACGCGCTAAGAAAGGATTTTGATCAATTATATCTCCAACGGGATGAAACTCTATTCCACGCGGACGAAGTCGCGGGCACAGCTAGTTCCATTATGTACTAGTTTGATAAACTCGTACAGTAATTCAACAAAAATGTTCTTATTTAGGTATCATAAAAAAACTTATAGTCCGAACCATTCCAAATTCAAAGTTAACGATTGGAAATCCTACCTACCTATGATTGGATTGTGAAAAAATGTTTTCCTTTTAATTCAATGGATGTATCCAACTCATAAGCTATCTCTGTGTTGAGTGTGATACGGTTGATTTGGTCCAGAGAGGATGTAAATCCTTATTCAATTTGGAAGTAAATTGAATTCTCTTTTGTAACGTGTCGAAAAGTAAATTGAATTTTCCCAAAAACGGACCACATCTGAAACAAAGAGTAAATGCTGAAACTACTAAATCTAAAAACGACTAGGTACATTTGGATTAGAATATGTATTATGGATTAATGTCAGATTGCTACGTTTGTCACAGTTTAATTACGTATATCGTACTTATACGAAACGGTATTTTTCTGAGCTTGAAGTAATTTGTTTATTTTACAGCGGCGAATGAAGAACATTTGAAGAGGATTATTTATCTATATTTAAAGTGGTTCAGGTATTTAATTTCAAAAGATGAAAAACAAAATCAAGTTAACCGTAATTTAGTTCGGTAATAATGAATCATCCGCTGGGTATTAGGTACTATTGAGTGCCTTATCATTTAGAAGTAATGCCCTGCCGGTGCTATTTCGCATACACAAATTAATACCGGGAGGGACCGGGAGACGAAGACAATAATAATAATTATTCCAGTACTAGTTGTGCCGGCGGCGTCGCACGCGTGGATATCGGGTTTCAAAAATAACGGAATTCCATAAAATGGTACCTAAATTGTAAGTTAGACCTCTAGCAATACATTGGTGAAAACCGCATTTAATTCTATGCAGTAGTTTTCGCATGATGCGCGATCAAACATACTGATAAAAGTTTTCCCAACATTTCCCGTCACTGCTCTGCTCCTATTGATTGTAGCGTGATGAAAAGTATACTATAACCTGCCCAGGAGTATGAAGAATAATCGTACTAAGTTTCGTTAAAATCCGTCCAGTAGTTTTTTTTTCTATAACGAATATACAGACAGACGGACAGACAGACGGACAGACAGACGGACAGACAGACGGACAGACAGACAGACAGACAGACAATAATTTTACTGATTACATTTTCCATGATCCACTATCAAGTTATTTTGAAAATATATTTCATGTACAGAATTGACTTCTCTACAGATTTATTATAAGTATAGAAGATACAAGATTAAAAATGCACAGTGCGATTCTTATTGTATCTTTGCTTTCAATTGGTCGAAGGATCTGGGTTGTTTCTTTAATTCGCAGACGGAGTGGCCGCTTGTTTAGAAGAAATAGATTAATAGTGACGAAGACGGTAACATTCTTCAACAAAAACTGTGTGCAGTAGCCACGTGTCCATAAGTCATGATAGTGAAGCGTGTCGCCGACCACTTTACGCTGAGCTGCTAAGGCTGCCAGATTTATCGCCTCTACGTGGAGGCACACTCGATAAATCTAGGTGAAATTGCATACTGCACTGGATTTTAATTTTGGCCGTGGTGGCGAGTATCAAGTTTCCGCGTTTCTCTTTATTACCCAACTTCGGAAGATAATGTGTTTACGTGTTAGCGGGATTTCGACGTCACGAACTATCGGCGAAACGACCTAGCATTCATGGCAATAATGTGAACATGTGCTCAAACAAACTGTCTTGTGTTGCAACGTTGTTGCAATATTAGCTATAACGAGGCAAGATTAGTATTTTTGTGTAACAAACATTTATTTTTTCAAACATTTTTTTTACCATTGGAAAGCTACATTCACACTTAACAGAGGTTATTTATTAAAAAAATTAGGAAAGTTATTAGAAAGATTAGGAATCCTTACTAAAATAGGGCAACGGGACAATCGGCGCGCCGTCTACATATTAATATACTAGCTGTGCCCCCGCGGCTTCGCCCGCATTCTTGTAGGTTGGTCACAGAAATGTTTTACAAATAGACAAAAAGTAGCCTATGTCTTTCTCCATCTCTTTAACTATATCTACGTAAAAAATCACGTCAATTTGCTTTTCTGATTTGCCGTGAAAGATTAAGAAACAAAGTGACACACACAAACTTTTAACCCCCATAGCACTTTAAATGGTTAATATTTCAAAAAGCTGAAACACGTAAATTTTTATTTTGTCATTAAAGACCTAATTCGAAACTTCAGGGCTTTAACTTAAAAAAATTATCAAAGTTTCTAAGTGCTAGGTCCATTACTTTTTATATTATATATAAATGATATAACACAGACAGTGAAACATCCTATGACTTTGTTTGCGGATGATAGCACCATTGTTATTGAGTGCAAGGATAGGGTCAATTACGAGGCCGAAATAAACAGTGCATTAGAATGTGTCATAACATGGTTGGAAAATAATAATCTAAAGATTAATCTAGATAAAACCAAATTTATGCAATTTAGTCAAAGATTAATTAAATCCTCATATAGTATGAATATACGTTATTTAAATCAACCCGTAACTGAGACGGACATAACTACTTTTCTTGGTCTGGTTATTGATAATAAACTTAATTGGAAGGCACATATTGAAAATTTGACCAAAAAAGTTAGCAAATGCTCTTACGCACTCTTCAAACTTGCCCCTGTATTAAATACTGATGCTCTTATAACTGCATATCACGGTATGGTGGTCTCACTACTAAGATATGGAATAATATTTTGGGGTAATTCTACAAATATTGAAGTTGTCTTTAAAGCCCAAAAAAAGTGTCTGCGTGCTATATTTGGCTTAAAACAACAAACTAGCTGCAGACCATACTTTACAAAGTTTAAATTGTTAACACTGACCTCTTTATATTTATATGAAGTCGCTGTGTTTGTTAAAGCTAATCCAAGATATTTTGTAAAAATGACTGATGTAAGCCACCGCCGACAAAGAGACGAAAATAAATTATGTGTATGCATAGCCAACACGGCACTTAAGCAGAAAAGTATTCTTGGTATGGGCCCCCGTATATATAATAAACTGCCAAAAAATCTAAGAGATCTTGACATTGCAGAATTTAAACATAAACTAAAAAAATTCCTCATTGATAAATGTTATTATAATTTAAATGATTATCTGAACGATGTTGAAGTTTCTAAGTGTATATAGTAATAAGTTTTGACATTACCCTATATTCTATCTGTATTGTATTTAATTTTAATTTTCGTTTTGACATTATTTTTATTTTATTTTAATTGGGTTTTTGATTGTGAATAATTTTGAATTATGGAAAAGTAATGTAAGAAATCAAATTGTTTAAAATTTCAAATTTGTACGCCTTTCTAGGCAAAACATGCAGAACTTGTATTATGTATTTGACATCTGTAACTTACTCATGTTTTTACAAATAAAAATATCTTTATCTTTATCTTTATCTTCATACAAACATTCAACCCCTATTTAACCCCCTTAGAAGTGCTAATTTCCAAAAGTCAGAAGCGCGTCATTATTTGTTTTATTTTATAAGCCTGAATACCAATTTCATAAAATTTATTTCAAAAATGACAAAGTTTCATATAAACGTTCAACCCCTAATTTACCCCTTTAGCAGGTGAATTTCGAAAAATCCCTTCTTAGCGGGCGCCTACGTCATAAATGTAACCTACATGCAAAATTTCGTCGCATTTGCTTCAGCGGTTTCGGCTCTGCGTTGCTCGTTCAGTCAGGACATGTTCTTTTATATGTATATGTTACGGGTAATGTTAGAAGGTGGAATAAACCTAGGTTTTCCCGGGTTGACTTAGTATTACCCAAGCTTCTTGGGTAAAGTCCGAATAATAAGTAAATTAAATTTTAATTCGGGGCTTACCCATGCTTACTTAGGTCTACCCAACTCTGGCTGGGTAAACTTAGGTGTTGCGTATTTTTTTTTATGAAATAGGGTGCAGGTGAGCTTATGGTTCACCTGATGGTAAGTAATAACCGCCACTCATGTACATCAGCAGCATCAGGAATTTCCAGCCATGTCACAGCAATTTATCTTGCTCAAATAAATAATTTCAATTTTAATAACAACGACCTCTATTAGTTTTTGCTATTAAAGCTATTATTAAGTTTGTTTTTATAGGATTAAATTCGCCCATGTATTTTTTTAAAATAATAAATGTTTAAAAAGCCCATTTTAATAGTGCAATAAAACTTGGAGTTTATAAATTAGACAAATTTTTAACATTACCCAGCCAGAGTTGGGTAGACCTAGGTGAGTATGGGTAAACCCCGAATAAAAAATATTTTTAATTGTTATTCGGACTTTACCCAAGAAGCTTGGGTAATACTAAGTCAACCCGGGTAAACCTAAGTTTACTCCGCCTTCTAGCATTACCCGTAACATATAGATTACATATTTCTCTTCGGTTTTAGAGAAATGTCTGTGGTTTCAGTTCTCAGAGTTTGAAAATGAAGAATAATAAAAAGACACATTTATAAAATAAATAATGCGTTCGGTTTAGTGAAAAGTCTGTGCTTACCAATTTTCTATGGTTGAAAATGAAGAATAATAGAAAGACACATTTATAAAAATAAATACCTACTTATATAGCGCGACTACATTCAAAGCTTTTCTAACTCATTATCGGGACTCGAATCGCTACGGGATTGGCGCAATTTTTCTAAATTTTTCAAAGCGTCCATACGGCGCTGCAATGTCGCGAACGAACCGAAGCTTATTTTTTGTTCGGGCTTAGTGTCAGACAAAAGTACAGAAGGATCAGTATCCTTTGTCGTTTAACGAGCTGATGAGACTCGTGTCGGTCCGCGCTCTTATTTCCTATCGCGTTTGTGGTGAGCCCGGATGGTATTATTTGCGCTACGTGTCTTTTCTGTGAAATACTTATTTGAATCAATACGATACCATGTTTGCATTGTTTTCGACAAGCCTAATATCATAGTTAATAAATTAATATTTGATACTGAATAGATATGCCGGACAATCCACACCTACTATCTACACTCTAACGAAACATTTTCTTCTTGTAATATAAGAGAGGTAGGGCATAACGAATCTCCGCTCGAATTGAGCTTCCCGTCCGGGGAAGGACCTCCATCCTAAAGAATACCGCAGCCAAATGACCTCCGGGTCGTGTTTCTCCCGGTGAGTAGGGTTTTCGGAGCTCGTGGGGGTTTAGGGTTGGGCTGGCATGGCGGTGGCAACTGACAGGTAACTGACCAGTTACTTGCCCGTTGTCACAACGACTTGGGCTTCTCTTTCGCTTTCCATCAGGCTTAGGGAAGCCTTTAAGTCGAGCTACTATAAAAGAAACTGAATAAATATGCCAGACAAATCACACCTATTACCTATCTACCCTCAAGTTAGAAAAAAATCCTTTGTAATATAATTGCCTATCATCCTCGCACAGTCCACTGCTGGGCATAGCCTCTCCAAAATGTTCGCTACTTTGATTGACTTTCGGCTTCTCGCATCCAGTTCTTGCCAGCCATCCTGCGCAAATCGTCACTCAACCTGGCCTGTTGGCGACCTATATTACGTTTGCCGTTTGTGTGCCCTCTAGAACTCATTTGACCCATAAGTTGTTGTTGGCCACGACTATTTGAGACATCAAGCCTAGATATCTTTTGGTAGAATCTACCTAGGCTTGAATCGAAACAGATTGGCTTTGTGCACACTCTACGAGGCAGCGCAGACGACAGACTATCCGTGACGCACTTTTTAGTCTGTGATGCAATTATATGCAGTAACGCACACGACGCGCAAAGATCTGTAGCGGATATTTCACAGACTCAACGCACATCTTCTGTCGGCAGAGCTGTAGGGACCTAGATGCTCTTTTTAAATTTCTCGGACGCAGACCCTATCGCACAAAAAGTCTGTCGTAAGCGCAGCCCGTCAACCTCACAATTTAGGTATCACTGTGGCTATACTTTAAACAAAAAGTCACGATATTTACAAAGGATTTTAAAATTGGATTTTCTATAACTGATTTCAACGTTCAAATAGTTCTTCTAAGGCAATAAATACCTAACCTAAACGTATGTCAAGCGTGGAATCGCTTTGAAACTCAATAAATCGTTGGTCTAGACTCTAGACCAATGGCTAGATTAGAAAAGTCGCTGGTAACTCGTTTTAAAATCCCTTTATAGTAAGGCCAAATAAACGACATAAACTTGTAATAAAACTGACAACCGACTTACCGTCTGTCCGATGTGAATAAGTAGACAAAGTTTTTTTTACTTGATTTGTTCTATCGATTTATTAAATTTTTTGGAATGTATTTCTATGATTAAAATGAATAATCATCCTATCGAAGTCCATCAGCTGTGAGCCACTCTAATTGTCAAGCACTTTAATCCATCTTAGGCTTCTTGAGTCACATGAATACATAAAGGCCTATTTATTTACTGCACGATAGATATATAATACAAAAGAAAGCTTAACGCCGCACAGGCATTCTCTACCAGTGAATCATTGGCGTGTTAATAAAACTATTGTAGATTATATTAAATGCTAGAACAAGGTAGTACCGAGTATTCTTAATATGTTACATAATTACATGTTTCACAAATATGACCAAAGATAAATCTGTAGTAACGTTTATGTTATAGCACTCTAGTACTAATAAATTATTTATTTAATCTTTATTGCACAATTAAACTGTGCACAAAAGGCGGACTTAATGCCACATAGGCATTCTCTACCAGTCAACCATTGGGCTAAGCAGAAACTAATTTTAAGGTAGTGTGCCACAAAGTTAATTTGAAAACAAATACTCTAAATCTATATCTATCTATACTTATAATAAATCTGTAGAGAAGTCAATTCTGTACATGAAATATATTTTCAAAATAACTATCAGGGGGTGATTAATGATCGACACTGATGCCAAAAATGCAATCAGTAAAATTATTGTCTGTCTGTCTGTCTGTCCGTCTGTCTGTATGTTCGTTATAGAAAAAAAAACTACTGGACGGATTTTAACGAAACTTAGTACGATTATTCTTTATACTCCTGGGCAGGTTATAGTATACTTTTCATCACGCTACAATCAATAGGAACAGAACAGTGAAGTGAAGTGTTGGGAAAACGGGAGAAATTTTTATCTGTACGTTTGAACGCGCATTACGCAAAAACTACTGCATGGAATTGAATGCGGTTTTCACCAATTTACTGATAGACGTTTAACTTAAAACGTAGGCACTAGGTCTATACCTACCTATCCCGTAAAATACCTATCTATACATAGGTATAGATAGGTATTTTACGGGAGTCCGTTATTTTTGAAATCCGATATCCACGCGTGCTACGCCGCCGGCACAGCTAGTAATAAATATATTAGGACGACAACTTCAGAAACTATTGCGCTGAATGTTGGAGGTGATAATATTTTTGAACCCTTATCTTGAATGATGCCCTGCTTGGAGCACAACGGATTTCGTCCATCGTCTTCGCTAATCTGCAGCCTCAGTTAGGTCTGGCCCACTGAGCTAGTCTGTTTCGATTGTTTGGTTACAAAGTTGACATTGAAGCCAATGTATACCTAAGTAGTGCAGTAAATTGATCATTTCAAATAATAGCCAATATTGGATGCAAACTTGAATCCAATGTGTGGCCGCACCAAGTTTATGTTATAGCACTCTAGAGAAACCTGTACTAGCAGGCGTCAAGACGTACCTAGATATCGGCGAGTGTCTCAAACGGTGCTTCACGTAAGGCGCAATCACGTGTGCTGTCCTTTGGCCGGCGATTGGATCCCGAGAGGGCACCGACATGCACTATGTCCCCGTAATATCACCCTCTGGACAGGTCCCGAGCAATTATGTTATGGAATTTAATTGACTCATCATAACTATGTCAACTGCATGTCTGTGCTTTGACCTCAATGTCAGGAATGTGCACCAGATATTCCCACACAAGTGGTATTAATGAATATATTGAGTTTATTTATTAACAGGGTTTTCACTGTGTATTTGGTTCTTGAATATTGGATATTTCGGCTGGTTTGTAAGCGCCTTGATCACGGATGCTTGTGTTATCGTAAAAACCAAAAATAGATACCTACTGGGTTTGCCACTTTAATCATGTAGAAAGATCTAATAATGTTATTTTCCATAAATAATAGTTTGATAAGCACGCATATAAAATTATCTCCGGTGTTTCAATCATGAAATCATTGAAACAATATAATCAAATATATAAATTCCAAGCACTTAGCGTGAAGCGCTGCAAATCGAGATCGCCACTTAATTAAATAATATTGCCTTCTCACATATTAAAATTATCTTAAACCACTGTGTGACGGTAAATTTTCTAGAAGATCTTAGATCTTTATAAGATTACCGGATTTCTTCTTTGAACCTCTCAGCGCGTTAAATAATAATATTTAAAAGTAATAAGGGATCGAATTATAAAAATGTCGCTGACAACCCAAAATTGAAAACGGGGAAGCTGCGGGAAGTAACTACTAGTACTATCGGTTGAATAAAATGATAACCGATGAGCTTATCGGTTATCATTAGAAAATGAACTATTTTACAAAATTTTAGAAGTAGACATTTTATATGCTAATTGTAAGGTTGTGAAGGAATAAATAAATAAGAGAAAAAAAGGACTCAATTATTAATTTTAGGTAAAGAAGACATAGATGCAGCTGGAACTTGAATTTAAAGGGACCCGGTTGTTAGAATTAATGTCATCAAAGAAATCGCGAATTATTATTGTAACTTTCTGTAACTATTTTTTGATTTCTTTTAATTTTCATTGATTTTTAACTACGTAAATCCTCAAAAAGATTTTAAATATGTCGTTAGCAACGATTTTGACTTCACTAGTATTTAAATAAGACACCACTGATGATTAACATTAAGTTATAGGAAACAAAAGAATTCAACGACAAGTAACATAAATACATTTCATATGTTATACCTATGTCGTAACTACTACTCATTAAAAGCGTTTTCAAGTTCCAAATAAACTACTGGAATCGATCCAGGAATCCACTAAGACAAAGGCAGTCAAAGGACGGGCCGTTAAGTTACAATTGGCAGTTGCAATAAGGTTCACAGATCAAGAGGGTGCGAGGCTACAAAACGGCAGAGTGTAGAGGACATGGAGTGCATATTGCAGTGTGCAGTGTCAGCGTGGAGGGGACTCGTGCATTCATCGCATTCCGGACCAAGTTACGCCTCCACCGACGCAGCGGACCACTCCAAAGAGAAACGCTAAATGTATTAATCCTGTTGTTTTTTTCCTTTTAAATGTGTGCGTTCAATGTGTTTTTTCTTCTTTTGAGTTAGCTTTGGTGATACTATTAAATGGTTTTGTTTTAATTAGGAAAGACGTTTTTTTGTTACACCGTATGAATTGGGGAAACCTTCCTTCAAAGGATATGATGACTGTAAGGATCTAACTCAACGGAGCGGGAAATTAAGTGAAAATAATGTCGTATTGTTTGATATTTATTCAAAGTTTAGAATTTAGTCACCTATAAAAGAGAGAAGACTTACTTATGATTTTCTTTCGAGGAAGAAGGTTAAAATTATAATAATAGGCCTCCAAAATCTGGGTACACATATGTATTTCTAAAAGTCTATAGACACCTACGTTAACACTTTCTCAGCCGTGAGTAAATCATCCTATGGCATTTAAATTGTATGTATTAATTTTCAAAAAGTATTTAAGTAAGTTTGTCAGTTATCTACGAGTAGTACCTACGTACCTACAGGACAAGGTGCGGCTTAGGTACTTTGAAACTAGTTGGCGCTGTGTGGTATGTCTTTGGTTATTAAAAAGCATTTTGTTTTGACCAATGTCTCCCATTAGTCCCATTTTATCTTGAATCATGGTTGACGGGAACTTTGGATTTTATAGAGAAAGCTAAAGATCCAAATGGAACAACGCTGGGGATAATGATAAATTTATTCAATGTTGACTTTAAACGCCAATATGAATAAGAAAGAAAATAAACATAAAATTTTAGTCACGACCGCGCCGTTTGCAACCAATTACCATAATATCGATCCCAATTCGCAAGTGACAACATTATTAAACCAAATTGTTTGCTTATAAAATTGAAAATTGTTCAAAGGAGAAAGGCGTACTGGTGGGGGCGTAAAATGGATTTTTCTAATTAATTTAATGAGATGTTTGTAATTTGGGACATAAAATATTTACATTAAAATTTTGACTTTCCTTCAATGTCTTAAGAAAAACCGAAATATTTCCAAGTCCTAATTTTATTTAAATCATTATTTTCAGGTCTCTTCAGCTATTTGTTTGGCGTGTCATCCACGATGTTAAATGTATGTCGTTTTTCACGGTGCATTCGTCTAAGGCGAGGAATGTACCATGCTATGGTTATCGGGTCGATTACCATACCATGTTATATTAGGGGTCGAACTTCAGAGAAACCCTATAGAGGTATGCTATATTCAACGGTTTTTGGATACTAATAAGTTATTTTTTTATTTTAGACTGTGCGGTGACGGTCAAAGAATACAAATCGCCGTTCCATCTCTTGTCGTGTGTGTCGTAAGAATCAACTACGGGACTTCTTGAGATTCCAGCTTCTCCGTCCATGGTAGGGTTTACCCGTCAGTCTGGCGAATCACCCGTGAAATGACATCGGTCGCGTTTCGGGATCAGTTGGTGTTATCTTAGGGGCCTGCATAATCATCAGCCTATTGTAGTCCACTGCTGGCCATAGGTCTCTCCAGTTGTTCGTCACTGGGAAAACATCTGGAGGATATACCCATAATCGCCGCGCTGGGCAGGCGGGTTGGCGATCGCAGGGCGTAGCTTCTCGCTCCGTTGACGCTTCGCCTTCGATTGTGATGGTTATACCGCTACTAGTCGGTTACCTGGTCGGTTGTTTGTTATTCGGCAGGATGCAAGACGGGCAGGTGAGGTTGGGTTGGAGGGAAAAGATGGTAGGCCTCTCCCTTCCACCCCTTACATATGGGCCTGCATGAGCGGTGATAACTGACAAGTGATTGGTTTGGTTACTTCTCCGTTGCCACTCTTCTTCTTTTCGCATCGTGCTCCTCATTACTGGGGGTCATGATTCCCCCGCTGAATTGCCTAGTCCCTGACAATATTGCGCCATTTGTTGCGGTCTTTTGCTAAGTGGACGCGTCATGAAACCCGGCGTCCAGCGCAGTGTGGATTTAGGCAGACTCTGGCTGCAGTCTCTTGAGCGTTTTTCGTTGACTATGCCAGTAACCATTAGCTGTTCCAGGTTATGTCCGTCTTTTCTGGCAATGTGAAGAAGTTAAGCATTCTGCGGAGGCACATCATGGATAGCCTGGTCTTAATTTTGAGCTCTTGCAAGATTGACACGTTGGTACGGAAAGCAGCCCAGGGAATCCGCAACATCCGTTACCACAGCGACTTTCCATCAGGCAAGGAAAACAACACTGTTGTGCCACAATAAAAAAGAATCTCCTGCGGTTTTTAATAACGAAATAATGTTTTATTAGGCATATCGCCGTCCATATAGGCAAAAAGTAATCTGTTTTACATACGATGAATACTCAATTTGGACGTGTGACATGTTTATGCTGGGAGAAAATTAATTCCATACACTGTCGCCGCCAAGCAAAACGAAGGACCGCCCCCAGATTGATTTTCAATGTATTTATCGGTCGTTCAAAGGGGATTGGGATTCTTTGATAGGTACAGGCTAGGTCTTTGAATCTGCATAATTTGTTTAATAATACATTCAGACTGTATGGGATTGGTAGGAAAATTTGTTCTTTTCTCTAAAGCTAAGAATTATTACGATATCATCCTTATATTTATATATCTACGAGTCTGGTCTACGTCCACTACAACCCTTAATAGAGTCTAGATCAGAAAGATCAATTTGACTAAACTTTTGATACTGTTTGATTTTTATTAAAACTTAGATTAATGACACCCGCACGCGACTTATATTATTTATAACCATAACATGGCTTTTTATCTTATTCCGGATTATAATTAAGCAATTAATACTGTAGCGAATATTTACGGGATTGGGGAATACATCAGTTCTTATTTGCCGACACCGGATTACCTACTACCTACTAAGTATTTTAACAACAACATTAGGAAAACCCAGATATAACTTTTTGGTTCGACCCAGAATGACCTATACATAACTACAGGTAGCGTTTGCATTCGTTCAAGGCATTTACTTACTCAGTGTGGTTTTGAGTTAAGTCCGATCCGAATCCGAACCGAACCCGAAAAATATACAGTATTCAGTGCGAAAATTAATAGAGCGAAACCGCTCTTACAAAGCAGTCAAGACAACCAGAACACCAGATAATGCATGAAGATAATTTTATAGCTGTGTAACGCGTGTTTGTAATTAAGAAATAATAAAGTGTACCTACCTTCACACTTTATTAATTCTTAATTACAAACACGCGTTTTACATTTTATACAAAGTAGTTGCAATTTCTACGCCCAGACACATAATAGTCCCTCAAGTGGGAACTACAGGAAGTGCGATTAACACCCGCGAGGCACTTATTATGCCGAGCTATGAACAGCTTAATGCTCTTTCTACTCTATTGCACAATCAACTGCATTCGTTTTAATCGTGGACCTATTATACCACTCTTTAGCCTGCATTTAAAAAGGTCTACACTTGACCTTTGGAATATTTAAGTGCTGTTTCTAAGTATACGAATATAATGTTATTATGTTGGTTGATGGAATGGTCCCTTGATATTAGATACTAATAAGCTTTCGCATATTCTATTTTACGATTATTTACTTATGACTGGCTCGATGGCACATTTGGTAGTGACCTCTGACCTCTGAGCCAAGGGTCGTGGGTTCGATTCCCGCACAATACAAACATTTGTGTTCATGAACATGTCTGTTTGTATTGGTCTGAGTGTTTTCTATGTATAATATGTATTTATTTACAAAAAAAATGTATCTAAGTAAATTTATCAGTTGTCTAAGTATTATCTAAGTAATAGTACAAGCTTAGGCTTAGTTTAGGGCTAGGTGGCGCTGTGTGGCCCAGTGTGGCATGTCTTGGGTTATTTACTTACACCTGATTATTACAGCAAATTTATATAGGCTTTAGATGTTTGTATAAATAAATCGATGGGTACGGTATAAAATGAAATAAAAAAAGGAATATTGCATATAAAACAATATTTGAATCATTTGGCTGAATTTTTCTTTTGAAATCAAAACAATTTAGCAGCACTGCCTTGTCGGGATCGGGAGTAAGTTTTTATTGAAAGATATTTTTCTGAATTGCCAATATTGTACCAAAGTAAAAACATTCTCGAAACTAAGCTAACCAAATCAATGACACCTGTTACAGGGCTCACTTTCACTTTTACTTTTTTTTATTCGAAAGCGCGTGGCGTTATGCAAATATTAGATATTTCACGGTACAATATTCCGTAGCAATTTACAGGAAAATTGGGTAGAAAAGCAATTGATATTCTGATCTCGTTTCGGAATTTTCGTTGGGAATTCCGTCGAATTCACTCCTGATTCACGTGGAGCACACATATCGCCTCCGTAGAATACCGACAATCGCAAGAAACACGAAGCAATCTTATTAAATTGTAATGCTTTAGTGGTCTTCTCTAACACAGATCCCAACCAAGCTTGTTATTGGAAATAGGAAATTAGAAAACAGCAACTTTGAACTTCAACCATTTTAAATTTAGAGTTGACCTGTATACACTTTGGAGGTTTCGCTTCATACCCTACTGGCTACTGCCCTATGGACGGTGAAGACCTCCGCAACCATATAATGGGATTAGGTCGACAATGTACTCACACTAGGTTCAGTCTAGGTAGCTAACCTATACTGAAATAAGTATTTGGTTTGAGAAGGTATCCCCACATTTCGTAGATGGTAATCAAAATTAACCGGATTGTAACTTCATTTCCGGTCTTGTAGGCTTACATTGAACTACAATTACGTTAATCCTACAATAACAGTATCGTAACGAAGCATCGTGAACATTTCTTTTTTACTATAATTGTCTCATTTGAATTTACAAGAACGTAAACCGCAACTGTAACTGACTACGATATCTATTTGTTTTCCTGAAAAGCATTTTCGTTAAAATTGAGTCTAATTGGAAGCTTGAGGGTAATGTTGTAATCTCGACTTTTTAGCTCCCCAATGGCCAATAGAGATTTTAGCAAAAAGTTCCACAGGCCGAGAGAGTTAAGTGGTTTCCGTGTAAATTGCAGATTGCACGAGGATAGAACACAATGTATTTTTGGTTCCCATATACACTTAGTGTCTTTAGATTTGTAGTGTATTCGAAAGCCCCGTTTCAAAGGACAAGGAAAGGACAATTTTATTGGACCTGAAAAGATTTACTAAAATAATACAGCAAAGGTATGACTGAACTTCTATTTAATCCTTTGTTATTACTTTACCGTGTGATTTAATTGGCATTAGGTAATGATTGAAGCTCGAAAATTAAGTCATGAAAAATTACGGAGTTTTAATTGAACACTTTTATGCTTACATACGTAAGTAAACAATGCACAATCATTTGTCAATTTTCATAAAGCATAGTAATGAAATCGTCCTTCAAACTATCACACAGATTGTTTCCTGAAGCGTCGCGTAATATCCATCAATTCACGTAAACCGGCACATCCGTACAACACCCGAACGAGGCATTTAATCTTCTGTTGGTGACAATTCATTTGTCAGCTAATCGCGCCACTATTCGCTATATTAAATCGTCCTCACTAAACACCTAATAAAAGCATATCTCCACAGCTACGAATTCTTGCATGAATATAATAACGGCTATTATTCTCTTTCTGAAAGACAAGAATTTTCGTACTGCTATTGGACTCATAATGAGATTTATTTCGCTGATAAAATACGAAGTGAATATCGTTCTTTATTTATCCAACCGTCTTTCTTTTATTTGATCATTAAAAAATATTTAATTAAGCAAGATGTTGCTCGGTGCTGACGCGTGCATTCCAGTCTACGTTTACTTTCCTGTACATTTTAAATTACATTTCGACACGATATTTTCTCAACGGATATTGCAGTGCTTCTTTTCAATATCCTTAGCTACTTCATCTCCCCAAGTATAAGATCAGTAATATAATTCAAGCCTGTTCAAGGCCCGCGTGGAATCTAATTTTGATACTAGTATACGAGCAGAAATTTTTCTGCGACATAATTTCCTTTCAGTAGCCCGTTTCAACCACAGCTCATTGAAGCGGCGGATTTTATAATAAAGCGGTATACTTCCGCTACCTTTTAATTTGAACTTGCTTTATAGATGTGGTGTATTTTCAATTTGTTTGATTAAAGTCCATGTACCTACATACTAATATAAAATTAAATCAAATTACGAAATAGCATGACGTACGAAACAAGTATAAACCTTATTAAGTATTTTGGTCTTTTGATACATGACCAAGATGTCTTATGTGTTGACATTTACGTGCAGGTGCAGATTTTCCCGAATGCAAACAATTTTGTTTCGTGCACATTATTCAGTCTCATTTTGTGGTTAGAACCGTGCAACTAAGCGAATGTTTTCTTATCAATTTGTCACACTTTCTACTGCAACATTAACGGGCAAAAAGATACATAATGTATTAATAGTACTTCTATCTAAGTTTGATGTCATATAGTAAAACGATTTATGTTTGTGCAATATTCATCCAGAGTCAATAATTGTACTCACGAGATAACTACAATATCTATGTGTCTCAGTGCGAAGCTTAATAAAGGTTACATACTTGGCTATAACTACATACCTATATCAATAGTATGGGAATTGCTACGCAATAAATGTAGCAACCGTCAAAGGCAAGGTAGTTAATGTAAACACGACACAGGGTAGACCGGGTATTGCATATTACCCATAAGCCCTGATATTTCACTAAAACTAAAGTTGAATTTACCTAGCATCAGGATTGGTACATATGAGGTATTAATATTTTTACAAAAAATAAAATTCATTCATTCATGTCCCTGCAGAATTTCAAAACTAATTAACAAACATTTTAACCTCTTAGGTTCTATTTGAAGTTCAAATAAAAGCTTAAATTTGGGTACTGCTCTTAAAAATGAAAATAGAAACCCCGTACTTGAATTTTTCTTCAAATGCCTCTTTATTTTGATTTCGCCAAACATTTAGGTCAAGAGAATGCGGAAGAAAAATTGTGTTCCTTTGACTACCGCTAAATACAACAAATATGAAAAGGTCCCATAAAGTAGATACTGTACTTCCATAAGGTAGGCTTACATAAAAAATCTACAGAACTCTCGGTGTACAGGTCTGATTAGCGCTTGTCCCTTTTTCTGTTTGTCCCTGTAAAATACAATGTCGAACATATTTAAAACTTGTATGCGCAGTTCGAAATAGTTATTTGTTTCGTGAAAATTGAACTTTGTTTTCCAATTTCTGTTGTTCTCTAACTCCCCTACACAACATGTATTGTGTTCAATTCTGTTTTTATTCGGGGTCTCCTAATCCTTTTGAGTTCCTTATTTCCAACTAACATGGTCCTAACCCTCGTTGCTGGGATATTTAAGTGAAGTTGTATTGTCAGGTTTTGTTCTATTTTAGAAACTTCTGATTTATATTTCTAATCTACTTGCGTGCAGTCGCAACAATGAGGTTTTGTGTTTGAGAGGGAGCAGATGCCTTAGATATACGATTAAATCCGGCAAGTGGCTACAGCCGGCTTCGAAACCCGATGAACGGTCAGAACAATGTATGTTGTGTCCGCTACTGTAGGTACCTAGTAGCTATAAATGTTTTCTTCCCTTATCGCTTCACAAAGCGACCGCTTCACCGCATGCGTATTCACGATCCCAAAGGCCATTTAGTCGCTTCCTACATCTGGCAGGATATACTGACCAAACCACAAAGCCACTTCCAAATAACCTTAACTTCAGGCGCATTGCAGGGTTTTATCACGAATTTCTAGTTCCCAAGGTTGGTGAAAACCATGGCAATTAAATACTTGGCGCTTTTCTAAAGGCTGCTATACTCGTATATTTGTTTTAGTTTCTTTAACGAGATCTTGTTCGTGCTTTGTGGAAGCGGAAATAAGAGCAAGGTTGTTTCAATCCACACAATCAATTGGACCAGTTTCAATGAAAGGAACAATACATTCCATCAATTCTCTGTTAATTAAAGACCCAGTTTTACAATAGTTTACAAATATACCTACGTAACAACTTATTATACTGCAAATTCTTTTATTTCTCTTACAATCCTCGGTTCTATAGACGGGGCGTGAAATGGCCTCTCTGTGGGCCTTCAGGATTTGCTCTGTTATGCCCTTCGATCTAACATTTGAACCTCACGACCGCTTACCATCAAGTGGAGTGAGGTCATCCTGAAAGCTCTTAAATGAAAAATATATCAAACATCACCAAAAAATTGATCTGATATAAAAGTTAAATAAGCGTATTCAGTGGACCAAATCCTTATGTATAGACTTTAGTGCATTGGATTATTGTATATTAAGGTTAAACTCTACATTGCATTCGTAGCCACAGAATCAAATAATGAAAATGAATAACAAACAAAAGCTTTTGAATGCGAATGCCGTCAAAATTGTAATATACCTATATTTCCTTCAATGATTTTCCAGAGCCAGTGAAATAATACGAGGATATATTAATCTCGAAATTTAAATTCAGTCTGCTGCTGAAAGGCATGAAAACAATATACGTAGCTCAGAATAGGAGAGTGCCCATTTTAACAAAAGTTCATGCGATTATATTGTTACATACAATGCATTTCCATGGCCAACCGTTTATTTGGAGTTGGGAAAAGCACCAACTCACCGCCCAAAGCAAGTTATAGGTAGTGGAATGACTTATATAAAAGCTTTTAACAGGAATAAGCTGATTTTTTTTACATACTTAAGTTTTTTTACTATGGCTATTATCGTATTATCATGTTATTATGTAGAAAAATAAATAAAACTTACTTATATTTAAAAAAAACAATTACTTAGAACTGAAACTAAAAACTGAAAAATCGTTAGTTTAGTCTAGTATGTTAATGTAAGAAGTCCATTCATAAATGCTAAAAATCCAAACCATTTAACTTTTATGTGTTTAAAATCAACAATTCTTATTCTCCAAACGAATTCCAAGAAAACTCACATCATGAAATCAATTGCCATTCCCGAAAACAGCATCATAGCGGATACCGACGCGTGCATAAATTAATATGACTGTTAATTATTGTCGCTTTATAGAGAAAGAAGGGCGCGACAAGGTCGGAACTCCTTTACGGCAATACTTTTTGAACTTCATTCATTCAACGATATCTTGGATTTTATAAATATACATTTTACGTGAATCCTACATATTCACGTAAAATGTATTTATTAAGTAAGTCGAAAGTACAAGTAATCGCATTTCATTGTTACTCGTATTATCTTTAAATCATGTTATGACGACCAGTTTGGTTCAGCGGTAGTGGACGCTCTGTTTCAGACACAGAGGTACCACACAGAGGTACCTAAGTATTATTATATTGTCTAGTTCCCATAGTACAAGATTCGGCTTAGTTTGGGATTAGATAACGCTGTGTGCCCCAGTGTGGCACTTCACTGGTATTTAATTACTATTATTAAAGTATAAATAATTGATGGATTTCTCGTATCCTAGAGATGAGCTCATTCTGTTTAATTCGTTTTCTAAATCGATTCGAACGGTATCTCCCCATTAAATATATATAGTCGTAATGCCCAGACTTCCAGACACAATAGATAAAACAATGGGATTTGGATTTTGAAAGAACATAGGGCACATTGAACATACATATATTATATTTAGTTCTATGATTTAAGTTTAACCCTTTAACATAGTTATCTTCAAGACAAGCTATAAATCTTGTACATGGCGTTTAAGTACTTAATTGACACAATTTTCAGTGATACTCATACTGTTGCTCTGTTACGTAAGTCTATATCCATGAACGTAAACAAGAGTATGGATAAGTATGGTTTTACGGTCAAGCTATAAATCCGACGGAGATGGTCATTACATCAGCAGAACTGTGCCACAGTGGAGCGAAAGGCGCTTAAAATGATAAGGAGATTGCTGATCTAACTACCCATTACTACTACTGATGACTGGCCCGATGGCTCATTTGGTAGTGACCTCTGCCTTCTGAGCCAAGGGTTGTGGGTTTATCCCCGCACAGTACCTATAAACATTTGTGTGCATTAACATGTCTGTTTGTATCGGTCTGGGTGTTTTCTATGTATAATGTGTAGGTATTAATTTACAAAAAAATGTATCTAAGTAAATTTATTAGTTGTCTAGTACCTACAAGCTTCCGCTCAGTTTGGGGCTAGATGGCGATGTGTGGCTCAATGTGGCATGTTTTGGGTTATTTTTTTTTTTTAAAATATAATTGATTCCTTTACCTTCTTAAACGCCTTCGCCTGATCTTGTTATTTGTGGGACTTTCAAAAATAGATTGAGGAAATAATATTGATGAAATTTCCACAAAGTAAACGAGGTTAAGGATCTTTTTTTAGACGGAAAGAAGATTTACGTATGAAAAGGATGAGGAAATTAATGGCGCTATTATTGCGACATTGGTACCTATTGTTAGTTGACTAGAAAGAACACCGTTATTATGTAACTTTTAAATGCTTCACGATAGTGTTGGATATGTCATAGAAAGTTGGATGTTCGCCTATGGTGACACTTTACCAACTGATACTTGGGATATATGGGATGGTATAACGTTAGAGAACAGACAATTTAGACTTCGTTGTCTGCGGTATAATCGTATATTTCACCTACATGCTATTTATTTTCACGATTTCATATACCTATCTAAAATTAAAAGTATAATATTAATTTTAAATGTTATTTTTTTACTTATCATGATCATTATTATTCAATGTGTTATTTAATTCCAATGATATTTCTTCTGTGAAACCTCAAATCATCAATCCTATGGTATTCATCTACTTTCAAATACATTTATGCTCAGTGGACTAAATTTACGTTGTTACAAATGTATCTCAGAATGGAAAATCTTCGGGCGATGCAGGATCGAGATTATTGAGCCGTGGGTCGTAGCTCAACGAAATCCACTGCACACCGCCAATCCTACATTATATACTATACATATCTACTATCTCTATTCCTTTTAAAGTAGCTGTAAAGAACTGGATATTTGACATGTAGGTACATATAAGACTTGTACATGGGCATATATCTTAAATTTCGTAACAGACATAACGTTTTAAAATGTTCAGAGAGGTTTTTGGGGCTTATAGTGAAATATCATTTTCGTTTTAGTAAGTTAGGTACATCTTGTGTCCGAGGGTGTGAAAGTCTTGTACCTGTGATGGGTTTGATAATTCCTTGAATTATACTTGAATTAGACTTGATCCTGTTAGAATTAATAAAAATCGCAATGTTCTCCTTACGAAATCAAGTAGGTACGGAACCCGTAACAGGTTGTTTGATAAATTAACGTCATGCTAAGAATTTTAGCTTTGGACTTATTTAGGTACATTTATGTCAATTTATAGGTATTCCCTCCACGATATTCATGTTTGGGTTCCTATATTCGTTGATTTCAATTTCCGTAGCATAAGTGATTGCTTGGCCAGCTTATTACGACTAATTATTTACTTAATTTACTTTTACAAAAAAACTATTTGGAATCGCCACATAGGCAAAAAGTTGGCTTCCATTTCCTCTTTTGTTTTCGAGACGAGAAGGTAAATACGGTACCGTTGTCAAAACATTCCTTTCCTCATTTCAGAAGTCGGATCTATAGCAGAGAGGGGACGTATATTTGATGTCCGCGCCTGTTTCACTGTACTCGTATATCAACGTTTATTTCATGAACTGCGATAACCGATTTAAATCTCCATATCAAAGCAGCGTTACCTTACATCTTTTCAAGCAACACTTAAGTATACATAAGTGTAATTTGCTTAGTGTAACAAAAATTTACAATCTACTTACTTTCTACTTTGTAACAACTCTTAGGTATGATTTGCACACGTTCGGACACGTCAAGACTCTAATCAAAACAAAACAATTTATTCAATCCATGATTCACACTTGATTGGTAACGGAAGTATTGCCGCGTTATGTGCGAGTCGAAAATTTGAGCACAACCAAAAAAACTATGTATCGTTCGAAATTCATAGACTGAATCTTTTGCTTTCATTTTCCACCAACATCTATTATGTAACTAAATGTAATGAATCATCATCATCAGCCTATCGCAGACCACTGCTGGACAGAGACCTATTAATGAATAATTTTATAAAATATCAAAACATGTTTTTCACAATTTAATAGAATAAAGACAATCCGTATGATGATACCAAAAGGTGGATGCACCTTTTTTCCTCGTACTATGAGTATCAGATGATGTCTGCGGGCGTCTCCCAATATATCCCGAGACATTTAAAAAAACTTCTTTTCCCAAATTGACCCGACAGGGAATCCAACCTTCAGTCCGCCAGTCCTTTATGCTTAGCGCTCAAATCATCGTCAAAGCTTTCAAAAATTATAATATTAAATCCATAAACAAAACAACGCTACTAATTTCTTTAGATCCAAGAGATAAAGACTGGTTATATCCAGACAACACATCACCATAAAACCGTTTTCTTTTGAACATTTTGTGTCCAAAAACGGCTCCCCCGGAGAGATTCATTTTAATTAAGTTTTTCACGAGAAACAACGACTCGGAAAGCACCGTCCTCACCTAGCTACCAATCTTCATTACGTTCATTATTACCATGTAAATAGTAGGCGATCCTTGGATTCCATTAGGTTCGTTTAAAAGCTACGTGCGAGTCCCAAGGGGAATTTAAATTAGACCGAAGGATGTATCACCTAGGCAATAAATAATGAGTTTATGATTGTTAGCTTCTAATTTATTTAGAATATTTATCTAAATAACTTCCGCAACGTGGTGTTTTAAATATTTAAAGTCCGTGATAAAATTATAGCATTTTTAAGATATGTCACATCACTAAGGTATTGAATTAATAAGAATATCACATCAATAACCTTAAATTTAGACAAAAATAGTTAGGTATAAATTTTTAAGACATAGATTATCTTCAGAAAACTAGAACTCCTCTACCTGAGATATCCCTTACAAGCGATAAGACCGCCTGAATCGTACCAGAAGATGTCTGTACCCTTTCTGTAAGCGTTTGTATTTTATGCAATAAAGATTATTATCTATCAATAGGAAAGCCTACCATTATTTTTACCATTAATTGTTAGGAAGCAAAGGGCTTTGATCTTCGGCTTTAAGTTTAGAGTAGTGATTTTAGGTAAACAACCTAATCTTATTCTTCAGAGGTCATTACTACAGCAATTAGGATAAAGCAGTGTACATGAAATGTTTGTTAATTAAGGCAGACATACATTATGCCAAATTGGCGTATTGAATTGAAAATGGGCCGGCCATGGCTTCAGGCGCTCCGATGGACGACGGAGTAGAAGGGTGTTGGAATGGACACCTTGTTTTGGAAAACGAAGCGTGGGACGCCCTTCAATGCGGTGGGACGATGCCTTGGCCAAGATGGCTGGTCGAGAGTGGATGCAGGTTGGCCAGGATCGGGATAGTTGGCGTTCTCTGGGGGAGGCCTACGTTCAGCAGTAGACGGCGATGGGCTACCTATACCTTTATGACCTCGACGTCTTGGCTGTTTTATTAGTACAAAGGCCGTGGTCATGGCGAGGAGTTTAAAAGTCATTGTACTGCGAAACCTCGTAAAGTAAACAATATATACTCGTAATAATAATTTGAAACATAAGACGCACTCATTCAGTTATTCATATTCATGAAAGTCGAGAAGCGTTTTATTGGCGATATTTTACATGCAGCCGTTTTTCAAACTTTCAAGGGCTACAGCTCAGATTGCGGGGGGCAAGGGTGATTTGATTAATTCCTGCGAACACCACCCTGACCGTACGTTACTTAGGTAAAGTTGCGGAGATATAAATCTTCAAACATTCAGTAGAGACTGAACGAATCGACGCGAATGAATAATTCCGTGTATACATTTGCGTCGTGTTAGAGTTCTTAGGGAATTATAGAGTAACTTTGAGTCTATTGAAGCTACGATACCAAAAGTTTGAGAAATGGAAACGATTGGGACCTAAGGCAGGTCATACGTTAAGGCTCTCAAACTGAATGATCGTACTGCTAAGTCAATTAGGTTTCATATAAAGTTGTATGGTACTTTGTGAGACATTTAATTACTTTCATGAAATGAAATTCTAAATTCAAACTTTTAAACTGTGATCAGATTTTAGACCTGTGATCTGCAAAATCATAACTGGGCTCAGCTGTCTTGATTTAAATGTTTCCAGTTTGAATTCTAAGTGATCCGCACAATCATAACTGGGCTCAGCTGTCTTCAGGTGATTGAATGCCTAGGGTCAGGGAGGTAACGGCGGTCCCAGAAAGCAAGTTGAGCCACTGCTACTGTCCTTGGGCTTTGTGCAGTTGCGTTGAATTGGTCCGTCTTATTGGATTATGAGAGTGAACCACAATACACCTGCATTTGCATTTGAGAATTGCAAAACCGCCTATTTGGATAACTACGAATATAGACATAAAGATTAAATCCTGGAGCCAAAAATGGTCACATGGATGCTTAACCTGATTAATCCGCGATCCTTGGTTCTTAAGGTTAAGATCACTAGCAAATACGCCACCGGGGCAGTCAATGTGAATACATTGACTGCCCCGGTGGCGTAGAATCGAAGACGAAAAAGTTGTTCTGACGTAAATCAAAAAGGACATCAGAAAAGTCGTATTAACAATTTTAGGAGTCATGGAGTCAGATCTATCTACGAGCAATAAAACGGATTCAATATCTTCCTGGTAATTGTTTTAGGTACAAACAGAATGCAGACAAAATACTGATAAATTTACAAAAGACGCCTGGTTTGTTTCTCCTAATAGCAAAGTTTTGATTTGTTAGAAGACAATGCTAAACTAAGAACAACACTCTTCTTAAAGTTCCCGCTGTTTGGCAGCTTTCCATTCTATCTACAAATATAACTTAGCACTTGAACCGGGTGCTGTTATTACGGTTAGGCGGGATCTACACTTGTTCCGATCACTTTAACCACAAATAAGGTATAGGGACTGAAAGTAAACCATTGGTTTCAATTCTATTGTAATTAAATAGATTAGGTTATAGCAAAACAGATTTCCATGAATTGGAAGTGCAAAAGTGCCTACAACAAAACCTGGTTAGGGTTTTCAATAAATTGGGGTGTGGCCAATTATGAAATAAATCAGAGTGCACGGCTAATAAACTATCAAGAAATATAAAGACTGGCTATTAATCAACAATGCTTAGTTAATAAACTAAATTAATAATTTATTATGGACGTAATTTCAACATAAATAAACTTTTGGTACTTAGAGCACATATTTTGAAAGGCCAACTCTATTTATGTTGCACCATGTCAACCTAAAAGTACCAACCAACTTAGATCATGGTATCAAAAAAGTTAACCTTTCACATCCGAATTCCATTAAAACGTTGGGGAACACAAATTATAAATGCAAGTTTTATTGTTGACACTTCTGTGGGCGGTCTGTGTCCCGAACGTGTTAAGATTAATAATACTCCTTTTTAACCGACTTCGAAAAAAGGAGGAGGTTCTCAATTCGTCTGTATGTATAATTTTTTTTTTTTTATTTTTTTTTATGTTTGTTCACCGATATTTCCGTCAATTATGGATGGATTTCAAAAATTTTTCGACAGTTCGACAGAGGACACTTCCGAGGTGGTCCCATTATCACCAAGTCAGGATCTGATGATGGGATCCTGGAGAAATTGAGGGCAACAACCAAAAATTGTATGCTCATACGGTGTTTTTGTTACGTAATCATATTTTACTCAGGTATATGCTTCCGGGCGTCAACATCTGTTGCTGATGATGAAGCCACAGAACTCCTTAACGGTTAGGAGTTAGGGGACAGTACTGACATTGGTCGATATTAAACTAGGTAGTAGTATGTACTTATGCAGGACTAATAGGGCAGGTGATTTGGTAAGTGATATGCTTGATTCTAGATCGCAAAGTCTTCACTTGACTTAAAGCAAATTTTTTCATTCCTAAGTAAAACTCTTAAGAACATTAATTAGCCTTTATTCAAGGTCACAGCACATTAACGCAACTATAAATAGAGAAATAAAATTATTTAAAAAAAAAAATTAAACCGACTTCAAAAAAAACACAAACGACCAAAACTAAAAAGCGATAAATAACGTAAGTAATTCTATCCTTAATACATAATTATTTAAATATTACCTACAATTATCACTTATTTTTGAAGTCGGTGCCAGCCAAACAAATAAATGTATATTGTCGTGTGGATTTGCCGGCCGCGCGCGTCATACAACAACAGTCTACGTTAGGTACCGAGAGGCTGGCACCGACTTCAAAAATAAGTGATAATTGTAGGTAATATTTAAATAATTATGTATTAAGGATAGAATTACTTACGTTATTTATCGCTTTTTAGTTTTGGTCGTTTGTGTTTTTTTTGAAGTCGGTTTAATTTTTTTTTTAACTGAAGATTAATTTACTCCCGTATTCACAGACGTTGACCGACGCGCGGACGCACAGGTAACCAGGTAACCTATTCATAGACAACTCTTATGTGCCGGTCGCCATTGTAAATACCTTACTTCGCATAGTGTAGTTAGTTACATAGATAAGTATTGTTTGTGAATACGGGTGTGTGTTATGCAATTTTAACAAACACTGTGTGTGTAGCCGCCTTTACCGAACTACTGCATACTATTATGTTTATACATTAAGGGGCACGCAACAAATCCTTGAAAATGTATGGACTGGAGTATTATGTTATGATTTATATGTTTATTCATTTGCCATTGTATAAATCTGTCGTGATTTGTTGTTTCGGCCGGTTTACAGCAAAGTCAAGTAAACGGTTTACAGGGTAAACTTTCTGGACTCCTCCGAAGCGGAAGTTTAATAGGATGTTTCCTGTTTGTCGCAAGTCCATCCGATGGCGCGAGAAAATTTTTATGGGCGTAATAACGTATGCAAATAAATGCCAGAAGTTGACTAAAGAGGGTTCCATTTGCGGACTTTTGAAAGGGTCCCCATTTATTCATAATCATAGTTTTAGTTGTGATGAGAAAAGGTTGCACGTGTTATTGAGGATTTTTTGCCTATTCCACATAATCTATCTTTTTCTTCTATACTTATAATAAATCTGTAGAGAGGTCAATTCTGTACATGAAATATATTTACAAAATAACTATCAAGGGGTGATAAGTGATCGATACTGATGCCAAAAATACGATCAGTAAAATTTTTGTCTGTTTGTCCGTCTGTCTGTCTGTCTGTCTGTATGTTCGTTATAGAAATAAAAACTACTCAACGGATTTTAATGAAACTTGGTACAATTATTTGTCATACTCCTGGGCAGGTTATACTTGTAGTATACTTTTCATCACGCTACAATCAATAGGAGCGGAGCAGTGAAGGAAAGTGTTGGGAAAACGGGAGAAATTTTTATCTGTATGTTCGAACGAGCATCACGCAAAAACTACTACATGGAATTGAATGCGGTTTTCACCAATGTATTGCTATAGGTCTAACGTAAATTAAGGCACAGAAGTTTGTTATTTTTGAAACCCGATATCTACGCGTGCGACGCCGCTGGCACAGCTAGTATACCCATAAAGCCTTTAATGTTATCAAGTCAATGACTTCCGGTAACAATATCAGATTGTTTTCGCTATATTAATATCATATTTGCAAGCTTTAAGATGTTATTATTGAAATTAGCAATAATAATGATAACTTTTGCGTAATAAGAAAAAACTGTCAAGAAAGGTTATTCAAAGCTACCCCAAGTTTGTTTCTTTTCATAAAATAAAACTTTATGGCTTTTCTTATCCGTATAACTCATAAACGTACCCATTATAATAATGTTCATATATCTCCGGTGCTTAGCTCGATCCATCTCGGGTGGCCTTGGACCCTGGTGCATTGCGGGTTATCGCATAATGAACGCTGCCAACCGCTGCGGTAGGGCGTGCAACAATGCCAAGGCCGGGAAATCTGGGGACTACTTGCCAAGCGAGCAGGGAAGACCTCCAAATCTTTGGCTGCGACTGAGCATGATATTGTAAAAAGACATAAAACAGTTTTGTAGGCATGAGTTGCATGCCAAATATATCGATTAGGACTACGATGTTGGCATCGATACACGAAGCCGTAGCGGGATGAACATTAAACAAATCATCGGGTCTAGTTTTTACTGCTACCTAGACATTTTTGGACTATTCCGTATTTAATTCTGACTAGAGAATAAATGTTGATTTTTAATCAAGTCACATTTTATCAATAAGATGCTTTTAACTACTATATTAGAATTCAACTCGTCACATTTATTCATATAAGCTAAACATCAGAGCTCCACCAACACTCAGCTCCGCCACATTTTCAGATTAGCTCAATAATACCAAATTATTGTAGGTATTGTTCTCTAAACTACAGAAAAAAATCAACATTCATTTCTATGATATTGACACTTCCAATTGCGTACTACGCAAAGATTGGATTACATTATTAGTTGAAATACCGTTACGTAGACCCTAGAACTGACGATAATTTTCTCTGCAGGGTAGCGATGCCCGTGACGTCACCCGTTCTCTCAGCCTCACGACGTAGGCCACGGTTCATAATCGAATTTCCGATGGGCCGCGATAACAGGAGACAGTTAACATCAAGGGGCATGTCGTGGAAAATCCTCAGTGGACTTTAATCCCCAATTAGGGTAATTCGACCACGCATTTATTAAACTCGTTCATAAATTGCTTTTAACGTCGGGTTAACAAATAAATAGGGACTGCGGATAAGCAAATTGTACTCAATATTGCTAATTAGTTAAATAGTTTGCTGAACGAGTGGTTACTGTGCAAATAGTAGGGCCTATTTTCATGTTTGCATGGGGGTGTATCGACGGCATCCAATTAATTGAAACATTGTGCTTATTAAGTAGATTTCATGTCTGGCTTCACTTACATAGTTGATTGATTTTCTTTAAATTTGACTGCAATTTGACGACCAGTTTTCTTCAGTGGTAGTGAACATTGCTTATGACATAGTGATCGCAGGTTCAATCCCCGCACAGTACAAACATTTGTGTGTTTGAACTTGTCTCTTTGCATAGGTCTGGATGTTTGCTATGTCTAATATGTATTTTTTTTTCAATAAAGTATGTAAGTAAGTTTGTCAATTGTCTAGTACCCATAGTACAAGTTTCGGCTTAGTTTGGGACTGGATGGCGCTGTGTGGCCCAGCGGGACATATCTTGGGTTACTTTAATTGTGTATTGACAGGGCTATACGCATCGCACCTCAGCAAACATACGTTTTTCTAACATAGGTTACATACCCGTTAACATGTATGAGTATGTGCTATGTAAAGCAAAATTTCAAATATCATTATCATATTCCCCGTTTAGCATTTGACAACTTTATACTGTCCCTACACGTTTCCCACACTTTGCGCACGTTGTTGCAAGAATAATGGGCACTATCAAGTGAAGCGCTTGATGGCTCTTTTCTACCTGGCTTTATGCCTGCCGTTTTGGGCAACAAAATTGAGCGATGGCCAAGAGATGCGCTAGCTAGCTAGCATAAGAGCTATGTGATAGGGCGCCCTGTGTATATAGCTACATCTTCTAACCTAGTGTCAAGCACATTCTTTGTTCAAGCCAAGTTTGATTGGTTAAAAGCCATACTACTATCCAACTAAGTTATTATAAATGCGAATGTTGGTTTGGATATGGATGGATGTTTGTCACTCTTTCACGCAAAAACTACTAGAGGGATTTGAATAAAACTTTACCGAACTATAGTTCATGCATCAAATTAATACAGAGGCTATGATTAATAAGAATATTCATTCAGAGCAGGGGTTGCAGCTAATACAAATATTACGATTTTACACTTTTAACGGAGAAATTTATTTGAAATTTACTATATACGAGTATACTTAAAAAATATATTTACCATTTTAATAATAATGTAATGTAACCCACATTACATTCGGCGTGTTTTTAAAATGAATCCACAAAGCTATTTTTATGTAAGAGTAGAAACATTCGATACATCGTTGCGAGATTCAAAGGCTAAAGAATGTTTATAATACTATCTTGGTGCAATAAAGATGTCGTTTCTAGTGCAGCTGTGGACTACGTGCATAATGCAGTTAGCCACAGAATGGATCGTATTTATCGCCGTACCTATATGAATATGTTTCTTTTACTACACTCGTATGTAGTAGGTACTAAACCTACCTAAATACTATGCTAATAACTATAGGTACTATGTGTAAATATAATTATTTCTTTCTTTTACTAACTTACAAACACTTCAAACGCGAATATTCCAGACATTGCAGAAATGTTGCTGTATTACGGCCGAATTCAGTGTCTGGCAGTTCAATTGTCAACTCCTAATCCCAATCTAATAAACATTTTTCAGGCGGTGGAACAGTTTTTCGCCAGTCACTTTCTAGCTATTTTCTGATCGATTTAAGATTGTAGATGAAACGTTTTAATTTTCTTTCATATTGACCACTTGATTCCATATTGTAAATGTATGACTCCACTTAAAGTACACCAACTATAGCAGAACACTGTCTACCTTCTACGCTGATTCCAAAAGCGTACATTTACGAGCACCAAGTATTACCAAAAAAGGGACGGCAAGGTAATATTTATCCACGCTCAGAAGTCCCTGAACCAGTTCGGTTTTTGCATCGAAAACCCTCGTCCATTTCGGCTTTATCCGAGACCTTGCTCGGCTCCGGAGATGCATTTCCCTATGCATCATTAAACACGATATCCGGGGTGACCCGCCGCGTAACTCCCTCCGCGGCGGCGCTCGACTGACAGATTGGGTTCGACACGATATCTAATGATCAACTGCTCACTTTGTTTTTATTACTACGTAGAAAGATTAATTTTTAATTAATTGCAAATATAAAAGGATTAAGTACAACTGTTGAAACCCACTTATTGCGTAAAAGGGCCCAGATTACAGAAGCAAAACTCATTTTTCATTCTTAGAATGTCGTAATGGCTTATATAATTAGAAGGCATTGATAGATAGATATTCTTTATTGCACAAACTACAAAATATTACTGAAAAAGGTATTACATACATTCTGTAGTACAATTTAAGCGGTCTTATCGCTAGGAAGCGATCATTGCATTGATTAAATAATAATTTTTCGATAATATTAAATCTTAATAATCAATATGATATGACGTTACTTATTGAAGGTTTAAACAATTTTGGATGTATTGTTAACCTTATCTGAAACTGATGAGCCTAAACTAGGGTAATAAAGCCTTAATTAATTATGCTGATCAAATCAATCAGACTATGACAGCCTGCTCACGTTCCGTTTAAAAGACCCAGATCTATAAGAAGAAGAAGGGAACATACGTGCTGGAAGAAAGTTTTACAGTCTAATGCTATACTTAATTATGCGTTAAGGTACAGATTACCTAATACGTACTTAATAAGAAATATTTATCACTATAGCCAAATCCTTTTTAATTTAATTACACGACTTACTTACATCGGCTTATTTTAATTGAATCTTAAGTTACACGTGAATATATCGGCACGTGTTTAATTGTGTACGAAATTACGTCTAATTATTTAGCATAATTGTAGTGAAACTAAGGTTTGATATAGCAGTTCATTAAAGCAATCACAGGCTGGAGTCATGCAGAATCCATTACCGGCTAATTGCTGTTCTGACTCCATAATTGAGATCGCTAATAGAAACAGATTAAATCATTTAAATTAGTCCCCGACCTGCCTCGGAGATGGAATAGAAATTAATCGTTTTTCACGGACTTTTATATAAGTTAAGAAATCTGTGTAATGAGAATATGAAGGCCGGGGAAGTATTAATGAATAATTTAACATTCATCTTCATAAATGAGACGTTGGATGATTTGCTTATTTTGTTTTTTTTTCTGCTCAATATTTACATGAGTAAAAGCTATATCATTTTCCCGTTATTAGAACTTGAGAAGTAGTCAGAAAGGTAGAATATATTGACAATATAATTGCTATTATTATCTATATCATCATCATCATCAGCCCGTAGACGTCCACGTATATCTTCTATACTTACCTATAATAAATCTGTGGAGAGGTCAATTCTGTACATGAAATATTTTTTCAAAATACCTATCACAGGCTGATTAGTGATCGATACTGAAGCCAAAAATGCAATCAGTAAAATTTTTGTCTGTCTGTCTGTCTGTCGGTCTGTCTGTCTGTCTGTATGTTCGTTATAGAAAAAAAAAACTACTGGACGGATTTTAACGAAACTTGGTACGATTATTCTTCATACTCCTGGACAGGTTATAGTATACTTTGCATCACGCTGCTATCAATAGGAGCAGAGCAGTGACAGGAAGTGTTGGGAAAACGGGAGAAATTTTTATCTGTATGTTTGATCGCACATCACGCGAAAACTACTGCATGGAATTAAATGCGGTTTTCACCAATGTATTGCTAGAGGTGTAACTAAACCTTTAGGTACCATTTTTTGGAAGTCCGTTATTTTTGAAACCCGATATACAAGCGTGCGACGCCGCCGGCACAGCTAGTTTAAGTAATAATTTCGATTGTATCTACCGGCAGAGTGATTACAAAATATCATTGATATATTTTGTATTTATATCTATATTTTTGAATTGCTCACAGGTATTTTATAATCAGCTTCTAAAGTCGGAAATATAATCATTACGTAAGAATCGTTTCGTAATACGAATCTAAGATTTTCATTATGAACTATTTGGTTCATAACAGCTTATGTTGAAATCATAAGCTGTTATGAACCTGGGATGAGAGGATGTAAGGGAGCGACCTATCACCTTTTCGCTCCAAGCCATCCTGCCTGCCCGTGGTGCATTCTGCCGAATAACAAACGAGGCTCTGGCAAACCGACTGGTGGCGGTATAACCATCACGATAGAAGGCTTAGCTAAATACCACAGGCCGATGACGGGCAGCAGCGTCACCGGAGCAAGAAGCTACGCCCTGCGATCGCCAACCCGCCTGCCCAGCGTGGCGATTATGGGTATATCCTCCAGAAGTTTGCCCTGGGTGGCGAACGGCTGGAGAGGCCTATGTCCGGCAGTGGACTGCAATAGGCTGATGATGATGAACCTGATATGTCGAACCATTGTTAATCTATCTTCTATATCTTCTATACTTATAATAAATCTGTAGAGAGGTCAATTCTATACATGAAATATTTTTTCAAAATAACTATCAGGGGGTGATTAGTGATCGATACTGATGCCAAAGATGCAATCAGTAAAATTTTTGTCTGTCTGTCTGTCTGTCTGTATGTTCGTTATAGAAACAAAAACTACTCAACGGATTTTAACGAAACTTGGTACAATTATTCTTCATACTCCTGGGCAGGTCATAGTATACTTTTGATCACGCTACAGCCAAAAGGAGCAAAGCAGTGAAGGCAAGTGTGGGGAAAACGGGAGAAATTGTTATCTGTTTGTTTGAACGCGCATCACGTGAAAACTACTGCATGGATTTGAATGCGGTTTTCACCAATGTATTGCTAGAGGTCTAACTTAAGATTAAGGCACCATTTTATCGAAGTCCGTTATTTTTTTAACCCGATATCCACGCGGGCGACGCCGCCGGCTTAGCTAGTTACCATATAAAAGCTTTTGTTCAAAAGTCGAACTTAATATTCTAAAAGTCATGCAATTCGAAATACAAAATAAATTAATAGTTGCTTGTTTGATGTGTTTATTTCCTACATCATACATTTTTATTTTCTTCCATCTAATTTTGAATACGAATAACATTCTTAAACCGATATACACTAGAGCCTTATGTATGACGTAAGGTAAACGCTCCTATTACGGAGGTATTTCGCAACATTTGAAACTAAGAAACAAAAATAAGCATTTGTAAGTATTTCTAAAGATGCAAAACCACTTCATCGTCAAAAGTGGTTATTATATTTTGTATTTCTATTGATTTTGTGTTTCTTTTGATGTTAGTTTTTTTTTTAAATATTTAAATAGCCGAGTCGATTGTTCCTAATTCGGAGGTATAATTTCGGTCAGTTCCTATTACGGCGGTAAACGGTTCCTAATTCGGAGGGTCAGAAACAAATAATGTTACGTACATTAAATAATATAAAATATGTGTTAGTAAAGTAAATTGTAAGGTTTTCATTCATTGATTTGATAACATTGATTCCCTTTTAATAAAATTTGCAAATATAGCAGGGATGTAAGGGAGCGTCCTATCATCTTTTCACTCCAAGCCAACCACACCTGCCCGTGGTGCATCCTGCCGAACAACAAACTGAATTTCGAAAAATCCCTTCCTAGCGGGCGCCTACGTCATAAATGTTACCTACATGCAAAATTTCGTCGCAGCGGTTTCGGCTCTGCGTTGCTCGTTCAGTCAGGACATGTTCTTTTATATGTATAGAAGATAGATTTTAATGTGTATTGATTCCTGTATTTTTACTTGCTAACAAACACTGAACTCAATAACATCTCTAATAATTACTCACTTGAATTTTCCTTATTCTCCAGAACCTAGCACCCTCTAAATTCTAACAGTGACGTATTAAAAAGATCTCGTTGAAACGAATTAATATTACTATATACAATACTCTACTCGTAGTAAGTATAAATGAAATATTAAAAAGTATTTCCTGATTAGGTACATTTGTTTTATTTCCATCTCATTCCAACTCATGTCTTCCTAATAAGACAATTTAAGTATGTAATTGGTTAATACAATAAACATCTCTGAATTTTTTACACTTTTGATAAGATAACTATTTCGAATTTGAATATTATATTGAACTCAGGTAGATCTACAGATAGAAACTTTCTTTGTAAATTCCTAATGTTTTTTGTATTTGAGGTTATGTTACATTTTTGAAAAATAGCTTTTATACCCCGGTTCAAAGGTCAAAAATAATAATAATTTTTCTAGATACCTAACACAACATTGGTTTTGATGCAACACTTAACACAACTGTACTATTCTCCATACTATGATGGGAATTCTTCTCTTTAAATAACATTATTTACATACATTGTTAAGTTTTTATCGCTTTTGGTTTTATTAAATTAGAATCGATAAAACATTATAGAAAACTTTTTATTTATTTACTGAACCCTAAAACTTGTAATTTTATATTTTATGAATAGCGCCATAATAGGAACCCATATAACCTAATACGGAGTTACCTGAAAATAACTACCACCGTAATAGGAACACTACTCGTGTTATAATGTTCCTAATTCTGACCCATCAAAATTTCGATAAACAAAAGAGTGTAAATGAATAATCACACGATAACAGTTTTTTAGCTCAGTGTGTTAAATTTAAATCAACAGTTATACAAAATAAACGATTTGTGATCAATTAAAATACACCTTTTTATTTTACCGCTTCTAAGAAACCAACATTTTATGCTCAACAATTTTCATATTTAACTAGATTTCTAAGAAAGATAGCATACCGCAGAATATGGTCCTTAATTTAAGAGATTAATGATTATTTCAATAAAACTTGGAACTAATTCAATAATTTAATAAATTGAAAGTTATAAACAATTAAACATTTCCAGTATATTTCCTAATTCGGAGGTATACCACCGTATTAGGATCAACCTATAAAATTTGTATCCTTTTACGGTGGTATTTTGTTTCTTATTTTTTTGGGTAAAAATGAGTTTAAAATATGAATTAAGCTATTTAAATAGCTGCTGTAATAGTAGGAAAATGCAATAAATAACACACAAACGAACATGAACGGGTTATTAATACGAAAAACTTAGTTTATAAATATTGGTGTGCTTTCATTTGATGTTGCGCGTTTGTATTGAAACCTCTCTCACATCGATGTCGTTATACTAATTGATTGATTTTGTTGTGTTGTATATGTGCTATACTTGCAAAATTCGGTCAACTGATGAAGTAATAGATTTGGAATAAATAGTATACATTTTGGTGCACTTATACTGAATAAAATAGGAATAAAACTCGAAAATTGAAATACCACCGTAATAGGAACCGATTTTGACTACCTCCGTGATAGGAACACTTACCTTAAGTATGCTAAAAAGCTCATTATGTCGTAGTTCTTTTAAGAACCTAATATTTATAAAAGCACATTTTAAAATTTCGTTTGAAAAATGTTGCAGTACAAAAGCCTCGCTATTGCTTTCAACGATTTCTGTAACAAATTAGTTCGCGTTGACTTACAACTTTAAACAGAAAATGTTTACTGTAAAATACTCAGGTAATAACGAGTCGGGAGGGAGGCAGAGGGAACGGAAATTAGAAACGTCTGCAATCTCCTGGGTCGTTCACCCATAAAAATAAAAATTGTTAACTCTGGCCGCGACCCGCGAGCGGGCGACTGGCTGACTAAATACCTGCGCGACAGTCGCGCAACCGACCCTCCGAGCGCGAACTAAGCTTTACATTACGTTTTTTTATTAGGCCAGAATCTTTTTCACGTTCCAACCCGGAATTATGACTTTTTAATATTTTTTAAATCTGTGTGGGTCCATTTTGTAATCTACGTAGGTTTTATGTTTTTAGAAAAATTTTAACACTTCCTCTACCTGGAGGTTGCCTAGAAGAGGTCGCTTACTTCCAGGCAACCTTCGCTTACAAGAAGGGGATAATAATAAAATCGTCTAAATTGTACCATAAGATGTATGTATGTAATACCTTTTCTGGAAGTGTTTGTATTTTGTGCAATAAAGAATACTTATCTATCTATGAAATTTTCCATCGTCATACGCAGCAGTGGGTGCAGTTATGCTAAGAAGAAGATGTAATGCCTATGTACACATTCGTTTAATCTAATTTGGTCATTCTTAAAAAGTAGTATTGTATGTAGTTCAAAATTCAATACAGAAATTAAATAGTTTTACTATTACTCAAAATAACTCACTCCTTTATTGTTATCATCATCACTATTTAAATACACTAACTAAATAATAAGTTTTACAAGTATGTAGCCTATATAAGATGTAACAATGTTATGTTATTCCAGTTCAGATTATTTCAAGTCAAAGCTACGAAGCTCGTAGCATAATCTACGAAAATTCGTAGCTCTGCGTATTTCCAGGAATTGTTTGCAGTGCAGTCTTGAAAATAATTTGCAGTTGGTATATGTCACATTATTACGATGTAAAGCCGTTAAATTCTTGGATACATTACGTACACATAAGTGTGTTAAGTGATACAGTTAAAACCAAAATATAATTTACAAAATTTATGGAAATGAGCGACCATTTCTAAAATGTTACTTTAAAATTGAATCTCATAACATACCTATTGTATAGTCTTTGAGCTGTTTAGCGACCATAAAATTAAAAAGAAAATATTGGCGATTTATGAGTCCAGAGAGACGAATGTCTTATGGTGTTGATGCCAATGCAGCATTAAGTTCGCCTTTTGTGTAAAGTTTTATTGTGCAATAAAGATCAGTATTCGAATAACTGATGTTCTACTAATCTAACAATACGTAGGAATATGATAAATATCGTCATTGCATCATTATTTTAATTGCGACCTTAATGTTCAATTCAGAGCATAAGTTAGACCATAGTTTGTGATATGGCAGACCTAGATTACTTTGTATCTAGCTTAACTAGCCAGACAGGAGAAACAGATAATTTTTTGATTAATATAATGCATTGAAAAGTTACACGAAACTTATGAATATGTAGGTTTCTTCACATTGTTTTCCCTCATCGCATAGAGTAAGTACCAGACTTGAATATACAATAATACCCGAGTTACAGGTCAAGGTTCTTACCTAATGAGATACTAACTCTCTATTGAAAATCGATATACATTATCGTTCAGGCAGTTAAATCTAACTGGTGCATAAGCGTATGACCTATTGAATTTTATGTTCTTACAAAATCCAAATAAAAGACAGAACAGAACAGAATAAGTAACTGAACTACGTACTAGTTCAGTTACTTATTCTTTATTTTATTTTCGGTCGGTCAAGGTACTTATCCTTTATTATTTCATTTTTATTATTCCCACTGCCGCGAGGGGATAGTGGTGCGATTGTAGCTACTGGAGTACTAACACAGTGTAGAAGGGGAAATATAAAAGTAATATTACTTTTCTGACCGGATTTCAGTTATTACGGTGAATCTTTGCGAATATTGGCCAAATACGCGAGAGATAAGTATCTATTATAGTTGGTACATGTAAGACATATTTGTTTTACAATGTTTATACTTTAGGATACACGTAGTGTAGTGAGTAAGCGCCCTTTAAAGAATGAAGAGATAATAAAATTAGAGTTCCGGGGTTCGAAACCCACGCTGATAATAAACTTGGGAATTACCTACTCAATAGCAACTGAATTTGACAGGTGTAAAGCCGTCATAATATGTGCCTGATCTATCTCTAAAAAACAAGGCAATCCATCGTGACCGACTATTGATAAGCTCTCCTTACATTATTATAATTGTGGGAGAACAGTATTACCAGTGGGAGAGCGATGTATGACGGATATTTTATCACAAAATTACCGTCATTATTACAGTCATGTATACGTCATTACGTTTGGGAATAAATATAATATTGTAGATTTTTAATACATTTTAACGATTTAAACTATAAGTAAATAATATCTATGAATCGAAGAAGAGATATCTCACTGTTGTATTTATATTTCTTTATCTTCAAGATATTGCGAGAACAAAACTTTATATTCTTCTAAGTCCATTGTGTGGGCAGTAAAGATGGGACACTAGGTTGGCGCACAGTCATGCATTTTTATCTTTTCACTTTTAAACGTACCTGTATTTCGGAATAGCATAATAATATATACTTTACCATCCGGTATAAAGAAATAAAGTGCCCGGTGCATTAATTTGTCCACATAAACGCGCTCACCTCGTACTCACTATAGCTCAAAAGTTGGGTGTCAAAATTGAAGACCGTGATCTGATCAGCGCGGAGCGTGTCGGCATGATGAGGAGCGCGGGAGAGGGAGAGCCGGCGGCACGGCCGCGGCCGCTGGTCGTGCGGCTGGCGCGGCGCGCGTTGCGCGACGAGCTGCTGGCGGCGGCGCGCGTTCGGCGCGACGTCACCTCCGCGGGCCTGGGCCTGACCTCGCCCCCGCGCCGTATTTACATCAACGAGCGACTTACCTCGGCCAACCGGCAGCTTTTTTATAAAGCTCGCGAACAGTCATCACAAACTCAGTGGAAGTACGTGTGGACCCGTGAAGGAAAAATCTTTGCGCGCAAAGAGCAAGGGTCCCCGCGTCACCGATTACGCACCGAAGATGATCTAAACAGATTTTTTGTTGGCCTGTAATGTTGGCCGCTTTAACAATGTTCGCATTCGTGTTCCTTTTTTTAACTTTTAAGCCCCAAGCCACATGTTATCCTGTTACTAAATTGTATTTATGGTATTTGTTTGAGTTAAAGTGTGTAGTTGATGTGCACTCAAAATTAAATAGGATAGAATATTATTATTTAGTTATAAAAATATTTTCCATGTGTTTTATGATTTTTGGTTATGATCTTGATTGGTTATAGCATATTGTTTTTTTTATCTTTTGTATTACCCGTATGATATGTCTTAAGAAGGCCAAACTATATGAGCCATATATTATTATTTGTTGTGCATATATTATGACTCTGTTTTCCCATACTACATACCTACCCATAATGCCACAATTAAAGTGCAAGAGTGCCTTTGGAGGATTGTTTGTTTTCATATACTTTTATGTTAATAAATTAAAATGGTTTGAATTTGTTATAGTCATAAGTAGAAGTGTTAAGAGGGTGTCCATCCACTGGAACTGTCAATCAACCAATTTTTTCCGCTCATGTATTTGGACTATAAATGTATATATATGTAATCGCATAATCCATAATGTACTTCTAAGTTTCTTCTACATTATTGACAATATATATATACATAGCTTATTCCATACATTACACATAACTGGTTATCCATTTGCACATATTAAGAAAGCCCATCCTTTTGTAGGCATAGATAGACGTCATTTAACCATTCTGTGCCGTTTTCTGTTACACTGTAAACGTATTCACATATTACACTCATTTATTATACAATTTATTAAGGTTAAAAAGTTATCAGTAGGTTTTTTAAATCCCGGATCTCTTAGTACACGACATGATGAATTTATTGTTGCGTTGAATCGCCACAACCTGGACATACTAGCTGTCAATGAAACCTGGCTCAGAGATGGCGAGGAGGCGCGGGCGCCTGCGCTTGCCGGATACCGCCTTCGTCACATACCGCGCCCCACCAGTATTCGATCCCGTGGCGGCGGCGTTGGGTTTTATATTAGACGTGGTATTAACACTCGTCTTATTGCGCACCCGCTTACATCTTCTGTGGAGCAAATGTGGCTGAGCTTGAATTTGAACGGAACTAAACTTGTGATAGGTACAGCCTACCGCCCACCATGGTTAAATCATGATATTTTCATAGACGCTCTCAGTGAAACTATATCATCGCTTAACAGTTACGACTATATAATGTTACTCGGAGACTTCAATATAAATATTATGAATACACAAAATCCTCAGACTAAGAAGCTTCTAGATTTCTTGAGTTCCATGAATCTCACACAGCATGTCAATAAACCTACTCATTTTACCGAGCATAGCGAAACATTGATAGATGTAATATGTTCTAACTCTCGTCTCACGAATATAGCCATAAATCATATACCTGACCTCAGTAGCCATGCATTATTGACTTGTGAAGTAGATATTAAAAAGAGTAAACCGTGCCCTAAATGGATAAAATATAGACCTCTAAAAGACATAGACATCAAATTATTCGATAATGACGTCAACTCTATCCAATGGGAAAATATACGGTCCGATGATGTTGATGAAATGTTAGAGAAATTTAATGCTCAAATACTACAGCTATTTGACAAACACGCTCCCATCAAAACAGTTTTCATCAAAGATCATTCATATCCCTGGATAACCCACACTATAAAGGAAATGATGAAGCTCCGTGATAAGGCTTTTGCCAGAAGTAAGGTTACAAAATTAGAAATTCACAAAAAATATTATAGAGACTTAAAATCTATTGTTAATTCTGCATTACGTACTGAGAAATCTGCATACTTTAATCAAAATATTAACAGACGTATTAAAAATCCGCGATTGCTATGGAGAGGTATAAAAAGAGATATTGTTGATTTTAAGAAGAAAAATTCTGAATTGCCACCCCACTTGAATAACCCTGAAAATATAAATAACCACTTTTTGAATCTCCCGGGTAATAACGATACTGACATACCTCTTTTAAATAGTTTTAAAAATAGAATACATGGTCCAGCGGTATTTACAATTCAACCTGTTACGAAGGAACACGTGGCTGACTCTATTAAATCTATTCACACCAATGCGCAGGGCTTTGATGGCATAACACTGAATATGGTCTTGCTAACCTTGCCTCGTACTCTAAGTATAATTACTTCTATTGTTAATAAATCTCTTGAAACAGGAGTCTTTCCTCATCTTTGGAAGACAGCCATAGTCAAACCTTTACCAAAAAAGCCACACCCCGTTGACTACAAAGATTTAAGGCCCATTAGTATACTGCCATTCATGTCAAAGTTGGTTGAAAAAGCTGTCGCTATCCAAATGGCCCAATATCTTGAATTTAATAAAATATTGCCGACAAGACAGTCAGGTTTTAGGAGAATGCGTGGTACTGCTACTGCCTTGTTAGACGTTGTAGATAACATACTAGCAGCACAGGATAGTGGTGAGAGTACAATATTGGTTTTATTGGATTTTTCACGTGCCTTTGACACAATCAACACTACACTCCTTTTATCAAAACTTGCTTTCTATGGGTTTGATAAACATGCTTTAGGATGGTTTACTAGCTACCTTACAGGACGTGCACAAAATGTGGAAACTCGAAAAGAAAATGGTTCCACCTTATGTTCTACTACATCACCAGTCCACCGAGGAGTGCCTCAAGGTTCCATTCTTGGGCCAATACTTTTTATCCTGTATACAGCTGATGTAACTAAAACTATCAAAAGTTGTCAATATCATTTATATGCGGATGATCTACAACTATACGTTTCTTTCAAGCCTTGTCAAACAGGGAATGCTGTTGAAAAACTAAATTATGATCTAGATGAAATAGCTACCTGGAGTCATCGAAACAATCTCGTGCTCAATGGGAGCAAATGTAAATATCTCCTATTAGGTACAAAAAGTCAAATTGAAAACATTTCTGTACAAAATCCAAAAGTCTGCATAGCTGGTGATCAATTAGAGAGGGTTCGGTTGGCTCGCAACCTGGGTCTCAACATGGATGATAGGTTGCGCTTTGAGGAGCATATCCAAGAAGTTTTGTGTAACTGTTTCTATAGGCTTAGGGTTCTGTACCGTATCCGAGACTGTCTGAGTGTCGATGTTCGTGTTAGACTGGTCGAATCAGTGATACTCTCAAAAGTTAACTATGCAGATGTCGTGTTTGGCAACTGTCTATTGGCACGCACTAAGAAAGCAATACAGCGTCTCCAAAACGCATGTGCTCGCTTCTGTTTCCCCATCCCCAGCCGTTCCCATGTCACTCCCTACCTGAATCATAACAATTTAATGAAAATGGCCTCTCGACAAACTATCCACTTTGCTTCTCTACTCTTTGGTGTCATAAAAAATAAAGAACCATCATATTTATACGATAAACTAAAATTTGCGCAGTGTAAAGTAAGAATCGCACCACGTCTCTTATGTCCACAGCACGGAACAGCTGCGTTTCGTGGCAGTTTTCGTTATGCTGCCACGAAGTGCTGGAATAATTTGCCACCGCCGATTAGGAACTCTCAAACAGTTTATACTTTCAAACGAAATTTAAAAAGATTCCTTCTCGGTGAACAAAATACTGCTTAATTGTTGTGCTGTGCGCTCCCTAAATATAATAACATCTAAGGATCTACTGGGTTATACCTTGTATTATGGATTACGTAGATATGTGCTTACTTACTCGCTTCGCTTATTCATTTATTTCATTTTATAGTATATTACTCTTTACCTGTTTATTTATATGTTATCCCTTTTTATAAAAAATATGTATACACACTTCGCATCACTTATATATGTATATTAATATTCTTCGTCCATGCATGTAGCGCTCCTCTGTTTAAGGTGTCACTGAAAACCAGCGTCGCGGCGCCCCCGCGCCACGACACATGCTGAGTGGCAGCCTATTTGGATTGGATGGATGGATGCATACCTTAAATACAAATACAGTTGAAATAAAATAATCATATCATATAAGTCGTTCATGGTAATACGTTGGTACACTCTCTTTTACAATCAGAAGTGAATTTGTAGTTACAAACTGTTATTCTGATGTCATTCCATATGTAATATAACAAGCCTGGTACGCCCAGCATGTCGAAAGCTCATCATAAGTTTGCATTTGTAACAGTGTCCCGAATATGATTTGTACCAACAGTAATGCAGATAGTTTGGCCCAATCAAAGTGCCGAGCGCGGGGAATCTTGCGACTTGGCTCAGCAATCAGCTACGGATTCGAATCCATTATGTTGGATGGGATTCAACATTATAATTCTAACATACAAAGTGTAAACGCGAGTTTGTGCTTAGAAAAGCAGTAGTTCTTTCAGAAAGTAGTTGGCAGAAAGTTGCACGATCTGAGATATAAGTAATACTATAGACCAGATATTTTAAATTGTCGTAAATGTGCCGATTTCTTCTATGATATAGCGAGTAATAGAATACCTTACATTTTTGAAAAAAAAACCTACAGATATAGATGAGCGTGATTCCCGTCGCCTGATAGACAACAAAAGAGAGGCCCAAGTCTTTTCGACAACGGACAAGTAACCAAATCAATCACATGTCCGTTACCACTCCCATAATTATTTTGGCTATACACCGATTATTATAACTTGCGACTCGCCCCGGCTTTGCACGGGTGCAATACTATATGCATATATCATACACAAACCTTCCTCTTGATCTATTAAAAAATCCGCATCAATATCAGTTGCGTATTAAAGATATAAGCATACATATAGCATAGACAGAAAACAAAAGCGACTTTGTTTAATACTATGTAGTGATGTCGAAGTCACTGTTAGACGTTTTATGTTCTGTCCCTAATACATTAGATTAATTATAATTGCGTATAGAAAGCAACTACCATTATTTGGATCAGCGCTGATATTTACTCCAAATATATGTGAGTTAAACCTATTTAAGGATCTACCAACAAATATTATTATCGCCGCTACCTACGATTTAATGAAGGAATAAACAGCAGTATTATTCCTTCATAAAATCAATAAGATGAGAAAACGTTGCTAGGTACGCTACTCAAAGTAAATAAACGATAATTTTGCATTATTAATGTATTCTCTGGAACGTCTGTTGCCAACAGTATCGTATTCAAATTGCGACCTTGGCCAATAAAGCTGTTATTCACTCAGTCTGTAACTAGTACAAGTGGTAAGCATTTCAGCGGGCTGTTCGTTAGGCGTCGAGGGCCCTTCTGCACTGGTCGACATCAACCCTTTGATGTTCGCCGAGCCGGCTCCCGCCCTTGACACCGGAGCGGTGACGTCTTGCCCTATATTAATTATAATATTGGTTTAATAATTAGAACCTCGGGATTGAACGCGATGTGAAATATGTTTGATGTCGTCATTTGAACGCTGACTGATTTTTATGTGTTAACTTACACGCACGGCCGTCTTCTTTCAAAAATTAAAAAAAGTTAAAAAAATTAGGAACCTAACAGACATTGAAACAGCAAGACTTGTTTATTTTAGTTATTTCCATAGTATCATGGCGTATGGTCTGCTTCTGTGGGGATCAGCTGCTGATATCCAAACCATTTTTGTGTTGCAGAAGAGGGCCATTCGTTTCTTGTATGGACTTAACTCGCGTGCTTCACTTAGAGAATTATTTAAAGAAATTAATGTTTTGACTGTAGTATCACAATACATATTTGACTGTATTGTGCACGTACGAAAGAATATTCATCTTTACAAAAGAAATGCTGATTGCCATAAATTTAACACGAGAAACAAGAACAAACTTGCTGTTCCAAATCTCAGGCTGCATAAGACTGGCAATTCGTTTGCTGGGCTAAGTGTAAAATTCTTTAACAAAGTACCACAGAATATTGTTGAATTACCAATACATAGGTTTAAGTCTCATATTAAGTCATGTCTCATGAAAAAAGGATATTATAAAATACAAGACTTCCTAGACGATAATATTACATGGACATAATGAGCTGCTCGCCTGCACTTAACAAATATTGTATTAATGTATGACATCAACAGTATAATGATTATGTATATTTTTGAAAAAAGCCAAAATTGATGAGTTTCTTACGGCACTTCTTCTCATCAGGCCTCATCCTTATCACGTCGAAGTGCTAGTAGGGAAAAAAAAGTTTGACGTGCAAAAGAATTTACTTGTAAATCTACTTGCAGAAATAAATTATTTTATTTTATTTATTTTTATTTTTATTCAAACTGTTTTTATGTAAACCGATGATTCCATGTTATTATGGTTATGTGATCGGGTATTCATTCAAATGTCATTTTTATGACCGCAGTTTATTCAGGCTGTTTGGTTTATCCCTTGTTTTACCTATATGAAAAGCTGATTAAAGTAGCTCAATCAAAAAGACCGCCAACCCGTCTACCCAGGTGGCGATGATGGGTAAAAAAGCTGAGTGACCAAAGTGGCGAACAACTGTAGAGGCCTATTTTTTTTTATAGTAGCTCGACATAGTGGCTTCCCTACGCCTGATGCAAAGCGAAGTCGCTGTGACAACTTGCAAGTAACTGGTCAGTTACCTGTCATTTGCCACTGCCATGCCGGCCTAACCCTAACCCCCACGAGCTCCGGAGACCCTACTCACCAGCAGAAACACGACCCGGAGGTCATTTGGCTGCGTTATTCTATAGGGTGGAGGTCCTTCCCCGGACGGGCAGCTCAATACGAGCGAAGATTCGCTATGCCCTACCTCTCTTAAAGTCCTATGGACTGCGATAGGCTGATACAAAAAATGACATTTTTTTTAATTTCCAACAGAAAATTCTAACAGTTCTATTGCTTATACACTATTTCTATTTTATAGTTGTGGGCTTCGTCTTTCTAGGAAGGTTCCGTGATACCCGCACTGGAAAACATTCAACATGAGGATTATGAATTAAAAAGTAACCGTTCTATTCACTGATTCTGCTAAGCAGTTGGCCTCAACATACTAAGAATAGGCTAGTAAATTTATTAAGGTGTTCAAATGATATTGTTCCAAGAAATTTTATGCACACAAATTTATGACTTTGTGTTCGTGAATATTCAAATTCTACTAAATCGCCTGTTAGATGCAAGAGCTAAAGTGTTGTTACATCATCAAAGTTGGAGTAGTTAGCTGTGTTAAGATGGTAGGTACACTATCTACTTTGTTGTCAGTTGCAGGCACCATACTAAACTTATAAGATTATTTATGACCAACGCATTCGTGTGTGATATAAGCAAATTGGTAATTTTGTAAACCAAGTTGCAAACAAAGTAACATTAGGACAATGATACTCTTGTGTGGTACGTAAAGAGTAGTGGTAGCCATTAACTGAAATTTTTACACTTTTCTCAGTGCTTGTGGATTCAAACTTTACAAGTAGATAAATCTACCTATGAGTTTCAGTCGGGCAACTAACATATTTTTTTACTGTAAATTTTTATCTTATATTTTTGAATGACTGAAGGAGTGTTATTCAGGCCCCTCTTTCCCACTGGGCACTATGGGCACGTGCCCAGGGCCCCGCAATCGAATGGGGCCCCCTAGTTCCTGCCAGATTACCAAATGATACCCGATATTTAGGTCATAGGCGCCTCATGATCCTAATTTGCCCAGGGCCTCAAATAGTTTAAAGACGGCCCTGGTGTTATTCATCATCATCCTCTTGTAATCCACTGCTGGGCTGTGTTTTTGTAAGTAGTTAGTTTGTAGATAATGCGAAATGAAAGGAATTTCTTGGACTTAATTACGTTATGTACTTAGATAACAATGTTAAATTAATAGTAACATTATTCATTCTTAATTATAAAATTAATTACACACTATTAGTAGGTACGGTAGTTACACATAAAGTTCTTTGATTTTAGAGTGACTAATTGATTTCATATGATTATGCCATTTAAGGTAAGTAATCTCCATTTTGATAGATCGTATTACCTCAAATGATTTTAGTTTGATCGAGGTAGACATAATGAGTTTTGGTACTTGTAACCGTGTATAATTATGTCATTACTTAATCAGAATGATATCAATACTCAATTGTTTATTGCATTTATAATGTATTACAAGATGTTATAGGTAAGTTAGATCGTTATAGACCCTAAAACGGTACCGCAATTGAAGAGAGGACGCTCATAATTTTTACTACTCCAATGAATGTAAATCTTTAGAAATGAAACTATGATAGCATTGCTTATTGCTATAATAATATAGCAACAAAATAGTGTTTTTTAGCTTGAGACCTACACGTGACGTAAAAGCACCTATTTATATTCAACGAGTGTCGATGAAACATGAACTATAATAACATAAATAAGTTCATTAGTTAGGCACTCAATACAATATCCAACGGGCAAACGGGTTAAATTAACCATCAATGAATGCGAATGCAACTTAGTATGCACTTTCAAAGGGGTCAGTGAAATTCATTTGCAACAATAATTCTGTATGCAGACGCGTTGCGGTCGATCGTCACTTGTTTATGGGCAAAGTTAGATGACCCACCATTAAGGGAGTTCGTCACGTACATTCTCAGAGCACCATAAAACACAAAATGAACTCGCGAAGTACATTATTAAGCTACATTCTATTTTACTTACGACGAACGTGTCCTTATTAAAAGTTTAAATTTAGGAATGAAACATTGTGCAGGGCATTAATCATGATTTATCGTGTAAAACGGCGCGCCTGGAAGCGTGGACTATTTGTCTTTATTGTAAGGAGTTGCGCATTGATTGGCGTTGAAAGGAGCTCCTTAGCTATTTTTTGCTTCAAACCAGACTTGCAGGATATTAAACAATTAAGTTAGAATGCGATTATAGCAATGTTCTTATTCTGAGTCTCGGTGTTGGTATTTTTATTTAAGCATAGGTGATATTAGTGGTAACTTCTTTGTTCTGACAACTATTTACTTTAAAATCGTTGCAATGTACGTGATATGTTGATGAGAAAGTTAATTACTTGAAATCTAAAGATAGTTATTAACCTATCTACTAGTCCTACTAGCACTAATGTATATTGTACAATGTGATGTAAAAACTACCGTTAAATTACCATTAATACGGTAATTTAACGGTAATTTTTACCGTAGAGTTAAATTACTACATTTACAATATACTACAATTATTCAATTACAGTATTTATGGTAATTTTTTTATTTATGATACTGCATAAAATAAAATAGGACCTAAGAGAACCCTTTACTAGATTTTCATTACAACAGCTCGCAGTAAAGGTATGGCTTCGAACCGTTGGCCTAGCTTCTTCGATATGATAGGAAAGTTAATATTATATTTATACTTGCTCTATGTAAATAATTTTGCTTTAAATTTGTTGCATGGCAAAAAGGTCATCTAACCAAGTCATAATGTGATATATACAAAACCCGATAGGTGATACATTACTACAAAAATGCAATTTTTACCACTAAGGGGGCAAACAAACTTACGACCCGCCTAATGTTAAGCGGTAATCAGTCTATGGACGTATGACGGACGAGCTATGTGTGTGTACATCGAAAAGTGGAGGAAATCTGCAGAAAGTGTTTCCTGTGTTACACCCCCGATCCATACAACGAGGCAAAAACTTTGGGACGGAGATACCATTTGACAAGCTTACCTATTTCTATAGTACAGGGGCTAGGTGTTATTCTTGTCATAGTATCATCTACCGTATTAATGGTGATGAATACAGGTTGTTACAATATCATTAGTGCTTGACAGACACGATCAATAAATAAATTGCTATTTATTGTCACAGTCAGGAATTTGAAAGAACTAGTCTTTGAAATTGGTTTTCGACATCCAGGAAATCCGTCAACAAACAAGTCTAAAAAATAACCTATAAACAAGAATATATTGTCTTTATTTTAGGTTAGGCTGTAATAAGATATGAACCTAATCAAAATCATCATAATATTTTGATCTGGCAAGACAGACTATGCGCTCTAGTGCATAGTCTAATGTCCTTACCTATAAAGTGTTTATATGTGTACCTGTACCCATCTACATAATATTTATTTTACGTTTGCAAGTTATAGTTGCACTCCTACTAAAGTCGTAGTAAAACGAATATGTGGTTGTCTGCCCGAGCACAGTAGCCGTTACTAATCCGTAAAACAGTTGAATGCAAGACACTAGTGTTTTATTGATATCATCAAGTGAATAATGACGTTTTGACTTGAAATGAGCTGAAATAAACCTCTTGGCAAAGGAGGCAATATACTAAGTCGTTATCTTTATGTTAATGTCCCTACTGCAGCTTTTATGGATAGAAAAGCTGCAGTGTCTGGTCACAGTTAAAATTTAGTTGTTAAATATTAATCTAGTGACTGGACTAGCTAGGACTCATGAGAAAAGACTAAGGTTTAAGACAATGGACTATTGTGTGTATGTAGGAAACGGACATCTATGATGGTACAAAACAACCTTTCTAAACGGTTAACTATCACCTAGTAGATTTATAATAATAAAACAGATACCTACATCAATATTAAGTTGCGGTTAGTATTTTTATTGGCTCTTAGACTATAATAGGATTTGGTGTCGTATGGTACTCAAAGGGGTATAATATTTCTTTGAAAAATACTTAAAAGATGCTCCATTTTCTTTTATCGAGCATAACCAGGTTATATGTATTACGAGTATGTAAGGAAGTATCAAAGGAGTGCATGATTGAACGTTAATTATGTTTATGTTAGTAGATATGTATCTTGCAGATGTAGGTACCTACTTACTTAGTTAATTTGTATTGATGCGTCGTTATTTAAGATATGTGGTATCAAATAGACTACATGAACTTTGATATGCCTGCAGGCCCCTCTTTCCCACTGGGCACTATGGGCATGTGCCCAGGGCCCCGCGATCGAATGGGGCCCCCTAGTTCCTGTCAGATTACCAAATGATAAACGATATTTAGGTCATAGGGGCCCCATGATCCTAATGTGCCCAGGGCCCCAAATAGTTTAAAGACGGCCTTCTATGCCTGCCTGAACATAAAATAAATATCTTGGTTTTATTTGTAATTAGGCGATTATTACGTACTAAAGAGGGTATTACTCGTAGTTCAAAAAGTTTTGATAAGAAATTGATTCAACTGGTAATCAAAATGTAGAAGGGGTAGAAGCTATGACACAGATAGTTAGATTTGTTAGGCAACACAGAAAATATGGTAAAGGTTTAGCCTGAAATCATGTAAATGGACTGAATAATATTTTGTTCAGTCATCATCATCATCAGCATATTGCAGTCCACTGCTGGACATCATCATCATCATCAACAGCTAATGGCAGTCCACTGCTGGACATAGACATAATCGCTACGCTGGGCAGGTTGGTTGGCGATCGTAGGGCGTAGCTTCTCGCTCCGGTGACGCTGCTGCCTGTCATTGGCCTGTGGTATTTAGCTACACCTTTAATCGTGATGGTTATACAGCCACCAGTCGGTTGCCAGTGCCTCGTTTGTTATTCGGCAGGATGCACCACGGGCAGGTGAGGTTAGCTTGAAGCGAAAAGATGATGGGTCGCTCCCTTACACCCTTGTTCAGTCATTGAAGCAAAAATGGTGTATATTTTAGTTAGATTAATTTAGGTATGAGAATGAAATATCTCATTTACTGTTGAAAACACTGAAAATACCTTACTTATTTGTACATAATACCTATGTAGGAATAGGTATCAAACTTGTTATCTCATATATCTGACTAGCTTACTAAAATCTGTGCTACAATTGTGGCTTTACAATTCTCATGAACGCTAATGAAGCCACCAGAGAATCCCGGATTAGGCAAGCTTTAGAGAACATAAAGTTCTTTCGAAAACTAGCTGGGTCGAGAGTCAGAAATCCAACGAGAACTTTTTTTTGGATTTATAAAATGAAAAGTCGTAGCATGTTTTTTTCATGCGCATATCGTTAATTAGTAGAAAAGCAATCGTGTTCCTATTTTTTAATTCCTTAACCGAGTTTGGAATTACTTTTTTATGTTATTATGCAATAGGAGGGACTACAGAATAATACTGCAGTACGAAATAATAAGTTATTAGTAAGATGTATTCTATAACTAATTACTGCCCGCTAAACCGACGACCGCGACAGTTGCAGTTGGCAGCTACGAACCTCGGAGTGCGAGGGACCATGGTCCGAGTTTCAAGTTTGGTTACTATGTATAATGGTGGTGATTGTTTGAAAATGTTCAAATGCCAAGCTAGTGAATTGTATCATTATAAGATGTATGTACGCCGGTGCTTTACTATGACAACCGAACGAACAAAAAAAAACAATCCTTCGATGGATGGATCACGTGGTTTTCTGCCATAAAATACGTAGAACCATCTCTTCCGAACGAGCGCATCCGTGAGTACCGGTCTTCATGAATTTAGTTCGTAAACGTACACTGGACAAACCAATGGAAGGGATTTATGGTACAAAAACGCGTTCCGGCCTTATTATAGTAGGGCCTCTTATTATACGTACGAGATTCTCCTCAAAGTCTTTAAAATTGTAATGACAAATTGAATGTTGATAGACCATTCAAGGAAAAATCTTTATTGTGGGTAAAGGGAATATGTATTTTTTTTCGGAATCGAAAACCGACAATCTCACAATTTTATTTCTAAAATTGTTTAGGGTTCACTACATAAACAAGCAGGGTAAAATCACAAAAACAGAGAGATTTCTCTTGATCAGCAATAAATAAAATATATCAGCAAGAGCTTATTATGAAAATATAAAAGAGACATCAATGCGGATAAGCTATCGACTAGAGATCCTCGTAAATCGTGCAGAGAGATTTTACTAAGGCAATAAAAGCTGACACGGCTAAAGTACTAACAGGTGGTGTGTGCGTGAAGCTATCAGCCTGCCATACTTTTTATTGTTCATTTGGCCGTAACTCCGACAGTCATATCATAACGTAGTTAGTATGAGGAACGAGAGGAAGTAATTCAACTTAATTGGTACATCACGTACAAAGTACCAACGTTTCTAATTCAGAAATGTTGTTTTTCCACATATGAGCTGTAGCTGGCATATATGGCCATTTCACAAACACACACATCTGTGAAGTGACCTCAGTCAGGTTTTGCGATCAATCGGTGCATAGCCAGAATAAGCCCACAGGCCAGGATATCGGTGGCAAAAGACAAGTGATTGATTTGACTCTTTTTCGGTAGTTACCTCTGCCTTTTGAGGAAAAGGGTCGTGAGTTCAATTTCCGCACAGTTCAAACATTTGACTGGCTCGGTGGCTCAATTGGTAGTGACCTCTGCCTTCTGAGCCAAGGGTCGTTGGTTCGATCCCCACACATTACAAACATTTGTGTGCATGAACATGTCTGTTTGTTTATGTTAAACATATAAAACACCCAGTTGGTCTGGGTCTGTTTTATATGTTTAATATTATTTACAATAAAAGTATCTAAGTAAGTTTACCAGTTGTCTAGTACCCATAGTATAAGCTTCGGCTTAGCTTGGGGCGAGGTGGCGTTGTGTGGCCCAGCGTGGCATGTCTTAGGTTATTTAATATTTGGTTATTTGTTCCTTGTCGCAGTAACTGGGACCTCTCTTTTGATTTCCACAAAGCGGGAGGCCACTATACTGGAAATTTGATAAATTACTTAATACTCGTTATAGGGAATAATGTATAAATATGGGCATTATAATAAAATGTCAATATCTTTCTGTATTTGTGAGGTAATTAGGTGCAGTGAAAGAGTGAAAGGGCGATCAGAACTCTAAAACAGTCTTGGGTGTAGGTACCTACATTAAATAGGGTACGGTGTATACAAAATGTATTTCCATGAATCGTATCCTAGAAGTACGATAACATTACCTAAATACTACGTGTTTATAATGATCCTCATTTTAACAATTACGTTTGCTCCCGCTTCGTGTACATTCAAAGAAAATTTGATTGTAATCGTAGATGATTTCCTAGAAATGTTTGTATCCAACTATGAGTAAATGCGGGAATGTACAAATGTTTCGCTATTCTATACTGATAATGTACATATAGGTATACTCGTAAAGGGCATATATTCTAAGCTCTATTTTTTTTCTCTGAACAGTTTTCTTCAATGGATTTACGTAGCGATTTATGTTAAAAATATAATGGTGTTTTGCAAGTCGACCACTTTACATTCGTAACGTTTGTCGATCATGTGGTCGAATGTGACATGTTATACAGCCCTTAAGTCGTCGAGTACAGCTTCATACAGATCTATGAACTTGATCAAGACGCGCGTGCCGTCACCTGCATCGTCCGCTCTAACCGCTGGCGTCCAGGACGAGGCCTTACATGCGAGTACACCTACATAATCATCAGCATCACACCTACATTATAATATAAAAAAGAAGAACTACAATAATGTTCCAAGACCTATACGTGTAATTTGTCAGATTGATTGCTTTTTATTCCGTTTTCTAAATAGCAAACTCGATTGCGAGATGTTATTTCACACTAGCTGTGCCAGCGGCGTCGCACGCGTGGATATCGGGTTTCGAAAATAACTGACTTTCATAAAATGGGGCCTACATTTTAAGTTAGACCTATAGCAATAAATTGGTGAAAACCGCATTCAATTCCATGCAGTAGTTTTTGAGTGATGCGCGTTTAAACATACAGGAAAAAAATTCTCCCGTTTTCCTAACATTTCCCTTCACTGCTCTGCTCCTATTGGTTGTAGAGTGATGAAAAGTATACCATAACCTGCCCAGGACAGACAGACAGACAGACAGATAAAAATTTTACTGATTGCATTTTTGACATCAGTATCGATCACTAATCACCCCCTGATAGTTATTTTGAAAATATATTTAATGTACAGAATTGACCTCTCTACAGATTTATTATAAGTATAGATTATCTAAATACATTAGAAAAATTACAAATGAATTGCTTAATAACACTGTGATTATGATTTAAATTAAGCGTGCATAGGCTGTCGTGTGACTGGTCGCTTAGAAAACTTGTTTTGTACCCGATGAGGGGTTTGAAACTGTACTTAACGGAAGATTCGCGTCGAAAGAATCCATGTTGGAGATACAAATCTACTCGTACATACCTGAACTGTGTGCAAAAAAAATTCTCTCGACAATGGTAGAAATAGATCACTAGTAAATAATGAAAAATGGGATGTAAGGGAACGACCTATCATCTTCTCGCTCCAAGAAACCCTCACCTGCCCGTAGTGCATCTTGCTGACTAACGAACGAGAATCTGGCCACCTATTGGTGGTGGTATAATCATCACAATTGAAACCACAGGCAGATGATGGGCAGCAGCGTTACCGGAGCGAGTAGCTACGTCCTGCGATCGCCAACCCGCCTGCCCACCGTGGCCATAATTATGGGTATAACCTCCAGGCGTTCGCTACATTGGGCAAACACCTGGAGGTTAGAGGCCTATGTCCAGCAGTGGACTGCGATAGGAAGATAAAAAAATGCTGATTGCTGTGGTACTATCTTAGATACATATCTGTGATGTACACTTGCCCGACCCAAGGTTAACGAGTAGAGAATGCTCCTAGCATTAATTTCGCCTTTTGTACCATTTTTTGCAATATAAACAAACGTACTGCATCACGTATTGCGTTTTTTATGTGTCAAACTATGTTCAGATTTCTTAGCCTTGAAATCGAATATAAATAATAATAAATAAATAATAAAAATTAGTTTATTTCTCCCACAAACAAGAAAGCACATAATAAGTCTTTATAAATATGCGCATTATAAAAAGGACATAATGTTGTTATGTACGCTTATTTTTTTAATGCGGGAGACTGGTGTCCAAACTAGGCATAAGCCTGTATTATGGATCACCAGGCTTCCACCCAAGTAATGACAAAAGTAATAACATATGGTGACCAAATACGCTATGTTAAGTAGCTTATGGATACTATCTCACAATATACAATAATATATATTATTATTATACAAGTAATCTCACAATGAAGAAAATACATTTTATTAGGTTATAATAAGTTTATCTAGCCTTACAATACTTATTAGCCAAATTCTATCTAATTAAGACACCAAAGAAGAAGAGCATAGTAGCCAGTCCACTGTATTTAACCTTTTTGTTTTTGTAAGTATTTATAAATTAATTTGATTAAAGTCTAGTTTGTACGAGTAGTTCCTAGTTACTTAATAATTGTTAACAAGCTTTCGGTTTGTTGGTAATCCAAAGAATGTAACCATTTAGAGACACAATCTTTGCAGTTTTTGTTATTAAGTGGGTACACATCTAATATTTCGTTGATTTTTCTATATAATAGGCACCCCAAATACAGGAATGATCTTTGCGATTGGTGGGACCGTACACATGACCCCAAAACAACATCCTTTCGTCTTCTACCATTTTTTAGATACATCTGTTGGGTCATATGGTGTTAGTGCATGTTGCCTAGCCATAGCATGTAGAATGAAAAGCTGCCTTACTGTGAGTACATCAGCTTGTTTATAAAGCTCTGAGGTTGGAAATAGAAATGGAAGGGATAACGAAACTTTCAGCACTCCTCTTTGAGCTCTTTCCAATTTTAACAACGTAGACTTGAAAGTACCATATCATATAAGTAAGTAATATATCTTCATTATGTTTTTAGCATCCATTCATTTTAGCATTGTAAGCACCTGTTTAGGTTATATTAATTGGTAGTAAGTAAATATGAGAGATCCTTCCTAAAACACCAACAATGTATGAAATGTTTAGCTGAAATAATTGATTTATCCAAAGCGAAGCGAGGAGCGGGCTGCTAGTTAACTATATAATCAATAGACAATAAAATATACGTATTGGCATCTAAAATATCAGTCAGGTTTGGTACCTGTCGTGTCAGGAGCCCATCAGAGCACCTAGTGGACGCACTAGACGCGGCTAATAAATTGACTTAACGGAGCGGAAGCGACTGTGATTGAGTTAGCCCACCGTAGTTACCCTATTGGGAGTTCAGTTATTATTTAGAGCTGGCGAGTATTGACCAGGTAATTTGAATATTTAGTTACTCAACTCAATGCCTGAGCACAAACAAGTAAAGCTATTGCATAAAGTATAGAGCTTTGGCACGGAGAGTTATGCTGTTTAGTCATGATTCAACAGTTTGAAATTGAGAGCATAGCAATAAAACAACCCCGGGCAACGGATATCGGTTTGAAAGGTTAGTCCGGGCATGATACCAATCGGACATTCGTTCCGTCGGATAAATAGCAAAAATAATTTGATATTTTTCGTTGTTTACCCTTATTCTGCAAATTCCGCCAAAATTTTAAATGGGGTAGCGTGTGTATCCTTATCCTATCCCCGTAGGCATATTTCAATATGCCATCGGGGTGCTACGAGTATAATATCGCAAAAGTGCATATAAAAAGATATGGCCTTTTCATTTGCAGTTGAAAGTGTTGAAACCAGCTGCTGACCAGACAGACCAGAACAATATAATTTAGGAAGCCTATGTTGTAACATAATGAGAAACCTACCTACTATTGTAATGATTTGTTAACTATCACATCTTACTTAGTACTTAACTAAATAATTCCTCATCTAATCAAAGTAATAAGGAGGCACCTCTGACAAGCCTTGCAGTCTGTTTAAATAATTGTTTGAGATATAAATTTGGGGACAATGTGGACCGGTCTAAAATTATAAATTCGTTTGTTTAGGCCGAACGGCCTGCGTTTAACTCATCGCGTCCACTGTGAGCGACAGAGATTATGATGATGTCACATTTTCATAGCTTATTTGCATTTTATAGCAAGATTGACGCTTCTGTCATGTTAAGTGTCCGCCTACCCTTTTTTGTTAACCGTTGATCTATAATTTTGTGACCATGTCAGGCTTGGTAAACCATTTTAAGGCTGTAACTTAGTGTAACTGAATAGTGATTTGGTTATTTGTCCGTTTTTTTTTTTTTTTTTTTTTTTCTTGGCCTGTGTTTGATTACTTCAAGATTCTGCTATTTGATACAGAATCGTGAAATAATTAGTAAGATTTTAGGTATTTTATAAAGAAAGGGGTGAATTAGAAGGAGCTTATGAATTGTACACAAAATGTTTAGTTTTAGGCCTGTAGTAGCGTATTTTTAGGTGCTTTTTACAATTGTTAAAATTTTAGTTTGAAATAAAAATATGAATCTTTGTTTTATGTATTGTTAAATGATTTTAATGTATTAACTATGTATTTTATAAATTTTAGGAATGATTGTAAGGCTGTATCCTTCTGTATAATGCTTTGTAAAGTGTATGGCAGAACTTTCGTCATATTGCAGGTAAGTTCGTAGTCATTTCGTTGCGCTGCGTACCGCGGGCAGTCGCGCAGCAAATGGTCGATTGTTTGCGTGGTAGTATCGTCGCACGGGCATGCATCTGTGGGGGTTATTTTAAATCTACAGAGATAATCTAAGTGGTAACCATGGCCAGAAAGTATTTGAGTTAATTCGAACGAAGGTGAAGTGACTTGAAAAAGTTCATGAATATCCTGTAGCGTCGGACACCAGGTCCTTGTGTGATGGCCTTGTTGTGTGCTGTTATATATTTCTTCAGACAGGACTGTACTCTTAGCTTTAATTGTAAATTTAGCGTAACTTAAGGGGAAATTTGAATAGTCCGGAGACTTGTGCATGGTAGCTGCAGATTTTGCAGCAACATCAGCTACTTCATTGCCGCCTATACCAATATGTGCTTTGACCCAAATTAATTTAACTTCTGCTTGTTTCCGGATATTGTTTATATGATTATGTATATCTACGACTAAGGGATGTGTACTGTTAACATTTTCAATTTCTTTTATACCAGACAAACTGTCTGATAGTATGGCGATGTCGGATGTGCCACTGTCCGAGGCCCAATGCAAAGCTCGTTCAACAGCATATAATTCCGCCTGAAAAACGGAACACCATTTGTGCAATTTAAATTTCCGCGTTATTGTTGTACCATTCGAACAAAACACAACGAAAGAAGCTCCAACCTTCCCGTTGTGTTTACTTCCATCTGTAAATATTTTGCATATTGGAGGTGGACACAATCTTGCAACATCAGCTTCGCAAGTAGCACTGTCTATTTGAATTGGTACTCTTTCTGCAGGGTGAAGAAGCGCATAGGGTTTCGTATGCCGTTCTAGCGTAGTGACACAAGGAGAATCTGATATTACACCTGTTCGTTTGACTCGTTCTATTGCAGCTATCTCATTAACTTTAATGTGTAGTGGAGTGAATCGGGCTAGAGCAATGGCTGCTGTCGAGGAGATAGTTCTAAAACCTCTTATTGCCTTTATAGCAAAGCTACGCTGGATCGATCTAAGGGCATCTCTTACACACTTGTACGTAGTAGCCGTTGCCCATATTTCCGCTGCATACGTTATGATTGGTTCTATCACTTGATGGTATATTATGGAGACGTTTTCAGTGTGGATTCCCCAGGTAGGTTTAATAATTCTACAGAGATTTTGGAAGATTTTATGTGCCTTACCAATTACTGATTGAACATGTTTAATGAATTTTAAATTTTTGTCAATTTGAACACCAAGAAGTTTTATGTAATCCACGAAATGAAGTGTGTGATTGCACATCCTGATACTGGCTTTAGTTGCTTTGGGCGTGAAAGCGATTAACTGAGTTTTACTAGGGCCAAAAGCAAGTTTAACTTGTTCACCCCATGATGCAATTTTGGTCAAAGCTAAATTGGTAAAAGACTGCACCGATGCGACATCTTTCCCTTGTACAATAAGAAGAACGTCGTCTGCAAATGCTTGAAGATGGCATCCTGTCGGAAGCTGTATTTCAAGGAGCTCATCTAGAATTAAATTCCAAAATAAGGGACCACAAACGGAACCCTGGATACATCCTTTTGTCATCTCTTTACTTGCTGTTGCGTCCGCGTAATTAAGCGTTACGGTACGATTTTTGAAATAATTCTGTATTAATTCATACATATTTTTAGGGCATCCTATATGTTGTAACCTTTTAAATAAAGCAGGCCACCACGCATTGTCGAACGCAGCTTGTATGTCTAACGAAACCGCGATCACCTGTTGTTTATTGCGTTTGGCTGATCTTATTATATGTAAAGCAGCCTCAAGGGCGTCTGTTGTTGAAGATTGCTCTTTAAAGCCATATTGATGTGAGTTTGTGCTATTTTTCTTACCCATTTGAAATGTTAGCCTTCTAACAATTAGTTTCTCTAATGCTTTGCCAAAGACGTTTAATAAACCTATGGGACGATAAGAAGAGATATTAGTATAATCGTCTTTACTTGGTTTTGGCAACACTTTAACGTACGCCTCTTTCCAGCAGCTAGGGAAGTAAGCCAGAGCGACACATCTATTCATAATCTGCGTGACTAGACTCGGATAGCATTTAGCGAAAGCTAAACATATATCGGATGTTAAATGATCCATTCCAGGGGCTTTATTAGGATTTATAGATTTGAGACTCTCAATAATTTCAAATTCAGTGAAAAGAGGCTCATCTGTGGTATTAGGTACATGCTGGGATAATGTTCTAGTTTGTTTATGATGGTCAGAAATATCAGCAGTGTCATCAGGGTAGAATTTATCGAGAAGATGTTTGGCTGTGTCTGTGGCCGAAAGCGTAAATGTGTTTCCTATTTTGAGAGTTGCAGGGGGTTTAGATTTTGGTGAGCTCTTTATTATCCTGTTAGTTATAGCCCATACATCCTCTTTCCCTTGTTTTGCGCAAAATTCTCTGAAATTCTGGGTAGATGTTTCTTTTAGCAACTCGGCGTATTTTTTCCTTATAACTTCACGATCTTTTAAAGCATCTTCCATAGGCATTCCTCTTCGCTTCAGATTTTGTATTCGATGATGTGCACGAATAACTTCCTTCTTCATATCTTCTAAATCGTCTGTCCACCATGGATGGTAGATCTTTCCGCCTCGTTTTGGAGTAAGAGTCTTGTCACATACACGGTGTATGCAGCGAGTTATGTTGATTATAAAGGTTTCAATTTCTTCGGCGGATAAACAACTTATGTCAATTTCATCGTAATGCTGCCTACTTATTTCGTGTTTAAGTTTTTCACTAAAATTAGTCCAATCTGTATTTTTCGTATTATATTTGTATGTTGAGGTGTTCTTTTTTTGATGAATATCTTTTCTATTTATAGCCAATTTAAAATCTATTGCATGATGCTCTGATGATGGACATGCATTGACATTAACTCTCCATTCTTTTATTTTATCACTGTTTCCAATAGATGAAATTGTGAGATCGATGATGGATGAACGAGTGGTCCCTTGAACTATTTTTTCGAATGTTGGATGATTACCGATATTGTTGACTAACAAATCATGATTAATCAAGACGTCTAATATATCTCTCCCTCTTCGATTTGACCGCAAAGATCCCCATGTTTGGTGCCAGCCGTTTAAATCACCGCAGATTATATGGTAGCTATTAGAAGTATGTTGAAGCATGTTATCTAGTTTGTTTAAGGTGCCATCTTCATCTATGTCAGGTTCTATATAGACACAAGTAAAGATTAGTTTTTGATTTTTCATCGTTAACTGTACTGCACATAAGTTGGGTGTTGAATATTGAGTCAAGCCCAGTGCAGCTCCGAGTCCTTCCTTTATGAATAAACATGCTTTCACTCTAGTATTTGTGGTGAACTGATAGAGAATGTACCCGGAAATTGGCTTGACTGTGGTTAACGTACCCACATATGGCTCAGTGATGAAAGCTATGTGATAATTGTTAGACGCAAAATACTGAATAAATTCATGCTGCCAGGCGTAGCACCGCCCTACGTTACATTGTATGAGTTTAATAGATTCGGGTTGTGGTGAAGAATTATTTGAGTTAGTTAAAACCATAATCTGTTCTACTAATAACTCTGTCTATGGCCACCTTTACACAGGGGCACGAATTAGACGTGGCGGAGTGTTTGGTATCAGTTGAGGTTTTGGATTTGGAGTTTTTTGTAACGCAGTTGTAGCAATTAGTCAATGCTTCATTTGATTTAGAGGGACATGTGACATATGAGTGGGTATCTGCAGCACAGTGCGAGCAGGCGTTTGTTTCAGATCGGCAGTTTTTTCTAGTATGTCCAAACTGTAGGCATTTATAACACTGGAGAAGCGGCGTATAATTTTCGGCATAAACCTTTTGGTGCTCCACGTTGACTCTACCCGATTTAGTAATTTTTTGCCATATAAGTGGCGTTGTCATCAGAACTGCGTTATATAGGTTATTGTTTTTGTTTTTGAGTTTAAAACGTAGCTGTAGGTCATCATTATGAACTTTTGAGTTTCTGATTTCTTCGTTCTGCGAGCACAGTATTTCGACAATTTCTTCCGAAGGAATTTCGTTATTAATCCCTTTTAGAATAATCATAGGTTTGAGTTTTCTAGCTATTTCTCCTTGAAGGTCGCTGCAGTTATCGAGTTTCTTAAGAATTTTGTCACATTGCGTTGGCGAGTCAAACTCTACGATTATTTTGTTGGTGGATATTGGGCGAACAGACGCGGGTGCAAAGTTTTCACCGCGAAATGAGATATTATTCTTAAATGAATTCATGACTTCCTGTCTTGACCGCTGTGCTGATTTTGGAGATATAATGATTGCAGGTTTAGATACAGGTTTCTGAATTTTTTGAAGGGGTGTTGCAGCTGCCGTAGCATACGAATTAGATGGTTGGGTTAGGGTCGATGCTAATTTGCCCATTTCAGTTTCGATGGTTTTGCGTAAATCACCTTTTAAGTCCGTAGTGAGGCTTTCTAGCGTCGATACCTTACATGCAAAACTATCGATGACGTCGGCATCTTCGATAATTCTCTTCTTATCAGCTGCGCTCGTGCCCTTGGATTTAGTGACAGTCGCGACAATGCTCTTAGCCCTGGTTTGTATTTCCAAGATCATTTCCAGCAGTGAGCCTGGCGTATCGGACGACATGACGATGAATTGCAGTAGCCGGTGATAACGTGAGAGCTGTGGATTAGTGTGGTGCTGATAGCGGGGCTATGTGGTGTAGGCGCGCGGGCTCGAGCCCCTCGGCGGCGGCGGGAGATCCAAGTGGGAGCGGGCGCCCCAAAATGCGCCTAGGCAGACCACACTCGACCACCACAACTAGAAAACCACGCAGAAGGAGCCCAGAAGGTAAGTTTTCCTATGAGAAAGTTGATTTGTACGCGAAAAATTCACCGCCTAGGTAACCTCGGTTCAATACTGCGGGAGATCCAAGTGGGAGCGGGCGCCCCAAAATGCGCCTAGGCAGACCACACTCGACCACCACAACTAGAAAACCACGCAGAAGGAGCCCAGAAGGTAAGTTTTCCTATGAGAAAGTTGATTTGTACGCGAAAAATTCACCGCCTAGGTAACCTCGGTTCAATACTGCGGGAGATCCAAGTGGGAGCGGGCGCCCCAAAATGCGCCTAGGCAGACCACACTCGACCACCACAACTAGAAAACCACGCAGAAGGAGCCCAGAAGGTAAGTTTTCCTATGAGAAAGTTGATTTGTACGCGAAAAATTCACCGCCTAGGTAACCTCGGTTCAATACTGCGGGAGATCCAAGTGGGAGCGGGCGCCCCAAAATGCGCCTAGGCAGACCACACTCGACCACCACAACTAGAAAACCACGCAGAAGGAGCCCAGAAGGTAAGTTTTCCTATGAGAAAGTTGATTTGTACGCGAAAAATTCACCGCCTAGGTAACCTCGGTTCAATACTGCGGGAGATCCAAGTGGGAGCGGGCGCCCCAAAATGCGCCTAGGCAGACCACACTCGACCACCACAACTAGAAAACCACGCAGAAGGAGCCCAGAAGGTAAGTTTTCCTATGAGAAAGTTCGTTATTTGTCCGTTGCCTCAGCGTCTCGGGCTTCCCTTTGGCTTCCATTAGTCGTTATGCTGTTCACACAAAAATAGTGATGTATCTGATTCCGGGTATCAAAAAGCACATGAGTTGCTCTACCCTTGATCATTGCGTCCTTTGCCGAACTATGAGAATCAGAGAAAAAAAAGAGCACAAACATATTGGATATTGGCCGCTGTGAACGGAATTCAGTCTAAAAAGATCTTTTTTATGATAGAGAGGGAAAACATGCCGAAGGTCATCTGAGGTTAAGTGATCACTTCAGCCCATAAACATCGTAACACTACGGTATTCACAGATGTGTTGCCGTCCCCTAAGTTTGTAGGCTCGCTTTTTAAAGTCGTTTTAAAAGTTATTTGATGATTTTTTAAAGGCATGCCAACGTCAACTGTAAATTTTCCTTTACCTATACAATTATGAAAACAACAATAATGTTCCATATCGTGCAATACATTCGATCTCTACCTGGCGCCGATATTCCATGTTTACCTACTTCCTAAGCATAAAAGGAAGTCGTGTTTGAAATCAATGCTGGCTCACTTTATTGAGCACTGGAGGCACCTCAGAGTACACTCGCGCACATAAAACAAACACAATATCCGGCGGGCGTATTGAATTCCGATCCGGAGCATGCATCACACGCACGGATTATGCGCCTGTGTTAACGGCTTCTGTTGCAGTTTTCAGCAACAACGCGCAGATGAGATGGATTATAGTGCATTACGGTTCGGTTTGAATGCTTTGTGCTATGGCATGTACGTTTTAATTGCTTTTTTGTGTAGATACCTCATTCTCTTTTTGTTTTCAATGTTCATTTTGAATTTTTTGGGAGTTTAATATTGATATTTTATTATGTGATTTATATTATATTGATCGCGGTAGATGTATATTCTTTATTGCACACTATAAGAGTTGACCTAAAGCTAGGCATAGAAATATAGGCGGTCTCATCGCTATAAGTGATAGTTCCAGACACCCTTTAAGTAGAGGATTTAAGTAGCTTTAAACGACTAAATGTTGGATTTTCTTGAATATTTACGTTTTAACCGTATAAATCCATTAGATTTAATAGTAGGGTTATTTTATCAAAAATATACTTTGACAAATCACGCAGAAGAATAAAAACAATATCGCAAGGCAAACTCACCGCCATGCAATCGGCCAACTTTGAAAAGCCCTACAGAGCTCTACGGCTTGTAATTACATTGGGGATAAATACAAGACCGTTTGTCGTTTTAGATATCGTCAAAATAAAGATACAGCAACTTTAATCCATGCAAAATGATATCTCGACTAAGTAATTTTTCGACTACAACTGTTGAATTCCAATAAATAACGTAGCTATCTCAATGCTCGAACCTGACAAAACAGTTCTACATTTTCATTTCCTACTTTTAAACAAATGGTAAGTCAGTTTAAATCAACACACGTAGCATGAAAGGAAGTTATCTGAGTTCTTCTATTCTTCCATCTTTACTTTTACTTTATTGAATACGCGAGGTACTTCCGTGCATCTTAGTGGAAATATAACCAACATAATGCTACTCGTATTTTAATTCAGTGTACACTGCGCAGTAAATATGACTTTCTATCAGGTTTCGATTACTACGGATTAACATGTCAGCAACGGGAATGGATACTTACATGTATTGAACAACCAAATGTTTCTTAGGTATAGTTTACTTGAACGGTTTGGAGATGGATTCCTTTTACCGTTACTGTACGGATAAAGTGAGCGATAAGTGTATAAAATATCTATTTAAGGACTTTTCTAAATATTATAATAATAGGTTCATATAATACGTTTATTCATTTTCTCCACAAAATATACAGAGATAATGTTTACAAAAGTAGGTACAACCGATTTCTACACTTTGTGGAAGACTGGTGCATGAACTACAATACAATAATTAATTGCATGTAACTTAAATAAAGTTGCCGTTTCATCTTAATCCATACAAATTAATAGAATGTCCTAAAACTCCTATATATTTTTTATGGCATCGAGAAACCTATCTTCAAAATAGGAAAAATCTAAATAAAATACACAAATATCGATAGAGCTTTTCTAAGTCATTACACAATTCAATAATAACATAAAATATTCGTTGTCATATTAGGCAGGATTTGTTCCACCATGACGGATCTATATAAAAAAGGGATTTGTTAAAAATAGGAGTAGAATTGACGATCTATATGTTACGGGAGTACAACTAAAATAAATTATAAAATATCTTTGTCTATAATTCAGACATACTACCTCCTATTCTATATTTCAGGCTCGGAACTTATATACATACGTTTTTGACTTAGTCTTAAACACTCAGTGACGAAGCTCGTGGGGGTGGGTTGGGCCGGCATAGCGGTGGCAACTGACAGGTAACTGACCAGTTACTTGCCCGTTGTTACAGCGACTTGGGATTCTCTTTCGCTTTCCTTAGGGAAGCCATTATGTCGAGCCACTATATATAAAAAAAAAAGAAAATAGAAAAAGCTCCCACTCTTTGAAGTCACGCGGAATTTTGACGGGCTATATCTTTGTTATTTTTTTTTGTTCAAAAAGCGTAAGATTTATGAAAATCGGTCCTGTAGTTTCCGAGTTTATCCACAATAAACAAACAAACGTTTCTTCTTTATTAAATTAAGTAGTAGAAAGTTTAATCGCTACTCCTTACCTACTGCCTGATGATACCAATTACTGAATCGATACCAGACTTAGTAAGACTGGTATCGATTTATGACCATACGTTTCATTTGTTGAATCCAATCGGGGCTCGATATAATACAATTTATATCTTCGTTCCTGCTATATTGAGCCATATGCATTGGAAAATGCAACTTGTAATTCAATTAAGTCTGATAGCGAATACTAAGTCAAATGAAATGCAGATTTCAATAGAGCAACTAATCAACATTTGACTCGTTTAAGCTACCGAAGAGTTTTTTGGCATCGATTTTCCGTTCTGGTGTAGAAGCATTTGATAAAAATGCAATAGAAATACTCTTCACCCTCGTAAAATAAATGTTATATTGCTTTCCATTTATCAGAGTTAAAATCTTACTATTACAGCTGAATAAGTACGTTTTTAAATAAATAAATTAAGCCAAAATCGGTATATTGTTGTACGACATATTTTTAGAGACAACAGACCTTAACAACACCTATTAAAACATCGGCAATGTACTAAACATAGCACATTTGGTGTGTGTAATAAAACCTGTTATAACTTGTTATAAACAGCTTATCATATGTTGCATTATATGTAGATATGTATTATGTACCTATGCCTAGAATCCTTCCAAAGATTTGGATTCGTACAAATGGGACTGCCTAAGGGTGTTAGTTTAGGATATCGGTTATATTTACACTGTCGCGATAGAAACAAAGACGGTGAGGGGCCCAAAACATAGTTCGTCACTTTTATTTTATGCTTTTATTTTATTTGCTAAATGTCTGTAGCTCGCTTGTATCGACTGCAAAGGTAGCGTACCAGAGCATTTAATTTTTTTTGGGTTTTTCTTTAAATAATACTCTCTTTACTTATATTGTAGAATTAAGTCATGTTTAACGTCTAGAGGGTGTAGGTATAATTTTTTCAAGACATGCCATAGTCTCACAGTAAGCTGAAGCTTGTATTACGTACGTCATATGGGTACTAGACAACTTATAAACTTACTGAGATATTGGATCAATACTAACATACATGTTTGGGGATCGAAATAGCGACTTTGAACAAAAGTAGTCGTCAAATTAATATTAATTGATTTGTATAAAATACTTGAATGACTATATCACATGGACATGACAATGACAAAAATACAATGCATGTATTAAATATTTTTAAAAAGACGCACTGTAGAATTTATGTAGAGCTTTTTGGAAAGCGCTCGAAAAATAAAACAAAAATCAAAAATATCGGTTGACGTCGGCTGCTGATAGGCACAAAATTTTAATATCAAAATTATGAAATGAATATAAATATACAATATTATTACAGCAGAGGTTCGATTAGTATTAGGCCCGCCCTAACCGCACTACACTGCTAGCTCTACAGACGATATTAGAGATTATTTGTAATGCACCCAGTACATGATTTATTAATTACAGATTCCTAGGTATTTGTCATTAAGTAAAGACATAAATTATACAAATATGTTTTTCATTTGACTTGTATGTAAAGATATTCTGAATCAGTAGGTACAGCTGTTCTCACTCATTTCCCCCAATTACTCGTAGTTCGGATAATTGACGTTCTACTGTATTACAAATCACTTAGTTCACCGGTTCTCAGATTAGGCTTATCTTGATGATGCCCACATAACAAACAATAACCTTTCCAGTGAGAGCATTTATAAACATCATCCACCTGTTCATTTATTTTTGCTGGATGGGTTGCCGTGACCCAATTCGTCTAATTCCTCTAATAATGAGTTAAAAAGGTAGATAAATACCCCTTGTCAGAGAGTTGTGAAGGTAAATGAATAAATATATTAAGGTGAGATAACCTTTTATCCAGTAGTCCGTATATGAATATAACCGAAACCCACTAAATATTACTTATCATTGAAAGTTGTTTGTCTTTTTGTTATATGGTTAGAAATGTTGTTAAGATATACCTACCTAAGTATTTATTACAAAAAAAAACTGTACCGGCACCTTTATGTCAATAACTGCAGACACGTAAGGCAACTAACATGAAACTTATAACATAAGTGATAATTGTAATATTTAAATAATTATAGTTATATATATAATATGTATTAAGGATATAATTACTTACGTTATTTATCGCTTTTTAGTTTTAGTCGTTTGTGTTTTTTTTGAAGTCGGTTTAATTTTTTTTTAAAGGGAAATTTAATTTTCCTGTATAGACGTGTAAAACGGTTGTCTTATGTTTTGCCGAACAACGTTTCATATAATTTCGGTTCATCTAACAACGTTTAGTATAATATTTTATTTAACATATTTTCGGTTCGTCGAATTTTCGGTTCATATATAAAATTATTTTATATAACAACGATAAGACTAATGGTTGATTAGTATAATATTCATTTGGTATAATCATTCTTTGATATATTTTTTCTTTGATCGAATATTATTTAATATAATAGTTATTCTAAATACTACTTACTTACAAAATATGGGTTAAGGGTGGTGCAAGAAATACATAAGTATAAATAATAAGTTAACAATAATGATTGCAACATTAAATTAATGCAATAATAAAAACCTACAACTTTGTTTGTTGGCTGATTCGGGTCGAGCGTGCATTTAGAAGTCCATGTGCTACGGCGCTACGGGAAGTGCAGCCCCTCAGCCCTAGCGTAACTAAGTCCAGGCACCCACGCTCTCCTTCGCAGCTTCAGCTTGCTGGTCGCCTTCGGCGACCAGCCTCAGCCGCTACGGAGAGCCCGGCCGCCTGGACCTTGTTACAGCGGGCAGGGCCTGCCTCCCTCCGCGCCTCCGCCTTTTTGGAATTACACTCTAGGGGTAGGGCGGACCAGTACCACGTGGAGTCGGGGTTGGCTGATTCGATTCTGACACAGATTGACATGAAATCTAACGACTTTCGGAGATAAACGTTTTTTATCATCGATTATTTGATGTGATCATCATTAAGTCAAACAAAATTAGTAAAACAGAAAATTAGCTGAAATGTATATTATGTCAAATGATAATTAAATCAATCAAAATTAGGCGTAATGAAAATTAGCTGAAATGTATATTATGTCAAATGATAATTAAATTAAACAAAATTCGTCATAATGAAAATTAGGTGAAACGTAATTATATGAAGTGAATATTTAGGCTAAATTAATATTCGATGCTAGAGACAACGATGCCATGCTTGCTATATGGATGTCAAACGTGGGCATTAACTGAGCAATTAGCAAATAAAATAAGAGTTTGCCAGAATGGGATTGAGAGGAGTACATTAGGTGTTAAAAGAAAAGACCGAGAAAAATTAGAAAGTATTAAAAGTAAAACAAAATTCAAGAATGCATACATAACATGCAAACAGCTAAAGTGGAGATGGACAGGACACATGACAAGAGAGAAGAAGGAAAAATGGACAAGATTAATAACAGAATGGTACCCGTTAGACGGCAAAAGGAACAGAGGAAGACAATCTAAGAGATGGGAAGATGATATCAGGAAAATAGCAGGTCCAACCTGGACTCGAGCGGCTAAAGACAGAAAAGAATGGCAATCTTTGGAGGAGGCCTTTGTCGGAAGACAAGTTGAGGAGTAATTACCGTTTGCCGAAGTAAAAACATGTAATTAGTTAATTTTGTTAGCAGATATAAATATTAGGCATCTTGCACAACCTTTCAAATGTTTCAAACTAAAACCCAATAATATAGGCTTTTTATTTTATTTATTTATTTTAATATTCGATGAACCGAATAATTATGGACACTGATTTTAGAAGAACTGAAATTAGACAAAGCGAAATAAGATTAAAAGTTGTCAGTCAAAACATAGGACTACCCTGTTAAACTTATTGAATACCTACGACTGGCCTTGGATGGCTGGCCTACGATTTGGTAGTGACCTCTGTCTTTGTGCCAAGGGTCGTGGGTTCGATCCCCGCATAGTACAAACATTTGTGTGCATCAACGTGTCTGTTTGTATTGGTCTAGGTGTTTACTATGTATAATATGTATGTATTTACAAAAAAAGTATCAAAGTTTATCAAGGTTTATCTAGATAGATGGGGCTAGATGGCAATGTGTGACCCAGCGTGGCATGTTTTTATTTTTTATTTATTTATTTTAAATATAAATGATGGATGGAGTTCACGACACGAGCGCATTCCATGACCCTTGCAGGAAATTGAAAAGCATGGATTGATGCTCCATTACACTGTGCTCTCACTACTAACTCATCCATGGACGTAACGAACAATTTTACAAACATAAAGCTCCAATTTACATGAACAGCGCCTGTAGGACAACACAAGTACATAATGCACGCATCATGTATGTTCACATCAGCATCATTGGTGTATTCATTACGATAATAGCCTATTCGTTTAAGCGTATAATATCAAACACGCTCATCCATTCAGGTTAAACCCAAAACGGTGAATACTGTTCAATAGGCCTTCCGCTCAATGGCTCGTATTATTTTATCTCGTGATTTCTATTTCGGCATGCGATAATGGTGAGCATGGAGCACAATGCAATAGTATTTTATTGGGGGCCACAAATCTTCATTTACACGCAAGCGTACTCGTATACTAGGCCTTCCGAAGCACACACGGGAACAAAAACCTCCCCATTTATATACCTATGATTTACGCATGCCAATAATTGCCTACCAAACCGCTATTGGATTTAGCAACGTTTTATTGCTGCTCTATGAAAATAAGATGATTTTATTGCATTTAGTTTACGGTTTACTAGCTGTATCACTGGAAAGATTACCTCACCTCATCTTTTAACTATCCTCTACCCAAAGACTGTCTGAAAGAAATCGCTTATAGCGATATAACCACCTAAATTGTACAACAAATGACTGTATAGTATAGGTATAATCAATATAAAGGCATCGAGTCCTTCCGGATATCAGGCAGAGCGCTTATAGCGGAACGTCAGGTTCTCCATTAGGTAAATAGCAGTGAGCTCCACACAACCCAGGTGCTACGTAAGGCTTCGTTCAAACATGCGGCTTCCATCCGCGAAACCGCCATCACCCCGCTACCTCTGTTCACACTATCCGCGCGGCGTTCACACTGCGGTTTACCGGGTAAATCGCTACCTCTGTTCGCACTATCGTGGCCGCGTTTTGCGGTCAGGAGGACAGATTACCCGTCAGTCTAAACGAAAAAAACCGCATGTCTGAACGGGCTCTTACCAGGGCCTATAAATAAGGACAAAGAAAACACGAATTATAAGTTCTAGGGGTGAGAGCCTTTCACTCCCTCAACAGTCCGGTGATGATGACATGGCCGCCCTGGACATCATCGTAGTCATTTAAAAAAAAAACAAAGTTTTAGAAAATAATAAGAACTGTGATTTTTATATTATTATTTGAAACTAGCTGTGCCAGCGGCGTCGCACGCGTGGAAATCGGGTTGAAGAAATAACGGACTTTCATAAAATGGTGCCTAAGTTTTAAGTTAGACCTCTAGCAACCTACATTGGTGTTTTCACCAATTCCATGCAGTAGTTTTTGCGTAGTGCGCGTTCAAACATACAGATAAAAATGTCACCCGTTTTCCCAACATTCCCCTTCACTGCTCTGCTCCTATTGATCGTAGCGTGATGAAAAGTTACTTACTGTACTACAAGTACCTGCCCCGGAGTATGAAGAATAATTATGCCAAGTTTCGTTAAAATCCGTTCAGTAGGTAGTTTTTGTTTCTATAACGAACATACAGACAGACAGACGGACAGACAGACAGGCAAAAATTTTACTAATTGCATTTTTGGCATCAGTATCGATCACTAATCATCCCCTTATAGTTATTTTGAAAATATATTTAATGTACAGAATTGACCTCTCTACAGATTTATTATAAGCAGAGATATCTATGTCCTTTCTAAGATAAAAAAAAGTTATGATTTCTGAAAACTATAAACTTTGGTGCAAATAAACGAATGAAAACTGTACACTGCAAGACACAAAAACAAGCAGCGTAAACGTTTTTAATTGTAAAGTAATAAAAGTGCAAGTGTACCTCGTAAAAAATGCTGTAAAAGACATATTTTGAGTTAACAGAATAAAATAACAATTAATATGCAAAACGACACTTTCCACAAACGGGCGCCCGTTGTTTAATGTAACATTGACCAAGTGGTCCTTGTTACCAACGACATTTATTTTAACGTTGAAAAGTGTGGCGGATAAATACTACATATAGCATTTTATGCTTCGAAAAATTTTATGCCATTATGTATCTATCAAACGAGTTGTTTTTAATTCTTACTACAATGAAGAAACAAATGATAACCAATGCGGACATTGTTACATGTATGTACCGTGTAGAATGATCTGATATGATATCGACGATTACGCTACAGTGTGCTCGTACAATGTGTGAGTTAACTAGAGAAATTGATGTTATAACATGTGTATTACTGACTCCATATCGTCATTATTATCATCATTACAGAATATCCATTAAAGTTTTGAAAAATACGCTAATGGTTTTGAAAGCGGGCCCTTCATCAATTCGTCTACAATAAATAATATATTTTTAGATACCAATTTAGTTACCACTATTAATTAAAATTATCATTAAAATGGAATAGACACGCCCCAATGGAATAGACGGAAAGGTCAAGCTGTTAACTTAACGTACTTACCTACTACTACATATATATTAAATGTCACGTGTTACTCCAGCTAATTTAAGTTTTAATTGTTATTGTAAGTTACTTAATTTCAATTGTAAAGAAAGTTTACTTATTGTGTATAGATAAATAGGTTAAATGGTATACATACAACTTAAATTCTACCTCATACATTGTTTAGCCCACTTTTGTTAAACAAGTCTTACTTACTAAGCTTGCACACTGAATTGTTTGAAATAATGTTAACGCTAACGCTGAAGTGTTCCTGATAAAATTTTCAATTAAAACCAATGTTAATATCTGTAGTTGCGTCTTAAATCTTTGAGACAAGAGCCTTTTCAAGTAAAATCTGATAAAATACCCTTTTCAATACTCGTCCATTGTCTTGTACAGTCTTGCCGGAGAGGGAGATATGAATCACGACGCAGTATGGACTCGTTTGTGACCTTTTATCTTGATCAAAGACGAATGGCGAATATTAATCCACCAGAAAATTAATTGTTAACACCTATTTGTGAGAATGCGATAGCAAAATTAGCGTGAACATAGGTTCACGCTAATTTTAATCAATTTCTTCGAAGGTTAATCAGTTCTTTGGTGAAAGAGAGGGTATAAATGTGTCAGGTATTTTTGTAATTTTTATATAAAGCTGTTTTTTATATGAACTACCTATTTATTCATACAAATGGTAAAATTACATTATGTATGATAGATGAGTACATAAATAAATCTCCCGATACTCAGTTGATAAAATAAAGGCTGAAATGAGAGAGAAATTAGTAATATTCCCAATAACGTACTACCTTATTAAGACTTAGACGAGTTCATATTTGTAATACTTATATTTATCTTATAAAAGACTAGCCCGGTTTCATTTCATCCAGTAAAAACTGGCGGCTCGTCCACATTATTAGGATTACGAAAAAAGTGCCTGCTGGAATTTGCTTCGCCGTCACGTCCTCGTCTTTGGCTTATCCAGTCAGGTTAGGGGATAAACCTCAGGGCACGACATAATGCTGGTGTAAATCTTGGACAATTTGTTGAGCTCGCGCTTATCTAACATTTCAAACGTAACAAGGGAGTTTAAGTAAATTTAACAGCAATTTGCAGTATGTTAACTGTGGCGACGGCAGTGCTTATTCCCTCCCGCTCTCGTTACACTCCCAGGCCGGATGATATTGCTAATTGGGTTTCCTGGCTCCCGGAAATCGTATAAAGTTTAACTAATACGGCACAAGCTGCTGACACGAACGGAACGTTACGGTAATTGCCTGGTACACGCGCGCCACCTTTGCTCGCGAGAACACTGGAGCAATGATACGCATTCATTATAAGTATGGTCTCCCTGGTCTTCAATAATGTTCATATTAATTAATAATTATTAACAATTTTTAAATTTCACTTGTATGTTTATTCGACGCCCATATGAGCGTGAGGGAAAACATCAACAGGAAACCTGCACACATGTGAAGCAAATCTAAGGTTGTGTGATGTCGGAGAACCCTAGTTTAGGGTTGGCTCGAGCCCTTCGGTGGGGACATACATAAGATTTTTATTTTCATTTTTTTATAGTAGCCCGACATAATGGCTACCCTACGCCTAATGGAAAGCGAAAGAGAAGCCCAAGTCGCTTTGACAACGGGCAAGTAATTCGTCAGTTACCTGTCAGTTGCCACCGTCATGCCGGCGCAACCCTAACCCCCCTCGAGCTCCGGGAACCGTATTCGCCGGCAGCAACACGACCGAGAGGTCACTTGGCTGCGGCATTCTATAGGTCCTTCCCCGGACGGGCGGCTTAATTCGAACGAAGTTTCGTTATGCCCTACCTATCTCCTCTGTGTTTATGTTCCATTAAAATTGAGTTGTTCCGAATTTTTCCAATTGTTTTTCAAAATTCTGCTAATTAATTACAATATATCTATCGTTTGTGGCTGGGGTTATCGTTTAAAGCTTCTGAAATCGTAATTAAAATCAAAACATACTATTATCGAATCTATAACACAGTTGTATTTGAAGATATAATTTATACTCACTGATTATGTTTTAAATGTTAGTCATTTTGATGATCACGTTATGTATGATGTTAAGCAAAAGAAGAAGTTTAAAAATTGTCATTAATGTATTGTCAATTGATCACACAATGACTACGTTACAATAAGATCAAAATATAATAAGATAATTATGTCAAAATATCTTAATCTTAATCATAGCTTTTTGATATTCAGGTAACCATCAAAGAAATATCAAAAAGGTTCAATAGGGGAGATAAAATATATCATCCGAAGAAAACTCATAAGGTCTTGGGTACCCTCGGGATTGTCGCGATTGCTATATGGCTTTCATGTTCATCAAAATAAAATGTCACCAGGAGAGACCTTAATCGTAGGTAGTGCGACTGTTTTACGATTGTCTGGAGGTCGCTTCGTCTTCGGAGTAGGTAACCTTCCTCTTATGATACTAGTTCATACAATTAATGTTTTATGCATACTGCTTTGAATAATATTTCCTTACCTTTTGTAACTCCAACAAGAGGGGCTTTTTATATCATACCCATAAATACGAGTAGAAGTGCTAATTTGTACAAGACACCATCGTTTTGTTCTCTAAAGTACGATATTAGTAATTATGTATTGTGCAGTTCAAGTTAAAGCGAAACTTTACACGAAGGAACACGACATTCAATAGTTTGGTACAACCTGGTTTTATCGGTATTGGTATAATATTCTATCCAGGAAAACACGACGAACGCGGGTGACAACGCAAATCCGACATTTCATGTTCATGGGGACTTAGAGACACCGCGTATCACAGACTTTCTATCGACCGATAGTTTGGTCGGGTTCATAATCAGTATGAAGATGTATTTAGTCCGCATACTACAAAGATTTGATATCGGCTGATCTTCATAATAATTATGAGCCCGACCAAACTATCGGCCCATAGAATGTCTGTGATTAACAGGGTCTTTTAGGGATAGGGGAATAGGGATATAGGGTAGTGTTCCGAATAAGCCGAACTCAAGCTTTCCAGGTTACTTAATATATATTATCCTTATATGCCTAACCTTACCTAACTACTACTACACCACATTGCACACTAATCAGCATTGTAACCGAGCTCAGGAATACAGAGCGGAAAATGCGCGACTGCATTTCGACAGAATATACCTACCTACGTAAACATATTATATAGAAGTTGTAGTTTGTGCTAAACAAAAGGCTTATTTACCAAAAGATTTCATGATTTTAAGGTTATGGGCTTAATGGTGAATCGGCTTAAGCAAAAGACAAGCAGTCTTACCACAATAAATAATGGTAGCCTTTTTCTTAGACGCGTGCGAAACGCAACGTCATCAGATGTTTAACTTTTCTGTGGTAAGACGGTATGTCTTTAATTACTAATTTTTTATACATTGAAGCGAAGAACAGGTCCCTAGGTTAAATCCGTATACATATAAGTTTAAGAGCATTTGGTGTTCAATGCCATTTTGTTTCATTGGTAGGTAATGATATTATTTCCTGTATGACAAAAAAAAAGTATCAGATTTATAATGGACCTCGCTTTTGAGTACAAGTAGGTACTCGGAAAGAATTCGTAGCACATAAATTGTGAAGCATTCTTTTATATTTCCAAAAGTGATTGCCGCCTAGTGATAAACGTTTCCAGGCCTCATTCATTCAACGCTTCGCACTTTTCTTTCATGAAACTGACGACATAATGGCGATAAAATCAACCATTTACTAAATTGGTGAGATCGAAGAGGATGCTTGTTTGTGGCCTGATTTTCTGTAAATATTGGAGTGGACATTTCGTTAAAGGAAAAATATATATTTTGATAGGCCATAAAATGAGAATCTAATGAACAGGTTTAACAAATAGATGACTAACAATAAGCGTTTGACAAACCAACATACACTGAAGGTATTAATTATAACAGTTGTTGGACTAACTTATCGTATATCGTCGTTTACCCGTAATTGGTTCAGTTATTTAATGACTTCTTGTATGAATTAAGGCACACGCTTTAATTGGAGCTATTAAAGTTGTATCTGGTCAAACAAAATCAAAAATGTACTAACATAATTTACGAAATGATTACGCTTACTTTGCTTAGTACTTCTAAGACATGTTTACAGTTTAATATAAAGCATATACGTTATATGAGAATATTGTCAGTATCATTAGCAGTGTGCAAATGAAGCCCCCAATTTACTCGAATGTGATCAAATATTATGACGTCTTATTTGTTATACCAATTCAAGTTGATCTCAAAGATCCGGGAGAGTTGTTACTGAAATTGAGGAACGTAGCCTCAGTTAAAAGTGTAACATGGTAACGGTTCAAAACGGCTTAGAAATTTTGCGTTCAGGACGAAATAATTAAATTCGTCGTCTGTGGAGCTAAAGCTGTATTTTGTTAAGGTTTTGATTCACGTCAACAAAGCGAACGTCGTGGGCCACAAATTGCGGGGCATTGTTTGCGCCACACAAACATTCGCGGGGCTTGTTTCCTTCCACATCACAAAGGAACTCCATTTACGGAAAGCAAATCATTCTTATTGTTTTTATTTTAAATTACTTACAATACTATGAAGTTAGACACTAAAGAACACAGGGGAGTGAAGACTGAAATGAGCAATTGTAACAAGCAATTTTTCGAGATCAAAAGCTTCCTTTGACGTGATCGCTAAATAGAGGATCTCGTTTCTGATATTGTTTGAAGAGACCGGTCGTGATGTCGAGCTTCACTTGTTTTGTGTAGGTTTGCCGACCTAATTAGGCCGTTTGATGAGTGCTTTATGCTCATTAATTAAAAAACAAAATTTCCTCAATTTTTGTTATTTATGTTATGACTGTAATTTTATCATCCTGTAACTTAGTGGGTTATATTAACATAAAAATCTACCTACTATTAATATTTTATTATTCATAGTAAGTTATTCCATTTATAAAATAACATCTTTGTAAACATTGTAATTATTTTAAATGTCGAGAGAAAATTGGCAAACCGGGTGTTTATAGGTGTATTACTATCGTGGATTATATTGACACTAACATTCCAAGCTAGTTGTTTCCACGAAAAGTTGCCCGACATCCGATGGACGCCATATTATATCTCACTTCACTGTAGAGCTTAAAACGACACCCAAGTAATTTTTTCACTAAAATCCATTATTATGTTAAAAAGAAAGCAATAAAATAGATTGACCATGCTACCCTCGTTAGAATTCTCAATATTACTTATGGCTTTCCTCTACAAAGTTTCATAATTGACAACCATATTCTTATTCACGATCTACCAACGACCTTTGCTAAAAAGACGAGTCTCGGAGTAATTAAAGTTTGCGAATGTCCTCGAAGACTACTCGTTGTCTGTTGTCTAAACTAACTGGGAGAGTAGACTTCATTGCCCGTTAAAGTGATACGTCTCTTTTATTACACGAACTTGAGTGTTTTAAGTAAAAAGATTTTCACTAAAGTGCGCTAATAACACTTTATAGTCCGCCCTTATCCGTCATTTGCATGCAAGTTAAATGTCACTGTGATGTTTTATTTAAATACGAGTTATATTATATTAAAGTGCAGGATATATTTTAAATGGCCCGGTGGGTAATTTGGTAGTGACCCATAGCGTCTGAACCAAGGGTCATGGATTCGATTTCCAGTCGGGATGAACATTTCTGTTTATTCCGTGTCTGAGTGTTTGTATTTGAGTATAAAGTTGGTTGGTTGTTCCCACGGTTGTTCCGATAGACATAAAACAAAAGCTCATGCTAGTTACTTTGCTTTGTTAATCAATAATCCATTAAGAGTTAATTGAATGAGCAGCCTCAGCAGTAAGGTTCTATACCTTACTATACTTCCTACTTGAGTCTACATTCACAAACTACTTTGAATCCAAACATGTATAGGTACATAATATAATGGTTTCCCTATGAATATATTCAGTTAATTGATGGTGGTTACTCACTGTGAAAGTAACTACATCGTAAATCAATAGCTCTAACTAAATGAATTCTTGAATGTCATCTGAACGTTCCTCTAAATCGATATACAATAAACTAGGTTAGTTTTGGGGAAGACGAGGGTCTGAATGTTTGTTGACTTATTTAAATTCGATGGAAAATACTCAATAAGCTGTGTTTAATACATTGTAAGCCTTTATCAACAAGAGGCAGGCGGGGACAACTATCAACCCGCATCTTGGACTGACACAAGCGAAATGACACGGGAATTCAGGGAAAAAAGTGGGTATATTATTCTATTTGAAATACAGCGAGGCCTATGCGATGCGGAGCACATGAGTGTACACAAAAAGCTATTCTTAACTTGTCTACGGTAGAGTGGAGTTTATTTATGTTTCTGACGCTATCATTTGGAAAATTAAGCGTTTGGCTGAAATAAAATTTCCAAATACTAAGAAAAAAACATGATTCTTGTAATTTAGATGCTGTATTTGTAAACTGTTTCTAACCACTTTGTTGCCAATCTGATTTTAAGGGCCCTACTCACACTGCCGGCGGCTCGGCCGCCGGGCTAGCTGCCGCCCAAACCGCCGTGCACCGGCTTTGCCGCACAAAGGTGTCCTCGGTATTCGGCATAGCCGCTCGGCATGAAGCCGGCGGCTTTGCCGCTGGCATGTGTGTAGTAACCTTTATAAGTTACCTATATGACATATAAAAAACGTTGTGTGCTTACAAACATAGAATATTTTGCTTTTTACGAGATACGCAAGATAGAAGACCCTCTGAAATTTGATTATTTTGTTTCACACCATACATAACAGCACGAGGCAATTTTTCTAACGGATGGACTCTTTTAGGATCCGTGTAAAAAGTAAACAATTTATTCATAAGGCCTTATCACTGAAACAAAGCCTTTGGACAATTTGGGTGCATGATAAATTAATCTACGGTACTGTATACGAATGTGTAATGAACAGGATGTACCTGTGGAATGAGGTTGAATAGAATTTAAGGAACTTAATTACCTATTAGGTGTTATGAAAATGTTGTCCAAGCGTCAACTAAATGCTGCTTGGGATTTTTATTTTACAAGTCGGTTAAAAAGTCAGTATTTCCGACGAAAAAGAAGCGTTGTAAAATAATATCACTAAGATAAAACAATAGGGTAATTACTTAAATTAACGCCAAACTGCTTTATGAACATTCCCTTCGCGCCAAAATGGACAATCCTTAAGAATTAATTTACGTGATAACACATACACATCACAACACTGAAATGATTCATCATCAGCCCACATCAGTCCACTGACAGTGGACTGAAATGATTACTAACATAAAATCCTAATATTCCACGGTAATCGTTATAAGGAAGCTTGCTATAGGTGGGAAACCATCATTGCTCACTGGAGCCGTGAGCAGGAGTATTTGCTCTCCACGGATCAGGAGTGCCGGCCGCTTGTCATGCAGCTGGCCAAGGCAGGAAGGGATGGTGGCCGTATGCTTCGGCGCTACCCGTATCCCTGCAAGTTGCTGCCCACTGGCGACATTTGCCAACTGCCCCCGGAGGCATAAAGGTGCCATTAGGCACCATACTATATTACCTAGTAGTAGTAATATTTGTAAATTGAAAGTAAATACGTTGTTTAATTTAAATGATAGGTAGCTACCATTAATGATAACAGCAATGATTACAATCTAAGATAAATAAACAGTCACGAAATTCAAGTGCCGAAATAGCAATGAATAAAATACACGATTTCACACCAATTTAATCTAGTTTCACTTGCAACAGCGAACAATGTTGTTTTGGGGCGAGTAATTTTGTTACAGTCTAAATACGGGTTGATTAATATTGTTGAATTTACAACACAGCTTTATTATTCCCAGAAGTGTCAGCCTTTTTTGATTTGCCGAAATAAAATTTTCATAATTGTGACCATCTACGTTTGCGAGCATTAGAAATTCTCAAAAGAAATCTGCCTAATTGCGATTTAGCAGAATAAACAACCAGAGGGGTGAGTTTGTAATGTAAATCATTAGGTAATGGTCTTCTTAGTATTTACTGACTAACGGAATGTATATTTGAATTGAAATAATTAACGTTCTTTTAAATGTAATCATACTACGATATTGATAACGTTACGTTAGCGTATTAGAAAATCTGTATTCCTTTAGCATAGTTTTCTATAAAGAATCCTATGTTCTTTTATAATTATTGTAACAGTTCATATAGAAAAGCTGTCACAATTATAAACGACCATAAAGGATTCTATCTGATGGTATGAGAGCCTTATCGGGGATGTTTAACAAACTTTATCGTTTAAGAAACTATTCTTCACAACTCAATAGGTCCCCATGATGCTTTAGTTTTAGTAATGAGCATCCCGGCCTCCCCCGGTATTAAGTATATAAAAAAAAATTCTTCTTAGATCATTACTTTATAAAAAGACGTAAGTATCTTTTATTTTATAGCTCGCATTACCTTACTGTAGCTTAGTTCTCACGTTAGAAGTGTAAGAGTAGGTACTTAGTTGAACATAAACATGTGGTTTGAGTTGTGAATAGTAACTTCGTGACTGCGTCGCAAGACGTCTGTTTGTTCCGAACATACAATAGTGGTGTTATGCCTAAAGTTCGGCATTGTGTACGCACCCTTTGATATGAGTGGCTTGTTCCGCCGCGGGCTTCAAGCGATGCCTAACTTGCAGTGTACCGATCATCAGTAAAGTAGACGATTAGATACAATAGGCTATTATGCCAAAAAATTGTAATTAGTCCCTCTTTTAGTTTATTCAAATAAAAGACACGTATATTTTTTATTTGTAAATTAGACTAAAAATTACAAAGTTATAGCCCATTGAAATTACGCGTGACGTCACTCGGTGAGGCATTTTCACTGGAGCGAGTCACGTCAAAGATCGCACTCCTAACTTTTGATGCCATGTATCTTTGCTATTGTTTATTTGAATGAAAAAAGGAAAAATACGTGATCTTATTTTTGAAAAAGTTAGAAGACGGACTAATTACAATTTTTAGCCATAATAGCCTATTTTCATAGAACTTTAGTTAGTAACGGTTTTCCGACTTTATTGAGCTTCGCCGCAATTTGACAGAATTTGCTCCCGAGAATATCTAATCAAATTGCCCCCGCGCACTAATTCTATCCAATCAAATCGGTCTGCTCCTGCGCAGCAGATTCTATCCAACCAAACAGGCTTGATTAAATGCGTACCGCGTAGGAGCTCGGGTAGTGAGGAAACCGCGTTACTGTCATAATGTACTGTCAAATCCGTTACTGCGATGATGCAAAATTTTATTATGATAGGTCTTGGTTAGATATAGTAGAACGATTACCTGAAATTTTTCTGGAAGGTTTTGGATCTTCACCGCCACTGATAAATAAAACGCTATCTATCATAGTATCTACAATTGGCCGACTGTGACGAGATACATTGTTAAAATATCTACATATTCACAACACTTGAATCATGGTAACACATCCGGCTATCTGAGTGTTCCAGAAATATCTAGTCTCAGTCTAGATGTATTGTCTTCCCTTACAACCCCGTAGTATGTAAATACTGGCTTGTAGATAAGTAAATGCATGTGTATAGAATATTGTACTAGACTGGAATCTCCGACAAATCAAGATTTACATTAGGAGGTTTTGTACGTGTATTAAGTCCGGGCTGAGTCCGTGATTAAATAAATAAATAACTCAAGACATGCCACGCTGGGCCACACAGCGCCACCTAGCCCCAAACTAAGCCGAAGCTTGTACTATGGGTACTAGACAACTGATAAACTTACTTATATACTTTTTTTTTTTTTTGTAAATAAATACATATTATACATAGAAAACACCCAGACCAATACAAACAGATATGTTCATGAACACAAATGTTTGTACTGTGCGGGAATCGAACCCACGACCCTTGGCTCAGAGGGCAGAGATTACGGGCTGCTATTGAGTAAACTAAGTAGGTAAGTGTTAGTTTTTTAAAGTTAAGGTTAAGATCGCTTACTGCCAGGTAATCCATTGTGCTGAAAGCGTATGGGGCGTAAACTCGCCTGATCGCGAAGGACGAGTGCCTCCAACGACCTCTTTTACGCCTTGTAATACGACTGAAAAGGGATTAAGGGCATTTTGAAAGCAGCGGTTTCATTTTATTGCTTTCTCTCTCTACTATAAAGCTTAATGTGGATGTTGGTCTGGCTTCATTCGAAATAATAAACTTTTAGAGTTCCTATAAACTGCTACTCTATGTAGTTTTAAATTAATGTTGGGCGCTGTTAAAGAAACAATGTCGGTGGATGCGTATGGGAATGATCTATTTAAATATTGCTAGGTGACCGATAAAAGCTACCTATTTTAGTCTGGATGCAATATTTAGAGGAAACAAAACCTATAAAATAGTGGAAAGCTAGACCCTTGTTTGTTTGGGTATTATAACAACTTTGTACTCGGATTTAATACCAATTTAGTATACAAGCTAAGCTGAACTAACAACGAATGCTTGTGAAATACAATTACTTGCTCCAGTAAATAAGTAGGTCTCAATGAATAGAACATTTCTGTTGGTTGTTTTGCACTCCTCAAGCTTCAAAATTCGAAAATATAACTATCTAATTTTAATATCTATTATTAATTGCAGGTTTGATTTTATTAAAAAGTAAAAGCTTTCTAAACGTTGTATTTGTAAACAGTACCAGGAATCTAGTGTTATTTGTACCTTTTTTCTGATAGATGTTTCAAGAAAACTGAATAAGAATATATATTTGCTAATACGGAGTGAAATAAAATAATTAATACACCCTTTTGAAGCTTTTAAATGATCGAAAGGCAGGCTTATATATTAATTTCGTAGTGAGTTCGTAGCTATGTTTCCCATGGCAAACAATATGCACATTCTAATAGCTAGACATGTAACACGAGGCCCCAATGCCATAGAACATACCGGACAATGTGACTATGGTTTTCGAGAATTATTTAGTAAATTTTAAGTATAATTTTAATTTATGTTTAGTTTTATTGCTGTAAGTACAATCCGCTCATACCTAATGTTGGATAAAATTAGGGGAAAATGACCATTCAGAAGAAGGCGTACCTCAAATCTCAAGCATTTCTGGAAATGGTCAATTTGAGCACGAGATTTTTTTAATGGTGCTGTGTCAAAAATTAGGGTAGCTCTAATGACAGTCAACCTTCGGTAAGGGCTTCTTTTTCCTCTAAGAAGACATGTACTGTACATGCATCTAAATTTTTTTTAAATAGGCGCCAGATTCGCTTCTAGTGAACATTTGCTTACTCAATGAGGTGACATACAAGCATGATGGATATGCTAATTTAGAATTCAATGGTATGATCGTAGCTGCAGAATCACGACCGCAGCAAATGGACATTGCCGGAACAAAGGTATCATTGGTATTCACCGTCGAGCTACCGCCAATAAAGTGTTTGCCGTCGGTGACTACGAACGCAGCAATTTACTCATATGACTGTACCTGTTGTGTATCTGTTGTGCTGCGCGGGCAATAATTTGCTTTTTTTTTCATTTTTAGCATCGTCAGCCCATGTTAAACTAATATTTTTTTACAGTTTTTGTTGTACCTATACACTCGTCTTTTGTTTAACACTGCTAGCGGTTTTGATTTTGTCACCAGATTTCAAGTCACGTAGTCATTTGTGTTTGAGTTTGATTACTTAATAATTATAGCTTGTGATGTTGCTGTGAGGTTCTGTAGTTTTCGCGTGAAAGTGTTACAAACATCCATCCATAGAAACATTTATAATACTCGTATTAGTAAGATTAAATGAAAGTGCAATAAAAAGACAAAAAAGTGAACAGAAGAAAGCTTTATTAAAACAATCTCTTAATGTTCATCGATAATGAGCTTTTCCGATACAGAGTTAATGAATTACGTTGCGTATATTATTAACAATCAAGGCTTTTAAAAAATTTACAAGATAATTAAATTTCGCTTCACACAACATATAAAAGCTAGGCATATCAATAAAATTTTCCATACACTACTAATTACAGTTTGCTTATTAAGCTGCCGATTATTGCTGTTTCAGAGGAGTAAAGCAAAATAAAAAATTTCATCTCCAAATTAAACATTTCCTGTTTATAAATTTTCGGCGTATCTATTAATAATTTCGCTAATAAACCAAACCTTCGCCGTTATTAAATCAAGGGCCGCGGAAGTGCCCCCGCCAAGTCTACCTTGAACATCAGTGCTAAAATAGATCTAAGTTAGTATTATATTATGGCATATCTAAGTTATTAAAATCATGCGAGAGCCATCAGCCTAATTATGAACATAAAATATGTTTAGGTTTTCCGAGCTAGTTAAGTTGATTTAAACTGATTTAGTAGATAACATTTCATCAGGAGTTGATTTCTGTGACTGTATTTTAGCTTTTTTTTATTTGTCAATTCAACACGGTAAAAAAAAAAAATTAAACCGACTTCGAAAAAAACACAAACGACCAAAACTAAAAAGCGATAAATAACGTAAGTAATTCCATCCTTAATAGGTACATAATTATTTAAATATTACAATTATCACTTATTTTTGAAGTCGGTGCCAGCCTCTCGGTACCTAACGTAGACTGTTGTTGTATGACGCGCGCGGCCGGCAAACACGACAATATATTTATTTGTTTGGCACCGACTTCAAAAATAAGTGATAATTGTAATATTTAAATAATTATGTACCTATTAAGGATGGAATTACTTACGTTTTTTATCGCTTTTTAGTTTTGGTCGTTTGTGTTTTTTTCGAAGTCGGTTTAATTTTTTTTTAAAAAATAATTTTATTTCTCTATTTTTAGTTGTGTTAATGTGCTGTGAACTTGAATAAAGGCTAATTAATGTCCTTAAGAGTTTTACTTAGAAATGAAAAATTTAGCTTTAAGTCAAGTGAAGACTTTGCGATCTAGAATCAAGCAAATCACTTGTCCACATCACCTGCCCTATTAGCCCTGCATAAGTACATACTACTACCTACTTTAATATCGACCAATGTCAGTACTTACTTACTTACTCCGCTGGCTCAGCGACCCGTAGTGGATCTTGGCCTCCGACACAACAAGATCCAATGTCAGTACTGTCCCCTAACTCCTAACCGTTAAGGAGTTCTGTGGCTTCATCATCAGCACCAGATGTTGACGCCCGGAAGCATATACCTGAGTAAAATATAATTACGTAACAAAACCACCATATGAGCATACAATTTTCGGTTGTTGCCCTCAATTTCTCCAGGATCCCATCATCAGATCCTGACTTGATGATAATGGGACCACCTCGGAAGTGTCCTCTGTCGAACTGTCGAAAAATTTTTGAAATCCATCTATAATTGACGGAAATATCGGTGAACAAACATAAAAAAAAAAAAAAAAAAATTATACATACAGACGAATTGAGAACCTCCTCCTTTTTCGAAGTCGGTTAAAAAGACATTAAATTGAGACTATGTCGGTAAGAACATAGAGGATTACTATATCACACTTAAAGCTTAGTATCAAGTCTCATCTGATCGTAAATAGGAGTATAATAATCCAATATAGTGCAACTTTACTTTAAAACAAACGTTTATTATTTAAAAAAAAAAATTAAACCGACTTCAAAAAAAAACACTAACGACCAAAACTAAAAAGCGATAAATAACGTAAGTAATTCTATCCTTAATACATAATTATTTAAATATAACAATTATCACTTATTTTTGAAGTCGGTGCCAGCCTCTCGGTACCTAACGTACACTGTTGTTGTATGACGCGCGCGGCTGGCAAATCCACACGACAATATACATTTATTTGTTTGGCTGGCACCGACTTCAAAAATAAGTGATAATTGTTATATTTAAATAATTATGTATTAAGGATAGAATTACTTACGTTATTTATCGCTTTTTAGTTTTGGTCGTTAGTGTTTTTTTTTGAAGTCGGTTTAATTTTTTTTTTTAAATAATTTTATTTCTCTATTTTTAGTTGCGTTAATGTGCTGTGACCTTGAATAAAGGTTAATTAATGTCCTTAAGAGTTTTACTTAGGAATGAAAATATTTTGCTTTAAGTCAAGTGAAGACTTTGCGATCTAGAATCAAGCAAATCACTTACCAAATCACCTGCCCTATTAGCCTTGCATAAGTATATACTACTACCTAGTTTAATATCGACCAAAGTCAGTACTGTCCCCTAACTCCTAACCGTTAAGGAGTTCTGTGGCTTCATCATCAGCACCAGATGTTGACGCCCGGAAGCATATACCTGAGTAAAATATGATTACGTAACAAAAACACCATATGAGCATACAATTTTCGGTTGATGCCCTCAATTTCTCCAGGATCCCATCATCAGATCCTGACTTGGTGATAATGGGACCACCTCGGAAGTGTCCTCTATCGAACTGTCGAAAAATTTTTGAAATCCATTCATAATTGACGGAGATATCGGTGAACATACATAAAAAAAAATATATTATACATAGAGACGAATTGAGAACCTCCTCCTTTTTTCGAAGTCGGTTAAAAATATCTTCTAATTTACAATATCCTCCTTGGCTGAATTTTTTTGCTTTTATGTAGCAATATTACTTCATTAAATAGTTTTAATTATTGCACCGACCACAACTTGTCTGCTATTCGGTGATGACGTTGTGACCAGATTAAAGAGTTTCAAAGCTTGGCCATTCTGACTATGAATATAGTAATAATTTTATTCATGTTTCTGTTGCGCTAGATATCGCAACTTTTAAGCCAACAGAGCATTACAAAACACTCTCGGGGAGCAATTAAATTATCCATACGGCGCGAACGCCTTGACTCCGCATATTAAATCAGGCGGGCGGCAGGTACGCACCAACTTGGGCCCGTGAGAGGCTAGTTTGTTCTCACTGTTTGCCGTTAAACCACATTTCAGCTCCATTGAAAACTTAATTATGTCCTCGGCTACTGCGTAACACAGCAGGACGCGACACGACACTGTTACAACGTTTTCTTAATATCATTAGGAGGCTATTAAGTGGAGTGTTACATGGGCGTCCGAAAGCTAAATGTGTGGTAGCCCGCTTTGGGAATTCCGGACGCAACTTCGGTCTCTATTTATTTTGCAGCCCAAGTAAATAATTTGGCTGACTTCGACCTGCCGTGGAGTTCTCTGTGCTATGTATGAATTCGCACAGAAACATTGTTATGGAATTCGGTACGTGACTGCCTGTAGCATTGGTTAATGTTCAGCGTCATTATTTATTTCCCGTGTTGTGACTCGGGGGATGTACGGTCGGCGAGTTGTAGGGCGTGATAAGGCAATTTTAGTACAAGGCCATTTTATAGTCTATGCAATATGAGCTCAGGTTATTTTTGTGGAAAATGTATGGTTAAACATTTTGTAACCGACTTCTAATCAATTTATTAATTTATTTGCGTAATATAGTAAGAAACACAGAAAACCGATAGTTACATTTGTTTTATGTCACTATAACGATAAGATTTTTAAATAACTACATACCTATATTAATTTGAAAGTAGTTTATTTAACCTGTATTGCATAAAATATGCGTGAATGCCCGTGTGCCTTATCAATATCCGTATATTTTACGACGACTTTTGTCTTCTAATTTCCACGTTTGGTACGCATACCGCATGAAATCGCAATCTCGCAGTGAACTACGAGCACTAATCTAAACAAGCAGTCAATTAGAAGTAAACGTAAACGTGGTACTTTGCATAATTATCTCAACATGGAAATCTACTCTTAAACATGTATTAATGTTTCATAAACGCCACCTACGAAAAGAATTGGGGCGACGATTTGAATTCTTTTCCGTTACAGCAAAAAAAAAACATAATTATCAAAATGATCATTGGTTTGCGTGTTAACCTTACCTATTGAATACATTTCTTCCCTCCTTTTGATTATTCCTTTTGTATACAGTTTTATATATAAGTTCATAATCTTAACAGTCGTGATACTTATTCCATTCAAAATATTATGCAAACTTTGTTGTACGAGCGGCCAACGTGAAAGTTGAAAATTTCCGTGAATGCGGGGTATAAGTTGGATTCCTTTGAGCGTGTCGTCCGTTAGATAGCAGTAACTGTTGCAAAATAAACTGTCAGAAGCATATATTGCTTCCGCTACAGCTGAAGTTTAATATGAAAATGATCTACACGTATTCTACTCCACCTAATCAAAATGTGTTTCTATTAGTTTTACAAGGCAAAGTTGAATAGCCTTGTAAACATATGGAATAAACTAATGGAAACACATCTTGCTTGATTGTGATAACGAATTTGTGAAACTTCGGTATAGATGTACCTATGCAGGAACTAAAGTTGTCTCTAGATGAATCTTTTGTGACTTCCTTTGCATGGACTTTATCGTAATGATTATAGGAAATATGCATAACGTTTTTATGGATTTGTTGAAATATAAATATTTTTCGTGTAGATACAGAAATATCATAGTCAATTTTTAAAATAACATAATATTTCTATTATTATACTGGTTCGACTGAAACATTGTTTACAAGGCAAACATAATATACCTAATTAATAAGTTGTAATTTTCTATGTGTAATGTTATTTATAACCCTACCTGATCATACAACGGGAGCGTCGACGGCCAATTTGTTATCAAATTTAAACTTCATATGTAGGTACGTTTATTTGACGCTCATATGGTGAAGAAAATAAAATCGCGAGGAAACCTCCACACCAGCAAAGAAAATTCTAAGGTTATGTGAAGTTAACTAACCCGCACTTGGCTAGTGTGATTAAAAAAAGTCTTCATCATCATCATCAACTTATTGCAGTCCACTGCTGGACATAGGCCTCTTCAGTTGTTCGCCACGTAGGACAAATGTTTCGAGGAAATACCCATAATCGTCACACTGGACAGGCGGGTTGGCGATTACTTCTCGCTTCGGTGACGCTGCTGCCCGTCATCGGTCTGCGGTATTTAGATACCTACGCCTTTAGTTGTGATGGTTATATCGCCACCAGTCGATTGCCAGCACATCGTTTGTTATTCGGCAAGATGCACCACGGGGAAATGGTTGGCTTGGAGGGAAAAGATGATAGGCTTCCTTACATCCCAGAGGAATCATAATGAAATGGAATTGGTAACACTTGCTGACAAAAGCTTTACATAACGGGACACCCATTAGGACACTGATCCAGTTAAGACAAATATAATCACAATTAAGTACCGACACTCGCCAACCCTCTTCTATTTTTGATTGACTCGCAAAGCACTCTGACACGATACGAGGGTCAAACTAAACATTGCTTCTAAGCAGCGAGCAAATAAACTTGTTACTGAACCGAAATAAACTTGTCTAATTACATGGTGCAGTCGAGTTTTCGGCTGTGTACAAATTAATGCTGTAGTGGCATGTGTGAGGGGAATACGAGAATACGAGCCTGTTTTCTTTTTTGCATTTCGATGGCATCGCAATAGAGCGGTATATTTACTTCGTTACCTTTAATTTACATGGTGGATACTTCGATGTTACATAGTAGCACAGCGTAAAGGTCGACTGATGGGAAGAGTAGCCCAAGTGCGGCAGCAGACGAGTAAACTAAAACTACTAACTATGTGTGTGTATGTACCTGAAGGTTGTATCGAAGGGATCGCTTTCTAGCGATAAGACCGCCTAGATTGTAATACAAAATGTCTGTATCACCTTTATTTGTATTTATTTTGTGCAATAAATGATTTTGATTTGATTTTGCAAACTAAAACTTGTGTACAAATTGAGCGTACTAGAATAATCAAATAATAAACCAGTATGTACTAAGTAGATTTTGTTTAAGCAACGAAATATTATTCTAGCTTAACCTAATTAGAGAATTTTATCAACGTAGGTACCAAATTATACAACAGTCCGCGAATAAGTGGGTCGTCTGCAAGCCCGCGGGTATCACACCTCAGCGAATTAAAACTTTCCCATTTGGCGGATTGCAGCTGTCGGAACAATGCCTCACGAGGCTAGACAACAAGCAGTGCCTGCCTTGAGCGAAACAAACACTGGTACGTTTTGAGTTAACTTGTTGTGACCGTGCTTCACGGGCGTTGAAATGATTTAGCTCGTTGATACGAGTGCTAGAGTGGCCGGAAATTTGCATACGACGATATTGCAGCCGCAAGGCGCATTCTGGCGCCACGTGGACAGCTTGCCGGACTGTTCACTAATTAAAACTTGAATTTATTGCATTGTCATCTGCCTCCACGTTATTTAAGAAAGAAAGTTTACCGCTTAAAAATGCGGGCAATAATAATTTAATAGTACCTATTTTCAAGGGATATAAGGGAGCGACCTATCATTTTTCTGCTTTAAGCCAACCTCACCTGCCCGTGGTGCATCCTGCCGGATAACAAACGAGGCGCTGGTATTATTTAAGATGAAGCTAAACACCACAGGCCGATGACGGGCCGCAGCGTCGCCGAAGCAAGAAGCTACGCGTAGCGATCGCCAACCCGCCTGAACCAGCGTTGCGATTATGGGTATACCCTCCAGATGTTTCGATAAAAGTAAGATTCTTCAAAGTTCTATGATAGGATATCACTTAGCATTTCTTTCTGAATAAATCATGTTTTTGTAATGAGTCTTTCTACTCAATTTTAAGTCTGTTAGACTTTATCCGGTGATTGAAAAATCAGCCCTTCTGTACAATAATTGTTTAGTAGGGTTAGAGTAATATGTACTTAGTTTTAAGTCGATTGTATGGTGTACAATACAATTATTAAATATACATCAAATTATTAATTTGGAGTTATTCATTGTGTACTAACTGTGGCTACTAACTATTTGATTTTATCACGTCGAATAAACTCTACATTAGGTTCAGTCTATTCTTTTCCAATTTACAACACGATCAAATTTTGTACCATTTCATTTTAGTTTACAAATGAAATTTTCGTGGGAATATCGAAGCTTACCGCTTGCAACAAATCTCAATAGTTAAGCTTAAACAATTTGCCTGAGCGAGACCTGTATCAAAGAAATTAAGGTTCCGTTTGAGAAAATCCCAAAAAGCCATTGCAGATGACTACTCGATTGTGTCCCGGCAATTTGCATACCAAAGCTAGCAGCGTACGAGTTTTCCGTAGGGGACAAGCGGCCGTTACATGTGCATCCGCTAATTAAAACGGCAATTATTTCACTCGATCCGCCTCCCTTTTGCAAAGAGCTTAAAACTGTAGTAGTTATTCCTTACTACATTTTGTTCCTAAATGAAATGTTAGAGAATACAGTTTAATTTAGGGTTTATTGTTGTTTCATCAGACTTCCAGTTTTGAGTCCGTCGTATTTAAACAAGAAGTTAATTGTAGAGTCGTTTGCTTCCATATATAGATGACTATTTTATTTAGATAAAAATTATTTAAAAAAAAAAAAATTAAACCGACTTCAAAAAAACACAAACAAGCGAAACTAAAAAGCGATAAATAACGTGAGTAATTCTATCCTTAATACATATTATATGTATAACTATAATTATTTAAATATTACAATTATCACTTATTTTTGGAGTCGGTGCCACCTCTAGGTACCTAACGTAGACTGTTGTTTTATGACGCGCGCGGCCGGCAAATCCACACGACAATATACATTTATTTGTAGGCTGGCACCGACTTCAAAAATAAGTGATAATTGTAATATTTAAATAATTATAGTTATACATATAATATGTATTAAGGATAGAATTACTCACGTTATTTATCGCTTTTTAGTTTCGCTCGTTTGTGTTTTTTTTTGAAGTCGGTTTAATTTTTTTTTAAAAAATAATTTTATTTCTTGATTTTTAGTTGCGGCAATGTGCTGTGAACTTGAATAAAGGTCCTTAAGAGTTTTACTTAGGAATGAAAAATTTTGATTTAAGTCTAGTGAAGCCTTTGCGATCTAGAATCAAGCAAATCACTTACCAAATCACCTGCCCTATTAGCCCTGCATAAGTACATACTACTACCTAGTTTCTATCGACCAATGGCAGTACTGTTCCCTAACTCCTAACCGTTAAGGAGTTCTGTGGCTTCATCATCAGCACCAGATGTTGACGCCCGGAAGCATATACCTGAGTAAAATATGATTACGTAACAAAAACACCATATGAGCATACAATTTTCGGTTATTGCCCTCAATTTCTCCAGGATCCCATCATCAGATCCTGACTTGGTGATAATGGGACCACCTCGGAAGTGTCCTCTGTCGGACAAAAAAAAATTTTTGAAATCCATCCATAATTGACGGAAATATCGGTGAACATACATAAAAAAAAAATATTATACATACAGACGAATTGAGAACCTCCTCCTTTTTTCGAAGTCGGTTAAAAATATGATTCGGTATTATCTCGCATAACACGAGACGACGACTGTCGTAGGTCTAATATCAAGTACTTTAACTACCAAGTAATGTCAAAGAACATTATTAGATTTATTGAAAAGAAATGATTAACATGACAGTTATGATCGTTGTGGCAAAAGATCTCACTGATGATCACTGATGCAATCACGGTTTGTACCTCCTATACAAAAGACTACCCCTAGTAGACCTACATATTTAGAGATCAGAAACTGATAGAAAGCTTAAAAGCACTGTTTAAATTATACTTCATGTACAGATTCCGTTCCAATAATTTAATTAAAACTTAATACGACAGGTACAAATTGGATTGCCGACACGCTTATGTTTGCCATCAAATGAAGCAATTTAGTAATTTCCTCTGTATTTTATTTGAATGTGTTATTTAAATAAATATTCAAAGCGAACTTCCAAGAAACTTTCTCTTGAATTTGTAGCAAACGTTTCAGATAGGTAGGGGAGAGTGGGGGAAACGCGAACGCGGGGTAATTCCGAATTCAGTGGTTCTAATATGTTAGACAGAGATAGCCATATTTTACTTGCCGTCATTTCCCCAATCATGCCACCACTAGTGCCAGTCAACAACGCGGGAGACGCGGACGCACGTGCTTGTCAAGGTATGGAATTTTCAATATTTTGTGTGTTTTTGATGTAATTTTTTGGTAATTTTAAGTTGGTGTAACTTTATTTCTTTCTACAATAGTAATTTAGCTTTTACAGTGTGGATACATCACATATTAATCAACTAAATGACAACGACGCATTAGGCAGAATAAATATAACTTAATTTGTTTTTTGCTATTTTATTGTTTTCGATCCCGTGGGGTAAATGCGAACACTACATGTGGGGCATTTTCGAACGTTCGGTATTACCCCACTCCCTTTTGTTGGTTCCCCGTTCAACATTTTTTAACTATTGTTTCAGATGCCTAGTTCTTACAAAAGAAAGACCGAACTGAACCACTACCATTTTTGGCTACCTAAAGAAAAAATACGAAAGAAAAAGAAAGGGAGGAAGAAAAAGGCAAAAAAGAAAATGAAGACTACTTTTATATTATTTGTAGTGTTAAATTTATAGATACCCCACTGAAGACTGGATTAAGTGCTACGTGTGCAATAAATGGGCTCAGGAAAGTTGTACTGACGGACCGTCAACATCGTTAGGCTTTAAATGTGATTTCTGTCGTTACTAATGTTAGTTCGTAATTACCCCACTTGGTGTTCGTATTTACCCGACAAATGTCGGGTAAATCCGAACACTAAAGGTATCGTTTTTCTTTCATTATATTAATATTTATTAAAAAAATATAAATGTTGATTCGTGAATTCGTTAGACAGATAAGTACACTTTATAAATAAAAAAATTAGGAAACTCTGTGATCAAAATCCACTGTGTTATTTAAGTTTTCCCTTAGGTGTTCGTATTTCCCCCACTTTCCCCTACTTAAAATTGGGCTGTGTCCTTAATTAGTAACAAATGACTTACTAAAGTGATTATTTATCTACTTTTGCTTTCAAGGTTTGTTCACCAAAACAATACTACTGGTAAAGTAGGTATATAGACATTAGTTTTCATTCCGCATAGCAAAAGATAAGTATAAGTAAGCAAAAGAAATAACATATACTTGTTAAACATAATAACAATAACCTGGAAAATCATAATGAATTGTAGGTACCTATGCCTTTTAGCGTCTAATAGAAACATTTCCAAAAATATTTCACTTTTGGCATAAAACAATGTTGTTACAGAAAATGTATTGCTGTAAAGAAATCACTTATATTTATAGAATAAACTTTTGAAACTTAAGAAAAATGATGTCGCTTATTCTACTCAAATGGGCCATAATCACATAGCATTATGATTAGCAAACTGACTTCCAAAAATCTTCGCAATGCCGTAAGAGGGGTTGAAACTGGTTATATAAATTATATAAATCTTTATCTACCTATGTAACGTACCGTACAATTTGAGTGAAAAGTTTAGAGGGCTGGTAGTCGACAAGACTTTCTTATTATATAAGCGAATTTTGGAGATGAGGGCTCATTGTTATTTAATTCGGAGTTACTCTACTTCCTAACAAAACTTCAATTAACTTTGACAGTCATTGAAATAGGTCCACGTTGGAAAGCTTTCTCGGAATATAAAAGTACTCGCAGTGTGATATTTTATATATATTCTATACCTATTGGACGGACCAAGGCTCTTAATTGATTAAACCTATTTTCTACAGTGTTTTAGGTACACGAAATGTACGACGTAATTTCAGTAAGGAAACCGTTTAGCAATCAGGAATATGCAAAAATGTCTGTCCGCATCACGATCCGCATGTTATTTTCTTGGAAAACATCGCGGGATGAAAAACGAAAGAGAAGCACAATAATTTGTTTTAAATGACTGTATCTCGTTAATTATGATTTTACGTGTAAATTAGTGAATATACGAATATAGGTATGTGTAAATTAGTAAATAGTAGCTGTGCCGGCGGCGTCGCACGCATGGATATCGGGTTTCAAAAATAACGGACTTCCATAAAATGGTACCTACATTTTAAGTTAGACCTTTAACAATACTAATTCCATGCAGTAGTTTTCGCGTGATGCGCGATCAAACATACAGATCATTATTTCTCCCGTTTTCCCGACAATTCCCGTCACTACTCCGCTCCTATAGATTGTAGAGTGATGAAAAGTCTGCCCAGGAGTATGAAGAATAATCGTACCCAGTTTCGTTAAAATCCGTCCAGTAGTTTTTTTCTACAACGAAAATACAGACAGACAAAAATTTTACTGATTGCATTTTTGGCATCAGTATCGATCACTAATCACCCCCTGATGAGTGGAGTGAGATCATCCTGAATGCTCTTTTTATAAATAAAAAAAAAAAGATAGTTAAAGAAGATTTTGGATGTATTTTCCCCGTTGCTCAAAATATTTCTTATTTTTAAAAGATTGAACTAAATTATGTTGTTTCTAGTAATACAGTCGTTTTCTGATAATCTCAAGCGCCGGTTAAACATTCAGATCTTGGCTGAAATCAAAAATTGACAATTGATTTTTCTCTCTAGAAATGTATTAGTCCGGAATCGGGAAGTTCGTTTTGCGTTGGATAGAAATGGTCGTGTAGAATTGTATTCCAATAAACTCTCATTGAACTATAAGAGTGAGGGTTAAGTAAGTGCACATAGGTTTAGCAGACATTTGCGTATTCGCTTCAATTTTTTTACCTATTTGACTTCCTTAGCTATCTAACAATCTTGCTTAAAAAACACAATGACCTCAAATTCCGTTAAAGGTCGTTTGGTCGTTAAAATAAGCTACGTTTGGGGCATTAAATACGTCTCGGTAAGTCGGATACCAGGTTAACCCAATTAGTAGCTGATTTAACGATAAGAAAGAAAGAATTTATAACTGACACAGTACCTACGTTGATGGTAAGAATGACAAATTACTGGAGGGAAGATATGGCGTTAGAAGTATAAAAAAGTGAGACCACGTTTTTTGTAGAAGGAAATCCTTACGGTCAGTTCTAAGCTATATTATCATTAAAATAGTTATGGCTAAGACGAAATATATTACAGAAAATTATTTTATTAAAACCTCAGTTTTTTTATTACGAAAAGAATTTGTGTCAAATGTATTAAGGTTCTTTCTTACATTTAAAAAAATCTAAAACCTTTTAAATGCTCGTAGTTATTCATACTATTCTGTTATATTTCTTTCATTTAGTTAGCCATTTTTTCATTTCTTTGATAGCAAGTCAAGCTTACATAATTACTAGGTATAGGTACCTATTGCGTTTTTCATCGTATAAATCCTACTTCCTACTTAATAATATAAATGCGAAAGTTTGTTTGGATGGTTGTTTGTTCCTCTTTCACGCATTATTTACTGAACGGATTTTAATTAAGCTTTACAGTAATATAGCTTATACATTGGATTAACACATAGGCTATGTTTTATACGAATATTCAAGCGGGCAGAGCCACGGGCAGCAGCTAGTATAATATAATTTATTTCAAAATGTCCAGGGCTAAGTCCATGATGTGGTTAGTTCCTTAGTTGGCATCTCCATTAGAGTCACATAACCCAATTTGTCATGGGTCTGGATGTGTCACGCAATGTGCATATTATGCATACTATCTACCGTATGTTAATGGCATGTCATGCCTTGCCGTTTGTAGACAATTTGCGGTGTGACATTTGGCGACTTAGGTTGCATTATCATACAAGATGTTCATTATTATTAGTATTAAGTAAATTAGTGTCTATGTACTTTACTGTAAATATACAATTTTCAATAACATGACATAAAAGCTAAGTGAGATCACAGATCTTATTAAGAATCCTAAAAAGGAAATGTTATAAATATTATGGATAGTAGATAGGCTGTTCATAACACAGGACAGCTAATTTATTTATGCCGAGTTGATAGCTTCCCGTTGGTTCCGAAGCTCTTAAGAATATACATATTTAGTCAAAATATTTACTTTATTAGAACAGAAAAAACAAACTATATGAACTACAGCACCTCAACCCTTCTATCTGACTATTCCTAACCTAAATGCTGTCTGGTATAGATCGCCTACAGCGATAAAACCGCCTAAATCGTACGACAAATGCATACTATATCTAGTTCTAAGTCATTCCTCCGCCAACTCTGGTCCGGAGCGCTCGCATACTGCTATAGTGTCAGTTTACATTCCAAATATTTGCTTTACTTTTTTGTGATTGGCTGTGAGTGTAAATTTCAATTCCTTATTACTCCTGAAGCTCTCTAACGGAATAACTCCTCCTACTGGGCGGTCCTAGAGCAGGATACATACATTTACTCGGTACACCGTTGAAAACTGCTGTCTGGGGGCCGGGATTTGATCCTGATTCCGACGGCGCACGAGTTCGCGCGGCAATACCCGAAGCCATCATTCCGGTGAGCGCACGCATCGAAATAAGTACACCGGTTCTACGAGCAACTCCCGCTTACTGCACGTCACTTGCGCTTTGTATGTTGCAAACTATAATTTCATCACTTCGCGTAATCGCTTACTGGCTCAGTGGTTAAGGCTACACAGCGCGCAGCTGGCTAAGTCTGAAGATTGTGGGTTCAAATCCGAGTGGGGGTGGCCAGTTAGTTTGTTTTTACTTTTTCCGTTTTATATATATATATATTTTTTTATTATTATTTATCTTTTTAATACTGAAAGAAATTACAATGGTTTGTGGAGGATGCAAAAGGGAACTTCTTAATAAAGATCACTACTTACTATGTTCTGGCTGCAGTGATAAATATCATATCGAATGTCTGAATATTACTGAAGATCAATATCCACGGTTGAGTGATGGCTATAAGGCAGCATGGAAATGCCCCTCCTGCAGCAATGTAACCAACAGACGGAAATCGAATACCAATACTCCTATAAGAAGAACGCAGTTACCTATCTATGACGACTCGATGGATATGTCTTTCGAAAACACACATAAAAACGCTTCAGCCGACCTAGATGCCAGTTTTCTTCCGCCTGACTGCCGAGATCCGTCTGCGTCTTCTAATTGTGCAGGGCAACAGTTTGTGTCCCAGGGCGAACTTGATAAATTCACCCAGAACTTGACAGGTATGCTGGACACATGGCGTCTTAGCATGGAAACGAGCATGTTGAGTATAGGTGATGACATCAAAACCACTTTGTCTGGAATTCAGAAAGAGCTGAATTCTTTACGTACAGACCAAATTAACATAAAGCAGGAAGTCGCTGGATTATCGAGTGATGTTTCGGACTTGAAGCGATCTGTTGAATTTCAGGCTGAAGTGAATGGCGACCTGAAAAGGAAGTTCGACCAAATCTCAAGCAAAGTGCAGTGTCCATCTGACCTAAACAATACATTATCTCTTCTTGAAAATAAAATAGACATATTGGAGCAACAGGCCAGACAATGCAACCTGGAAATTAGTAATATCCCAGAAAAACGCAATGAAAACTTACTGGTGCTCGTCGAGACCATCGGTCAATGCATCAAGTATCCACTTTCGCAAAAGGACATCATGTCCGTGCATCGTGTCCCCCATCCTAATAAGGACAACAGTAAACCTAAAAATATCATTGTGAAACTCAACTCGAGACCCACTCGCGATAATATATTGAGCGCTTACCGTAAATGTAAGGAACTTAAGACGGACCGTCTCGGGATCTCGGGTGCATCCCTTCGTATTTTCATAAATGAACATTTAACATTGAAAAAGAAACAATTATTTCGTCTCTGTAGGGAAGCTGCAAGAAAGAATAACTTTAAATATGTTTGGGTTAAAAATTCAACCATTCTTGTACGCGAGTCGGACAATGCGCCTGCGATTGCCATTAGGTCCGCTGGAGATATTGAAAAAATTATCTTCAAACGTGGCTCTGTCAATGTGTAATGCTAATGTAATGATAGTCTTATATGACAATGTCTCATTCATTAATTGTAATACGACGAACGTTGGGTTTATTGCTGTACTGTCTCTTTTTCATTGTTATACTATTTGTATGGCTGGATTCAGATTATTTGTGCTGCTTGACTGTAATATACGTTCTGTAACTGTTGTTGTGAGGTGTGAGGCTATGACTGTATGCATGTTGCAGTCGATTATTTATAATTTGACTATTTATCGGTGGCTTTTGGGGCTCCTGGGGTTCGGCTTGGTTATGTTCCATTACGCTCATGAGCTTATATTGAATTATTTTAGGGAAAAATACTTTATGTTACTACGAATTCATCATTTATTCGGTTATTTTAATGGATAAAAACATTTCTATCTATTATCAAAATTGTCGTGGTTGTCGTACAAAAATACATACCTTATTCATGAATATACTTTCCGCATCCTATGATATCATAGTCTTGACTGAGACCTGGTTGGTGCCTGAGATTTTCGACATGGAACTTGTAGATAACCGTTACATGGTGTTTAGGTGCGATCGTGACCGACTCGCAACACAAAAAAGAGAGGGTGGAGGGGTGCTGATTGCGGTGCGCAGGGAGCTTAAACCTCATAGGGTTGGAATCGATTTTGAAGTATCTGCTTTAGAGCATATCATGGTGACTTTGCCAGCTTCGGACCGTGCCAAAAGGCACATAATTAGTGCTGCTTATGTTCCGCCTAGAACATCGGACGATTCGTACGAATTGCACTTTGATTCTCTTCTGCAGGTTTTGAACAGCGACGTCACCGATAACTTCTATATTGTAGGCGATTACAATCTACCCGAATTAGATTGGACAAGCACGGCACCCACCTCGCGGGGGAGTTCAGCCTGCAGATCCTTGCTAAATCTTATACACGTTCTAAATGCGCGTCAATGCAATAAACTTAAAAATGAGCTGGGTCGCACGTTGGATCTTTTTGTAACGAATGTCGAAGCTGATGTATCAGCAGCGTCTCCTTTATTGCCGCCCGATTCCCACCACCCTCCATTCTGTGTGCATACCATATTGGACAAAAGTATCAAGCGTATGCCTAGGTATAAATCTTCGAAACCCAACTTTCACAAAGGTGATTATGAATTAATAAACAATGAAATAGTAAACTTGGATTGGGATGAACTCTTGTCAGAGCTTTCCGCCCAGGAGTCTGTGGATGTTTTTTACAGTCATATCTACAATATTATTAAGATGCATATCCCCTTTACGCGTCCTAAATCGTCACGCTATCCGGTGTGGTTCTCTCCCTCATTGATACATATCTTTAAAAACAAGGAGCGGTCTTGGTGCAAATGGAAGAAATATAAGAATTTATCCGACTACGAGAGCTTTTCTTTGTATCGCAATAGATTTAAGATTGAATGTGCTAAATTATACCAAGCTTATATTAATTCCGTCGAGGACAGTATTACACGCAACGTGAAGTATTTCTGGTCCTATATAAAAAATCGCAAAGGAAGAACAAGCATCCCATCTGACATGTATTACCATAACACACAATCTAGTGATCCGTTAGAGATCTGTAATCTTTTTTCCCAGTTCTTTCACTCTGTTTATGAACCAACCTCTCTTGACCCTGATGAAACGTGGCACGAACGTCAACCTCACGCTTATGCTGATAACAGTTGTTTTTTGTCCAATATTACCATCTCGAGCACTGCCATTCAAAGCGCATTAAAATCTCTCGATACAACTAAAGGCCCAGGTCCTGATGGCATTCAACCGTTATTTTTTAAACTTACTTATAGCTCACTGTCCAAACCTTTATATATAATATACAATAAGTGCTTGCACGAGGGTGTATTCCCGAGTTTATGGAAACGTGCAAATATTACTCCAATTCCAAAATCGGGTGACAGCAGAAGCATCGAGAACTACCGCCCAATTTCCCTCCTCTCCGTACTTTCTAAGATTTTTGAACGCCTAGTTCACGAGCAAATTTACCCATCTCTTCAAAAAGTATTGCTGAGAGAACAACACGGATTTGTCAAATCCCGCTCCACCACGAGTAACCTTGCACTGTTCACCAATTATTTATTTCGCAACATTGATCGTCAGATCCAGGTGGATGCCGTATATACTGATTTCCAAAAGGCCTTTGATAAGGTGGACCATAGATTGCTGTTGGAGAAATTGGCGTTCAACGGCATTCGAGGCAACTTATTGCGCTGGTTCGTCTCTTACATCAGTAATAGAACCCAGAAGGTCGTTATTAATGGGTATGAGTCTGAATTGGTCACCGTGACATCTGGCGTACCGCAAGGCTCTATTCTCGGACCCTTGCTTTTTCTTCTCTACATTAATGACATTTCCAAATGTTTTTTGCACTCCAAATTCTTACTATATGCAGACGATTTAAAGATATTCAGAGAGATTGCCTCTATAGATGATAGTTTACTGCTGCAGGATGATCTCAACAGGCTGACTGATTATTGCTCGGAAAATAAGCTAACACTTAGCATTCCCAAATGTGCCTGCATTAGTTTCACGAAAAATAAATATATCATTAATTTTAACTACAGTCTCAACAATACAAGCTTGTCCAGAGTCTCAGAGATCAGAGACCTGGGAGTTATTCTTGACTCAAAATTACATTTGGATGCGCATGTAGACTCAATAATTAGCAAAGCATTCAAAATGTTCGGATTTGTCTCTAGGTCCGCCATTTCGTTTAGGAAAGAAAAGACATTCTTGACTCTTTACAGTTCCCTAATCAGGTCTCAGTTGGAATATGCCGTGCCAATTTGGAATCCATATTTCAAGAAATACATAAATATTATCGAAAGAGTTCAACGAAAATTTTTGAAAAAAATTAATTACTCTTGTTACCGTTCCTATTTGCCCTATGAAAATTTATTACATAAATATAATTTGTTAAGCCTGGAGGCAAGACGTCTCCTTCTCTCGATAATGTTTTTATACAATTTAGTAAATAGTAACATTGATTGTATCGATATTTTTAACCAGCTTAGCTTCATAGTCCCCAGAAGTTGCAATAACAGGCGCGTTGGCCACACTTTCCACACCGAAAGGTGCAGAACATGTGCTGGTGAACGCGCCCCTTTGACAAGATTGTTGAAAATATTTAACAATCATTTTAATCATTTAGATTTCTGTTATAGTCCCGGTTCCTTTAAAAAGCTAGTCATAGACTCTCTCCAGTCATTAGGATAACGTCGTATGTGTATCGTTATCTTTATCCATAAAGTTTTAAATTATATAAGCAAAAAGAATTGATTGTAACTTACACTATTTTTTTTTATACTTTAATCGGTGGATAACGCTGTTGGTTGTACATTTAATTCATAAGTTTAATTAGTATTTATCATAATAAGTATATAATGTATAACTGTTTGTTATTCCTAATAAATAAAATAAAATAAAATAAAACTTAATGGAGAAAAAGAATGTCTAAACTACCAAAATCACCATAAAATAATAACACTTTTCAGTAGATAAAATCTACCTACAATTTTCCATTCAGTTTTCCTTAAACCTATTTCAACATTTATTAAGCTTATAAACGCTTTCAATAAAGAATACCTATTTATCTTCCTAATCCCAAATTAAATCTAAGTTGGTATCCCAGTCAGCTTTCATAGCAGCGTAATTAATAAACAGCTGACAGCGAAGTCGTGTTTCCGTGGAGCCATCACCGCGGCAGCCGCGACACATGTAAACAAGAGTTTGGGAAACCTCGCTTTATTATCTACTAGCTGTGCCGGCGGCGTCGCACGCATGGATATCGGGTTTCAAAAATCCTATTGATTGTAGCGTGATGAAAAGTACACTATAATCTGCCCAGGAGTACGAAGAATATGCACCAAGTTTCGATAAAATCCATCGAGTAGTTTTTGTTTCTATAAAGAACATACAGACAGACAGACAGAGAGATAAAAATTTTATTAATTGCATTTTTGGCATCAGTATCGATCACTAATCACCCCCTGATGGTTATTATAAAAATATATTTAATGTACAGAGTTGACCTCTAAAGATTTATTATACTTAAGTATAGATAACTAGGTACCGGGAAAATGGTTTTACTCACGTGAAACTATGACCGTAACATGAATACGAGGCTAATTTTTAGGCAGTTTTATTGATGCGGTTACCGATTGTCTTTTTTCCGATCGGCAACACGCGGCCCGCGGCTCCCGTTTTTGTGGCACGTGGCTGTTTTTTAAATGAAAGTTATTATATTTCGATAAATTTATGAAACACTAGCTGTGCCAGCGGCGTCCCACGCGTGGATATCGGGTTTCAAAAGTAACGGACTTCCATAAAATGGTACCTTAATTTTAATTTAGACCTCTAGCAATACATTGGTGAAAACCGCATTCAATTCCATGCAGTAGTTTTTGCGTGATACGCGTTCAAACATACAGATAAAAATTCTCCCGTTTTCCCAACACTTCCCTTCACTGCTCTGCTTCTATTGATTGTAGCGTGATGAAAAGTATACTATAACCTGCCCAGGAGTATGAAGAAAAATTTTACCAAGTTTCGTTAAAATCCATTCAATAGTTTTTGTTTCTATAACGAACATACAGACAGACAGACAGACGGACGGACAGACAGACAGATAGACAAAAAATTTACTGATTGCATTTTTGACATCAGTATCGATCACTTATCATTCCCTGATAGTTATTTGAAAATATATTTCACGTACAGAATTGACCTCTCTACAGATTTATTATAAGTATAGATATAGATTTGTGCAACGTTCGTTTAACGCATCATACATTTATTTATCTACCGTACCTACTATGAAAGTTCGGAAAGAAGAAAGTTTGTGATACATTTCTGTGGTTATAATGCTCTTTTATTAAATGTTCCGGTACTTGCAAGATTACTTTCATCGCAGATCATCATCATCGTGAGCCTATTGCAGTCCACTGCTGGACATAGGCCCGTCCTGTTGTTCACCACTTAGGGAAAACATCTGGAGTATATATGTTATGGACCAAGTGATTAATGCGGGCATTATTTATAATGCTAGGGCATTATGAATAATGTCAAGCTTTATTGGGCAAAATGATAATTACTGTCTAATCTTCAATTATTTATCACATTGCCGGTCATTATTGTATTGCTACTTGACAATTGGGCAATTTGATAATAAAGCAAAGGAGAGGGACGCACGCGTAACTAATCACTTATTTGGACATCGCCGCGTCCGCTAATGTTTTTGTTTAGTTTTACATACGATGTTAGCCGAAGCGACTTATTAACGTGCTGCTACTGTACATAACTGTAGTGGATTTAGAAGGTATATTATTTTGATCCATCACGTTGGACAGCCAGCGTTTTAAAAAAAATACACATTAAGTAGAATGTGATGTCGTAAATACACAGGATTTTTTATCCACTCTTTTGAGGTCTACCTCTACAAATTTAAAATGCAAAAACCAAACAGTGGATTCTTAACATAGGAGTCCTTACTCATAAATACAAAAAATTAGTTAAATTGTTTAACGTTATATTTTCAATTTTAGTTAAATGACAATACGGATGATGACAAGGTATGAAAATGAAGAAAATAATTAGTCCGTCTCTTAGATAATAAAAAAATATAAGACCCGTATTTTTTGTTTTGTCGAAATAACAAGAAAATACTTAGATATAGCGCATTAAAGTTACGGAGTGGGGGCTAACTACGTCACGTTAGAGTATATTTTGTACTCTAACGTGACGTCATGTGACATTTAAAATCAATGTATCTTCGTAAGTTTTTGAACAAGAGGCAAAATAAAAAATACGTATCCAATATTTTTCATTAATCTATCTGATGGACATTAAATTATTTTTTAGTCATCATCCCAATTATAATAAAAAATCGGCCAAATATGAGTCAGCGTCGAGCATGAAGGGTTCCGTACCGAGCCTTTAATATCCAGCAAAAAAGGCCCAGTTATCCTGTACAATAGGACCACAGGATCTTTGTCAATAGCCCTATGACTTAGTTCCCATCATTATGCAATAGTGCTTTATTTATTTGCCATCTTGGGGCAATCAAAAGTATCTAATAATAATAGGCTGATGTCTCATATACACATATTAATTAATTAACACACACAAATTATCTCAAGGAGTGTTCGACCTGTGCCCCCTTAGTACGCAAGCCTTACAGAGCACCAGGAGGGGTAACACCTCAAATGGAAACTGCGATATAGTTATTAAATATGTTTTTATTACTCTGCCCAAAAAGTGATGAACAATATTTACAATGACCGGTCAATATGATTATTTGAATAATTATTATCAAATTGCCTTTTCATATTGGCCATTTATCATAATGCCCGGGCATTATATATAATGCTACATTTATTACTTGGTCCATAACATATACATTACCCATGATCGCCACGCTGGGCAGGCGGGTTGACGATCGCAGAGCGAAGCTTCTCGCTCCGGTGACACTGCTACCCGTCATCGGCCTGTGGTATTTAGCTACGCCTTAATTTGTGATGGTTATACCGCCACCAGTCGGTTGCCAGCGCCTCGTTTGTTATTCGGCAGGACTTTCATCGCAGATACTTAACGCGAAATCTTATAGTTGCTTTGTGTAACAGAAATAAATAGGACACACTTTCCTTTGGAAAATAAATTAGACTATCAACAATTTGACATACATAAGAGGATAGTTAACACTGAACGACATTATAGATAACCAAATTAATGTACAAAAAATTCAAAAGTTTTGTCAGTGAAACAAACGGCTTATTGGTTGCATAGAGCGCGCAGTACGTCGTGCACCGATGCAAACCATTTGTATGAATATTTGTTCCCATGATTGGGCATCGAGAATAGTTTCGTATATCGAAAAAAAAGAAACGCTTTGGATATTTCGAAAAAAAGAATTCCACCAACAGTTCGGTGTGAAATACGGTTAGTTTGCTTTGGTGCCGAAGCAATTTCCTCGTGCAATGGGGCGAGAGAGACTACCCTTGGGCGGGCGATACGCACCTGCCCCACCCCGTATCAATTTTATATGGGCGAAGACTAGTTTAAAACAAACTTTATCGTGCAATACCTAGGGCTGGCGTCGAATGCGGGTGCCGCCCACCGCCAAATAGAACTCTAAATTTGTCCCACAAATAAATCTAATAAAACAAACGGTCACCCTCATAGTACTTTATTACAAACCACTTACAAACATATGCATCGTACGTTGTTCCCATAGATTAATAATCTTATACTCCTTGCTGGGGCGTCTGAACTATAATAGCATTTTCCTGTGTATGTGTATTTGAAGAGTGAAACACAATTTCGTAATAATGTCAGAAAATGTCCAAGGAGGTTTGTAGGTAATGTATGACGGCAGACACAGGGATTTTCAGATGAAACGTTATGATAGCAGCACAGAAAGCTTCTACGGACGGTAATTTTCCTAATAAGCTTGTCGGTGAAATGAGGGATACAAGGAAGGTAGAATAGTGGAGAGAAATAACTACGTATATAACTTCAGGGCCGTAAGTAGGAAACTTCTCTCATAATTATTTTTTATTGTTCTTATGTTTTTTATATTTTTGTACCAAGAATGTGACTGAGAACGGGATATGGATTGGGATCTGGGAAAGAGATTGAGCTTAAGATTGAATCCTGTGGCGATATGAAGTTCGTTCGTTAGTTAGTAATACGTAATAACGCAGATAATAGGTGTATACCTAGGTAGAGTTAGTATTAACTCTATCTTGTCTTTTCCTCCAATAATAAGAGCCTTTATCTAGGTCAATCCTGCGCAACCAGGCAGTACCTATGTTTATGATACGCAACCATTTTATATTATTATCGTCCGTTACTCTCACCGGTTAGCAGAATAGACCACAAGTGGGGCAGAAATATTATTTAAAACAGTGAAGATACTTCACAAGTGATCGTAAATATAACGAGCTGACTGCTGCAGACAAGTAGAAGTTCTTTAAAATAATTAATAAACTAGTGAACGCATCTGTTAATTTCCTAACTTCATTAGCGAGAGCACATTAAGCAGCTTAAAACTGCGAAGACGGACTGTAATTCTAACTCCAATTAACAAATGTGGAACTTTTGCCCTGTCGGATAGGTCAATTAGAAGATGTCGCCAGAGAAGACTATGATAATTAGTTTAATTTAACTTGTACGAACGTACTTACATAAGGGCGTGAAGGGCGACCCTCCACCCGCTCGCTTGACAAGCGCCGTTGATGGAAAATAAATTCGAATTAGCGGCGTTGTGAACCGATCGCTCACTCATCTAACAAATTCTTTGAAATTAAGCAAAAGCGGTATGACCTACAATTTAAAAGGGTAAGTGCAGTTGTGTTAAACGGTTTGAGAGTGGTTTTATGTTGGTATGCTGAGTAAATCAAAAGTACGAGTGGAATTGTTCAATTTCTTATTTCTTTATTAATTTACGAACTACCTAACTACTTGTTTCTATATATTTTATTCTACATAGAGATCAAGAAGATAATATTAATTACGTTAATCAAAGAACGATTATAATTCTACAAGTATTATTTATTAGTCACTATAACCTGACCGTCATTAGCACTATATACGTACTTACATTGTTTACGTTTGACACCTTTTGACTAAATCCTTAAAACAACAAGACTAGGTAGGTCGATACTGATGCCAAGGTCAATATCTTCCAACAGCCTGCACCCCAAAACCGATATTAATGTTATATTCTTTCTATACAATCCTCTAAAATTGGAACTGTTACGCTTTCAAAGTACCTACTTCCCTCCAAGCTCTTTTCATACCAATGTAGCAGAAATTGGATTCATACATAAGCTCCGAGAGCTTTCCTCTTTATGTAATTAATATGCTTAGGACTTCATAAATATGTAGGTAGGACATATACCCGGAAATTGTTAACGTCAGTAATTCATTATCTGGTATGATGTAACGTCCACGTTCTATTGTTATTGTAGTGGTACTAATATGTTGTTTCCATTTCACCCAAATCCACCTAATTAATGCAATGTCACTGAAGAAGGGGACAAAGAAAGATTGTACTTACTGAATTTTCTGTGTTATTTATTCCCCCATTGTCTTGGCGTAGCTTTAGTTAATTTGTCTTAGTTAAAGACTTAATTATGACTGCAGTGAGCGTCGGACGGTGTCCGGTCTTTGCCCGAAACAATAAAGCCGAGTGTTATGTCGGAGTGAGCTGAAGACGCTTTACTCAAGCGCTTATTATGTGACAAGTGAGGGACTGATATGTTGTTGTATGTTAATCTTACTATTCCTTAGCAAAGGACAGATGTAGGCCTAGTAAACAACGTTTAATGCTTGTAGCGCCGGAATAAATTTGTCTGCATAATTTGAGTCACTGCTTTATCTAGCTACTTAATATATTATGGTTTCTTATAATTGTGAGAACACTAGAATTGTCCATTTACCCAGTAGTATAAAAAAAACTTACATGTACTTATTCAAACTATAAATAATTTACGTGTAGGTATATTATTCTAAATAAAAAAAAACACATAATAATTTCGTTTTTAAATTTCTATTTCAAAGGAAAACTTTTAAATAGATGATTTTAAAGGTAAGCTGTAATGTTCATACTTCATTTTGATGAAGGCAGGTGCCGGGAGATATGATCAGGTGAGTGAGTGATCACCTGATCGCTTATATGAATAAAACATAACTCTTATTATTCTTTGGGACCACGGAATGTGTTATTTAAAGCTGTACGAGGTTTTTAAATGTAAACAAGGATGTACTCGTATTTAAAAATACATGTACTCGAAACTTTAAAACTGTTTGGAATTGGATATCAAGTATGGAGTTCATGATGTTATATTTTTTACTATCTTTTTCACTATCGTCGGAAACAGCTGATATCAAATTTTGCTTCTAATAAATTCAGTATTTACCTACCTACTGTCGAGTCTCTCACCATACACTAGAAAGCAACTGAAAAATAATTATTTTTATGTTGTCGTAGTTAATATGTCCTAGTATATAACTAAGTACCTCAGTAATAATCACTTTACATTATAAGAAGCAACGAAAATACGTATGTATTTACGAATGTCAATAAAATCAAATATCAATAAAAAAAAAATTCAAAATAAGATGAAATCCTTTATTCCTACAAGAAGAGTACCTACTGTGACTTTTCTTGTAGGAATAAAGGATTTTACAGCAGTAAAAGTATCCTCAATGTTGACATAGTTGATTGGCCGGGTAAGCTGATTAATTTTACTAAATCTCATTTAAATTCCATCCACTACTTTAGTTTTTACGAGACGCAGTAACCGACGCAGAAAATTTTAATAAGTATATTAATGTTCGGCTTATGTCTCAACGATTCAAAATTCAAAAAATTCATTTTAAATTCAATTTAATAAATGTTGGTTTTCATTGGGAGAGGCCTATGTCCAGCAGTGGACTGATGTGGGCTGATGATGATGATGTGGTGGCGTATAAAGAATACAAAACACCGCTCTTTTTCTTACCGTAGGTGTCGTAAGAGTTGGCTAAGGGTCTTCTTGACTTCCGATTTTTAGCCGGTGTTTGGTTTCTGGCAATAGGTACCAGGACACTGCTATCTTACAGTCCAGCATGGCGCTTTACATCAGACGGGAGGCCTTTGTAATATTTCTTTTTTTTTAATGGCTACGATGTAGGCGACCTTGTCATCATCACCGAGCTGTTTGGGGAGCGGAAAACTTTCGGCCGTTAGCATGCTACTATACGAGAAAAGGTACAGAGCATCCGGGCACGCGGTACAAATAACTTAGATACCTATATATTTCGATTCCCCTTTAGTAAATATAAATCCTACTGTTTTATTTCCAACTGTCATTATAATAAATGTATGACAAATTTAATGAATTCGTTTGAAATTTAGAATTGAAATATGAAAGTAGATAAACACAAAACCGGGCGAACCCTTTGTTGCGCCCGGCTAGGCGGCTAAACGATGCCTCCACATGCGCCGTGCTCAAACCCAATTACAGAGTTTTAACGAACTGCAAACTGTCCCAAAAAAGATTTTGAATTTGTCTAATGATTATGGTAAGTCGGCCCCGGGAATCCTGCCGACGGAACTTTAAAAATAAATTTGAGAGAGAGTTGAGTTAACAGAATGAATATTTGCCGTGCCCGCATGTAGTTTAAATTGCGTTTCCTTTGAGTGGGGACACAAAGACGTTGGCTGGATGCGAGAACTTCATCCAACGGGAAGCCCCGGCAACAGCCTTTTCCAGGAGCGCAAGTTTTCAAGTGGCGCAGCGCCGCCCGCGACGAATCAAAAGCGTCAAAGTTGTTCGTGAATTTGTTGCCTCTCCCAAAGATTGGACGATGACTGTATTATTCTCCGAATTGTTTTCCATTCGATTTTATACTCAATACAGTATTAAGGCTTACAGTGAAATACTTTTAAAAAATTAAAGCCTTGGCCTCAGGCCGTTGTCACAGAAATGTAGGTTACTTGGTTACTTAATAAAAATGTAAATATTGTAATCACAAAGTAAATAAGTATTAAGGATATCAGAACAACAAAATTACCACAACTACTATCATCAGTTCATATTATGTCCCCATCGAGGGTCCCCTCGAACCTATCCTAAACTACAGACAAGTATATACTTTAAATACAAATATCCAGACACAGAATAATACAATTATCACATGAATGTTTGCCACAGGTGGGGACCGAACACACGACATAATATAATATAATATAGGCACATAATATTATGAATTAACCCCAGGTGATTAAAATAGAATACCTAATTCATCAAATGGCATTTCATGACTGGCTTTGTATTGGTCTGTTTGTTTGATATGTATAGGTATGTATTTATTTTCCAAAAAAATATCTAAGTAAGTTTATCAGTTGTGTAGTACTCATAGTACAAGCACAGTACAAGCTACGACTTAGTTTGGGGCTAGATAGCGATGTGTGGCCCAACGTGGCATGTAAAAAAAAATAAACAAAAAAGTAAAAATCGCGTTAATTTATTGTACCTAGAACTCTTTGGTTATGCAATGTTGCTGCTGGTGTGAAGTACCTACCTAAATTAAAAATCACTCACCAATTAAGATGCGTAGTAAACTCTTGCACAGAAGCCAGCAGAGCCACAGCAGAGCAGACGTAAAAGCACTCCAGTTTAAAACCTATCGTGAAAGAAGTTTTGTCTTAGTAACTTCAAAGGTAAGGCAAAACTATAAGGGTCGTACTACACTACCCGTTTGGTAACTGATGCGACAGTGCAGTGAAATCGCAACTACATAGAATTTATCATGGCGAAACAATAGATTTTTCATTGTGCCCAAAATACGGACAGTTAAGTAATATCGTAATAAGACGTCTTATTTAAAAAAAAAACAACTCGCCTGCCATACGTGTCAAGGCAAGGCAAATCCCTCCAAATGATAATAGTAATTGTGAGAGGATCCAGCAGTAGGCGTCTGGCTGATTATGTAGGTAACTGTGATTACTGATGAGAGATCAAAATAATGATACAATGGATATTGCCAAATCGAAACGTTCTCTCTCTTCGAATAAGTATATTTCGCAAATGTGAGAAGACCCTAAGGAGACGGAAGTGTTCCGAGTGAAGGCACCAAGTTTCAAACGAGGCGATCAAACTGATAGAGCTTCCAGTATTTGTTCCTATGATTTTATTAGCTTACTGCTCGCTCGTTAGCCGTCACAAATCGAATGATCGGTAAACATTTTTCAATTTCATTCGATGTGTAGTTTCCTCGTGGATTCTTCAATCTTGCTCCGAGGGTACATAGCCCAGTTTAAATTATATTAAAGCTGTAAGTAGACATGAATGTAATGTAGGTATCTAATAAGTACAAGAAAGTGTATATCGGCAACTTTTCCTTGACTATGTAAGTGTTGATGCATGAATGATAAGAGCATTAAATCTTCAACTACAAATTAGATTCGATTCAGTACTTACCTGAATATTATCTTTATTCCTTGAGTTTTGATATTGAAATTCGATAGTGGTTTGACATTTTATGCTCCCTTTGTATAACAAGGTTCTAGGTACGCAATAAAAATACAGTAAGAAAATTATCCAGCTGAATTAAGAACCTCACCCCTTTTGGGTTATAAAAGAGAATTATTTTAAATTGATAGTCCCAATTATATGTATTATACATATATAGGGGATGTAAGGGAGCGGCCTATCATCTTTTCCCTCCAAACCAACCTCACCTGCCCGTGGTGCATCCTGCCGAAATACAAACGAGGCGCTGGCAACCGACAGGTGGCGGTATAACCATCACAAATGAAGGCGTAGCTAAATACCACAGGCCGCCGATGACGTACAGCAGCGTTACCGGAGCGAGAAGCTACATCCTGCGATCGCCAATCCGCCTGCCCAGCGTGGCGATTATGGGTATGTCCTCCAGATGTTTGCCCCGAGTGGTGAACAATTGGAGAGGCCTATGTCCAGCAGTGGACTGCATTAGGCTGATGATGATGACATATATAGCAGCAGCCTCAAATAAGAACTTCCCAGAAATACCATCTTCCCAGAAGTTCTTTATTGAAATTTCAGGTAATTCTACTCATTCTGTGCAGTACTTACGGAATACGTTGAATTACTGATTATTCAATAAATGGGGTTTACTTCAATAAGTCAATAATACACCAACATTTTCGCGTTCAGTTTTATCTATTTCGGTGTAACAAACATTGTTTTAGTAAATCCCATGGAATCATCTACCTAAGAATTAACACTTTGATAATAAAACTAACTCATCAGTGTACTCTATTTACATCTACGCATCTAATTACAACGAATGTTTTTGATGATATTAATTAGCAATTCACATAGATCATATCAAACATTGCACAAACACAAATGAAATCATCATATGGATACATAGCATAAAACTAACATTTGTTATATCTGACAATAAAACAAACTTCGTACATTTAATTAGCTTTCCTGTATACCTATTAATTGAAAGCCTGTATACCTATTAATTAATGTAGAAGCACAATCAGTGCTTTTATATTAAATTATTACTGAATTTGTATCAAAATTAAATGTCGAATGTTTTAATAATTCAGAAACAGTGTTTCACTATTTTAATCGATAATATAATGCAAACATTTATGATACAAACAAAATACAATGCGTTAAAATGGCATGAATTATTTTATTATTCGTGTTGTTTCACGCCAAGTCCTATAGCAGTAAGTACATTTAATACATTGCATGTGTGGCATATTTACTTGAATATTTAGTTGTTCACAATAGTAACATTCAACGTTTAATAAAAGATTTGCAAATCTCATTTTGATATACGAGTATCGTATCTGCACCAAACGTGTAGTGGATATTTCGATAGTATAAATAATAGGTACCTACCTATAAACTGATAGAAAAAAGACAGTCTTCGGGATTTTTAATACACTTTAAAATTTTAAGTATAATTAACATTTATGCATTTCGTACCTAATTTAGTGATTATTAATAATTTGTGTAATTGCGCTGACAGTGGTGTTTGAAAATAAAATCCATGTTTGTAATTTATTATAATTAACAAATTGATTAATAACTATAAGATATTCATGTATTGTGCATTTAATGCAATAAATTGTTATAATAACCGATAGCTTTTACAGTTTTTACTTATCAATGACGATGACATGAAAAATATTATTATTCTAATTAATTTTCATAAGTCCTATCTATCAAACGTGGAATTCTTGTATTTTTTAAACATGTTATTAAGTATCATGAGAAAATCATCGACCTAATGAGACATTAGGTTTATGGACACAAATAGTGATGGTATGGTACCTATTTACATTTTTTTAAATTATTCTATGAATATTATGTCAAATAAAGCTTTGATAACTAAAGTTGGGGCAAGATTATTATCTGAGGTTAGTGAGGTGACCTGCTTAAACACTTCGATTATAGTGAATTACTCGATACGTACTTTAAATATGTAAATCTAAATAGAAAATACTGTTATTTTATTTTCATATTTATAGTCGAATCTTTCTCTACCACATTATTGCTTTCAATCGTAAAAATAAATAAAAGTGGTATCACTTTACTGTTTTTTCTTCGAAATTGCAGTGCAAAATACAAGTTGTATTGTGGGTTGAACACACATAGACAAAAAAACATTTTCAAGTAACATGATATCCATGCTACTCGTATAAATACTCGTACCTAGGTACTATTAACCAAATGAGTCGTTGTTAAATAAAATAATTAAACAAATCAATCAATTACTTATTCTGTTTATCAAGCTATTATTTAATAAACAAAACTACACATATATAATATTTTATATTTTGGCTATTAATAATAATATACTATTCATCCCAAAAAAATCTTTCTCATGACGTCCGTCCGAATATTTTAAGAACGTCCCTAGTGTCTAAAAAGACTTCATTGACGCAACTTAACGCAGCTTTGTAAAAACGTTCAGTTCTCTAGAATACAATTCGTAAATAAATATTTTTTAAATTTTTTAATAATTAATAGTGAATGTAAGTTGTAAAATTACTTTCTTTGGATATTATTACAATGAATATATGATTGTAATATATAACCAAATATAATTGTGCAGTGTGTCTTAAGAAAATATAATATTGTATGTAATATATAATATTTTATCGCGTCGTTACAAGGTAACTTTGTTGAATTTTGATGAAGTGTCAAATGTTGCCTATTATCTTGCCCCAACTTTACCTACATTATAAACAAAGTCTCTGTATGGGCGTCACCGCAGTTTGTCGTCGTGGTATTTTCTTGTTTAGTCCACAACAATACAAAAAGTTAATTGTAGTTCCCATAATTGACAGCTACTATTTCATTTACATGAAAATAAAATGAAGCTCAAATATGCATAGTACCTACATAAAAACAAAAAATGTAGGTAAACTAATCAGTGAACCTACTAAATATAGTTCGTGAAATTTAAAAACCAACAAGCATTCCCTAACTTTTGTCTACTTCTTCAGTGCTTCAGGTTTATTTCTATGCGGCTACAGTTACTGCACAATAAACTATTCCTTAACAAAAGGCGCACAATTATCACTATTTACACATTTCCGACGTTCACTTTAGTTCTAAATTACTGTACAAAATGTGCACGCGAATACAAAAACACTTCGAACAAAGCGGGCATACAAAAAGTTTTAGTCTTCACACACAATCAGTGGAGTCGCGAGAGATTTTATTTCATATAAGTTCGTGTAATTGTTTGTTGAATTTTCTTTAGTCGCGTTTTAAATTTTTGCAATTACCAACTCACACTCGGTATTTCACTCATTAGACAACACGGCGTTTTTAAAAAAAGTTTTTACTCTCTTTCATTTTCTTACAAACGCACTTGTTCCACACATGTTCGCAATTAGGCGATGTTCTATTAATTTACACACAACTTTTTGTATCACTACTGAATTCTCTTCTAGAGTTTTGTAGAATGATGAAGAGGGATATAAGAAGGACATTAGTGAGTACGTGAACAGCGGGGCAGGCAGTACCGGCGGAGGCGGCGGGCACCGGTGTGGGGGGTCCCAGACGGTTATTCGCCCGGACCACTTGCGATCGCCACTTGATCCTGTACAGAGGCTGCTGTCTCGATAACGCCACTAGCCTATGAAAACAAAAACAAATCATTTCCTTGCACAAACAATACACAACGAAGGATACGGTAGTATTAATTGAAGATGGTAGCCATTAGGTAAAGCACTTGGCTTTTTCTTGGTTCTTTGTTTGTTCTAATGTTCCACGCATGGATTGAGCTTACGCTCGGATATAAGGGGAAATAACAAACAAAAACATGGGTTACTCAATAGTAAAACCTGATTGGATGAATTTACAACGTGTTTATATGGGATGTGTGATGGGATATGGGAATTCCATCCCATATCACTACGCCTACATTCTCTAACTTAAAATAATAATAACTTACTAGATCATCCGTGGTATAATACGTACCTATAATCTGAGCAATTGATATTTTTATTTACTAGCTTTACTAAATTAAATCTAAAATGGAGATTTGTAAAGGGTTTTTCATTTATTCATTGGTAAAATCATTCTTAAATTCCCAGTTCTAATAGGCGACGTTGGCGGTCTTTATAATATTCTAATAGTCACGTTACGGTATTTTACATGGGTAATTCAATCAATACGCTTTGTAGTCAAATTACTTATACATGCAATTAGATTTTATTAAATGGTCACGTCGAAACCCAGGAGTATGGGAATTTCTTATGAAAACGTTGTATTTTTTATGACTGCATTTTTCAACTGATCTTAAGCGATTGTGTAACAGGACAGTAGGTATATACTAAGGCAGTGTATTAGGTTTACAGTCAACGGCTAACTGTTTGCTTCTAGTTGGCCCCTATATATTATTTTAATTAATACTTTGACTGCCGAAAAACTAGACACAATAGAAAAACTATTGTTTGTCGGTCACCGGTGACCGTCATGGCGCTCAACGTGTTAATGGAACGTTCATACAGCACGTACCGTGCGGCGTTACGCTAGCCAACTCATTTGGTTAGCGGCTGAGTCGCAGCGAACGTCGCTAAAGTTAGCCGCTCATTCGACATTAAATTATCGACCGATACCACGCTCACGGAATAGCCCCAGTCATCCGGTTCAACGTTAGCCTAGTGGGGACATGGCCTAACTCTGAGAAACAATTGTCTAGTCCACCTTTACTTCAAGAAGGCACGTCAGCTAGTTGCTATTTCCCTAAGAACGACTGTTCTAGTTTACTAACTAGGGTAGGTAAATCACTGAGTAACAGAAACAGTATGAATTTAGCTATGAAAATTAAATAATGTACTAAGACTTAGGCTCGGTTCCCATTATGCCGGACCGGCAGATTTGCCGGTCCGGTAAAATAGCCGAAAGGACTAAATTGTATGAAAAATGCCGGGCTCGGCGAAAAAACCGGACTCAGGTTAATGTGAATAGCTTCATACATTTGTACTGCCACTAGGCCTTCCGACAATTTTACCGGACCGGTCCGGCGTAATGGGAACCCGGCCGTAGACAGCTGTTCCAGAACAAAAGCGACCTAATATAAAATTACTATAAATAAAGTTTGAAAATTGTACTAATTTTATAAAGGTCAATAAAGTTTAAACTGGTCGAGCTAAACGTAACTCCAATATTCTTTGTCAGGGCTTCTAATTAAACTTTATTATTATTAATATTTTTTCTTGGAACAAACTTGGCACGCCTAAGATACTGGTATCCCACGCAGCAGGTACGCGTAGGATATCAGCTAAGATGATGATGAGGCTGTCATTCTGGATGGTGAACTAAACGATGACGGGCAGCAGCGTCACCGGAGCGAGGAGGTACGCCCTGCGATCGTCAACCCGTCTGCCCAGCGTGGCGATTTTGGCGATTATAGATATATCCTCCAGATATTTGGGCGAACAACTGGAGAGGCCTATGTTCAGCAGTGGACTGCTATAGGGTGATGAGGATGAGAAACTATATGATTATGTGGGTGAGGCAGAGGTTTAAACGTGTTCATAGTGGGTTTGGTTACAGGGAACGCAACGCGGAAAGAGATAATTTACTCCAATCGAGTATTGCGGTCGACCTTGCAGTTCTCAATACGTTTATAGAGCAGGAGGCATGCTTCCCAGATTGATTTATTAACATCAAGTGGCGTCATAGCTGTAAAATAGCCGTTTAACGCTACAACAACGTCATATACTTGTACATTGCCTCTAAACGTGCCACAAAGGGGTAGTAGGTAGAGTAGCAGAGTCAGAAAAACTTGCAAGAACTTGCAACCACTCTACACCAAATTTGAATCAATCGTCTTCTTAGAACGAACTTTTCTAAATTGGGTCTTGCCTGAATGTGCTCTGAATTTGGTCCACATTAGTCGTTCCTATTAACACATAGGAAGCGCAAAAGCAAATTAACTGCAAAAATCATTCAACTACGATTAAAATATCCGGTTTAAAAGCGACAAAGCCTAACTTTCACGAGGTAATTAAGCCATCAACATACTATCACAAAACGTGCTGATACACAAATTGAAAATCTGTAGAGAACTGAATGTTTTTACGCATCGTTATCCCGTATTTTCGAGTGGAGTTGTCGTTCAGGAAACACGCCACGTACACTCTTATGGGTTCCTCTATTATGCACAAAGTAAAAAGATCTTTGTACGTAAGTGTGCGTATATAAAAGCATGCGCTTCTACGTATTTGGCACGTCAGTCGGTGTATTAAGGCTAGGGACCATTCATAAATAATTTATCAAATGGGAGATCTGAAAAGTGTTTCCCTTTCTTGTTAACTTTGTGCTAAAAGCTCCCACGTAGAAATTTCTTTGACTCCTTTTCATGCTTTGCGCTCGTGTTCGCTGTGTAGCTACGGATATGCCAACTTGGCCTCTTAACACAAAATAAGATCACTGGCGCAAGGGTAAAAAGTGGGAGCTAAGTAACGGTGACGCGTTTTGTTTTCATAGTACACTGCCATTAGGCAAGTAAGAGCGACCGCCGATTTTACGTCAGAGGGGAATTTTACAGCTATAAGTTTATGAAGCAACAAGATTTTTAAAATGCATGGAGACTTGGCACTCTCTATATTAAGTAAAATTACTTAAATATTGGAAAATAATGGACGTTGAAAGCACACAAGACAAGGTTAGACTAGATTCTTCATTTTACCGTTTTGATGATGAGGGAACTGTGGCTTGAAAAAAAGGTGCTTCCCTATTTTTTAGTACATGATTATTATTTATATAACTTCATAACATTAAGGTCTCATATTTATCACATCCCTGGCTTCAACAGTTTCAAAGCGGGCGCTAATAGGTTAGTTGGGTTTTTGTTTAGCAAACAGTATGCATTAACGCGTGAGAGAGTTTTGCCCGCATTTGTTTTGTCTAAAATGTCCGCTGTTAAATATTTAAATTTATGCTTAGAGTTAACTTTTTTAGGAATCTTAATGTATAAAATATTTGTTTACTCGGCACGTTATTACAGCATGTGCTTATAATATTGTCATGTCTTCTTTACTCTTCTAATAATAGCTTAATATGAAACTGTCAGTTTACGATGGCCAATAATGATAAGGTAATTCCATATTATGACACTGTCGTAAAGTTTTCTTTTCCTCATATATTTCGCCGTTGGCGTAGATTGATGATAACCATTTTGATATAATCTGTGAAAAAAGGTTACTACCTACTAAATATGATAAAGAATTACATATGTATAGCAAAAGTCGACGATGCATCGCTTCTGAATACAACAAGTGCGAGTATCAGGTTGTGTTTCCAAAAGTGGAGCTGCACGGAGTTGAGCAAAATTTACCAATGATAGGTATTGGTCAATCACACATCTCATCTCCACTTCTACGAGTACCTACATCATTGGTAAATTGTTGTTTGTCTCGGCAAATTCCGCTAGGGTTTCTATGAAAACGCACCCTTAAAACACAGTAGGTATTCCTATTTTGATATTGGTGTGCCTTAAAAGGGGATTCATTGAAGAGTTATTATCATCAGCATCAGACTTTATCAGTCCACTGGTGAACATAGGCCTCTTTCAATACATCATTATAATAAGCTCTATCGCCTGCTGTTTACTGATTCTAATCCACATACCTAATAACAACAGTGTTGAGCCGATAAGGCAGGGTGTACGTGTGGTTCTTGTGTCTCGCGCAGAAGGTATACAAAAGCTCCCCGGCCGCTGCAGCCAACCCTCCGTCATGGTGCACGCCGCTACCTTGCCACTCGTGTAGGGTTATGTTCCATGATCCACAGGACTTGTCCTAGTTGGAGAATGTAAGGGTTAATAAACTGCAACTTTACAAAGAGATTATATAGCCAAGTACCTACGCAAGAGGCGTTACATTGCACAATATTACAAATGCATTCATTCTCCCTTCTGTCAGTCTCACAAAATCTGATTGCGGACTGGACTGTTCGACACAATCAGAGAGAAATTAGACACAAGCTGAATTTTAAGTTAGACCTCTAGCAATTCATCGGTATAAACCGCATTTAATTCCATGCAGTACTTTTCGCGTGATGCGCGATCAAACATACAGATAAAATTTTCTCCCGTTTTCCCGTTACTGTTCTGCTACTATTGATTGTATCGTGATGAAAAGTATACTATAACCTGCTCAGGAGTATGAAGAATAATCGTACCAAGTTTCATTAAAATCCGTCCAGTAGTTTTTTTTCTATAGCGAACATACAGACAGACAGACAGACAAAAAATTTACTGATTGCATTTTTGGCATCAGTATCGATCCCTAATCACCCCCTGATAGTTATTTTGAAAAAATATTTCGTGTACAGAATTGACCTCTATACAGATTTATTATAAGTATAGAAGATAAGTATTATGACTTTTTGATATTGATCCCATATCACTGTGATGACCGGAATAAAACAATAATATTTGCGAATGGAAATATTATGGATAACGAGATTAATGAGCTTTAATCAAAGTAATACATTCATTAAAGCTCGTTAAACTTAGTTTTCAAATATATATTTTACTGTATCTACTGATAAAATACGATAATCACATTACTTGAACACTGTTTAAAATATTGTAATTATAGATTTTAAGGGCAATGTTGCCTGTAAATTGTAATCGGACGTGGATTTCATATATTAATGGTTAATTAATGAATATGTTTGTCCGTACTTAAGTTATATTCTGAAAACCTGTGCGCCTACATACCACATTAAAAGTGTCCTACTAAGCCGTATACTTACCTCGTAAGTATAGGTGAACTTTCTGAACAAAGCGAAGATTACTCAACTAGCAAAATGGAGGCCATCTAGTTCGTAGGCAAGAAAGGTAGCAATTATTCTCAATGTGTCAAGAAAGTTGAGAGAGGCTCAAAAGACACGCGAATGAGAAAAGTAGGCACGGCACATACGTTATACACAGTAATAGATAACACATCCATATTTATCTTACCAGTTTATGGAGTTAGAAACATCAAAAAGCATTCTTAATTAAGCCTATAACTTATATTAAATCTGCATCAATATCAGAAAGCCGCTTCTAATTAAATTAAAATTTGCTGGATAAAGCAAAGAAAAACAATAAAGGAGTAAAATTACAGGTAGAATGTCTGAATCTAATCCTCTCTAAATCAAGACGTTACATTTTCCTCAGTTAGAATTGGACTGAAAATGAGTAGGCTCCTAGGATTACGTCGATGAATAATTAATGGGTGTAAATCATTCTTACCTGCTCAGAGGAGATATCTATGAAGAGCTGTCTCTCGACATTCGAGTCCAGTACCCACGTACACTGCTGGTAGAAGAATTCGTTGAGACTCCCCGTCACCGACACGTTCCGAGACGATATTTCACCTGCGCCCGAGAAATAAACGTTCAGAGTAGAAAATAAGAAATTTAAAACGCGACAGAAACATCTACGTGAGCAATAACGGAATGAAAAGGCAGACACGAGTCGCCGCAATGGCAACGCTGTAATTGGAACTTTACGACCTTGTTCAAGGTTTTTTCGATTCAGTGTTACCCCAGGCGGCGAGAAACTGGGTCGTGCCACGTAATTTTCTCGGACGCCCCGCGCAACTGAGAACAATATCCGACGCGTTTTTCCAAACGCTAGAGACGCGCGCCGAATGTCAAATTGAACTGTTTGTTTTTCGCTTTATGCGATTGGGAGTCTACGGGGCCCGTTGGAGGTATATTGGCGATTATCGGCTCCATTCGGGTGACATCCTCATCGAATTATTCGGGGACCCGTTCTCGTGTCGCGGTAACAATAAAATTATGTACAGGTGTACATTGGGGAAAGGAGAAATTGGGGAAATGTGGTCATCTAAACGCCCGAGAATTCGGGTTACCTCACCTCATTTTGCCTTTGTTATTTTTTGCGTATATATGAACTATTTACGTATTCTGGCTGATCTTTGGAAACACGTATCTATTTGCTCTAGGAATGATTCTATTTAGATCTCTTGACCAGGACCAAGTCCAAGCGCAGTTTAAAAAACAATTGCTTCGAAGAAATCAAATCAATTAAAAATTACAACATTAATGCAAAAGTTGTTTCAATGTAAGCAAACACGATGAAGTTCAATAAATATGGGACATTCAAATCACACCATTAGGTAGTGGAAAGATTCCAAACTCCACCAATGCCCTTAATATTATATGCAATAGGTTCAAAACATTTATGTTTTGCGAATACTAACAACTGTGTTACAATATAGTGGCTCACCTGAATGCGTCGTGTACGTCCGCTGGCCGCACATAGCGTCGTCATTGAAGCTATACGCGGCCGCGTAATCGAATCCCCGGCTCGCGAACGTGTAGTGCGCCACGGAGTATTCGAGCCGCACGCTCGTCCAGCTGCGCACCACCACAGGCAGCCACGCGGCCTAATCAACATACTGATGTACAGTGGACACCAAAAATTATGCGTTTGGGTATTAGGCTGGTTACAGAGTCATGCTTCATCGCGCGGGTTGATAAGCGATGCAGGTGTTGGATTGTGACGCTTAATAGGCGCGTTCTAAAAGACTTTTTTATTTTTTTTTATTTGCAAAAACCTTAAAACTATCCTTACAAATTATGATAATATCTAATAATTATTGTTATTATCATCGGAATGCGGTAAGTAAGGAAAGGAACTCTGAACCTAACTGGAAAATAGACGCGGCTCTAAGAGCGACTGTGAAAATTGTTGGAAGGAAACACCTAGCTTGAAGACCCGCGAGTGCATTGCACGTTTATACACGGGTAACTCTAAGTACGCGAAAAAGGTGTCTCTGAAAGTAAGTAAGAGGATAACCTCTGCAATGGAAATTATAAACGGTAGGTAACACCCAAAATTAAACAGAAGAAATGTTACGTGTAGTCAGAGTATGTACTCTATTTTCTTCACCCTTACTACCAACTAAAGTATAATAACTGGGTGATATGTACATACATACATAGTGTGTATATTCGCTTATAAGAGTGGAGGTACGCAACCGCGTAATCTAATCCGGGCTCGCAAGCATTGAGTGCTACTAAGTCTCTCGTCCGGCCGGTTACCTCCGCGACCTAATACGTACGACTTATATCGTAATAATATCTATACACATAATATTTACACACAAACTTTGTTTTATGTTCTTGCTTTGGTTTTTCCCTTTTGTTTGGTCGATATTTTTACATGAAATTGTTTCACACATCAATACTTGTTTTACCTACTACTGGTACGTGATCGCACTGCTGAAAACATTGATTTTTATATGTCATTTAATAGAATTCCATAGTTTATTTAGTAATAAACAACCACAAGTGGCTTAACTGTATTACAATTTCCTTATCTAATTATAACCGCCGTTACCATATCGAAAAGCCATGGCCATTCTATTAATTTATTAAAATAATGCATTTGGCTAGTAACATTACAGCACTACAATTACAAACTAGTGTTTAACTTACAACCTAAAGTTGTAACCTAAACTGTAGGTACTAATAGTACTTTATTTGCAGAACAAAATGCAAGAAGCAAGCTCACTCATTGCCTAGCCATTCCATTAGATAAAATAAATATATAACTCAAGACATGCCACGCTGGGCCACACAGCGCCATCTAGCCCCAAACTAAGCCGAAGCTTGTACTATGGGTACTAGACAACTGATAAACTTAGTTAAGTACTTTTTTTTGTAAATAAATTTATATTATACATAGAAAACACCCAGACCAATACAAACAGACATGTTGACATGAAAGAAAATACATTAGACACTAATTATAGGTAATATATTATCTTCTTCTCATCATTGTGGTTGCAATCTATGATTAGGTAATTGTTGAAATATTATCCTATCCTAAAAGAGGTTAAACGATATTATTATAATAGCAAACGAAATAATTCAGCTAAAGTAATAATCATTTCAAAACATCAGAAATAACCTTTCTTCTTCGTAATAGAATAAATGATAAAGTTTGTTATAAATCCTATCCGAATTTTAATAACGGCCCTTTTTAAATCCCCTGGAAGGGAGAGACAAAAATCTAACTTCATAATTAAACTGTAAGAATGGTTGATGAAAAAATTTAATCCAGTTCAAGTTTCTTCAGTGATCCTCCCGAGGGATAAGTATTTTGGGAAACGGAAGGCCTTTACCCTTTAGGAATAAATTTTACTCTTTAGATTTGGGGATCGGAATCACCTAAATCAGATAACCGCGCTAGTGAAAGATTTAAAAGTAAAGATAAAATAAAAACAGTAGTGTAGGATATAGCTACCTATATTCATTTGAATATCTTGGGCCGAGATGAAGACTTTTGTGATTGCTGAATTGATTACTACCACAGATACATTTTGTAGATATACTTAATAATATTCTATAAGAACTGTTGTAATCGCTCAATAACTCTTGTTTGCATAGTGCTAAAAGTACTATAAATGTCCAATAGTACTAGAAAAAAATGTGTTTGGTTACCAATCTACGGCACATGTCTCTTTAATAACGCCGGCAATTTGTCGAGTAAAGTGCTAGCAAAGGACGAAATTATTCGGCTTCTTATTTAGCCAGTCGGCGTCCATAGCCGGCCGCCCAACACAGTGCGAGGTAAACAGTGACGCAGCTTAGTAGGCGGCGGCGTAACGCGTGCGGCGTATTGACAAATTCGCCGTGCAACTGTCTACGCAACACGCATACGTACTCAGCTACTAAGTAATTGAATTTTCAGGGGAGAGTCTCCGAGCTGTCGCCCCGGGCGCGCTGCGGCCACTAATAACAGGGGAGGACGGATGACACGCCGCCAGTTAGGCCGTGTTTTATGAGAGAGCCGATGGCCGGCCCTTATATTGCCCGAAGTTCATTTTGCAACAATGCCTCCTAGTAACAATTTAGCGCCGCCGCCGTCAACTCATGATAGGGGTAAAGCACTGTTAATAATTAAATTACGTACCCGTTCCGCGTAGCTAGATAATAAAAGCTACGAGCGAGCACTCGACCCTATATCTGTAACGGAGACCGCAAAGTTTCAGACTCGCGCACACTAGGCGTAATCATGAAAATGGAAAAAGAAAAGTTTCTCTTACCTCGCCTCTACGCGTATGTTTTACATAGCTGCGAACTCATATATGCGTTACGTATTTTTCCGTGAGTATGTATTACATTTTAGATGCCTTCTTGTGCAACTTACTTTAAGGAAGTTGGTAATCAGTTATTATATCAGTCATAATATAAAACGATATGAAATTGTAGTATGTAGGTATAATATGTTTGCTAAAAAATTAAGTCATAATTAATAAATGAATCATCTTCCCCAGACGACTTGATTTAAAAAATCGCAATTTGCAACATAACTGACAATAGACAGTTAACAATGTTGACCGTTTCTCAGAGGCACTTACTCGACGGTTTGCGAGAAATGTAGGGTGTTACACTCGATGGGCGATACACGACACTAAAGTTGGGGCAAGATAATAGGCCACATTTGACGTCTGTCAGTTTTAGCTTCATAGTGAGGTGACCTGCTTAAACACTTCGATTAAAGTGAATTAATCGAATCGTACTTCAAATACTTCAAACATGTAAATCGAAATAGAAAATACTGTTATTTTATTTTCATAGTTATAGTCGAATCTATCTCTGTCACATTATTGCTATCAATCGTAAATATAGGCCCATTACAACTTTACTGCTTTTTCTTCGAAATCGCAGTGCAAAATACAAGTTGTATTATGGATTGAAGACACATAAACAAACAAAACTTTTCAAGTAACATGGTAATATGGTATAAATAGGTATTATTAACCAAATGAGTCGTGGTTACTTGAAAGAATTAAACAAATCAATCAATTAATTATTTAATAAACAAAAGAATAATATTTTATATTTTGGTATATTAATAATATACTATTTATTGCAAAAAATCTTTCTCAACAAATCATTACATTCGTGCGAGTATTTAAAGAACTTCCCTAGTGTCAATGTAGATGACAGGTTCATTGACGCAACATTGTAACAACGTTCAATTCTCTAGAATATAATATCAAATATTTTTTTTTAGTTTTTTAATAATAAATATTGAATGTAAGTCGAAAAATTACATTCTTTGGAGATTAATACAATAAATATGTACTTGTAATATAAAACCAAATGCAATATTGCAGGTTATCTAAAAGAGAAAAGATAGTATTTTATGCCCGCCGTTACAAGGTCACTTTGTTGAATTTTGATGAAATGTCAAATGTGGCCTATTATCTTGCCCCAAATTTAGTTATATCTCGAAATATTATATTCGTAGTAGGCCATATACCTCTATATAATATTGATACATAGGTAATACTGACAACACTAAAATGTAATTCGGATCAAGGCCTCCCCCGCTTGAGAAATCAAAGACTTAATATAGAACTGAATAATTAATTAACACGTAATATTCCTATTATTTAGTCGTAAATCAGGTAGTATATTCCTGCAATATTAGCGTTAATTAGACTCAAGACAATTAAATCGGAGGACTAATAACGATGCATTTATATTACGCATAACTTCGTTATCAGGCCCCGAAAGACACGATTGCGAGGCGACCAACAACATCTGTAAATTATTTAAGGGCATATTTGCTTTTAGAAGTCCCTCTACGGTTGGGTGGCCTCTCCTCGCTTTATTGCTGTTACATACTTAATAGTAACCCTCTTAGTTAATTATGCGGATCGCACAAACCGGAGCATAGGCTACGGAAGGGTTAGCTCTTCCCCTGATATGTTACTCGTAGCTCAAAGGCCGAGGAATGCGGTCGAATTTATTTATTTACACGTTTTGCTCAAAATTTAGATTTAGAACGGTCTAAACATCACATATATTCACTAAACAACTGAATATATTACAAAACAGACAAAATACTAACAAATTAAGCAATTAAGAAGATATGTATGCCTCCGGTATCCGAACATAAGATGTTGTTATGCTCAATCACAACAAGTATCGTATAGCAACCTATAACGCTGGTTTTAAGTGACTCCTGCTGAGTGAAGCTCACTGACGAAATGCATAATAAAAAGTATAAGTTCACAACCATACTACCGACTTTGGACTCATAATTAAGTTGAGAATTTTGGCAAGTCAACGAGGCTTACACAAACTCTTTTGAACATTAATTATTACATTTACGACGCTAGTTCAAAAGCACATTGTGTGAATGCAAATGCAATATTCGTCTGGTTTTGTTTCCCTTTTGAATTGAGAGCTTGCTAACTTGCATCGATATTACAGAGAACGAACCTTGCTAATTTAATTCACTTTGTATGCGAATAACTGTCCATGTCAATTACAGGATTTATGCACGAGAAATGTTTTCCGGATTCGATGGGGCCAGTTAATAGGATGTATGGTCCATTTATTTAAATGCTAATGCTATAAACCAAATGAAATTTAGTGAATAAACTTGTAGTGATTTTGTTACTTAAAATTCGTCGAAGTTATCAAAATACTATGGTATTAGCATGTACAGAATAACAGTAGGTGAGTTGTTTTCGAATAGATTTAAACTCTTATAGTAAAAATAGCCTCCTTCAGTTGGATTGTTATAACAATTTCAATTTCCATAAATTTTAAAGTATCGTTATTAAGTCTTACGTGTACCTATATTAGATCCTTCTTATAAGGTTTTTGATATTATTGTAAACACATTCAATAGGTAAGTTAGGGAAACTGGAAAATTTTTGAAATTACGAAGAAGATGAGTCCAAACGAGAAAAAAAATTAGGGAACTTCCGAGATTCTACTAAAGGTAACCCTCATAAGAAGGACAACCTTTGTCTTGAAAATAAAGAAGGTGTACTGGAAGGTGATGATAACCTTTCTGATATACCTAAATACTGAAGGTACAGGTACGAACGAACATAGTTTGGGCAGAATAAAATTAGGAATGTTCTCGAAGTTCACGTTGAAGTCACATTCGCCATTACATATTTCAGCATTTACCGAGGTAAACTTAGTCTTGCTAGTCAAACAGGCTAATTTTCATGGCTAAGTAAAGGCGCACGAACTAGAACGGCAAATAAAAGTCGGGTCATCCAACCGGGCTTTCTAAAAGGCGCAATGAATGCGGGTTTGTACTTCAACAATGGCGGATAATGTACGTAACTCGAGCTACAAAATTTAGAATTAAAAGTTTTTGAGGGCTTGTTGAATGAGTTCCAAAAGCCGTAAAGACGTAATGATACGTCATAGCGGGTGGATGTTTACACGAGACTATTTGCACGTGTTGCACGTTGAATGCGGCACTCTGCGCAGTCGTGAATTATACTCGTAACTGTTTTAGCGTTTGATTTATCAGAACGCTTTATAATGAAGGAGGTTCTCAAGTTTGTTTGTTCTGAGTACAAAACAAGAAGTCAGTTCAGGAAATATGAGCTTACACTAGAAGTGCGGTCGTTAAGACATTTTCCTCGTTTTTGAGTTGATTACCGTTGATATACAACGCTAGGTACTGGTTAGTTATTATCATGTTTTCCTTCTGAACCAGGGCTGAAAAACATATTATGTTTAAGTTAAAATATTAAGAATTTTAGTAGTTTTGGTGATGGATGAACGAATGAAAATAATGGTAAAACTAATACTCGTAGTCTGCAAAACTTGGAAAACAATTTCACTAGTCTTTTTTTTAAATTAAGATGATTCGACTAAAACCTTTGAACATTAAGCTTAAGTGTTTTTGGGCCTGCATACATAAATCTTCAACAATATAAATGAAATCAAATGCAGGTTTCATTACGTAGCATACAAAGTATATATCGTAGCATTATAAAGTGTAGCTTTACGTTGCAGTTCAATAGTTATGACATCGTAGAATCTAACTACGTCACAAATATATTCCTACTAAGTGCAGAGTAACGTACTCAGGTGTCGTTTGGAATTTATAGCTGATCTTATGTGTGATGCAAGTGAGGTCCTACGTCAGCCTGAATACGTTCACTGCTGGGCATAGACCAATTGTCATAAAATCAATCCTCATAAAGGGGGGCTACTACAAAGTTGAGGACTTCCTGGACGACCGACAATATCTCCTGGACGGCTTTACTTTGTTATAAGATAATTTTAATTATATGTGAATGTTGAAAAAAATGGCATTGCATAGAGTAAAAGTAGAGTTTCTTGCCGGTTCTTTTCGATAAAGCTGCATACCGAATCCGGTGGTAGTTTAATTCCTTTCAATAAGTGCTTGTGTCAAGCCTATATGAATAAAGAGATTTTTGATTTGATTTGAATACAACCTAAAGAGAGGTAGGGCAAAGCGAATCTTCGCTAAATTGAGCTGTCAGGGGAAAGACCTCCACCCTAGAGAATACCACAGCCAAATGACCTCGTGTCGTGTCGTTGCCGAAGCCCTAACCCCCCAGGCTTGGGCCGGCATGGCGGTGGCCACTGACCAGTTACTTGCCCGTTGTCACAGCGACTTGGACTTCTCTTTCGCTTTCCATCAGGCGTAGGGAAGCCTTTGACGGGCTCGATGGCTCATTTGGTAGTTACCATCTGTCTTCTGAGCCAAGGGTCGTGGGTGGATTCTCGCACAGTACAAACATTAGTGTCCATTAACATGTCTGTTTGTATTGGTCTGGGTGTTTCCTATGTATAATATGTATCTATTTACAAAAAAAAAGTATCTAAGTTCGTTTATCAGTTGTCTAGCCACCCATAGCACAAGCTTCGGTTTAGTTTGGGGCTAGATGGCGGTATGTGGCCCAGCGTAGCATGTCTTGAGTTATTATTTATTTATTATTATTATGTCGAGCAACTATAAAAAAAACAACCAGTTTCTTACCTGAAAGTCTCCACAGAGACAGGACAGATGCGTGCCGTCTCCTGCGACCAGTGCGATGTGGTCGTGGTAGTGCAGCGCCGTGTTCGCGCGACACTCGCAGCCCGCGTCCCCGCAGGCCGTGCGACAACCAGACGCGCCCACAGTGCCCGTGGGCTCGGCGCTCCACATACGATCCAGCCGTTGGATCTGATTACGAGAAAAATACATGTAAATATTTCCGAGGACAATTAGGTACAGTAATTTTTTTTTATAGTAGCTCGGCATAATGGCTTCCCTTCGCCTGATGGAAAGCGAAAGAGAAGCCCAAGTCGCTGTGACAACGGGCAAGTAACTGGTCAGTCACCTGTCAGTTGCCACCGCCATGCCGGTCCAACCCCAACCCCCCACGAGCTCCGGAAACCCTACTCAAGGGCAGGAACACGACCCGGAGGTCATTTGGCTATAGGATGGAGGTCCTTCTCCGGACGGGCAGCTGAATTAGGACGAAGATTCGCTATGTCCTACCTCTCTTTCTTTCATCATCATCATCAGCATATTAGAGTCCACTGCTGGACATAGGCCTCTCCAGTTGCTCGCCACTTAGGGCAAACATCTGGAGAGAATACACATAAACGTCACGCTGGGCAGGCGGGTTGGCGATCGCATGGCGTAGCTTCTCGCTCCGATGACGCAGCTGTCCGTCATCGGTCTGTGGTATTAGCTACGCCTTCAATTGTAGTGGTTATATCGCCACCAGTCGATTGCCAGCACCTCGTTTGTTATTCGGCAGGATGCACAATGGGCAGGTGAGGTTGGATAGGATCGAATAGATGATAGACCGCATTTATTGCTCGCCCTGCATAGGTTCGGCCACTAAAATGTACCTCGGTACCTGGTCTGTGTATTATGTGGTTCCGGTGAGGTTTTGCCAAACAAAGAAAGTGGTCCCACTTTTTAGGTATATAAGGAAAGTAGCTCATTAGAGTCTTAGGCTTTTGGTGTGACTATAACACCAAAAGCCTAAGATAATCTGATGCCTTTAAGATTTTGGATGCATTCATTATTACTTATTATTATGTAGCTATATAATTCTTTGTGTTCAAAGCGTCTTCAAAGTTAATAACGCAACTGAGACAACACTCGAATTTTGACAACAAAGAAAATAATTTATGTTTCCGACGTTGAATTAACCTTATCATCAAAACGCAGTCGTAATTGAAATTCATACTCGAGTGAAGTCTTAACGTTTCGAAATTTAACAATTTATAGCTCTTTAAAGTCAGGTAAATAATACCAAATCATCAATCTCCGACAGTGTGAATCGTATCTGGGTCAATCAGAATTCCAGGATGATAAATAGAGCGTTAAATTTATGACTACCTCTCGGGAAGTCGAAGTATACTCATACGAGAATACAAACTTAACAGGGCTTTGTAATTATTGCGCTCGGTCTATTTGAACACTTGACATGTTGTGTACGCTACACGTGGGTATTGGCTGTTATTGGCTCAACGAATCATCAAGGGGATACCGATATTTCGAACATTCCACAACATATACACAAATATTATGTTAATATTTTCATGCTGCAGTACATAAAAAGCATTGTTTAACTTTAAAATAACCGGAAGACTAACCAACGGAAGCATGAATAGCGTATGGTTAAATATTTTAATGCAGGTTATAAATATTTTAAATTTGGCTAATAACAGAAATATAATATTCACTTTGTTACGCGAATATAATATTTATTTAAGCGAATATTATATTATATAAAAAAAAACAAATATGTAAATATAAACTAAACCTAAACTTAATTAATATGTACAAACATTAAATATTTTCAAAAACGGGTCCCTGTGACAATGACCTCAGGACGCTGACTGCGTTACCTCGCTAGCGTGACGCATGGACACGTGTGGATTTTTTTTTGGCTGCGTCAAACCTGGATGTATGACGCAGCCAAAACACATGTCCCAAATAACGATGCTACCAAGCTTCCAGGTCTCTTGCCATCGTCCCTGAATAAGCCACGAGGTTCTGAAGTGGATGAAATAGAGGCAGTGGCAAGAGAACGGCGCAAGATGTCATTGAGGGCGTTTGTGGCGATAGCCACAGCCACAGCTCTAGGGACAGAAAAGTCCGTGGTGTCAGACCTGTTCCACGCTTCGGCCACAGTGACAGATGTGGGCTAAACAAATTTTTGAACCCAGGCAAAGGGAACAAGTGACGCGCAGGGTATTGGCATCAAGCAGTGTACCGATGTTACGAGAAGGCAGGGCTTGAAGCCAATACCCTGATTCTCTTTCGAACGCCGCGAGGAGCCGGGCACGGTCCGTATTGTCAGCGCTGTCCACTAAAAGCTGAGACTGTACCGACTTGATACCCGGGAGGTCCCAGAGCTTTTGGCTAAGCTTTTCGGACGAGGCGCTAACTGCGCCACCTCAGTGCCAGAAGAAGAATCTAGAATGGTACTGATAACAGGGTAGTGAACCAAAGCAAGAGGATAAGAAAGCGAGGAGAGCCCCACATGAAATAGACCGGTTGATGCCCAGGCCATCGAATTTTGGTACCTCAATATTTTCATTCTCTAATATTTTAAAAGGTACGGTGATAATCTCGAATCTCGGGATCCAATTGAGTTTTAATACTATTAGAAAATGTAAATCAAGTTTAATATCTTAACTTTTTGTTTAATCGTACTTATTTTGACAACACATGCCTTTGTCGTCGCACTGTTAAAAAGTGGAATTCGTTGCTGGCACGTGAGATTCCTTCTTCTTATAAAACTAGCTATGCCGGCGGTGTCGCACGCGTGGATATCGGGTTTCAACGGACTTCCAGAAAATGGTATCTACCTAAATTTTAAGTTAGACCTCTAGCAATACATTGGTGAAAACCGCATTCAATTCCATGCAGTAGTTTTTACTTGATACATACAGTTGAAACATACAGTTTAAAATTTCTCCCGTTTTCCCTTTACTGCTCTGCTCCTATTGATTGTAGCGTGATGAAAAGACTATAACCTGCCCAGGAGTATAAAGAATAATTGTACCAAGTTTCATTAAAATCCGCTGAGTAGTTTTTGTTTCTATAACGAACATACAGACAGACAGATAGACAGACAGACGGACAGACAGACAGACAAAAATTTTACTGATTTCATTTTTGGCATCAGTTTCGATCACTTATCACCCCCTGATAAGTTATTTTACAGAATTGACTTGTCTACAGATTTATTTTAAGTATATGTATAGAAGATAATAGATATAATTATAGATATAGAAGAAGATGGGATTCTTTCTACGAAGCGTGAAAAAGCATCTCGCGGGTCAGCATGGCAGTGGCAGTGACGGCATCTGCAGTGCGCAACTGCTCGCTCTTATGACGCTGCAACGGAATCCTTTTTTCCTCTTCCATCAGATGAAAAGAGGCCATAAATAATCTTACCTCAATAGTGACGCTCTGGTTGGCAGCCGGTATGAACCGATGCGTGCACAGCAGTCGCTCCTCGATGTTCCAGAAGATGTGGTGATGTGACGGCGCTGCTACTCCGCCGTGCTTCGGCGATGCGAGACCATAGTGGGTGGCAGCGCACGTCGCGTCAGGGGACGCCGTGCCTTCGTGAAGCTCTAGTATATGAAATAACAAGCCTTTATTACGATAACCTGTAAGACATAGTCTGCTCGCTGGCAGCTGCCGTGGGCTGCGAGAAAGGGGCTCGTGTAGAAACAGTCAAGGCACGCGGAAACAGCATCGAAGCCCGGACACAAGGCTGCGTCAAGTTACCACGTCATTCTTAATTACGATGAAAAAGAACCTACGCCTGCGTGGAAATGGCTGAATCGACTTAAGCCCTGGATTGGCCGATGTAGAGCAGACAGTATATAAATGGGATATGATAAATCGTTAATGAAAGTTTTAATCGTAATGGAACACGAAAGTTTATGATTTTATAAAAGGTAATATAACGATAATAAACGTAGGACGAGCTGAGAGGTACCTACTATTTTTCGTAAAACATTATTTGTTCAAGTTCAATAAATGTCACCTGTCATTGAAGGTTGTCCTTGGTATTTACTAGAAAGTCAGCAATTTTGAAGTCAAGGATAAGTATCCTTGAGAACATTATGTATTTTAAATGTTATCAACAACATAAATTTCTAACAAGTTTACTTGAGACCCAATAATCTCAAGTAAAAGATCAAACGAAGTTTAGTTGCTAGTTCATAAAAAATTTATATGAAGCTGTTTGTACTAAATGCTTTTTTTTTGTTACTAGGTATTTATTTTAATTCGGCTCTCGCTAAACTGAAGGCTTTTACGATTACGAAATCGTAAAACTCATTCCGCGCTTAAAAAGCTCTAATTAATTACAACATACCGTCGTGAAAAGCGAATGCTCCATCGAGGAATTCTTCTTCGTCTACACTTTGAGTACCAGCCCGTCGGACCAGTATGGTCAAGTTAGCACCTTTGGAGGTCACAGCTTGGCGGATAAGGAATCTTCCCGAGGGGTCTCTAGCCTCTCTCACGGCAGGCCCGCATACCCTGAGCAGCGCTCGGTCGCCACGTTCGTATCTGTCCCCTCTCTCTCCTTTCCCACCAAACTCGTGGAGACCTTCTAAAACCTCAATATGAGATCGACAGCTTTGTAACCTGTGACAAGAAATATAAAATTTCTTAACTGAATTTCGCACATAATGGAATTGCCGTCGATAAATCTCTGGCATTGGTCCATATAAAGGCAAGGAGTCAAAAGCAATTAGCACTGAAACTGGTATGGACGTTTCATATTACTCAGTAGCATGCGGTTTGGCTGGCAGCGTTTGTACGAAAAGAAAACGGCAAACCGCAGCGTCATGTGGAAAAGTGGTTTAATTAGTTCTTTGAAATGGCGCAGAGTTTGCGTGATGCCGTTATAGACTTAGAAACGTTTCTTTACCATAATTATTAGGCGTACAAAATTATACTCTAATTAGCATTTGTTGGCATTTATTAACCAAAAGCAAATGTTGACAATTAGGTATTTCAATTTCATAAAGGTACTCAAAAAGCCTGTTAACAGTACTCGTATAACTAAGGGTTGTTAAATGTAGAAAGACGTGGCATGGTCACGAAATTCTTAAGGTTATTATTTATTCAATAAATAATAACATAATTTGTAATTACACTTGTGCCGGACAAATTAATGATTTCTTTAATATAGGAGATAGTTGTTGGGGGCGTACGAATCGTCTCCAGACCTAAGTTTTCGATTTAGGGAAATTCGTTCTCTATATTGGTACAAGCAGGAAATTGTTTTTTTTCTGAATCAATCATGTCACATGGTATCTACTAAAAATGATTTGATATAATAAATATTATAACCATAATTAGGTTACCTTCATTACATTAATAGTTTTCGCCAAGTCTCATATCACCCAGGTTTTATAAAAGTACTTCAACAATGTGCTAAAATAGATTAGTTTTATGTTGACTTTGCAAATGCTTGCGCTTTTATTTCTTTTTTCGTAACCATGAAGTACCTAACTTTCAAAATCGAACATAATCGAATACAATATTTATGCTAAGCCTGATGTAAAATAAATAGAGAATTAGTAATTTAATGATTATAACAAAAGATGCGATTGCGCCGCCTGCGTCATACACGCTTAGCCTGACTCGTGCTAACAAACATCTTCACACAAAAACTTACCTTAAATTATAGTTAAACAGGGACACCTGCACCACGTCGGTAGGCGTCCCCAGCAGGTGTATGGCGCACTGGGTCCTCCAGCCCGAGGTCCGAGTGTCGAAGTGGCCGGAGCGCGCGCCGCCCGGGCCGTACCCGCGCACACTCGCGCCGCACCCCACCCGCCCGCCGCCATTGTTAGCGGAAACCTCGTTCGACACCACATTACTTTCCATCGCTGCCACCCTGTCCACTAAATAAAGACAAAACAAACATATTACCCGACCTCATTATTGTACCCCGAGACAATGTTTGCCAGCGAAATGGAAACAGAAATTGTACGACGGTCAGAAAAGGCTAGACTTCAAGTAATCCCACTTCTCACCGCGCAGCGCTCGAATGTCTCGTAATAAACTGGCGAGCGGTAAGTTTTTTGCACGCTCAATTGTTTTCGGAGAAACTCCTTTGCTGGTTAAGCGTGAAAACTACTAAATTTTGCGCTTGGTAAATAATGGGTTATGTTTCCATGAGTGCTTTTGCGGATAAACGTTACTCTTAAACTTTTGCACGTAGCTGGGCGTGTATTCAAGACTAACTGTAAGGCGCTTTTTGTAAAATTTCTAACTGGAACCACCAACCGTATTTATTTTAGGTCGGTAGTGTTAAATTATGAAACTGGCTGTCAATCGAAAGTTTTCGTCGTAATGTACTGCTTGTAAGCGTTCTCCTGGTCAATACGTACTGTGATTGAACCAAATTCGGTAATGTTGTCAATGTTTGGTAAAATTTTTATTATTTTTAAGGTCCAATAAACTTTCGTTGCTAATGGCATGATACAGTAGATTCGCGATTACAAGATTCGCGGTCACCTTCAACGTTTATCAAGAAGCTGAATGCAAAAACACTACCACTAGATGTCCTAACATAAACGAAACTTTATATTGTTTGATTCCGCTCGGTTCCGGAGTCCAGGCGGGCACGGGCGACGTCGCATCGCAAAGCAATTACAGCGCCATTGGCCCGCCGGGGCCACGTGCACCGGACACAGTTCCGCACCAAAGTAACGACGGTGAATACTTTAGGAAACCGTTTCTGTGTGAAGCTTTCCGGCTGAGGTAAGGGGAATACGTTAAATGTGAATGACATAAAGATATCATCAATTTGAATGGTAATTGTGTGAAAAATAAGTTTATAATTTATTAAAACAGTAACATTAGTAATCCTACTAATGGAACTATCCATCGGCAAGAGTTTACAGTATCGGAAATTGTTGACTGTTATTTTATTATTACAGACTTATAATTCACGTCAATACCTAGATATATTTTTTAACTGTACAAGTGAACATACTTCGACGCCTATGGTCTATGAGCCACCTTAATTTTTTTTATAGTAGCTCAACATTATGACTTCCCTACGCCTGATGGAGAGCGAAAGAGAAACCCCCACGAGCTCCGGAAACCCTACTCACCGGCAGAAACACGACCCGGAGGTCATTTGGCTGCGGTATTCTATAGGGCGGAGGTCCTTTCCCGGACGGGCGGCTCTGTTCGAAAAAGATTCGCTAGGCCCTACCTCAGTTATATTGTGTTGTTTTGATTGGGAAAGGTTGACCTTTACCAATTTTTGATTATTTTGTCATATTTTGGTATTGGTTTATAATACAATTGTAGATTCACTTATCGGTTTACAGAGATATGATGTTATATTGTTATAATCACACCTTCTCTATTTCATGATCTTCCCTTAATAGAAAGCGGGCTCGAGAAAATTATTGAAAAATGTGCAATAGTTGCAGACATGAGCTAAGTCAGAACTACAACGACATAGTTTACCCGCCATGTTAAATAGAGTGAATACTTCAGACATTCCAAGCGGCGTGAGGCTTGCGGTTTGCGGTTTGTCGCCAGCGGACATACGTGGTACAATGATGCTCATTAATTGCGAGACTTATAGCCACCTAGGTGATAAACGGTAATGGATTAGCCACACCTGTGGCAAGGCATTGATCAATTGCTGCACAGGTTTGGGCACTTTTAAGTTTTAACGTGTCCTTTCGGGACAAATTTTTATCAATTAGGATATACTAACTTTCTTAGGTGATGTGTATATTATTGTAAAACAGAAACGAATTAAGCTTTTATGCATTTTAATGTTACTGAAACCGTGAGCTGAATAAAAATACCTACCTTCAGAGTGGGTTTCAATATATATCCTTAAATTAAACTAAGGTTGTCCTATTATATACAGGGACTTTCTCTCAGAACACCCAAACTTTTCAGATTTCCTATGCTAGCTTTATAAGCTATATCTCATCAGTACTCACCACTTTGTATGTGATGCGTAAGCGCAGCCAGTGGAGGTGATGCCGGCAGGACTGTCGGCGGTGGCCCGCTGCTGTCCACCCGCTCCACGAACTCCAGCTTCGCGATGAACCCATTGTAATCATACGGCGGAACTAACGGCCCCGAACTGAACATCACAAAATGTAATCAACTCAAAATTTCAACAGTCATCGGATCTCACATTACGACAGAATTTGCTTGTAAATGAGCAATAACTCTCGCTACGTTCGCTGCAAGTGGGACTCAACAATGGCGGTACTGCTTTCGGCGCGTTCTGAACTTAAACTAAGGATATTAAGCGAATTCCTTGAGTCACAATTAAAATTAATAAGACGAGATTACAATTCTGTCTTTCAGTGAATCAAGGCATATAAGTGAGCTGTATCTCGTAGAAGGCTTTTATATTAAAATAATTTCACTCTCGTCTAATTTGCCCTCCGCATGTGATACTTACAGCAATTTGAGAGCGATATTGAAAGCATTAATGATCAAAAGATTTCTTTATTGTTTCATTTTCGAATATTTCTCCGGAAACATCACGGAAATATGAGTTTTAATATAATTTAATTACCATCTTGTATGTTTTGGCATTTTAGGCAGGCCTTTTATTTTATTTGCGTCTTTATTACACGAAAAGCAAATCTTTGCTTCTTTTAACATCGTAAAGTCTGCTTCCTGTTGCATAAGAAGGGCGGTTTAACGTTTTGTGATACCTATATATTATCTGTTTAATGTTAGCGATTCTCTAATTAAACTGGCGCAATGTTCTTACAACGGTGAAAATAGTATTTTTTGTTGAACTTACTTGAACTCGAGCAATAAATTCGGTCCAGGTTGCTCCAAAGTGGCCGTCCGCTCGGAGCACAGCGAGGCGAGCAGCGGCGCAGACGGCGAGTTCCCAGCACGTAACGTCAAATAGTCCGTAGCACAATGACTGCAACAACATTTCTCTTCAGTATACAGATAGTACTCATATTTTTTAAGTAGTACGTCGGTATACAGTGCGCAAATTGCTATGGTAGTTTTTGTATATTTTTAATTAAAAAAGGACTTCAATTATAAAAAAGGACGAAGGTTCTGTTCTTAACGGGCTACCTATATTCTAACTAAGATTGTTTGTATTTTTACATCGTTTTCTCCATAAACGAAAACCGGTAAATAGATTCTCTATTTTATTATTTAATATGCAAGAGATAACTGCAAGAGATGCTATTAATGCAAGAGATAACTTTAGATGTGCAACGCGCGGTGCTTTTTTATTTATTTAATTTATTTGAATGTATCGATATTTACTTAAGCTCAGAAAAATATGTCGCTAAAAACATTCGGATAAATTAAACGTTATCATGTTCAGCATAACATCTGAGTCGTAAACACGACATTTTTTATAAAAAATGTAGCATTTATTTTGGCTACAAAACGAACTTCAATTCGTTTGAACAAAAATATTTGTACGTACAGAAACATTTGTAAAAGCTTGCCAATAAAAACAATTTGGCTTAGATTCAAACATTAAAAACAGCTACGATGCCGTATACGTTATCTAGAGGTAAAATAAAAAAGAAAAGTACTCGACGAGTGCTTTGAACTAATGTCTACGTATGTATCGTTTAACATTACTCGTAGCCATAAGACTGGGTAATTTTCTTTGCGAAGCTTAGCTACGTTTGCGTTAAGTCTCTGCGAAATATGGAGCACCCATTGCTAGTCTACCTATTAGTAAGTACGTAGGAAAACGTGTTGCATTGAGATAGCACTTTTATTTCATGAACTTTTGTACTCCCAAGATTTTTATCTCAGAACAACTGCAAGTACTTTATACAAATAGATTTCGTTTAGGTACTTGATCTATCATAAATACTATATGATACGTATTTAAAAGTCGCAAAAAAACAACGTTAATATAGTTATTTCAGTCAGCGCTGAAAGCCTTACAGATAATCTGGACTTCCTTGAAGAATTTTAAAATTTGCTTCCGGAAACATTTTGGTTCAAGGATATATTAAAAATCCGCTGGGATCGCCCGACCTCATAGGTAATATTTCTGCAGATAAAAGAAGACGTTCCATTTCACTCGGAAATTTTATATGGATTCTGCAAAGTTGTAGAGAAATTATTATTAAATTACTTCAGTTATAAAAGCACTTTGCGCTGTCGAGTCGCTGATGTCATATAATGAGGGTCGCTTTTCGGGGACCCACAATGTAGCAATTAAATCTAAGCTGAATATGTAACGCATGCTAATAATATTACTAGGGAGCGTCTGCACCATGTGACTAGAAATTACATATTCAAATAGGCAGGTAACTACAGCCGATTCAGATAGAATTATAGGTTACGCATTATTAAGTTCATTTAGAAGCATGTGAAAATGTTAATTTAGGATTAACCAATAACCAATCTACCAAACAACTACAATAAACTGAATGTAATAAGATCGAGAGCACAAGTTAGCTAGATTTGTCATTCTGACATGAAGAAATTGCAATTCAATTAACATCGTCCCGGAACTTCGTAATCTACCAAATTCACAAAGGCCGTTCCAAATCGATCAATGGTCAGTAAATATTAATTTACTCGCTCGATGCTCAAACAAGTCTTAAAGCGATATGAAGTGCAAGTTTACAATTACGAACAGTAGTCTGTTAATTGGGTCATTTAATGGTTCTGCTTTTAAAAATCAATATTTATACATATGCAGTACATTTTTATGTTTACTGATGGAACACTTTATGAAGAAATGGTTGTGCTGTACGAAGAGCTATTTTTAATTACAGTATTTTAAAATACACATATTAAAAATATGTACTTGTTAATGTTATTAAATTATGTAAAAATATATTATAACATTCATTGATATGCCAATACTTGTAGTCTGAAGATCATATGGATAACGTAATTAACACTTCATAATTGTCATAATGAATAATCATAAATTGCTTTAAAGCATAATAAGAGGACTTACATCTTAGCGTAAGTCATCAATATCGAATAAATAAATTTTACGGTTTCTTGTTGACTTGGATTGTGAACATGAGTATTTTCTGCATTATGCCTCCAGATGTTTGCAGCAATAACTGGAGATGCCTATATCCAGCAGTGGACTGCGATAGGCTGATGATGATTATCTGCATGAGTTGTCATCTTGAAAATTAGCCGTAGTGTGGTCAACATTCAGTCAGAAGAGCAATTGGTGACTTAGTGATGCAGTCTTCATTTGACATGCAGTCACTATGAAACTTTATGTAGGTAAGCTATTTGATACTTCATAAATAATTATGACGTTTATTTGTGACTCCTTGAAGTGGAGCATCAAGCGATCAAAACTAAAATTATTTTTAATTGTGTAGACTTCTATTGCGGCTGTACGTATTTATAACGTTCATAGTTTCAAGTAGCTATTATGTCGTTAATGAAACGGCTTGAAATAATACATCACCAGAGACAATTTGTCGCTTCAAAATACATACTTGATAAACCTATATGGCCGAGAACATGTTACTCTTTAAAGTCGATGGCCTCGTCGTAAATTTTCAGTAACACGCGACAACCCACAGGGGTGGAAGGGAGATAGGGCGGTCCTTTTATTTACTGGAACGATTGTTCGCAGGCCTTTCAAAACGGGTACGACTGGATTTCATACGGGTGCTTGATAAAAATGCTTCCGAAAGAGGGTCGGAATAGCCCCAAGTAGTAAAGTAAAAAGACTCTTTAAAAGTAGGATAAATTAGAAAGTATTTTTGTTACTTTAATGATCAGCTCAGGTGTTCTTTTGACTCCTAAGCCTTTGGTTGTGAAGAAATCTGACTAAATAATGTTTTTCTCTAATCTTGATCTCAGAGAATGATGAAGTTTATCTATAGAAATTACAATACTTTTTTGAGGTAAGAACTAAATAGTTTATGTAATTGACAAAGAGTTTCTAGCAAAACCGCTCAATCTTTTCTGTTCAGTGAACTTAGAATGTATGAATGTATAGAGAATACACCATCAAATATTAATAATCTCTAGCTATGAACTGTAAAAAATAAACTGTTCAAATAGGAGGTAACAGGCCTAGTTTAGATAGTAGGCAATAGCAGGTAGCATGATATAAAGTGAAACATGTTTATCATTTAGGTAAACATTTCCGTGTATAAAATCAGTGCGTACTTGTGGTGGACTCATATTTATATATTTTTGTTGTCTTGTCGATATATTTGCATTTATTTATTCATCAACACGTTTCGGGTGCCCGCTTGAACCTCATCACAATATTTTATGAGACGAATACCTACACAGTACACTTCATATATAAATATATTTAACATCAGTTGGTAAATTGAATAGGTTATTATGTTTTGTTCAGGAAATCAAAACCAGGTTATAAGTGGGTCACAGGTCACCAATTTGAGCTGAAGGTCTACCAACTACCTATACGAGTTTTACGCAAAAGTGATATTCGCTAGTTATCAAGAATATCTATTTAGGTATAATAATTGTGGTTTTCCTAATACTACCAATACTTCAGTTAGCCATGCTCTAAGAAACGTTCTCATCGCCTAAACATAATGTTATAAATTCTAATAGTAATTTTGAAATAGCTGGGATATGAATAAACGAAAAGCATTTAACCTGATAGGTGTTAATAAAAAATAAACCTAGACGACAAGCCTTTTATTCGCGTAATAGATTGCCCCGCCTCCATTCACAAGCTATTATTATTTATTTATTCATACTCAACAGCGCAGGGCGGGACATATATTATATTATTGTCGATTCATAAATTCTCAGCTCGTCTTCGCCCGACGCAAACATTTGTTAATAAAAGCTCCTGCGATTTTGTTCGCTTTCAATTAGACTGGCTCTCCAAGACACGGACGCAATTAAAAAGTAAAAAATGTTTAATGGATTTATGTGAAAAGAATTTTCACTAAATAAAATATTATCTACTATGCATCTGGCATTCTAAAAGTGACTTCTATCAAGTCATCTGACTCGATGGACCTTCATATACATATTATTATTTTACAAATTTTTCATAGTAAGTACACTTTGCTATTTATGAAGTATGATTTTGGAAACCGAACAACATAAAAGATTATTTATCAAGCATCGCTTTAGAGGTTCTCTACTTCATTTTATTTTACGAATATATTACAAACAAAGCACCCATGGTTTTTTTAGGGATTATATAAAATTAAAATGTGTATTGAATATATAAACATAAGCCAATAAGTCTGTTGCCACAATTTACCGATAGCTGCGGCTACAATACACACCAATGCGTATTTTTCGATTGGCTGTCAACCGCAAACGCGGTATTCATCAAAGGTGTTACACAGATTAGAGGGAAAAATAGTTGTATATTTTATTTACTGGAATATTTTTTATACCTACATTTGAATAAAGAAATGTACATAAGCTTATATTTTGCGTGGGTCCGCAGTATTATTATTACCTTTTATAGGTTTTTTATTATAATATACGACGAGCTTGAAACATTGTAAGAGGAGAAACATTGTATGACGACTTGCCCCGCAGGCTAGACTTGTCTAATCTCATACTTAATACGTCATCGATATTATTTCTAAAAGACAAGGTAGCAATATACATAAGAGTGAATTTAATTTCATAAGATGACATAAAATAATAATGTAAGATTTCATGAAACGAAATCCTCCACAAATGCAATGGTTCGGCGAAGAGTTACCCACTTTCATTAATTTCCAGCGGCGCTCATGCCTCAGTGCCATTTAAATGAGCAAATGTGTCGTGAAATACAAACTATCTAATTAAATATTACTGGTGTTGGGACAATGCTCCGGGAAGTTGTATGCCGATTTATGAGAGCGGGCGGAACCGCGACGGAGACAAAACGTCTCGGCCTCGGCCTCTGCGCACTAATCACCCAGCTATCTGTCATTTGTCAAGTGCCGAAGTTAACTCGTTACCTGGCAAGGGTTTCGCAACTGAATAGAATAAACTACACTAGCACTAGGAGTTTGTGCAAAGAGGAGAGGAGATACTTTGTTGCAGCGCGATTCTGTAAGCTTTGTTTTCAAAATTAAAGCGAATCCGAAACCAGCGCTACAGTGATAATGGTAGTAATTTGCAAAGAAAAAATCAATTTAAGTTACGTGACTTTCCACCTCTTATCGTATGAGATCAAACAAAGCCGTGTGAAATCGGATGCACGTTGATAATGAGGTGAGATGCAAGTTTGTTTTCGCATTGTACAGATACAGATATTCTATCAGACACAATGAGTGTTTGAAATGCAGTGAATCTTAAGATGTATTAGTGGTTCTTAACATTTACTTACCTATAGAAGAAGATTAGTGAAATAAGCCTTTATATTCTGTTCATTTCGATTTCAGGTATTCACCAGTGCCTGTCAAAATCCGCCTCAATGTCTTGGGTAACTGGTTATGTTCATTGAAAGCGCAAATTTTGGTGGTTGATTATAGAAAAATGTTGCAGCATAAAAGCAAGCATGTAACTTGTGGCAGGCTTGGATTCTATCACGGCTCATAAATTTGACAGACTCAAAACGGTTTCGCCGAAGTGAATACATAATGCCTAGTCTCTCCCAAGTTCTGCTTTGGTTTATTATAAATAAATCTACTGTTCAATTCGAATAAAACATCTCGTCAACAATGATGCAAACTAATATTAATAAAATGATGAATAATGAACAGATTGAATGTTAACTCCCACCACCATCCTAAGTATAAATTTAGACTAATTAACAACTTAATGTGGTTGTATTAAGAATAATACAACCACATTAAAGGCTAATTTTGGATTAATATTAAATGTAATAAAGCTCTTCGTACTTACTTTCTAGGCAGCAGAATTGACGTAAAGATGATTTTGACTCTTGTGTTGACGGAGTTCGTGGCAAAAAGGTATCGGCAACGTCGATGAGGAGGGTATAGTCCCGGGTAGCCGGGACTCGCCAGGACACACGTGCCAGGGCCTCGGCACGATACGTCCTGGTACATCCAGTCGCAATCTGTCAGGGAGAAATTTGCTGTTACTCTAGTAATATACTTATTTTTTAGAGGGGAAAGCATTAGGAACCCTCTCACTTAATTTTAAGGGGAGTTGGCGTGCTGTCTGGGAGTTCTGGGACTCACACCTTTCAGAATGAGAGGGAATACTTACTAAAGCTCCCTGTGTCACCACTGGGCAGCAGGTCGCGTTTCGCGATTCGATTAATCGCGAAACGCGACCGAAGTCATTTTTACCGCGCGTTTAGCCAGTATAATCTTATATACCAGTATGGCGGTGGCAAGTGCAGCAACAAATCACTTGTTTGCACACGATTTGATTACTTGTCCGTTGTTGCAGCAATTTGGGCCTCTCTTTGGCTTTCCATCAGGAAGCAGAAGGGAAGGGAAGCGACAATGTTGTGCTACTATAAAAATAAAGATGGTATAAATAAATAACCTCAGACATGCCACTGTGGGCCACACCTAGCTAAGCCGAAGCTTGTTCTATGGGTACAATACTACTGATAAACTTATTTAGATACTTTTTTTTGTAAATAAATTAATATACATAGTAAACACCCAGTCCAACACAAATAGACATATTCATGCACACAAATGTTCGAACCCGCGATCCTTGTCTTAGAAGGCAGAGACCACTACCAAATGAGCCATCGGGCCTGTCTGAAGTCGGCCGGTATGAAGAAAGTTTGGAGCAAGAAGATGATAGTGCTAACCAATGTTGCCATTTATTACCAAAATTACGATTCCTATTGGAGATTGATCGGTTTATGGTCTTAAATAGGTATCGTGCTAGTTAATTTTGGATAATGATATTATATCTAACTCATAGCTCGGTCAATATTACTCGAATCGTAGTAATTGGGTAATTTTCATTCAATCTGTTTAACAACAAAGTAAATACCTACCTACATTCAATGTAATACTATATAATCTTCTTCTATCTATAGAAGAAGATATTTATATAAGTACATATAGACTTATAATAAATCTGTAGAGAGGTCATTTTTGTACATTAAATATATTTTCAAAATAACTATCAGGGGATGATTACTGATCGATACTGATGCCAAAAATGCAATCAGTAAAATTTTTGTCTGTCTGTCTGTCCGTCTGTATGTTCGTTATAGAAACAAAAACTATCAAACGGATTTTAACGAAACTTGGTACAATTATTCTTCATACTCATGGGCAGGTTATAGTATACTTTTCATCACGTTACGATCAATAGGAGCAGAGCAGTGATGGGAAGTGTTGGGAAAATGGGAGATATTTTTTTTTATCTGTGTGTTTGAACGCGCATCACGCAAAAACAACTGCATGGAATTGAATGCGGTTTTTAACCGACTTCGAAAAAGGAGGAGGTTCTCATTTCGTGCGCGCGTCATACAACAACAGTCTACGTTAGGTACCTAGAGGCTGGCACCGACTTCAAAAATAAGTGATAATTGTAATATTTAAATAATTATGTATTAAGGATAGAATTACTTACGTTATTTATCGCTTTTTAGTTTTGGTCGTTTGTGTTTTTTTTTTTGAAGTCAGTTTAATTTTTTTTTATCACCAATGTATTGCTAGAGGTCTAACTTAAAATTTAGGCACCATTTTATGGAAGTCCGTTATTTTCGAAAGCCTATATCCACGCGTGGGACGCCGCTGGCACAGCTAGTTTGGTTAATATATTTTTAATTTGAATTGGATGGGATGTAGATTGTAGGTATAATAATGTATCAGTATATAATTTGGAACGACAGTTTTACAGTATTGTATTATAGGTATAGGTATAAAGGAGATTAAAATTTTAATAGTCTTGTCAATTTGACATAATATGAATAATCGCATCGTTTGAGTGTTGTCATACAAAGACATGCTAAAAGTTTAACTAAAAAATAATTAAAAACTTGGAAGGCTTGTATGTTCCCGCATTAATCAGCCGGACGATTATTGAAAAAGCTCATTTACTTCATACATATTTATGAGTACCATGCACGGATGCCGCCCAACGGTTTTTATTACGAAATCAATTAGCGCTTAAACCGCCAATTTCGTCTACAATCCAGAATTCTATCTAAACTGAAATTAAAAAACATAGGTATTCTAACGTATCTACATTTGCACTCATCACTCCTTGAAAACGGACTAAATAAAATAAAATAAAATAAAAATAAAATAATTTATTTCTGCAAATAGATTTACAAGTAAATTCTTTTGCACGTCAAACTTTTTTTTTTCCCTACTAGCACTTCGACGTGATAAGGATGAGGCCTGATGAGAAGAAGTGCCGCAAGAAACTCATCAATTTTGGCTTTTTTCAAAAATATACATAATCATCATACTGTTGATGTCATACATTAATACAATATTTGTTAAGTGCAGGCGAGCAGCTCATTATGTCCATGTAATATTATCGTCTAGGAAGTCTTTACTACTAGATTAAAAGTGAAGATCACCTAGAGAAAATTAAGTCAAAGTGTTATCTAAACTGGTGGAGTGGATAATTGATTAGTTTTTTGTGTGATGATGGAAAAGTATATAAATCACCTTCCAAAGAGTCGATTAGGAGATTTCTGGAGATTGTAGCTTCTGAGGTGGTGGAGTTGAGCTACCTGCCTTGCGAGCACTATACTCTAGCTCACCGTACAGTCGTCGAAATATAACAATTATAACAATCAGAGTATATTCAGAATACAGAACAGTATAGCTAATAGATTGATTAATTTGGTTATTTGTCCGTTGCCCTATCGATTTGGGCCTCTTTCGCTTTCCATCAAGCGACCGACAGATGTTACTGTGCTCCCCCCCCCCCCCCCTACTATGAAAATATAGATCATACCTCTGAATGTATACAGATTCTAATTGATGACAATCAAGACGCATGTCCATTAACTGAAAAAAAATTATATCGCCGTAACGCAGAATAATTTGGTACTATATATATAATACTATATACGAGTATATAATAGGTCAACGCTATCTAAAACTAGGTTTCACGGTCTAATCATAGTACCTATGCGGGTTGAGTATTTGCACCATTTCATCCGTAATAAATTCACAGTTCCAGAAGAGCGGTGGAAGCTCATTAGGAGAGGTACATGGCCTCATTCACGGAGATCATTAGTTGAAACCAAGCACTTACCTACCTGTGGGTATTTAATAACAAAATATGTAGGTACGATATTAAAAGAAGATGTGGAATCTTGCATGTTCATAAATTAAGAGTATCATACTCTTAATCAATCGAATAGGGGAGTTGATCTTTGTTTGAGGTTTTCATCATTGATATTCATTGATCAATAGATATTTTGATACAGTTAAAATATGTGTCTGCATTAAAACAGTTTCCAAGAAACGGTACTAGAGTAACCCTCTTAAATAAACTGTCCATTTGTATACTCTAATCTCCGAAATCACTAAACAAGATTTGAATGTCTGTTTTTTTTTTGTTTTATAGCTAAACCTACAATTGATTTTTTACACAATAGCTTAGATAAACTATAAGATAGGTACAATACCCGAAAAGCAGATTGATGAGCATTTTCTGTTGACTTGTGAAAATCGAAATCTGGGAAATCTATATTTAAAACTAAGAGATTAGCTACACTATAACATGTATAGGAATGACGTCGAGTCATCAAAAATCAGGAACCTCAGACATTTGTTATAGAGGTCGTGATTGGGTAACAATTACCCAATTATTGAATCAATTATTAACGTCATAAAGTCCGGGTAAATTACGAATTCGCAAGCACCAGTTAGTCGTAAATAAGTACAATCATTTCCTATTAATATTTATCCGCTTAGGGAGTATTCCGCGGAGTATGGCAGACGTAAAGCAGCTGAAGTGCTTCGTCTTACAACGATCTTAACTCTCAAGGGATGCACTTACAGGCAATTTTGATATTGTTGTTACACATTTATTTACTTCGGTTTAAAAGCACTCGCCTGCCCGTGGTGCATCCTGGCGAATAACAAACAAGGCTCTGGCAACAGACTGGTGGCAGTATAAGTAACCATCATAATTGTAGGTGCAGCTAAATTCCACAGGCTAATGATGAGACGGGCAGCAGCGTCACTGGAGCGAGAAGCTACGCCCTGCGATCGCCAACCCGCCTGCCCAGCGCGGAGAATAATCTCCGCGCTGATCTGGATCTATTTACCCATAAGGGTAAATCCTCCAGATTTTTGACGAAAGTGGCAAACAACTGGAGAGGCCTATGTCCAGCAGTGGACAGCGATAGGCTAAAGATGAAATGAGGCATTCGAGTTTAATGATAAACTTCTTATATTGGATAAATTAAATTGAAATACAAGTAGGTATTCTGTTAATTGATATCTTATACACATTTCCAAGTCTTCAACTATAACTTTATGTTTTGGTTTGCCAGATAAAATATTATTGTAAGAAGTTTACGATTCTAGGATAGCAAGGATTCTTATGAAGAGAAACATTATATTCAAATTTCATATTATGATAGTATAAAATTAAAGTTCAAGACGTTCCAAAACTATTCCCATATGTAGGTATTTACTTCAATTTGAATAGTGTATAATATCAGGCAACATCACATACATTGCTCCGATCCCAAAGTAAGTAGCTTTAGCACTTGTGTTTTGGGTATTAGAACAACGAAGGTACCACAAATAAATACTTAAATACAAATATTAACACCCAGACACGGAACAAACACAAGTGTTCATCACACGAATGTTTGTCCCGGGTGGGAATCGAACCCACCACGACTTGGTTCAGAAGGCAGGGGTCACTACCAATTGAGCCACCGAGCCTGTCTGTATATAATATATATCTGTGTGAGCCTGAGTGTATATAATAATGGATACGCCAGAATGTTCTCGAACTAAGATTTCCCTTGTTTCATGAGTGCTAAATGAGACCTTCCTCTTTTCTTTAATTTTATTAAATTGACTAGACCGGCAATCATGCCCTGGACCTTTGGATCGTCCGCACATTAGGTGAGAATTTTGTACATAAAGAGCCTTAGAGATTGTTAATTTAAATACCTATTCGAAACATAATTTCCGCGCCTTCAACAAAGTCTATGCTTACTCCAAAACTCTTAAATGAAGGGTAGGAAAATGATCAAAGATAACCCAACATCGACTCCCTTCTCAACTAGTAGGGGAGGGGGGAGGATTAGTGGTAGAAAGTGTTCGCCACGCCCCTTAACATTGTATTCATTCAATTGACAAATCTTTTAAGAGGCTACGCTTGTTTGTACAATCTTATTCAAATAATTGAAACAACTTTCACCGATTTCGTCAACATATGTCTAGAGTGACCATTATCAAATCAAGCAATTATCTTACTTTTTGTTTGAACACTGGACCGGTTGCTGTCGCACAGTGGGGCAAAGTAGGCATCGCTGGCATGCTGTTATGCTGCTGTCAGAGCTTAAAGGAAAATGGCTGGCAGGGAGTAGCACAGGATAGCAGGATAGGCAGAGGTAGTGATCTCTTGTTATGAAGACCAGGTCTCAATTTGGGTCACTGAGCCAGCGAACTTAGTGTCTGTCTAAACAAAAGCAAATACTAAATTAGTAGGTATTAACGGATAGGTACATGCACGTCTGATTTCGCTATAGTCATAAGTTTTTCTGATCACTTTGTTTATATTTTACCTACTCCTTAGTAATAATCTGTACCAACGGACGGAGTAACTCAAATATTCCGAACTGAAATTCTATTTCCACTTTGCATCTAAGTCCACATTCATTATTTAGATTTCATTTGAATCTGCGAAAAAAGTGAATTGAAACGCTCAGTCGGTTTATGCATACATGCATACCATAAAACCTATCAGTTTGCATGAACAAAGACCCGTTTAATCCATTTCAATCAAGCGCGTTGCGAAATGTAAAGTACAACACGCAACGGATAAAAGTTAAATAAATGGGCAAAGGTTTCACAGTAATACTCCGCGGAGTGAAATGTAGCAAAATGCACCCTCTCGGTTTGAGGAGACAATTTAGTTCACTCCTCACGAGGCTCTGTAACATCATCGCTTTGCAATTTATATGTTTAGCACAAATAACACTAGAAGTGATGTTATGTACCTTCGTTATGTATTTATGTACAGTTGTATAAGTTAGATTCTTTCACAAAAAAAAACTGCGCACGGCTGTTTCATGTGAAAAGAGTAAAGATTAAATAAAAATCACATTGCGAAGTGCATATTTTCCTTCACATTCATAAATGTTGCAGTGGTAATTGCGGTAGATAGTTAGATGTCTGGCACAAAATTGTGTATGTGCATGTAATAAAAATAACTTTCTTTGATTCCGACCGACCGGTCATCCATTAGACTGACGTTGCCAGAAATATAGAAATAGACAGAGCCTTACAAATATTATAAGATATATTTTTAATATCACAGTAATGTTGTAAAATGTATTATCGTATACAAATTGCACGAAATCCCTATGAACAACACAGCAATTTACCTACATTTAAAACCATTCCTAGTTTTTCCCAATACATAAATATTGAATTCGAAATAACAACTGAAAATGTAGCTTTAAATATGTAAATAATAAGTTTGTAGGTATATCCATTATTATAATACGGTAAAGGTGGAACCAACAAAAATAATTATAAGCAGGCTTATGACGAGGGTCGCGTTAACGTCCGCTACACTTGCGTTGCTTTCGAAAAAAATCTTTTGTAGACACCAAGTAAAGTAATAAATCCACACGACCAAACGGCCGAGCACTATATTTATCTATTAATCGCTGAAAGAAACAGAGAAGTCAATTTAGTAACTTATAGAATATATATAGTCAAATATACATGTAGAAATGATTCCAACGATAGTTGCTTCGAACACTTATGAGTAGTACAAATCAGATAACAAAAGCAAAGAGTGTAGAAATCAGATAAAATGTTTTGTAGAATGTTTATTGCTCCAATTTACAGTGGATAAGATGATAGAATTCTATTACGCATAGGTAATTATTTTGTTTAAAATAATCATTTAGTATGATTTTATTTGTTATTTTATGAAGACGGAGAATTATTATTAGGAATCATTTCAAAAGTCAGTCACAGAAATGATTTGCTGCTTAGAATTGAATGAAATACTTGTATTATGCCAAAGGACGATCTTTTAATTCTAATGGATATTTCATGTGCCTACGTTCAAAGATGATTCGGTAAATAAATATTTGTATGTCATCAATTTTATGAGATGAAAAGTTCTACGTTAAGTATGTAGACCAATGGTAATTAATGTGGGAGCGTTATACTGAAATCGCCTATATCCAAAGACTCGATGAATATTTTACCTTCGCTACAGTCTTGGACCCTTTGTTGTGCTGGCATTTACTTTGGAAAATTTGAATTCGTAGATTTAGAACAAAGGAAATTTTCTGCGATAATATTTACATTATTTCTGGGGGGAAATAATTTGTAAACTTTTAGAAATTACTTGCGATAACATTTCCTTTGTGGTTCCTATTACGACTTTAAATCTATACATCACCATTTAAAATTCTAATTCAGATTGAATATTTTATGTCTTTGAATATAGATTCTTTATAGAATAGAGTACTTTCTACGTAGAGTCTCTACAGACGTTTTAAAAACAGGTAGGTGAGGACATCTTTTGAATCTGATATTTGAAATGGCGATGGTCATAAAATTCAGTCATATTGCCTTTGTACGAACGAATCCAGAACATAAAACGATTCCGTCAAAGAAGAATAAAGGGAGGAATGATGTTGAACTGTATAAACGTCAAATATATTTGGTGAAGTACTTGTAGCTGTAACTCTTTTATTATCCGACCTTTGAAATCCATATGATTTATTTCTATTTTGTAAGTATTGTGTTACTTAAGTTTTTCTTATACGAGTAAATTGTGTTTTAAAGCTGATTACAAAACGTCACGTCCAATATTGTGTTATGTCGTGTTTGAAACAGTTAACATTATTCCGCACTAACTGCAGACCGCGGCATTGCCTGCGTGGATATGTCGTAGCCAAATCGACGAATTGATCATTTCATGAAGTGGCCAACTAATGGTAACCAAATCATTAAACGATAAACGTTTAGCGATTTGGTCACCCACGTTTGACCATATCGTAAAAAAGGGTCACAAGACTTTTTTTTTTTAGAGGGGAATGCATTACGCACCGTCATGCCACCTCCGGAGGGAGGTGACATGGTGTGTGGGACTCACATCTCTCGAAATGGCAGGGTATACCCACTAAACCCCCCTGTGTCGCCAGTGGGCAGCAAGTTGCAGGGACACGGGCAACGCCGAAGCATACCGCCGCATCCCTGCATGCCCTGGCCGGCCGTAGATGACAAGCGGCCCAAGACTAACCTAACCAACTGTGTCTGATCTGTGGTAAAGAGTGTATTTTTGGTTGCCCCCCTTCCCTCCGCTTTAAAAATTACGTGATTTTTTTACAAATCTCGTTGTTTCACCCAACTTTTTGATATGCTAAGAGATAAAATAATATGCTAATATGGCAACACTGGCGCTTACGCGCCTCTACCAGTAGTCAGTGAAATAATTCCACGATATGATCGATTGAGATTGACCGTTTCATGAAATACCAGTCTAGCTGGCCCTATCGTCGAACGATTTCTTATCCTTGATCTGGTCTGGGCACATTATGATATGGCCAATAGACAGTGTACACTTCATGAAATGGGCAAATTCTACGATGTAGCCACGACAGATACCTATTGGTGATATTTGAAATGATAAGATCCTAGTAAATTAAAGCCTATGTGTTAATCTTCTCGATGAGCTATATTACTGTAAAGTTTAATTCGAATCCATTTAGCAGATTTTAGATGGAAGAGTAACAAACATCCATTTATGCACACAAACAAATTTTTAAACGATTCTAAGGATATGATAATATCAGGATTTCGTCGCGTGCAGCCGTACTTAACCTAACCTTTGATTCGAGAATGTTCCCTAAATGTACCAATTAATGACTAACTATACCTACATAATAATATAAAGTTTACATTTTGGGCAGGCATTTCCAACAAGTACCTACCTATACTTTAGTATGAAGCAATAGAAATTATCCCTTACATCCCCTATAATATATTATAGGGGATGTAAGGGAGCGACCTACCACCTTTTCGCTCCAAGCCATCCTCACCTGCCCGTGGTGCATCCTGCCGAACAACAAACGAGGCTCTGGCAAACCGACTGATGCCGGTAAAACCATCACAATAGAAGGCGTAGCTAAATACCACAGGCCGATGACGGGCAGCAGCGTTACCGGAGCGAGAAGCTACGCCCTGCGATCGCCAACCCGCCTGCCCAGCGTGGCGATTATGGGTATATCCTCCAGAAGTTTGCCCTAGGTGGAGAACAACTGCAATAGGCTGATGATGATGATGATGAATAGAAATTATCACAGAAAAGTTTTAGCTTACCTGTGTGGGGTATCCTGGACCCGCCTCTCGGATGAAATCCCACGCCTTGAGTATTGCTGAGTGAGGTGAAGCTGAAGAAAGCCAGGAATTGCGATCTGACAGTCTTTTCTGTTATCCTGGTGACAAGAAGAGATTCTCTAGTAAATAATTAATATAAGAAGCGATTCTGCTGATTACAATTTATTTCCTTGTTTATTTAGTATATAAACATTGGTTTACATTAGCTTTTTTGCCGCCAAAAATATTTTCACAGTTTCCTTTTTCAAACTTTTTTTTTTCATACATATTTTTTCAGCCATATGATTGATATTCAGCCAGTGTTATTAAAAGTAAATACTGAAAAGTATTTTTATGCTATATAATCTATAGAACTTTTTTACATTAAATCATACTTATTGCCTTTTTTATTTTTCATACTTATTTGTTGCATTCAGCCAGTGGTACAAATAGTAAAAAAGTTTTCAAATCTATCATCTTACATATTATTATGTTTTAAGTATTTTAGGTGCGCACAAAGGTTAACATATACGTACGCTGCTACGAGTATGACATATTAGAATATACCTACCAGGGGTAATTTTTCAAATCAAAAGTAGGTACATATGCCAAGTGATTTTCCTATTTATGCGCACAAAAGACGTAAATTGTCACATTGTCGTGTCCGGACGTAGTTAAAATGCAGCATAGTGCCGTCGAGGCCGCTTCATCTTAAAATTGAGCTTATTCACCCATCGCGTCCTGTCGGGTGGCTGGGTGGCCGGGTGCTTAGTGCACACTGACATTAGGCGCCGTCCATAAAACGGTCGGTGCAGCGTCTGACGCGGGCGGCGCGGACCGGCCACAATTCCGAATCGAGCATTACCGGTTCCGCTGTGACGACCTTTTGTTCCGACTGCCGTTCCGTGCCGGAACTAGCTTTTCCGAACCAAACTGCAAATGGAGATAAATTCAAAACGGCCCGAGCGGAACTCTACCGCACCGTTTCACTTATCCGGAAATAATACTCATTTCAGTGTCTATCGTTCACATTAGCGCGCATAAATGTAATTAATTATGATTGTGCGTTATGAACGGATTCATTAATATTGTCAGTAGCAGTTCTATGGGTTTTGTTAAATATTTCGAAATCGGCTTATATGAAAACGAATATTTTGGAGTTCAATAGAGCTGCTTATTTTGGTTTACCTAATATTAAAGGGTTTACCTGAAATTATGATTTATAGCGGGATAAGAATTTCTACAGTAATTTCAACAGAAAATACGATGATTTTCATTAATAATTACATTTTATATAGTCGTATCGTCGAACTTACCGTACACTAAGGTGTTATCAGTTTTCCATCGATTTTGTCGGTCCAATAATGGAAGTGTATTATAACATGTTACGAGTAGAATGCAATTAGTTACTACCACACACACGTCAACATACACAACTACAAAACATTTGTATCTAATTATATGTATTCAAGAAACATAATTTATGATTCAAGCTTCTACCCGATGTCTCAACTCAATTCAATGGTATGCTTATATCAAACGTAGATACCACACATCGTTATAATTAAATATTAATATCAATAGACAAGGAAATGTGTCTAATTAACATACAATTAATGGGTGATACGCATTAATCCTGTGTGAATTTGGCGCAATGACATTTAACGATAATTAACGTCACACAGTTATTTCAATATTTAATTCCTGATTTATAACTAGATACAAAGATTAAGCTACAATTTAGGCGGATGGTATATGGCTATGCTCTACCTCTCTTAGAATAATCTAAGAGAGGTAGAGCATAGCGAATCTTCGCTCGAATTGAGCTGTCCGACCGGACCTCCACCCTATAGAATATTAAGAGAGGTAGGGCATAGCGAATCTTCGCTCGAATTGAGCTGCCCGTCCGGGGAAGGACCTCCACCCTATAGAATACCGCAGCCAAATGACCTCCAGGTCGTGTTTCTGCTGGTGAGTAGGGTCTCCGGAGCTCGTGGGGGGTTAGGGTTGGGCCGGCATGGCAGTGGCAACTGACAGGTAACTAACAAGTTACTTGCCAGTTGTCACAGTGACTTGGGCTTCTCTTTCGCTTTCCATCAAGCGTAGGGAAGCCATTATGTCGAGCTACTATAAAAAACTTACCTAAATTCTAAGGTAGAAGCTCCATGGTCGGCGAAGAGCACGACGGGTGGTGTGTACCGCTCATTGGCCCCACAGAGGCGCGTCTCAGCCGCGCTGCCGGCGCCCCGCACGGCTGTCGCGCCGCCCAGCTGGATCCAGCCGCCGACGCAACTGCACAAAGTAATCCATTGAGCAGGTACTAAACAATATTAATTTAATGCACACTACACCACCGGATCGCACCGCACGCCATCATCTCGGCAGGATGTTCATTCACACCTTGAGGCCTAACTGATCACGCATGGTCCGATGTCAGAGGCATTTACTCCCGCGAACGCTGCGTTTATAGAATGAGCTCCTTGTTTTCTTCGGGGAATAGCCCCATAAAGGTCCAAAATAAAAACAGGTCCAAGTCTAAAATAAAAAAGGGTACGCAAAGCGCATGCAATTCACCTTTTTTTTTTTGTGTTACTGGGGAAAATGCATTTAGGCATTCCCGCTGCCTGGGAGAGCAGCGGGATATGTGGGACTCATCCCGCCTCGAAGATGGAAGTGAGGCAGGAAATACCCACTAAAAACCCCGGCCCCTTCGTCATGCGCCTTAAAGGTGGTGTCGAGGGTCCTATGTATATGTCCACCAAGACATCACCGACGCAGCCTGGTCAGGACAGGCTCCAACAGGCTCCCCCTCTAGGGGGGAGTCATGGGAGTGGTCCGAAGGGTGAGCCCACTCCCATCCGACGAAGAGCATGCAATTCACCTGGTATTGCAAGCATTCAAGGATTGCGGTAAAACTTACTATCACCTGCTCGTGGTGTATCCTACCCAATAACAAACGGGGCTCTGGCAACCGACTGGTGGCGGTAAAACCATCACGATTAAAAGCGCAGCTAAATACCACAGGTCGATGACGGGCAGCATCGTCACCGGATTGAGAAACTACGCCCTGCGATCGCCAACCCGCCTGCCCAGCGTAGCGATTACGGGTAAGGCCTGCAAGTGATAAATGAAGAGAGAAAAGATGATAGATCGCTCCCTTACATCCCCAAGAAATACAAAGTCAACCAATTGGCATCCATTCGAAAACAACAATGTCTCTATCGCTACAAACACACCAACTCTTATTCCAAATGTGCTATGAATCCCTGGGATGATGGAGCGGATTATATAAATTGAAATGTGCGTGTGTAGACACATCCGCCCACGTCATGGGAACATAGAGCGGAACGATTCAAATTATGAGGGTGATTAAGCTGCGCCCTAAATTCTTTTGGCTTCCGAGCGCTCCGATTAAAATTTATGTTTTGCGGTAATCTGTGTGCAATACCTACCTATATGACTCATACGATATTTATATGGGAAATTGTCTCGATTTATTTGTTACTTTTTCACGAACCCCAACCGTTGTCATGCTAAAACGTTTAGCGGTTTTTAATCCGTATTTATTGAATAAAACGTGTGCGTCGATCGATGTTTGAATAATGACAGGCTCGGTGGCTCATTTGGTAGTGACCTCTGCCCTCTGAGCCAAGGGTCGTGGGTTCGATTCCCGCACAGTACAAACATTTGTGTTTATGAGCATGTCTGTTTGTATTGGTCTGGGTGTTTTCTATGTATAATATGTATTTATTTACAAAAAAATGTATCTAAGTAAGTTTATCAGTTGTCTAGTACCCATAGTACAAGCTTCGGCTTAGTTTGGGGCTAGGTGGCGCTGTGTGGCCCAGCGTGGCATGTCTTGGGTTATTTATTTATTATTAATTTAATTGTTATCTAATTAGGGTTACCAATTCCAGATAAAACAATGTTGTATAATGTTGATGAGTCAATCCGTGGACATATTTTTAAGAAGTAGTAACAATAAATTTTAAGAGAGGTAGGGCATAGCGAATCTTCGCTTGAATTGAGCCGCCCGTCCGGGGAAGGACCTCCACCTTATAGAATACCGCAGTCAAATGATCTCTGGGTCGTGTTTCTGCCGGTGAGCAAGGTTTCCGGAGCTCGTGGGGGGTTACGGTTGGGCCGGCATGGCGGTGGCAACTGACAGGTAACTGACTAGTTACTTGCCCGTTGTCACAGTGACTTGGGCTTCTCTTTCGCTTACCATCAGGCATAGGGAAGCCATTATGTCGAGCCACTATAAAAAAAATTGTTTAATCAAAAAGAAAATAATAAATGAATAATAAATATCAGACAATTAAATAAATTACCCTATATTTGGTGAAAATAGTTTCTTCTTTAGAAGTTATTATAGTAGTTAAGGGATGTAAGGGAGCGGCCTATCATCATTTCGCTCCAAGCCAACCTCACCTGCTCGTGGTGCATCCTGCCGAAAAACAAACGAGGCACTGGCAACCGACTGGTGGCGGTATAACCATCACAATTGAAGGCGTAGTTAAATACCACAGACCGATGACGGGCAGCAGCGTCACCGGAGCGAGAGAAGCTATGCCCTGCGATCGCCAACCCGCCTGCCCAGCGTGGCGATTATGGGTATATCCTCCAGACGTTTGTCCTAAGTGGCGAACAACTGGAGAGGCCTATGTCCAACAGTGGACTGTAATAGGCTGATGATGATGATAGTAGTTAAGATATCTTATTCTAATTTTAATAATTTTTATTGTTCTCTTTACGCAGTTCAATAAAGATGTGTTATACATAGTTAACTATATTCACGTACAGTGTGCGGTCGCCTGAAGGCGGTGCGCTCGAAATATTCAATTTGACGGGACATTGATCATAGCTGTCTGTGTGTGACAACCTCGGACCCATCATGGACGACTCTTTTCTTCCAATTGAATCGATAGCAACCCTTCAGATAAGGCAATTCTAATACGACTTCTCTTTTTCGGCCTTTATAATATTTTTGAAATTGATTTGTTGCGTAGTTTTAGTAGAGAAGTTTGATTTTTAGTGCAGGAATACATAATTTTTGATCCTTGTAATTTCAAATTAATATTAAATAATTTCAGCCTAATAAGCCTAAAAGAACCTTTTTAGCAAGATAAATCTACAGTCAACCAGAAAATTAAATCACTAGCCTATTGCAGTCCACTGGTGGACATAGGCCTCTCCAGTTGTTCGCCACTTAGGGTAAACATCTAAACCCATAAATAATCGCCACGCTGGGCAGGCGGGTTGGCGATCGCAGGGTGTAGCTTTTTGCTCCGGTGACGCTGCTGCCCGTCATCGGCCTGTGGTATTTAGCTACGCCTTCAATTGTGATGGTTATACGCCACCAGTCGGTTGCCAGCGCCTCGTTTGCTATTCGGCAGGATGCGTCACGGGTAGGTGAGGTCACCTTGGAGCGAAAAGATAGGTCGCCCCCTTACATCCCTTACATTACTGAATCATCAGCCTCAACAGCTTTATAAAAGCATAATAATATAATAACTTTACAATAAACAAACAAAATATAATATTATTATTAAATTATAATCACAGCATGCTACAAAGTTATTCATAAAATCTGAATTCCATTCCAATAGACTTGGTTCACTATAAATGAATCGGATGAGTTTGCAGTTTATCTTGATTATGCTATAAAATGGATATCATAATAAATCATATTTAACATTTTGCAGATCATTTCAATAAATGATAACGTTTCGAGTATACCGTTGGTGTATTCAATAGTGAGCATTTATCTGTAATTCGTAAGTCAGAAATATTATTATCTTACAGCTATATTAGCCAGGGTAGCACATATGTAATTTCAAAATTGATATTTAAAAAAGATTCTTGCAAATCACCTTGCTGGTCTGTTAGTTTGACTAAACACAGCTCAACCAAACTCAAAGATTCTCCGAAAACGTAATATTCCATTGTTCAAGGCGAGAGTGAATCGTATTTTGTGGGAAAGGGCGCTCAATCGTAAGCATCGATAACACATTACATCAGGCGAATAGTGGTCAAGCGTAAACCCATTACAAATAAAAGCATAGGTTTGAGGAGAAGAGGTCGCTCAGTCGGTAACGGGACGACAGTGAAACTGCTGTCCATGAAGTGATTCTTAACCGTGCCATTACAGGCCAGGGTGATAGGTAGTACCTTGTTAAGGCAGCATGGGTCTCGTAGGACCCCTGACCTCGCCCCATGGGCTCGACGGAGGTGCCGGAGTTTTTAGTGTGTTTACCTGCCTTCCCACCTTGACGCAGGGTGTAGCGCTTGCATTTGTCGAGGGTGGCGTGAGTTCCACCTACTCCATTTCCCCTTTGCGAGGATGCCAGAAAGCATTTTGCCCGGCGAAAAAAAAAAGGTTGATTGGTTTTACATACCTGCTCCCGTTAAATCTGCCGACGGAAACCAGCCTGTACAGTTGTATCTCTACGCGCTGGCCCGCGTCGGGCTGGAGGAAGTACGAGCACGTGCCAGGCCCCTCAATGGAGGGAGACTTGATCTGCCCAAACGTCTTGCCCGACTTGGTCTTGAGGACGCGTGAGTCGATCGTTATGTTGCACACTGGACAAAAGAGAGACATTTATAAAATTTGTAACAAATTATACTTAATCTATGCTCTAATACCTATCTATACTAATATTATAAAGCTGAAGAGTTTGTTTGTTTGTTTGTTTGTTTGAACGCGCTAATCTCAGGAACTACTGGTCCGAATTGAAAAATTCTTTGTGTTGAATAGACCATTTATCGAGGAAGGTTTTAGGCTATATAACATCACGCTGCAGCTATTAGGAGCGAAGAAATAATGGAAAATGTAAAAAAAAGGGGAAAATATAACTATTCACGCGGACGAAGTCGCGAGCACAGCTAGTACTATATAATAATGCTCATTTCTCATGTATGTAGTGACAAAATTGTTATAAACACTATGTTGGTACTCAAAAACTTTTAACTTAAAAGGTTAATGTTTCTTATTTAAAAAGTTCAAGTTCAATATTTTTTAATATATTGTTGGATAAGTAATAATCTACGAAAGTAAGTGCCATAATTTTAATTAAAATTAGGCGTGATTTGTAAGATTGGTTATTCTCCGCTATTGATATTGATCGATGATAAAAAACTTCCGATGTATGCAACATTGTAAAAGCAGATTGTTTGCATTATTGTATTGTAGGGGATACCGTGTGTACGTATAATTAAAAGTCAGGCTAAATATAGGCTGAACGGGAGTTGGTGTAGATCAAAAATTTGTAAAGCAGAATGGCATACCTATCAACCTTTTACATTTTGTGTCATCAGCGGAAAGGGAAATTGAAGCGAGGAATCCAGTCAAAGTTTCATTTTAAAATACCGGCCATTCTTTGCTTTGCACGCGCATTTTCGTGGACACGCAAAATGCCTACAAAGGTATACCAACGAGGAGTGGATGGAAGCAAAAATGTTTATCGGAGTTTGTCAGTTATTGAAAAAATATGAATTCTACCTTGGGGAAATATACCTATGCCGTAGATATAATAACTATACAATCTATAACTCTGTATTAATTGGTTCGCATGTATTTGAGGGCCGGAAGGAATACTAAAATTTGGTAGTGATACTTTTTTTTAATACGGTAAAATGTTTTTGCTCATCCCCGTCGTTCGGGGGAGCGACGGGGTATGTGCGACTCACGCCGCCCTCAAAACGCAAACGGAGGGCAGCACCCTGCCTCAAGATGGAGAGGAGACAAAAAACCGCGACCTCCTTTCAGCGCTCCGCGGATGGTGTCCGGGACCCCGTGAGCCAAAACACCACGAGCGCGGCCCGCCCTATATGACAGGCACCACAAGCCCCCCCATTTTGGGAAAGCGACGGGAGCGGCCTGAAGGCCAAGCCCACTCCCGTCAGACAATGACGGAGCCCGTGCAATGCAGATGAAGGTGCCCCCGCACCTGCCACCCGCTGGGCCCCGTCAGGGAACGATTGTCGGATATTTGGTAGATATTTAGATTTTGGTGACCGCGGCCTTCTGAGCCAAGGGTTGTGGGTTCGTTGTACTATGCCTGTAATGTGCATGGCCATGACTGTATTGGGCTGGGTGTTTACTATGTACGGACAATATGTATTTATTTACAAAAAAAAATAGGTAAGTTATTATCAGTTGTCTGGTACCCATAGTGCAAGCTTCGGCTTAGTTTGGGGCAAGATGATGATTTGTGACCCAGCGTGGCATGTCTTGGGTTATTATTAGGTATATTCCATGACATGAATATACAATCAGCGTCAGATATATTTTAGTAAGTAGGTATTTTAGGTAGTCGAATGATTTAGGGTTATGGTCAATCGGTTATTGTGTTAGCCACCAGAGTTCATGTCAAATCTGTTCCTATAAGTAAAGTATTTTGAGTTGGAAATTTCCAAAGGTAAGTTTACTCGTATTTTCACCTACATTATATAATATCAAATATCCGTGGCCTGCATTCATAGGTAGCTTCACAGATAGTTGGCTGATAAGCAGCGTAATATTCTGAGTGTGGCTCAAAGCACAATTTATTACACCGGGGTGAACACTACGTTGTCGGTGTTTTGAATAATATATCCCACAAATAAATAGCTTACCGTATTAAATACCAATATGATACCTGTATTAATATCCTTTACCGATAATTTATTCTTCTCAAATTTAAAATTCATATTAACTAATTAGCAGCAAAAGCAAATGTGATGCCTGATGGTAAGCCGTCGAAAATAAAGAAAAACATTTATTTAGCTGTATAGTGGTACGGAACCGTGCTACGTGCGCGAGTCCGACTCGCACTTGGCTGGTTTTTCTCACTAAGTATTAATTATCATCATCATCCTTTATCAGTCCACTGCTGGACATAGGTCTCTCCCAATGTTCGCCACTTTGATCGATCTTAAGGATTAATATTTCATCTCAATTATTGACTGAACTCAGTCCACTGGTAATAAATGCCTAATTTAATTTTCGCTCCGGAATCACCAAAAAACTTTGGCGGCCATGCCCAAAGTAAAATAACAGTTTATCAATAATTCAAAACGCTCAAACAAAAAAAGTACAAACTTGATAATTAAAATGAAACGTGACCAAGCAAACCGTGAAAAATTGTGGTTTAAATCTCGCTGGACAAGTAAAATCGTTCTAAAGGTTTGATGTTGGCTAAGGGTTAATAATGGTCCGTTATTCAAGGAAAAGGTAAACATTGTTTGGGTCTCAATACCCGAGGGATTTGCGGGTACGTACCGACAGCCAGACCGTTCTCAAATTGTCTCTCATTGTTTGCACTAATAATCGCAATATGAAACGTTATCTGTAATCGTTCTCGTGTGAGTTTTAATTGGTCTTATCTGAAATTATTTACAAATGGAAAGTGTGATATCTGTTCGGCAAGGACAATTTTACCCTTGCGATTCGGGCATATTTAAATATTAAACGAAGCTTTAACCATTTTGCCAAGGTTATGTTGAAATGTTGTGTAAATGTTAACGTGTATTTGGGTTTTTGGAGGAGTAGGTACCCAAATCGGAAATAAAAGAATCATCCTTAAACACATTTAACTCATTAAGTACCTATGTTGTATTTTACTTGTTTATTGTGCACCAGTTTAATAAATGAAGAAATACGACGACAACAAGTGCTCTATTAAATTAAGCATAACTACGACCGTTATTTAAGTTAGGTAGTTAAGTTAACAATAACCAACTACCCATTTGCCTATTATTAAGCAAAAAAAACTTGTCAAGTCAACCAAGTTTGGCTATATTGTCACAGTAAGCTGAAGGTTATGTACGCCGCACACGCAAAGTCCTCATTATATTTCATAGGAAATGGCTACGAATTGTTGACTATAAGGTTATTACTGTGAACTAGATTTGCTACTTAATTGAGTAAGTCTACAACCCACATAATCAATTACAACTACAGGTTCAGGTCATATTATTCTGATGTTGGAAGCAGTTTGTAAATCTAATTTCGCGTGGCTATGAAACTGTCTAGAACCGACATTATCTTGAGAAACAGATTCTATAACAGTTTATGACACATACCGTTAAACTGGGGCTATAGATTCATAATAATGTTATCTTTGCTATTAACATTACTGCCGATTGAGAAGAAACTTAAGATGCCCAAAAAGGTATAGCTGTTGAAAGTCTAATTATGATTTATCATTACAATCGAAAGGATAAGAAATGTACTTACGATTAGCGCACTAGGTACTGTTCTAGGCCACACTGGCCGCAACGTGCATGTGTGACGACGCCGCCGAGCAAACGTGATCGCATACGCCGTACTGCGCATATCACTGCGTGCATAGGTCTGCTTGGTCTTAGACAACATTTACATAAAGGGTGTACTAACTGTTAGCGCAGTATTGCTATAGGCCCTGCACGGGCACGCGCCGTGCGCACGCAGCACGCGCATCGCATCCATAGATTCACTTAGCCTTAGACAATACCCAGACGTGTACAAAAGGCTGTACTACTGTTAGCGCAGTACTGCGCCAGGCCGCACTGGGCGCAGCGAGCAGGCGCGACGTCCTCGCATGAGCACGCGCCATCCGCACGCAGCACGTTAACCGCATCCATAGATCCACTTGGCCTTAGACAATACCCACACGTGTACATAAGTCTGTACTAACTGTTAGCGCAGTACTGCTCCAGGCCACACTGGGCGCAGCGCGCAGGCGCGACGTCCCCACACGGGCACGCGCCGTCGCGCACGCAGCACGCACAGTCTTCCCCGCCGCCGCTGGGGCAAGCGCAGCCCGATGACGACTGCGTCCATAGGTCCACCTGACCTTGGAATAAAATGAACGATCAATGTACACATACAAGTAAATAGCTGTATTGTTGTTATTAACTTAAAATTTGAATAGTTCTTGGTTGAAACTTAAGGTCAGCTTAAGGGCTCGTTCAAGCGAGACGCCTCCTTGATCGCCTGCACACATCACAAGTATGCTTCTGTTTATGTGATGTGTCGCATCTCATTAAACGAGACATAAGGCATTCATTTAGGGCCTATTATGGGTAGCAGTAGGTATGATGCCTTAAAATAATGTTCTTGCATTTTCCAAATCTGATTGGTAGTTCCAGAACCACCTGTGGTCCACAACACCTAAGCTTCGTGTGTTAGGTACCCATTGTCTTGTGATCAACACCACCATAGATAAGATATCTATTCTTACCGAATACTTACATCGATTCACTGTAGGTTGCCGGACCATAGCAGGTTCCATTAAAAAAGACTAATAAAAAAAAGCAGCAATAAAAATATTTAAAAAAAATTAGAAAAACAACTTACTACTTCCATCCAAAAAGATTGGTGTCCAAGCGATTTGCGCGAAGGCAACGCGATCTGCGCAAGCGGCGGCAAGCAGCAACAGCGCTAGCGTCCGCCGCATGGTGCGCGGGCGCATCACCGCCCCGCGGACCACCCGCGCCGCCTTCTCATTGGCCCCGAGCGCCACCCTCCCCGCACATCGGATCTACTCAGCAGCCGGTCGATTGAAGTCCTACCGCTTTGTCCTGTTGAGAGTAGCATTATGTTGTACTCAAACCTCAGTAGCGGCGTGGATTATTCCACTTTGCGCTAATGGGGGGCCATGGTGGCGATAAGTGGAATAATCTTAGCGACGTTAAGGTAGGGCGCGGTTGAGCGACCGCCCAGGGCACACGATATTATACGGATCGGCAAAGGGCGCCCTAGCGGCACGTTTCCTCACTCGTTGTGAAGGCCTAGCTATTTTAAAGCGTGGGGGGTTAGAAAATTCTCCCAGGAAGCTGGTAGTTTTAAAACTTGCATTGATTACACTGTTTGTTTTGGATGTATTAGCAATCAAATTACTGCCTCAGGGGATGTAAGGGAGCGACCCATCATCTTTTCGCTCCAAGCCAACCTCACCTGCACGTGGTGCATCCTGCCGAATAACAAACGAGGCGCTGGCAACCGACTGGTGGCTGTATAACCATCACAATTGAAGGCGTAGCTAAATACCACAGACCGATGACGGGCAGCAGCGTCACCGGAGCGAGAAGCTACGCCCTGCGATCGCCAACCCGCCTGCCCAGCGTGGCGATTATGGGTATATCCTCCAGATGTTTGCCCTAAGTGGCGAACAACTGGAGAGGCCTATGTCCAGCAGTGGACTGCAATAGGCTGATGATGATGATGATGATACTGCCTCAGTTGTCAATTTTACTCAGTGAAACGCAATTTCTTCAAAAAGAGCATTTATGATAGGTATGTGTAAGTATACCAACGTATAGACAACCTACCTTTCTCATTAGACCCCGCATACTCTCACGACCCGAAACACAAATCACACACACACAACCACGACCGATGTTGCATCATTGTTCGAGTCTTTCCTTTATTATTGCTTGAATACGCACTAGTTTATTGCGATTTCACTATGAATAATCGTAGCATGGCCGTTTCCTTCTAAATACGGCCCCCAGTTTGTGTGCCACCTGAAACAAGCATTAAAGGTATTATATACAAATATTTCTAGCTTTAAGAATTCATAACCAAAGCACATTATTTAGAACCCTTACTGATCCCCCGCTTTCCATCTGTCTGACCATCTGCCACAAAGCTGTACACTTGAACCGTAGTAGATTCCGTTTGAAATGTTGACTAATATGCAGGTAGGTAGGTATATTATATAGATATGTATTTCAGTCACCGTAACATAAAACAACAATGAAGATGTGTTATTTTTTAAACTAACTGAAATGTTGGAATACTCTAATAAAACTGACCGTAATCTTTATTTTTTAATTAAATACATCTCCGTTACTTGAAAGTTATCTGGAAAAGACCGTTATTAGTGATAAAGCTGACCAAATTATAATAATTTACAGTAATATGTACCTACTTCTGTAATCTTTGTGTGCAATAAGGTGTGTATCTATTTATTTTACGAAAATTATACCTAGTTTATAAAAAAAATTCCTTTTTTACAATTCGTAATAATACGTCGACAATTGAAAAAGAATTGTATTATTTACAAAAAGTATTTCATTTTATATAGTAGGGCTGCAAATTTTAGTTTTTTTTTTTTATATATGAAGAGCATTCAGGTTCACCCATAGAAGTATTAAGTAAGTACTGCGTACAAAGCACACTTCCATGGGATAGATGTAGGTACTTTTTGATACAAGAACCTATACCTGCGTTAGGTACCTACTTATACCAACGCAACTTTAACAACGGTAGGTATCTTTATGATAGTAGTTTTTAAGAAACGAGATACGCTACTTTTCTCGAGTTAGCGGTATGAGTGTTCCAGTTAATTGACTATAACTTTCTCCCCATACGTTTCACAAATTTTTGGCTTCACCATTTACTTTTTACAATTATTTTCCAAAACATTACTGAATTTCGTAACGATTGGATGAAATTTTATTTGTTAACTAGCTGTGCTCGCGACTTCGTCCGCGTGGAATAGGTATTTTTCCCCGTTTTTTTTTTACATTTTCCATTATTTCTTCGCTCCTAATAGTTGCAACGTGATGTTATATAGGTAGCCTAAAGCCTTCCTCGATAAATGGTCTATTCAGCACAAAACAATTTTCAATTCGGACCAGTAGTTCCTGAAATTAGCGCGTTCAAACTAACAAACTCTTCAGCTTTATAATATTAAGTTAAGATAGTACCTACCTATTTATAGCATGGATATCATCATCATCATTCACAATACAACTTGTATTTTGCACTGCAATTGCAAAGAAAAGGCAGTAAAATGGTAAGGGTCTATTTTTACGATTGAAAGTACTTAATAGTGTGGTAGGTTCAGATAAAAGTCCTTGTTACAGATAGATTGGACTATAACAGTAGGTATTTTCTATTTCGATGCGCACATTTGAAATACGTTTCGATTAATTCACTATAATCGAAGTGTTAAGCGGTCACCTTATTAAGAATTTAAAACTAACAGACGTCAAAATGTGTCCTATTATCTTGCCCAAACTTTAATCGATAGAAAACATGGAAGAATACTTCCTCCTTCCTAGTTAATAAACTAGGTACCTACCTACGATAGAAAAGTATCAGCTCAGAACCAAGCAATACTATCGATAGTATTGCCTTCATGCATTATGTAGTGTGGTTTAGTTCTGGATAAGCCTAATTCCAAAATTTCATGCAAATCGGATCACAGTAAAAAAAATCGGAGGTTAGGCCGTATTTTTCGCTTCATTGACTGCACTAACTAGTAGGGCAAAGCGAAGGACTTCCACCCTATAGAATACCGCAGCCAAATGACCTCCGGGTCGTGTTTCTGCTGGTGAGTAGGGTCTCCGGAGCTCGTGGGAGGCTAGGGTTGGGCCGGCACACAGCCCACATCACATTTAACAACGAAAATTTGAAATATTTTAATATCACTTGTTTCATAAAACCTAAATGAATTGATTTAACCTAACCTAAAACCTTATTTTTAAATTTCATAATATTATTCAACAAACTCAGCATAACACTAGATTGGACATTTCGGGAATTGGACATTTTGGGAATTGGATATTTCGGGAATTGGACATTTTGGGAATTGGACATTTTGGGAATTGTACATTTCGGGAATTGGACATTCTGAACTTAAAGATTCATACCACCTGAAGTTAACTCGCGAAACTCAAAGCAAAATGCTGTACACGCGGTATCTATTGGGGGTAATCTGTGGTTCTGAACTATGATATAGTACTTATCGACCAGTCTTAATCGATGAAAACTACCTATAGTTCGGCAACGCTATCACTGAGCGACTGCTCGAGCCTACCTATCTTCATCTGTATCCAAAAACGCAAATAAAACATGAACATAATCAAAATAAATTTTAATAACACAGCCGCCAAATTGTTTAGGTACAAACACGTGCACGATCTCACAACCGACACATTCAACAATAGTAGCAACAATACTTCGGCGGATCGACCACTCGGGCGTGTATGCAGTCTGCGTACTGGCACTGCGGACTCGACACGCAGGGGTGGCACGGCCGGCACTGGTGGCACGGGTGGCACGAATGGCAATGGTGACATGGCACATTGCAGCAACTAGATACAGGTTTTTTCCGTTCGAAGTGGAAGCAACAATTACCCTGCACGATGAAAAGAAAAAAATTACAATAAATAAAGAGATCTTGGTTGCATTAAAGAAAATATCATGAGATGTCGGTACTATCCTTTACCTAAAGTTTTCTAAAAAAAGATCGCCTATAGAAATAAAACAGTTTAAATTGTGCAATAAATAGCCCCTAGCGTGCGTCAACATATGACGAATGTGCAGCTGTCCCCGAGCTTCGCGCGTGCATTTTAGGTTCATCCGACACTCCTGCGCCGCCCGCGCGCAAGCTACGCGCCGCGCTCGCGATGAGGGCATTCGCGGCTCCTTCGTCAGATGTAGACGCACCCTAAGATGTGACACGATGGGTCACAGAGCTACATGTACTTAACCCTATACTAAGCCTAAGCTTGTGCTTAAAAACCCATACGAGTGGGTTTTTTGACAACCGATAACTTATTTAGACACTTTTTTGTAAATAAAAATACAGCAAATACCAAGAACACCTCAACCAGACATATTTATACTTAAATTACTTATGCACATTTTAAGTCAATCGTGTCGTGCAAAATAAAGAATATTATGAGTAATTCTGACCAAAGGAATATAAATTATGGGACGCTATATTAGCTTCGTTATATACCTCTACATAAAATATAATCCAGGAATTTCACTCTCAACTGAACAAAATACGACTAATTAAACTTAATTAAGACCATTGCTTTACAAAAGCAAACAAAAATGGTTCTACGACGGGACAACTTGTTATTTGTATAGGCAGATAAATTTAGAGCGAATTTTCTTTAATGAATTAACTAGCAGGTAAAAAAGCAAGGCAAAATTCTGCCCGAAAACTTTGGTGTAATAAACACGATTTCTGTTAATTACTGAGCGCAAAGTGTAAGAAAGAGGGGGATAAGAACTTTAAATTTCCGGCGTTGTATCTACTAATCTCCATATTGTTTAGGGGAGATTCAAGATTTCTCAGTTTGCGAAGAATCCAACCGTTCGGCTCAGGAAATGGAACGTCAGACGCGCCGGCGTGATTGATTTATGGCGATTACGGGATGGATAAACAGTTTTGTCACGAGAGGCGATTCGGGTTCAATTAAAACGTGGGCGAGGCTAAACAAAATATTTAGTGAGATCGGTGTAGAGGCAGGAGTGTCGTTGTATACAGGAGGCCGTGCAAGCCGGCGGATTATAGAGCCCAATCTCGAGGAGCCGTATCTTGAGCCCCAGTCGGAAATAAATCCCATCTGAACCCTCGCAGCGTTCAACGAATAAACATTGCGGTCCAGGATGCGCGATCGATGTTAAAAACATACCCGCCACCGGCCCCAAATAGCGTCTAATCTTACGTAATTTGCTCGCAAACGAGTGGTAAGATTCAATTAAAATCCTAATTCGACGGGATAACTCGATTCCTGAACACTTTCATTTTGTTTGCGAGTCTGGTAATCTAAACGCTTAGAAGTTTTAAATGTCAAGATTCTTGAATTAATTACAATTTAAACGAATATAACTTGGTTTCATAGTAATTGGCAAATATAAGTAATTGCTAGAATAATTTTGTAAATTCGTAATTTATAAAATTATAAACAATAGATAGATAAGTCCGGTTACATTAGAAATCCAGAATAGATAAATTCTGTAAATAAAACATGTTTACAGGTTTTTAACGGACCTTTTCAAAACATTTATTTAGAGTGTTAAAAAAGCTTAAAATAATATTTGTAAGTAGCCCATTCATTGTGTAAATTTAAATAGATATTGCAATAATGATTGCTTAGGTATTTTACACAATCAAATAAATGCCGTCGGTATGTACTACTACTAGTAGTTACGCTCTATTATATTCCTCATTGTTTATTGAAACAATCTGACAAAGTTATCGACATATCAATCAACTAGCTATGCTCGCGACTTCGTCCGCGTGGAATAGTTATTTTTTCCCCGTATTTTTTTACATTTTCCATTATTTCTTCGCTCCTAATAGTTGCAACGTGATGTTATATAGCCTAAAGCCTTCCTCGATAAATGGTCTATTTAACACAAAAAGAATTTTTCAATTCGGACCAGTAGTTCCTGAGATAAGCGCGTTCAAACAAACAAACAAACAAACAAACAAACAAACAAACTCTTCAGCTTTATAATATTATAAATAAATAAATAAATAATAAATAAGTTAAGATAGAAAAGACTAATATTAAAGTGAATATCTCCTGTAAATAAATTACAACCCGGTTGACACTTCAAGAAGTAATCGAAACGGATACATTTGTAATTATCTCGTCAATCAATCTTCAGAGTCGAACTTTTTTAATATAAGGTTGCGTATAATTTCTATATCAGGTCCCATTCAGTTTAATTTTTTCTATTCGGAACTGGATTTGTAATGAAATTGAATTTCTTCAGGGTGCCACCGACGACGTTTATTCGGCTTTTTGCCTTGCGTCCTGAAAGGATATTGCGTGGGAATCTATTCAGGTGGCGGTCTCCCAACCTCAAACTGAATATTAATTTTTCATAAAATATCGCCGGGGCCACTTGAAATTAACTGAATATTCTCGTGGAAAATATAACGCGAGGTCAACCTGAATAGCAATCAAATCGGTACCTACTGACACATACAAATAATAAATAGAGTCAATCAATAAGGTCAAAATAGGTGCCTACCTAAGTACCTATCTGCTTTTTTTAAAATGTACTATTCACATCCTTTGCCAAACTTAGTTCTCCAAAAATGAAAAATATGGAAAATAAAAGTCACGTTGATGATCCCTAGAAAGAAGAAGCGTAGACTTAGTTAAAAACGCAGAATTCTTCTCATTGTACATAATTTATACATCCTTTAATATATCCTTTCCCCCCCAAATATCAAAGATAAAAAGATCAAAGGTATTTTAAAAATGAAAGATCAAAATATTCTAAAGGCCTCTTCCCTGTCAAGCGGATTTATCTCTGCATGTATCTGCACTTTGAATATTGTTGCGAACACATTAAATCAAAATTGTTCAGCTTTTCAATCACAACATTCTTTCTTTGTTCTAGCTCACAACGTAACAAAAACCAAAGCTGGTTTGGGAAGTTGTATGAGCAGTCCATATTCGTAAATAATTGCGTTGGTGTTCAGTTCATTGTCAGCTAATTATTTGCAGATTTGCACGGATGAGCTAAACCCGCTGGACCGGGGAGTGGCCCTTACTGTGAGATACCCGGTCATCTTCAGAGTGGAATCTGTGCTCCACGTTGTACGGGTCTGCGCTGTAGGACGATAGCACAAAGGGCTTGCGCCGCTGTCGTGCTCCCACCGCCACTTCACAAGCTCGCCGCATCAGCAACGTGGGCTGATTTTGCTGGAACAATAGAAATAGTATTAAATAAATATCCCAAAGAACATGAATTCGGATACCAGAATGCACGAGGAAGCAGTAATCTTAATGAATGTGAATGCTTGATCGTGGCGGGCATAATAACATTAATTCTATTGGACGCAGACGCGTTGACCCGCACCCGCATTATAGGGGGATTCACACTTTAATGTTGGACAATAGTCATGGCGAAACTTCGCAAGAGGTAGGAATTTCCATCACATTAAACTCCATAAAAGGTCTAAAAATATACCTATTTGTTTTTGCCGATATTTGAATTTCGCAATGAAAAAAGTTCTGTTATATTCAAAATACAAAAATATTTTAGTGTGACCTTTCAAACGGAAAAAAGGAAATCGGCTTACGTGGACCAATCCATTTATTCCGGTACATAACCTAGAGGATTTTTCTTTCACATCAAAATATTTGTTTTTCATTACCCCAGGTCAATCCCAGTGTAGACAAAAACGTTTCAGTCATCTAAAATGTCTTCGAGTGATACTTCAATTGGTTTCTTTTTGAGCAAGCTGCATCCCAGGACAGGTTTACCCTTGCAAGCGGGTACTTTCGCTGGGTCGGCCACTTTCACCGGATTGGTGCAAATATCACACTCAATGGATACGTCACGGGGATGTCTGACGAGGAAATTTGTCGTGCCCAACAGCTTCGAGTGTTCCTGGTCTTGCATCCCGTTTCGTTTGAATGCAGTCACGGGCAACTGTTTCACCTGCAATCGACCAAACAGTTGCCGTTAAAGCCAAATTCTCTCGTCAGACTACTCAACTTTGACAACTTTACTTCAAGTCGGTGATGCCTTCTAAATCATATCATTTATTTACCTACAACAGCAAGCATCACTTCTTAACTAATACGGGCAGTTTCTTCATTGGTTTGACAGGTATTGTTATAGGATAGTAGCTCCACATTGCGTCACGCCAGGACTTGCGGATGTAAGAAATGCCACCACTCTCTATGAACTTTTGATCTTGAAGTCCATTCCGTTTGAGTGCAGAAGATGGCAAAGGATTGACCTGGCGGACATTTCAAATTTGCTTTTTAACTATAGCATTTCTTTTTGAATGACACGAAGGTTACCAAAGACAAATACATATCATTTTTTATCTTTCTTCCTTTTAACTGGTAGAACTTCTTGGGTGACTTTTGGATAGAGTCTTCTGAGAGGCTCCACAGCAGTGTGTACCACACACCCTTGTGGGCCTTCTCCCGCGCATAAATATCGGATCGCCCCTCTATACCCATGTATTTGATCCTGAATTCCATTTCTTTGATAAGCTGTCATTGGAAGTCTACCGTGACGTGTCGGAACGTATTGTTCCTGAAACCAATAACAACAGTGTTAAAAAAAGAAAGCTTGATAACGTCGAGTCTTTATCAAGATTTGCTATTGGTTTCAGGAAATTATTTGGTTAACACAAAAAGGATCTTTTAGGCAAAAAGGTACAAGTACAAATACCTACTTGATTCTTAGTGGATGAGAATAGTAGGCTAATAATATTGTATCTTCAAGAACTTACAACAAATCGACTTTGTAGTGCGGATACTACAACCGTCATACTATTACCATGGAAAGGTCAAAGATAATGTAAGCATTTGTCTAGAAATGGACTAATTAGAGAAAGCGACGAAATGTATATAAGTATTGTCAGAATTAAGCTTTAATAACCAGATGCTCTATTTTAATGTGATGTAAACATACATACTTATTTACATTATGTTTAGTGAGAACTTACAATTCGTCCGTCTTCATAACGGTAGCACGGTATTACGTATTTGGTTTTCATTGGCCTGCAGCAGGTGGGGCAGCAGTTTGGCGGCGCCGCGCAGGAGGATTGGCGAGGGGCGGGAGGTCGGGAGCGTTGCTGCCGGGGCGGGGGTGGGGGCTGGCAGTCGCCGCCGTCGCTCTCGGGCTGGCTCTGCTCGGAGCAGGGCTCTCGCCTGCACGGCGGCGGCTTCTCGCAACAGTACACCACCTGACCCTTCGGACACCGAGGCAGGCACGGATAACACACCGGCGGGTCCTCGCAACATTTCGTCGGAAGACAAGGCGCGATGAGCATCGGAGTCACAGCGTACTCTCCACAATCCTCAGAATAGCAGCAGGCCATGTTTTTTAAATGTTTTTAGTTAGTATTTTTAATTTATTTAATTATTTAGCATAATATTTTTAATGTAATTTTCACAGGAATTTTGATGTTTTTCTGAAAAATTTTTACAATGTCTGTCAATTTAAAAATTGTATCATTCTTTATATTCTTTTTTTAATTTATATTTTTTTCTGCCAGTATTTTATGACGAAATAGGTATAAACCTATTTTTAAAAGTTAATAAAACTGTATTCATAAAATGCGCATTATTTTTATGGAGGAAAGTTAAAATCTGTAGATTCAAACAATCTACATTTTTACTTAAGTTAAGGTAGCAATGAAGTCAGTTAAAATGCTTTGTTACGACTCTAACAGTTTTACATAATTTTGGCACTTTAAGCGCTTTCTGTCATACAGTGCAAAATCCTAAAGCAAAGCTTTGGAAAGCATTTGCAAACATTTGCAGGCGCCTCCTTGTCGCCAACGACTCGAAAATGCAATTTTCCCAATGCAAATCGAACGCCCCAGACAGATTTAATGCCTTTTACTTGCCGATTCCGTTCATCATTTCCGGAGAGAATTGAAGATGCCCACCGCGATGCCAAGAAGCAATAAAAATTGAGTTTTTTACAATCCATCTTACGAAAATCAGTTGAGACTTTGAATTTATTAATATTAAACACTACGCTTACACAAATTTTTGATCTAGTTATAATTTCTATAATAATTATTTTAAATTTAGTAAGAGATTTTTTGCCAACATTGTAACCAAACATTTTATTTTGAGATGACATTGAGATCATTACGTATGTTTTTTCCATAGTCCTTAGTTCATTTCATAAACAAATTTTAACGCTAAAAGCTCGATAAGCTCCCATTGTTTCTACACAAAATAGTGAACCCGTCTCTGTATTCACAGCACCTACTACTAAGCTTTTTAAATTGCTTCACAGTTCAATGTTTACACGAGCCAACCATGAAAATGCACTTTAAATGCGTTTTGTTTGTATTGGTGAAATCTCGGGGGCAAACATTTTGCCGTGCAGTTTACGGAATGGCAAACACCGCGTGTTGGAATCACACTTTTCAACCATAACATGTAATGCGGATAAATGCAGCGCACCGTGTGGCTTTAAACAAACATTTTTATACGGGAAGTATAGTACTCAGGTCTGGATAACTTCAACGGCTCACTTACTAAGTAAAGTATAAAGTAGGATAAGACTTAGAGATAACTAAACTATGTACATAGATGTTTTCTAAAAGGAGCCCCACACCAGATAGTACTTACGAGTATATAGCTATCTTCTGGTTTTTAAACCGTCTATGTTCTATTTGTTTTATTTTATTCAAATTTCATGGTTAAATTTTTAGTACATAATTATCATCATCGTCATTATAATCAGCCTGTAGGTATATCTTTGTCACCACGTTTGGCAGGCAGGTTGGCGACCATGATAGGTTTTTGTAGGTACCCAGTTAAACGCTACTGCCCGTTTTCTCATACTCCCTTAGTTGTCTTCCTACGAAACCCACATACATAGTAAATACTCGTATCGATTTTTATTATCGATTCTGCGTACCCAAAGTTGTATTTCAATGATTCTTCAAACTTTCCCGTCAACAGAATCGACCATAAAACTTTAGGTATCTCTTTGACAAACAAGTATCTACCTACGTGAAGTATGATTTATAAGAAAAACTACAACTCTAAACAAGTAACGTAAAGTTGTGTAATCCGAAGAGATTTAGTAATAATCGTGTGCAATAACATCACCTTAAAAAGGCGATTACTTCCAATCGACTTAACCCTTTCAAGGACCCCTTGCGGTACACTCGTGTTAGATATTTCCACTTTGGAACACTTGAATAGAACTAGAGATAAATATCTTTATTTATACTCGCCTTGTCTAAGATAAAGCGGCTCTTATGTGAGACAAGTGAAATTACGGGCGAGGATTTTCTTGTTATGTAAATTCAACCGTTACATTTTAGCAACAAAATAACTAACCCGCTATACGAGGCCACAATGGCTAGGAAAGTTACACTACTACACTATGAAATTTCAGGTGGGTTGTGCTTCAACAGAATCATTTATGAATTAGTTTTGTAAAGTTTTGCCTAGAATCTACATATTAATAAAATACTCACTTTTTATGACTTATGTAATAAGGACGAGCATAAAGTAGTAAATTTTAGTTGTGATGTTTTAAATACATATATTAAATTCGTGTTTTCATTTACCGGATTTTTTTATAATATTACCTACCTCTTGTTTTACGTAATGTTCTTTGTAAACTAACAGTGTTCATCAAAAAAATTAATAAACTTATTATTTTTTACCATTAGGTACTTGGTTATTTTTGCGAAGTTTTTTAAATGCTTAAATTCCCGGCAATAACTAAAATTAAAACATATAAAAACTCTAAACAAGAGATATATTGAGAGACTTTATATAGGAGATTATATAGGTATCCCAAACCTTTCAAACTATGGAATAATATGAAATCATGTCACAAATTCGAGAGATAATAAATAAACCACAAAGTTACCATCATCATTTATTTGCGTAATAGCGCATCACCTCAAAAAGATCTGGGAAAATCGAGCAAAAGGTCGTATTTATTTATTTATGATGGTACTTTTGTCAAAGAATGCTCGAGTTCATTCGGGTGATTTATGATCCAGTCCACAAAGAGGGTTCATACATGCCTATTTAGCGAGACGTGATAAATTCTTCCCACTTGTATGCGACATAAAGAGTATTGAATACAAAGGGCGCTCTTATAAAATACAATGTACATGTCGATATGAATTTTTAAACATATTTAATATCTCATCGTAAAAAGTGTTTTAACCTCGTTATATTCATACCTGAGCGGTTAATAATATAGTCTAAATAAACCTTAAATTTAAAATTTTTTATTCAGCTAAGTTTAGTCGGCGTATTTTAAGGTCACCAATTCAATTACTTAGTATAATCAATTCAAATTAATTCAATTACTTAGTATATTTAGTGCAATATTGTCCGTGTGGTTTCCGGATTTAGAATAGGACCACCCCATCTCATTCCATTCCGTGGGCGTCGTAGAAGACGACTAAAGAGACATTAGGAAACGGTCTTTGGTACAAATAAAAACGACTTCAGTCAGAAACCCGCGTGGGCGTGTCTAATACAAGTCATAGGGGGAAGCCTATGTCCAGCTGTGGACGTTTACAGGCTCATGATGACTAGCCGGCAATCTTCAATATTTATCCTGCCTCCTACGCTAGAACTCATGAGTTCGTAATCCACCCACAATATTAACTTAGATTTAGCCTGCATCAGGCTGTTAATTAAACATTTGATTGGCGAGTTATAATTTATACAGTATTTGCAATATAGTTTAGTATTTTTTATGCATGACCTTCAAGGTAAGTTTCATTGAAGATGTGCTCCATTTATCTAATTACATGAATTATTTTCGACCTATATTTCCTGTAAAAGAAATTTGAATATTATTACACATGCAATGAAGCCTGAACAACAAACATTTATCGAGGTCACCCAAGTACCTAAACAGAAATATTTTTACAGAAACTTCACTTGATCTCGTGGTCAATTTAATTCGTTACTTTTATTCTGTCTGAATGTTCTTATGTTTTTTTTATATTAACTTGAGGATAATACTTAAAGAGATCTCGATAAATACTTTGTTTCTGCATCAGGGCAACCTGCTATGTACCTATTCGCGGAATTCAACTTTGCGATACCGAAGTTTTTCCGTGAAGGTAAAATGCGTAAAAGAGTCGAGGAAACTGTTTTCAATTAACTTTTCCTTGGCTGTCGACATTTCACGCTAAACTTGGTATCAGACTTCCTATTTGAGTTTACTTTGGTATTTTTTGAATCACTTAAATCTGTCGGCATATCCTTGAACACAAATTTATAATAATATCAAATGTGTGTTTGTTGCCCGTTATGTACCAATTAGGATTAAACAATATAAAGATGATTTATTTTCTGTGACCTCTTTACTCTTATTTACCTAAATGCCTGCTTATCTGTTATAGTATGTGGTCAATCAATAAGTCAATATTGTTGCCTACTGCTGAACATAGGCCACCTATAGAAAACGCCAGCCATCTCGATCCTGGTGACAAGTGTGATGCCGTACCTATATAAAATTTCCTTTCTTAAATTACTTCGTTAGTTTCGTTTGTAAATATGGTAATTTATACTCTTTGCTATTTAAGCGTGACTACTGTATAAAAAGCAAATGCAAGCATATACGAGTATAATCCAAGTTCGGTAAACGATTACCTACGACGATCATATATATCCGGGAACATGACAATGTATTATTTCCTTACAAAAGGGTGTATTCAATCCTAACGTTACCGGAGAGGAAGGAATATAAGTTTATGATACTACATCAAATAGGTAGACGGAAATATAAAATGTGATGGGCATGGAAAACGATACGGCATTGTAACGAGCGCCGTCATTTGTCAATAGGGGCAAGATTTAGTGTTCGCTTTATAACACTCCGTGCCCGAAACGATCCCAGGGATCGCGGGGACTCGTAATAACCTGAATAACCTGAGACTTTTATACGCGGCTTCTCACGGCGCAGATATAACGAACTATTCAAAAGGAAATGACACCTCGGATTTTATGAAAGCGCCATATTTCCTCGCCTATCCACGGACGCGCAGTCGACCGCAACAATTTTATCCGTAATTTTAGTAGCTGGAAAAAAGATATAATAAAAACCATTCCGACGATGGTATGGCGATTCTAATCTAAATATAATCGAAGTTACTTAATAATCGAGAGACCCAATTGTACGAAAAAACAAAGCACAGGAAAATAAAGAATATTTTCATTACAAGGCCGCAATCTGAATACAACAAAATGGGCCGCATTTAAATTTTGATAGGGCACTCCCTATCTGTGCATCAATAAAAAGGGACTGTCAGTGGGAGTGGTCTTGGTTAAATAAAGAGCTCTTCTCCATTGTTTTACGTCAGTTAATCGGATGTCCTCTTCTTTCCCTTAATTATGTTTTTTATTAATTACAAATTATGTTTCATTCACTCTGTGAACATTTTTATGTCGCTATTCCATTGTTTTTTTATCTGGTCACATTAGTGTAGGATTTTTTAAATGGCTGCGTAATTATTTTACAGTAAAGACTGGTTTACAGTAATTTGAAATGCAGAATTTTAGAAAAACATTTGATTTTAATTCTGCTTTGCCTTCGTTGAGGAAAATAATATCTTAACCCGCAGCTACAGGATATTATGGGAGATAGCAGCATATAAAGAAAATTAACTTTCATTGCATACCTATCTTGAACATTTTATTAAGTGCTGAACTTCATCGCAGAGATAAAAGATAAAAAGAACAGCGTGTTGGTACTTTTGCTTATTACTCGACATCTCGGGGGAAATCCGCGAGGAAATACAACAAGAAACTTAGCAAGTAATTATATAAAGCAAAATTTTTTGTTACCTACATTGTTCTTGTCAGATGAAACTTGACTCTGAATATTCACTTTAATTGACGATGCATTGATTATATAAGCTTGTGACTTATATTTTCCAACTCGGTGTAGGGGATATATGAAACAAAGGATGTAGGGAAATAATAAATAAGATAATAAGTAAGTAATATCATATTTGTTATTTCCCATGACCAAAGGGTCAGGGGAAGCCCTATCACACGAAATTAAACGGCGATGGCAACTTAGTACAAGTGCACCTTAGCTACATAAGTTCGTTAAAGATTAATTTTCAATGTGAGGTGTAAACTTAACTAAAGAAACAGTTCTCCATTCAATTACATCTTACCATCGTGTTAAGTGCGCCGCATAAGTTTTATTATCATCTTGTATTAACTCGCTAATGAGGGTTCATTAGCTACTATTTCCTCCCTCGAGAGCATGTTTGAAATACGTTAACTTACTCGCGACTTAACATGTTCGAGTATCGTCAGCACTTACCTACTTATTGAATAATAAACACTACAGAATAATAACTACACGAGTCTTAGAATGAACACCGCTTTTAGGCAGATCTTAGAAGAACTGCTGGCATGAGCTAGATAGGGGAAGCCCAGGTCAAAAAAATCTAGCGTGAATTAAAGGGTATCTAATTTCATTGATTTTTTTATAGTAGCTTCTTTAAATTTACTTCGCAAAAATTCATGTTATCTACCTAATTAATATTTTATTATTCTCCCTATTCCCTACGCTATTAGCATTGAGCCTAGACACGCATGTTATTTACAAATTTTTAACAGAAATACAACAAACAAACTGAACGCAAAAACGATAAGCCGCAAAAGAGAAAGTTAAAAGGGAAACACAATTCGTTTTTAGTGTGTGCTCAGCGTCTGATCTCCAAAACCGGGAAGATTTATGCTTTCCCAGAAAAAAAGGGTTCCCCTTGCTTTTTCGTATGGTAGGTACCTAACTAATTACAGAATCGTGACCTTTAGAAGAGAAACCTATGTTATAGGAACTATGTATTCCATCATAGTGTGCATGATTTTATTAGGACTGGGTTTAATAAAATAAAAAGCAATATGCACAACAGTTGTTGGAAATTTTAATGATTTTGTTAAATGTAAAAAAATAACTGGAAGTGATTATGCCTATAATTTGGATTTTCATTATGCACATTGCACAATAAATAGACACTACATGTAAAATAAACAAGGCCTAACAAACGATAAAGAAGCCACGGACGAAAGGGAAATAATTTCTATTCAGAAACACTTTAAAAAAACATAAATGATAACTCCTCGTTTGAGTCAAGCATAAGATTTATTGTGATTCTCTATGAATAAGTTGCTGCGAAAATGCTGTGAAATATAACAAACATTTGCATTTGTGCGTACATATAAATCAAGTAGAATATAATATTCATGCAAATTGTACCTATCTGTTCGCAATTTACATGTCCTCATAAAAATAATGGCAATAATTCCATCAGATGAGGCTTCGCTTCGAAATTCGTCCCGGGGACTGTATAAATCTTGCTGTACCATATCATCGTTATTTATCACTCTGCCGGTAATATTATTCGTTGGAGTATTTGAAACAAAAAGCTTTAAATTACCAATTTTAACCTCGTTACCTTTATTTGACCGTGTTATTATTTGTGTGTTGTACATTACGCAATTAAGTAAATTATTTTAGGTAACTATGTACATTTAAAAACTGTTTTCTTAGAATCGGTAAGTGAATAGTTTATTAATGAAAGTTTAAACCTAATAGCAGATGATAGGTTTTGGCCTATTAACTGCGCAATACGAGTATAATTAAAGATCAAATGATACTCGTATTATGCATTGGTGTGTAATCTATTTTATAATGTACTACAGCAAAAAGTACATAAATATAATATTCATGCTCTTTTTAAGTATAAATAAACAGTATAAAAGTGTGTCTGTACATTAAATACTTTTAATTTCCAAATAATTCTTTTCGAGAGTAAAGAAACAGTAATAGAGGAAGAATTCTATGTTTGTACACGCAAATCTTCGGAACTAATACATGGCGACATAATATAAGCTATAACTATTATGTCATTTTATGCCGTGATTGAGTGACTTTTATTTTATTATCATTCATCAAAGTCCACCCGAACGAAGTCGTAGTCACCAGCAAGCGATGAATAAAAATTAAATATCCAATCATAACCTAAATAAGTCGAGTGGTTCACCCGAAACAATTACGTCTCAGCGTAACAATGAAGCTCGCGGCGTCAAATTAAACTTGTCCAAATTTCTATTTACAAGTTTGATTAGCTACGTTTGAAACTACTTCTACATAATCATTGTTCTACGAGTTATTCCGAAGAAATGATCTGACCTACTTCCGTGATGCTGGTAACAATGAAGATATCTCTTCAAATGACAAGTAGGTACCTTAAGTAAATTACATACTTTAATTTTCAAAGATTGAAATGAAAAAAAATGTATTTTTTATACGTATTTTACTTACTTATAGCATTAAATTTTAATAATAAAATTAGGCTAAAAAATTTACTCAAATATAGGTTTTGATACTCAAAAAATTTATAAAATTGTAATAAATCATGTTAACTATTCGTAGTTTAAGAAATTAAAGTCAGTGTCTAAAACTGTGTCAGCTTAATACCATAGCAAAATATAGATTGTCCTTTGCGTTTTAAAAGAGTCACTTTCAAAAGTCAATTGCTAGTTAAATGCCACCTAGACTGAATCCACTTCGTATGATGATGGTTGCTGTACCTACGTTTGTATATACCCACAAAATAAAATACTTTAGCATTTTCTGTTAGAAATCATACTCATATTATATCCAGTAATTTATCTATATTACTTATATTTTATTCTTAAGTTATTCTTTTTCCATATTCACAAGTACCAGTTTAATGTTTTCGTATACAAAAATGAACACTGTATTACTTATTATAAATCAATGCCGCCCTCACCAAATGGCATCCTGTTTAAAATGCAATCAATTTTTGCGTTTAAATGCGTTCAGGCAATTTATCGTTGAAATGATTTCACAGGCAAGCAATTCACTACTGAAATTAACTATCCGGGGCAACAGTAGATACAACCTAACAGGTACTTGGTACACACTCGTAAAGTAGTTATCGGTGCCCGATGATATGATTGGATTCCAAATGAGCTCAATATTGGTCCAGTTCAAAAGTACACCTATTTAGATATTAATTAAAAGCCAATGCATAAATGAGTGGCACCTTAACGAAGTAATTACCGCCATTTGTGGTTGTCGATCGCCCGATGAAATCAATGTTGTGTCAATGTTATTTAATTACCTGTAATTTGTATGATTGTAAGTTAATTTCAAATATTTTTTAGTGAATCATCACAGTGTTGCCTCGAGTTTGTCTTTAGCTATTTAGAGTCTGAGCCGCGTGTAGGTACTTACATAATTAAGATATCCAACAGGTCTGGTTACATTGTAGAGTTTATCCAAATCGGGTTTAAAAAGTTTCTAGACGTCCAAAAAAAAATTATAATCTGACATTAGTCTACGGCGAGATAGTTTCCAAATCTGCACGGCTATTTACAATGTCAATTTCGATTCGATTTCGGAAAAAATTGTCAAATTGACATTAGTCCAATAAAGCTAATGTTAATTTGACAGAATTAATAACGAATATGAATACATACATGTAGAAATTATCATTGTGAATAGCCCCGTAGATCCATTGTGCTATCCCATTGACATCCGTTATCATGAAAAATGTTGATAACAAAAATACCTACTAAGTAGATACCTACTTAAAATTATGACATTATAAAAAAGTATGATTTTAATTGGCTTATTTTGTCATTTGGTGTTGGAATGTTTGTATGTACGCGGCCGTGCTAAAGTATTTCCCGAGAAAAGTTTGATCTTTACACACCCTAAAACTTTTTACATACTCTGTACTTTTCCTGGTTGAAAAATGTTGTGTTACCCTTCGGTATATAAACCATTATCTGGGAACACATATATCACGAATGAAAGAATCAGATATACATATAAAGGAAAAAGTAGGTTATTGGAACGAATGCAATAGTTCTTCTAATTTATGATTTAGAAAGAGTACCAATATTAGCACTAATTCTGAAATCGTAATATGTTTATGGTCATGTTGCTAATTTTAAGGACCATAATTAGCAAAATCCTATGCAATGAAGATGAACTAACTAGACTTTTTTTCTGGCTCTTAAAATGCAGTATCTTTGCACTTACCTTTTCGTTTTACCTTTGTAGTAGAAAACAGTGACATCTCAGATTATCCGATACAGTCAGTATTGTTAGCGTTTATTACACACATTAATACATTTTATACCTTTAAGTTGGTAATACATTGCATAGCTTATTATTTCTCTGATAAAATAGTCTCTCAGTTGAAATCCGGCGTGCGAGTAGGAAATTAAATTAAATAGTCACTCAATTGACATCTGACGTCCAAGCGTATAAAAGGCAGACAAGTTGTCAGTTATCGACATTCTGTTACGAGACGCCGGACCGAACGGACGTATAGAGTGATTTATGTGGATTATGTGCATTATTATGTGGATTACCTGTAAAACAGTAAGTGTTAATAGATTTATATTTTATTGGTAGGATGGTAGGATTGGTAGGATATTGTTAGGATATTGGTAGGATTGGTAGGATTATTGATTGAATTGGTAGGAATTGATAGGAATGTTAATTATGAGGGATTAGGTTAGGATAGGATTAAGGATATTAGGATTTGTATACCAGTGAAGTATTGTATTTGAATGAAAAATAGTGAATAAAGTGATTTAATCTTGAGTATTTTGGTTCTTATTTTCATAAACCCACTCCTTCTGAACTGATGGCCAACAGTATTCTCTGAGAACATATTGGTAGAGGAAATTTGATTTGTAAGATAAATAAATATGTTTGGCAATCTACTCTTTAGTCTATGAACTAGATGCTACACCGAGTGGAAATACCTGGTAGCATTTTACTGTTTATTTAAGATTCAATTTAAATAAATCACAGACTTAACCAATGCTTGTATGAAACGATCTCGCCAACATTACTCAGAGAATGTAAACATTGTTCAATCTACTGTAGTTTACTGTACGTAATTGCCGAACAGTAAAAGTTGTGTGAAACAACAAAAAATAGAAGACGAACTTTTCCTCTGTTATTTTAGTATGATTGGACGCGGTCGGTAACGCCTGGCATTGTATGTATGTCTAAGATTAAAATGCATGTTTTTCTCTCACATTTTTATTACAGAAGTTTTCATAAACGTTATTGAAATTGTGTGTGGTATATTTATAATTCAATAAAATAATTTATTTTTCTTCCACAAAACTCATGCTTAAAACTATCTTAACTAATAGAAAATTTTGTATTTTAAATTAGGTTATGTGGTAGACTGGTGCCTGAAACTAAGCCTATAATTAGGCTTGCTATTTTCAGTTCACCAGGCCACTCCCCGGACTTTAAGGACATTGATGTTGCACTCTTTTTAGTTTTAAGAATTAAAATAATTTGTATAATATTTATTTCATTGGGCGCCTACATTGTAAATAAACCAAAATACCTATACTTTATTTAGATATAGATTCATTATTGGTAATTAATTATTTTTATTATTGTTACTTTATTTATTTAATTTGTGCAAAAAGATTACTTTTATTATTATTTTTTAAACCTATTTTATTTCATATAAAATATAATTAATTTTCATCTGACATTTTATTATACATTATAATTTTATTATTTTATATACAATTTTATTATATTTGATTCAAGAGGTTCTCTGTCTCATCATAATTTAGAGTATTTAGCCATATTATGTCAATAAGTAACACATTAGCTTTAGTTGATTATAGGTCTTTCGACTTTTATATTCAATGTCACACTACGAGTATTCTTTACTTCCCTAAATAAACTTTAGTTATCGCAGCCTTGACAGGCCGAGTAAACATTTTCTGGGAGGTCTTCTTAGTTTGCTTTTGGTTAAAAGTGTATTTAATTTCTGGTATTTTATGTTACACTTTATAATTAATATAATAATTTTATTGATATACTTTTAAAAAATGGTGTAACATTATCAGCATTTTCAGCGCTATGGAATTCATGGCTGGTCCTGAGACCAGGAATGTCAACAAATAATTGACAAAAGAACAAATGCTGAGTGTATGCGGAAAATGCAATTACATCCAAAGAGTTCGTATTGTAGGGAAATATTCTATATAAAATAATTGTCCTCATAGAATGTGCTTATTATTAAATTAAATGTTTAAATTAGCCAGTGAAAATGAGCTAATTAGCTTCACAACCAACTTACAAATTGGGTTTATCGAAATCGATTCGGATTTTGGTTTGTTTGAAGGGAACAGTATGATAATATGATGTTTCATTAATTTGTGAACAGATTGTTTCCAGAGAATTTATATTAGGGTTAATTTATTAATTTTCTATTCATATTCCTGGATATCATGGTTAATATCTGTTTCTGCTGCTAATTAAATAAAATAAAAAATAAGATATAATAGGTAGGTATTTATTTCTCTATCGAATACATAGTTCAATAAGATACTTATGACCATAATTAAATACACATACGTAGAATGTGACTACTACCTTGTTTGTTAAGTTCAGTTGTAAATACATTAACTGTAGAATAATATTGTTAAATTTATCTGACCGATGGGAAAAAGTCGGATGATCAAAACAAACTTTTAAAACAAACATCACTCAAAAACGCCATTTAAATGTTCGTACCCTCCTTTTCAAATAAATACAAAGGCATGTTTTTCAATATAACCAAAACATTTTTATACAGCCTTAAATAGAAAAGAGTACCTACCTGCTCGAGTCCTTTACATGCGCTTGATTTCCCCCAAGGGTTAAAAAGAAAATTGCTCTATCGAGTTCTGATGGAGAGGGTTTTATAATTTCTTTCAACTTCTTCTTCCACCTTTAAGTTTTTTCTGTAATAACGGCAGTAAGTTAATCATTACTCGCCCTTTAAACATTCAAAAGGTTTATTCGAATAAGTGCATTCATGATTCTATTGATGAATAAGCATTAAGGAAATGCTTTCTATCAATGCGATTATTTACTCGGTAAGTTTTCATCTAGGTTATCAAACTTAAAAATATAAAATCCAAAAATACATAAATATTTTTGCACCACTACTTTTGCTACGAATGAATCGATTACAAACGTCAATATACCATATTTCTAGCGGTCGTATGATTCAAAATAACTATATATTTCGATTAATTTTGTATATCGCATTGCTTTATGCAGTTTGTCGTAACTTTGTTTATGTAAGTGGATTGTAATATATCTTAAGAGTGAGTTTTTACAGAAGCAGGGCTGTGTGAAGCTGCTGATATTCCACCAAAGAGACATGTGGCAAAGGTTCCACGGAAAAGCGGAAGTGGAGAGGAAATGACATGCCTGAGCATGAGAGCATGTAGATCCCTTAATCTGAACAGTACGATTTTCAAACATAAAAAAGCCTTTTTTATAAATACGATTATAAACATCACATAAGAAATCCATTATAATCTAAGACTAATATTTTAATTAATTAAGGTCTATTGACATACCACAAGTTATTTTTACAGTATTATGATAATGGACAAATAAAATATCCTTCTCTACAATCCATAGAACTGATAGTAGTTTTTCTCAGTGTCTCAATTAAAGGTAATTAAAAAGTTTGCCGCAATGTGTTGAATAAAAGTCATGATTTGAATTGGCAAGTCCGATAAATATTCAGATTGAGGTAGCGACGCAGTGCGCAAAAGTTTTGGCACTCTCGCTTGCATACAAAAAACGAAAGTGGTGACTGTGGGCTGCGTCTCGCCGACAAAATGGTGCATTACCCTCGCGCCGCTGATCTCCGGCTGACCTACATACTCTATTATGATTCAAAGCGACCCAGATTAAGAGCCAGTTATTGTATTGAAAACAAATCTCCGCCCAGCTTTTCCATTTATCCCGACTCAGTCAAAGGGAATTTTGCAGGTGACTTTTTGCTTTCCGTGGATTTTAAGTTGCTCGAGTTTGTGTGAGTTTTAGAAGGTAAATAAATATTTACGTTCACTGTTAAACGCTGTTTCCAGTTTTCTTTTTATTTTCTCGGTCAAAGGAAACCAACATGAGGTAAGTTGTAATACATTTACTCACAATGCACTATTAAACTATATCGATTAGAATATTTTACACATTTCCTAAAGAGCTTTGGAATTTGAAATTGTTTGGAATTTCCTAGGAATTGTGTATAATTCCTAGATTTTATACATTTCCGGTAACATATACAACAGACTACAAATATAGGGTATTTAAATGATTAAATTTAATCATCCATCGTATTCCAGCAATAGTTTCAGGATATTGTGCGCGCGTAGTTGTTATTTAACAAGCAATTTGCTATGATGCAATTTTCGCCGTACAATAAACCTAAAATCAGCAAAATGTACATTCAAATTCCGATGTTCATTCTAATTAAATACCTGAAATCTTACCTTACGCTATTAATCTGCGTATAACATTAAAGATTTCAGTTTGCTTTTGATATTTTTGACGACCAATTAGTGATACCTACAGAACGCTGCATCCAAACAGTGGTCGCGGGTTCGATTCTCTCTCGGTGCAAGAAATTTGTGTAGTTGATGCTATGAACTTGTCTGTTTGTATTGGTGTGGATATTTGCTATGTAAAATATGTATTTATTTACAAAAAAGAAGGATCTAACTAAATTTTTCAGTTGTCTTGTACTATACAAACTTCAGCTTATCATCATCATCATGATGATGATAAGCTGAAGTTTGTACTATAGTTACTAGACAACTGGTAGTGAGTAATAGTTACTAGGTAATAGTACAAACTTCAGCTTAGCTTGGGATTAAATGGCGCTGTGTGGCCCAGAGTGGCTTGCCTTGAGTTATTTTTTATTTAATTAAAAAGCACAAAGCCTTAGACACCCCAACTTATCTATATTATTATAAAATAATTATGTGAATTTAATGAGCATATGAAAGTTTTACCTCAGAGCTAACTAAACCGCGGTCAGATTTTGTGTGAAACAAAACAACCAACGTAAATAAAGCTCTGTTATTCTGACTAAAATACAATAGAAATAACTTGGTTCATATTAAACTAACTTTGCCCTAAAGTGGGCTTTGGGATGTGAGTTCAGGTATTAACTATGAAATTTCGCTTCTAGAGGATGTTGAACTATTTTATTATTCCCGTTCCGAAATTGTAGGGGTGTTTCAGCTTATTTAGCTATTAAGCTAAGGTATTAAGGATGTTATTAAGCTATGTGCCAGGATCGTCGCAAATGGAAGGACGTGGTCTCTGCCTACCCCTCTGGGAGAAAGGCGTGACGGTATGTATGTATGTATTAAGGATGTTTTATAATAGCTACTATATTCTTACAGTAAGTAATCATTATCATCAGCCTATCGAAGTCCACTGCTGGACTGCCTCTTCAGTTGTTTGCCAAGCTCAAGCATCTGGAGGCTTTTCCCATAATCGTCACGCTGGGCATGCGGATTGGCAATCGAAGGGCACAGCTTCTCGCTCCGTTGACGTCGCTGCCCATCATGGGCCTGAGGAGAGCTATGCCTTCAATTGTGATGGTTATGGCTTTCTCTACCAGTAAATATTGTAAATTATTTCACGTATCATACACCTTATAACCTACAATGCTTCATGTATTATTTCGATACTTTCAAGTTGTAAGTTACAACCTAGTCTGAAATCTAAAATCTGTCTAAAATCTTGTTTTACTACAGTTGTCGTGTACGTAATCCGCCTTGGCATATTTGTTTAAAACACAAAATTTTTGTATAAGACTTATCTACCAAAGGTATTCTGAATTATTGTTTGTTATTAGTTGATAAGACGATAGTATCTAATGACTCTATTTTCCCACGGGACGGAAAACTTTGACGTGGATAATATATGTCTGTGTTAAGTCATTCCATAGAAAAGTAGCAAATAGCATTTCGATAATGAAAATAAATATCATTTGTGACGTTTTAAATATTTATCTCGATAATATAGCATCCCGCTTTACACTTACATTAAACACTAGCTGTGCCGGCGTCGCACGCGTGGATATCGGGTTTAAAAATAACGGACTTCCATAAAATGGTACCTAAATTTTAGGATAGACTTCTAGCAATACATTGGTGAAAACTGCATTTAGTTCCAGGCAGTAGTTCTCGCGTGATACGCGATCAAACATACGGATAAAAATTTCTCCCGTTTTCCCAACACTTTCCATCACTGCTCCGCTCCTATGAATTGTAGCGTGATGAATAGTATACTATAACCTGCCCAGGAGTATAAAGAATAATTGAACCAAGTTGCACTTTTTTTTTCTATATCGAACATACAGACGGACAGACAGACAGACAAAATTATACTGATCATTTTTGGCATCAGTATCGATCACTAGTCACCCCCTGATAGTTATTTTGAAAATATATTTCATGTACAGAATTGACTTCTCAACAGATTTATTATAAGTGTAGATCTAGATATGGCATATTTATTTACGTTCATAATCCTATACACAGATAATTCATATAAATATTTTTATAAATAAATGGATAGCGTTTGACCCCAACATACCTGATGTTAAGCGACGCGACGTTAGAGCCAACATACAAATAACGCAAGAATATAGACATTAATACCCTTTATATAAAATTTTGTACCAAATTTTATATCATCAGATACTATACTCGCAATACTGAAGATTAAACGTATGAATTATATTATTTTCAAACAGAAACAGCATCTCCTTTAAGGCTTGGGTGTAATTGAAAACAATAGGCTCAGCTCACGATTAGATTTGCTTGAGACGTGTAAGCACCACTCAAACCTCGACTCGCTGAGAGTTGAGTGATCCTGACGTTTATTGTGGGTGTATTGGATTACTTGTAATTTCGGAACATTCTGTACCTTAGTAACATTTCAAATGTAAAACAGTTGCCAGAATTATTTACGTACTGAGAAATAGGTTTCACGGTGACCTTTGAGACGAAGCCCGACTGGCTAATGAGATTCTAAACTGAATTAAACATCACATCAATGTGTTTGAATAATATAATAAACTCTGAACTATCATACCAATGTGTATCATAGTTCAGTAGTTTACTATAATTTAGAAAAAGTTTATTTAGAAAAAAAAAATTCAACAATAGCTAACGATCATACATTATTTTATTCTTGAAATGACAAAGTAAGGGTCATCCCTTGTTGTTTATAGTTTCTTTATAGAAGCTTTAAGCTTACACTTATGTGTATGACACGGGTAAAACCGAAATACACAAAAATCCTTTTAACCCATTACCGCCCACCGTACACAAGCAGGTACACCAATAAAAATCGCGATAGTTTTTGTAATTGGCAACAAATCGATTAAAAACTACTTTAACGGTAAAGACATAAGTACAGGTAAATAATTTAGATAAAATTTAACAAGTTGATATTTCTAATTTGTGAGGGTAAGTGGCTATTTATTCAGGGTTGAATTGAGAGCGCGAACTGGTAAGTAATTTAGTTATTATTTTTAGGTTAATAATGATCATACATAACAAAACTTTTCTAAAACAATAGTTGATATACTATTTTATCTAATAAGTAACTAAAACCCAATGTAAAGTATTTAATTTACAAAAAAAATATGTTTTTCTTCTACTGTACCTGAGCAGGTACAATGGGCAGATGTATATTATTATTTATTTTTATTTCAGGTATAAGTATTTCATCAAAATGACCCGCAGACTAAGCTTTTCAGTACAAAAACATTATATTCAATGAGGGTTTCCTGAAAAAAATAAATCTACCAGATTCCACCACATAGGCAGCAGCCGTCCAGTAGGTTCGAATGTAACGTAATTTGTTCATTTTGTCATGGCACTGACATTTACATGGCAACTGACCAATCACATGATAGCCGGACCGCAAGGCTACATGACACCATCTATCGGATATTTCATTTTGAAACACTCTCATTAGAAGAGGCAGTTAATTATGTCATTGCTGCAGAAGATAATGATATTGATTACTACTTTCTAATTGTGCCACTAGAATCTGATGCAATAATTAACGAAGAGGAGGGTTCCAAAGATGATCTTGTGACACAGGTACTGCTGAGGGATTTTTTAGGGACTGTAGAAATAGTACAATGTGGAAGAGAACTCTCGGACGGTGATAGCAGTGATGATGAGCCGTTATCGATATTTACGTCGACGTCCCCGATAAAAGCCCCTTCGAATGTCTAGCTTCAGTCACGGATAACCCTGTTTGGCTAAAAACCTTACCAATTAACTCTATGACGCATAATATAAGTAATGCCATTGAAGTATGGTTGAATAAATCTGGATACCGATATAAAAGGATGCATGCTAATGATGCTCTTCTAGTAGCTTTTCGACAAGCAAGCTTGCGATTTGATAGTCGAACAGAGTCTTTTGTATGCAGGTCAAAATAATAGGCATGATATGGCAGTTTCGCATGTTTGGCGTTTGTATACTATTTCTTGAACGAAAAAAGATTCTGCATTTATGGACCAGTTGTCACACGAAGCATCGCTCGGGCTTAGTGTCGAACAAAACCTTCAGGAAACCGTTCTTCATCGAGCTAGGAAGTGGATATTGATCGTTAAAATAATGGCCATGGCCCGAAAGGACCACAAATCCACTAAGATTCGTCATATGCCCCAATAATGTGCGTTGGAGTTGTCAAAAATACTCAAAAGCCCTTAGTGTGGTAAAACCAAGTTTCGGCATATTTCACACTTGATCTGCCCATTGTACCCGCTTGGGTACACCCCTCTAACTTGCTGAAAAAAACTTTTTTCAGATTTTTTTAATACGTATCCTTCTTATTTGATGTCTTTTATTACATAAATAAAGCAAAAACTTTAAAAATATTCTTAGTTTTATTTTGGGCGTTAATGGGTTAAAGTAGTGCAACTACGTAAGTTCCTACATAAGTATTTGCTAAGTGATATATTCGTTTCGAACCGGTAGTAAAAAGAATTTTGACGATTTGTAATTATTTATTCTAGACTTATTCAAATAAATAACATTTTTATATTCGTTTATTCATTCAACCGTAACGTACAACATATTATATTTATTGAATGAAAGACGGGATTCACCTAGATTGAACGGAACTGATTCCGTAAATAAATCTTACCTCAACATTTACTAGTAATACTCGTAGCAACAACGTCGGCCGCAGCACTACGAAATGTCAAACAAACACAAATCATGTGTTCACCCACTTATGATTGTTCACTGTACTGTTCAATTCCACGAAACATTATGAATCACGTTCAATTTTCCCAGGCTGTGTAATTTAATTGCACACGTAAATCTGTTGTGACTTTTTTTTTCTTTTCCCGGCGTTCACTTACGTAAGTAGAAACGTGGTTGAGAGGTGAGCGAGGTGCAGCGACCGGCCCGCGCGCGGTCGAGTTCGCCACTGTGCCTCCAAGCCGTGAGGCTCACAGCGCGCATGCCTTTGCCACAACAAACCTAAGCACACACCGACACCTAAAGAACTACCCGTACAACTGTTTCTCCTTTTACTAACCTCTTTTATAAATATCTGCTTACCTTTTAAGATGCTCAACAATCCTTTATCTGATTTTCCTAGTAGATATTTAGAGCTTTGTAACAAAAGCGCGCTGTAATGCGGTTTCGCTGGTAAATAGCTTTGAAATACGCAACGAGTGTAAAAAGTTGTACTCATATTTTTATTTATTCATGGGCTCAATGCGGGTGTTTAATATTTTATTTATTTTGATAAACATTGTAACATTTATAATTAATACTTCATCATCGATATAATCTAATACATTCTCAGTTTTCGAACTAAACCAACAGTTATTAAGGATTCATGGAATTATTTTTGGATGCAATCCATCCAGCTCGTGTATCGGCTTCGAGTTTATTAATTTACAGATTTTTACAACACTGTCTAAAAATATAACAAAAAGAAAAGTACCTACTATTGAAATCGAGATACAATGAGTCGAATCTCCTTCTTTTCTTGAAGTCGGTTAAAAATGAAAAGTCATTATGTGATGTACCTTTCGTCACATAGGTATCTTAGTTATACACAACAGGTTGCTTCTAAATTTTATATAGTAGGACGCATAGTGGCAGACCAAGTGTCGCTGCGACAACAGATAGGTAACTAAATCAATCACTTACCACTTCATACTGGCTTGTAAGATTATTCTGCCTATAGGTAGGTACCTATCCTGAAATGTGATCGAAGTCACTTTTCGACCGTTTTACCGAGTGTACGGTAGTCGCCAGCCAGGCGGTTTACCTCTATCACTAGATAAGAAGCTGAAATAGAGAAGAAGTCCTTTAGTCGGCTCTTACGCCACCCACGGGAAGTATTTTTTTATTGGTGGCAGACGAGCAAGCGGCCTGTCTGATGTTAAACAGTAAATTCTAGAGGTACAGCCATGCCGCTACCTACCGTCAAAAAGGAGGTCTCTTTAAACTAAAAATTGTATTGTTTTCTGTAAATAAAGAAATAGTTAGAGTAGAGCGAAATCTAGTCCCAAATTAAGCCAAAGCTCGTACTATGAGTACAAGACAACTGATAAAGTTACTTAAATACGTTTTGGAAATACGTAAATAAATACATAAAATATGTATTATACATAGCAGACACCCAACTAATACAAACTGACATGTTCATGCACACAAATCGTACTGTACGGGGTTCGAACCCCGTGTCTGAGGCAACGTTTACAGTAGTAAAAATTTGCAGTACTATTAATATTTAGCTACTTCTTTGAGTTCTATAAATTAAATGTCGCCCTAGCTGCAACGTGGCGCCATATTATGTAATATGTGTGTACATTACCTAAGTAAATCTCCTCTTTAAGTATTCATGAACGGCCTTAAGTTCGCCGGACCGATGGGCGACTGGTTGATAGCTTCCTTATCGTATTTCAGCCGTCCGATGACTGGTCAATGTGGCTAAATTCTGCTGAGATATTTTGAGAACATTCTCTCTAGTTATTAAGAAATTACCTTTTTTTACTTTTTGTACCAATAGTAATAATCCATGATAATTTCTTAACCTGATAATATCTTAACCCTTTCCTGTTCTAAGTACCTACAATGTGTATGATAACTTTAAAAAAAAATACAAATCATTAATGCTTAATTGAACCGAGGGTTTAGGCTTAATGTTTTCGCCATCGAGGCCATCTAAAACACAACACAGAAATGAGACTAAATTGTTATAGGTACTTTCTACGCTTTTAAGATTAAAGTAGGTATCTCGTGAAACGTACATGTATGTTATCTACATCGGTACACTGTCAAAATTCAAGTCTGTAGTATCAAAGCTAGTAAACTCCTGCTAGTACATATTTGAATAGTTAAAAAGATTACCCGTTTTAACCAAGTTTGCTACAAAGCTGTTCTAGCTACGGAACTCGTAGTCAGCTGCTACGAACGGCTACGAGTGCATCAATGTTTGTAGAGCTTTTTGATAGCAAAACGACCGTAGTTTTCTTCCTTGATCGAGATTGTCGAACGGGATCGCTATTGTTTGAGTAAATTACGAGTATACAGAGTACAGTATGTACGTTCTATGTCGTTTTAGTTTAAACATTTCAATACGCTCAAAATTTAAAGAGAGGTAGGGCATAGCGACTTTTCGCTCGAATTGAGCCGCCCGTCCGCGGAAGGTAACCGCAGCCAAATGACCTCCCGGGCGTGTTTCTGTCGATGAGTATGGTTTCTGGAGCTCGTGGGGTTTATAGCGCCGGCATGGTGGTGGCAACTGACAAGTAACTGACCAGTTAATTGCCCGTAAAGCCATTATGTCGAGAGTACTACTATTAAAATAAAAACAACGTATTGAAGAGACAACCATGTATATTGCAAAAGCCATAATAGGTTTGATAATACTGAAATGTAGTATGTATGTGATATTGTGCATCGGAAAGCACATAATTCGTTGATGTTGAACCTAATTCTACGGTTGTATTGAACCGCGGTTCGTCGTCCCCATAGATAAGTAAAAGAACAGAGTGCACCTGTATTTTGGATTAGATAATAAGAACTATATATAATTTATGTAGGTACATTAAATTTAAACTACGGGCGCTATGCGACGGTTTCCTTAGCTAAAACTTTTCCGCATGTCTAGATTGTGCGTTTAAAATGTTTTCATGTCACTTTTATTATGAAACACTTTAATGCTTTATTTGTTTTTTTTACATTCCAGCTATTGTAGTATAAATTGTAGTTTCAGTAGCCCAAGCACGAACTTTTCGTTAAAGCGTAACGTAAAGTAACGTAAACGTAAAAATACGCAGAAAGAAAGTCATAACAATCGCCGACTCGATACGAATCTAGGAACAATGACTATGCATGGAATCCGGGCTAAAATAAAAACTGAGTTACACTACATCTTATTCATTATTGTCAATTCATTTTACACAAGTGTGAGTGAAACAAAACGACGCTATTTGTTCTTATTATTTCTGACCGTGTCACAAGAACGAACAAAATATACGTCAAATGGTCACCTTTGGTCATCTTATAATACTAACAAATTTAAAAGTACCATCCAAGCCGTTAAAACACTTACGTCGTCTGGTCCACTTACTTTTGAAGTTTTATGACTTGTTGATACGGTTCGAGAGTCAATGGAATGTTTTTAGAGAGAATTATGTGATATTTATTATTTTCTGTCCTAGAACGTGTTCAAAACAATAAATTGTAAAGTGTACAGTGACTGAACAAGATGTCTTGTGTTATTGAAGGGTGTAATTCCCATAGCTCAAGAAAAGAAAATGAGATTGAATCGGTAACATTTCACCGGTATGATTAGACCATTATTTTCCATTCAAATATCATAGAAAGTGTTGAGAGGTAAGGAAAAGTAGTCATGTATGCCTATCTACTCAAAACAATACACTTATTGCTGTAATTTTCGATTTTTAAAGCAATTAATACTATTGCAAACATAGGTTACTAGTGACGTGAAAATGGATGTCGATTGTCATTCAATTCAATAATGTTTCAGATTTCCTAATGAAGAACGAAAAAAAAATGAATGGATTCGGTGCACTAATAGGCCCAATTGGACACCAAAAAAGCCCAGCAGAATTTGTTCCAAACATTGAAAAATGCATTGAAAGTCTCCAAAATACTGGTTATACACTGGCAAGTAGCTGGTTAGTTACCTGTCAGTTGCCACTGCCATGCCGGCCCAACCCTAACCCCCCACGAGCTCTGGAGATCCTACTCACCAGCAGTAACACGACCCGGGGGTCATTTGGCTGCGGTATTCTATAGGGTGGAGGTCCTTCCCCGGACGGGCAGCTCAATACGAGCGAAGATTCGCTATGCCCTACCTCTCTTGACTCTCGAACCGTATCAACAAGTCATAAAACTTCAAAAGTAAGTGGACCAGACGACGTAAGTGTTTTAACGGCTTGGATGGTACTATTATTTTCAAAGGACAATAATGTATTTGAAGATGTGATCATTAATAATAAAGACATTGATTATTTAACAGTTGTAGTTTCAATTATTTAAACTCATATATGATATAAATACAACTCATTTGGTAGTGACCTCTGCCCTCTGAGCCAAGGGTCGTGGGTTCGATTCCCGCACAGTACAAACAATTGTGTTCATGGACATTTCTGTTTTATTTACAAAAAAAAAGTAAGTAAGTTTATCAGTTGTCTAGTACCCATAGTACAAGCTTCGGCTTAGTTTGGGGCTAGGTGGCGCTGTGTGGCCCAGCGTGGCATGTCTTTTATTTATTTTGTATACAGAGTGACTGGTAATTAATTGCCGATACGTAAACATGTGATTATACTCATGACAGTAGACAACTTTTCTTACTGGGCTAAATCTCATTAAAAAATACAAATTGGTCAGATCAGCTGATCAACAAGGAAAGTTGAAAAATTCATTCATTCAAAATTCATTGTGGCATCGATAAAATCGAGTCGGTAAAATTGAGCGAGTCACATCACTGGCCTGAAACGAAACTAGTGACAACCTTAGAAATTTCGAAACGTCTTTTCTATGCCTGTCCTTCTCTAATATAACAGCAGTATCCATAAGTCAGAGTGAACCAAATATATTGAGTCATGTTGTTATTTTAGCCCGGCTTCCATGCTTTGTCCTTGTTCCTAGATACGAATACGTCGGGGATGTCATCCTTATCTAAACGTTCAGAATCCATATCAAAGAGATTTGAGATATAAACCCGAATAATTATTTATTTAATTAACGGGTGAGTTAAATCAAATTTAATAACTAAATAATGTTTATAATAGTTTGAATTTGAAAAAAATATTATCGTAAATTTTTAAAATTCTAACATTATTTTCAAGTTTAATAGAAATGCTGTTTTTGAACGTCTCTCGTTACGTTTGACACTTTGACAGAACGTCAAACAAAATTTTGTTGGCATATTTATTGTGAAACTATTTCATAATATTGAAAATAAATAAAATCAAGGAAAGTTACTTTATTTTGAAAATCAAAAGTCGTATCCATTTGGAAAAGAATCAGATGGAAGCTGATTCCAAAGAAGTGCACTTGGCACGAGGCGAAAATTGCGTGTGGATGACTTTCAACTATCAAGATGATATGGATGAAATCTTGTTATTGCAACCAATAAACTTTACCTAAATTAAAGGAGGCGTACATTCAGCAGAGGATGGAGCGAGGTGAATAGATTGATATAAGAAATAGTTTGGAATTATTTTTGTATTATCTTTTGAATACATAAAAAATATTAAATATACTTATAAACATTTGTCTTTAATTTACAAAGCTAATAGCCACGAATGCCTACTACCGTTCCCATAGAATCCGTGAGGATTCACAGGGACTGGTAATAGATAGTCACTCGAGGAGACTTCCCCACGTTGTACCCCATCACCAACCTGCCTGCCCAGCGTGGTTATATTAGGTAAAGCCTATAAGGCAAATGTCCAACAGTGGACTGCGTAAGTTTATCAAATTCAGCGTATTATGTGAACATCTTGGAGAGCTTTGCATTAGTTTTATGTTTAAAATTACTAAGCTCACTTCGAAACATAGTCAATAAGTAGAAAAATCTAAATTATCAAGCAAAATATCTTTTCTCACTTAAAAATTTTAAGTGACGAAGTATTCGTAAGGTCTCGATAGCCAGCCTTTGACATTTACTTTACCATACGTCAAAACAAGTTCGCGCATGCGCTTTAATACAAATTGGTTTACATTACGATACGAAGGCTATGATTTTCACTACGTTAACGTACGTAAACGTAGTACCTCTTACGCACGATAGGGGCGCTGTACCAAGTTTCATACAAATGTTTACGGTAACGTTACGCATACTTTTTCGAAAATGTTCGTGCTAGGCACACTGGTCTTCAATACATAGACTTTTCAAATGAATTCTAGTTCAGGATGTGAACGGACAGTAACGAACACAAAAGATGTACAGACAAATGTTTACATGGGCATTTAACGTGGTCGTGACATTATTCCGAAGCAAAAACGGACTGTCCCCACTTAATTCCTATCACGTGCTGACCCACACAATGACAATGTAAACACATCTGTTACTGGGACCTGCGAGAGCCATATACATTACTTTGCCAATACTCTTTTTTAATTATTTGGCCCTTGACGTCACATTGACGAATACGTTCTTGTGACTTGACTTCGTTGTTATTTAACGTACGGGTTTCATAAAGAATACGAGTATAAGCATCAGTATCAGTGGCCTACAGTATGTTCTACTTATGATCGAAAATCTTCAAACCTTAGAAGGGACATTCTCTGACGTATTAGAATATATTTAAACTTCTTTAAAGATGAATATAGAATATCAGGACATGGATACCAACTTGTCTGCCTAGCTTGGTGACTTAGGCAAGAAATGACAAATGGTCATTGGGAGAACCCTATATGTCCAGCAGTGGACGTCATAAAGCTGATGATGATAATGATAAGATTCTTTTAACATTTTAAAGGTAAAAATTGCCCCACCCCTTTGCTCTGAGTATCGAACTCGCGCACGTAGGGTTCCGTACCACTGATTCACAACTGATTGAATGAAAAAAATTAGGTAATTTGATTTGTGACGTTTAAAGAAAACTCCTGTCTAGATTTCATTCAAACCAATTTATGTTATTAGTTTGGATAGTAATACACATCATATATTTTTTCCAGTTTTGTCATGCCCATATTTTAGAAGTTACGGGGGGACACACATTTTACAGAATACATCTACGTACCGAATTTCAATAATGTAGCTCTTATAGTTTCGGAATAAAACGGACGGACAGACAGACATGACATATTTTGGCTACGGAACCCTAAAAATGGGTATGTAATAATCATGAAACACTTGGGCTGAGAGCTTTCGACTCCCCCGCAATCCGGTGATGATGGCAAGGCCGCTTTGACTATCATATCATAGTAGACATTTATTAATCTAGCTCTGGAATCTAGTTATCCACCGTCATAAAAATTTAAACAGTTTATTCCTACAAATGAAAATCCGCATAAAAAATTTGCACATAAACTTTTTCCACCGACCAAAAGTTCTAACCGATCAAATTTCACATATATTTTTAGTAGAAAATAAATTTTACAAATATTTCACCAGAGCTAACTTCACATACGAAAATAAACCATACGCACTTGAAATGATCCGCGTTTTCTTCTTGCGTTAAAAGCAATACGTTTCAAGTAGGCATTTATAATGCGGGGAACGAATCCCCTTTAATTCCTCTCACGTTTCGGCCCACACAATGACAGTGTAAATACATCTGTTACAGCCCGCGAGTGCCATACACTCCACGGGCTGACATACGCTTATCTATTAGATTCAGATAAACACCCTTAGGTCGGATTTTTCGTTTCCAGAATAAGTTTAGCGGCCCAATAAAATGTACAAAGACATTTTTAAAATAGCCATTTGTACCTTGTCTTGAAGTAAACATATATATATTTAGATATTTTAGTTATTGGAAGATTAACATAATATCTTTTACGACGATTCATTTAAAAGTTATATATTAGGAACAAATGGCAATTGTCAATATAAGTTTTAAAACCTTCGCATGTTATTACTAAGTACATTATCTTGACTTTTTGATTCGAGCTCGGTTACGGTGAGTCCATCTAAACTAAGTTTTAAGATTTATATTAAATGTGTAAAATCTTCTATCTTTATCTATCTATCTATACTTATAATAAATCTGTAGAAAGGTCAATTTTGTACATAAAATATATTCTCAAAATAACTATCAGGGGGTGACAAGCGATCGATACTGATGCCAAAAATGCAATCAGTAAAATTTTTGTCTGTATGTTCGCTATAGCAAAAAAAAACTACTAGACGGATTTTGACTTGGTACAATTATTCTTCATACTCCTGGGCAAGTTATAGAATACTTTTCATCACGGTACAATCAATAGGAGCAGAGCAGTGATGGGAAGTGGGAAAACAGGAGAAATTTTTGTATGTATGTTTGATCGCGCATCACGCGATAACTACTCATCATCAGCCCACATCAGTCCACTGCTGGACAACCAATACTCGCCACTTCGACCAGGTGGGTCCTGGGCCTCTCGCATCCAGCACCTGCCAAGACTACTGCATGGAATTAAATGCGGTTTTCACCAATGTATTGCTAGAACTCTAACTTAAAATACAGGTACCATTTTATGAAAGTTCGTTATTTTTGAAACCCGATATCTAAGCGTGCGACGCCGCCACAGCTAGTACGAGTATTCTAATATAAATGTTATCTTTGAATAATAAGTACTGCTCACCAATGTTAGCTAAGGAGAGTTTTCATACAACTCCGCATAATTTTTTCCGTTTTCCAATTAGACTCAAATTAAATCGATGTAGAATGAACAACTTTTATCGGGGATATTTCCAACCCTTTACGATCGGCTACGACCAAAAATAGCTTTTTCACAGATTTTAAAAACACCGACATACTTACCTACTAAACGAATTCTGAATGGTTTGGGCCTCAACCTTTATCCTTTATTATTAGCGACACAAACCCGTTGCTTAACATAAAAAACATCCAATATTGCCTTTGCATTTTATCACCCTAACAATCTAAATTCACACATTCATAACGGCAAGTGAGCATGTTAGTGTTATTGAATTAATACAGGAGTGTACCAATTTTTCCCGCTACAGTAGGCCCGTGAAATAAACGAGGTCGGCGGCAAACTGATGCTGAAAATAGCCCCAATCAATAGGAAACATCGCGCATTATTCAGTGCCCACTTGGAACCACACACGTACCTATACATAGCACCGCTGGAGCGAGAACTATGTAAATAGGCTTAAGAGATTATCTAAATGACTTCTAAGATTGTGAATCGTACTTCAGTGAATATATGAAAAGTACAACTAATTCACAAACATATTCGTTACTAGCTGTGCCAGCGGCGTCGCACGCTTGGATATCGGGTTTCAAAAATAACGGACTTCCATAAAATACTTATACCTATACCTAAGTTTTAAGTTAGACCTCTAGTAATACATTAGTGAAAATCGTATTCAATTTCATGCAGTAGTTTTTGAGAGATGCGCGTTCAAAAAAATTCTCCCGTTTTCTTAACATTTCCCTTCACTGCTCTGCTCCTATTAATAGTAGCGTGATGAAAAGTACCCTATAACCTGCCCAGGAGTATGAAAAATAATTGTACCAAGTTTCGTTAAAATCCGTTGAGTAGTTTTTGTTTCTATAACGAACATACAGACAGACAGACAGACAGACAGACAGACAGACAGACAGACAGACAGACAAAAATTTTACTGATTGCATTTTTGGCATCAGTATCGATCACTAATCATCCCCTGATAGTTATTTTGAAAATATATTTAATGTACAGAATTGACCTCTCTACAGATTTATTATAAGTATAGATTAAATGCGGTTTTCACCAATGTATTGCTAGAACTCTAACTTAAAATACAGGTACCATTTTATGAAAGTTCGTTATTTTTGAAACCCGATATCTAAGCGTGCGACGCCGCCACAGCTAGTACGAGTATTCTAATATAAATGTTATCTTTGAATAATAAGTACTGCTCACCAATGTTAGCTAAGGAGAGTTTTCATACAACTCCGCATAATTTTTTCCGTTTTCCAATTAGACTCAAATTAAATCGATGTAGAATGAACAACTTTTATCGGGGATATTTCCAACCCTTTACGATCGGCTACGACCAAAAATAGCTTTTTCACAGATTTTAAAAACACCGACATACTTACCTACTAAACGAATTCTGAATGGTTTGGGCCTCAACCTTTATCCTTTATTATTAGCGACACAAACCCGTTGCTTAACATAAAAAACATCCAATATTGCCTTTGCATTTTATCACCCTAACAATCTAAATTCACACATTCATAACGGCAAGTGAGCATGTTAGTGTTATTGAATTAATACAGGAGTGTACCAATTTTTCCCGCTACAGTAGGCCCGTGAAATAAACGAGGTCGGCGGCAAACTGATGCTGAAAATAGCCCCAATCAATAGGAAACATCGCGCATTATTCAGTGCCCACTTGGAACCACACACGTACCTATACATAGCACCGCTGGAGCGAGAACTATGTAAATAGGCTTAAGAGATTATCTAAATGACTTCTAAGATTGTGAATCGTACTTCAGTGAATATATGAAAAGTACAACTAATTCACAAACATATTCGTTACTAGCTGTGCCAGCGGCGTCGCACGCTTGGATATCGGGTTTCAAAAATAACGGACTTCCATAAAATACTTATACCTATACCTAAGTTTTAAGTTAGACCTCTAGTAATACATTAGTGAAAATCGTATTCAATTTCATGCAGTAGTTTTTGAGAGATGCGCGTTCAAAAAAATTCTCCCGTTTTCTTAACATTTCCCTTCACTGCTCTGCTCCTATTAATAGTAGCGTGATGAAAAGTACCCTATAACCTGCCCAGGAGTATGAAAAATAATTGTACCAAGTTTCGTTAAAATCCGTTGAGTAGTTTTTGTTTCTATAACGAACATACAGACAGACAGACAGACAGACAGACAGACAGACAGACAGACAGACAGACAAAAATTTTACTGATTGCATTTTTGGCATCAGTATCGATCACTAATCATCCCCTGATAGTTATTTTGAAAATATATTTAATGTACAGAATTGACCTCTCTACAGATTTATTATAAGTATAGATAGATTGTAACCATTAATGTTTCCATTATTTATAATAAGCCAAAAAATAACATTCGAATGTGACATTGTAAAATATTGAAATGAAACACCTGACCCTAGAATTTTGTATCCCTCATTCATCAAGTTAAAACCTTAAATTTCAAAGAGCGATATAATTACCCTTCGTGTAGCTAATTTCTTAATTCCAAACTGTTATTAAATTTTCATCATACACATTTTTTTTTCATTATGACATATTTTTTTGAAAGTATATACCTAAGTATATACTTCGGCTCAGAATTAATTACTATACAGCTGGAATGTTAATATTTTTTTCTATAGTTGTTTACTTGTATAAATAATTGGTTGTTCTGTATCACAAATGTAGCCATCTTGAGAATAGAGAGGCGCGGAGACGGAATGAATGACTCTTCGAGCCCAGTTGGTCTGAAGTCCCAATTTAGTGACATTTATCACCAAGATCTTTTCGGATTTCGTAAGATAAGTCTGGGGGGTAATATAAGGTTTAATACCTACTGCAACACATCAATACAGAATTGACGTATGAAGATTTTTGTATCGTGGGATATAAAATGCTAAGTATTCGCTTACGAGACAACACAAGCAAAACAATAAAGTTTTTGAACAGTAAGTAAATAAGATATTGTCGACTTAGATTATGGATTACCAAAGCTAAGACCTCAATTTATTATTATCAATATAATAATACCTACTATTAATAATGGTTTACTACCAACATGGTATGATCATGGTCTACCAATCCGCACTTAGCTAGTGTGGTTGACTTTGTTAGATATTATTTGAAGTAGGCCATATCGCTCCAATAGAGCGTACACTCGAGCCCCTCGGTGTCGAGAAATAAGCTGATGAAGCAAAATTATTGCAACGCCATCGCAGGTAGTTAAAGGCTATTATATTTCATCAGGAAGAAAACCACCAAACAAAGACGTTAAAATGTTCACAGCCGCCGCACGCGCCTGTTCGCTGAAGACATACGTCAATCGAGCCACAAAAACCGCGGCCACAGCGTCCGGTCGACCTAATTAATGGTCGCCCCCAAGGGCAGATTAGCCGCACATAAAACCTTCTCGACCCGCGACGCGCAAGCACCTATTGATCCTTTTCTTGCTAAATACTGTCAATCACTCGCAAGGAAATGATTTCCCGCCGGGGATAGCGGCTTAGAAACACTGACGTAATCTAGCCCCGTAATCTTCTTATGCCCGATATCGGGCCGTTATTATCCGGCTTTGCGGAAACTTTATTATAATTGTATTGACACGTTTTGTTGGGTGTTGGTCAAGCGTGATAGGCTACACAAAAGGGCGTATAACTTATTGACAGTTGATTGATTTACGATGATCTGATTGATGCTTTCATTAGCTTAAATGCTTAAAGCAGTTTTAGAGTTATCATTTTAATTAATTTGGAATTTACTATGTAGACACCTCTGACTAAAGTAGCATATTAATTTAAAATAAACTGTGTAAATGAAATAGGAAAACAATTTTTAGTTTATATTAAGTTAGTAATCGACTGGCACTAGGCCGGGAAAACGCTAGGGCAAGGAAAAAGATTAAATTAGCAATAGACAAATATAAGTGGCACGTATAAATAAATAAAACAACAAGGAGATAACTATTTTCTGAACGTTTTTAGAAACCTTAAATATTATGTACATGGAGTGTAAGAGGGATTCAATAGGTAAAGAAAAAACATTTTGCAAGAAATTAACAATGGTGAACTCTATGTGTGTACAATATACACCCTTGCGTCCGTGCTTTAGTATAATGTATAGCGGGCTCTCGCCTAAAGCACGGACGACCCGAATGTTATGGGTTTGATTTCCGGTTGAATCGGATTAGGATTCGAACTTTTCCAAATCGGGTTATCTTAAGACACGTAGGTATATTATCTGGGAGATACTCCCAGTTATCTGGTACTCATAGTGAAAAACCTTTGTCGGTATACCATGTTTAGATGTGCGATGGAAGGTATGCATTGGCATAATATCTGGGAATTGATATTACATTTTTACTTTCAAAATACGGTCAGTGTACAAAACATTTACGAATACCCATTTTATGCGGATATAAATTCCGATTGCGAAATCTACAAGTCCTGCGATTTAGTTCCGAGTCCATCAGTATGAGGAATATGTAAGATTTCCATAAGAATTGATGCTCTCGCAGCAACGCAGCGAGTTCGTGTAAAGGAAGCCGCACAAATCCACAGTCCATAACTATTCGAAGTCGGCATCTTCCTCTCGACTTTACCAATAAATTCTAACAATGTCGCCAAATGTTCCGCACATTTGCAGTTGAATTCAAAATTCGTGGGTTGAATCGGCCTCTATTTGAAGCGTCGCCAACGTACGAATGGACGGTGAAAGGCGTCTGCTACAATACGTAACCTACTTCGTAGTAACTTTAATGTAGTAATACATAATTTAGAGGAGTAGTCGCGTCCGCCCGCCGCAACTTAGGTGACCCGGCTATGAATTCGATTCAGTGTGATGTCGTGTAAAACTATCCGAAGGCGTGTTGTTGAATGGAAGGTCGTAAACCTTCGAGGAAATAACCAAATGGAAGAAAACGAAGGAAGTGTCCTGATACCTACTTGAAGAATCTCATATTAAAATAGTTACCAGTAGCCATTGCGAGTCCAACTAACATGCAGTTCTTTTTAAGTTCACGAATTTATAAGACGTGATCCCAGTTTTGTATTGACACATTTTAAATGTTGTTTTAAAGCAACATTATTTATTAATCTAATTAATTTAAGCCTAAGAACCAAACTACGTACATGAGAATCATACAAGCAGTGTGAATAATTCATAACCTGGTATTTGTAATTAAATAGGTAAGTAAATTTATAGTATAGTAATAAATAATAGTCGTTCCTACAACCGAATAATTAAGTTCAACCGTTCATCAGATTTCGTTTGAAAAAGGACAAGTGGAAAACTGTGTGCAATTTTGAACAGTTTGCTGTTGAAAAGTGCACACATTTTTACGTTCACAATACCGTTGAGCCTAACTAACTACAGGGCGCGCGAAACTAAAGTTATGAATATTTAAATTAACTGAAAGTTCCTTTAGCTATCGGTTCGTTGAGCCATAATCTAAACTGGCCAATATGGGCACGGTTACTTATTACACTGAGTGTAACAGCTTAGGACGGAATATCATTACACCGACTAACTTTAACGATAGTTCAGGATTAAGTATGATTTGCTAAGGCCCTATGCACCCTGAGATTACCAAGTACAGATTACTGCTTATCATATATTACTATGGATACTGCGACACGAAAATACGTTTTGTAGTAGTAAGCAATACGAGTAAATGGTGCGAGAGGTTAAGTAAGTGTGACAAAACTATTTTTTTTATCGCAGCTTTTGTTTAAACACCTTACACCTTTTATTTTGTCCCAAACCTGTACATAACTATTATGAATGTACTATTAATATCATAGAGTACACTCACAAAAAAAAATAAGACACTTTTATGTCAATATGAAAATAATTAAGAATTTCAGGTATCTGTCGTCATAATGTTCCGAAGGCTCCAAAGCGAAATGTATAAAACAAAGTGTCTAAATTGCACGTAGCATGACATGGTTTAATTAGTGTAACATTTTATTTGCCGATCGCAATATTAAAAGTCACCCCGCACTCAGCCTTTTAGTTGCGTGCGTAATGGGTCTAATGACCCCTCGATAGCTAATTAAGATATGGAACCCAATTTATGAGGTGAGCACTTACGAACGAAAGTTAAATTGTTAATTTATTGTGGCTCTTTTATAATGCTACTTTGCACGTGTAATTTTGTTTCATATAATAATGACAATTTTAAATTTAACGTATCATTTTTAATGACTTGGCGTTTTATCAGGGTGGTTTCGAATATACGAAAGTCATCGGAGTCGGGAGGGGACGTGGGAGTGTTGGGATACCCCCTTTTATGGCCCATAAAAGGCGCCTAAGCTCCACCGTAGAGAATTGAAAACTGAAAACATATAAAATTAAATCTTTGTTATTGAAACCATTCAAAACATTAAAGTTTAATAGCGTTTAAGCTTCAAAACTTCGACGTAGTGGCAATTGAAACTATAACTCGTGGAGTTTTAAATTTTAAGTCCCAAAACATATCAACAGTAGTGAGTTCGGTACGTAATGTGTACCTTGTAGATAGGTATACATAATAATGTATAATACATTATTTTATGCACAGAAAATGTTTCTTTTATTATGTTCTGGAAAAATTCGCATTAATATTTAAGAGTGACTTTCCATTTAAAATACGAATATCAGCCCACAGGCTTAATAAATTAATTTGACCATTAGAGTGATTCAGAAATGTATGTACAATACGCAGTCAATATAATCGTATCTGGATTTATACCAGTTACTCAAGTTTTTTAAATTATTACATCTAATGTAATAATTAAAAAACTTTCAGATTCAGAACGAATGAAACAGATATAAAGTTTGATTAATGTCAATATAAATCATATTATGTGATTATGATGAGTGTAGAAAAGATACAGACACATAGGTACCTACTTATCTGCTCATACCTTGAAGCTACAAAACTGAACTCCAAATTAGGAGACGACATTTAAAGGTACATTTAAAAAGGTGTACAGCCCTGACAAAGATTTATATAACTAAACTACTACTGAACTAAAAACCTCTAAGAGGTTCTCACAATTCAAAATATTGTATAATGTGTAATCATTTATATATCTGGTTAAATTATAGTACATAGGCCTTTAACTGATATTTGTAGTTATTTATTATTCACATATATACATTCAAGATGCAATTTTCTTGAAAGAAAACTACTTTTCATATGCTAAGTACATTAGTGATGTAGCAAATGAAAAGTGTAACGTAAATTATTCGTAATTTTTTATCCTTTTTAGCCACCAGATCAATCTTAACCTCCAATGTACAATAAATTGTGAATTCTTTGTGACTCTTATTATTTATAGACTTCCTTTAGTAATGACAATGGGACGGAAGGGCAAAACGGATTCGTCGCTCCAACAGGAAACCTATTGTAATAAAGCTTTTACGAATATCCAATGTTCAGAGATATCTTTCGGCATAAATGTGACATAAACAGATTTGTATACGTTGATACAAAAACATTATTTAGTCTTTACTACATAGTAAAAAAGTGTACAAAAGGCGCACTTAATACCGTAGGTATGTGTATTCTATACCAGTCAGCCATTGGGCTTAGCAGGAATAAGCGTATTTGTGTATAGGTACTGTGCTATAAAATTGTTAAGATATAATATAAAAAGAATTCAAGAAAGCTATGCATTATGCCAATTGTTAAGTAGGTAGGTAGGTATATAGAAATTCGTAATTTATTGCAATACCTACATAATTAGGTATAATAGGTACGCTGACTTGGTATTAAGAAATTACGTGGTTTAGAGTATAATATAATATTTATTTCCAAATCTATTCGCAGTAAATAAATATTATATAGGTATGTTATTTGGAATTTTTTGTTATATTTTTTTGTTTTTATGTTATCTACTGAATGATGATCAAAGATTACGATCTTAAAATATAGTTGACGCTGTAGTTTTCTACGGAGTATCCGCATTTTATACATTATTCATAGTTTCATTAAAGTTAACGGTAAAGCATTTGCCTAGATTCTACTCGAATTAATTTTTGATACTGCTGCAGTGTACTCGTTTAGTAAACCAAGCTTAATCGGCACTACGAGTGTGCCTGTGGAGGCTTGGGTTCCGTATCGGGTGTAATCTTCCTTGGCTGCAGTAGGCTTGAGGCTGTACTAATGGTACGACTCGGTAAATTTGCTTAGGCATGTACATTTGCCTAGATGCCGTTGGTAAATACAGAATAGTCGTGGCGACCAAAATGTGTTTGCGGTAGTTACCTTATATGACTAATCGATTAATATCATTATAGACACTCGAATAGAATAGAAATTATTTATTTGAAACAATTCAATTTAAAGCAATAAACAAAAGTCAGAGCAGTGTCACATCAAAAAGGGTATTAGTTTCAATCATTTCAGACATTTTCATTTACCTCAACATTTTTTTTTACCTCTTTTAAAGTCTACCTATATCTACTATATTAATTCTTTTGGAATATTTACATAAGCCCGTGTTGGCTTGTGTTCATTTGGTTTGAACCAGCCTTCTGATTCATGTGGATTTACATTTCACCTAGGATAGACGTTAATATGATGAACATTTGAATGTACGAGTATTCTATCCTCATATTAATTTTGGGCTACACATCAAACTATAATAACATTAGCAAGCTGTCATGAGAGCCTTCTGTAAGTCAGCTATGCTTTACAACATAAAACGGTTTCATTATGAGCTCCACACGTGTTATTCTAAAGCATGAATCACACTGAAACACACGAAATTTTTGTTACATTTAATTAAGATGTACTTATGGATTATGTTGAGTTAAAAATAGCCGGCTTGGGTGTGGCTGCATCCACCATACCGTTGAATGAAATCCGACTAGCACAGCATTGCTCCCGTACGATCTAGATATATGTATATGCTTTAAACGACTGTATTTCGTATATGTTTCAGCCAAGTTCGATATTGTTTTCACTGTTTTTAGCATGTTTCGGTCAATTTTACGACAAATTGGTAAATACACAATAATATTTTGTATTCCTGCAAAATGTTTAGATGCATCTTCTATAAATATCTACAAACTAATAGTAACCAGCTGCCGTACAACTTTCTTGAGGCGGCCAGTAATGAGACGATCTGGCAATCCAGCTCCGCTCGGCTCAGGGGAAATTAAAAATGTTTGTTTAGACACGTGCCCGACCATTACCCGCTATAGTTATGACAGAAAAAGGACTAGAAAATAAATGTTCGCACGCAACGTGTTAGCTTCGTACTTTCGTTTCCTACTTGCTATATTTAATACAGAGATGTTTTAGCGAAAACCTAAATAATGTTTTAGTAATTATGTATACTTCAGGACCATAAAAACAGATACAGACCTGCGATCACGTCTCGTTTTCTTACAATCACAGTGTTTAACTTAATTTAGACTTTGACACTTCAATTAGATTGCGCGTTGTCTTTGATAGGAAACGAAATGCTAGAAAATACATTTAGAACCTATTTGGAGTGTTACAATTTTTACGTGCAGTGCACTAAACTGACATTTCCAAATATTACAAAATAATGCAATTTTAGTCACGTTTTTGATGCTCCTAACCTGATTTAAAGGCCAATACTGAATATGCGCCCCCTCGAACCGTAGATTTTCTTTATTCATTCAACTCCCCCATGATCCTAAAAAATTAGTGTGCGAGAATGCACGCATTCATTTTGCTTAACTACGAAATATTATTATCTAAGCAAGCCCCTTTGATTTTGGTGCCCTAGAGTTCAGCCTCTAAGACCATTCTGTCCTAAGGCATTTCTGTAAGTCAAACCATTATTACACCTAAGAGTATAAAGTACCAATAAAGTAGGTACACCTACATGTTTGTGCACACCCTTTTGTGTACTTAGCAAATAGAAAGGAGGTACGGAGGTTAGGTCTGCGGCCGATATTCTATTAAAATTGTTAAGTTTTATCTAAGTAACGTAATGAAATAAACAACCATTGGAAAATTATCTTGTTTAGAATACCTACCACACAATAGTACCTATCTAAATTTTATGGAATTGGATTTCAAAACACATTTAAATAAACAAGGATATATTTTCGTTATTAAGAGAGCTTGACTAATTCCAATCTAGGTACTTCAGAGTTTTACCTTACGTAAGTAAACAGACGAAATATATCCCATCGGTAAACAGACGAAACCTTCGATCAATTATCGTGGACACTACATATCGCCAAACAAACTTATTGGACAAAACTGATTGAGCTCGTAATTAATGACCTGACGAGTGATCATGTATAAAGGATAAAGTCTACTCGCGAATGCCTGTAGATATAGACCTATACTACAGCACATAGTTTCTTTTAGTATACTTTAAGCTACGGTTAAAAAAGAATCTTGCAGGCTACAACTACTGAATATTGAGGTTTGGCGCCCATGTCCATAGGGACATGGGTCCTTTTTCAGCTTGACAGCACATAAAAAAAGCTAATTATGCTGACCGATTATGAAATCCTGCTGATACGTTCCTGTTAGCTTATTTGGTATTTCTAATGCGTCAAGATTTGCTGGGATTATCTAATAAATATCCATTAGATTCTAATTAGCAAAAGTGAAACTGGCAACAACAAGAGTCGAACTGTTACCTCGTTGTTCAACTCGTTGGTTAAACTCGAATGACAAAGGCCTTGACATTAATGAATCGACTTATTTTGCTACAACATTATTCCCTGCCTGTTAATAGTTAATGTGCGCGACGAAAGTGTCTAAGCAAACAGTTTTAATTTCCCCGGAGCCGAGGCAATGGCAATCCGAGTGCCTCATTATGGCGCCGTTTCTGAAGACAATATCTAGCGACACGGATCAAATGTACACACGCGGACACTAACAGACTGCCTTTGTAAGCTAGAACTTGTATCACTTTGTAAGTGTTAGGAATACGTTTGTATGAAGTAGCGTTGCTGATGATCAAAGGCGTGCAAAATCAGACAGTTGTGGTGGAAAATAAAGTACCAGGTTACACGCGAAATGATATTTATGAACGTATATTGTTTAATTACATTAAATTTCAGACAACGATTGCCAAAAGAACACCAAATACGATTCCCTATTAAAATGAGGCATTTAGACATCAATATATCAGTTTATTTACGACTACAGCTGTTGTAAAACCGCCCTAACATCAAGCAGTAAGCACTACATGTTTATTACTTACATAATAAATATCATGTCTAAAATATAAATTAGACACATACAAGTACGAGTAAATAAAAACTTACACACATGACACATGCAAAGACTGATAAAAAGGTAATAATAGTCAATAATATTTTTATACTAGCTGTGCCGGCGGCGTCGCACGCGTGAATATCGGGTTTAAAAAATAACGGACTTTCATAAAAAGGACCCTAAGACTAGTTAGACTCTAGCAATACATTGGTGAAAACCGCATTCAATTCCATGCAGTAGTTTTCGCGTGAAGCGCGTTCAAACATACAGGTAAAAATTTCTTCCGTTTTCCCAACACTTCCCTTCACTGCTCTGCTCCTATTGATAGTAGCGTGATGAAAAGTACACTATATCCTGCCCAGGAGTAGGAAGATTAATTGTACCAAGTTTCGTTAAAATCCGTTCAGTAGTTTTTGTTTCTATAACGAACATACAGACAGACAGACAGACGGACAGACAGACAGACAAAAATTTTACTAATTACATTTTTGGCATCAGTATCGATCACTAATTAACCCCTGATAGTTATTTTGAAAAAATATTTCATGTACAGAATTGACCTCTCTACAGATTTATTATAAGTATATAGAAGATAGATATAGATGAAATTTCATATATTGTAATATAACATAACATTATAATTTAAAAGATAACATGTTGTAAAACTTTAACAATACCTAGCGACATTCAAAACGGTTGTAACCATCACTTAGGTATATAGTTTACTACACTGGATACAATATTTAGGGCATAAACTAAACATTTTGAAACCTCATGAAGATAAATATTTATGATGAAACATCGTGAAATAGTAATAGAAAGAAATACTGAAAATAACAAACACTTTATGGATTGATAAACCAATAAAATATGACTTACGTGATGTTTCTGAAGATTCGAATAGGAACTATACAAGAAATAACCTTTTATTTACGGAGTTGCATTTCACAGGGCTTCCGTATGTCTCCAACATTTTATCGATGATGCCATTTCTCTGTAATTCGAGATATATTTTGCGAAACGAAAAAACTCTAACAAATAAAAGACAAAACAAGGCGATGTTTTCACCGTCGGCACAACATCCATCATGGCTGTTACGCGGCAAATCGCTGACAATATCGATTACTGCGAAGAAAAATAATATTTATGGCGCTTGCCAGTCAACTTTCTACACTGCTCCCTTGTTTGTTTTACTTTTTCAACTCGAGCAAAAGAAACACATTTTCGCCTCGTAAATGCTTAACAAAAAGTTACAAATTGGAAGCCCATCAATTGTGAGTGGACCTTTTTATCAAGGGACTAATATGTATTGTTCGCGAAATCGGGGATGTATGTCCTCCGAAACAGGTCGAGATCTCACAAGTTCCCCTAATTCTTGGGAATAGCGATAGACAGTTTGACAACGCCGATAATGCGGATGATTAGTTGTCAAAAGTTTTGAGAGCATCTTTGTTCTTGGAAATAGCAAACGATCATTATTTATTTTATGATGAAAAGCGAAAAGGTCACGTCTTTTACCAATACATAAGAATTATCTATGATTTTTCTGGTTACATATATTATTTGGCGTTTATGCCAAGTTGATATACCTACACGTCAAACTTTCCAAAAAAGAATTCAGATATTGAAATAAAAGAAATTGCCATTTCGTGTTAAAAAATTTAACTTTTCGAATTTCTGTGGTAGCGTTACCTATTCCGCAAGGCAAAACTTTTTGCATATCAAATGTATCCTCTAAAAGCTTCGGTTTTTATTAAAGGTAGCTAGGTGCATAATGATGTCTTGAATCTTAGAATTTAATAAGATGTGCATTATTAGTCAATAAACAGATATTACTTATGATGATTATTGGTAATGTATGAAATGATGTCCTTATAAATCACTTGACTAAAGGCCTCAGCGTTAAATTGATATATAAACTACTTTACTCTTAACCCTAAAGTTTCTTTCAAATCCGTTCAGAATTTTTCGCATGAAGGAGTATCAAACATAAGGATATTTTGATGAATGTATGTACGGATGGCCCACATCCACCCATGTATCCATCCAAAGAAACTTTCGCATTTATAACATTAGTAGAAAGTAATAGATATATTAATAAATAACAGTAACTACGTACCTTATTATAACCACTGTGTACTGCGGCTCAAAAGTTAATTTTATTTAAATGACGTCTAATGATAATAATGGCAAACACTTTACTATAAATAGCATTGTCCATAAAAGTAAAACACGGTTTAAGGAAATAATAAAGAGGAGTATTAAATCTATGGGTAGCGCCCCAGGCGGAACTTTTGTGAATTAATAAAATGCAATATGGAAAGTAACACACCGGCGAGGGACATTCAACGAAACAAATTGAACAGTTCAGAACAACGATCGGAAATTGGTTACAGAACTCAGAATTAACTTTGAATTACATAAAAATACACAATCGTTTGTGTTTTTGGGTAAGAATGAAGTTTGTTGCACTTATAAATCAGTTGCGAAATATAATGTTTATACTAGAAGGCTTTATGCCATGTACTAATCTTACATAAGAATAAAATATTCATCATACTTGGACATCATAACATACACACGATACACACATTAAAAGAGGTAATTTTTTATTGTAGCACGGCATAATCGCTTTACTACGCCTGATGGCACGCGAAAGCCCAAGTCGCTGCGACAACGGGCAAGTAACCTATTAGTTGACACCGCCATGCTAGCCCGTAAGATGCTTCTTCACGCCCTGTTGTAAGTATCAACTATTGGACTAAACAGCAAAACCTTCACACTAAAGGTAGCGTGAATCAAGAATCTATATGACTATGGCACGGAAACGATGAGGTAAAAAAATATACTAATCTGAATTCATAATAGGAACATTAATCCGTTAATCCCGCTCGGTAACTGCAGCAATACACCCGACTCCGGTGCACTTCTGTTTGCCGACGACTCATTACGCGCTATTGTTAGCCGAGCCTCTGTAAAATGCAATTAATACGTTTCCTCCAACACTAATACCGGTTGCACTAACACGAACGGAATGTGAAATCGGGAAGGAAACGAGTAAATCGGTAGTAGAGTAACAAATACTGCACTAACATTTCAAGTTTGATTGAAAAGTTTTTACCAATATTATAGCGTGTTTTTTCAACGGAGATGTGCTGTGCTGCGTGGCTACGGATGGTTTGATATTCAGGAATCATATTATTTGGTCTATAGGTGTAGCATAGCAGTGGTCGAAACGGGTTCAACTAAGTATGAGTCAGTTAAGCTGTGTGGTTTCTGGATTTACAATAGGACCAGCCCAACTTATATGTGGTAACTTCGTTGTTCTGATAGCTATAACACAAGTGCTTTGGGATTGGAGTAACGTATGTGATGTTGCCTGTTGTCTGACTGTCCGTCTGATCTCATCACGCGAGTGTCGTCGAAGACAACAGTGAATATCAGGAAACGGGCGGCAGCGTTTACCTGAGTACAAATAAAAGCTTCTGCGGTCACCCACCCTACCAAGCGTGGTGACAATGGCAAATCCCGCAAATGACAATTGTCATTGTGGGAGGTCTATGTCCAGCATCGGACGTCTGCAGGCTGATGATGATGATGATGATTACTCGCCTCGCTCAATTGTTTATTTATTTTATTTATTTATTTATTTAAAAACCTTATGCTACCATTACAGGTATAGCCCAATGCGATAACATAGCCATCCTTAAACTTACACTACTATACTATTACTATAACTTAATCTATCTACTATTTTACATTATAAATTTTATATTTATTATTATTGCCTATTGCTTTAGGTACATACATAATTATGTACAAATATTATATATATATATATATATATATATCATCAGTGGAAACGGTCACATAGTTTCGTAGCTAACATTGACATCCTCGCTTAGCCGCATAGCACACCTCTGGAAGGAGATCACCCTTAGGACTCACATTTTTGATGAGCAAGTTAATTTAGTTTTACCAACAAATCTAATCCATACTTATAATAAATCTGTAGAGAGGTCAATTCTGTACACAAAATATTTTTTCAAAATAACTATCAGGGGGTGATAAGTGATCGATACTGATACCAAAAATGCAATCAGTAAAATTTTTGTCTGTCTGTCTGTCTGTCTGTCTGTCTGTCTGTCTGTATGTTCGTTATAGAAAAAAAAACTACTGAACAGATTTTGACGAAACTTGGTACAATTATTCTTCATACTCCTGGGCAGGTTATAGGATACTTTTCATCACGCTACAATCAATAGGAGCGGAGCAGTGACGGGAAGTGTTGGGAAAACGCGAGAAATTTAAACCTGTATGTTTGAACGCGCATTACGCGAAAACTACTGCATAGAATTGATTGCGGTTTTCACCAATGTATTGCTAGAGGTCTAACTTAAAACTTAGGCACAAGGTATAGATGGGTATTATATGGAAGTCCGTTATTTTTGAAACCCGATATCCACGCGAGCGACGCCGCTGGCACAGCTAGTAACTTAATAAAACTGTTTAATAAACAATGTCTCAAAGAGATGCCTATTGTATTCTTATTATTGAAACCTATCGGCTTTTCTTCCCTATTGCTTGATTACCATTTCCGTTTGCCTTTAAAGAGAACAAACAAAAAGCACCTTCAGCAGATCTATAAACATTTCCTGTATTACTTACCCTCCTCCTTTTTCTTTCTGGGATGCGAATCACCATTGATCTGAGTCACAGCATGCTTGGAATTTTATCAACATTTCATTTCACGTCTCATGTACATGCTTATTACATTATTTTAACGCATTTTTTTTCCGACCTTTGATTTTGGTCAGATGGTCGGACGATATAGGTAGAGTGGCGGGGAAAACTTGGGTGAGAGTAATGCAGAACTGTGTTGAAAGGCATCTAAGAAAGGAGGCCTTTGCCCTGCAGTGGGGTCGATAATAAGAGAAGATGATGATGATTGGTGCACATACGTAGGTAGTTTCATTGAAATTGTAAAATGTAGTGCTCAAGTTAGGGAGCTTCTGATTCCTGCAAGTGTACGTACTTAGCAATATTCATACTAGCTGCTGCCCGCGGCTCTGCCCGCGTGAATATTTATATAAATCATAGCTTATGTGTTAATCCAGTGTATAAGCTATATTACTGTAAATTTTCATTTCTTCTTCTTCAAGGTTTCAATCAAGTGAGTACTCAGTGAGTATCATATTTAGTGAGGTCTCTGTAATCCGATTAGGTCTTAATTACACATTTAAAAGTTTTCCCAACGTGTACCTGGATTTCCTTTCCGTTTTACTTTTCTTAGAAAAATAGATGAAACAAATACTAAATACCCACATTTTTGAAAACAAGCTGCTTTCGTGCACTTGAAACCTCTGAAAGGCCAATAATAATTTTCTTAAATGGGCTATCACGGCCCATAAATTCCTAGAATTACACATGTTGTACATTAAATAAAGTAACGTACCTACTCATTTTAGTACCAACATTACATTGCTAAATTACTACAACAAATGAGGTTTTTGCAGTACCACATACTTATAATAACGTAATCAATTTTCTTAACATCAGAACTAATTAGGTAGGACGTACGATTCGCTACTCTTCATATTGACGAACTTGCTTCTTGATTAAGTATATCAATATCGCTAAAGTTAGGTAACGTAATAAAGTAGATACCCAGGACACCATCGTAGGCGGCAACAAGTTAGGGAATAGTTGGATAAATGTTACCGTGAATTGTGTTTGTTTATAATAAAAGGTTTCTGTTAACAATATGACATTCATAAATTATGTAAGCAAAAACGTATTTCATCAAAGCCTGTTATTCCTTTTTCCTTAGTACTCAATCACTCGAAATATAATGGAAAAGGGTTAGTGAGATTCCGGATAAACTTAAGATTTCCAAATCTGTTGGAATAGTTGACTCAAATAAGAGTGATGGCGTCGGAAATGCCGGGATGCCGCGTCCTGGGGGCGACATTTTTCTTTTTCCTTTCAAATTACCAGCTAAGTTCATTCTGAATAATTTATGAAGCGAACTCACATAAATCGAGTCGATAATTTTAGACAGCGTGCACATGGCGTCTGGAAGTTGTTCTTAGAAATGAACGCATTAGCGCTTTGACACCAAGTAATGCTCACGGAATATGGCATAATAATTGGGTTGCACCCCTTTTCTTATGAAACAAAACCTGTGTGTTCATTATTTGTGTATTTATCTGTGAAATCGTACTAGTATTGAATGTTTTTAAAAAACGATGACTTCATTTACGAGTACTGGAGTGGATACCGCTTCTCCGTAACTGTACTCTAGTACCCTAAGGCCAGATAGAATGACGATTTGCACACGATAGCTGGCAAAAGCTATATGCCAGAGGCCCAGGATCGAGAAAAGTAGCGAACAATTAGAAATATCCAGCAGTGGACTGCAAGTGTAGTGTATAAAAGTCATATCTTAGATAAATTAGCTAGGTCTTACAGACGGCACCTTATCTAAAAGAAAGTAAGCCGATAATCGTTAACTTGCTATTTGATTTCTAAAAAAATTCATAGGTGCAGGGCCGACACAAACCTGCCGGGTTCTTTTTGTTTCGATTAATGTTATATTTCATGGAGTTTGTTTTTATCTAAACCGCTAGTATCCTAACCAAAATTCACGCTCGATAGAAGCCGTAAAACAATGTGCTCTAAACCTATGAAAAAAGTACCTAGAGCCATTTAAATAACGCATCTACTCGATAGAAAAAGCGCTTTTAGTTCCTATTGTATGAATATTGGAATTTCGACGGCGGACATTTTTATCGTGATCATTTGTCTCCTGTGACGCTGGGCCGCAGGTTTTTATTTATCACTCGTTGGAGATAAACAAATTGTCGTATTTACCGGATTTTTCTGCTGAGCTTTATTAATTAATTAATACTAGTACTTCATTCGGTGGTCTGTTCTCCGTTCTGTTGTTTATTTGGTCCTCCCATAAACGAAATGACAAAGGCGGTTCGTTAGCTCATAGTATTAGTACCGGGCTTACGTTATTAATTAGAAGCAGTTAATATCCATTTCTCATTAGCCCTGTTATTTTTTATTTGTTCCCTTTTGTCTATGTATTATTTGTGTGTAAGTTCTTAATACGGATAGTCCAAGCGACAGACAAACAAATTAAATATATAGCCACAATAACAAAAACAATGTGCTTTATTGGAGCAGAAATATGACAACAATTTAACAAAAATATGACGACCCTGGAAACATTTTTATAAATAATTCATATTTGCGGTTTTCTTTATAAGATAATACTCGCATTTCACTCTAAGATTTTAATAGGTCTAACAGATTAAGGTTTAAAGTTTCCAAACAATTAATAAAGTTTTATATTATACCAAAATTAGGGATAACCTACTCTTAATTTACTTGTATAAGCTTGATATTACCCGTCAAAAATTTGTGAACAATGTAGAGATTACACAAATGTAGTAGGTATCATACTGAAAACACCAAATGTCTAACTAGCCAAATTGTAATTCCCCGACCGACACATTCGGTTAGTTACTCTAAACACGAGCGGTTGATGTGTACAATTTCTTGTTGCTGCTAGGCTTTGTGCGGGCACCGCTGCAGCGCTTACCGACTGCAAATTGAATTTCTAAGTTATTCCCCAACTTGCGAAGGCATAAATGAAGTGAGCTTGCGTAGACTTGTTGTTTCTGCGAGACGTCGATTGGGAAGGAATGCGAGCGACGTGACTACTTTGATAGCGAACCAAGCTAATATTACGAATGTAAACATTCTAATAATAAGGTTATGTGTAACAGAAATTTCAGATATTCGTTGTTCTTGTTGAATCTTCGGAGCCGAGTTGTTTAAATTCGGTAACGTAAAACGTTTATAATGAACATAGGACACCTGTCGAAAGGTTAATTGAAATCTGGTTAGGAATTTAGTAAAAGATGAATAGTGACAACGGCTTCAACTAACTTTGAACTAACCTACACAATGCTTTATCATTTCCAAAAGTATACCTAATTAGCAGCTGACTTGCTTTATTTATGTATTTACATAATTGTGTACCTAAGTGGTTACCAAAAATTATTTTCCCTAGATGTCTCAAGGGAAAATAATTGATTTCGAGTGAATCGCGTTTAAATGGCGCTAATTAAAGGAGGCCTACGTTCAGCAGTGCACGGACCAAGGCTGTTGATTGATTGAAATTGCGTTCAAAGTTTCGTGTAGTTAGGACTGTTGGTTCCTAAGCCCACAAAAAATCATAACAAAAAAAAAACTACTGCACCTAAAAATATGTCCGGTTAGACCAAATCAAAGCTTAAAACCATAGATTTAAAAATGTAATTAATAGTTTCCATTCCCTCTAGTATTGGCATTATGAAAATTTCTTTGTAGCTAAATAGGAATACGAGGGTACCTATATTATATACCGCCTATAGGTAACTTGCGTTAAAATTTGATGATTTATGAACTGAGTTTCCTTGTTTGAAAATTTGATCTCAAATATATTCCTGACACGAATATGTTAATACGAATGCCTAGAGGAAACGCGCAAATGAAGTGTGTAGGCGTAAAATTGCCGTAACGACATTCTACCTGACCTGGCACATAACCGTGTGTTTTGTGGTCGTTGAACTGTATAATTTTATATGATACTAGCAACCCGCCCTCGCATCGTTTCGGTATTTTACTTAAAAACCTTCATATTGAATCACTCTTTCTATTTAAAAAATGCGCATCAGAATCTCTTGCGTAATTTTAAAGATCTTTAACATACATAGTAACAGACAGACATGAACAGCGACTTTCTTTTAACTAAATATGTGATACCGCTGCTCAAATCATTATGGAAAAATCATTATGCTTGTGAACAAACCTGTAGAGAAATCTTAATTTTTTTTACGGGTTTTATTAACTCCAAATTAAAACCAAATAATACCCATTTCTATTAAATTAAATAATTTTTATCTAAAGAAAAGACATGAAGAATATTAAACTTATTTCCGAAGTTGCCAATTGCCAGTTGCGAATAAAGCTGTAAAATACCGCATGAAGTTTATGCATTAGCTTAATATTCCTATAATTTACCTTCTTTTTTTCTACTGGGCTATACCTTGTATTATGAACTGTATATGTGCTAACCTACTCATTTCGCTTATTTATTTATTTCATTCTATAGTATGTTACTCTTTACCTGATCATATATATGTTATCTCTTTTTTATATAAAATATGTAAACACATTATGTACTCGCATCACTTATCCATTTATTAATATAAATTCGTCCGTGCATGTAGCGCTCCTCTGTTTAAGGTGTCACTGAAAACCAGCGTCGCGGCGCCCCCGCGCCACGACACATGCTGAGTGGCAGCCTATTTGGATGCATACCTTATTGTCCATGTAATTAGACTCTAGTGACCTACCAAATTGTAGATATGCTCCAATAAATTTATTTTCATTTCATTTTTTATATTTATATTTAATAATTGTGTCGCAAATGTTTATGCAAACATTTCCGATAATACACAACTTAAAAAAAGAAACGTCGAAAGAAACTATTATCTGAAAGCAGAAGTCGTTGACGTGTCCAATTGCTTAGGCCCTGCGCGGGCACCAGTGCAGCGCTCACCGACTGCAAATTGAATTCCAAAGTTATTCCCGAACTTGCGAAGGCACGAATGAAGTGAGCCCGCGAAGACTTGTTCCCCGACGCGACGCTACCCGGGGCAGAAGTGCGATCGTCACGACAACTTTTGAATGCGGCATCTAAGTGATTACGTGTTCGACAACTTGTCCCGATGCCCTTGAAGATAACTCTTCCATTTTCTAAACGGATTGAAGCCGATTCCCGAAAATCGAGACCTGAATTTACAAAGCCCCATTTGCAATTTCATTCGGTACAGGATTTTTGCTAGGTGGAACCCAAAGTATGCGGGATTCGTGTTGGATTTTCTGCGCTGAAGGGCGCTCGCAAATCGTGTGCATACTACATGAAAAATCTTTAAAGATGCCCATCTTAAGACGTGAGACCAGGGCTTGGTAACGTTACCAATTTAACATTATAATAGCGGTAAGTAACGGTAATTTATAATGTTACTTTTTTTACCGGTAAAATAATTACCGGTAAGTCGGTAGCGATACTAAATTTTAACGGTAAATTATAACGGTAATTTTTACCGGAACGCAAACTTAACGTTAAGTTTCAGGTATCGATACTGCAATATAACGTTAAAAGTATCGATACCTGCTTTAGTTACCGTTAAAAGTAACGATACTTATTACGCTACTTTGCTGCGTTGTCGCTCCGCACGGTTACCTCTAGGAACAAGGACAAAGCATGGAAGCCGGGCTAAAATAACAACATAACTCAATATATTTGGTTCACTCTGACTTATGGATGCCGCTGATATATTAGAAAAGGACAGGCATAGAAAAGACGTTTCGAAATTTCTAAGGTTGTCACTAGTTTCGTTTCAGGCCAGTGATGTGACTCGCTCAATTTTACCGACTCGATTTTATCGATGCCACAATGAATTTTGAATGAATGAATTTTTCAACTTTCCTTGTTGATCAGCTGATCTGACCAGTTTGTATTTTTTAATGAGATTTAGCCCAGTAAGAAAAGTTGTCTACTGTCATGAGTACAATCACATGTTTACGTATCGGCAATTAATTACCAGTCACTCTGTATACAAAATAAATAAAAGACATGCCACGCTGGGCCACACAGCGCCACCTAGCCCCAAACTAAGCCGAAGCTTGTACTATGGGTACTAGACAACTGATAAACTTACTTAGATACTTTTTTTTTGTAAATAAAACAGAAATGTCCATGAACACAATTGTTTGTACTGTGCGGGAATCGAACCCACGACCCTTGGCTCAGAGGGCAGAGGTCACTACCAAATGAGTTGTATTTATATCATATATGAGTTTAAATAATTGAAACTACAACTGGTAAATAATCAATGTCTTTATTATTAATATTATTAATGATCACATCTTCAAATAGATTATTGTCCTTTGAAAATAATAGTTTTTGTTAAATATGTTCTAATCTTTTCAGTCGGTACACACAAGTTTTTGGTTATATAATGAATCCGGATTTTGAAATAATTTTGTGAAATAGACTTGATAAGAAGATTTCTGTGATTGTCATAAAGCGATTGTTCCAAGGAATGATCTTTTAATTTATAAAAAATTTGTGTTTGCAATACATTTGCTGATACTTTATTGATCATCTCCAGCAAATTTCTTGGTTGCCCGAGACACTTTGAACCAATTCGTAATTGATATTCTCTCAGAATTTTTTCAGCGACATTACATATTTTCGTTAAGTCCGGTGTTGGCTTAAATAGGCCTCCTCTATTTTTTATCGATAGTAAGGAGTTTTCAAGGCTATAACCAGTATTTTGGAGACTTTCAATGCATTTTTCGCATTTTAATGTTGTCATTAGTTTTTTACCGATAAAACCAGCTATATATTCTATAACGTTTTTAGAATATTCTGTTAGTGATGACGAGCATAAAATATAGTCATGGTCTGTTATGTCCAAGGCATCAGGTTCAGACTCAGGTTCTAAACGGCGCCTACAATTGGTGCTGTCGTCAATCGCTTTTTTGTAGTTTGTAGTAGTACAGTTCAAAACCGTAATTTTGTCCAGAGGAATGCAGTTTCCGGTAGAACTGTCTTTGAACTGAGCGTGAACAAGCAATTTTTTGTAAGCAGCGCAAAATATACGTGCTGAAGGATTGTTGTTAAACCCACATTTTGATCTGATGGCGCCAAAGAATAGCTCGAGGTGATCTTGGCTCATTTTGTAAGTGCATATGTACTTCAAAGTGTTGCCATTGCTACCAACAACGTGCGTATTATACAGTTTCATGAGCGATGACATGCATGTCAGAAAACCGCTGAATCCGGTGGACCTGTTAGAGTGGATTACTAGAGTTTCACCATCTCCAAGCTTTAAACCATTAATATACATTTTAGCTGCTGCAAAAAATTCGATGGTTTCTTCTATGTTGAAAGATATTAATGCTCTTTTCCACCCCCTAGCTCTCATATTGCGGCTGTTCATTATGTCAAACAAGTTATTAAATAACCTGATGAACGTGATGGTCCCGTCGCAGCCTGCAAATTCTGGTATGCCTAACTGCTTACAAAATTCCATAGCATCAGCCACAGACTCACTTAGCAACTGAGTGGCTAAACGTACTTTCATCTTTTGTTTGACGTAAGTCACGTGTTCATCTTTCAGCTTTGTTCCTAAATGGAGACCTTCCTGGTTTTGTATTTTGTTTAGTAATTCTACATAAAACCATGAAACTATGTTTCCTTGCCAATCTACGAAAGCTTTTTTGTCTCCAAAAGTGTTTCGGACTAATTTAATATTGTGGCAAGGGTCTGGCCACACACATATTTCCTGTCCGTCGTATGTGAAAGACGATTCGGATTTCAGGTCACAGCCTAAATGGGTACACATTGCTTTGTTCGTAGCAGCACCGTCAAATGTAAGACTTACAACTTTAACACCACAATTTTTTAAAAGTGTAAGGCATTGTTTGACCAGTTCAGATTTTTGCTGCGCACTGATAGAATGAATTAAGAAGTATCCTACAGGGACTTTAAATGTGTCGTTTATTGATGTTACCATGAATGTCAGGGCTTCTTTTGCTAGTGGCACATCATCAGAATCAAGATTACAGCCAATGTTACTATAACCAAAATACTCTTTACCATCCCATTCCACCTGCTTTCTAATACTCATTTCATCCATAGTAAGGGCACAAAATATGGTTTTGTTTGGATTTTCCTGTGCTCTTAGTTGCAATGTGTCCAGAGCCTCGGTTGTAAATCCAGGTCTACAGTCTATGCATTTATACCATGCTGAAATACTTTTTGGGTGTGGCAATACATTTTCAAATTTTTCGCGGACGAATGAATATGCCTTTGGGGATAAGTAATGTAATGTTACTGCGAATTTTTTAATTTCCAGACTGTACTCTCTGGCAAGCACATCATCGCATTGATTCTGAAGAAACCTTTTGATTATATCGTTTTTATTTATACTATCTAACATGTTGATATATTTGATATCTATATTTTGTTGTTTCAAATTGTCTAATAAGACTGTGTAGAGATCCGTATTCTTTTTCGAAAGTCGTGAAACTCGTTTTGTTAAAGTGTTAATCTTTCGTAAACGGCGATTTGAAACATTTTTTAAAGTTTGTACTTGTTTCTCTAACAATTTAATTTTTTTATCGCTAGAGGCTTCTGCTTCATCATTGCTAGATTTCCGCTTCTGATTAGTTTCTATTAGCGGTAGTTTAATTTTATTACTTTCAGCTGGCGATAAGGTTTCCTGAAAATAAATGTATTTTATATTATAGAGGAATTTTTTGATAATGATATATTATTTTGTAATAATAGTAATTCACTCTATAAAGAAAATGAGAAAAACAAAATATAAGTGAGTAAAAGCACGAGACCGACTGACATGGTCAGACTTGGGGAAGCCTATGTTTAACATTGCTAGTTCATCGACTGAGACGGTGATGAAGTCACAAAACGTAAGTTTCTTCTGAAACGCCAGTTTAAGTACTTACAATAAACCAAATTAAAATAAACTAAATTAGTAACTAAATCCAATACCAAATAAGTAGGTAGGTACATAAAATTACTACATACCTACCACAATGAAACTGGCGACTTCTGACTGTATATTTAATGTAGGAACAGCATATGATTTTAGACGCCTCCATTTTTTAATATCATTTGGCACAAATGCATCTTCTGCAAAATGTTTGGAACAAATTCTGCTGTGCTTTTTTGGTGTCCAATTGGGCCTATTAGTGCACCGAATCCATTCATTTTTTTTTCGTTCTTCATTAGGAAATCTGAAACATTATTGAATTGAATGACAATCGACATCCATTTTCACGTCACTAGTAACCTATGTTTGCAATAGTATTAATTGCCTTAAAAATCGAAAATTACAGCAATAAGTGTATTGTTTTGAGTAGATAGGCATACATGACTACTTTTCCTTACCTCTCAACACTTTCTATGATATTTGAATGGAAAATAATGGTCTAATCATACCGGTGAAATGTTACCGATTCAATCTCATTTTCTTTTCTTGAGCTATGGGAATTACACCCTTCAATAACACAAGACATCTTGTTCAGTCACTGTACACTTTACAATTTATTGTTTTGAACACGTTCTAGGACAGAAAATAATAAATATCACATAATTCTCTCTAAAAACATTCCATTGACTCTCGAACCGTATCAACAAGTCATAAAACTTCAAAAGTAAGTGGACCAGACGACGTAAGTGTTTTAACGGCTTGGATGGTACTTTTAAATTTGTTAGTATTTTAAGATGACCAAAGGTGACCATTTGACGTATATTTTGTTCGTTCTTGTGACACGGTCAGAAATAATAAGAACAAATAGCGTTGTTTTGTTTCACTCACACTTGTGTAAAATGAATTGACAATAATGAATAAGATGTAGTGTAACTCAGTTGTTATTTTAGCCCGGGTTCCATGCTTTGTTCTTGTTCCTAGGGTTACCTATAGCAGAGCGGCAACTTCGCGACACGAGACGCATGAGACCATGTTGGGTGGGAGCGATAGAGACAGAGAATGAATTTAATCCAAAATTAAGTAAGTAACGTTTGAACGTTTACCGATACTTTTACCGATACCATCATGAATGTAGCGGTAATTTTTAACGTTAAAAATTACCGCTACTTTAGGTATCGCTACTTAAAAAAGTATCGATACCTCGGCGAGGCAAAAGTAACGTTACCATATTTTTACCGGTATTCCAAGCCCTGCGTGAGACCATTATAAGAAAGGCAAATCCTACTAATATTATAAACGCGAAAGTTTGTTTGGATAGATGGATGTATGTTTGTTCCACTTTCACGCAAAAACTACTGAACGGATTTTAATGAAACTTTACAGGAATATAGTTTGTACATCAGATTAACACATAGGCTATGTTTTATACGAATATTCACGCGGGCAAAGCCGCGGGCAGCAGCTAGTATTATTATATTTATTAGTTACTAGCTGTGCCGGCGGCGTCGCACGCGTGGTTATCGGGTTTCAAAAATAACGGACTTCCATAAAATGGTGCCTAAATTTTAAGTTAGACCTCTAGCAATACATTGGTGATACCCGCATTCAATTCCAAGCAGTAGTTTTTGCGTGATGCGCGATCAAACATGCAGATAAAAATTTCTCCCGTTTTCCCAACACTTCCCGTCACTGCTCTGCTCCTATTGATTGTAGCGTGATGAAAAGTATAATGTAATATAATATGATAAGTAGCCCAGGAGTATGAAGAATAATCGTACCAAGTTTCATTAAAATCCGTCCAGTAGTTTTTTTTCTATAACGAACATATAGACAGACAGACAGACAGACAGACAGACAAAAATTTTACTTATTGCATTTTTGGCATCAGTATCGATCACTAATCACCCCCTGATAGTTATTTTGAAAATATATTCCATGTACAGAATTGACTTCTCTACAGATTTATTATAAGTATAGATGTATTACATTAAAATTTTGTAAATGAAATATGTTTAAGTATACTTAAACTCTACTATACTTATACTCGTAGTTTCAAATACAATTAAAAGACAATGTGCACAAAATCTTAAAACATGTATGGAAACCTTAATCGATAGAACAGTTTTTCTATTCCTATACAGTTGTAAGCAAGTTTGCTTACTTAAGCTTTTAAATAAAGCTTTGATAATACTTTATTTCATTTACTTAATTACCTTATAAATAATAATAAAGCTTTGGATAAGGCAAACACTATTGTAAAACTGGAATTTAAGTAAACGAAGTTTGGGCAAATTAATGCTAAGTCCCATATTGATCAGTACTTAGATCAGCTGCATCATTTAAAACTTTTAATAGCAACGGATTGCATTTCAAACATCTTAAAACCGCTTTGCGCTAAGCCTTTGACGGTACAGGTATCTAGATGCTGCAGATAAAAAACAATCTCTAACCGCGGGACAGACCCGGAGCACTATCATTAAACTTTTTGCCTCTGGGTCGCTAAAAAGTGGCGTAGTTATTCCGTCCGTGGTGCAGATAAATCCGAGACTGATCGTATCTGTGGAGGCAATTAAGATAAGCGGACACAGTGCTGTCACAGCCGTGAGAGCGGCGGACGCACCGGATTTATGCCCCAGTACGGAATTACAAACTGATATACGTGCCAGCCCAACACGTTAGCTCTGTGTTCTATGTTAATAAGGACCAGATTTCTTGAGAAACTGCCGGAACAACCTGCTTCCCATTCCAATTTTCGGACGGCTGTGTTCACCGTTGTTTGTCGCCGGATTCAGGAGGACGATGATGCCGTTTACATGTATGAAGATATGATAAATCCTGTCCTTTTAAATTGAACGACTTGATGCTACCCTTATTATGAAATTCTTTATAAAAAACGTTATTCGTGGATATTGGAGCGGAGGTTACTAGAATACAAGTGACATATTACATGAACTAATCTAACAAGATTTCTTTGGAAAAATTTCTTGTATTATTATTGTAATTTTATTTTCTTAGTGATGTATATATTGCTTTTACCTCGGAGAAGCAAATAAATTACGAAAAAAGGGAAGGCTCTTTTGTTAACATATTATACATAGATAATCCGAGCGTGTTCGCAACCTCACGCCGCGCCATAACATCTAGGCTCGGAAAGAGGTCGGAGGGATCGTGATGAATGAGCCGACTTTCTTATGGTAATATTAGTATGATAAATAACATATCCTTTATACTTATACTTTATAACGAGCTTGTCATGTACTAGGTGTGAATTTAAACAAAGCAGGAACAATTATCTACCTACTAGGTATACCTTTTTGACAAAAGTATCTTATCTCACTTCTGATGTGATCGCGGTTCAAATTTTATTAATTGTTATCGTGTTCATTACTTAGGTGTGATAAGTTAAATTTTACTTTTGAAAGTTGAAAAGTCAAACATGAAACAGTTTACTGACAAATTCTATTAGGAAATTTTAAATGTTGTATTATAAGATTTAATGAATTTATCTTAGTATTTCATTATTAGGTAGTAGATACTTCAATCTCGTATCGGTAGTTCATTGATCATTACCGCCTCAATATATTCACCTTTGGCATTCATAATTATATTCAGTAGATCATGAAACAAGTACGTGTAATATTTTAAATGGGCCATTACCATGACACCGTAGCCGTGCTCCAGCCGAAATTAACGCGGTTCGCATTGCTCTGTGCCAACTGCGGGCCTAACGACTGTTTGCTTTGCAACCATTAATGTATATCAACTAAAGTGTAAAACAGCAGTAAAACCACTTGTGAAGCGTGGTTTATGTGCGAGAGTTATCCAACGAATGCCATTCGGTACGCGAAGTGGACTATTAGTGTCTCAGTCTAAAGGCTCTAAGTTTGGGATTCCGAGTGGGGGGTGTACGATAGTGCATTATGGACCGTCGTACCTGTATATTAAACAGTAATATTTCACTCTCAGAGCACCGCTCTTTGTGCAGGTGTGTAGGTGTACGCTTGGTACATTGGCTGTAACTAACGCACAATGAACATTTCAGTCTCAGATCACTGTATGATCTGAAATTTCACGGCCTAAGGAAGCACAGTAGTTAAAGTTACTTAATTTCGCAAGTATGGAAATCGAACTGATGGCCCTATTCTGTCGTATTTAGGTACATATACCTAAGAAGAATAAATATTACAATCATCGGCCTCTCGTAGTTCACAGAATAGAATATAGAATATTATTGATCAACTAAAATAACATACACAGTTTGGCTATAAAACATAATAAGAATAGAAAAAAAGTCTTGGTACTTACCTATAGATATATACGAGTACAGCTGAAGCGATGCAGACGCCGCCGCACACAAGTTTCCGTTTACTAGCAAACTCCTTATTATTCATTGCAACACCGGCTAACTGATAATAAAACTTGTGAACGGTTAATCCAAAATGCCAGCAGTTAATTTAGTATAAGAACTTCAACGTTAATGCAGTTGTGTAGTGGCGATGGTTGAAACTTTTAATTGTTTCTGACGCTTCGATAGTAACTTGGCGTTTCTTATGCTTGGCACGTTATCATATTTCCTTATAATGTGCTCTTAAAACTAACGTTTACAAGTTCGAAGCCGATGTTTCGGGTTGTCTCGACACTTCAAATTTATATTACCATTAATATTGATCTTAAACTTTGTACTGGGTCTTGTGTGTTAAAGTTGAGCTATAACTGGAAGTAGCCCGAGCTTCTTGTAGGTAGACTCTGATACAAAGCACTTTGTCCGAAGAACTTGTCGCTTGTTACACAAAACATTAATATTATAATATAAAAATAGATTTAAATCAACCTTCATTACTCTTTAGTTCATACACACACTCTTTTTACACTTATAATACACAAATAACAAATTTATTTTTGCTGTTCAACTGACTATTTATTCAATTAACTATTTTGCATTTGTTTCAAAAGGTAGGTTTTTACATTTGCAATAGTCATGAAAACATTTGCTTTTGGTCAACCATTTATAAATTAAAACCGCTCATCGAAAAATAACGGAAGCTTACACAGTGATAAAACGTTTGAGAATGGACCGCAACCACAGAAAATAATGGTAAAATAAATCATCATTTGTGGCTTTTCAACCGTACCTACACGCAAATATATTTTTTTGTCTATTTGATCTGTCTGGTTTGCAAGAACGGTTTTAATGTTATATTATAATTGACATTTGCCATATTTCATAATAGATTTAATAATTAGTAAACTATTAAATATAACGTATGTGATTTTTGCATTTTTATTAAGATTCCTGCAATATTCTCTCACTTTCGCAAAAAAAACAATAGTTATATATCTTCAATATTTACCTACCTACTGTTAAACATGAATTTCTTTAGAGTAATTTAATACATTTCCTATAAAAATATATTATTCTGTATTTATGTGTGTGCATAAATTCGTCAATCTTACACATATTTCTCAAAAAAAATTAAAACATTAAGCGAATATTTAATACATTTTACAACAAAAAAAAACGTGCATATTATTAACGTAGTTATATCCATAACCCTGTGGTTAGTGTATGGCTTGTGGTATGGTATGCCAGATGCCTGTTTGTTAGAGCTTTGTAAGAAAAACACCTTAATGTAAGCGGTTTGCTGCAAAAATATGCGACATCTATCTTCTATCTATACTTACTTATAATAAAACTCTAGAGAGGTCAATTCTGTACATGAAATATTCTTTCAAAATAACTATCAGGGGGTGATAAGTGATCGATACTGATGCCAAAATGCAATTAGTAAATTTTTTGTCTGTCTGTCTGTATGTTCGTTATAGAAAAAAAAACTACTTACTGGACGGATTTTAACGAAACTTAGTACTAATACTTCTTCATACTCCTGGGCAGGTTATATTATACTTTTCATTACGCTACAATCAATAGGAGCAGAGCAGTGACGGGAAGTGTTGGGAAAAGGGGAGAAAATTTTATCTGTGTGTTTGATCGCACATCACGCGAAAACTACTGCATAGAATTACATGCGGTTTTCACCAATGTATTGCTTGAAGTCTAACTTAAAACTTAGATTTAATTTTATGGAAGTCCGTTATTTTTGAAACCCGATATCCACGCGCGGCGCCGCCGGCACAGCTAATAATGAATAAATATCTCATGAGATACCTATAAAATATTTTATATCAGGCGTAGGGAAGCCATTAGGTCGAGCTACTATAAAAAACATTCAACATCATTACCATGAAGTCCACGCGAAAGAAGTCGCAGCCACCAGCTAGTAATAGCATAAAAAAACAACGTTGGATGTATGTATTATGTATATCCATGATCCGAGAACGGTCTGCCTCCCTTCCCTTCACCGAGATACCGAGGTCACTTCAACAATAGCTCCATTGTAATGTAACTAAAACCAATCATATCTCGGCCCATGGTTGTAAGACTGGGCTCTGAAGCGAAAACATAGAACGCCACTAGGATAGGAGGACGGACGTTGTATGTTTGTGAAATATGGCGAATCCATATTTCACTATCTAAACAAAGTTTATTTCAAATGTTCTTCTTTACATACCTACACTTTACATAACTCCACGTGTATATATCGGATATATTATGGTCTTCATAACCGAACAACGAAGTAGCCATGCAACGTTCATCAGCCCATTGTAGCCCACTGCTGCACATAGGCCTTTGGGAAAAATACCTTTAGGTTTTACCCATAACCGCCACGCTGGACAGGTGGGTTTAGCGATCGCAGGGCATAACTCCGCTACGGTGACGCTGTTGCTCATCATGGCCTGTGATATTTAGCTACGCCTTCAATCGTGGTGATTATACCGCCGCCAGTCGGTTGCCAGAACCTCAATAACAAATTGAGCAAGATGAACTACGGGCAGACTAAGAGTGGTTTGGAGCTAAAAGATGATAGTTCGTTCGCTCCCATACGTCCCAACGCAAAGTTTCCGACCCTTAATCAGATATATTATTACTTCTTTGTTATAAATTCTTAAAGTACAGAATCATCATCATCAGCCTATTGCAGTCCACTGCTGGACATAGGCCTCTCCAGTTGGAAACATCTGGAGGATATACCCATAATCGCGACGCTGGGCAAGCGGGTTGGGGATCGCAGGGCGTAGCTTCTTGCTCCGGTGACACTGCTGCCCATCATCGGTCTGTGGTATTTAGCTACGCCTTCAATTGTGATGGTTGTCCCGCCACCAGTCAGTTGCCAGCGCCTCGTTTGTTATTGGGCAGGATGCACCACGGGCAAGTGAGGTTGGCTTGTAGCGAAAAGATGATGGGTCGCTCCCTTACATCTCCACAGACACCACTAACCAAAGTATACTCGTGTATATTATGCCGATAAAGATTATAAACTCAACAGTCCAAGTTCAGATTTCGGTATATTAAAGTTCAACCGACTCGAAATCTATTAAAATGGCCAATGACCAAAGAAACTTATCGGGGAAGTGTGATAATTCGCTGTTAATAATACTTATGGGCGCTGTTCGGGGCACATGGCGCACACCATTTCAGTAGATAATAGGATTTTAATTGAGATGGAGCTTAACAGAATAGAAGGCCATTTAGGGCCCTATAAATTTTTATTCGTAACCATTATCGCTGCTCCTCTGCGGACGCGCTATGAATGGAACGGACATAAAATCTATTGTAATGGGTGAGTTACGCCATTTTTGAGCTTTATTGAGGTGTCCCTATTTACGAGTGTATGTTTTGCTTGTTTGGCGGTTTTTATGAGATTTTCCAAATTCAGTTTTTTTCGTATAACGTTATTTTCAGCGTTGGCCTAGCGTTGCAAGATACGACCATGGTTCGTGATAACGCGGGTTTCACTTACTACGATTCTCCTGTAACCGGTAAATATATTAAACTTCTTAATATATTTTTTATAGTAGCTGGACATAATGGCTTCCCTACGCCTGATGGAATGCGAAAGAGAAGCCCAAGTCGCTATAACAACGGGCAAATAACTAGTCAGTTACCTGTCAGTTGCCACCGCCATGCCGGCCCAACTCTAACCCTCCAAGAGCTCCGGGAACCCTACTCACCGTCTGAAACACGACCTGGAGGTCATTTGGCTGCGGTATTCAATATGGTGGAGGACTGGAGGTCATTCTCCGGACGGGGGCGGCTCAATTCGAGTGAAGATTCGCTATGCCTTACCTCTCTTAAAATAAAGCCTATTTACAAAAGCATAATATATAAACTGCTACATTATGATGATCATTGCTGATTTGCTTCCTACTTAAAGCATAAAAAAGTTGTGCTAACGTAACGCCCTTGCTCCAAAGCGGACCACAGCGCATTAATGTATGATGAGTTTGATGTCTATATTTTTTAATGACAAGGTACGAGCAATGGCTTGCCAAAAGTTAAGAACTCAATCAAAAATGTATGAGACTATATGAGACTATCTCGTAATATATACCACATATTCTCTTTTCATAATTATTTTCATAGATTGAATTAACAAACATATTTTAGGTTTTTAATTTGGGTACATTATCAAAATACTGTTAAATGTTAAAACCCCTCGAACGCAAAAGATGTTTGCTCGAAATTACAGGTAATTGAATTATTATCTTCCATCGTAATGTATCCACATATGAATTTTCAAGTAGCCCCATAAATAACAAGTTGGACGTACTCGCCGCTTAACTATCGGGCCCAGTCTGCATTAGCATTAGCGGGGCACCAGGCAAATTCCCAAACGTGGAACGCTCCGGTTTAATTTACACAAGAAATCTTCGCCGAACCGTTCCCCCGAGTGCTCTCTAAAGGCTCGCCGGGAAAAACTCCAGCGCTTCGCCACTTGCACAATTTATGACGGTAGTTAGGGCAAGGCAGGCGTGCTGCCGCGCCGCAAACAGGTAACACCCGTGGCTGCCGGCGGCGAGCCGCTCAGAGCCGCAGTTAGGACTACGAACAATAATGGCATTTTTACGTCTGTAAGGATTTTTTAAGGGTTCAACCACATTCGCTGTACTACATTTTTATACTAATATACAGCACGACATCTGATGAAAAGCCCTTTAAAATTTTTGCCAGATTCTGTCCGACTAAGTTGTTACGCCTATGTACATACCCAGTAGTAGATCTGTAGCTAAGTAGTTCAATTATTTCATCAGTTTATCATCGCTCTATCTCTTACAGTGAGTGTCGTGTCGTAAGAGTCGACTAAAGGTTTTCTTGAGATTTCAACTTCGCAGCCGGTGGTAAGATCCTGGCTGTTCACTACCAGCCCTGAATACCCGTGAAGTGACTTCTTAGGGATGTAAGGGAGCAACCTATCATCTTTTTGCTCCAAGCCAACCTCACCTGCCCGTGGTTCATCCTGACGAATAACAAACGAGGTGCTGGCAACCGATGGGTGGCGGTATAACCACGGAGCAAATACATTGCTTCGTGGGTATAACCATCAGCATTGAAAGCCTAGTTAAATGCCACAGACCGATGACGGGCAGCAGCGTCACCGGAGCGAAAAGCTATGCCCTGCATCGCCAACCTCACCGCCCAGCGCTGCAGCGTGGCGATTTATCTATTCTACCTACAACACCATGTCTACCAACCTAGCAATGCACGGCAGTATGTACGAGTTCTTACACTCAAACGTCTCATATATGAGAAATACTTTAAGTTAAGAAATCTTTTACAAGTTATTAGCCACCCAATATCGGTAGGTATGTGTGGACTCTAAATCCCACGCGATGGGCAGCACCATCGTAAATCCGCTGGAAGTATCCACAAGATAGGGACAAGGTTCGTAGTTAAACAAGAGCGACGTTCCATTACCAGAGAAACTTAAAAAGTTCGCTATCTTTACTATGGCACTGTATGCACGCTATCTTGTACGAAGAGAACAATATTTTTACAATGTCTTAAAACTCAAACATTGTAAAATTATTATACGTTATATTTTGGAGGTTTCTTTTATTAAGCAATACTTTGACAGCAGGCAAATGCTGGGATGCAAGAAGCCCAGGATTGATCAAAGTGGCAAATAAGTGGACTAGGATGGCCTAGTCCACTTATTTGCCACTTTGACCAATCCTGTTATAAACTAACTTAAGTTTTCTCTAAGGACCAAACACTGTCGTGGTTATTATATGAGTAGGTATGGAATTATGTATACTTCTTTAATTTTAGTATGATGTCCAAACTAAATTATGATAGTAAAATAGGTGTTTCTTCATTAATTAAATATTATACTTTATAATTTTATCCGAATACAACATAAGTATAATTTTAACAGACAACCTGACTAATATTGACAAAATGTTCATCATCATTAGCCCTTATTCATGGGCAAATAATTAAAGTGCACTTTTATAACATACATACATCACGTCACGCCTTTCTCCCAGAGGAGTAGGCAGGGACCACGTCCTTCCGTAATTGGACTTTTACTAATAAATACTTAGGTATATAAGTGCAAATTAAAACACTCAGGTACGGAACAAACACAAATGTTTGTCACAAGTGGGATCGAACCCACAACCCTTAGTTCATAATATAAGGGTCAGTACCGGTCCAATAAAAAACTTCGATCGTTCAAATTTCGACTGCTTGAAAAAGCGAATCGCTCACGATCACGTCTTATTTTCAAACAATTGTTCTTTGAAAATGAAACCTGATCGTCGGCCTCGGATAGTAAATTATTTCCGCGAGTCCTACTCTGGCGTGCGGCGATCCAGCCGCGACACTATCACTCAGCGACCGCGGAGGGGGAGCTCCGTAAACACCATGGATCTATTTCAAACAGCGATCCTGTAAACCAATATACAACCGAGGAAGACGCGACACGACTGCCTGATGAGCTTTAATTACGGCCGCGACGCAGCCAACGTGGAAGCAATTGCCTGGTACATTAGCATAATCATTTTGTGGCCCCATCGTGGCTAATTGATGTGAAATTGCCAATGTACAAGTCCTCGACATAATGGCCCTCGAAACTATCTACCTCGACGTGGTTAATAATGGTGTGTGACTAATTAACGCGCATAAATCGCCGGTTAGTTTTCATAGTAGGTGCTGATGCTAAATGGTTTTTATTGTAAAGTCAGTTATATAATAATAAATTAATAATACTTGCCTGACTAAATTTCGGGCGTAGCGAATCTTCGCTCGAATTGAGCCGCCCGTCCAGGGAAGGACCTCCACTCTATAGAATACCGCAACCGAATGACCTCCGGGTCATGTTTCTGCCGGTGAGTAGGGTTTCCGGAGCTCGTGAGGGGTTAGGGTTGGGCCGGCATAGCGGTGGCAGCTGACAGGTATATGACCAGTTACTTGCCCGTTGTCACAGCGACTTGGGCTTCCCTTTCTATCAGGCGTAGTGAAGCCATTATGTCGAGCTACTATAATTTTTTTTAAAATAAAACTGGACAAGTGTATGCGCAAACACAGGTTCTCTCTTCTTTAACTCTCATATTTTAAAAGGACGCTAATTCGACACGACGGGAGAGAGATCAGGAACATGTCCAACGGTTGATAGTTTAATAGGTGGGTAGGTACTCAGAACTTCTTTGGTTCATAATTTACGTACGAGTAAGTAAATAAAATATTATACATCGAAGTGCACCGAATGAAATTGAGATATTTATGGAACCCTGCCTAATACAGAAAATGCATTAACCAATAACTTGCCTATAAGATTTTAAGTAGGTAATATTTAGTAAGGATTTCCTAATAGCAATTAATAACTTTTGTTCATAATTTAGTAAGTAGGTGTTACCTTTCTTGTTTCCGCCTTCGGTTCGCAATGAAGCCTAAAATATTGGGTTTTGTATTCTTTGTGCTTTAACTAACCTTCCAGGTCATTGCGCCATCTAAGAGGTCACCCAATTTTCAAACTCCACTCAAAATACATATTATAAAGCAAGTTAATGTTCTACAAAAAGGATTTATGTAAATTACCAATTGTATTAGGTACATAGTACCTACACTATGTTGAAATAATATTAGATAGGTATATAATAGAGATAAAGAGACTGTATGTTTGAAATAAACTTGAATGAATTATATAAACAACTTTTGCTTTTATTGCTAGGTAAACAAAAACAAAAATAATAATACCTATTATATACATATAAGTAATACTCGTAGATATTTATCTAATGAACAGATAAATATTACTACGAGTATTATTTATATGTAGTAAGATACATTTGGCTATCATTATACACATATATTTTTATAAACCACTCATTAGGTAAATGTTCTTCGTTGCCCATCCACCTTATCTCATTCTGTTTCCTTTAAAAACGGATGATAAAAAAGTTATTGTGTGTGCCACACTTTACGGCGGTAGCTTTTAAAATAATAAAATTGCAGCGTGTCAGGAAGTTATGGAAAAATTATGTCCTCAGCAAAAAGCCAAGGCCATAGATAAAATATAATGCTAAGGTAGTTTTCCGCGGCAACCCTTGCCTTTGCGAGATTTATGGCGGATTATCCCGGCAGTATCGGGCTATTAAAATTCGTATTACACTTTATGACTTACCATCTTTATCTCTTTAGAGTTAGCACAATTCTTATCAAAAATTCTTAATTAAGGAAAAGTTTATGGTTGGACACTTTTTGTTAAATCTTAGCAGCTTTGTTAGAGAGAAAATGTTCTTAACCTTTATGTAGGTACTTAAGCCTAAATAATAGTACTCGGCTAAGATTTCGTTAATTGAAAACGTGTCGTGTGAATTCGGAGTACGTTATTACTGGAAACAAAAGCCGTGATACGCTATACAGGTACTATGTAAGTATAAATATGAGTGGCGATAAATAAGGGCGAACGAGTCCGTAGAAGCTTTTGATAGCGTCATGATGGATAGGCGCAAATACGGAGACGCCTCGGGAAAATGATGGGCATCTCATTGTTCCCCGGGAAGTATTTTAAATTCAAATCAGACTGAGAGGAGTTATAGGCGCTACCTTGGGAATATTGCTTAGATACTTGTGCGGAAATCCAGTGTTCGCTATAAGTACGACCTTTCAGTTTTGACCTATTTTCTTGGGTACGTTGTTTCACCTTTCTGTCGTGTTACGCATGTTTGTTTTGGCATTATAAATATGAAATGCAATCCTGCTGCATGTTCAGTGTTTTCCAAATATACTGTGGATTGTCTATGAATATTTTTAACCTATCGTACCAAAAATATTTGAATTTATTAATATAGCTGCATTATTTTGAAATATTTTGTTGATGTGAAACGAAAACGGTATCACGTATTTTCGTTTAAAATCTTTTCACTACAAAATTATTATTTTAATCATGTCTACTAAACGAAGGCTCTGTAAAATGTTGGAAATAAATGACTTAACCTTGAATTTTTACAAAAGAATTGATCGTTCCCTTACCAAGGCTTTCTACGAATAGGTACGTATAATATGAAAATTTTGTACAAAGACCGAGTAAAAATTTAATTACGTTTTTATTTGAATTCCAACGACGCGGAAAATTGCGTGTACGCGGCATACATCAAAATTGTTAAGGCATCTAAATACATCAGGAGTTTGTACTCACTCAATTTCTTGTTGTTGAAATATCAAATATTGCAATTTATTTATGTTAAATTAGATGAACAGATAGTTTTTATTGGGCAAAATGAATAAATACAGTCTAATAGCTAGAAGCGATCTTATCCAGATTACTTTTATTCAGGTAAAGAAAATCAGGTAACATGTTGAGCTTGAGAGTTAAGCCTCAACCGCTGGCGAACCGCAGTTGCCGGGTTCGATTCCTGGGCGGATAAAATTAAGAAATCAACTTGTGATTTGGGTATTCTAGTATACGTCTCTTTTCATCATCTATTTGTTATTGTAGGTCATGTACGTACCTACATAATAGTATACTTTTCACCCGCTATAACCAGCAGAGCAGTGAAGGGAAGTGTTAGGAAAACGGGTGAAGTTTTTATCTGTATGTTTGATCGCGCATCACGTAAAAACTACTGCATGCAATTGAATGCGGTTTTCACCAATGTATTGCTAGAGGTCTAACTTAAAATTTGGGTATCATTTTATTTCATAGTCCGTCCGAAGTCCGTTATTTTTGAAATCCGATATCCACTCGTGTGACGCGGCTGGCACAGCTAGTTTGCAATAAGCGTTTATTATCTTTTAATTCTTAGGAAATAACAGGTAACGCGCAAAGGGCAGATAAATTGTTCATAACTAAATTAAATCACTGACCCAAATCTAAAATGATATTACATATAGCTAATGTCATCAGTCAGGACCCACCCGTGTCGGCTTCGGCCGTCACCACAGAAATGTAAACAATAGAATCGCCATCATGCCTCATTTTCAAATAATATTAACGTGTCACTTCTAACGTTTCAAATAGGAACGTTCGAAACAACTTATATTGTTTCGAACGTTCCTATTTGAAACGAACTACGTTCGAAACGAGCGCTAGCAAATACCTTCAGGACAAGTATCGAAAGTGAACCGCTCCGATGTATTCAAGGGCGCTGCTGTGTGCCGCTAGCGTTTCTGTCCTTTCATTTTCTATGGGGGGTTACCCCATTGTCGTCTGTTGTCACATCTTTATGCTAGCGCTCGCCATCTCAGTGACTGTGCAGCTCGCACGTTCATAGGTCAGTCCCCACCAAGGCAAGAAACAACACTGAATTACCCCTTAGCAGAACATCCCGACCACAAAACCGGGCCGGTTTTCCCCTCTTCAGCGTCGCAGGGACGTTCCCAGCAACGTCTTAAACCGAGGCCATTACCAGTCGGCCTTAGCTGTATTGTTTGACCGTTTTAGGGTAGGGTAGGTAAGAACCTTCCGTTCCCCGAAGATCGCCGATGATGACAACACCGTCTTGGCTGTAGTAGATGATCTCCTGTAACTTGCGCCACATTTCTCCATCCCGCGCTTCCCACATCCAGCAAATCATACCCTGGACCAAAATTTGATCGGCAACCCATATGCATTATATTTATTGACATATTTAATTATATATAACAGTTTCATCCAATAAACATCTCGGTGAAGGTCGTTGTATAACGGGATCTTAGACCACTATCATTGTAGTAATTTAGAAATAAAACGACATCGACGAAAGACGTTTTACACAATCTCGCACTATAGCCCTAGATTAAATTAACTTACGCATAAAGCGCACACAAGACCGTTCTATCCTTTACACGTTTCTGTGGTCGTCACAGCCTTAATTATGACGTCTCCGGCCGTCATGACTTTAATTGTTCGGCTCGCCCTTCCGTCACCTGCGCTCTGGTGCATTAATTTTGCCCAAACTACGCTCAGCTTAATTTTTCACCATTAAAACGAGAATTTTGAGTAATAGCGGTTGTTGAATTTGTAGCCATTCGTGTTATAAGCCATTTGTACTTCTATTAAATCAGGCACTTTTTCCGTATCTGTGTCTTATTTATATTTCGAGCAAAATCTACGTTGGTAGATTTTGCTTTTGTTGGAAGTATTGCTTTTAATTCCAATCACTTCAATGAGATTTTTAACCGGCCAAAGTTATAAAGTCATGGCCCGCCAGCTCAGGGTAGCGGTTATGGTAAAAACTCCAGATGTTTGACCAAAATGCATGGCAGCCTGGAAAGGCCTATGTTCAGCAGCGGACTAAAGTAGGTTCACACACTCATAAAACCTATTTCATTTTATATACCTTCCTATTGATAGCGCAAACAGTTACCGTTAAGCGTGATGTTTTGGCGCGTTTCCAAATATTAACTGTTACTTTATCGTGATTTTTCTGTATCCTACCTACCTACTGTGTTATCACGTCGAAGCAATTTTGAGAATTTCCTCTTCATTTCGTGAAAATTACCGATTACTTTTAGAACATCGCCGGGCCTCATTAGTTTGAAAATGACTATAACCATGGTTCAATGCACTATATAACACCGTTATTTTAAAGAAGCAAATGTCATCAAAAGTAAGCGACCTCTAGAATACGTCAAAAATTGTCGAGATGGAATGAAATGCCAAAAACCAATAAACCCTACGACTCCAATGGTGAACTTAGACTGATTCCAATTAAAATTAAAAATTTAGATCATGATTTAAGACAGACAATCGGCGAACTATTAGGAATGACAAAATTATTTGTTATGTGTGTATAATAAGTATGTACCTATATAATACGTAACGTCGCGCAGTACCACTATAAAATAAATATGAAAAACGGAGACTACCATATTGTGACACCCAATTTAAAACTTATTCCATAAGCAACGCTCCCATCAGTAAATAGACGCCCAAACAAAATTAAGCGAACCTTTTATTTAAATAATAATCTGAAAATTGATTGAACGCATTTAATTTCCGTATGGTGGCGAAACGGTCATTACGGGGGCATAAATTGCCACACGACGACCAGAAAATCGTATGATGGCAAAATAAATTGACCGAAACCAATTGCTTTTTCTTGTTCATGTTACACATTAAAAGTTTTGATGGCACGCATGTTATAAATAAAAATAATTTTATCTACAAATTAAACGACTAGAATATGTAAAAAATTATCAACGTTTAAATGGTTTCCCTCTCTGCATTGCCACATGGTTGTAGTTAATTAGAAGTTTCGTCCATGTTTTCCTATTGATTAATTTTTATTTAAGTTAACACTTAATAAATTGCTGTTTTATAAAATAAAAGTTTTAAAAAAAATAACAATATAATAAACATTTAATGTCAAACAAATAATTGGCGGCAAACCTTACAAAACATTTCTTTATGCCCGCAACTACGAGTACCTACCTAAATACTACAAATAAACAATAATTAAAATAATTTTCTTGTGAAACAAGTGCATCAGGTGTTTTCTATTCTCAAATACATAATTCATTTAGCTAGACTTTTCGAATCGAATCCATTTCGAAATAATAAACCGAAAATTTAATATACAATCGAATACAAGATAAACAATATGTAAATCCGATGGAAATTGGATGTTTATTTTATTCATCCAACAAAATGTAATATCAATCGGACAATTATTCCGCTATTGCCGTTCAGTGTAACCAGTTGAAACTGACAACAAGAGATTTCTTCAGTGGTTTTAGGGTAAGAAGGTTAGGCTTCGTATTCTCTAGAGGTGGATGTCTCGGGACACGTCGACCCCACATTTCTCATCTGGTTATATCTGTACTGTAACACTTACTTACTTCTTCTTTTCAAATAAATGGTATTTTTCTTAACTTAGCTTCTTTAGTCTTAACTTTGAACTCGATGGCTATATTTTAAATAGATACCTACTGTAGATCTTCGATTGTAGAGAACAAAGGAAGAATTTAGAAAAATAAAGGACAACTATTTATGGAGCAAAATTTATTTAAATGTAGGTATTAATTTTTCTCGTGATATTTTCCTACAACACGGTGATAGTTAAACGTAAATAAAAAGCGGGGTCACTACCAAATACTAGGCCAGTCAATTTAATAACCCAATAGATATCCTCAAAGCAAACACTATAGATGAAACAATAACTGCACGGGACAGTCAACGAGTTAATAAAAATACCACAAGGCATTGTATCAGGCTTGAACCGATGGATTAATGCTGAGGTTCTCACTTGTTAGTAACATGAAAAAAATATTTAAGCAAGTTTAACAGCTGCCTAGTGCCCATAGTACGAGGATAACCTTCTGCTTAGTTTCGGAATGCTGGCGCTGTGTCCTAGCGCGGCGTATCCTAAGTTATTTATTTATAATAAGCCACCACTGCTCTCCCGCTATGATAACGACATAACAATACGGAAGAAAAAGTTACTAGCATAAAGATGTCTGGCTACATTAGTCGGTCTTTGGACGGGGTTCGTGTAACATCTGTAACGATAAGTGTTAATGTATGAGACATTTGGCCTCCGGTGAATACGAGACTCGAGTCTCGGCGCGATAGCTCCCGCTGGCCGACTAACGCAATTGTCGCCTGCGGCTCCCCACTGGCGGTGTTAGCGTCAAATGTACGCTGCCGTGCATCAACACGTTGATCGACTAAATCTCTTCATTTATGATACATTTTGAATAGTTATAGACGTTATCTTTATTCATGTAGACTAAACATCATCATCGTCATCAGCCTATTGCAGTCGCTTCCACTGCTGGACCTAGGCCTCTCCAGTAGTTCGCCACTTACGGCATACATCTGGATGTTATACCCATAATCGCCACGCTGGGCGGTCCACGAACAATTGGAGAGGCCTACGTCCAGCAGTGGACTGAATTGGCTGATAATGATAATGATTTATTATTATTTATATCGCTATTGGGAGAGGCCTATGTCCAGCAGTGAACTGAAACGGGCTGATGATGATGATATGGCAATTTTTCTATCATTGCTAAAAACAAAATAATTTTAAAAGTAGATACCTTAGACGATTCAAACCTACTTCAGGCACCAGTCTCTGACAACTTAAATAGTTGTCTCACTATAATTCCTAGAAAAACATAATTACTAAGTCACCTTGTATCTAGAAAAATGGAGAGAAAATAAATAAATTTCTTATTCACACTGTCACACGTTCATCATCAATGTTTGTCCCGGGTGGGGGTCGATCGAACCCACCATGACTCTTGGTTCAGAGGACTCAACTTTCACCCGTGGGCCATTACCAATGAGGTCAGTCAAAGTATAATTATCACTCTACGACGTACCCCAGTTCAAGGCAATCAGTTGTCATCAATCATGATATTCATGATACACAAATACCGCTGCTATAGGCTTAGGCAGTCATCGCTGTATCAAATGAGTTATTATAATATGCGCATTCTTAATTAAACCGTTACCTGATATGGGATTCTAATGAAACATTTAAGCGTCAGATAGTTTTAGATCGTCTGGTGCAGCCACGAATAGCCGGATCAATACGGCTAACCAATCTATTTAGCCCGGCGCGATTGGTCCACGCTGAAATAAATGCTACTTCGACCTTTCTCCCTTTGTCCGGCTATATTGCACCAGATAAAGAATAATAAAAGACCAATGCAGATGGAATTTCTTCAGAGCCTATCATAGACGGAGTGTTGCCATGTCATCATTTCTAAAGTGTCTAAAACTTTGAAGCACAAACAAAAAATCTTTCATCAATTTATCGAACTTAAAGTTTATATAGCGTTTATCTTAGTTTTATATGATATCATTATTATGTGCGTCTATTTTACTGGCATTAGCATAATATACTCGTATATCACACAGTAAATATTTACTCATCTGATTAATGATAAGCGTTTCATAGTGCACACTTAGGTAGTACAATGTGAAATGCTTATGGCCTATCAGTTTTTAACAACCTGTAGAAAAGAACGTAAAGATACACTCTTGTAACGAAAACAAATACAAATTTATTGAAAAGCATTACCTATCAACAATTTTTTAAAATGCTTTTAACTTTTGTGGGCTTAACTGGCTGTATAGAACATATGCCATTTGCATAAAAAAGAAGAAAAATATATTATATCGCAAAATGGCGGATTAATATTTTATTGGGAAAGTTGTAGAAAAAAATTGTTAAATTGTTTGTAAAAAAGAAGTTATAGGTACTGTAGAAAAAACAATTTCACTGAATTGGAAGTAAGTATTCATCGATGTACATAAAGTTTGGATTAAGCTTTTAAAAGTATATCAGTAGTCATGTTTCACTACATTTTTTCGAAGTTCCAATTTTATTTCTGCACAACACATTTGTGCTACGCGTAATTATGATAAGTATGTAATGTAGCGTGTTACGGTAGCAGATATTATAAAAAAGCAATGCAACCTGATTTCCTAGAAAAAAATCTCCTAAGTAACAGGTCCATTTATGAAATAAATGGGCGCATACATTTGATTAAAAAAACCTTCTTCATTTAACTGTAACCGGACTTTAACCCCTTTACCAACAACAAAGAGCATATCCAGCAAGCAACTGAAAAAACAAAAGAACGAGATACTCGAATAATGCAAACCGTTCCCTCCCCTAGCACGTCCCACCTGGATATTGGATAAGGTCTATTGTTTTTAAAACGGGTTCTATCATTTATCAGTGTCCACTTTACTCAAAGCGGTTTTAATACCGCAGAAGCTCCATAAAACTAGGAGGTTACTAAAGATATTGTGTTGGCAATGTTAGCTTTACCCACTAATACAAGTCCTATTTCCATAATCTGAAAAACCTCTTTCATTTCAGTCTGTATTACTTTTATTTGCATGACTTTATTAATGAGCAATGAGTTTATTCGTTATACATATACATCTTATATTTTATTTATTACTAGTCAAACCACCCTCGCTTCGCTTCGGGTATTTTAGATAAGCGCTAATTAATACGTACCTAAAATTCAGTAACAATAAAAATACGATTTCTTACATGAAATAACAGTTTAGGTTGCTATGGTAACGTTTTCAATACACGTCAGTTTGAAAGATATTTGGTATTTTTTTCACACCTTGAGTTACATTACTATACGGGTCCCTAAAGTTTTTATAAATATAATATACCCTATGTTCACCGGGGATAGTGTATCTTTCCGAAAGAATTATTCAAATCGGTCCAGTAGATTCGGAGCCTATTCGTATCAAACAAACAAACAATCAAATCTTTCCTCTTTATACTCGTAATATTAGTAGGTATGTATAGAAGTATAGATTGCTATATTCATTTTCAACTCTATTTATTTGATAATTGCAATGCTGTAAAATCTCTAATCGATGCGCATTGCGCATACGTCTAATATAAAAAAAATCAACACTTACCTATAGGATAGCATATTCGTAAATTCTAGTTTGTAATAAAGCTGCATATTTTTATTCCGTTAGCAAACAGATCAGTTCTCGTTTCAATTTAAAATGAATCTATATAAATGAATCGTGATTATGGCTTTGCCGGCCCTCACCCGGTGAGGGATTATACTGCACCAGACATCTTCAAATACATCAGCTCGGTATCCGTTTGTAGTTAACACATCTGCTACAGTTTGGTTCACGGCTGCGCCGAAAATACGGTGATTAATCAGATGGAGATAGATCGGTTGAGCACATATTAGCGAGCTCTCAGATTAGTGTGTTGCATTCTAACTGTCTGGTATTAATGAGGAAGCGAAATTACCTAGTTATTTGCATAGATAAAGCCGCTGACATGTTGCATCACCATCTAAGGAAAGATGTTTAATCAGACGTCAAAAGGAAAATATGTGTAGGATTTATCAAGTTAGAATCTTGATAGAAAAAATTTACGTTTGGTACTGAAAGTCAAAAATTGTTAGTGCATCGATTTTTATTTGTATGAAGGATAATTTATAAACATAAACAATAATCTAAGTCAACATGAAAGTGTTACCCTCTAATGCTAACTAGTTGCCCCATAAAATATAAAAATCGTTCCAAGGAACCATTACATTATTCTTAAGATCTATATTACCAGAGCTGCGGCTCAAAGCATCAGTGTATCGGCCGCATTGTCCCATAGCAGGCTATTTTCCGGTACGCCGCTCACTTCTGATGTAAAATGACACATACCCTTTGTTTCGCTTGGCTTCATATTAAGTCAAACACGCGTTCTATCGCTAACGACATAATACCTTACCGGAATTTTTTTGACCACTTCGGTCGCTAATACACTAGTCATCTAAAATAATAGTGTTGTTGTGACCCTAAGAGAAAAAATGGAAATAAAACATCAACATACAAAACTTTCTGCAGAAGATAAATGATTTCATTTAAGTAATTTCAATGGTGAAAAATGAAAATGTATCTATACTGAAACTTGGTGGCAAAAAGCCTACGGCCCGCCTGACGTTGAGGGGTTACCGCATCCTATGGACACGTACAACACCATTAATTCACCCTTTAGTTACACTAAATTTAAAATTCCTGTTGACTTAGAACTAATTCCTATATTATACCTATGGAAGAGCATTATCACCGGGCATTAAACCTGATATAAAATTTAGTTGTAAAAGAGTGATTAGTTGGAAACAATGGTTCAGGAACTAGGCCTTTGCGCTCAAGTTTCTGTTATAATTGATTTTGTTACATTGACTCAAAGTTTAAATCGAAGCAAATCATTATAAACTGCGAAAGCAGACAGACCAAAACAGAAAAGTTTCGGACCTAATATAACAAACACTCTTCAATTTTCACATCAGCAGCTAGTAGGATACTCTCGTTGGTAACCGGTATATCTGTAAATTTTTAAATTGTTCAGTATTCAGTATTTATTTCACCGCAATTATTTGTCCTTAATGCCACTGAAAGTGACAAATACGAGTGACTGATATCAATTTGTAAACTAAAAACTATGAAAATCTGAAAATGATTTATTTTCTTATGACAGTCTTTAGTTACCTCGATTCATTCTCGAAAATTTTAAATCATCTTTTATAATTTTATTACTACGTATACTTTATAGAATCATGCTTTTAGGTTTCGAAAACGAATTTAAAATAATTTACATTATAATGAAAATGTAAATATCAAATAATATGATCATACTTAGTCAGTTATTATGACGACTTACCTAAATACAGGTATTTATCTGTATCGTAGCCACTTTCATGTCGAGAATATTGTATTGCTTCTCTCAAACTATCCACTACGGCGTACCCTAAACATGTCGGGGGCTCACCAACAGCTATAACAAATATATCAGATAACTTCAATGTAAATAGCTTTCGGATTCTTCCCTAAGAAGACTACATCCCTATGTAAGGGAGCGGCCTATCATCTTTTCACTCCAAGCCAACCTCACCTGCCCGTGGTGCATCCTGCCGAATGACAAACGAGGCGCTGGCAATCGACAGGTGGCGGTATAACCATGACAATCGACGGCGTAGCTACATACCACAGACCGGTGACGGGCAGCAGCGTCACTGGAGCGAGAAACTACGCCCTGCGATCGCCAACCCGCCTGCCCTGCGTGGCGATTATGGGTATATCCTCCAGATGTTTGCCCTAAGTGGCGAACCACTGGAGAGGCCAAGTCCAGCAGTGGACTGCGATAGGCTGATGATGATGATGAAATAGCTTTCGAGCACTTACGCTACAGAAATTTGTTTTGAACTTAATTATCATGAAAATGTACAAATTCATAATGCCTTGAATATATCTTGTTGTACCTTTTGATCCTAAAATACCAACTGGGTTTATCGCTCGTCGTCTCAAATAAACTCGGAAGTCATATGGAATGTCTTTGGTTCCAAATATTTTATAATTCCAGCTTCGATCTGTGTATATTTCCCCTGTTTTCTTGTTGAATTTAATTTCTTCCATCGTCCAAGAACCCATCGCTTGAATAAATGCCCCTTCCACCTGTAAATAGGTATATCGTAAGTATTAATTACAGTTTTACTTAAAGTTTAGAAATGTTCTAAATCTAAAGATTTACCTGACCAACGTCCAATGCAGGATTGATACTACGACCGGTATCTTCAAATACATCGGCTCGTACTATCCATTTTCTGCCAGTCAAAACGTCTATTTCGACTTCAATTGAAGATATTCCGAACACTGTGTAAGGAATCATTCGAGGGTCGTTTGGACTAGTCAGATAGTTTGCTTGCAGATTTATACCTTGCATATCGGCAGCAAATACGATTTCTTGCCATGTTGCTGTGGGCATAGCTGCTCGCACAGGTGCCAATCTTGCCAAGATTTCTTCACATGATCTTATGACAGCATATGCACAACATTCAGTAGTTATACTAGACCCCGTGCTATAATTATTTGGAGTGGCAAACGTGGCACTGGGTAAAACTGACACTTTTTCAACAGGTATTTTAAATTCATTAGCTGCCACCTGTGCAATTCTAGTAAATATTCCTTGGCCAATTTCAATTCCTCCTATATTTACAATAACACTTCCATCACCATGCAACACTGATACTAAAACTGAGTAATTTCCAACAAAAACAACAGGAAATGCGCTAAGGTTTATTTTAAGTCCTCTCTTTTTCCATCTATTTTTATCATTAAAAACTTTTATTTGCTTCTTTCTTTCCTTGTAATGTACTCTATCCATAAATTTTGGAACAAGTTCGGGAAAAGCATTATCTTCCTGTCTATAATTGGCCGTGCGTACAGACAATGGATCCTTATTCAATTCTTTGGCTATATGTTCCATGATATGTTCAATAGCTGCAATACCTTCGTAACCACCTTAAAGAAAAAGTTTCATATATAACATAACTAAAACTTTGCCAACATATATTGTTGTTATTGTATCTTCAATCCAACCTGGTGCTCTCATGTAAGCATTTGAGGGTGTATCCGTTATCACTCCAAAGGAATCCACCTTCCATGTTTTAAAATCGTAACAGTTTTTTAGAGAATTAGTCGCATAGGGGTTTTCATTTTCATTAGAACTGTGCCCGTCGTTAACATAAAAAATCGCATCCATGTATTGTATTTTACCGTTATCATCTACTCCGACCTAAAATCGTAATAAAAATCTTTTTAACCGGTACGTTTCAAGCACATACAAAATAAGCAAAGGAATTTTCCTTCAACCTCATAATCCAATCGAGAATTACAACGTTTCCCTGAAGAACGCATAATGTCAGGTAATCGCTCAGCCATTCTGCAAGGTTTATTCAGTATCCTTGCTACTAGAGCTACTGCGCATGCTGATAGGTTTCCCCTACTTATCTTACATCCGAAACCTCCGCCGCATCTTCTAGTGACCACAGTCACCCTATAACATGAAAAACAAATTATTCATTGGAAATTAAAGCCATAAGATTACTCATCAGCAGATATGGATTACCTACAACATAGTTATATAGCTGCTGGTACCTGGTAGGTTCTTGAAATAGAGTAAGTACTTAAGAAGTCTAACCTTTTCAATTTAAATTTATTTACCCGTTCTACGAGTATAACAATTCAAAGTATTTTATTTAAACTGTTAAAAATGAAGTCATCCAATTATAATTTGTTATCATGACAATAACTCAAATCAAACTATATTTCTTATACTTACATACTCTCCGGAATATCTAACACTTGAGCTATACCAGCTTCAGCGATATCAATACTTTGGGTGGAGGTCTGAACTTCTATACCCTCATCAACTGGCTGTGCTACTGTGGTATGCAACTCCATCATGAAATGATAAGCGAGGGAACTAACAAAATGACCATGTATCACTTTTTTCACATTCGCCCCTCTTTCAGTTGGTGATATGCCTGGATACGGCCTCAGTCGATTTTCATCTTTAGGTGCTTTAATTGCGTCCTCTATTGTTAGAACCAAGGGTCTCTTAGGCATATTTTTATAATGTACTTCGACAAAATTTGCTGCTCGATCCGCAATAGCTTGAGTAACAGCTACTACAATAGCCACTGGCTGATTAAAGAAACGAACTTCGCCACTTGCTAAGATTTCTTCTTCTTCGGTCATATTGAAGACCCCTACTTTGATGAAGTTGTTCTCTCCAGGTATATCGGCAGATGTAAGAACAGTAATAACTCCCTCAATTTTCTGGAATGTAACTTTTGCTAAGGGTATATCTGTAATTCTAATCTATGAATGAAACACGTAGAGTCAAACTCAGCTAAGTCTGTGTAAAATCACTTGCTATTTATTTGATATCGCTATATCGATGGGACGAAATTACCTTTAATTAAGTACCTATATCACTCTTTTTATTTACTCATCATGAGACTTATACACTTCACCTACGGCTCAAGCCTACCAGAATGTATGGTATTATTTGTCTTACGAAAAAAAAGAAATATATATAATTATTAGACTAACCAAAGCTTGTGATACATCAATTGATTCTATAACAGCTTTTGCCACAGTACATAGTGCAAAAGATGCAAACACCTCGCCCTTGATAGCAGGAATGTCGTCAGAATATACCGCTTCTCCTGCGCTTTGAATAAGTCCTTCTTTCTTCAATAAAGGCTGAGTGATAGGGTAGTCTTTCTTGTCTGTGTCATACTCCTGATAGCTGTGACTCACTGGTGGTCTATCTTCCGATGGTGTAGTGCTGCCACTTTTGTAAAGTGGACTCAAAATATCAGGAGGGCAAAGTTTCAGGATGCACTAGAAAATAAATACGTCGGAAATGACATAATTCGTATTTAATTGCCTCGTAATCAATTATACCTACAGTTTTTAAAGTTTTACTCACTTTATAGAATAGGCTGATCGCCAACTTTTTCCTGTAATACGGTGAAGGGTCCGGTGGGTTTTCTACAGGATTTATCTCTGATTTCAAACAGTGTAACGCCCCTTGCAAAACATGATTATCAAAAATATTTCTTCCGATCAAATATTTCTCAGTATCAAATGCATGTGTAAAGTATGGTGTTATGCCGCCGTATACAATGTTAGCTTCTAATATATTTTGTGTGCCTGGATCGATTTTGAAAAGGAAGGCTGAATTTACCTCTGCGTGTGCATTTTGTTCTTTTGGGGTAATCTTAAACAGAATAAAGAAATCTATAATAATTATATAAATACTTACTTTGGAAAGGTAGCCAAACTAGGCATGTAATAATAAACGGCAACTTAATACCACTGCAGGCAAAATATGTGAACGAATATTATTATAATAACTATATCTTTGTGAACATATAACGTCTATTTAAGTTGATTCGTTTGGACTTTATATTTTACATTTCGACATAATTTTGCTGTTTATTGTTTTGTGAAATCTATATGTATCGAATATTGTTTTTTCATTCATTCTATTCTATTCTTGATCTTACCTTATATGTCACTAATTTGTAATGCTTAGAAAGCGGAGGTAGTTTTATACGAGTCAATATTTTTCCTACAAGATTCGTTGTTAAGAACTCTTGAAAATTTATCTGCGTTTCTCTTTGCTGCCGGTCAACTACGAACAATGTATAAAAAATCACATCAGAAATCATGGGGCCTGTATTAAATTGGTTATCTATTGTTATAAATTGGTTCCTTTCGTGAAACAACGTGGCTACATCGGTGAGAGTTCCCAAAATAGATATTTGTGTGACAATAATTATATGTAATAACATCTAATGTAGTATCATAATGTTTTATCATTATCATCATCAGCCTTTGCAGTCCATTTTTGTACATAGGCCTCTCCAGTTGTTCGCCACTTAGGGCAAACATCTGGAGGATATACCCATAATCATAGTATATTATGTTGTAGTAAGTATAAAAACTAACTTACCAACAGTAATCACAGCGCCTACGGAGTCAAATAACAAAAATATATCGGATTGAAAATCAGGGTGATTATGTTTTAACACCAAATTGCCAGCCAGTGTACCGATCTGTAACATTCAAATAAGTATGCTTGTAGTTAGGTAAATATTTGTCAACTGGTGTAAGTAATACCTAGTTACCGAATATAAAAACTGGACTCAGTCTATTTATGTTATTTATCATAAATACTAAAGATATAGGACCTGTTCAGTACCTACTCATAGCGTTTGCTTATCAAATGTAATACTTAATATATGTTTGAAGGGTCATTGTTCGTAAAATACAAAAATCTAAATCCTTTCTCAATTATTACTACGTTATAATCTCTTTTTATAATACTCTGGTAAATGTTCATCACGATCAATATTTAAATGTTATTATTTCGGTGCTGTTAATAGTGTACCTATATTCCTAAATGTTGTCAATTATTTCTTTAACTTTACTTACGTTTCGGACGGGAATATGTGCCACTCGCTTAATGTGCTGGTACAAATATTTTAAATACCAAAACTCTTCGTTAGTTTTGCTCAATTGTTTAAACAGTTTCAGAGTATCAGAAAGCGTCATGTTTGCTCCGAGCACCAAATTCACATCCACATAATGGGTTTGTAGCTCCTTTATTTGGCTGATATCTATTAAAACCTTTGGATAAGTGATTATAGGCCTTACACCTGAAATAGAGAAAGTTAATTACGTGTTTAAAACTAAGATAACTAGAATAGACTTAGAAGAATAAGGCAAAATCTATGGAAATATAATGTGTAAAATTTTAAGAGTAGGTAGTTAAGATTTAAGCTATGAATACTCAGAAGGAGTACAGCATTTGCCCACTAATAGCTAAAACATGGTAATTACAGGTAATTTAGGTAGAACCATAATTTACTTTACCGATTTTCGCTTTACACCTTTACGTACCTTTGGATGTATTTCCAGCTAGTAACATGTATGATTCATAACCAACGTTGTCTAAGGTTTTAAATATGTTGTCAATACTATCTGCCGTGAACCAAACCTTTCCATCAGCAAGCTTCATTTGTTTAGGAATAACCGCCTTTCCCGGTGTCTCTTCATTTTTAACATTAATCAAACACCATTCTTGCAGTTCTTTTGAACACGTTTCATTACAATCTTTTCCTGACTTAGGGCAAATATGTTTATCAATATCCTCAATGTCTTTTATTTTCTGAAGCACTGTAGGGTTAGCATCACACGCTAAAGACTTAAATGCTTCTAAGATTGGTCTGTAACCTGTGCACCGGCACAGATTACTCCCGAATGAATCTTCTATTTCTTTTTCAGTAATATCGTGTTTCGATTGTAATAAACTGAAAACGTCATGATAACATTATATAATTTTTATTATCCCCAGTAAAATAATGGTTAAGAAATTTTGCTCTTCTGCCATTATTATGTAAAAGTGTAGTGCCTAGCTGGTCAAAGAACATTTTTTGTACATCATAAAAGTTATAGAGTAGTCAACAAATTTCTCCATTAAAAAATAGATATACCTACAATTTGTTATGTATGAATGTTTTTTCGTTAGATTGTGAGCCTGGACAACAAAGGTGCTATATAGAGAAAAATATCCAAATCAAGACTAAGTTCGAGTGACCACTTGCAGTACGTTAAGCAGAAATCAATTAGACGGCCGCATTTTCTTTACCTATACATGCTCATTACAAATCCAGGACTGCAGTAGCCACACTGGGAACCAAAAAAGTGGTGGAGACGCTTCTGTATAATGTTGTATCCGGTTTTTCTGTTGCCGATGCCTTCAATTGTCGTTATGTTCCAGTTGTCACATGACATGATCGCGACGAGGCACTGAAAATATTTTAAATTCCTCAAATACGTCTAATATTTTGTCTGGAATTTTTTTATGCCAATTCTAACGGAGTTTTTTTTGTTATCCATTTATTGACTACAATATTAAAAATTAAATCAGTAAATTAAGTCAGTGGAAACCCTCGAAACCTGTAAACGGGTAACCTAAGCGGCAACAGTACAATTTAAACTAGTTTCTTTCATTCTTTCTAGTTTTGGACTGCCCCTTCTTTTTTTCTAGTTTTGGACTGCCTAATCATACCTTCGGGCAATATTATTTCGCCTTAAGCCTTTATTTCAAAATAAGCCACCTGATATTGTAGCAAACAAACATAGAAATTCTTAGAACACAACGCCATTTGTTATTGATTGAAAAGTTATCAAAAAATGTAAGCCTTACCGCAGCTTTATGCATCCTACATCTCAATTTTTTTGCTCGTTTAGGACAAAGTTCAGCAGAAAACGGCACTGGGCTGATTGATTGATTGATTGATATAGATCATTGTACAACAATACCATCGATTATGATACAGCCTAATAAATGTATTATTATTATTAGTAATTAGAATTTGTCATCTATATTATATACTCCAATTATAGGTATTTACTAGCTACATTCACACATTCGTTTCTCACACTCGTTGCCAACCCCTTAAAAACCTCTTCACAACTTTCATGCAGGATCCATACGGTAGTCTCAGGGTGACAAAGATTCAACCAAACAAACTTTTGCATTTATAATATTAAAAAGATTAAGAGGTTAATAAGTAAATCCTACAGAGTTGACGGCGAAGGAAACATCTTCGGTGACATTTGGCGGCGAGAGGTGAACGTTGACGACGCAGGCGCCGCAACCTCCCTCCTGGCACATGTACTTGGTGCCGCGCAACTCCGCATGCCGCCGGATGAACTCGTTCAGGGTCGTGTCTAAAGAAAACTCGCCACCAGCTAAGACAGATACAATGATGATATCAAAGTAAATAATAAGTATCTAACATAGAACACAGTCAGTACATGTGGTGTCCGGATTAAGAATATAAACACCCCATTTTATCCCGCGCGTGTCGTAGATAACGACTAAAAGAATATAAGGAAATGGGCTGCAGCGTTTACCTAAACATAAATAAAGAACTGCGGTCACCAACCCGACTGATTGGCGTAGTGACTGAGCAAATCCTGCAAAATGATAATTGTCGTTGGGGGAGACCTAGATCTAGCAGTGGATGCGTAAAAATAAGTAGGTTTCTAGATGTTGTAATAAAAACACCATAATAAAGTACTGTCACTCCTATTTCTATATCTGTTTTCCTTCTATCATGAAATAGATAGGAGATTTTCAAGAATTGAGCAAATTTCGAATAATCGCTTTACAAAAAATACCCTTAGATTTTGATAAGATTAGATAGACTTGGAATCGAAGCCGTTTATTTATTTAAAAGTACAACCACATGATACATATTATACATTCACAAATATTATATACCACAATAACGGCGTACCTACATAGCACTCACAAAAAATAAAAAACTCAAAACTGATAAACAGTAACATAAAATTTAGGATTTAGGTAGTAAAATAAATATAGGTAGGTAAAGATCGTGAGACCCAACCGGTGCGGTTGGGTTGCCAAGCTAAGGAGAGCCTGATAGGTAGGACAACAATAACAATTTGAACCTAGGGAGAGAAGCTCCAAATAGGTCCCATTCTGGTATCTTAGCATTGAATGCGTTAAATTTGATAAAAATTAGTTAACCCGTTGTTAGTTATAGGTTCCAGTTCTGATACTAGCTATGATCACACATGACACGATAGCTTATTGTAGAGATATGAAATCTTAGCGTCCCAAGTGTACTTATTGAACTACCTACAGAACACAGTGTTCAAAATCTTTATTGATGACGACCCCTTACCACTGTATTTCTTTCCGTTAATTGTAAAATACACTCTATCCATAGCACGATATACGTTTGCACTTTAAAAGAACAAAATTACAATGTAAGTAACACTAAGCGCTTATAGATATCTATTCGATACTAAGCAACATAGCTTTTGCAGCGACTTTGTTTGAAAGTTTCGTAAAAAAATATATCAAATAAAAAATATATTATTGCTCTCCTCTTTTTTAAATGTAAGTACGTAAAGTGTACAAACGTATCAGGTTCTTATCTATTTATCTAATAATCATTTAAAATCGGCACTCTCGCAATTATTAAAATATATTTTAAAGTAGGACTTAAACTACCCAACTACATTTAATTTTAAATTGCCATTTATTCTTCGTTCCATTAAACTAAGAGGTATGAACAAACTTTTTGATGTAATTTTGATGTATATAGGTATATGTAATTTGCGCCAAAGTAATCTTGATACAAGGATTGCATTCATAATTAATCATTAAAATTGCTTACAGTAAAAAATCTTCACGTACTCGTACGTTGGTAATATGAACTAACATTGTGTGCATGCGTTTGTTAAATAATTATTCCATCAGCAATTAAATATAATTTTAAACGTATATCGTGCATATATACGTAAAGTATTTTGGTACGGGAAGAGTCTTATTTACGAATATGAATTTGAGATGTCGATATTAATTGTATAATTTATTATGATATTATATAGGGATGTAAGGGAGCGACCTATCACCTTATCGTTCCAAGCCATCCTCACCTGCCCGTGGTGCATCCTGCCGAACAACAAACGAGGCTCTGGCAAACCGACTGGTGGCGGTTAAACCATCACGATAGAAGGCGTAGCTAAAAACCACAGGCCGATGACGGGCAGCAGCGTCACCGGAGCAAGAAGCTACGCCCTGCGATCGCCAACCCGCCTGCCCAGCGTGGCGATTATGGGTATGTCCTCCAGAAGTCTGCTTTAGATGGCGAACAACTGGAGAGGCCTATGTCCAGCAGTGGACTGCAATAGGCTGATGATGATGATGATAGGTACCTACCATTACTCAGTCGATAATGAAAAATAAACACCTGTTATAAATAATAGTCCTGCCTGTTATAAATAACTTTAAAAATTCTGTATGTAATATTATTGAATAAAATATATATGTACCTATGTGCATTACCTGTATAATAGTATAAATAATTATAGCAGTTGTCAATATACCTATTACCGCACCACATCATAGTTTTTTGGCACGCCCAATGGTTGACTGGTAGAGAATGCCATTAAAGCATTAAGTCCGCCATTTGTACCTTCTTTGTGCAATAAAGATTAAATAAATAAATAGTCTGTTCTGGCTAACCTCTGTTTTGACTGTAAGTAATGCCATATAAAAACCGTTTATTTTGTTTATATAGGTATATTTTTTAGCTAGTGAAATATATGCCATTGTGATAGAAATCTACCTATTTAGAGGGTTCAATAAAGTTTAATTGCGAACTGTCCATCGGTCATAGCGAAGGTAGAGGTTAAATCATATAGTGACAAAAGACCCATTCATTTATGGGTCCATAATGAATGGAATGGATCTAAATAAATAATACTTGTAATACTCGTATATGTTCGTCACCATATTACTGCATCATCATCATCATCCTAGCCTTATTCCCGATTGTCTCAGGGTCGGCTTCCCAAACTGAGAGATTTGGCGAGGGCTAAATATTTATTTCATAACAAGTTGGTGTTACAGAGTACGTATGGATCCCATTCTTTTAAGTTAATAGAGAAGTAGAGCATAGCGAATCTTCGCTCGAATGAAGCCGCCCGTCCGGGGAAGGACCTCCAACCTATAGAACACCACAACGACTTGGGCTTCTCTTTCGCTATCCATCAGCCACTATAAAAAAATATATAATAGTTCCTGTATGCACGCTGTTCCTGGCTGACTGGTACAAAATGTTGCATAGCATTATATCCTCCTATTTTGTACTCTCTTGTGCAATGAATATTAAATTAGTAAATAAAATAATATATGAACTCTATATATTATGTCTCTGTATTTAAACAAAAGGCTTTTTACATTAGGTAAATGGTATTTAAATAACGTACTAAATAATTTATATTACAAAAATCTATTTATTTATAAATTCTATATTTATAACATAATAATTAAAGTAGCCCAAGTAAAAAATATTAGGTAAACCTAATACAACAGATATTCTTCTATCTTCACATCAGCAGCTTCAAGGACTACTTCGTTCGTAACTGGTACATCTGAAATTTACAAACATAATAAATCAATCAACCGCAACTCAATACGTCCACTGCTGAACGTATTCCTCCTCTAATTCGCGCCACCTTTCTTTGTCCCAAGCATCTCCCATAGCCAAAGCCAAAAGTTCTGTTTAAGTCATTAGCCCAACAGGTAGCATAACACGTTGTTATTGTCAACACATTACCTACAGTTAAAAAACTCTCTAATTTATAGAACTTAAAATTGAAGATAGTTATTACTAACCTAAGTGTATATATTTAGATGTATGGTGACTATCTTTTCTAGAACATCGGATTGCTTCTCTTAAGCTATCCACTGCGGCGTATCCTAAACACACCGGAGGCTCACCAACAGCTTTGGGAAATAAATAACAAAAATTAGAAATTACAATATAATCAATTCCACTCGCAACGCCGTCAGATCAAGTTATTAAATTTTATGATTAAGTAACTTACTGAAAATATATTATATTAAAAATTAAACCGACTTCAAAAAAAACACAAACGACTAAAACTAAAAAGCGATAAATAACGTAAGTAATTCTATCCTTAATACATAATTATTTAAATATTACAATTATCACTTATTTTTGAAGTCGGTGCCAGCTCTCGGTACCTAACATAGACTGTTGTTGTATGACGCGCGCGGCCGGCAAATCCACACGACAATATATGTACATTTATTTGTTTGGCTGGCACCGACTTCAAAAATAAGTGATAATTGTAATATTTAAATAATTATGTATTAAGGATAGAATTACTTACGTTATTTATCGCTTTTTAGTTTTAGTCGTTTGTGTTTTTTTTGAAGTCGATTTAATTTTTTTTTTTAAATAATTTTATTTTACTATTTTTAGTTGCGTTTATGTGCTGTGACCTTGAGTAAAGGCTAATTAATGTCCTTAAGAGTTTTACTTAGGAATGAAAAATTTTGCTTTAAGTCAAGTGAAGACTTTGCGATCTAGAATCAAGCATATCACTTACCAAATCACCTGCCCTATTAGCCCTGCATAAGTACATACTACTACCTAGTTTAATATCGACCAATGTCAGTACTGTCCCCTAACTCCTAACCGTTAAGGAGTTCTGTGGCTTCATCATCAGCACCAGATGTTGACGCCCGGAAGCATATACCTGAGTAAAATATGATTACGTAACAAAAACACCATGTAAGCATACAAATTTCGGTTGTTGCCCTCAATTTCTCCAGGATCCCATCATCAGATCCTGACTTGGTGATAATGGGACCACCTCGGAAGTGTCCTCTGTCGAACTGTCGAAAAATTTTTGAAATCCATCCATAATTGACGGAAATATCGGTGAACATACATAAAAAAAAAAAAAAATATTATACATGCAGACGAATTGAGAACCTCCTCCTTTTTTCGAAGTCGGTTAAAAATAACAAATGCGATTCAAAACGTTCGAATTAATTTCAACTACTTATACGGCTACAGCTCTACATACCCTTTGATCCCAAAATCCCAACAGGGTTTGGTGCTCGTCGTCGTAAATAAACACGGAAATCATGTGGTATGTCTTTGGCTCCAAATATTTTGTAATTCCAACTCCGATCTGTGTATAATTCTCCCGTTTTCTTACTAAATTTGATCTCCTCCATCATCCAAGAACCTAAAGCTTGAATAAATGCGCCCTCAACCTATAAAATATTTTGAAGATAGTAATTATTTTAATATTAAAAATGATCTTCAAGTAACATCGAATTTATTAACATACATATTAATATTATTACCTGACCTACATCTAGTGCAGGATTTATACTGCGACCAGTATCCTCAAATACATCCGCTCGTACTATCCATTTCCTCCCGCTCAATACATCTATTTCTACTTCTATTGCCGATATCCCAAATACTGTGTAATTTATCAATCGAGGATCGTTTGCACCTGTGAGATAATTGGCTTGTAAATTGATACCTTGTTGATCTGCTGCGAACACAATTTCTTCCCATGTAGCATTGGGCATTGTTGCTCGAACAGGTGCTAATCTTGCTAAGATTTCTTCACTTGCTCTAATTACAGCATATGCACAACTTTCTGTAGCTATACTCGAGCCAGTACCGTAATTATTCGGACAACTAACTGTAGTACTCGGTAAAACTGCTACTTTTTCAACAGGTATTTGAAATTCATTAGCTGCAACTTGTCCAATTCTAGTAAATATTCCTTGACCCATTTCAACACCTCCTATGTTTACGATAACACTACCATCGCCATTACAAACTGATACTAAAGCTGAAAAGTTACCAACATACTTAGTACGGAAGGCACTAAGGTTTATCTTAATCCCCCTTTTTTTCCATCGGTTACGGGTATTAAATTGCTCTATAAAATTCTGTCGCTCCTTATATTGTACTCTTTTCATAAACATGGGCAAAAGTTTCGGAAAGTCGTTGTCTTCTCTTCTATAATTGGCCGTACGCACCAATATAGGATCTTTTTCTAGTATTACTGCTATATGTTCCATAATGTGCTCAATAGCTGCTATGCCTTCGTACCCACCTGAACATTAAACAATTTTTTTATATTTACTAAATATATCATACCTACCATATTTTAATTTCTCTTTTTCATGTATAATTTTATTTATTACTTCAAAATTTGGTTTCAAAATTAGAACCAACCTGGTGCTCTCATGTAAGCATTTGAAGGTACATCAGTTATAACTCCAAAAGAATCTACTTTCCATCTACTAGCATCGTAACAATTTTTTAACGAATCAGTTGCATAAAGATTTTCATTTTCATTGGAGCTGCATCCGTCGTTGACATAAAAAATGGCATCCATATATTGAATTTCACCGCTTTCATCCACTCCAACCTTAAAATATTTTTATCTTTCATATTCAATAACAAAAGTAGGAGTAAAAAACACCTCATAAATTTTATGTTAAGAAACAAAAAATACCTCATAGTCCAGTCTAGAGTTGCAACGTTTTCCTGAAGCCCTCATAATATTTGGCAAGCGCATGGCCATTCGACATGGTTTATTTAGTTTTTTAGATACTAACGCTGTAGCACATGCTGCTAAACTATCTCGGCTCACTTTGCATCCAAATGCGCCACCACATCTTCTTGTAATCACAGTCACACTGTAATAAATAAAACGTTTATATAGAAAATTACATCCTCACTTTATGGTCATTACTAGAAGCTGCATTACTACTTACAAACTCTCAGGGACGTTCAACACTTGTGCTATGGCAGCTTGTGTATGGTTAATGTACTGTGTTGCAGTATAAACCTCTATTCCATCATCAACCGGCTTTGCTACTGTTGTGTGTAACTCCATCATAAAATGATAAGCAAGTGGGCTGTAGTAATGACCTTGTATAACTTTTTTCAAATTGGCTCCTCTTTCTGTTGGTGTTATTCCAGGATATGATACTAGTCGCCTTTCATGCTTAGGAGCTTTTATCGCATCTTCTATGGTTAGTACCAATGATCTTTTGGGTATACTTTTATAATTTACTTTTACAAAATTTGCTGCTCGATCTGCAATAGCTTGTGTTTTCGCAACCACAATGGCCACTGGCTGATTGTAGAAACGAACTTCATCATGTGCCAATAACTCTTCCTTTTCCGTTAAATTTAGGAAACCTACTTTAATAAAATTGTTCACTCCGGGTATATCCGCAGAGGTAAGAACTGATATAACTCCTTCGATTTTCTGTAATATTTCATTAAAATTATGTTACATCCCAACTTTAATCCTTAATTATATTATAATACAATGTTTTAACCATACCTAGTTTTAAGTCGGTTATAATATAAAGAATATCTATCTATCTATACTAACCAATACGTGTGATGTATCTATAGACTCTATAACGCCTCTGTTTTGTGTACACAGTGCAAAAGAAGCAAATACTTCATCATGCATTTTAGAAATATCATCAGTATATACTGCTTCTCCCGCACACTGATAAATTCCTTCTCTCTTCAGTAGCGGTTGGGTGATTGGATAATCCTTTTTATCGGTGTCATACTCTTGGTAACTGTGGCTTACTGGTGGTCTATCTTCTGTTGGAGTAGTACCGCCAGATTTATAATAAGGACTTAAAATATCAGAAGGACAAAGCTTTAGTATACACTGGAAACAATAAAATCGAATTACTATGGCGTAAAATGAAACAACAAATCACTAGTATTGATGTTACTTACTTTATAAAATAAACTGACCGCCAACTGTTTTTTAAATGTTGCTGATGGATCTGGCGGCATCTCAGCAGGATTTATTTCTGATTGTAGATAGTGTAAAGCCTCTTGTAATACATAGTTATCGAAGATACATCGGCCAACCAAAAATGTTTCTGTCTTAAATGCATGTGTGAAGTAAGGAGTTATACCTCCATATACTATATTAGCTTTTAATATTTCTTGGGAGTTCGAATCGAATTTCAAAAGAAATCCTGAGTTAACCTCTGCATGTGCGTTTTGCTCTTTTGGGGTTATCTAAAATGAAATTTTTATTAATATTTGGATTAAAGCATTAACATTAACATTAATAGGTACAGTACTTATATGTTTTTCTAAAGACTGCTCCACTGCATTATTAATAAGTCAATTTTCATCCAATATGAATTTATTCATCAAAATTATATTCACCAAATATACAATATAATAGGTATACGCTAAAATTACTTTACTTACCTTGTACGTTACTAACTTGTAGTGCTTCGAAAGTGGTGGAAGTTTAATATTTTTCAAAATTTTGCCCATTAGATTCATTGTTAAGAATTCTGACAAACTAACTTGTATCTCTTCTTGTTGCCTATCAACTACGAAGAATGACTAAGTTGGTGAATAATTTCAATAATAAGTTTGGCGTATTTTTACATAATTTTAATGTTAATTTACAAAGTCTACTTACTTACCTAAAGTGATCGCGGCACCAATACAATCAAACAATAGAAATATGTCGGATTGAAAATCAGGGTGATCATGTTTTAAAACTAAATTCCCAGCCAGCGTACCAATCTGTAAAAATTTAATAAAGAATATAAAATTTATCCATTTCTTTTACGTAGACCAGAAATGTTCTCAACTTATAATCTTGATTAATTTTAGGTAGTATATAAAGGGGTGGTCTCTTACATTTCGTACTGGAATGTGAGCTACACGTTCAATATGATCATACAACACTTTCAAATACCAAAATTCTTCATAACTTTTGCTCATTTCTATAAATAGTTTCATAGTATCAGTGAGGGTTATATTTGCTCCAAGCACAAGGTTAACATCCAAGTAATGGTTTTGGAGCTCTTTTATCTGACTGATGTCTATTAAAACCCTTGGGTATGTGATTATTGGTCTTACACCTGCAAATAAATGTAATAAATAAAATGACAGAACATATTTTTGCAAATGGTAAGTTACAAGTGACATGAGTAGGCTTCGACTAGTTTAGACTTTAGAAAAGTTGATCAAAATATGTAGAGTTTGGTTTTTAGCTTTGTGTTATTATTAATTGCCAGATAATTACAAGCGAATCCATATAATATTTATAAAATGTTAATTACCTTTGGACGTATTTCCAGCAACTAACATATACGAATCGTATCCAACATCATCTAAAATTCTAAATACGTTGTTCAGGGTATCCACCGTAAACCAAAGTTTTCCATCGGCAAGGTTTATTTGTTTAGGAACAATCGTTGTCAACTGTGGCTCTCCGATTTCAGTATTAACTATACACCATTCTTGCAATTCCTGCTTACATGTATCTATACAATTTTTACCGGATTTCGGACAAACTTGTTTGTCAATATCCTCAATGTCTTTGATCTTCTGAAGTACTTTAGGGTAAGCATCGACGGCCAATGACTTGAAAGCTTCCAAAATCGGTCTGTATCCAGTGCATCGACATAAATTACTGCCAAATGACTCCTCAATTTCTTTTTCGGTCATGTCATGTTTCGATTGAAATAAACTTAAACACAATTAAATTTCATTAAGAATAGTTAAACTAATCCTATAGATTACATGAACAGTATTTAAAAATGACTAGCGTTTATGATAGTGATATCATAACTACTTTTATTAACGGGGTTTCCATGCTGTGTCTGATATTTGAGTATCAGATATTTATGTTACGGGTCTTAACATGCAAATAAGTTCAGTTCTTCCGTAATCATGGACAGTGCCGAAATATCGGATACTCAAAAGCCAGATACCAGAGGAAAGCCCCGTTAATAAATATAGTTAATATATAAAAGTGTACCCATCTATTCTTTCTTGGATATCAACATGATGATAAATATTATCATAACATAGTACTGATTATTTAATATGAATAATTTATATTCACAATATTTACCTATACATACTCATCACGAATCCAGGACTGCAGTAACCGCACTGCGACCCGAAGAAGTGATTGAGACGTTTTTGTATAATGTTGTAACCGGTATTTCTGTTTCCGATGCCTTCGATAGTTGTTATGGTCCAGTTGTCACATGACATGATCGCGACAAGGCACTAAAAATATTTAAAAGTCATGAAATTATAATATGTATAAGTAACTAATTAAGATTTAGACCAAGATGATGAAGATATTGTTTATAAATATTTAACTACAAAGCTACATAGTTATATTATATAATTTACGCTAAAAGTGTTTCACGTAATAAGGGAAAAGTAATCTGTGTTTCACGTAACATTTAGATACAGCAACTAATAAACATTCAGATACAGACCGAAGAACAAGACGCTGCCAGTAATATGTATAAAGCACTGCAGTTTCTGAAAATTCTTGATCGATGTCGTCACATATTTTCTTGCTATGTTCTTATAATTTTTTTTTATAAAACTATCAAACGTTGCCTTCATGTAAACAACGAAAAAAATGGTTTCTTTTTTCTACACAATGATATAATTTATATAAAAACCGGTCAGAAAATCCCACCGAATTAACGGCGAAAGAAACTTCTTCAATGACATTGGGCGGTGAGAGCTGAACGTTGACCACGCAGGCGCCGCAGCCGCCCTCCTGGCACATGTACTTGGTGCCGCGCAACTCCGCATGCCGCCGGATGAACTCGTTCAGGGTCGTGTCCAGCGTAAATTCACCACCGGCTATAAATAATACAATATTTCATGATATCATCATCATCATCAGCCCATTGCAGTCCACTGCTGGACATGGGCCTCTCCAGTTGTTCGCCACTTAGGGCAAACATCTGGAAGACATCTTCAAATGTTTTCCCTAAGTGGAGATTATGGGTATATACCCATAATCGCCACACTGGGCAGGCAATTTGGCGATCGTAGGGCATAGCTTTAAGCTCCGGTGACACTACTGCCTGTCATCCGCCTGTGGTATTTAGCTACGCCTTCATTGTGATGGTTATACCGCCACCCGTCGGTTGTCAGTACCTCGTACCTAACTACAAATTCCATTCAGAATATTAATAATTACAATAAGTGCGTCATTGAAAAGCATTGTTGCTGGAGGTTCAAAAAGCAAAGATTGTATAGTACCTATGGTAACCAAAAAATTGCGCATAAAATGTATGTACAACTTGATAGTCGATCGACCCCAAGTCTATCGACCTAACAGATAGCGAAAAATAATGGCTACCAAAAAAATTTGTCATCCATGAGAGATTATTATTCAACAGCAGGTACCTACATATCAAAACTAGATTTTTCTATTAAGTGGTATTTAAAACCTAATGTAAAGAATATTTAGCCAAGAAAATTACAATTCCTTAGATTACGATAATTCAATGGAAATCGAGAGGCTAAAAATCCGGCAAACTAATTAATACGTGAAATTGCTTGCTACCGTTCCACTTTCGCGACTATAAATGCGCATTTATAAACAAGCTACGCCCTTTGATTAACTGAAACAACTAAATAATCCAACGAACATTAACTACAACCAAATTACATTTTACATTACATTACATTGTAGGTACAAAATAAATTTTTAGTAAAAGAGGACACCATATCGGAATACTTAAGTAGATTAACATTTTTAATTTCATTAAAACCTATTAAATTTCATTCAATTAGCTAGCAAACTTCGTTTGTCTTTTTAAAGCCTAACAAATCATACTAGTAGGTATGAAGTAATCATGTTTTGACAGCTACTTAAAAGAGTTTAGATTAACTAGACGATACACATCGCCATTAGATACTGTAAATAATACTACATCGATTTATACTATAATTGCAAGTATACCGCGGTCTATTATGACACTAATGTTGAGCAAGCAACAAAACAAGACTATTCATATTCAACGAACCATGTTTATTTATGAACACATTATTCAAACTCCTTAATGACGGACCCTTACCACTGTATTTCTTCCCATTAATAGTAAAATACACCCTATCCATAGCACAACACACGTCTGCACTACAAGAGGAAAACTCCACGATGGAAATAACCTTAAGTATTTATAGAGTTCAGCCAATAAAGTACATGGCTTTTCTTCCGTCTTCGCTTGCAAAAATCTTCGTTTTCAGTTAGTATTTCTCGTATTTTGTTTAAGATATTTCATTCCGCGTTTAATTAATAGGTTTAGTTCGATAATGTAATAATATTGTATATTTAAAACTATAACTAATGGAGGTACAACAAAACTAAATTATTATATTAAAATACTTTTTACTTTCATATTTCTCAACTTACTACATGATGTTGTTTTAGTAGGTACTCGGAGCGTAAAACGGATTTATTGTACGTAAACATAATTTAACAACATGCCGCTTAATTAATTTTTACAGCATGTTTCATGTGCTTGATAAACGATTATTCATGTACTTACCCAAGGGAAAATTGCGATGCTGCAATGATGTTTAATATGAATTGGATTAAAATCTTTCATCAGTAAACAGCTGGATAATATTAATTCATATTTACATAGAGTATATAATATGCCTTTTAATATCTTATTCACTTGTACGATCATCAGAGTTTCCTGTAGTGAATTATACTGAAAAAAATAATTTATTTTATTGTAAATCATGTCTGACCACAAATTCATTAACTGTTTAACTGTTTATGAAAAATATTCGAGTTAAATTATTTTTTTCGTTTCTTCATTGATATTTGAATACCTACTAGGTACTCTTAATAAATGTCAGTATTGAAATTCAATTTTGAATTTCTCTTTTTGATCTTACACTGTAGGTAGGTAATTCAAGCAATTGAATTCGTGATGTTCCTAGAACTTTACGTATAAGCCATAAATATAGTGACAAAGAATAATATTTCTTTTTAATTTTTTCCATAACCTATGTTTCTAGCCACAATATCTAACTAATGCTTTTACTGCTACTTAAAAGTATCTCAATAGACACGACAGTCCACTATCCTGATAACTATCTGTACTGGACTAAATTTAATTAACTCGAACGTATTTCAGCTTCTCGTTTTCACGTGTTAGAGATATCGTAAAATGAATGGCGCACCAACTAGCACAGCAAGTGAGTATGTAATTGCTTGAATTTACCTGTTGCATGAGCTAATCTACGATATTTACCGTTGTTGTTCGTTTGCGTATTGGTGAACATTCATTTAGGTACACAAGTTTTACGGCCGTATTCACAAACGTTACTATGCGACGCGCAGACGCACAGTGCTCCTATACGTTTTTGGGTACCTGTGCGTTCCCGCGACGCATTGTAACGTTTGTGAATAAGGCCGTTAGTCTTTTAGGCATGACTTTAAAAATATTTGAGTAAAGTTTTAGCGCTACTTGATCTAGAACGCAAGGTAAGATGAAGTGTTTCCTCCTTTATGTGATATGGGATCCTTTAAACCGTACAGAAGCGTATTATCATCATCATCATCGCGGTAGAAATTTCTAAAAAAAACTCTCAGACAAATTCACCTGCTGTGTTATATAAATATTTTACACCTTTCCCCCTTAACGAACAAACTAAGCCATGATTTCTTGTAAAGAAGCCGATGTTAGCACCTCCAAGAAATTTTACCATTGTTTTTGGACAAAGGGCACGGTAGCTAATGCAATTACCGAGTAACTACGCGTATATCATACCTAACAACTACCGTCCCTGGTAACGGATGCAGGTTTGTGCTGGCAGTAATTAGTAACTAATAATAACTGTTTATTATGTCTAACTGACGTAGGCTGTAAGAACGTGTAGGTACTATCGATCGGTACCCGAATTCGCAAGTCGTGACGAGATACGCATTATAAACAAAAAAATGAAATTTAATTTCAATTCATGCATAAAATTTATAACAGACCGAATCAAAATCAACCTGTTATTAAAAAATAATTAAATTTATAAAAGACAATACCTATATTTAGGTTGTCCATATAATAGGAGTTTTACGAGAGTTTCCAAAAGACTTTATCAGAGATGCATCGTTTATTTCATTATATCACTATTTAACATAGCACTATTTGAATTAATATAGGCATTGGCATTAATGGCATTACCTATTTTAAATCTTGTTTCTGCATGATGATGATGATGAAGTAGTTGTAGTTAGTAGTAAGTTGTTGTTTTTTATTTTACCGCAATGTTATGCACAAAGCCCAACCTATTTGTGTCCTCCGTTCATTCATATCTTCGCGGCGCATACCAAATGAGTGGTTAAATATTTGCAAATTCAATACATCCCGGCAAATGAATTATGGGACGTAATAAAAATCATTTGCTCGGGTGGCTAGTTATTTAGTAAAGCAATAAAGCGGGTTATGTCTCGCGGCGCCGGGCCCGCCGCTCCCACCTAATCAAATAAACCAGACCGGGAACAGATTTACGACCGGCTAAGGAAATCCCTGTTTACACAGACATAGTCACTAGTATAGGTAACTGTTTGTGAGTAAATTAAATGTTGGCCAACCGGGGTTGTCACCCCGGTTGGCCAACATTTCCATTAAGCAATGGGAAGGAATGCTGTTTTGTGTGGTCACCCGAAAATCGGACAACACCTGTCCCCATGTGAGTGTCCTGGACTATAATTATATCGGTCACGAAGTCAATATAGTATATTCATATAAAGCAGATAGGCCTCTTCAGTAGTTTGCCACATTGGGCAAACACCTGGAAGATTTACTCATAATTGCCACACTGGGCAAACGGGTTGGCGATCGTAGGGCGCAGGTCCTCGCTCCGGTGATGCTGCTGTCCATCATCGACCTGTGGTATTTAGCTACGCCTTCAATCGTGATGGTTATAAGTACCGCCAACAATCGGTTGCTAGAGCCTCGTATGTTATTTGGCACCACGGGCAGGTGAGGGTGGCTTAGAGCGAAAAGATGATGGGTCAGAGAGGCACAGGCATAATACCTACAATATTATATCATAACATCATACATAATACTTAATATGTAGTTATACGCTTATATTGAGAGAAAAGAAGTAATAAAGAGGTGTCTTTTTGCTCGTTGCACTTGCCATCGGCTCGTTATTTGGTAAACACATAAAACGGGTTATGTCTCCGGGCGTTGTAGCCACGTAATCAAATAAACTAGAACGAGAGCAGATTTACGACCGGCTTAGGGAATTCATATATACTTATATACATACGGCCATAAATAACTACTATCACAATACTACCATTGAGTCACACTAGGAGTCGTCACACTATTTATCGGAATACTTATAAACAATTTATTTTACCAAAACAATCAGTACTAATAAGAAAGTACAATATACATCAGATACAATAAATTATTGAAATTGATACCTAGTTTAAACTGGTGTAATCTACAAGTAGACTATGATTGTATCCATTTATATTTTCTATGAGTAGATGCCTAGTACCTTAACTCATTTCCTTGAATTCGTGGCTATTTAGATAAGAAGATGTGAGTGGCTTGAACTCTCGTAGGTCACCACAGTGTTTAATCTACTACCTCTATACGGTATTCCAGATTTGAAGAAGTAATTGTTACGTGTCTTCGACGGAAACATCTACCTACATGTAATGTATTTCATTTGATTGTCATACTTTAACAAATGTAATTACTACAGCCGTTGTCTCTCTTGCGTTATTAATCGGAGGATTATTGTTACACATAGGAATAGCTCGGAGTTTCGAATGTAAGGCTTGTAAATACAGATCTCTGTCACTAATGCCCCAATTCCCAAATCGGGTTGCCTGCAACAGCAATATCAGGGGTAGTTTTTAATGTTTGCACTTCTATCCTATAGATCAGTTGGAATGGCAGCCTTTGGTATTGCACTCAGCTGATTACTCGATCTCACATGGCTGTCTGTTTGACACTTTCTCGATTCATTCCGAATACAAATCGTTATTACGAGTGTGCAGTGTAAACTGAACGAAATTTCGTAGTGTAAACTTACACTGCAAAAATAAAATAATGCTTTATTCCATTACTAGCTGTGCCAGCGGCGTCGCGCGCGTGCATATCGGGTTTCAAAAATAACGGACTTCCATAAATTGGTACCTATATTTTAAGTTAGACTTCTAGTAATACATTGGTGAAAACCGCATATAATTCCGTCCAGTAGTTTACACGTGATGCGCGATCAAACATACAGATAAAATTTCTCCCGTTTTCCCAACACTGCTCTGCTCCTATTGATTGTAGCGTGATGAAAAGTATACTATAACCTGCCCAGGAGTATGAAGAATAACTGTACCAAATTTCATCAAAATCCGTTTAGTAGTTACTTATAACTACTTTAATTAATAAAAGTACCTACGCTTAATAATTTTTAATTTGAACGAATATTTTACAATATAACAACAAAAGAAATTCAAATAAACTATTTAAACACTAAAAGTCGCGCTGATAAGCACGGTTTCTCAATATCAATTATTGTCTGTCAATAAGGTCGATCGCTCTGAACGCATCAACAGCCAAATATTGAATGAAGCTAGCTCTCGGACCTCCCGCCTTTTTATACCCTACCGCCGCCGCGACCCGTGTCGAGCGCGGCAACCGTTACACAAAAATAATCCTTATAGCATGATTCAGTATTCACGTGCGACGGCGCGATGGCTTATTTCATGTATAAGTTTGGTGTTTCTATACCGATTTCTATGATTCTTTTTTTATTGAATAGGTAATAATGATAACTTTTTTTAATTAGGGATGAATGAGAGTATTATAAACGTAAGAGTAAACAAATATAATCAGAATGCTCCGAACTGCTAAGCTATCAGGAGTTACACGTGTTATTGTGAGTCAACCATAAAAGATAGACATATGCTGTAGCGGGATATTTTTTAGTCAATTTTATGTAAAATATTTCTTCATACATAATTTCTATGTATTTTTAACCATTAAGGCTGCACACGCGACGGAAGCTTAAAAAATGGAGTAACTTCTCCCGTTTTCCCAACATTTCCCTTCACTACTCTGCTCCTATTGATCGTAGCGTAATGAAAAGTATACTATAACCTGCCCAGAAGTATGAAGAATAATTGTACCAAGTTTCGTTAAAATCCGTCGAGTAGTTTTTGTTTCTATAAGGAACATACAGACAGACAGACAGACAGACAGACAGACAGACAGACAAAAATTTTACTGATTGCATTTTTGGCATCAGTATCGATCACTAATCACCCCCTGATAGTTATTTTGAAAATATATTTCATGTACAGAATTGACCTCTCTACAGATTTATTATAAGTATAGAAGATATCCTATATTAGTAAATGTTTCTTACCATCAGGTAAAGTCCATCTAATCATTTGGGGTATTTTCCTATTTTTCCTATTTCCTTATGTCACTGACTGATTAAGAGCCTGGATACCCGGGCCTACTTAAAAATGATCATCGCACCGACATTCGATTCAAAAACAATGACTATATGGAGTTGTTATTTCAAAACGAATATGTTTCCTGCCTCCAACCCTGCCTCAAAATGTATTACTAATTTATACTAAAACAGCAGTTCACTGCTGGACTGGACATAGCCCTATCCAATTCTTGTAGTTTATTAACCGACTTCATAAAAAGGAGGAGGTATTCAATTCGACTGTTTTTTTTGTTGTATGTTGTTGTTACCACATATTTCCGAGATGAACCGATTAGAAAAAATACTTTTTGTTCGTAAGGATGTACTTCCGAGATGGGCCTATTGTCACCATATTTCGGTTCTTTTGCTAAAAAATGCCGTTATTTCTATAAAAATAGCACCCGTCAAATTTACACTCAAACAAGCCTATTCCAACTGAGGAATAAGTCATTTTAATTTCTTTCTCAAATTAAATAACAAACTCACTCAACTGAATTACAAAACTTAATTATAATACGTATATACTCGCAACTTAGCGTAATTAAGTAGGAATAAAACGTAAGTGCACTTTAAAAGTCAGTAGAAATAGATAGGGCGGGCTCGACGCTGCTCTCGTAGCCAAATGAAGATAATCCTCAGTTGGAACAATCTTTTATTGTGCGACAGTGCACTCTTAAACTCCAGTTTAATTAATTAAAGCTCAGATAAGGATCTATTGTTTAAAACTGAGACGATTCGTTAAACGAAGTGTTATCCACTTAATGGTGACAATAGTTTGTCGCCTGATAATGAGTGAGAAAATAAGTTATTTAAAGCATATTTCACATTTGAATCACTTACTTTAAAGGTAGGTAATACAAGTTATTCAACATAAATACTTTTGACCCACTTTGTCATGTAATACATGAAAATTCATAATAATCCAAACATGACAACAGATTTATCCTGTGATTGCTGCATTGAATATTCAATGGCACACAGAGGGTCACCGTCCCAAATGATGCTATTACAAAAACAGAATGCAGATTTGTTATTCGAAATAGCAGCACAACATTGTTTTGATGAAATAAAGAAGTGGGACGAATAACTTGCCTATAATCTATCGTATTGATGATGCCTACCTCACAGCCGTCAATAAATCAAATTATATTTTGATGAAATGGAATAAAAGATATTCTGTACCATATTTATTTACCAGACATAAGTAATCCAGTCCACGCTTATTATGTGATTATTTGTAATCAAATGTTCTGTCTGCACAGGCACTCCGCGAAGGTTAATAAAAAAATAGGTACCTAATAAAAACAATATTTGTGACTTGGTAGAGTTTGGCGTCTACTTTACCATATTCTACAATAACGACCGCAATTAATGTACAACAATCCTAATCCTCTAATCTATAATTTTATTCGATTAAGACAAATTAATACAGTGCAAATTATCACATTTATTTCAATTTCCATTCCCATTTCATAATGTCTCTTATTGCAATAATTGTAACTGAAAAGGGAGGTCCAACCACTACTGTCTTCGGTCAACTAACCAAAGTAAGTTCTTTGCTAAGATTCAAGAACTATCTGAAATGTATTTTTACTGTATAAACATTAGACACATTTTGGTAAGTAAACTCCACATTTGAAATGTAGGTTCTGTGTGCTAATATCCTCAGTGGATAGCGAAATGTATTCATCAATATGTGAGGATTAAATGTACAGTCGTTACTTCTAAAGTAATATTCCAGGAACAACTTGTTTTTAAAAAGATATAGGTCATACTTATCACAGAAAGTAATATAAAAAGGAATATCGATAAAAAACCATACATCATTCGAGCTCCAGGAATTATTGAAAGCTATATGAAATGTTCCAGCCACATGCAACATTTAAATGGAAATTCAATGGGCAATTAGCTTACTATGCCTTTTTCCCTTTCTCTTCTTATCGATCATTGTCATTTCCATATTTTTGAACATGTCCACAACATTTCTTTGGAACATTTAAATGGAGTAGCTAAATATAATATATTTGACATTCTAATATTGGAATGATCTCCTTTATTAATTACTAGCTGTACCGGCGGCGTCCCACGCGTGGATATCGGGTTTCAAAAATAACGGACTTCCATAAAATGGTACCTGAATTTTAAGTTAGACCTCTAGCAATACATTAGTGAAAACCGCATTGAATTCCATGCAGTAGATTTCGCGTGATGCGCGATCAAACATACAGATAAAATTTTCTCCCGTTTTCCCGTTACTGCTCTGCTCCTATTGATTGTTTGTAACGTGATGAAAAGTATACTATAACCTGCCTAGGACTATGAAGAATAATCGTACTAAGTTTCGTTAAAACAAAACAAAAATTTTACCGATTGCATTTTTGGCATCAGTATCGATCCCTAATAACCCCCTGATAGTTATTTTGAAAATATAATTCATGTACAGAATTGGCTTCTCTAAAGATTTATTATAAGTTTATTATTAAAGAAGATACAGATAGATAGACTAGCTAATCTTAAATAATTGTGTTGAACATTTTACTAAAATAATGACTTTAACACGAACAAAATGTTAAAATGTTTGAAAATTGAACACCGTATCACATCCTTCCGGGAACGATGTCACTCAATAGAATATGCTAGTACATCTATGTAACGCAACACAACCTTCTTGGAACGGTATCCCGGAATGCGGACCACCCCTTGTAGCGTGTGTGCGTCTGCCCTCGCGACCTACTTGGAACGAACGTGTGGAACTCGTCGAGGCCCTTCGAATTGTACCCACTTTACAATAGTATCAGTTCAAGTATGAAAGATAGTTTTGATTCGCTCTTGTCACATTTCTTCGAGAGGACTCGGAATACACTATTTGTTACTAACTTTTAAAAGCACATCTATTAGTGATTATCAACAAAAGTGTGTAATATGCCTATGATTTTTATTATAGATGTTATTTACTATTAATAAAAATATATAAATTTACTATTAACAACAATGTAATTCCGTATTTATACAAATTCGTTTATAAAAATAAATATCAGATATTATCGCAAATAATACCTATCTGTTTTTTATACAAAATAGGTTTTATACAAAATTATTACATACATAGAAACACAACTGTTTATTATACAAATGTTTATTCCGAGTAAGATTCGAATCCCCAATTCCGGTTTAGAAAGCAGGATCGTTCCCAAATGAGCTAACGATACAGTCGGTAAATTACTACGACGCAAAATCTGTCTTCCGCAGTCCCGCCTCCCTTATGAGCTGGTTGATTAATAACGTCAACGTAACGTTAAATTGCGTATCAGCCACTTGCGAACCGGGTCAGGCGAGCCGCAAGCCCGGCTGCGCACTGAAAGTTGGGCCCTTCCACCCCGCGAACAGCGAAAGTCAATTCTAACCGGCAACTTTTTAAAGTACTTAAGCGGCACCGAACAGACCTTTCCACCCATTGATTTTTCACTCAGCACTTAGTTATCGTTTTTCTTGTAATTCCCTCAAACCTTTCAGGTCATTGTGTATTCAAATCTTTCTAAGTGCTCGCATAAATATAAGAACGCCTCGACTCTCGAAATCTGACTAGGAGCCGCCTAAGACGAAAGGTGTAATAAAGTTTAGTGAACCAAAGCGTGTGCCGAGAGCAACGAAGCGAGGGATTTCCTTGAGGGACTCTCGTCTACTTTTACACAGTCATTTTCGCTGAGATCGCATTATCATAAAGAAAACCGTACTAGGTTAATGACATTAAGAATAGATAAACTTTTAAATATTAACGAATCGTCTCGGTTATAACATTAATCTAGTGGCACACCAAGATAAGTACACAAGTACAAGTAAGTTTAAGAGAGGTAGGGCATAGCGAATCTTCGCTCGAATTGAGCCGCCCGTCCGGGGAAGGACCTCCACCCTATAGAATACCGCAGTCAAATGACCTCTGGGTCGTGTTTTTGCCGCTGAGTAGGGTTTCCGGAGCTCGTGGGGGGTTAGGGTTGGGCCGGCATGGCGGTGGCAACTGACAAGTAACTGACCAGTTACTTGCCCGTTGTCACAGCGACTTGGGCTTCTGTTTCGCTTTCCATCAGGCGTAGGGAAGCCATTATGTCGAGCCACTATAAAAAAAAAAAAAAAAAAGTACCTAAACCTATCTTTTGCAGCATTTGTTTTCAAAAGCGACATTTGTAGTTATTAGTTTCAAATTGTACTAACTAAATTGTAATTAATGGTATTGATTTAAATTGCAGTAATTTAGTATTCTACGAATTTAAATCAATACAATCAGTGTTATTACACATTCATAAATATTCATAAGGTACATATATCAGTTATTTCACATCACGCAATGGCTATTATACATTGTTATTAGGGAAAACAACATAAGTAGCAGTTTTTTCTAGTCTTCGTGTTATCTACACTAATATTATAAAGAGGAAAACTTTGTTTGTTTGGTTGTAATGAATAGGCTCAAAAACTACTGGACCGTTTTTAAAAATTCTTTCACCATTCGAAAGCTACATTATCCACGAGTAACATAGGCACAATTTTATTTTGGAAAAAAAAACTTTACGCGGACGAAGTCGCGGGCGGAAAGCTAGTATAAAATAAACAACGAAAATATTCATTGAAATCAAATCACGATTGGTTACAAATTACTATGATAATTGGAAACTATTTGAAGTATGCAAATACCTTTAAAGTGACTAAACGTAATGGGTTTAATTAAAGTGACACATTCGGCAACAGCGGCCGTGAGGAACCAAATCACCTCTAAAAGGTCTGACTCGCCACGACGCCTTGCCAGCGCGGCGTGATATAGGCAACAAACCCTCATGGAAAAGTCCAAGAAGCTATGGCCCCCAGTCCCCAGCGGCTCCACTATTCCTGGCTCCGGCAGCGGCCATGGTTACGGTGGAGCAGGGGGTGCGAAGAATCTCTGGAAGAGATCCGGCTGCCACACCCATCTACACTTGGCTACGTATAATACAAGGACTCTGAGACTGCAAGCGAAACTGGAAGAACTGGAGAATGATCTCACCGGAGTAAAGTGGGACATTGTGGGATTGAGTGAAGTCCGACGGAAGGGAGAAGATGTTGTGAAGCTCAACTCTGGAAATACATTCTTCTATACAGGGGATGGCAATTCGGGTGTGGGAAGTGTTGGGTTCCTTATAAATCGTAGAATTGCTGACAACATCACAGCATTGTGCAGTATATCTCCTCGTGTTGCTTATACCATTCTGAAAATCAACAAGCGATACTCTATCAAAATCATCCAGGTCTACGCCCCTGCGTCAACATCGTCACATTCTGAGGTAGACCTTGAAACCTTTTACGAGGATGTTGATAAGGCATTGGCAAGTGGTAAGAAGGCCCAATACAATGTAATCATGGGTGATTTTAACGCAAAGATTGGCACTAAGATGGTAGATGAGTCATGTATTGGGGACTTTGGATGCGGTAAAAGGAATGCTCGAGGACAGGCATTAATCAACTACCTAGAATCAAAGAAATTTTTTGCAATGAATTCTTTTTTCTACAAAAAACCACAAAGGAAATGGACCTGGGCGAGCCCAGATGGACAAACAAAAAATGAGATTGAATTTATTTGCACAGATAAAAAACAGATAGTTACGGACGTGTCTGTCCTAAAGAAGCTGAAAATGAGCGATCACAGGCTAGTGCGTGGTACCCTGAGAATAAATACAAGGTTGGAAAGAAAGAAGCTCCTGATAAAACCTTTGGCTAAGCTAAGCATTCCCAGCCGAGTACATGAAGACTTTGAGACTAAATTAAAGACAGCCTTGACAAGACCCCTGGCCGACTACTTCGAAAAGAACCTAGAATCAAAGTATAAACACCTCATCTCAACAATTACAAGCACAGCTAAAGAGACATTCAATAGAACATCACGTGACAAAGACTTCCTTTCCCACGAGACGGAGCGGCTGATGGAAACACGCAGGAGAATGTGCTGCAACAATTATAATTCTCAGGAACACCGTGATCTTAATAGAAGAATATCTAAATCAGTAAGGCGTGACATACGAAACCGAAACACTAAGAGAATACACGCACTTATTGAGAAACATCGAGGGCCCAAGGTCTTCAACAGGGCAACAAGCTGCGGCACCAGTCAACTCTCTAAGCTGGAGAACAGTGAAGGTGAAATGATTACAGACACACCGGGTATGCTAAATGTAATACACCAGTTCTATGCAGACTTATATAGCGTGCAAGCCCCGAAACCAACTCTGACAAACGTTGCAGACAAACGGGCTCCGCTATCAAGGCACTACACTGAGGATATCCCTGAAATCAGTACTTATGAGCTGAAGCAAGCACTAAGAAGACTGAAGCAATACAAAGCGCCCGGCGCGGACGGCATAACCACAGAACTTCTTAGAGCAGGTGGCAAGCCTATACTCAAGGAACTGAGAGGCATTTTCAATGAAGCGCTTTTTACAGGCACAATACCATCAGACTGGAAAAGCAGCCTGGTCATCTTGTTTCACAAAAAAGGCGCCAAAACAAGTCTTAAAAACTATCGCCCCATTGCGTTGCTGAGCCAGATATACAAGGTGTTCTCAAGAGTGATCACGTCGCGCATGGCCAACCGGTTGGATGAAAACCAACCCAAAGAGCAAGCCGGATTTAGAAGTGGCTTCAGTACATTAGACCATATATTTACTGTAAGACAAGTCATAGAGAAATCCCACGAGTATAACATACCACTGTACTTTGCCTTTGTGGATTACGAAAAGGCTTTCGACTCTGTCGAGCACTGGGCTGTATTCGACTCCCTACAACGATGCCGCATCGATCATAGGTACATCCATCTTATGAAAAATCTCTACCGGTCGGCGACAATGTCTGTCCAAGTTCAGGACGTTACGACCACCGTTCCTATCAAAAGAGGAGTGCGCCAGGGCGACGTTATATCACCAAAGCTGTTTACCAGTACCCTTGAGGATGTGTTCAAAACACTCGATTGGGCTGAGCGCGGGGTAAACGTAAACGGAGAACGCCTTAGCCACCTCAGATTTGCGGACGACATTGTCCTACTCGCACATTCACCAAGAGATTTAGAAGCAATGCTCAGCGATCTCAGCCAGGCCTCGTTACGTGTGGGCTTAAAAATGAACTGGGGTAAGACCAAGTGGATGGGCCCAACCACTACAACAACGATATCGGTTAACGGCCAAAAGATCGAGAGAGTTACCGAATACGTCTATTTAGGCCAGAAGATCAAAATTGGCAAAGACTCTCTAGATGCCGAAATAGATAGGCGTATACAGCTTGGCTGGGCAGCGTATGGGAAGCTGAAAGATGTGCTGAACTCTAAAATCCCCCAAACTCTGAAGACAAGAGTATTCAATCAATGCATACTACCAGTTATGACATACGCTTGTGAGACGTGGACACTGACAACTGGGGCGATACATAAACTAAAAGTAACGCAAAGAGCCATGGAAAGAGCCATGCTAGGAATCTCCCTGCGGGATAGAGTCCGGAACGAGCACATACGCCAACGCACTAAGGTCATCGACATAGGTGAGCGTATTGCGAAACTGAAATGGCAATGGACCGGACACATCTGCCGCAGGGACGATAACAGGTGGAGCCACCGGGTCCTACACTGGCTACCCCGAGAAGGAAGTCGAAGCGTCGGAAGACCTGCAGCTAGATGGTCGGACGACATAAAAAAGACGGCAGGGCCGACCTGGACCAGAGACGCCGCATCTAGAACGCTCTGGAATTCCAGAAAGGAGGCATATGTTCAGCAGTGGACGAAAAAATGCTGAGAAGAAGAAGAAGAAGAAGACACAAATAGGACAATATTTATCATTCCAAACAATTTAAGAACGTACCCAATTCAAATGTAATTAATTAAAAAATGTATCTAAGTAAGTTTATTAGTTGTCTAGTACCTATAGTACAAGGCCCAGCATGTCCTGGGTTATTTATTTAAAATTAAAGAGATCAACAGGTGTGAAGTTATCCAACGTTTTTAAATCATTTTGTGCATCTAAACTGAATATAAAAACGGGCTGCATGTATCGTAAACTATCGATTTTGATGGCTGACTGCCAAAGAGTTTATGTACATAGCCTGAAAGCATAATCCAGTCAGCAGAATTGTTGACATAGATAACAACCGTTATGAAGAGCTACTGCGAAAAATCATAGTTCAAAAATAAACTCTGCTAGATATAATGTAGGTACGTAGTACTGAAACCATAGCTGCAAATAACTGCATATAAATGATACTTACTAACAAGTCTCCTACTAAAAAATTATAATATAGGTCAGAAGTAGCAAGATCTTTTAAGAATAACTAAAAGGTCATTATATAATAATAACACTAGCGAAAAGTGTAAATTATTCGTTTGGATAAAGCGTTCTTTTCTCTTACATTGTGACAATTTTAATCCAAAGAAAAATCTCTAGTGATTTGCTCTAGAACCTGCAAAAAAACAAAAAAAAATAAGCAAAGTAATGGACATTTTTTACACAAAAACTTAGCAGAACGCATCCTTTGCTTACTTTCGTCATGCCTAAAGAAAGAAAATAAACCTCACTAAGACCGAAAAATGATATGAAATCAGTTTAATCCCTATATGTACTAACAAAGCACCTGATATATCGATACCAGCCTTCGAAATCTTATAAGTGAACTTACAACGAGCGCAGATATAATAGGGTTCCGCAATACGCACCTTATTAATTACGTGGCAGGACTTCACCGGTAGGCATTGTTACTTGTAACTTTTCTCACTATTACTTAGAAGGAATATTACAATGGTTTTATAGAAAATTGTTCATCTCTTTCCGTATGTACTCTCTCATATGTATACGTCAACGAAATATTTTGTAGCTATAGTTCATTCGCGTTAAGAAAACTAGAAATTAAAACGCTAGAAATTATAATTTCTAGCGTTTTAATTGGCTAGTGGCCTGTCAGTGACCTGTCAGTCACTATTTTCTTAACGCAAATGAACATAGTTGTTGTTTAGTAAATTTTTTAAGGGCTCCACGGCCTATTTATGCTTTGGAAACGACAAATCGAAGTGTACCTATCGTATGTCTATATCTTGAAGGAAAGTGTATGTCGAAATGTTACGATTAACGTCGGATTGATCTTAACGAAGAATTGTATCTTATAATCACATCACATCACATCACCAGCCTATTACAGTCCACTGCTGGACATAGGCCTCTCCAGTTGCTCGCCACTCAGGTCAAACATTATGGAGGATATGCCCATAATCGCCACGCTGGGCAGGCGGGTTGGGTATCTTATAATGAGGCTTCTTATTAACCTTTTATGAAGAAGGGGTTGGATTTTGGACAGAGTTATACCAACGGCCACTTCGACCTACGCTAATCTGTCAAATCCCAAACAATTTTAAAAATTGTCCAACCATGGAATCCATTATCTATCAAAATGTTTTGACAGATTTGAGTAAGTGTCGCCGTGAGCTTTATTGATGTACTGAAACCGATATTTATTTAAACCGAGATTTTTTTTTACTCGAGGAACTAACTCTAACTTTCACTGGAACTGCAAAGACATCTACCGTTAAATGCTGGACAAACTGGATGTTAAGGGTAACTATGTATATCAGGCGAGTTAGTGTCAAGCGCAACCCATTTAACTTTAAAGAAATATGTGGCGTGTTTCTCACAGTGTTTCGAGGTCAGTGTTACGCCAAAACCATCGGTTTTCTTCAAGCAGTCTTGCCTAACTACACTGACCACGAAGCCTATGTTGCCACCGCCATGCTGGCCACACGGTTATTTCTGGCTACATCGACATATCCCGGAAAGCGACCAAAATCACTTCACAGGTTTCAACGAGTGCAGGTAAATTATATAAATTAACAGAATGGATAGCGAAGCAATCCAATCGAAAATAAAATCATGAAACCGCGGTTACTTACTTCTTAATTTTTAATTTCAACTTTTAGTGCCGTAGTTTGAAGCTGGCCAGGAACTCGTTACCTAGATTGCAGCAAACTTAATAAATTGCGTCTAGTTTCGAATACCGCACCGGTGTGTGACATGAATAAAAAATAACTGTATCAACGGTAGCCTGAACTAATTACTTTATAGAGGAATTGGTAGTTTTACCAATAGATAATTTTTTTTAGTTAATTCCTTCTCTCTTCAGCATAATGTACCTATCCTCTACCTGAAGGTTATCTGAAAAAGGTCGCTTTCGGCGATAAGTCCGCCTACACCGTTTCTTCTGTACATGTTTTATTCTGGTGTAATAAAGAGTTTCTAGATATCCTTTATGTACACAATTTCAAAAGAAAGACGAGAATTCAATTACGTATAATTTAAAACAACATTGGCAAATGGATTCACTACAAATATTTTTACACGTTAATAAAATTATTGACATTCACAAACATGAAGCCTTATCTCTGGCAAGGTATGATAGATTTGTAGAGTTTCATAACTAAAAAGTATAAAGTAAACTTAACCACACAAATCTTAAGAATTTATCTCTGGATAGCTAAGTTTGCAATTGGCTCGTTTTTGTATGAAGCCATCAAGAACCACATAGGTACACACACATAGGTACAGCGTATGTTTAAACATAAGGGCTGCATTATTGAGACCTCAAGCGCGACGAACTTCTTAATATGCGAATACAGAGAGCGTCATCTTGAAACACCTAGAGCCGGGGATGAATATAACATTACTTACTTGGAATATTTTTTTCATCAGTCATTTCACTGGTGTTACTCTTTACCTTAAATGAAACCTGTAATCAAAACTTATAGCTACGCCATATTATTGAGACATGTAAATCATTTCCAACCAATATTTAAATACTTTCAACGTCATCTGCTCACCGGTCACAAAAAATAATTAGAAGCTTATCGTCCACCACCAGCTAAAAAGTTAGTTCAGTTTAGCTTGCATAATTAAGCCAGTTTTTCAATCCACCAGCATCGACCTTAATGTTGCATCTGGCTTCCCCAAAAAGCGTAAAAAGAGCATTAGAACGTAGATTTTCCTGTAGATATATTTATTGCACACCAAAAGCATGTACTTAAACGGTCAAATAAACAATTTAGTAGCTCCGTAAGGCGTGGCTAAATAACACAGGCTCATGACGGGCAAGAGACTGGAGTACAGAGCTATAGCCTGCGATCGCCAACCCGCCTGCCCACGTGACGACAATGGGTAAAGCCTCCAGACGTATGACCAAAGTGGCGAACAACCGGAGAGGCCTTTGTACAGCAGTGGATTGCGATACCCTAATGATGATGACACTCCCATTTGGATAAAGCGTCCTTACAGCGGTCATCCTGAACCTAGACTATCTGTAGTGTAGGTAGATGTAAAGACTTCGCAGCAGTAAAAATATTAACTTGAAAGACAAATGTGAATGGGAGCCGTCCCCCGGAGTAAGCACGCCCGCGGTGGAACGTATTAAGCGCGATCCGCGTGTCCAGACTATTTCACTTGAATAATGAACGTAGCGGCGCGACCGAGCCATGTTGGCCCATTTTTAATTCTCCATTTCATCCCCGACGTGTCAAGGACTTGAAAAGTGCTGAGTTGATTTTCTCAACGCGATCTAATTGGATAGTTATATGCAGGCCTTGTTTCATTTTGACTAAATACTTGCTAAAAGCGATAAGGCCGCCTTGCTTGTACCTCGATTTATCATTCTAATAAATTTTTAAGTGTTTGGCGTGCAATAAAGAATATCTATCTATTTACTTTTTCGGTCTACGCATTTTCGTTTTGTTTGGACTGAAACCACGATAGCGCATACAGAAAATAATATTTACAATTTGCTCGCTGATGCGAACTAAATTATAGACTTTCTCTATTAATGTAATCAATAAATTCATGTATACAAACAGTATTAATATTGGTACGCATGGTACTGCCATTTGCTCCATTTGGTTGTGCTAATTGGCTGCCGAAGCTATAGACAGATAACCAGTAAAATAATTAAAGAAAACTAATTTAACTCTATCTATAAGTAAGGTCGTGCGTTAACACTTACCTTAAGTGTAAATACTTCGAAACAACTACTTTTTAATGTCTTATAACATGTCATGTATTAAATGAGGTAGTTTTGAAATTGATACATAACAAACAAACAAGTATTTTCCTATTATGATAATATTGTAAAGGTAATATCTCCATTGCTATTTTTATCCACATACAAAATACAAAGCAAGCGGCCTGTCTCGTTATAAACGCAGCTACGGGCAGAGTTGTCATACACTCGTTATCGGTGAGTGGGTTGAAACAAATTGGGTAGAATACCATTTTTTTTATTCATTTCAATGTATAATATTAAAAGAAATCTAATTAACAGACAATCTGTAAACAAATTGACATAGATGCGGAAATTCAACCCGTATAAAAGCAGGACGTTTATTTAAGGAATCGTAAATCTCATCGAGCCCTTAATAAGAAGCGGCAGAACTAACAAAGCCTGCCGTTGTAGGTATACACGGTCGCGCAGACACATCTCGGCAACTACACACAATAACGAGGGCCCAAATCACGGCGCTCGCGATAACATTCCGAGATAAAAGCGGCACGGAGCGGAATCAGGGGAGCAAATAAAAACTCGGTGGGAATTTCCACGGCCCAGGAAATTGAGCTGCACCGGATATCGTCGCACCGGAACGACGTGCGACGGAGGAACGCCGTCCGGCCGAGGTGGGCCGTCTTCATTATTCCTTCATTCTCTCACATTTCAATTCTGCGAAAAGCGAGCTGCCTTTTGAACGTCGCCATTTGTTTCCCTTTTCAAAATCAACGGACTAATAACATGTTTCTTTCTGTTGCTACGCTATTACTTTCTTGTGAATATTGGATTAATTTTTAATTGTTCAAACATCATGTATCGTAAATAAAAATAATATACAACCAATTTCATGTAACATTTTTTAAAATACATTAAAGGCTTAAAGGCAGAGATCATTCGATCTCTATGTTCTCTAATATGTTATCTGATTAATGTCTATTTCTGCCATGGAAGTATGATTTCTGCCAATGACGAGTGACAAAGTTTTCTTTGACAAATTTACAATACAACAGAGGCGTTTAGAGTTGTGCGATATCGTGGATGGATACCTTGGAGACTTAACTTCCCGAAAGCTGGTTTCATGTCGTCATCCGGTTACAAAGCAAGTTGTCGATTGTTGTTGATTTATTTCATTGAGTCTATAACTTTATGACCACACATAGAGTTTTAGAGCACAAAGTAATACCAATAGACTAAAACACTTTACGATAAAATGAATGCAATAAAATTTATTATCAGTGCTTCCCGTTCCCTCCAAAGAGGTCGTCGTCTACTATTTCTAAACTCATTTCTTTAAATTAAAAAAAAAAACAATTATTTGACGTTTCTTGACATTTTGTGGAAACTATTTGATTTTTATTGCTAACTTGAACAAAACATTTTGTGAAAGTGAATTGCTTTTAGCTTGTTATAATTGATTAATATCGTCATAGAATCCAAAGATGCCTTGGGGATGGGAGTGCAGAGCCAAGATGGTGAAGCAGATGCCGGCCAAGCCAGCCGTGCGGAGGGGGAAGGTGGCCCTGGAGGTGTCCACGCCGAGCCCTGCCGAATACGAACCTCCTGAGATATTCTGTAAAACTAACTACTTTTCATGAGACTATAATGCGACTTAAGGACTTAAGTCAGTGATTTTGTCCGTGTTAAAAAGATACTTTTGACTAGAATTAAAAAGTGTGAAAGGATAAGGACTGGCTCGATAGCTCATTTGGTAGTGACCTCTGCCCTCTGAGCCACAGTTCACAGTTCGTCGCTTAAGTTCTTTATTTATTTCTTACATCGCCTAAGTCAAAAATGACTAGGTACTTTTCAGGAGCGCATAAAAACCGCACTGGCTTTTTTTTTATAGTGGCTCGACATAATGGCTTCCCTACGCCTGATGGAAAGCGAAAGAGAAGCCCAAGTCGCTGTGACAACGGGCAAGTAACTGGTCAGTTACTTGTCAGTTGCCACCGCCATGCCGGCCCAACCCTAACCCCACACGAGCTCCGGAAACCCTACTCACCGGCAGAAACACGACCCAGAGGTCATTTGACTGCGGTATTCTATAGGGTGGAGGTCCTTCCCCGGACGGGCGGCTCAATTCGAGCGAAGATTCGCTATGCCCTACCTCTCTTAAAATCTTAAATGGCTTTTCTTAAATCGCACCTACATACTTTGTTTTTGATTAAAAATAAAACGCTTCAATTGATTAAGACAAGACTTATACGGTGTTAGAACTTATGCGACGAGTTGTGGGTTCACAGTGGGGCGTGGGACACAGTACAAATATTTGTGTTTATGAACATGTCTGTTTGTATTGGTCTGGGGGTTTAATCTACACTAATATTATAAAGAGGAAAACTTTGTTTGTTTGGTTGTAATGAATAGGCTCAAAAACTACTGGACCGTTTTTAAAAATTCTTTCACCATTCGAAAGCTACATTATCCACGAGTAACATAGGCACAATTTTATTTTGGAAAAAAAAACTTTACGCGGACGAAGTCGCGGGCGGAAAGCTAGTATTGTATATTATGTATTTATTTACAAAAAAAGGATCTAAGTAAGTTTATCAGTTGTTTAGTACCCACAGCACAAGCTTCGGCTCAGTTTGGGGCTAGATGGCGATGTCTTGGGATATTTATTTATTTAAACTTATTATTGTTTGTAAACAGCGATCTATTCCAGTAGTCAAAACTAATTGAGTTTGTTGACAATTAATGAATGTAGGTATCTATTTAAGATCGTGTTACCTAGGGGGGGTTGTTGAGCTTTGGACGTCTGCAAGCTGTTGGTGATGAGACCAATCGTCGCAAAAATTTACTGTGAAACTTAAAATGTGTGTAATTTTTCACTGTGCTATGTACCTACTTCACATGATTGTTTTTTTATTAAGATTAAGATTCAAAGCGAAAAGGAGCCCCTAAATATAGACCTTGACTGTAAAATAATCTTTGTTTGTTGAAGGTGGTCGAGGATTTTCTAAAATAAAGCGTTCGCCTGCGTATACATTTGGTCACCTGACGCCCACGACCTTTCAGAAGCCCCTCACGAAGCCGACGGCGCCTATGTTCAACGTCCAGGGATTACTAAGAACTGGTAACGTATTGACCTCTACCATATAGTATGTTAGTATATTATATGTAACATCAAGCTAACAAATTATGTTTATTTTTAACGCCCCTAAACGCAGACGGGTGAATGTTATTAAGTTTGCTAAGTGTCGGACTTTGGATTCTTAGCTTCTAAGTATACCTACGTATATTCAAACTATAATAAATAATTCATGAAGGTATACTCACAATCTTGGAGGCATTAGTTAATTTTCTGAGTGTTAAAAAACTTTAGTGTGGATGTCAAGGGTTTTAACTTTCTAGATATCAATGAATTGTGCAATATTAGATTAAATTATTTGTATCAGTATAGCCTAGAACTCGCAAGAACGTGCACCCTGTGCATCGGAAAGCACAGTAAACCGTTGGACCTATTCCTGATATCTCTCTGATCTCTGAATAGTGGTCCCATCGGATTATGAGCACTTTGGACATGTACCAATTTTCAGTCGCACGATATAAACATTCTTGTTACACTTGGCGCTTACTGTGTGAAAAGGTCACTGACACGTTTTTAGCACGGGACATCGAGAAATAAGTACTTAGTAAGCTAACACATGGCAAATAATGTAATTCAGTCTCATACTAAAAGGTACAGCAACTAGATAACGCGTCTTTTAAAACATTTGAACTCATCTATCGGCACATTGTTTCTTCTCACGGGTTTATCTTTATAAACCCGTATCCTAAGAAATCAAATTCTTTAATAATGGCGTGCAGACGGTTCCTAGAAGCCAGCATGGCAGTGATAATTGACAGCAATAAAATTACTTTGTTCGTTGCCACACCGCCGGCTTGGGGCATTAATACAATGCTATGCAAATCTTCGATGCTAATGTAACCTTATGTTGCAAATATCAGTTAGCCAAAGACAGAGTCGTGGGACGAGAGTTATTTAATTTAGACAAAGTAAACGTTGAGACTCAGCGTTGAGGCTGGCGACTGCGAGTCCTATCGATTCCTGGGCATTGCATTGGCACTTCACCTAACACCTCAGATACATAGAACCTCCTCTACACCAATTTCTATTTTTAAGTGAAGACCACATGTCCATACGTGGCAAACACGAGGTCTTTTTTCATCACACGTTCGTGGCAAATTTCTTTCTTTTTTTTTTCCCGTCAAAGAGTTTTGGCCTTGACATTGACATTTTTTTTTTCTCTTTCTCTCTCTCGTTCAAAAATCTGGTGTTTGAGTAATTGTATTTTATAAAGCGTACAGTCCTTACCTGCTATTGTGTTGTACCCTTGTATTTATTAATGTATTCTGTGTATTTTAATGTAAGTATCTGTTGTTATTGTATGTGTATTTGTGTATTTTTATATGTATGTATGCAACGCCACACATAGGCTCCACCAGAACACCAGCGCAGCTATGGTGTCTACGACGCCATAGCGGCACAAAGCTGAGGCTGGAGCCTAGTTGGCTTCACATCACAAACCCTATATCTGTTATTCCACTTCTGTGCTTCTTCTTCGTTTCTGTGTTATTATCGCTTAACTGTATTGTGTATTGTGTTGTGTTGCCAATAAACATTTTTTCTTTCTTTCTTTCTTTCTTACTTAGGCATCTCTTTCACACATCATAAGACAAACAGGAGCACATATTGCGCTGCTATAAAAAAATCTAAAAAATATTTAGATATTATAATATAAAAACGACAGGTCACTCGCTTACGCAACACAAATGGGTTATAATGGGAGGTTGAAATTTGTAATGATAAAACGTAATTTTTGGAATAGAGAGAGGGAGTAAGAACATAAATGGGAGTGGCAATAAGAACGGGGACGGAGACCGCATAGAATAGGACTGGGGTCGGAACTGAGGAACAGGCCGGGATAGGGTCAGGATTTGGCAAAGAAATGGGTAACACTTTGAATACGACATATTTCTTAACTTGGCTGTCACGCTTCAGTATAGATACATGCTTAATAGCGGCGCGTGTACGAGTATATTTTCTTATTATTGTATTGAGTAATTGTTAAACAATTATGAACAATCAGAGTGTATTTTATATTATTTTATTGTAAACAAAACTTACAAGTCTACCTCATTACGCGTCAAGTAGGTAGTTATATACTTATTTATCAAGTGAAATGTTTGCTTCGAACAGAATAAATTACTTTTAGTCTCCAGAATAACTTGTAAATTAACAAACAACAAACGAATTAACAGAAGTCTTAAGAGTTTCGTCATTAAAGAAACATTTATAAAATTATGTATTTCTATTTTCTCTACTTAAGTTTTTAGAGTACTATTGAAAAATGGCAAAGCGAATACTTTAAGTTCAATGTCTAGTATTCAATCGAAGTCTAATGGTTGAGCGTCTTGAGGTCCTCTACATGGTACCTATTACCGCCATATTTCTGACTCCTAGCGGCTCCCCAGTGTATTATAGGTAGAAAAACGTAATAACTCATTAGCAAGGCAGGCAGTAAGTAACTAGGCTAATGTGGTCACCAGGTCCCTACAGGATAAAACAAGGCGTCGTATCGCCCCAGCTGGAGCCGATAGGAAACAAGACGAAGACGCCCGGTCCAGCCACGTATGCGCCGCCCCTCAAGGTGGTTGTCAAGAGACCGCCGGCTTACAGCATAAGGCAGGCCGCGCGGCCTCCCTACCAGCCGTGGGATATGTGGACCCCACCGCCCAATATGTACTGCCCGCCTATTCCTGGAAAGTAAGAACACATTTTTATTTATGCTTAGCCCAATGGTTGACTGGTAGAGAATGCCTATGCGGCATTAAGTCCGTCTTTTATCCACTGTTATTATAATAATGTGCAATAAAGATTAATAGTCATTTTTATTATATTGGCACAGCATTGCTGTCGCCTGACTGAAAACGAAGAAGAGGCCCATGTCGCTGTCGCAATGGACAAGCACCCAAACCAATCACTACCCAGTTTACATGCCGCTGACCTTTAGGATTATGCTGGTTTTATACCGACTGATCCCGAAACGCGACCAAAGTCCACCACCAGTCCAGCCAGTTTTATAGTTAACTGAACCTTTGGTAAAGGTATCATGAATTCAGGATTCAAGGCGATTTGAATGAAAATATCTACGAAATTTTGGATAATGGCGAGACGGGTAGTGAGTAAACGTATGACGTACTTTAACCTTTGTACTACTTATAGTTATAGGTTGTCTATATATGTAATCTATGTATAAGAAAGTCGTTTTAATTACACTTGTTTAGAACTCAAGGACGACTGTACCGACCGATATGGCTGAAAATTGGTGGGTAGAGAGCCAGTAGACGGCCATAGGCTACTGTTTATCCCGTTCGACATCGTTCCCGTGTGATTTGACACAGAAGGTGGAACAGAGTTCAGGTCACAGCACACTAATCCACTCGGAAAGGGATCGTCACCGTATCGCCTTTCGCCTCGCCGTCAACCAAGCGTCAACCTTACGTACGTACGTAACCGTAGCGTATCAGCAGCTCCTGTACGTCAACTCGACTACGGCTAGGCGACACCGCGCTTACGGCTCGCCGACCGCTGGCTGACCTGGTTGGCACCAAATCAGTTTCAATCCAAACGAGTGTTGCGCACGGTTATGTCTCGGTTTACAATACGTGAGATGGCTATCATAGCCATAGCACTTGATGATGAGGAAAAAGAAAATAGCAAGAAACGAAGAAAAAGATATTGGGGACAGGGGCAAGGGTGGACGAAGAGCCGTGAGCTCGCGTACGGAGAGACGTAAGCGCGGGAACGACGAGCCGTAAGCGCGGGAACTGCAAGTTGACCACGCACCGCATCGCGGTTCGGAGCCTGTTCTGAGGCGAGGCGATTACGTTACGATTCCAATTAGTGTGCGTTGCAATAGGGAGTTTCATTCAAACAATACTGAACGGCTTGAGGCGATACGGTGGCGATCCCTTTCCGAGTGGATTAGTGTGCTGTGACCTTTAGCCGGGTCAGCTAGTTTATACTAAAAAAACGTTAAGCCGTTGGCCTTGCGCCTGATCTCTCCGGCCGCGCCTAATTACCGTACCTACGCTTTTTACATGACATCGCTGGCTACATGCCAGGATACTTATTAGGATCAAAAGTTTTCATAAATTTTGCATCGGGCAAGTGAAAACCACTATGTTGTGCCACAAAAAAAATTACTTGGTTGGTTGGCAAAATTGGTTATCAACAGGCAAGTTGCAGAAGATATGTCACACTTATAGGTGCATACGTGTCTATGTGTAACTATTTTTTTATATAAAAACCGGCCAAGTGCGAGTCGGACTCGCGCACGTAGGGTTCCGTCCATGCTGGTGCTAATATACAGTTTTCGTAAAGTCCCGTTTTTGCCATTTGGCTACGGAACCCTAAAAAATAAATTAATGTAGTTGGGTAGGTATGTATTGGATTGCCTTGCCGATTGCTGCAAGTGCCATTTTTTATTTGACAACAATTTTATGAAAACTTAAATGTCTCTAATTATGTTCTTTAACTTGTTTGACACCTACCTGATTATAGGAAAAAAAATGTAGGATAAACTAACCTGCATTATATCCGTTTTTATATTAGCAAAGATTTTACTTCTTTCGCAGAAAAGCGCCAGCATACAGCCTCGGCAACATGGCGCAGTCTGACAGAATCCCAGACATCCCGGGGCCCGGAGAGCACGAGCCTAATTTCAATTACGTGAAGCAAAACAAGCCCGCATTCTCTTTTGGAGGACCGTTCAAGCGGCTGCGGGCGCCGCGGACTGCCGCTCCGAACAGATACTGCGAGAAAAAGGTACCAGTTATAGTAGATATCCGGAAAATGTTTAGTTACTGGGCCTTATTATACTGCGATGTAAGGAAGCATCCTATCTTATCATCTTTTCGCTCCAAGTAACCCTCGTGATGCATCCTACTGAAAAACAAACGAAACTCTGGGCAACCGACTGGTGGCGGTATAACCATCTTAATTGAAGGCGTAGCTAGGCCGATGACGGGCAGCAGCGCCATCGGAGCGAGAAGCTACACCTGAGAGCGTCCTAAATTACATTTGAGGAGAATCGGTATCCGCTTTAGAACTAATTTACTCGCAGAAACGATAACCGTAGTTATCGTTTCTGCGGTTGATACATCAGGTGCATTTAAATATCTGGTTACTGGTGATGTATGGGGTTCCAGAACACTTAAAAGAGAACCATAATTTAAGAGAATTCGTTTGTAATGACATCTCGCTTTCTTTCCATTTTAGTTCATGGTGTCCAAGCGCACAATACCGGCTCCGTCGTTTGGCATACGCCATACTAAATATCTCGGTGAACAAGAAGTCTTCTTGAAGCCAGAAAAACTTAACTATCTCACCAGTGACGTCAGTCAATAATATTTTTTAGTTTTGTAGCCTTTTCCATGACTTTATTTTAAATAATTGAATTTATATTCTTAGATGTAATTTAATTTAATAGAATAAGAGCGTGCGGTGAGGAAAAATAATCAGTATACCTAAATCGCGGTCTCATTTCGTTCCGAGATTTCAGCTTTTCAACCGGTGCAATGTGTGTCGGAATCAGGCGATGTATAGCCAGTATACTAATCCTACATACAGGCCATGACATGGCAATGTCAACTGACAAGTGAGTGATTTGGTTACTTCAACCCCGTTGCCGCAGTTACTTGGGCTTCCCTTTCGCTTTCCATCAATCGACGGAAGGCCATTACGCTGTGCTACTATAAAAAAAAGTCTTAATTAGGGAAAGTCAACCTCCTCAGAGTAGTTTGAGCAGATTGTTTTATATCTTCCAAGACAGCTTATAGCTTAAGTTTATGTTCGCTTAAGTGACCCTCGATAAATCAGTGTAAGATCCAATATGAGGGCTGCTCGCGCATATAAGTTTAGAGCGCGCTGTCTACACGTCCATTCGATTTGTTCAAATCGATTCAACGATACGTATGTATCGTACTCGTATCACGCTTGAATGGCTCGATGTTGAAACGGTTGCAAGCGACCACTTGGATTTTCATTTAAGAAAAGGAAGGAAAGCTAGGAAGGGGTCTGATTCTATATGAACCCTAAAACTCTTCTAGGAGATCATTGGTTTAACTCATTTAATTGAACCATTGATCCACACTCTTTATTGGCATAGAGGAAATTAAAAGTAAGGAAATCCACACTCTGTACTATTGATGTCTAATTATTTCTATAATTTAATGCCTATTCTGTGTAAGTTATAGAAGTTAGAAAGAATTTAATTTGTGTCATTCTTAATCGCTATCTAACCTCGAGATACTCGTAATCAAATATAAATAAAATAAACCATTTTGCAAATTAGGTACCTACTACAAATTTTTTCAAAACATACATTTTAAATGGTTTAAACAAAGTACATTTTCCGTTTAACGTGGACAAAAAACAACCGCCTTCAAGCCTCTAAGCCAAATGCCTTAAAAGTTCATATTCCAACCGATCTAAGCGCCTGTTCATACTAGCGTTTATTTTCGTTCACACTAGCGGTTGATCCGCCCGGCGGCGACCGCAAATCGACCGCCGATCAACCGCAAAACGGCCGAGGTGTTCACACTAGCGGTCGCGGTTTTACGGTTCGGCAGCTGGTAGTGTTGTAGATCGATGGTCGGCTATAGGTAATTGTTGATTCTTTAGTGAGAATAAATCGATTCAAGCACCAAATGATTTTACAATCTAAACATCGATAATCGCTTTAAAGATAATTTATGTGTGACTTTAGTTATTCTGTTTTTGGGAATAGGATACACGACTGTTTACTGTTTTATATTACTTTCTGGTCACCTTAAGAAGAAGTACAATTTAACTTATTTGAGAGCCATGAGTACTAAATTGATTGCAAATGCGAAGTTTATTGATGACTACAAACTTCAAATATTATTACAAAAGTTAAGTTTTGATTATATTATAATATTATCGTATTTTTATCTATAATACCATCTTCATTTAAGAAATAAATTTCATAAACTCACATTTAATACAGTTATCACAATTGTCTAAAGCGAACAGCAAATTATAAACGATTCCTAGTGATCGTTTAACTTTCTGGTGTCCAATGCTGATTACAATTTGTACTATTTACATATCGATTAATCATTATGATCCATTAGCGTAACGATTAAATTGTAACAACACTAAAAATAAAACAATTACGTATATACTAACAGAACGTAACCATATTTGAAGCGCGTTGCGAAAATAAAGAATTATTGTATTTACTTACTTCATACTAAAATTATGTTGTATTATGTTGTTCTACTACTGTTTTTACGGTAGATCTAATGGGAGTTTTCGTTCCCACAATAGGTACTTAAAGAAATTCTTATCAAATATTACAATGCTTCTTGTTTAGGAATTGAATAATTTAAACTTCCTATGTGATATGCACTCCTGGTACTTTCAATTAGAAAAGCACACATCAGTCATGTCGGTGCTATCGTCGACACGCACACAAACAAATCTCACAGGGTCGATACCGGTTCAATTGGGGATTTTCGCTAACAAATAAGTTTATGAGAACACAATAAAAGATGTGTAATAAGAAACACAGTTTGAATATGGATACCACATAAGTACCGTATAAGTATTCATGAATTAATCATGTTCAGATTTCCATTATTTCGTATTTCATAGAAAATAATGTTTGATTTTTGGTATAGAAAAATGCTAACTAAAAATGTATCCATAGTTTAATAACCATTTCTAAATAATTAGTGTGGCCTCATTGTGTACATATATTTTCCACCATAATTTATAAATTCAAATAAATTTGTTTCATATTTTATTTTAACCGTGTAAAGTTACGTTCTATAAAACAGAAGAAGAAATGTCACTAGCTAGTGATGGAGGTATAGTGCTATTAAAGTTTCGATAATATCTAAATATAATAAGCTGAAAAGTAAAATAATTTTAAATGGAAATGGATAGTTTCTTGAGAAAATATTTCGACAAAGAGTAAAGAAAGGTAATTTTTTTTATAGTGCAAACGGGTCATTATTATCACTTAGGAAATAGTTAAATAACTTTCTCCTTAGCTGTTGTGTAATGGTCGTCGTGGCCTCTCTCATCCTTTCTTTCCTATTCTATATTACCTTCGAGTACTGTTTTACGTAATGGGAGTTAAAGGCACTGGCGGAGTTCAGGGAGTGGTGGATATTGCTCACCCGACAAGAGCAAACCTCTTTAGAATTAATGAATATGAAATTTTGCGACATTGACTTGTGGTAGAGTATAATCTTCTAGCTAAAAATATTTAGTAGTTGAAAATTTTACCCAAAATATGGATAGTATTGCTGCCCACCAATTGTGAACCATTAATTACGAGAGTACCTACACTAAAGAACTTACGTCGGCACTAAGTTATTTTCCTAGTGACACTACGTAGTGCAGATACGCTTACTTTGCATATGTAAGATTCGCGATGGGCATTTGTCTTCTACTTTCATCGATATTCACAATTTGACTATAGAGCAGCCCTAGCCCGCCGATGTCAAAACGCGGCCGCCGCCGCCGATAGTGTGCGGATCAACCGCCAAACCGCAGTTTGAACGCCGCGCCCCGCCGCGTTCGTAGTGTGAACAGGGGTAGCGGTTTGAGGGCGGTTTGATGGCGGTTAAACGTCAATCTGAAGGAAGCCTAAACGAAGCTCACCGTTCTAACTAAGTTTGTAACTTGAAAAATGCAAGAGTCGAAGAAGGCGCTAACTAGCCGAGTTAAATGTTAACCCTAGTTTCAAAATGAGTTAAACTTTACACGAAACTCATTCAAACACTAGTTGAAGGAAGATGGCGCTGATATAAAGTGCAATTTAATACAACGGCCAGCAGACACAAGCATTAAAACACGATCAAAGTTAATTTTGCCAAGTTTTATTCAAACTTGGCCAGTTCTGATTTGTATGCACGGAGATGTTTTACCGGCCACTGACGTAAATACTCTCCAGCTTCTATAGAACCACTTTAAAGTTTGTCGTGTACTTTTTTCTCAGTTCATTTCATATTGTTGTGGACGGACCATTTTTGTAACAAAGAAACGTAAGTTTTAAGGGCATTGTTACGCTGTTCCGCTGCTTAAATTTAACCGAAATATTTAAGTTTTTAATAAGAAATCACGTTTATCGAAATTTTCGTCCAGTTTCTGATCAAGATACTACTCTTAACAAAACTTGACTTGGCTTTGTATTATTCTCGGCACTATGGATCTTAGAATAATTCAATGGAAGCCTATGACTATGATTTCATTAGGGAATCGAATATGCTAAAGCCTATTTGTCGACTTGGCTACGTAATCACTCACGATGAAAAATATTTACCTAATTGAAATGAATTATTAGTTTTACTTTTTAGGTACATAAAAGGATATAGAATCGTAATATAATTAATTAACATGAGTTATTAACTTTTAAGATGAGTTTAAACGGTTTTACGTTCTATTTAAATCTACTACGACCACTTTGGCCTCCAAAAGAGTCTCAATCAAGAAACTCGGATCAATTTATACGGTGTCCCAGGTGGATCTCAATCAAACATGGAACGTTACAAGTTAAACACGTCTCCGTGACTGGGAATGACCGCGCCCGGCGTACTTACCCTTGGTTTACGATAAAATGGCGTTTTCAATGATATTCGAAATGTTTTATATGCCTATGACGACAATATTATCAATTTAAAGTCCTCCTTTTTCCTTGCGTTGTACTCTTTCGCGAAACACCTCTCATACGATCTTTTTCTACCGGTTTCTGTCTTTAGCGGAGTTGATCGGGTAAGACCAACGTGTTGGGTCTGGTCTGAAAATTGCTTCAAATGGAAGTAATGTTTCATTAACTATGTATGTGTTTGGATGGTGAATAAGATGGTAACTCTTTGACAAGAAAGGCCTCCTTCCTTACTTCCAATAGCAAAAACCTTACATAGACCTTAACGTCTTTATCCAACCATGATCAAAGTCTTAGGAAAGCCTATACCCAGTGGCCTTCTACGATTGTTATTGATGATGACTATTTTTTTACGAAATTAAAGATCCACTGATATGCTATATTTGCTCACATATAAAAAAAGTCCAATTTGACCTTTGCAACCTTAGTTCGTATCAGATAAAGAATAGCTCGTCAGTCTTCTTGAATGAAAATATTGACATCTTTCCCCTGAAATAGGGAAGTCTAGCAAGCACATCAAATCCAAAAGATCTATCTACATGTGTGTTGGAATAGAGTAGAAAAGATTTCCAGGTCACCTCACCTGAAAATCTTTCCAGCCACCGTGACTATTCCAATATTATTTCAGCAGTCTAGAACAGTACCAGACTAATCTGTGACTATTTAAAGTAATGAATAAATGCCAGCAAGTCTCATAATTGCTACGTTTATTATTTAGGAGTTCTTGAAATTTTGTTTGGATTTTTAGGGATCCGTGGACTAAACTGGGGTAAAAAACGGTATTATGATAAAGCAATAGTTTCTATTTTAATCCTTATCGTCATCGATAGAAAACAGTAAAACACTTCCCTATGGCTGCGAATGGCCTCTGCACCTACTACTATTGGTTTTCGATGATTAAGTTTACGCTGCTCACGCGATCAGTCTACTCATTCCCTATTATTTGATGAGCTAACTCAAACATGAAACCACTCGTTCTTGTTTGAACATCAAGATTATTACGTCAACCGAGTGAAATAATTCGATTTGCATGTCACGGTTTATCATTTGTAATGGCTATTTTTGTAATCTGTAATATAACACACAGGTACTTACTGCTAATTTTTACTTCCATGCTTTTAATGTGCAATTTCCTCTCGGTGCTTTCTTTCGCCACTAGAGCGTGTTCTTCAGACATTCGCCACGAGTTACCATATCATCAAAGGAACCTTTTCCAACTTCCCATGTACCTAGTATATCATGGAATGTCTCTGCCGCATATTAAAACATGGCTAGTGAACAAAAGTGCTTTAGTGCTTTAAAATGGCAAATTTTAGCAACATTGGTATATACCTACTTAATAAATACGAGTATTTCTTGCTAGGGCATACAGATTTTCCACTTTTTTATTTCAACTGTCTGACCGTTGGCTTTATAGCAGCCTATAGCACAAAATTCTGAGAAGCAACGTTTAGGCTTACTAAGTAGGTACGTTGTGCTTCTCTGATTTATGTGCTTTTCAGAAGTTATATTCAACCTGAATATACAACTAAAGAACTCAGTTTCAGAACCCATCGCCACATACCTACCACAGATATTCGCTTTACCGTGCCAATGGGCGATGCGGACATGCATTCTCCACTGCAGTACTCGTAAAGTGTAAACGGTCTTTAAAGTTATCCCAAAGTTTGCATATAGGTGGCATTAATAGGCCGTTAATCGGATTGCGTCGCGCGGTGCAAATGGCGGCAAATTAAACGACGCCGCCTGCGCTCCCGTCGACTGTATAATAATCACCTACATCACCGTAGCCAAGCCGACAAATCGTATGCTAGCAGCGTCTATGGGAAGATTATTTTAGGTATGACGCGTACGACATCAGCGTTAAGTACTCGGTACAATCGAATCAAGTACCTGCCTACATACTGAAAAACAACTGCGGGGCAGTGGTCCAACTGCTCTGTCCAACTAGTTGGACCATGGATCTTTACTAGGGGCAGTGGTCCAACTTTAAAAATAGTTGGACCATAACACTGTTTAATAATCTGAAAAGCATTTATTAAGACAATTCAATAACAAACAACCTTAACCAGAGAAAGACGTCAAAGTGATAATTGGCGGGAACTCGACGTAGCTGTCAATGTCAACGTAACGCCAATCTCGGCTGTCAACGATAGTGCGGTGAATTCTGAACGTGGCAAATAGTGCTGTCCGTTGATTCTTGTCTGCTAACAATATAGGTATAGTTACTGGATGCAAGCCTCTTATACAGGGAACGCTGTTGCCATTGCAGGTTAGCATTATTATGCCGTGAGGAAGGAATACAATCCCTGGGTATACGAGACGTGTAACGCGCGAAGCAGTATCGCGCTACTTAGATTAGACACACGAATTGCGATATTTGCAACAATTTATCTGTCAATAACCTTAAAGTGCATTACCACAAAAGCGAGGCGGCTACGCGCATCTAACAAAAAATACAAATGATATTGTTCCACTGAAAGGAAGCGGAGAGGAGATTTTTGTTAGCTCTGCGCAGCTCCGCTTTTGTAGAAACACACCCAACTCCTCTGATGCGGAGCCGAACAGAGCGGAGACGAGCTGTACCGTGATTCACAAACCACATGGCTTGGAATCCATGTGGATGTGGTTTTCAAGCCATGTGATGTCTCTGCTCTTCTCCGCTCCACCTCAGTGGAACCTCAGTCTCAGAGTTACTATTTAAAAAAATATTGTTTGGAATTGCAACTGCCTACTCACACTACCATCACATGGTCGATCATGTTCAACCCCTGCTTAATCCAAGTCTATAAAAGTACTTATATAGTAAAAATTATGGAAATTAACTGCAAACAAATTATGAAAACAATACCCCACTTTTATTTTAAATGAAAAAACCTCTACCAACTTCCTTTTCTGTGTAACAGACAAAGCTTTTGATAACCTTCAATCTAAAGTTATTCAAATTGATTTATGAAATTGTGTCACTCTGGGGTGCGACCTGACAAAAGCGGACAAACAAAACATTTTATTTGGACGCTGGTACACGTACATAACTGATAGTCTACTCCAAGTACCTAGACAGGTCGTTCATTAACTCGATTGTTTGTATTAGACGACGTTTCCATAAATAGCTATAAAAAAATTACGATAATGTTAAAACATCTCAAAATCCCAGTCAAATTTTGAAAACTTTAACCACAATCATAGAATACCATCTTAAAAACTAATTAATAATTGTTCTTTTTTTAACGGTAAGTTTGTTATTGGTAGAGAACGCTGCCTCCGAAACAGTGGTCGCAGATTCGATCCCCGCGCAGTACAAACATGTGAGTGCATCAACATGTCTGTTAGTCTCGGTGTTTTCTATGTAAGTATAATATTTATTTATTTACAAAAAAAGTACACATGTATAAGTTTACCATTTGTATAATGGGTACCTACTCGTATTAGACAACTGATAAACTTATAGTACGAGATTCGGCGTAGTTTAGGACTAGACGGCGCTATGTGTATTTTTGTGTATGTCTTGGGAGTATTATTTATTTATTGTATATTTATACAATGGGTATGAGTACCAGATGCTGACATGACCATGACTAAAGGACTCTCACATCCACGCCAATATACCTAGTTAATTAATTTAAATCCGATTATCACCGTGTATTAATAGGATTCACTTTGTTCGCCCTACTGAAGTCACAAAATTACATTCATATAATTAACCCTAATCCGTCCATAGTCCCGTCCCTTCACCCCCGTCGACAATACGCTGAAACAAAACGTGTCATTTTTTACGCAGCGAGCTTTGTCTTCATTTGTATGGTAATTAATCTTCTTCGACATTTAGCGACAAGAGCTTTGATCACAAAGGAGTAGCCGACCGGTAAAGGGGTCATTTCAGCTTTGTTAGCCGAGGCAAAGGAGGGTTTGATCTCTTTGTTTAGTTTTGAAATATCACCCGGGCCACTAACGAGGCCACCCTGACTAAAAAAAAGCCGATCTATCCGATACTAAGTCTCGCCCAGTAATCAGCGCCAGAGAGTTTTTGTTATTGTAAAAACGTTTTTTTTTTCTTCTTTTAAGTCATGGGAACAACTTTAAGAGGTCGTTCAATTTGTAAGACTGCTTTAATATAATGAACTAGCTGTGCCGGCGTCGCACGCGTGGTTATCGGGTTTCAAAAATAACGGACTTCCATAAAATGGTGCCTAAATTTTAAGTTAGACCTCTAGCAATACATTGGTGAAAACCGCATTCAATTCCAAGCAGTAGTTTTTGCGTGATGCGCGTTCAAACATACAGATAAAAATTTCTCGCGTTTTCCTAACATCTCCCTTCACTGCTCTGCTCCTACTGATCCCAGCGTGATGAAAAGTATACTATGTATAACTTGCCCAGGAGTATGAAGAATAATTGTACCAAGTTTCGTCAAAATCCGTTCAGTAGTTTTTGTTTCTATAACGAATATACAGACAGACAGACAAAATTTTACTGATTGCATTTTTGGCGTCAGTATCGATCACTAATCACCCCCTGATAGTTATTTTAAAAATATATTTAATGTACAGAATTGACTTCTCTACAGATTTATTATTATAAGTATAGATATAGAAGATTAATAACTACTTATTATAACTACATATACCCGTACTACCCACGGGTAGTAAGTCCACGGACGGTAAGTCCACGGACTTAATGAAAAGAATCACATTCTATGGATTATTTTTATTACTTTAAGCGCGATTTTTCGGCTAAAACGATGCACGGTACACGAAAATTCGTATAACCTTTTCTAAGCATCTTTTTATTACATTTTATACAACTTTCGTCTGACTAAAACTTTTTTGAGATATTTTGGAAATTATCATTATTCAGGCTTTTGCATTTTTTCCAAATGACCCCGGTGATTTATAATCCTGAATTTTTGATATTTTGTTACGAAATTATTAACTAAAATTTTACCTTTGGATTAAGGCTTTACTTTTTTAAAAATGGAATATTGTATCTATATTGTAGATATACGAGTATGTATTGGATGGTCTATTATGTATTAAAATAAAAAAGTATTAGAAATAAAACTTCACTGTATTGTTTGTACCAACACAATCCCAGAAACCATTGTCTACTATTTATAATTGCAGAAACCTACTGTCATGTATTTTGTCATGTATCATGTTATTTAGAATTGTAGAAACCTACTGTCATGTATTTTGTCATGTATCATGTTATTTAGAATTGTAGAAACCTACTGTCATGTAACAATCCCAGATCGGTTGAATTTCAATTCCGAGAATCACGCTATGTTCTAATCTAAACGATCACTTTTCTCAGAAGATTGAATAAATTTCTTACTATAGAGCACTTAACTACAATGACTGTTGATTTCTAGTTTTCATTACACTTCATTAAGCACCGTAATGGTTCGTTTCTGAAATATTTAGCGAAATAACACAAAACGGTATCTACTTTGAATAAAGTTGTATTTACGTGATAGACATCCAATTAGTTAGAAATTTACACTGGTGTCCTGTTCGACCATACTTTTGTTATTACATATGATTTATTGCAATATTATAAAATCCACTTTAAGAATGGGTAACTTCGCCTTTCAAACATTTTCTTTTCCGTGGATAGATAATTTTTTCCCCATCCCACTTTTAAATTAAAGTTGCTAACTTTCATGCGGGGGGTGGGCAAAGGTTTAAATCAAGTACCAAAATGTTTTCACTTTTACGGTGATAAAATTCTAAGGTAGAGGAAGTCCACTAACCGACCAATGTGGTGGCAAGATCCTATCACCCTAGCTTAGGTTAAGCTCGACCCCCTCAGAGGGGGCGCATATATTATTATATTCTGTAGATGGCAGAATATAACCCTTGCTCATCTATACCTACTTATAATAAATCTGTAGAGAGGTCAATTCTGTACATGAAATATATTCTCAAAATAACTATCAGGGGGTCCTAAGTGATCGATACTGACGCCAAAAATGCAATCAGTAAAATTTTTGTCTGTCTGTCTGTCCGTCGTCTGTCTGTATGTTCGTTATAGAAACAAAAACTACTCGACCGATATTAACGAAACATGGTACAATTATTTTTCATATTTCTGAGCAGGTTATACTTAGTATACTTTTCATCACGCTACAATCAATAGGAGCAGAGCAGTGAAGGGTAGTGTTGAGAAAACGGGAAAATTTTTAATCTATGTATGTTTGATCGCGCATCACGCGAAAACTACTGCATGCTACTGTTTTTACCAATGTATTGCTAGAGGTCGCACTTAAAATTTAGACACATTTTATGGAAGTCCCGTTTTTTTTGAAACCCGATATCCACGCGTGCAACGCCGCTGGCACAGCTAGTACTAAAATAAATTACACACTTAAAAACGAAGTTTTAAAATAAATAACGCGTTCCACCTACAGCCTAAACTGTACGTGTATGCTCTGGAAGCGCCCACTTGGTGTTACCTGATCGCTACGACTTGTCCTTATTCAAAAGTAGTTTGGCTCCACTCGGTAAGTAGCGGCTTGATTGTGCCCCTGCATTGCAGAGTTCTGAGCGGCGGTATCCGTTTAACCTCAGACGGGCCGCTAGTCTGCTATCCTCAGTGAACAAAAAAATGCCTTTGGAAACTGAACTTGGCCACTAAAGCTTCCCAGACTCACCGGCCCATGCATCAAACGAGAGTCCAGCGCAATGAATCGCGCGGAAAGTGCAGGGGTAAAGGCGTGCAATAGATCCCGCTTGTCGCCGCGCCATAAATCCGCGGTATCGCCCGCCCTGGCCGTGTGTTAGATGGTTACACTTAACTTTTTCGTTTCCTCTATCTTTCACAATTCAACATTCTCCTTTGTTGGCCAGAGGTTGGTTAAACCACGGTGCGATAATACTTTTTGAAATAATGAACGCCATTTTAAGATGGCTTGATGTGCGGTCGTCTGTACCCTTATTGTATTGTTTTTATTGTTAGTTTATCACTATCGTCTGTTTATTTTTTGTTGTATGTTGTGTTGTATTGTAACCTGTGTTGCCAATAAAACTTTTTTCTTTCTTTCCACGATGTTCGTGGCACAGAGTCAGCAAATTTGTATTTATAAGGTAAGTGATACAAATAAGGCCTACCTAATTTTAACCACTGTTTTCATGATTAATTATTTGAATAAGGTGAAAAATAAAAGCAAGGCATCATTAATTGGTTTATAAATTTTGATTATTTAAGAAAACATATTATAATTTTTTATCAATAATCACTTAAAAAGAGGTAATTCTGGAACCTTAGCTTTAGGCCTTATAAAAACATAGTGATGGAATAAAGCCTATATACTTAAATATATACTGAAATTTAGAATATTGTTATTAGAGTATTAATTACATAATATATTTTTTTCTTAGCCTTTTATCAAGCGTTTCCATGAGATCTTTATAGAACTTTATAAGTTATTTTACTAAATATTTTGCTTCAATTGCTAGTCGGACTTGAAGTCATATATCAACAAGAAATGAAGAATAATATTAAAAAAAACTTATCCATGCAAACAAAAATTAGCAAATGAACATGTCTTCCAAAAAATATTATAAAATATTAAAAGTAAAAAATAAATTTGATAGGCCTTAATAAAGCAAGGTAACTAAATAAGGCCTTAAACAGCATATTTTCCTTAGGAACATTAACCAGTCTTACTGATAATAAGTACTAGTAGTTAGAGGAGTCTTGGAGGAGACATACTGAGATGATCAATCTGTAAATAAACATAATAAAGTCCAAATTCAGCAGGTTTCCCATTAAGGCCTAGGGTCTGAAATAAAGCCTATTAAAAATGTAGGCTTTATTTAGTACATCATACTTCATAAATATTTTAAGCAGTAAATAATTCGCATATTCAAAAAATTACAATTTAAAATAATAGTTACCTTTTTGATGAGTTATATTTTGATCCGCAAACATTAATTAAAACAAAACTTCGTAGAATAATTTATTAAAATTCGATACAGATGACGACAAATTAATAACGCGCAATGAAAACACCCATCGTTGACAAACAACTGGCCACTGCTGTCGTTGTGAGCGCGACCGGGGCTCTTGCCCACTGTTGGCCGAGTCGTAATGCTGTCGTATATGTGTGTGTGAACTATTTTTGACGTAAATATAATTTTAAACGACTTTTTCGAAGTATAGGCCTTATTTGAGCATAGGCCTTATTTGTATCAAGTACCTTACTTACAGTTTTATATAATTATGTACATATGTATTTTAAAAAATATATAAATAATAGAAGCAAAACACTATTTATTTTTTACTGTTCGAATCAATGCACCCTTTCTTCTTTAGTTATACATAATTGAAAAGTGTCATGCGCTTGATGTAATGTAATAAGAGCAACCGTTCATAGTCACAAAAATGTTAAAACTGAAGGCCGCCTCAAGGCGGGGTCTTCTACTTACTTCTGGCGTCATCATGATCCAAAAAGTATGGACTAAAGGCGCAGATGTCGCTAGGAGTACTTTTTATTGAATAGGTAGGTATTCTAGGTACGTCCCTTATAACATAGCTAGCGAAATCTAGTGTCCGATAGCTAAACTACATAAGAAGGTGAGACTAGTAGTTCTGTTTCTAGCCGCCATACGGAAATGAGAACGGGGCGTCCCCCCGTGCCCCCCCAATTTTTGCCACGCACAGTTCGGAAATATTGGTTATGGCATCTCCTCTTTGTATTTGCTTCGTGGTTCATACCTACGCTACCTATCATCATCATCAGCCTATATCAGTCCACTGCTGGACATAGGCCTCTCCCAATGTTCGCCACTTTGATCGATCCTGGGCTACCTATATACCTTATTGATTTTTTCCTCAATTTTCTAGTTTTTTTATGCCATATATTTTTTCTTAATGTAGGAACACAGCACAGCACACATGCACAGCGAGCAATATATTTATACAAGAACGTCGAGTAAATGGCGTGAGCAATAACACAATATCAATCAATATCTATAATTTCACTAATTACAGTATAAGATTTCTGTTAGGTACCTATCATATATCTAGTAAACCCAGTAATTTAGTGAAATCATAAGCTTGTAGCTAGTGAGCTATAATTGAATATACTGGTAATATTATTATAAGTAGGTCCCTAATACATATTACATTATTCTTTCAATTCTGTATCAGAGGATTAGCAACATCTATCACCACATCGCTGCCACATAGCAACATCTATCACCACATCGCACCAATTTGCTAACAAGTCAAACGAAAAATTTACATTTAATAATAATACTAAAATTCATCAAGTAAATGGAATACAAATGTCAAAGAAATAAAATAAAATTTATGAATTACATACAATGAAAATTAAGATGTCAAGAAAAATACAAGCAAAAATAAAATACACAATAAAAATAAAAATATGGTGAATAAGACAATTACATAAGCAAATAATTATAACATTTGGTCAATAATAAAATTTAATCTAGTCAACAAATATCCTATTCCATCAGCAAATATATCCAGATCATCGTTTTGAATTACTATGTCCCCAATCAGACATAAAGCGTTATTTGTTGGAGCGAATGATGCTCGTTGGGTGCGCGTCACTGGCTTTTTTATAAGCCGCGGTTTTCTACGAGGAGCAACCATTCCCAGCTCATCACACTGCAAATACCTTGGCACCAATAAACTCATCTTTTCCAAAACTTCTTGATAGTCAAGCCTACCCCGTAATATGGAGAGATAGTGTGTCCATTTGTGGCCATTACTCTCCTAGCCTTTAGAGTGTTTAGCGGAACTTAACCGACTAACAACAGATGGAGATCTACCTTCGGCAAGCAACCTCCATACAATTAGAAAATGTCTCATACAAAATCTATGGAAGACCTACAACGCACATGCAAATTTTTATCACGACTTCGTTTTCATATTCACGACAAACCAAAATGATACATCGCACCGCGGTCCATGAGCACATTTCGGAGGAGTAAGAGTAATTCATATCATATCTATCTCATATATCTAGCTGGTTAGCCTGCCTAACTTAATTGATTTCATATGCAATTACTAACTAATGTTAAACGGTTTTTGCTGCGTGAGCACGTTTCATCGTACACTGCGATTCGCCATATGGAAAGCTATATCGCAGTGTTACTAAAAGCGTATTTCAAATAAAAAATATGTATTTAATATAACGTAAATATTAGGTACCTACCAGATACCTGTTCCCCTACTGTTCCCCTCTGCCCATAGACGATGCGTGTGCGTACTCGTTATCACACAGGCGTTTTCATTTTATGGTACACTAAAGGCATCGCGAGTTGTTTTCATATTAGGTATCTAATGACTATTTCTATTCCTGGACTAAATGTGTATGCATGTAGCATAGTAAGCAGAACTTGGGATTTAATACCTGAAGAAGGCTTTTCGATTACGTCCGGAACACCCACATTTAAAGTGCTACATAGACGATTGTCTTTACACCTACATTTCTTTTGCTTTAAAGGAACATATTATCTAAATGCTTAATAAATAACCAACAAAATAGAGGAATGAGAGAAAATAGAGGTATTTAATAACATTTTGCTTTGGTTGCCGAACCAAACGTCAGTACCACATAAACGCACAATTTCGTTCGCTATAGCGGGGAGCTATTCAGCTCAGTTCGATTTCCGCTTGTTACTTTCGCATTTTCGATAGCGTGACGTTCATAAACAAAATTTTTATTGAAAGGAAATTGAGTTTTGACTGAAATTGTGTCGCTTCACTTCCACGTTGGGTTTCGAGTATGTCACCGTCAAATTGTAAATACCGTTGGATTATAAGCCATCTTGCAAGATTGTAAACTGTCGAAAGATTGTGAACCGTAATAGCTGCTTACAATTTAACGTATTATTTTTCGGTAGATTGTGATCGATCAAAGTGGAACTGTTGGTAATTTAACGCGCGACAGATTTTAATTTAAGAATTTTACTTCGATCGATTACAATCTACCGAAAAATAATAGTTAAACTGTAATTGTGCATTATGTTACAGTTCACAATCTTTCGACAGTTTACAATCTCACGAGATAGACTATAATCTGTATTTACAATTTTACGGTGACAGATATAAACATTTCTCGACATTAAAATGTAAGACACACATTGTAAGTTTGTTAAATTAACTTATGATTTTCTCCGTATACAGAGGAATCGTGATAAAATACTATTTGTCAAGCGTTCATAGGCTTATTGTGTGAGGGGTAAGGCTCAACGGCCTATTTGCATTTCTCATTTTCGCCCCTCTTTCTAAATTCCCTCTGGTACAATTCCACAGTGCGTCGCAGGAGTGTTTTACGCTTCGCATGCACGCAGGCGATCGGGGTGGGACTAATACGATATTACGAAGATATTACTTGAATTAATTACAAACGGGATTTTTACGTTATAAATTAGTCATGGCTTTGTATTTCCTTCTTATGTTACTTATTAAAGACTAGCAGCCCGCTCCTCGCTTCGCATCGGATAAATCAATTATTTAAAAGTAATTTCGCGAGGCCGCAGGCCGAGCTGCGTATCGCGAGGCCGCAGGCCGAGCTCCGCGTAGGGCGAAGCCCGGAGCGTCCAGAGTCGCAGACCTAGCTTGAGCACGCTCTTCGCGCGTGCGGCGAAAGCTAGTATAACCTATACACACGCTTACAATGCTAAAATTAATGGATGGTAGAAACAACATGAAGGTACATTCGATTCGAAGGCTGAGAAATCTGAACATGGCTTGACACATAACAAACGCTATATGTGATGCAGTTAGCATAAAAGCAATACGTTGTTCAGGCCTTTTGTTCAGGAACCACCTGCTCTTAGCTAAGGTTCAATTAGCTGTTAGTTCAGATGAATAATTATATATCTAGCGACGTCTTTTAAACACTGATGACTTTAAGAGAGGTAGGGCATAGCGAATCTTCGCTCGAATTGAGCTGCCCGTCCGGGGAAGGACCTCCACCCTATAGAATACCGCAGCCAAATGATGGTTTGTGTTTCTGCCGGTGAGTAGCGTTACCGGAGCTCGTGGGGGGTTTGGGTTGGGCCAGCATGGCAGTGGCAACTGACAGGTAACTGACCAGTTACTTGCCGTAAACTCAAAACCATTTTTCATCTTTCATCTTTCATCAGCATTTTTCATCTTAGTACCTACATGAAATTACCTTAAAAATGATTTAGCGATAATGACGCCGACCAAAAAGCAATACCTACTTTAATAGCGCTATTTTCTTCCGACATGCGTAATTCATCGTCATTAGCCTATTATAGTCCACTACTGGACATAGATCTCCATAATCGCCGCGTTGGGCAGGCGGGTTGGCGATCGCAGGGCGTAGCTTCACGCTCCGGTGACGCTGTTGCCCGTCATCGGTCTGTGATATTTAGCTACGCCTTCATCTATATCGGTTATACCGCCCAGAGTCGGCTGCCAGCGCTTTGTTTGTTATTCGGCAGGATGCACCACGGGCAGGTGAGGTTGACTTGGAGCGAAAAGATGATAGGCCGATCCCTCACATCGAACCGTGGGTCGAACACAAATTCGCATCCCCTACCCCATGCGTCATCATCATCATCAGCCTATTGCAGTCCACTGCTGAGCATAGGCCTCTGCAGTTGTTCGCCACATAGGACAAACACCTGGAGGTTATACCCATAATCGCCACCCTGGGCAGGCGGGTTGGCGATCGCAGGACGTAGCTCCTCGCTCCGGTGACGCTACTGCCCGTCATCGGTCTGTGGTACCTAGCTACGCCTTCAATTGTGATGGTTATACCGCCACCAGTCGGTTGCCAGCGCCTCATTTGTTATTCGGCAGGATGCACCACGGGCAGGTGAGGTTGGCTTGGAACGAAATGATGACAGGCCGCTCCCTTACAACCCATGCGTACTTAAAACTATTTTATTAGACTAAAATACATACATACTATTACCTAATATAGGGTACAGAAATTATAACATCGGATTAGAAAAGAAAAAAATTTATTATGCATGCACAGATCGCAGTTTTCATTATGTGAGCCTTCCTAAACCTTGAAAGAATGCATTCATATTTTTTGGGTTCTTAGAGCTTCATGACACTATGATTCAGGATGCCTTGTGCCTTACGGATTATGCTAGGTTTGTTCGACTGTGCACTATTCCTAAATGTTGTTCCGATTTGTTGCTAAATAAGGAGACTCCAAGCTGATAGCAGCATTGATGCAGGAAACACCGGTGGTGTGTTTTCAAGTTGGTCGTATTTTTAACTATAGCAATTTGCATTTATAGTATTTTCCGAAGAATTTTATCCTGAAAGTAAGCCGACGGTTCACAAATATTTATATCACCGTTTGTTGTGAATTTCCGATAAGTAGTACTTATCGGAAATTCACAACAAACGGTGATATAAATCGAAGTAAATACGTACTTAATAAGTACGTATTTACTTCGATGTCAGTACCTGTCATGTCAAAATGACAATTTCTTTGACAAATTCAAGAAAAGACAGTATCTATGGTCATTTCAAAAAGTAGGTATGTAACATATTTTGCCGAAATTATAAATTCTAAAATGTATGATACCCTTGTAATCTATAGCCTGTGTGTAAATCTGATGCATAAATAACATTCCTGTAAAGTTTCATCAAAATCCTTTCAATAGTTTTTACGTGAAAGTACGATTTCATATTAGAATTTATTTATTTAGATGTCATAACAGTTTCGGTTGCTATGGGAACGATGCCAAGAGATGTCAGTATGTAAGATCTTTTCTTTTTTTGTAGATTAAAATCTTTTTGGTAAATTTGGGTTACATTATTGGAGTTTTAGCACGGATCCCTAACTTTTTTTAAAATATAATATAGCCTATGTTCAGCGCAGATACTGTAGCTATCCGACGGTGAAAAAATTATTCAAATCGGTCCAGTAGTTTCGGAGCCTATTCGTATCAAACAAACAAACAAACAAACAATCAAATCTTTCCTCTTTATAATATTAGTTTAGAAAAGTGTTCACATCATCTACAATGAAGGTATTATTGTTTTATTTATTTAATTATTATTGCACAAAGTAGGTAAGTACAAATGGCGGACTTAATGCCGTGTGGCATTCTTTACCAGTCAACCATTGGGCGACCCAGAAAACTATAATGTGGTGCGGTGATAGGCGTATTTCAGTTGACAATTTTAGATATTATAAAGACATGGGCAATTAAAAAAATCGTTTTATTCAGTAGTATTGCAGTTGCAGTATTATTTACATTATATTTATATTTTTAACTCATTTGGCAAACACACACAACCAATGCCTTTGCACTCCCAGTTTTTGTTACATATTCAACACCTTTCACATTTGTTTCTTTCATTTTGTCAATTTAATGTAATGAACACTCAATTAACGACACACTATAATCAGAGGGTGAGGGCCTGGCGATCTGTCACACAGGGAATACCCTAGTATAGACACCAGACTCTCACAAAGGTGACGTACACAACTAATTAGTTTTAAGAGTGAATTTATATTGAGACTTTATTTGGTGTTCTATCCTTTGTGAAGAGAAATAAATGATTTTTATTATTATTATTATATGATGCGCGCAGCGTTACCGGAGCGAAAAGCTACTCCCTGCGATCGCCAACCCGCCTGCCCAGTGTGGCGATTATGGGTAATCCTTCAGATGTTTGCCTTAAGTGGCGAACAACTGGAGAGGCCTATGTCCAGCAGTGGACTGCAGTAGGCTGATGATGATGATATGATGCAGACGACCTATGGTAGTCAATATCTAAAGCTAATATTGTTAGCATGTACCTACCAAAACTTAAATCAGCCGAAATCGTTCTCGATCTCTCACTGAACATCGTCGGATACAGTTTTGATACGAATAACAACTTCATACAGATTGCCTGCGCCCGCATAACAGCCAACTAACCTAATATTTTGTTTACACGTTATTTAATCTCAACCCTACAATATCGAAGAGAGAAGAAAAGCAATAAAACGCCTATTTATTTGAAAGCCAACAAGGCTCGCAGTAATGAAATTCCTCGCGAAATATTAACGCATTTTTTCCAACAAAGAGGTGATGTATTATCAGGATGAAACCACCCCGTACTTTGTAGCAAGTATCGCAACATTTTTCACTTTATAGATGGGTAGCAATTACGGGGCGAAATGTATTAACAAAATAATTTGCAATAAAACCGTTTTATTTATATCAATGTTATGTTATTACTATGCATATCTATTCATTTTCAGTTGAACTGTTCCTGTAATTGATTAATGGTTTGGATTTATTTACTTGCTAAAGGGTGGTTATAAAGGTAAAGTTAGAAAAATGCATTTATTACAGACAGTGGTGCTTTAAAATAAGTAACTGTGGTATGGATGCACCGCTTCAAGGGATTATGTTTCTTACTTGTTTGGTACATACTCGTATGAGAATCTAATCCATTAAAGTTTATGTATGATTTAATGCGACAGTAGTTATATGTATAAAGTATTACGACCAAAGTACAACCAAAATATATATAACGCAAACAGTTGCTAAATGTACATTGCATTCATAATAGGTGATAAGATCGTATGGATTCCGATGTTTAGTGTCGACGGCAACCAATTTTAGATTTATCTCAAATCTCTTGCCGTATCCGAACTTGAAGTCACGTGTAACCGTTTTACAGATCTAGCGCTATTTATTCATCGGAATCCCTACAAATTACATGGGGCTGTAACTGGCATCGAAACAATCAGAACCGATGATCCAGCCCGTGTTATGCAAATCCGGGCTTTGTCTCTAACAATCCATAGTAGCGGCATCTGCCGAAGTAGCGAAACAAGCCCGTTCGGCAGACGTTTTGTTTGTATTGTAGATTGCTTTTATTGTTATTGCGGAGCGGTGCGAAGCGGACTTGGAGCGATCAACATTAGTTACCTCCATGGAAATACACCGGCGCGCGTCAACATCGGTTTGTTGTGCTGCTCTGTTCATTAGTCAGCGGGTTTACGAGATTTAAAGCTTATGAACTTTTGTGTCGGTTCACGGTATCGGCGCTTCATGGTATTGTAGGTTGATTCCAGTAATCGACATTGATCCTCCAGACTATACTTAGTGTGTTATTTGATTTAATGTAAAATAAGTAGGTACATTATTTATGATAATGTGCATTTGATTTACTAATCTTCCACGGGTGCAGTGCCAAACAATAAAATACTATGTATTATATTATATACGTAACATAACAGTTATTATGTCGTGCTAATATTAAAAAAGTCCGACCACTTCGGGTAATTAACTTTAATGAAAAAGCTAAGGAATGTGGGAAATTATTTCGTTAGTAACTTTAGAGAAAATAACCGACTTACCTGGATGTACCCGATGGGACGGCCCAGCTAACGCAAGATATACCAGGTTGAAATGGATCATAGTCACCTTCAACGTCCGGATGTTCGACAGGTGGCTGAGAATAGTGCAGATTGGCGAAATATCGTGTTGGGGCCAAGATCCACTTTGAGTTGCTAAGTGCGCAGCAAGTGACTAGGTACCCAAAAATACAGATCTCCTGTATCTCTACGCTCGCTTCTTGAAAGTCTTCGAGTCGTCCTCATTAATTCGGGAATACAAAGGTACGAGAATACACCAACATTATATGTATAGATGCACATAGACGTTCCACTCGAGATAACAATGTTTTTTTTTCGAGTGCAGTGCGCATGGAGTGCAATGTTTGCGTATCGCGTGAGCCAACAATGGGGCTGTGAGTGTCGTCGCGCCGCGGGCGGCCAGTGAGTGCTCGTCACTTTGCCACAAATCACGACACCATACATACTGTCATACTACGACTATAGGTAGGTAGAGCTGTATAGAGCCTTCGTGTTAGGAACAGCATGATAGACCTGAGTGGAGGACTTTGTTGCAGACTAGGATCCATGCGTTTGTCACCTATCGTCTGTCAGAGGAAGAAGTAAAAGTGCCACCGCCTGCGACACTTACTGATTTGACGACCAACTTGTCCGCCCACAAACCCATTCAAGCTACAAATAATTTATCTCTTCGAAACAGGTGTAAATTCTAGAAATTATTTAGGTGTTTGTTTACATTTGAGAAATTATTTAAAATTTATCGAGAGTAGAAATTATTGATAATGATTTTCGATCATTTGAAATCTACCCACGCAATATTTCCATCCGAACGGCGTCTTATCATTTTACAGATAAAAATAAAGTCAAGTCCTCAGAAAAACATGGAATGTTTCCAGCAGAGTGCTCTATGTAGGGTAAATCCCAGGAATTCGCCAGATGCATTAAACCGCCTCCAGACTCGTTCGATACTCAAAGCATGCATTGTATAATGTGGACCCCATATTACCTACATTGCGACACTCAACTACCGATGGTTAAAAATGTGCAAACCGTTGTATGTGCAAAAGTACCATACACGTCAGGACATACCGAATAGTTTGTCTGCCATATAACTGCCTTAGAAGCACTTAAAAATACAAAATCTTGCATATTGAAGTTCATCATATTTTCAAAACGTCACTTAAGTCAGCTTAAGACATGAATATTTCAACACCATCACACCAGACATGCGTACTGTATGTATTTTCTAGTGCTCGTTTAAGGGTGAACGCAATCACATTGAAGTTCTCAAACGCTAAGTGACACGCTGTGATTATATATAGTACTAGCTTTCCGCCCGCGACTTCGTCCGCGTAAAGTTTTTAAGGAACCCTATTTTTTTCCAAAATAAAATTGTGCCTATGTTACTCGTGGATAATGTAGCTTTCGAATGGCGAAGAATTTTTAAAAACGGTCCAGTAGTTTTTGAGCCTATTCATTACAACCAAACAAACAAAGTTTTCCTCTTTATAATATTAGTGTAGATGAAAACAAGACGTGATGGCTGTTCTATAATCTATACTTATAATAAATCTGTAGAGAGGTCAATTCTGTACATAAAATATTTTTTCAAAATAACTATCAGGGGGTGATAAGTGATCGATACTGATACCAAAAATGCAATCAGTAAAATTTTTGTCTGTCTGTCTGTCTGTCTGTCTGTATGTTCGTTATAGAAAAAAAAAACTACTGAACAGATTTTGACGAAACTTGGTACAATTATTCTTTATACTCCTAGGCAGGTTATAGGATACTTTTCATCACGCTACAATCAATAGGAGCGGAGCAGTGACGGGAAGTGTTGGGAAAACGCGAGAAATTTAAACCTGTATGTTTGAACGCGCATTACGCGAAAACTACTCCATAGAATTGAATGCGGTTTTCACCAATGTATTGCTAGAGGTCTAACTTAAAACTTAGGCACAAGGTATAGATGGGTATTATATGGAAGTCCGTTATTTTTGAAACCCGATATCCACGCGAGCGACGCCGCTGGCACAGCTAGTAGGTATTATTTGTGCGGCATAAGATGTAAAGGTAACCGGAGCGTAAATTCTGCAGAACAGTGTAAGTTACGGCTACCTTAAAATTTTTAACTCGCTTTTAAACCAACACTAGTACACTAGTCATATTTTTACATTTAAGATACAAATTTTGGAAGTCAACTAAATATATATATTTTTGTAAAGAGTGAAAATCAGTATTTTTCTCGTTTATTAAACACCCATAGCATAATATTTTTAAATAGGAACAGGCATAGGTAAAATGATCATTATAAAACATGTCACTAATATATAAACGCTGTATTTTAAAACGCTGTAAGTAAATAAATATAATGTTAAAATCCTGACATACTAGAACTATTTCCGGAATGTATCAAAATGTAATAAAATATTATAGTCAATAAAAATATTATATTTTGTAGACTAGTGAATTGATACTCGCCAAATGTAAAATGCAGGTTGAAATAAATTTAAAAGCACTCGAACTGGTGGCTCGAGAACGTATGTCAACAGCTACCAAGTAAAATTTGACACGCGATGTAACGATGCACATAAACTGAAATGCACATATGAGTTCCAATTGAATACTCTCCGTATTATTTGTTCAATTTGGAACAACACTACAACAATTTCAAATATTACGAGTACTGGAAACTGGAACTGTAAAACGAATCGTCAGGTCTGAGTGCTTCTTAACCTTATTTAAAAGAGGCACAACAAAATTCCTTTAAAATTCCTTTAAAATTACTTAAAATTAACTAAAAACTGCTCTTGGAATGCACCCCGATCACTTTATCTCAATCAAAGACTTTCCTTGCCCTATGAGTACCTACACCTGGAGACAACCACTTGGGCAATTTTTCCAGAACACCCAGATTCAGACTGATTCAAAAAATTTCGTTTCCAAATTAGTAAAATAGGAATCTAGACGCGCCTTAAAACCTTTAACAACATTTCATTAGTACCTACTAATAATAAATAAAAAGCCAATTAAAAAGTTTTTAATTATTCAGAAGTTTCAAATTTATTTGTTCAGATATTTGCTCGATGAGCTTAGCGGCAAACGGTTCTAAGGATTCACCTTTTAAATCAAATCAAATCGGGCCGGAACGCAATTTCGAGTAACAAATTTACTATGTATATGATTGGGATGAAAATCCTGTTCGTCTGTGGGAGCAGAGTGCTCCGCTCCGCTTCACCAGACACGCATCGTTCAGTCAGTTCACGCGGCCAAAGTACGCTACCTACGGCGCGTGAGCATCGAGCGAGCGAGCTAACCACCGCACCGGAACATTTGACAAGTGCTTCACGCACCACTTACCTTGCATCCGTATTAAGTTTTCGTTACCAACCAAAATCGTCTCCAAAGCTTAAGCGTCGTGTTTACGTAAACAGGTGTAAAATGGATCGTTATGCGGCCAAATTACCATAATGTTTGTTGTCGAAATATTCGCCCACAGAAACGGAATATGTAATGAGCGGGTCGAGTCAGCCGGCAGATTTTGCACGTTTATTCGGCTTGATGTTCGCTAAAGGTGAACCAGTTATTTTGTGCAGTCATAAATTTAATTTATACTTTATTCGCGGGATTAAGTCGAACGCATGCGTAACGGAGCGGCGTTATTCGCTTGTAAAATGTAAGCGTAGTCGTAATGAAGACAAATCGTGGAATATTCATTCAGCGGAGCGTGTACTTCGTAGGTCTGCGTCCAATAGCCGGGCAGCGAGCGGCTGGCACATATCCAGGGCCAGGAGAGCTAAAGATCTACTCTTTGGTACACCTATCGATGTCTCGGCCTTTTCCTTTAGCTTGTCCGATACCTGACAGTCAAAGTTGTCTTGTAACTTGGCGGTGAACCTTACGAACAGAAACCAACGTGTGCACAGCTCCGTTCCAAAAGACTATGTGGTACACAAATTCGAGTATCATTGTCCGATACTTCGTTAAGAGTCATAGATAGTAGACCCCCAGTAATGCCTATCGCTCCACTCCGTTACGAGAATTTTACCTCCGTAACATAAACTAATTTGATTATTATTATGCACAGCCCAACCATTCGAAAGGGGAATTTTAAATCTACATAAAACTCTGAAACGCTAAAGTTTCACCGAAAAGTTTGTTAACACTTATAATAATATTTTATACGGACTGTAAAACTTTATGAAATTATTCAGAAATGCCTGAAGCGATTATGTTTAAAAGTTTGTGTTGAATGTTTAAACTGGCAATTGGCTTATTTCCTTATTGTGTGTATTTGTATTCTTTATACCTGTATTTTTTTTATAATAGCACAGCATATTGGCTCCGGTCGCCTGAAGGAAAGGGAAACAAAAGCCAAGTCGCTACAACAACGGTCCAAATCTTTCACTTGTTCACCGTCATACTGACTGACCATTAGATAGCTGTGGCTAGACGTACTTATAACTTCCATGGGCTATACGCATACCGATATCAATAAATAAAATAAAAATAAAACACCAATATATACTTAAATACAAATCCACCGAGACACGGAACAACCCGCAAATTTTCATCAACTATTTTTTGGCCCAGGCCAGGAATAGAATTCACGACCCGTTGTTAAGAAGTAAGGGGTCCCTACCAAATGAGCCAGTCGATGTTTATATTCACAGCCCTGTTTATAATGGATGAACATGGGCTCAGAATGATGAGTTATGATCATCAATCTTTGAACGCCTATTTAGCCATAAATGTCAGTGATTATGACACTTCCCATTAACTGTCATTTATTATGCCGCTTCCATTACTTGTTGTGATTTATACTTTCTCATTTATTTATTTTTTCAGGAAATGTTATTACATTATTCAATTTGTCCTAATTGGATAAAAAACAATTTTTTTTATATTTGTTGGAACCGAAAGATCTTCTAATGCTTCTGGTAGTGCTCTAGAGAAATGCTACTTCTCTCCAGGATATAAATTACCACCCACAGCTAGCAAGCAACGCTACAATAAAAATATATCAAGGAGTAGTTAAATGCGCAAAATGTCTACCACTTCGCCAGCTCACACTAGTTTGGTCAACAAGAACAGGGGATGATCAGCTATGCTTAAAAATAGAATGTATTAACATTGAGTTAAGAACCAAAAGCACAATATATTTAGTTTTGGTGTTGACTGTTCAACCACAAGACCGGTTCCCAACAAGAGAACCTGCAGGGAAACTTACGCATTCTTATTAGTTTAAAAACAAAGTTTATCAAATTTTAACTCGGCTAAAGGCATTATATTCGCTCGAACTAACGCGAAATCAGGCTGGCCTAAAGCCAGATCAGTGTACACGATAACTGCAGTTTGCATTTGGATCAGTACAGAACATGATTCAGCTTATGGCTAATATGTGGGCCTATATGATTTAACGTCTACTCTACAGCCATTGCCATTATAAGAACAATAAACGATAATTTAGGAGAGGTAGGGCATAGCGAATCTTCGCTCGAATTGAACCGCCCGCCCGGGGAAGTACCTCCATCCTATAGATATAATACCGCAGCTAAATGACCTTCGGGTCGTGTTTCTGTAGGTGAGTAGGGTGAAAGAGCTCATGGGGTAGTGAGTGCTGTTTCGAAAGCCGGAGGAGTTAGGGACGGCAACGCGCGTGCAATATATTATGCTTTATGTTATTGATATAGGTATATTAAAGAATACGTATATTTATAGTGAGTATAGTTTATAGTAAATCACTACCAAAATAAGCTATAACATAGGTACAATAGGTTGTATTTATTTAATTTAAGTTGATCGCAAGCACTTAAGTCGTGGGCGTCCGTGAGGCGCCTTACCCACCGCCAAACTTCCAGATATTGTTGATACCGTAAGCTGTGCGAATCAACTGCTAATACCCACTACCGCCCAAATAGATTGCCTTCCACCGATCGATGCCAACGAGATCAACAAGTGAGAAAACTCTTAATTACTTTTACTTGGACGAGGTGCGAATGCCTTGGAAACATCAAACGTAATTAACAACCAAATTACGTTAATACAGTTTTGACGAAGGAAATTAGGTAGATATCGTGGACTTATTGGATTCTTTTCGATTTTCGAATTGACGTTGATGGGTGAGGTGAGCCTCATATTTATTCATTAAGCCAAAATGAATAAGGGCCCGCGTATGAATCACTTTCACCGTCTTTCTTGGGGTAGCCTCAAACCTCACCTATTTGTCTGTGGGGTAGTGACGTAATGCACGTTCCCTTCCTTAATATTAGCTGTAGGTAACACTCACCAGTATGCTTATAAACAAGGGAAGCGTTTGGGAATTGGTCTGTTATTTATCTATGTTTTTCAATTTAGTTAAAAACTGGTTATTATTTTAAGACTTTCTAGCAAGCTCAAATAAGAGACACAGTTTTTGAACAGCGATACTTACCTACCAAAGTTCTATTGTGGGGTAGAACCAGTATTGGAGGCGTCAGGCTAAGCGTAGGTATGCAAGAGCTGCTCTGTTCTACTTCGCCTGCGTCTCACCATACGCTTAGCCTAACCAGTGGTAAAAATATAATAATGTGACGCTAAAAATTGTAATTCTACTAATAAATCAGAGTAAGACAACATAGGGGTTTTTTCATAGAAATTAAAATGAAACGTGAATTTTTTATATTACCTCTGATATTCTGATATGGGCAGTAAATCCTTATTCACGGATTTGTCCGCACTTTGCCTAACACGCTTTTGCGATTAGACGGACTTAGGAAAAAACAAGTTGGAAAATATGTGTGGAGGTATCGGTCAGTTTTCCTCTCGGTTAGATAGGGCGAAAATACCTGCGTCACGTTAACTGCCGCCATAAATCTTGACGACTTCCGAGGAGATTTCTCCTCGGAACGCCGGCTCTTAGAAACTTTTAGTACGTGTGCTCGAGACAGCCGTCCCGCGCTTTCGAGTGCTCCTCAGGATTTTTGCCAAATTATGGGTGAGTAGTACTTTCGCCGTGCCATTGTGCGTCTCCTCGGCCGACAAAATTAAATGTTATAATTCCAACTCGCCTCTTGTGTGGTTATTCAATAAGAACGTTAAGTGACTGCGACAAATTTACTTCCACTCGACACGTGTAGGGGATTAGTACTGTATGTGAAGCAGCCAGCATTTTCCATATTAAATAAGTAGGTACGTTATTATGAACCATGTTAAAAGGGGTGCCAAGTTCGTTAACCAAGCTACGTTTAAAAAAGTGATAATGTATTTTTTTACAAAAGCCTAACCATGTTTTCTAAAACCATGGCAACCATTAAAAGTCAAATCGCGAACCTTAAAAATCAGCAAGTTTCTTTGAAATTTATAATTAAGACAATTAAATAACTTTCGACTACATAAATTCGTATTTTTAATTACAACTTCTTTATTGAAGTATGTTTGTTTGAAGAATACAATTAAAATATTAGAATTGGCAAACGGAGACAAATGTATTCTGAGAAAAAGGGCACAAAAGAATATCAAAGAAACAATAAACAATTCAATCTTCTTATTATGTGTACGTACATAAAAGGAAACTGTGACTTACTGTCTGTATCGCACATTATTGCTCAATTTGAACGGCTTAGGCTAAAAAGCTATAAAATATTCGTTTTAGGTAGTACTACGAATATTTTATAGCTTTTTACCAAGTATCAATCATCAGCCGTTCGCAGCCCACTTCTGGACATAGGCATGTCAAATTGTTTGCCACCTTTCTCGATCCTGGGTACGTAGTAACTATTAACATTGATATGTGTAGATGGAACTACTATGGCAATTAGGAAAATAGAGTCAATACCGTCAATATGACGGTAGAATCATATTTATTCATACTGACAATTTAAAAGTGCTTGATTCAAGTCTAATAATATTGACTGGCCCGATGGCTGTTGCGTAGTAACTTTGCCTTCTGAAACACGGATCGTGGGTGCGATCCTGCTCGGGACAATCTTTGTTGTGATGAACATTTGTGTTTGTTTCGTGTCCGAGGAATTTTCAAGGTACAACCTTGTACATACATGTACAAGGTACAACCTCACTTTGGGATCGGATCGATGTAAGTGATGTTGTCTGATATTAATTTATTAACTTAATCATGAGTTAGCAAAGAATAACTTTTCTCTGTCGGATGTTACTGAGTAACAATAGGAAATCGACCTTATCAAAATGATAATGTTATAAAAGTGTAGACCTATGTAAAAAACTTCCTTTATAAACGTAATTGTGTAGGCACCTATAATTCTAGTCTTTCTTTACTAGAATTATAAATTCGTACATTTTCGTACAATAACACAATCGTTTATATTTAATCGACATACATGTCCATCCTACTTCCTACTATCCTACTATCCTACTAATATTATAAACGCGAAAGTTTGTTTGGATAGATGGATGGATGTTTGTTCCACTTTCACGCAAAAACTACTGAACGGATTTTAATGAAACTTTACAGGAACATAGTTTGTACATCAGATTAACATATAGGCTATGTTTTATACGAATATTCACGCGGGCAGAGCCGCGAGCAGCAGCTAGTTAAATATAAACAGTAAACCGTAACAAGTTATAAAACTCAATTTTAACCGAATTAATTTTTACAAGCTATTTCTGTAATTACAACCGTGGACCCGCGTCAAATCACGAACATTTTGGCAAAATAGCCGGGCGACATTCCTTGGTCTTGTCAAATTTAATTTACCTACGCGCCCCATTATTATGCAAATATGTGTGTATGTACGAGGTTTTATATGCTTATTATTTATTATTTATGTTCTGGTAGGTACCCACCACGGGTAATGATAAACAAAATTTTAAAACCGGCCAATTGCGTGTCGAAGTCGCGCTAGAAGGGTTTGATAGTGATAACGATAGAAAACGGAAAGAGGGAAGAAAACGGGAGGCTCGCAGCAAAGTAAAACATAATAAAAAATAAAATAAAAACACAGAAAACTAAAAGCAAGACGACACGCACGATAGATTACAGAGGAATTTTTAATAAACAAAAGACAATAAGTAATTCAAAAATATAAAAAGTAAAAAGCGTGCGAAAGAGGCTGCCCATTCAGCCAGTACGTAACAGGTAGATTCCAATATTTGGCAAAACAACAGCTATTTGAGACAGTAAGTATCACACATTTTTGATATTACGTGAATATTTTAAGTATTATAGGTAGACACACTTTGAGTATGGAACCCTAAAAAAATACCGACCGAAGGAAAGGTAAGGAGTCCGTAGTAGTAGTAAGTAGTACGAGTATACTTGTTAGTATAATTGGCATCAGTACAACATTTTATCAATAGTGCTTTGGTAGGTTTAATGAATGCGCATTGTGAGGTATCAGGTTATCAAACCTCAGGGCATCAGCCCTGTTGGGTCAATAGGTTGGTAGGTAACAAACTGTTCCGAACTGGTTTCCATCTGAGTGTATTTAGAGACGCCTCGGTCGATGATGATCAGATTATCGTTGTATAATTGAAATCTGACTATGTGTTAACTCGTAGACTGCCATAGGAGTCACCGGTGACCGTCAAAGAATATTACTTACTCTATTTTGTCTGGTTTCAGGACAGGTAAAGGCTTTGTATGTATATAAAAAGTATAAATACATTACGACGATATTTTCTCGAGCGTGCAAATTTCAGTTACACTCCCCAATATTATGCAAATACGAGGTTATAATATTTAATCGTACCCCGGCGTTCCAGTAAAAACAAATCTGAACCGTTAAAAGTTTCCTCTTTTTGCTTTTATTTGCTGTCGTCTAAAGAAATTTCTTTAATACGTTAATCCCGCTAATTTATGTAAATGTAACGAGGTGATTTTGAAGGAATCTTGGCCGAGTTAAAACTCTTTTGATTTTTACGCTAAAAAAATAATAATGCTTCCCCAGCCGAGACCGAAAGAACAGCATGAAATATTGTTGAAAAATAAAAAAAATAAACTGTCATAAACCTATGGGGGGGACAGTTCGATATGACGGGAAGCGCATAACCAAAAGCTTAACGTGTTTTTCGATGCACGTGAACATTATCATTCTTCTATCCTCTACCCTAAGGTTGTCTGCGACTAATTATTTTGACTTTTAAGTCAATTGTATGGTGCGTAATAAAGAATATCTATCTATATCATGGCTAACTTCGAGACTCAGAGCATCTACTAAGTCATGTTCTGATAATAATAAATAAATACACAGTGTAAGTAAGTTTATCAGTTGTTTATTACCGATAGTACAAGCTTCGTCTAATTTGGGGCTAGATGGCGATGTGTGGCCCAGCGTGGCATGTCGTGGGGTTATTTATTTAAGAATCCAGCATTTCAGTAAAACCCTCAGTAAAAACTAATGTTAAATGTCTGATGGAATATCATAAACTATATACCTAACTAGCCCAGAGACAGTCCGTAGAAAAGCAAATTTATTAACCTATATAAATTCAATAGACATTTTCTGAGTAAACGAAATGAATTAGCTTTTATAATAAATAACTCAAACCTTTACTTAGTAGGAAGGCCAATAATAGAGACATAAAAAGTTATGTCTAGACCGAAACCTCTAATTGCTTTAAATAGTAACTGAAACAAAAAACCATCCAGACTCTAAAAAAATGAAATCATTAACAATGCGAAATCCTAGCTATGTACGAGTATAAATAATAATTAGACATGAAATGAAAATATATTTAAAGACTATCCAACAGGATTTGGTTACTTTATTAATGTTTACCAAGCGAAATACAAATTTTCTAAATTATATGTATATCATTCGGCTCTTGGGTATACTGGGCACATGTTGTTATAATTTTTTATCTTTACTGTTGTATCCGAAATCATGACCTCTAAATCAAAAGTTGCAGATCTTTGATTATCATTGATGACTCAGCAAAAGTGCTCATCAGGCGGAACAGTTTTCGGTAAAAAGTCGGTAAAATTTTGAACTCTTAAGAGATCAGTTACACAACATGTGTAGGAATATCTTAAGAGTTCAAAATAAAATGTTTCAGATCTTCGATTTTCATAAGAAAACGCTCATCGGGCTGAACAACTTTTGCTATAAAATTCCTAAAATATGTTGCTGGGCTCACATCACGTTCTAGATCTTACAAGTGTGATGACTACATACAAAAATTCTTATCATGCGCAATTTTTGCTGCTAATGACCATAGGCCATCCTATATTATAGTTTAGCTGTTCTGTTGTGTCTGCAATAAAGTTTTGTACCCTAAATCAATACTATGTTGCCCGGACGTTATTAGATATCCCTACTACTCGTAGAAAACAATTAGCTATAAAATAAAAAAAGTTTCAAACGAATCCACTGATATAGCTTTTGAGCTATTCAGATAGAAGGGTACCCAAAAAGTACAAAGAAGCCAATCCTCCTTCAGCAGATGAAGGAAGCGTTTAAAGGTGAAGAGAAAGCTTTTTGCTGAATCATCAAACTGTGTGGCCGCGACGCTCCAAGAATATGAATAATTTAGGTGTCCAAATGTCATCTGAATATTCAGGCAGCACTGGCTCAAAGGAAAAATGCCGGCTCCAAGGCCGTCTTCACAATGCCCACAGACATTACTTCGTGGCCCGAGCGGAAAATAGCTGTTTACCTTTTGAGATGAATAATGCTCGCTACACCTTTTACTAGTGCCACTACATAACGACATCTTTACTTGGTTATTTGGTTCGTTAAGTTAACATGATTATTTATTCAGTTATTTTGATGTTGACCTGTGAGCTTGTTCAGTGCCGCGTCCTCGATTCATTTATTTTTTCAGGGTTATCACTGCTATTGTATCTAGTGAGGGCTAAGAGGAATATGAATTTTTTACTGTTTATACGTATAGAGTAGCACAGTATAGTAGCCTAACGGAAAGTTGCTACCGCCAAGGACAGTATGGTTATTTTGGCTATGCACCGACTAATCCCGAAACGAAATCGAAGGCATTTCTCGGGTGTTTCGCTGAGTGGTGAGCCAGCCAGGGTGGATAAACCCCACCACCGATTGAGAAATCCTTTGGTTGACTTTTCCGACACCCATGAGAAGAAATGGGGCAGTGACTTGTATTATTTTCTGTCCGCCGCATGGAACAAAAACTGATGAAAAAGAAAGCGGGAAGAATTTTGCATTTGGCTGTCTTCAAAAAACTACCTATTAGGCGCTGCGATAAGACTCTCGTATTAAACAGATTGTTTAAGTAAAAGATATTCTGTTACCAAACCGAATACTCCTAATATTCTTCAACCAGGAACGTTGTCCAAAATATTATAAAGTCAGCGAAAACTGTGTGCAATACATCTCTAAAGAAGAATGTAAACGAAATTCTGTCTAAATGAAAAATACATTCAACCCGAAGTACGCGCATTATGTTAAAAGCTCTTTAACGCCGAAATGCACTCAGTACACCGTGGTCCGTCCCTTCACCTGTCCACTCGACAGTTTTACTCGATGCAAAATAGTTTCACACGCTTCCTATTTCATAAAAGCGACATAAAAAAATTACGCGTCCGACAACTTTGAGTATTTCATGATTGAAATACGATTTTAGCGACTGGCTTGTTAATGGTTCCGTATTTTCTACGGTTTATACCTAAAGCTATTATCAACAAAGATCCCTTCAAAATATAAATGCTTAACCCTGAACAATCTCTACTGAATCGGATAACAACGAACACTTACCTATTTACTTGATTTGGCAGTAAATTTCTTCATATTTTGTAGATTAGCATTACTACATAACTCTGTGTAATATTCCGTGTGGTGACTTATGAAGAATACAAATCATCGCCTCATGTCTTCACGCGGGATTCGACTAAGAGACTTCTTGAGATTTTAGCATCACAGTTGGTAGTAGGATTTACCCGCATGGATGGCGACTACCGGGGAAATGTCTAAAGGCGTACTGCCTTAAAGGCGTAATGAGCGAAATACTAGTGGTGTGACTTTAGTCGCGTTCCTGGATCAGTCGGTGTAATAATCAAAATTATTTTACAAGCCAGCATAGCGGTGGAAAGTAACATGTGGTTCGTTTGATTACCTGACTGTTGCCGCAATGATTATACATAGTTTCTCTTTCGCTTTCCATCAGGCAAAGGAAAGCCACTACGTGCCATAAAAAATAACACTACACTACACACATCCGAACTTAAAATCTATTATTTTGGGGCCAATAGCGGATTAAAACTCATTATTTCAAAGTCACTTAGGACAGGTTGTATGAATGACACTAGCATGACCTTCACAACTGATATCTTTATCTATCATTAGCATAATAAACACAATACTCTTTTTACATGGCATTACAGAACCCTATAAAATTAAGAACTGTATCTGTTGTGTGTCAGCGTATTATGTGGAACAAAGTGAATATTTTAAAAGAACCTTCCAAAAATATGGAATCCAGGCGGCTAAGTGTATTTTGATGCAGACACATAAAAGTTCGGAGTGGCAGCTGTGAGAGGGTAATGGTCTCGAAATAATTCCAACGTGAATAGGTAGAGCCATCGAACTATACCGGCTCAGCTTCAAATGTTCCGTAAACAATTACTAATAGCCGGTGGCTAACGTCTCTTTGAAATAGGTATTAGAGGTACATTACCAAGCCCGTAGTGACCTATATATATACTAAGTAGCAGTAGTAGCAATTTTTTTGACTTACCTCTACTGTCCCACTGCTGGACAAAGGCACCCCTAGTTTTCTCCACCTCAATTGGTACTTAATAAACATTTTTCCTTTTTTATATTAAGATTGAATTAAGTGCCAATAAGTAAAGTGACTTAACTTTCAAATGACTCCGAGAATAATGTTAATAGAGTTTTGGTTTTTTCATGGCAAGTAACAGGTTCATATTACTGAGGTTATAGGTTATATTAATGAGTTTAATAAGGACTACATTATTCTTTATTTAATGCAATTTTTTTATGAACAATTAGAGCTCTAACTTATGGTTATGTTAATTTCGCGGCACATTCAGATAATACCTTAAACTATTAATCTCCCTATTGGATATTTCCATATCTCCGGCCTTCAGATGCCATTCCTCCATCTGTATCTAATAACAAGTATCTGGTCCATTTTACATCATGTACCTAGTTGATGGACTTCCGATTTTTCTAGTAGCAATATACAACAATATTTTGCGAAAACCGAAACAAGTATCAGATGTTTTTGTTTAAAGAATCATTTATCATAAAATTACTGTTATGTTTTACATACGTTTAATACTTTATATTTACAATTCCACATTGTAGCATACACGAACATACAACAGACACACACAACTACACACACTGTCAAACATCTGACAGTGACATCTGACATTGACATCTGACACTGACAACTGTCGTCTCGTTCCTACATTTCACGCAAGGTGCGGGGTGGGAGGACAGTCAGTCTGAGTCTGCGTCCCACCGCCGCCGAGTAAAGACGTGTTCGTGTGAGGATAGCGAGCCGATATCATTGGTACCATCACATTGTTCACTACTTTATTGTTCATGGTTATTTCATATGTGGATTAGTGTCTACTACACACATAATGAATGGTGATAGGACTTACAGGCCATGAACCGTTGATGCTAAGGTTTATTTAAGTAAGAAACTTTGCTTGTTCAACATTTTACATTGTATAAAAATACTGTCTGCAAACGTTTTTGAAGTTTCTCAATATACTGAAAATAAGATAGATAGATATTCTTTATTGCGCACCATACAATTAACTTAAATCTAGGTATAACATACACTTGTTGCACAATTTAGGCTATAGGGCTGTAAAAGATGCTAATATTCATTATGTACCTATATTATGTTGATTTAATATTATTATTATAAACAAACAATGCCAAATGTTCAGGTGTAAAACTATAATAGTGTTATTTTACATAAGGCCTCTCCCTCGCTTCTAAAATAAACGACTTGACGGTCGAAATAAATATCCTCACATTTATTTTGGCTAGCATTTGCCCACACGTTTCCGCTATATATTATTGCGTCTTTTACATTGTTACAAGAATAGTTATCTCTTTGCCTGTTAGTACCTACAGGCAAAGAGATAACTATTTACACATCCGTTTGCACTGGTGCAGGCAATCAAAAAAATGGATATCTACCTAATGAGCCTTAACCAGATACAATTTAAAAATATTTGACGGGTGCAGGCAATCTTCAGCTTCCAAATTCAGTTTAACCTAAACCAGATACAATTCAATAATATTTGACGATCATCTCACCCCATGGCGAAGCGTGTAGGTTGTAGTGGTAATAGGGCTGTTTCCAGGGTCAATATAATTACATTACATTTAGTCCGTATTTTAGATTATAAAAATAAATAATAAATAAATATCAGACAACATCACATACATTGCTCTAATCCCAAAGTAAGTAGCTTAAGCACTTGTGTAATGGGTATCAGAACAACGAAGGTACCACAAATAAATACTTAAATACAAATATAAACACCCAGACACGGAACAAACACAAGTGTTCATCACACGAGTGTTTGTCCCGGGTGGGAATCGAACCCACGACTCTTGGTTCAGTAGGCAGGGGTCACTACCAATTGAGCCACCGAGCCAGTCGGATAAAATATATTGGACACGTATTTTTCCTTTTTTCATTTAAACAAAAAATAACAAAGATACAAGGCATCAAAATTTAGGAGTGGCGTTGCTTAGTGGCGAAAAAACTTCCACGCTGTGACGTCATGCGTAATTTTAACGGTCTATATCATTGTCATTTTTGGTCTAATTTACAAATGAAAAAATACGTATCTTTTATTTTTAAACAATCTAAAAGACGGACTAATTACATTTTTTACGGAAACAAGCCTATTATCTAAGTGCTTGGTCCTTTTATTGCATGAATACGGTTCGACTAATCAACTTGTATGCGATTATGGTGTAAAAGAAACTTTGTTATAGGGAAATAGGTAGTTCATGGCAAAACTTTGGTAACGTTTTTTATATGGCGATGAAGAAATACTAATAAATGTTACGAGCAACAAATAGCTTCCGCTCTGAGAATGTAATCAATCAGGCCACGACATCCTAGTAAAAGATACGAATAACATTACTATTACGTGAAATACGAATGAAATGTAGTTCACAATCAATATTATTGATAATTCCCTTTGAACAGAATAGCCGACATTTGATGCCTCAATGGATATTAGGCAGTATGACGAAATAAATGTAGCAATATACTCACGATGATGAATGTGTAATAGAAGTTGAGACGAAAGACGAGAAAATGTAGCGGGAAATTTATCCAGACTATTTTAAGAAATGTATAAAGGTGGTTCTACCAAAGAAAATTGCCAACTTTAAAGTTGTCAACACGTATTGGTTAGAATACTTGGCAATATTCTTTGGGTGGACAGGAGAACTTAACAATACCAATATTGCTATAACATTAACTTACATAAATTGTCACATATTATATAGCTTGTATTTATAAAGCATTTGCTTAAAGTAACGCCTGCCTGCGCAAAAGTCACTTAGTAAGTACCTACTATAAATAATATCCAAACCTGAGATTCAAAGAATTATTTCTTTAGGCTAGTAAGGCTACATAGTTTATACATAAAAGTGTTATTTCTGAAGTCTATATAAATGGAGATTTCCTTGATTTCATTTGATGATTAATCTACTATGAATCATTGTGGCACTAAGTAGGTGTAAATCAAATATATGCTGCCGTCGTTACTAAAATTGTGCAACATCTAATTTATTATCTAACAAATTAATTACTTACTTTATGCCAGTAGATAATTAGGTATCTGTCTATGATTATATTATAATAAGTACACGAAGACGGGTCTCGTGGGTCGCGGGTCGCGGCAGGGTTGTATCTAATTAACATGAGCCTAATGAATATGTAATGCGTACATCTAATTGAATTACCTTCAAAGTAATAATTGGATGCAGCTTCACGCTTCACAGGCGCACGGTGAGAGCTAGAAACACGCATACTCGAACTCGAAACACGATTGTATTAACCTGTGTTGTTCCACATTGACGGCTTTGTTTGTGACAGCTGAACTTGTTCGGTCGATCGGCTGGTTTCCATAAATAGTGCAGTCAATGAAGCGAAAAATACGGGCTAACCTCCGAATTTTTTTACTGTGATCCGATTTGCATGAAATTTTGGAATTAGGCTCATCTTACCATTAACTTCAAAAGTGAAAATGATTTGAACTCCGCCACCACCATGGGGGTGGTTGCCACCCCTTCTCGGGGGTCAATGGTTGTTTTTTCAAAATAACCTCGGATATCGATTGAAGATCTAATTTTAAGCAAAAAAGTTTCTATAAAGTTTCTCGAAAAATCTAATACTTTTCAAGTTATCGGCAATTGAAAATTCGCAAATTTTTCACGATTTTCATCAGTTTTTTTCAAATATCTCCAAAAATATACGTTTTATCGAAAATTTTATAAGGAACGAAACTGTAGCAGGTAAAAAAATGAACAATTTGGTTTTTTACAAAGTATTCTAAGTGCAATATTAAGCTAGATATTAAAGATCAAAGCCGTTTTTTATTTTATCTGAAATTTCATCGATGTAGTCAATGCCATCTAGCAGCGAGCAAATGCATTTTATGCTTTCTAATCGAAAAGGGTTTTGTAGTGCTTGAAATAAGCTTTAAAATGAGCTTTATCAAAAGTCTTTTGCACGTAAAATAAGTGAGCTATATTGCAAATAAGCGGAGCATCGAATGTTTTTTCTTTTCAATCAATGGGTTTAAATAAGTGCCATTTCCACCAAAACTAAAATTAATCATATTCCGCCTAGAATTAACTTTATTATGAAGAGTTTTATAGATTGTATTAGTTTGGCTGCTTTAGGACACATAGTTTTCAAAAAAGTCACGATTAAGGGAGGCTGTGATTGCGCTGCCACGCGCTCTTTAAACAATCATATCTCCGTCAATTTTTATTTGATAGAAAAAACAAAAAAACCAAATTGTTTGTCAGAAAAATACCTAAATTTTTTATCCCTACACTTTTATACGTATCTGTCGTCATTTTTGAGATATTATGAAAAAGGGGTGGGATTTTTAAAAATTTGAAATTCTCGATTTTTTTTCAATCGTGACTTTTTTAAAAACTATGTGTCCTAAAGCAGTCAAACTAATACAATCTATAAAACTCTTCATAATAAAGTTAATTCTAGGCGGAATATGATTAATTTTAGTTTTGGTGGAAATGGCACTTATTTAAACCCATTGATTAAAAAGAAAAAACATTCGATGCTCCGCTTATTTGCAATATAGCTCACTTATTTTACGTGCAAAAGACTTTTGATAAAGCTCATTTTAAAGCTTATTTCAAGCACTACAAAACCCTTTTCGATTAGAAAGCATAAAATGCATTTGCTCGCTGCTAGATGGCATTGACTACATCGATGAAATTTCAGATAAAATAAAAAACGGCTTTGATCTTTAATATCTAGCTTAATATTGCACTTAGAATACTTTGTAAAAAACCAAATTGTTCATTTTTTTACCTGCTACAGTTTCGTTCCTTATAAAATTTTCGATAAAACGTATATTTTTGGAGATATTTGAAAAAAACTGATGAAAATCGTGAAAAATTTGCGAATTTTCAATTGCCAATAACTTGAAAAGTATTAGATTTTTCGAGAAACTTTATAGAAACTTTTTTGCTTAAAATTAGATCTTCAATCGATATCCGAGGTTATTTTGAAAAAACAACCATTGACCCCCGAGAAGGGGTGGCAACCACCCCCATGGTGGTGGCGGAGTTCAAATCATTTTCACTTTTGAAGTTAATGGTAAGATGAACCTAATCCCAAAATTGTATGCAATTCGGTTCACAGTAAAAAAATTCGGACCTATAATGCTTCATTGACTGCACTAAAAACAAAGGTTCGTTCTGCGATGTTTTTTGACGTAGCATTTTCAGTTGTTTTGCTGCTGTGAAATAATTCCTAAAGTGGTTCAGTTTTAAGAGCTGCACGATTCTCTTACGCAGCAGACGAATCAACCGATTTTATGACAAGTTTGGTACCCCTTGTACCTACTATACCAGGTAATGAGTACATCATCCCTTGCCAAGCGTGGGCCACTACGTAATATAACAATCGTACTATAATAAAAATCAGACAACATTACACGTACCTACTCGTACCTTAACTTGATTCCAAAGTAACTACTTGTGTTATGAAAATCGGGATCAACGAAAATACCAAATACCATTTAATATTATATTAGGCATAATGTACTTACATATAATATTCACACACGTAACAAACTCATACAAGTGTTCATCACATGAACGGTGGGGATCGAACCCACGACCGGTTCAGAAGACCACCAGGCCACCAGGTCAGCAAAAAAGTATGTGCATAATACTTTCGCAAACTGAATAGATATCGTTCAATAGACTAAGCCTAGGTTTTGTACATTTCAATCTTGATCACATAGGTAAAGAAGATATAAATATTATAGATATCGACATGCATCAGCTGCTATTTACGAAGATTGAAGGAAGGGTTCAGTTCTGATCACAGTAATACGGTGGCCATCCTGATCCTATGTAAATGCAACGGTTATTTTCGAAGGTAAATTCCCTTTAGATTTACCTTTGTAAAAAGAAAAGGGTTAGGCATTGAGATATGCAAATCGTATAAGAGCCGAATGGCGACAGAAAAATCGTTAACATCGGACCCGGCAAACTGTAAAACGTACAAAACTTGCAAAAGGCTCCATGTAATCATCGTTCGTTTTGTAGCCAGTGGCTTGAAAGGTTCAATTTCATTGGCGAAATTTAATCCGACCCTAAATTAAGATTATAAACCTGAAAATGGGGCTGTTACTCCTGGCCGTAGAAATTAAGGAATCAATTTTGTTAAAAATTTGGTGTAGAAGTTACTTTGACTTCTTATACATACATACCTGAATATTTTTGTTGACTACAAAAAGCGTCATTTGACTAACATCATCAATTACTCAGGGTAGTGGAACAGAACATATGGTCTATCCATTTTCTTGTTTTCTTTATTGCCATGTTACAGGTTTAATTAAAATTTTATGCTCTAATATTAGTGAAGTGATAAATGTAAAGAATCAATGATTTCATTCTACTTATATAGAGTTGTATAGAATATGTGTATAAATATTTCAATTATCTGAATGCATCACGCGTATTATAATACATGTCGCACTTTTGACCTTGCTACTCTCTTTAAAGATGGACCACGACTTGAGAGGGAATGTATGCTATGCAGTAGTTACGATTTAACCTCTAGCCATATAGCGTTACTGTACTTATGTACTGTGCCTACGCAAGAACTGCATTATCCAAAAATTGTAACGTACACAAACGACAACATAAAATCTGGAAACTGAATAAAGCATTCGAAGGAAATAAATGCGCTGGTGGCGTGTATGGCGAAGGGCCAAGTCCCACTCAAAGCGATTACGCTGGTTCCTTAATCTGCCAAGGAACATTACTATACCTAACTCGTACTTACATATCCAATTCACAAAGGAGCTTCATCAAGCTTTGGAATATTTGACATGACAGCTGTTAGGCCTCTGTACCCTTAGTTAGAATACCTGTATGTTACGAGTATATCGGACAGGCATTCTGAGGTTTAGGAATAGTAAATTTACAAAGCTTAAAGGCTTTTGAGGTATGTAGGACGTCTATTGTCCCCTGCAACATATCTTCGAATAATATTTTATCACTTCTTAAACCGTATATAAGTAAAAAAGCTAATAAATAAACCCTCTTTTTTTCCTAAATGACTGGAAACTCGGGGGAGTGCCATTTCGTATCTGTACCCTTGACCATCTACATAAATACGTGGAGGTAGATTTCTATTACTAAGCCAGCGTGTCATGAATGTATCTAATAATAAATTTTATATTGTGTCTGAAATGCGATTGCTTGAGGTATTAAAAACCCAAAGGAGTTGCAGACAGTTTTACTTCTAAAACATTTGCCAAAGCTTCAAATCTTCAGTTCAACCAAAACGAACGTAATGTTTGTGCAATTAAAAGGTGGTTCGCCGGTTGCGCAGCCGGTAAACTGTCATGTTGGCAAATGTAATCCATCCCATGCCCGGACCAGGTAGATAGAACTCAATTAGCAACAATTATTCGACGACGACGCGACGCCAACCCAAAAGTTTCCTCGACTATTTCGTAATTAATTTTGTTTCCAACGACCCGACCCCAACTTTCCGCGGTTTGACTTTACACCGTTTCAAACTGTTCGTTTTTAATATTTACCCAAGAATTATTAAGTGGTTATTTCCGACCTACTTCTGTTAGCGTCTATTGTATAAGAATTATATCAAATGACGCGATAAAAGAAACTTTCGAACGGTTTCACGCCCGCTACTACGTAGTGGTCCATAACGACCATATAAGGCCGATTGCTTTCTTAAACTTATCCCATTTGTACCCTCAGCGTGAAGGAATTGGAACTTCTTTATTGTGCCAAAGTTGCGAATGAGAACGGCTATTTCCATTTCTATCGAGTTAGTAAGCGCACGCCTATAAATTATCGCAGAATACCGGCACTACAGCACTAAAGACGAATCGTTATGAAACTTGCCGGTGATAAATGTGATCGCAACTATTACTTTCTGACACTCGGGGGGCCTAGGAGTTTCCCTCAGTCATCCCTGAAAGCGCGCTGTATAAACAGCTTCATATTTCAGAAAGAAAAATAAGAAAGAAAATGCACCCTAGAGGAAATAATGTCACCCAAAGATTAATAACTTGGACACATAAACTTGTAAGTACCTCATGAAAATGTACCTCTCACTGTGAAGATGTAATTTATTTGATTTGTGGTATCGTGTACAGCAGTTGCTCAGTATTTAATTAAGGACACCTGGAGCCGATATATTTCGTCACTACACATGTTTAGGTAATGATACCGTCATTACAGGGGTCCTATTTAAATTACAGACGGTTACACTTAGCACTCGGCCCTCGCATATTGCTTAAAACAACGCGTGAATTGTCCTTTCGGTGTAAAGTTCCATATTAACATAGCAAGGAACCCATTTCCATTATCATCCCCAATTTCGTGCTCGGGAGGCACTTAAGCACTTAATGGATCTCGGCTCCCCGTAATTTACCGGGACGTTGGATTGAATAAAATCGTAAATCTTAACACCGTCCGTGCGAAGGTGTTATTGTATAGAATGATTCGCGGTCTTCCTTCAACGCGCGAATCATCGCTCGTCGCAAATTAGGAGAGTAATTTTCAGTCAGTCATTATGCGATATTGGGGTCCTACGTGCGCGGAAACGCTGCCAAATATAGCAAGCTACGGGCGGCCATGATGCATTGCGGCATTCTATTTTAAAACCAGTATAAATAAGGAAATATTGACTCTCTGCATGAATAAAATATGGCAATGCAGAAGATTATGGCTCGGGGTTGGATGCGAGTAATAAAATGCACAATCGCGATTACTTACTGAACTGAGAAATGGCTGTGTGTAAAATAACTGAACTGAAGAACATATGTTTGCCTTGCTGGTAACAGCAAAATCCAGAGATGTATGGGAGCGACTCTCTGTTGCTCAGCCCATTTAAGGTTTCAAAGACGGATAGGACGAAAACCCGATCGATACCATACGACCGGAGTGCGATCAAGCGCAGGTCTAACGGCTTAACCATGCGTGGGTTTCGTACCGCTAATTTACAGATTGCCTTAAGCTTGCACTAATAATAATTATATCTTATGGCTCATAGCCAAAACCACCTATTTGTGAGGAGCTGGTTAAAGCAGATAACCGAATCAAATAAATGAAGTTTATTATTTGATTCCAATACATTGTAAAATAATAAATCGTAATATAGGTATTTAATATACAAACGATTAGATTGTTACGGTTAGGACATAATAACAAAATATTCCTATTTAGACAAAATATGACTGTAAATAGCTAAATAATTGAATACACTAGAGAGATTGATAATTGTTAATTTGTATGTATAATTGATGATTATTTACAATATATTATATCTGCAAAGTATCAATTATTAGAATATCTATCTATATCTATTATGTATACTACAACACCTATGGACAGAAGTAATACTTAGCACAGCCTTAAGAAGTAAGTTTAAGCTACACAAGACATATTGGCTATGTCGTTTCTCCGACTCTACTAACTTCACTTTGTCCGTCTTCTGAACCAAACATTATGGTCACATTATGGTCACATTACAAGCAAGACTAAATTACACAATCCTCGGAAACGTCTTCAAATAAGATAAGATAACATGATCCTGCATTACTGTTGGAGCAGTTCAAAATAGCGTGCACTCAGACAGAGCTAAAACTGATCGGAGCAGGCGGGCGGGCGCAGGAGCCACAAATAACGCGAATCAATAACGCCCAGCCAGCAACTGAGCGCTGCACCTCTCACCTCGTGGACTTTGGAATACCTCACGTCACACGTATTTTGTATAGACCTACTATGTTAACTTTAGGTCTTCTCAAAGATTTGAGTCATTCACTCGATTACAAATGTTTAAACACCAACCACCAGGTAGGTAGATATTCTTTATGGCAAAACATAGAAATAATTTAAAGAAAAAGGTATCTTATTTATTTATTTAATCTCTATTGCACAAAGAAAGAAAGTAGAAATGGCGGACTTAATGCCGTGTGGCATTCTCTACTAGTCAATCATTGGGCGAGCCAGAAATCTATAACGTGGGACGGTAATAGGCATTCTAAAAACTGCATCTATGAAATATTAATACGTATAATATTTGACATCTTGTGGTATAATTTAGGTGGTCTTATCGCTAGTAAGCGATCTCTTCCAGACAACCTTCAGGTAGAGGAAGTGTAATACGCACTTGCTCTTAACTTTACACCTGGACGCGTATGATTCAAGACCTGCGCAGCTTAGCATGGATTTCTAACGTTACGACATACTTGTAGAAGGGTCCCTACTTAAAATATATTTGGTAAATACGGACTTTGATCAACTCTACACGGACGTAAAGTTAATTTACAAAACAACCTAATTCACACCGCCATATTCGGACACGCGGCGGATCTAAACAAACGGACAGGTAGATTTCCGATCGATCTCGCAATACGGAATACATATCACCAGGCCTCTGGGAAATACAAACTCTAATACAACGCGGTAATAAAACAAGTTCCCGTGTTGCTATGTAAATCCCATAACAGCGGGCGCACCGCAGGGCTCCCCGGGCGCTCGGCGTCGAACCCGGACCCGTGTACCAAACACACGAATTCGATTACATAATTAATATATCCTATTGCCATTGCATGATTTTGTGTATAAACCTAAGCATGTATCAATAAAGTGGGATGTAAGGGAGCGGCCTATCATTATTTCGCTGCAAGCCAACCTCACCTACCCGTGGTGCATCCTGCCGAATAACAAACGAGGCGCTGGCAACCGACTGGTGGCGGTATAACCATCATAATTGAAGGCGTAGCTATATACCACGTACCGATGACGAGCAGTAACGTCACCGGAGCGAGAAGCTACGCCCTGCGATCGCCAACCCACCTGCCCAGCCCATGTCCCTAGGAAATTTAGCAAATTCCAAATGAAGTTAGGTGCGAATCAAACCTTTCATACTTAGGTGTACCTACTTGTGCTTACGCGTCAAACAATGTGCCAATGTGTAGTCACGTCGATAAGATGATGATTGTAAAGGCTACTTTCAATATGTAGTACATGAAGTTAGACGTTATAATATTATCACATTAGAATAAGCATTGAAATACGAGTACGATATTTGGTCTGTAATGTTCAAACGAATCAGAGCGTATGATTTTTAAAATAAGATTAATTAACAGATTCCCACAGTGTAATTTGCACAACTCCAGTTCTGCCGTCTAATATTCACCAGGCAATCCCGTTATCTCAGCATCCACACGAAGTCGAGTTTAAAATGATAATTGAATTTTAGATTTACATCTCACGGGCCTAATTACAAATACGCCTGCGAGCCGAAGTTTTGTTCCGCGGCCGACTGCTGATGTTTAATCTAATGTAAACGAGGTGACAATCAAGCCACCTCGACTTTCAACATTTCACACGCATAAGCAAATTTATCTTCTCTCTCCAACTTTTGGTTCATTTCTCATTATCATCGCGAATCACTTGACTCGTGATGTAACTCTTAAAATCACCTAAACGTTTCGCATCGAGCCTACAACTATTTTATTCCAAACCCTTTATTGGTAGGCAATTGCTACTCGTGTAAACACGTAGTGCTCTATAATAGTTGAATCAAACGTGGGTAGTTGGCCCAAAACCAACAAATTAAACGGACAAAGTTCAAAAAAAAATTCAATCTGCAAACCGTAGTCAGAGAACCCTATGTACGGATTTACCACTGAGGGAAAACACTGCGAAGAAACAGTAAACCTACATTCCTCTTGTATGTTTAAACATAATTCCTATTGCACTGGGTTGCGGAGTTTAGATTGCTTTCACTCAATCATATCCGAAACCTACGTATTTCTAATTATCGTAGCAGAAGCTTTTATGAAAAGTTCAAAAACAATAGTGCTGGAATGAAGTTTGAAGACAAATATAAAAAAGACACCTCTGAACAACTTCACTGACCAACATAAGCCAATATTACCAAGCATACATTACCAACTATATTTAGGCCACTTTGGCTAACTTCCACGAAAACAAGACAGGTACAGTACCTACACAGTCATGTCTAAGTAAATATATGCGGTAGGAGAGCGATCAGGCGCTGACAAACGGTTTAATCGGTATTTCGATGCATGGGTTAAATCATCGTAATTTCTAACTATTCTGGATGCTCAGTAAGCAGAATTTCCAAATGGCCTGAGTAACCAAACTTTTACGTGAATATTACGTACGTATACGTGAAATTTGCGCTATTTAACCAATACAAATTGCACGAGTATTATTATAGCTCTAGAATCTATATCTTGTAGCTCAACAGATTCATCGAAAATATGGCATGATATAGACACGTCCCTATCCGTACCTTAACAAAGAACACCTGTAACAATACCAATTTAAAGTTAACGTAAGTGTATTTTAACTATTTCAATTATACGTAGCGGTAACGAGGTGGTGGGCTTCCTCAGCTCCGTCACAATACTCCACATTAGTTAGTGCCTCCTTCCCTTCTGAGACCCCCCCTCATCTCCCCTCACCTTCCGCCCAAACAGAACCTGGCTAATTGGATTTTAGGATGTCCCCCTGTAAAGAGCTGAACCGTATTGCTCCGGCATTATGTCAACCGTCATGTAATTTTACTTGCCTTTATCAAATACAGACTTTTGATCAGTACTGTTTTGAATTTATTGTTAATTCGTACACAAATAGAAACTAATTTTTCTCAAATATTGTTCTCCTCCTAAGTTCAGTACAGATATTATATTTTCTTTATAACATACAGCTGAAATAAAGATGATTTGTTACGAATATATTTTATTATCCTGGTAGCTCGTTTGAACAGTTATATTACCCTTTGAATAGAGGGTTTGATTCCTATTTACAACAAAAATCATGTGATAATTTGTGCTTATTTCGTTATTGGGTGTTATTATTCTATTTAAAACGTCTAACTTTGTTGATCCAAATTCCATAACACAAGTGCTTGAGATACACTTACTTTAGTTGAGATTAGACCTTAATTGAAATTGTTCAGGATAAAAAAGGGAAAAAGTAAATTAATAAAATATAATTAAACGTAGAAATAAAACACAAAATAAAATAACACAACACATGACGCACCAGATAGAGGAACCGACAGAATTTTCTATGAAACAAAAGATTATAGAATATAAAAAAGAAAAAAGTGTTACAAGGAGTCTGGCCGAATCAAGACCAATGAAGATGTCAACTCATCTCATGAATTTGTTCCACCATAGGCACCTGAGCAAATCACCTAGGTGATTAGACCCCCGCAAAAATTTGACAGAAGCGTACTTAAGGCACCTGGCCAGGGGATTAAAGTCGACTGCAAATAAAATGAGTTTTCTAGTTCACTTAAGTCACCTGCGATTGTCTGACGATTTTTATGTGGGAATAGTACCAGGAGTACATAAGCACATGAGAAGTTAAAAACGGCTACTCTGATCACCTGCGATCAACTGCGACTGTGAATTCATTACCTAAGCATGTGCACACATGTGGGCTTTAAATTTCACGCGACACATGATCACACCGCACATCTAAACAATACAAAATAAAAAATACATGCTCATTTTCCATTCCATAATACCAGGTTGGACCTGGGCCAGAATAATTATAAGCCAACTAGAGATACCTATTGCAGCGTAATTTCACTGCATGCAAATGAATTGAAAATTAAATTAATATCTTAATATCAAAATGTGCACCCAGCATTTTCATTCATTCACTTTGAAAAGCTTAGTCTGTGTTCGGGTTTTGTTACATTAGGTAGGACTAGATAGTAAGATATATTAATACATTTCTAGGATTGATAATATAAACGTACCTACCAGGGGGTAGGTACGTTTATATATCTAGTATTTCCAATTTTCCTTTTGAGGACAATCCCTTCGGACCTTCACCGTCTGCTACGAGGTGTGCCGTGCTTGTTATCAGCTAAAGTTCCCAGTGTTCAGCGTCATAGTTCTGGAAGAGTTCTAATTTATCCTATTCCTACTTACAATATAAATGCGAAAGTTTTATGGACGGATGAATGTTTGTTACTCCTTCACACGAACCCTACTGAGCAGATTTGAAAACTTTACAACTTTACAGTAGTATAGCTCTTACATCCAATAAACATATAAGCTTTAATTTATAAAGATATATCATTTCACGCTTGCAATACCACGAGCTGCAACAACTTGTAAGTAATATTTTTGGTTATAATTATCTAATATTACAGTACCTTTTCTCAGTTTGCTTGATAATATTCAGGACCAGTTTAAGTCATCCTAACAAAACTGACTCACTAAAATTAATTTCTTTCTTTCGGACACTGGACTCGCCTCGCCTAGTCACGGCTATCCGACAAAATGTAATCAGATTACACCCGTGCCGTCGCAAACTCTCATCAACAAATATGATTATGTTGTCAATATACTACGAGAACTGGGCACGTACCAACTTTTTGTCCATGACGAGTTCACGTGACCTACTCACTCATCCGAGGATAAACTAATATTCTCGTAAATTACTAGTACGCGAGTTTACTAATTTAAGTTCCTAATTTATTTTGGCAACACACTTGTGCGTCCCCTGGTGCTGAGGTGTTTATAGTTTGAATGTCTCACTTGCCTTCAGGTTACTTTAGGGGCCTGCCCGTTTGTCCCCTCAGTCATCTAAAAAACAGGCATATAAAATTGGTCATGTAATTAAACTATTGTAATGATATGTCCAATGGCTGAAAACAGTGCATTGTAATTGTTTAGATGTGAAGATGGAATGCGTCTTCTCTACCAAAGCCTCATCACATAAATTGATAATTTTTCAAGTTTTATTCATGGACGTAGAAAATCTACGTCCATGGTTTTATTAAAATCTGTTAAGTACTTTCACTTGAAACAAATGTCTATCCATCCATTAATACCTAATTTGTCCACCATCCCGATGGCTCATTTAATTATTTATATTCGTAAACGTATTTTATTGTCAACCTTTTTGTTCTCCTTTACGTTTCTTAGCACAATACGAGTACATTATCGGCGGCTACAGAAATCAGGTCGCTTTTGTCATATTAAAAGTGTTTACAACTGTCCGATGGCCCATAATTATGAGATCGATATGTAAGTAGATACTATTCCAAGATTGAGTGTGTCAATGCTATTGATGAAGCGTAGTCGATATCACCGACGTTAACGGATACTTAATTATGTAGGTAATACCGTAGGTAAACCGTTGTTATATCGTGTTTTAGTTGTTAAGAGACCAGTTCTGATACATCGGCTAAAACTTGAGTAGTTGAGTATCTTTACAAAGATAGTAGAAGGGTCGATTATTGAACGTTTAAGATCTGATTTTCAATAGCCAAATAAGATTTATCAGTCTGATAAAGGTAAATTAGCTTATGAAACATTTGATTTAAATTCATAATAATAGTATATATAAACATGCTTACAAAGAAGTACCTTCTATTAGAAGTACATTCATTTTCTATGAAAGTCAGTCAGTTGTTAGTCTCCAAAATAACATTTCAATGCAAATAGATTCTTTACACAGCAATAAGTAGAAGACGCGACGGTTAAATGCAATAAACTGAATGGCACTGTAGAGAATCAGGGAAAATCAGAAAATCAAATAAGGAAAACAGGGATGCAATTCGATGAAAGGGAAGTTTTGCACGAATTAACAGCTCGACCGCATCGGTAGTTAGCTTCTACCCGTGGAGCCGGCCAGGGATGTTAAAAAACATTCGCAAATTGAACTAGTTTGTATGCAACTGTTGGTTTTCATAAAGCGTTCTCGATTTGAGACTACTTCCGTCCCTAGGGGCGGCTGTAGCGGAAAACAGATTCGTTAAACATTGCATACAATGGTAATAAATATTATAATAGAGAAATATTTTTAATCTACACTAGACTAATGATGATACAATTACAAAAGCAGCTCTATCAAAATATGCGATATTGCAATAAGTGAAAATGTAATTAACTATTTAATTTTTTAAAATTTTTATGCTTTAGTTTTAATTTTTTTTTTATTTTATTACAAAATCCACAGCTCTTAAACTAACAATTACAGAGTCTTAATTTTATCTTTCAGCTAATAACGGATTTTAATTTTATTAATTTAAAACAATGACATATGGAACAACGGATTGATCGAGTGAGGTTGATGCACACATGTGTAATACACAAGATATTTAAATAAATAACTGAAGGAAATTATAATAAATAAATATGCATAAATATACCTACATAAAAATGCATATGTATAATCTATATTATATAAATAAATAAACTGAGCCAAACTTATCGTTAAATGTTTTCTGCATACGACATATGATAGAATTCTGAGCATACTTAGTGCGTACAAATTTGTAGCTAAAAAGTTTTGTATGCCTGGTTCGGGTAGATGGAGCACCAATTTGTAACACTCTAGTCACTAGGTCTACGCTGTCTATATCATTATTACATATCTTGTACAGGAAAATCATCCTTTCCATCAAGGAGATAGCGTCTTACCATTTGTCTAATATTTATGTTTGAACACGTGTAAAAATACATTTAGCAAAACTTCAAATACAAAATTACATAAATTATAACAAATGCATAATGCATGGCATATTTTAACTATTATGCCGATAACTTTTAAAAATAGTTTCTTATGGTACAAGTCTTCATCTTGAATTGCACTGGAACGCCCCTAGTACAAAGTTCGCTGGCAAAAACAGTAATTATGCGAAGAATGGAAATTCGTTGTATATGGTGTTCTTTTTCAAACTAAAATTCAGCTTCCGTGTTATTAAATTCTTGACGCTGAATTTGTCTTTACGTTGAATTTTAAACAAGCATCTTGGAATTTTAAATAGAGACATTGCGTTTTTCATTTCAAATAGGTATGTAGTCCGAAGACGTTTTAATTAAACTATATTATTAAGCATTCACTGCTAAGTTATATACTAATACAACAGACTAGGTGGCAACTGTCAGGTAACTGACCAGTTACTTGCCAGTTGTCACAGCGACTTGGGCTTCTCTTTCGCTTTCCATCAGGCGTAGGGAAGCCATTATGTCGAGCCACTATAAAAAATAAAAGAATTTAACTAAGTATAAACCAACGTCATAGTATGATTTATTTTATGAAATAAAAAATATAGTAGAACCTTATAAAGCAATCATTTACATCCTTAGGCAATGCAGAGTGAAAAAAAAATGGTAAAATTGAAAAATTTAATCACCTAAAAAACACGAACTAAAGTTGAAATAAGATTGATAAAATTGCACATCAAAAATAATTACTTAGAACTAGGCAAAGTACCTATACAATTGTTAAACAGTTTAGATGGTGTCATCATTATGAGCTATTGGTGGCATCGTAATCGTAATCGGATAAACACACTACCTCTATCTTGCTATTTTCTACCCAACGGTTATCTGAAAGATGTAGCTCATAGTCATGCATGAATGACACTCACCTAAATAGGGGGAATAGACATTCTCGTTACAACTGAAATAATATATATTTTTTTAAGAGGTACATCATCATAAGACGCGGTAGTTTATCCATATCTCCAGTTATTATGAGCACTCCATTAAACTTAACGCAAGTTTTGTATCGCGGACATAGAAGACCTGAGAACGGCCAAAATATTCAATTGGCGTATCCTAGTTTGGCCACAAGCCAAGGGTCTTGCATATTGATGTGCCAACTTTTACCGTCGACTCAGCTCATCGGGAAGTTGCGAGCCGACCTGCCAAACTGTGCCCTGTGAGCTGATAGCGTGACTTTAATGAGGTATCTTCTAACAAATGCTCGTATACACAATGTAAAGATAATAATAGAGAAGCGAACACAGTAAGAAGTTTCAAGATGATTGTGATAGGACAATGGCAGTTATGTGTTGTGCAACAGACATCCATTGGGATTTATATTTATTGCCCGACGTGAGAAGAGGCGTGTCACTCATAGCTTGACGTAGGTATGTACTTCTATTGTTATTTGTGGTATCGTAATCGGATGAGGCTATTACGACTTTAGCTTTTTGTGTTTTGCGACTTGACTTTTTACTTTCCACTCTGCCTAGCCAAAGAATTTAAGGTTTGCTATATCGGGTGTTATTGTTTTTAATTAAATTTATTCAATCATGATATGACCATGGTGGTCTATTAGTCTAAGATCCGAACTAAGAACGTTCTTCACCGAGCTGATAATAGAATGAATCATATTTTATAACAAATTTAGTATGTTAGGAAATATGTTAAAAATGGGTTGCCTAAAAAAATCCTGGACAGACAATTTTTAATTATTTAAATAATTTTTTTTTTTTTTATTTTTGCAACATCAAGATAATAAGAAAATTTTTACCCTGACTTAAAGTATGAAACGTATAGAATGTGCAGCCGTTGGGTTGCCTATTATTTACCTGGACAAACTACTCGGTTGTCAGGTATAAACAGGTTATGTCGATGCCAGTTACCTTCACTTGATTGGATAATAGAAAAAAATTTATATCAATATAAGCGTTGTTTTATTGCGAACACGGTGATATAGGGTTGTCTGCAAAAAACTTGGTCCTAATAGGGGTTTGCGAATTTTGAAGATTTTAATTTTAACGCGATTGGAAATGTGTGACAGAGAGATCCGAGTTGAGTATAGCGTGTAATAATAAAGTATAAAATATTGTTTAATATTTTAGTATTATAATATTATTATAATAATTATTATTTACAACTCAAATGTCAGTTGTGCCATGTTGTGTCCTTTATTATTACACGCTACACTCAACTCGGATCTTTCTGTCACACATTTCCAATCGCGTTAAAATTAAAATCTTCAAAATTCGCAAACCCCTATTAGGACCAAGTTTTTTGCAGACAACCCTATATCACCGTGTTCGCAATAAAACAACGCTTATATTGATATAATTTTTTTTCTATTATCCAATCAAGTGAAGGTAACTGGCATCGACATAACCTGTTTATACCTGACAACCGAGTAGTTTGTCCAGGTAAATAATAGGCAACCCAACGGCTGCACATTCTATACGTTTCATACTTTAAGTCAGGGTAAAAATTTTCTTATTATCTTGATGTTGCAAAAATAAAAAAAAAATCATTTTATTTAAATAATTAAAAATTGTCTGTCTAGGATTTTTTTAGGCAACCCATTTTTAACATATTTTCTAACATACTAAATTTGTTATAAAATATGATTCATTCTATTATCAGCTCGGTGAAGATCGTTCTTAGTTCGGATCTCCTACTATATGGTTTGACTCCATAGTACGATTGGATTCCAAGAATTTAGGAATTAAACTTTTCTAGCTCGTATGTTCCTATTATAGTTAACGGCCTCAGTCACCGTCATATCATACCTGTGATATTTCGTCGTCTGCCCATAGTACAAAGGACAATCTAAGTTTCATACCAGATAGTCGGGTAAACATAATATTTAACACAATTTACATCGTTACTCGATAAATGTGACTTCGACTTCCGCTTACAGATCTTGCTGAAACGTGCAGCTGTTTGATAAGTAACTTTTACTGTTTTAACTAACAGTCCAAAACGGAGGTACCATTATAGACCGAATCTAATTGCCGTCCCGTTTGCTTAAACCTTCCACAGTTGAACCTTTAACAGAAGCGTGACGGGGCATTTTATGCCGTAAAATGCCCAATGCATAACACGGCAATGATGAATGGCAGATTTGAGTCGCCCGACCAACGTCATAACGACCTGAGCTTCTCATTTTTCGCTCACCTTCAGACAAGGTGAAGCCAATTTAATGCGTATTATAATGATAAGGGAGAAATCTAACAAGCTCGTGCTGGGTGTAATATCATAGGGGTCCGTAGCGTTTTTGGGTTTATATTTTATTGGCTAGTGCTACTCGTTACTAACACAATTTTTCGCATACATAAATAAGACCATTTTGAGCACTGACGGTCTCTTGAACAATTTAATTTTTCTTGTTTGACATTTTTATTTTGTCGGCATGGTTATGTCGGTATGTTCGTTCCTTTCAACTTAGAAAAACATCAAATTCCCTGCCGCCCTGGTATTCTGGCGGACTTCACACTTACCATACTATCTGGTATGAAACTTCCTAATTCTGCATGTGGCTCTCAGTCCACAGCATAACTGGTGGTAAGCTACTTAAAGAAGTAGAAGTAGCTACTTAAAGAAGTGCTAGCTAGTAGCAGGTAAAGACCTGATCTTCAAACAGGCGGAACTTAGAATATCGATGTGTTCAAAGATTCAGATACTCGTACACACATGAAACGACATCTACATAAGCGACAGGCACAATTGCATTGCACACTGAGTTAAAAAAAAAGAGTTAGTTTGTTTGGAACCATGTTTTTGGGATCACACAGTTATAGGTATCCATTCTACTTATTACCCAACTACGCCATAATTTTAGGGTCAGAACGAGGTTGCATCACCGTAGTTTTAACTATTTAGTTGCATAGTGTACCAAGCGCACCGTGGAAGCGGAGAGTTGAGAAAAGTTGTGTAATGCATAAAAGCTACGGGCGTTGTTTTAAAGTAAAGCATAGGTGGAGTATATGTTACGTTGTGAGTATTTTAAGGAGTATTTACATACGTACTATGTATACGTTTGATAATTATAGGTATATTCCAAACAGTTTGCCTATTAATTAGTTGAAATGATACTAAAAGCTCGCGGGGCCATTTATTGGATGATAATTATTGTATTGTTGCTGATGATGATGATAAAATTGTATAATTATGTAACATAATTGTATAATTCAATGATTGTACAGTATCTATCTATTATTCTCAACGTTCATTAACCTTATAGGAATAATCATCGCATCGAGTTAAAAACTTAATAAAAGAGTACACCTAATTAAAAACAAAATGAAATAAAAACTTCGAAAACCACCAGCTCCGATAATTTCCTTTGAACTCAAAAAAGAACTATGTTTTTCCTCCTTCTAAAAACAGGAAAGAAGACCTGGTTTCCAATTTACTAAACAACTAACGGATACCGTACAATTTGTGTTTCACACGAGTAGTGCTTTTTTCATTGTTTTTATTACCTACAACATGCTTGCAGCCATTATGTTCAAGTAGTATAATTGAAAAACTATAATGCTACTATAAAACTACGAGTACCCTTTTAACCATCTCATCTCATAAATCACCATAAAAGAAAGATATTACTTGAATGACGTTATGGCGACCTAGTTTCTCAAGGACTGAAATATTAAAGAATATAGATTAAAGACAGTAACATTTTTATTAATTTTTATTCTTTCATTTGATTTCCGCCAGATAAACTGCATTAAGATTGTTTTCCTGAACATTAAGGAAATCATTCTCCTGGACGCTATTATAATTACAGTTATTATACACATTTATTTCTTTATACCTATTTCAGGTATAAAATTCTGTGATAAGTTATTAAGTGGCAATTGCCACTTATCCTACGAGTATTATCAAATAGTAGGGGTTAGCTTCATTAAAGTATATCTGCAAAACAAAGAAACGTAAGTCGTCCGTTTATTCAAAGTAATCACATTATGTTCATACCTAACCGATCGGAAAAGGAATACAATTTTGTTTCCAATAATAAAAGTTAGCTATTCTTTAATATAAGAGCCGCGCTAGTGCTTTATTCTAACAGAAATTGCCTAAGGAATTACGTTCGGCTTACCGGTTGGCTGCTCAAAGTTTGTTATATTTCTCGTTAGGAAAGAGGGAAAAGTGGAAACTTCGGGCCTCCTCGTTTGCGGATCGCGGTATCACGCCCCAGAGGCCTACCCCTTTTCTTGCATGGCTCCCCAAAACGCTAAACCGTTGAGTGTTATACCTAACATCTTCGTTAGTACTCGTCCAGCATCTAACAAAATATATTTTCGATTACCTACTTTTCTATTGGACTACACTATGCGTGGTCATCAGATGGTCGATATTATTTAGTCACCACGCTTTGGTGGCAGGTGCGTTGGTGGCCGTAGTAGTGTTTATATGTGTATATGCTGCTTCTACGACACCCGCAGGTAAGATAGGGCGGTCCTATTCTAAATCCAAAAACCATACGGACAACTTAAAAATAAAGTATAAATATAAAGTTATACAATCATTGTTTTAGATTTTCTTATCCATTGAATATCTGATGTTTATTAAGTGTATCTCGTTAAGAGGTATACAATTACCACCTATCTTCGCAAATTCAGTCCCGAAATTAATTCATAATGACAAGCGAAAACCCGAAATCTTATCTTCGAAAGAACCGAGAGCATCTCATCACTCAATCCGCATTGTGCTAGTATGATATTCATCTATTGTTCCCAGAGCCCTGTCTATTATGCGATCGACGACTCTTTCGGATAGTGTCGATCTATTGTGCGATAAACAAAGTATCTTTTTGCTAATGCATTCGGATGATTGATTGCGTCCATCGATACCGCTTTGTGCAACGTTTATATTCTACTGGGATGCTTTGAGATAGAGCGACTGATGTGCCAAATCTAGACACACTACACATTTTTCTACGTGTGAAACAAAATGAGCATTATGATGATATGTGATGAAAATTTGTGTTTGTTCCGTATCTCCATGTTTATATAATAAGTATAGTTAGTATAGTTTATTGTAGTTTGACGACCAGCTTAGTTCAGTGGTAGCGAAGACTGCCTGTGAAATAGTCATGGGTTCGATCCCCGTACAGTCAACATGTCTAACATGTCTGTTTGTATTGGTTTGGCTGGGTATTTGCTATGTATAATATGTAACAAAAAAGTATCTAAATAGGTAATATGACTGTATCAGTTGTCTAGTACTCATAGTACCAGCTTCGGCTTAGTTTAGGACTAGATGGCCTAGTGTGGCATATCTTGAAGTCATTTATAGTATATTTGTAGTGCCTTCGTTGTTCAGCTTTACTGGTGTGCTGACCATTAGATAATGGATATCTGAAGTAGAAAATCGATAGCAATATTTTACCACAATATGCTGTTTGTTCAATAATGTTTCATTGGTTCCGTATTATTATAATGAGGTAAATACATGTTGTAGCACGGTAAACAACGCAGATATTATTAATTACATACTTCGACGTATTCGCCACTAAACGCAACCTGTATATCGAATATTATCTGTTTCATCTTTACCCCCCTGTTAGTTGCTTTGATATTGTCCCCCTGCTATGTTACTATGTTCTCGAAATGTAACATAATTGGTCGTACATAGATCATTTTCCCTTCATGTGGCTTACTCCTTTGCAAGTAATCAACATAAACTAGTTACGGAAGGTAAATAAAATAAAGTATTTTATAAGGATTTCATATCCAGAGAAGACTTTTAGGTTCTGTTACAATACATAGGTTACGATATGATCTAGTCATCTGAATTGTGCTCCAAAAACTGTTGTACGTGTAGCGTAACTTTAGATTTGAACAGAAAACTAATTAAATATAATGTTTAGAAGAAATGTGGTTTCTATGGCATGTTCGTTAATTACAAATATTTGCTATTTTCTTTGACATGTTGGTTGAATAATTTTTCTTTTCATTTTCTCTCTTTATTTTCATGGTTACATATTTTAACCCTTTGATTATTTTTTTAAACTACTAGGGTTGACAAAATGGGTGTCGGCCCGCCTGATTGTAAGCGGTCACCGCAGCCCATGGGCGCCTGCAACATCAGGGGCATTGCATGCCGACCCTAATTAGTTCAGTATACAATAAATATATTCAAGATATGTCCGAAATAAGTGTAAATGGTAATGTAATTAGAGATTCCACCAAAATCGCACATGAGATCAACAAATATTTTATTGACTTAGTGAAAACAGTAGAAAAAACTCCTCAAAATACCAACAAAATAAGGTCTTTAAACAGTTTGTTCCTAGAACCGATGTCACCTACAGAAATACAAAACATTTTAATGGGGTTAAAAAATACGAACTCAGTAGGAATAGATGGAGTTGCAACCCATATTCTCAAAAAATGTGGCAAATTTATAGTCCCAGTGCTGACTTATTTAGTCAATCTTTCATTTGAAAAGGGCGTATTTCCTGAGAGATTGAAAATATCAGTCATTAAACCACTTCACAAAAAGGGAGACAAATTAGAATTAAATAATTATAGACCAATTACACTCATACCAACGCTATCTAAGATATTTGAAAAAGCAATGCATATAAGGTTAACAACTTATCTAAACAAATTTAAACTCATTAAAGATGAGCAAAATGGATTCCAAAAAGGGAAATCCACCACCCTTGCTGCTTTCAATTTAGTGACTAATATTTTAAAAAATGTCGACAGCAAAAAACAAACTGTAACAGTGTTTTTTGACATGTCAAAAGCCTTCGACTTGGTTACACATGAGTTGCTCCTAGATAAACTGGATAACTATGGAGTCAGAGGCCCAGCACATAAGTGGATACAAAGTTACTTACAAAATCGTAAACAATGCGTAGAGATAAAAAAAATTGACAAGGGTGAAATCAGTTCTGTGAAGTCAACATTTTTAATAAATAAGCATGGCGTACCACAAGGTAGTGTTTTGGGTCCACTCCTGTTTTTAGTGTTTATTAACGACTTACCCGAAATCACAACACATAAATGTATTTTATTCGCTGATGACATTTCTGTTACGTTGACATGCAATAATAGAATGAATTTTGACTCTGATATTAGACATATAATTGACCTTGTAATGACATGGCTAAATAAAAACAACTTAGTTGCCAATCTCTCCAAAACTAATTTGGTGCAATTTCAAACCCAATGCTCAAATCTCCCACCTAAGCAAATTTCATATGAGGGAATGGAAATAAAAGAGGTCAACAGTGTTATATTTTTGGGTCTAACATTGGATAAAAATTGTAACTGGAAAAACCATGTTGAATCAGTCTGCAAAAAAATAAACAAATTCGTATATGTCTTAAGCAGATTAAGAAAGACATCAACACAACAAACCGTCCTAATTGCATATCATGGATATGTTAGCTCCGTGTTAAGATATGGTCTGTTGTTGTGGGGAAATTCGTCTGATGCCGTACGCGCATTTTTAGCCCAAAAACGCTGTATCCGAGCTATGGTAGGGATTCCCCCTTACGAATCATGCAAAAGGTACTTTAAAATGCTTAATATTTTGCCACTGCCCAGTATGTACATTTTGGAGGTATGCTTATTCGTTAGAAATAATTCAAAATTGTTCAAGAGAGCTAAGGATATATACCCACGCAATACTAGAAATGGTGATAGACTCGTTTTGGACTTTGCACCTAGAAAAGCCTTATTTCAGAAAAACTCTTATGCTATGTGCATTAAGGTTTTTAACAAGTTGCCTAAAGATATTAAAGAATTACCTCTAATTAAATTTAAAGAAAAGCTCAAAACATTGTTAATTGAAAAAATGATCTACTCTGTATGTGACTGGCTAGAACTATAAATGATTAGGTAGATATCTGACATTGTTATTAATTACTTTTGGTTTTAGAATAATCCTGTAGACATTGTAAATTTAAATTTTTTATTAAACATACAAAGTCAAAGTCAAAATACCTTTATTCACATAGACTTAAAATAAGCACTTATGAATCGTCAAGTAAAAAATAATGTAGAAATACAAAAAGTAAAGTAAGAATGTGAATAAAAGCAATTTAAAAGAAGCTACCGCCGTGTTCGGAAAGTAGATTTCTACCGAGAAGAAACGGCAAGAAACTCGGTAGTTACTCTTTTTAAATCGCCAATTGTTACATGTTTAGGTATTACAACATTTTTTAATATTTTAAAGTTAAACAATGCAAAATAAAAGTTGAGTCTATACAATGCAAAGTTTACTACGAAGCAGCAGTCCAAGAGATGTTGTCGTTGAGGAAATCTTCTACTCTATAATAGCCCCCTTTTATAAGTAAGGACTTCATGTATGATTTGAATTTGTGAATGGGCAGTTCAACAATATGTTCCGGTAACCTGTTGAACATTTTGATACCCAATCCTACAAACGATCCACTCACCTTACTCAGCCTCAGACGTGGAACGGCAAGCTTGTGCTTATTTCTAGTGTTTAAATTATGATTATCTGAATTTTTATTGAATTGACTTAAATGTTTACGTACATAAACAACACAGTCAAAGATATACTGTGATGCTACCGTCATTATGTTAATTTCTTTAAAACGTTCTCTAAGTGATTCGCGTGTCTTTAAACCATATATAGCGCGGATGGCCCGCTTCTGCAGTACAAAGATTGTTTGTATGTCAGCAGCTGACCCCCATAATAGAATACCGTATGACATAATGCTATGGAAATAACTGAAATAAACAACCCTTGCCGTTTCAACGTCAGTCAAAAGCCGGATTTTCCTTACCGCATATGCAGCTAAACTAAGCCTTCCAGCCAGGACAGCAATATGAGGACCCCATTGCAACTTCGAGTCTACATTGATGCCAAGAAATACTGTAGAGTTAATTAATTCAATAACTTCATTGTTCATGATAATATTAGTGTTAACCTGTTTGACATTTGGCATTGTAAATTTAACACACTTGGTTTTCCTGGCATTAAGCAGCAGGTTATTGTTTGTAAACCAGTGTACTATTTTAGCGAGAGCACAATTTACATCATCAAAGTTGGTTTTCTTTCTATTTACCTTAAAAATGAGGGAAGTATCGTCTGCAAACAATACTGTCTCACATATATTATTTGTGAAGTGCGGAAGATCGTTTATATAAATGATAAAAAGCAACGGTCCCAATATTGAGCCCTGGGGCACACCCATCAACAAAGGGGCACCAGAAGAATCTGTGCCATTGACATTAACCTTTTGAATTCTGTCACTTAAGTATGACTGTAGTAGACAAAGCGATTCATCTGCAACACCATAGTGCCGTAACTTCATCAGCAGTGTTTGGTGATCAACACAATCAAACGCCTTCGACAAGTCGCAAAAAACTCCTATGGCATCTTGCTTATTTTCCCAAGCATCAAAAACGTGTTTGATGAGTTCTACTCCTGCGTCAGTAGTGGATTTGCCTTTGGTAAATCCACATTGGTTTTTACAATACAGCTTGACATAAAACCCAATTTTGACATGTATAATTAATGGAGCTTGACAATTTTTAATGGACCTAAGGAAAAAAAACTAGTTATGTTAAAATAATTAATTAATAGGGATGTTACATATTATATTCAGCATTATTATTATAAAATAATTTCACATGCCTAATGGTAAAATGGACGTTCTCATACCTACAATAAGACCTACTATGTACTCTGTTTTCAGTGAAATAAAGCATCATTTCATTTCATTTCATCTCCTTTTTATTTCAAGGCATAGGAGTTCCGCACCTTCCATCTACATAATTCCTACTCACGCCGCGACGCGACGCCTCACTACCATTGCGAAATATAAATGGATTTTTTTTTAATTTTTGTATAGAGCATGCATATTGAAACCGCTAAGTAAACACAGTACGTACAGGCAGTGTAGGTAGTGCGCAGTATTTATGGCCTGTCCATACCAGTTGGCCCGCGACCACCCGCTGCCAACGAGTACACAGTTTTTCAGAAACTAATTGGACGTGGTCTGAGTTTTCTTTTTCAGGATATAAAACTGGCTAATGGTAATATTATGCAAAAAAATATATAGTTAATTTTATTGTCACTAGATGTTTTAAGGTTTTCACAATGATTTTAATATAGAGATCATAAAATACACATAAAGTTGATATTAAAAAATATAGATCATCAACATCATCCTCACAGTCCACTGCTAATTATAGGCCTCCCAAATGGGCGGTGTTGACTGCTTACCATCAGGCATCACAATTGCTCGTCAGCCGCCTCTTGCATTAAAAAAAAATGTTCGCCACTTTTCCCGATCGTGGGTCTCTCACATCCAGTTTTTGCCGCTGTCTTGCGCCAGTCGTCACTCCATCTGTCTGAAAACGTCCTACATTACGGTTGCCGAGAAGCGGTATCCACTTCTAATCGAACTCGAACTAGTTTAATAAAAAAATAGATAGTTAGACGTATATGAAAAAATATTATTCGTAACAATTATTGCTCCAAATTAATTTATTTTAGCAATAAAATTTAGCCAATTCCATTCATTCAGCCATTCATATGTCCAAATGATCCTATTGCCTAGCGGTAAATTGAAATTAAACCCGATACCGACATAACCAAGTACCTATTTTGTTCTACAAACGTCACTCAGTCAGCACTGAAAGTAAACTCGACTTCTTTGTGAATTCAAAAGCAGCACGAAACAGGATTACTTGATTTGCCTGTTTCACTAATAAATGAGCTCCATCCACTAAACACGAAAAGGTCACCTGTACCGGTGGAACATGAAAGGGAATTGAATTTCTTTATTCAGGTTTGCATCGTAGCTGGAGTACATCCGAGTGTACAAAAAGGGGTTGCATTCTGTAAAAACAGTTCCATCGTAAAACCACCAAATTCCAAGTATTTCTGATACATTTTCTATGCACAAACAGGGATTGTAGCAGCTTTTCTTTGCAATGCTTGTAGTAAGTAACGTAAGGGTTAAAAAAATACCGTCGAATGCATTTTACGGTTTATTTGTTCTTTTTAGAGCGCTACCGCGTCTTTTTGGCTTAGTATCATGGCAGAGGGAATCTCCCTCCCCTTCAGCATTCGCAGCAGCCTTCATGACATAGGAAAGATATTTTAACTATGTATGTAGTAAAGACATATTAGCTCTAGGTATTCCTAATCTCCGGCGAAGTAGGCATAAAAGAGAAACCCTAAAAAATGGCGCATCGGGATGGTCACTTTCCATCAAACCAACGGTCTTGTCACGTTACATATAACGAACGTGGTTTTTAGCATACTAAAAACCACACCAGTTAAAGAGATCTATGTAGAAAAGCTGAACCTGAGCCTCGAAGTAAACGTTATACCTTACGCTAAAATGATAGGTAGATATTCTTTATTGTACACCGTTGACTTAAAAACGAAATATAGTAATTTTTTTTTGTTATTTCCTATTTAGGCGGCTTATCACTGTAAGTGATGTCTTACCGACAACCTTTAGGTAGAGGATAGTTAAAAGAAAGGGTGAAATGGTGAATGATGACAACATACTCAAAATATGTTACCATCTTCTTAACAATTATCCTACGATAACTGTAAGAACTGATTTGCATGTCATTTTCACTAACTTCAGGAAACGTTCCCTTAGCCGTTTAGCCGTCAGTAAATTAATCCGCCTTGTCTGATTGGTGGCATGTGACGTCATTGTTCGCAAACATAGCGACCGGCCGCGTGCGAGACACGCATGATATTGTGCTCCATAATGTGATCAATAATGCTGTTATGATATCCATACTGTAACCAAGACGGATTAGTTTCAATATATTATTAAAGGGGTAATAAACCTAATGAGTTATTGTAAGGATTTTCCAGATGTTTCGCACAAGCTTATAAGATAATCTTGCTAAAGTTTAGTGTTTCGAAATATAAGTAGGTAGCAATTATTTACAGATTTCGTGGACATTGGATGGGTGTTCTATCCTATTGTAGATAATAATTTGATCTCATCTATCTATCCTCAGGCCAGGTGGAGCGCCGATTTGTTCAAAATTGCTGACAAGTGCTGGATGCCAAAAGCCCAAACTAAATCGAGCCATGTCGCTAAGAAATAGAGAGGCCTATATCCAGGAGGGACTGCAAGAGGCCTATAATGATGATCTTTACCGGTATTGCCCCGTACCTTCCTTAAACCTATTGTTTTCCACAGAACCAAGACACCGATCTTGGTAGGTATAATGTCGCTTCTGTCCATATTCTTCACTTGTATAACAAGACTTGGACTTAAGTTTATTATTATTAGCAAAGGGTCCTAACCTACCCGTCGAACAAAAGTTAAACTATATAAATACGAAGCTGGCAAGGTCTACCAATTACGATAACAAGTACGCAACAACGCCTACATCTTCCTACAAATTATAATCTCGATCGAGTGAATTTGCTTTCATTATTGTGGCAGGAGTAACTTAATGACTTGCCCATTTATAATATAGCATGGGTATACAGAGGGCGCTCATATTGCCAGATCGAGCTTCAAAGGGCTTATCTGAGCGATAAATGCTCTCATTTTCAAACGTTTACCTAACAAAGGCATATACTGCGTTATGACAATAAAAACAAACATGAATCGGAGAGGAAATGTGCAGCGTACCTACAGGTACGTTTTAGGTAGGTTTTTAAGAAAAGAAAACCTATAAGTTTAGTGTAAATTTGCGCTGGCTTTTAGAATTATCATAAACCATATAAAATAATGGTACTTTTTTATCTATAATGTTCACTTCTTAAGTTTTATTCATCCTTACCTACACTTGCTATAACGCGTCGTCTTTTTCCGAGACTGACATTTAGTTAGGTCCCCATGTACTCGTAGTAGTATACCTAATTACCTAGGTATAGTAGGTAACAGGTCACTTGGTGGATACATTATAAATGGGTGCTGTATACAACGAAAATGAAAGACATCGATCACTAACAACAGATTTCCCAGCTGATTAACAAAAAGAATCTTCACAGAAAGGCTTTAGAAAAAGCCAACGAAAAGGTCGGTACGTAGGTACGTCTAAGTAAAATCACCATATCTATGAGCTTAAATTATTTCACTTTATCGTATAAAACAAAACCAAAGTGGGTAATTACATTACTGTTTTCTCCACTAGTATAACGAGAACGAACATTTATAGAGCTGAGCCCTTCGCAGACTTTAGACCTAACAAAACTTCGTAAATCCAATAAAGAAAATAGTTGGAACAAATGACCACAAATTACTATAAGAACAGTACAAAGTTGGATTTGAACAAAGAAAAGGGCGGACGGGGCAACAAAGTGCGTAAACAAGGGGTCTCATTGGTTTTATTTGAAAAGTTCGGGCGATCGCGGTTTACTACCTACTTCCGCGAACAAGGGTAGAATCAAGTTTTGAGCTCAAAATTTGTGTATAATAATACACGGGGAGCAAATTTTACGAGTCGGGTGAAGGTTGCGAAATGAAAACTATGCCAGCGCTGTCCTGTTTTAATTACCGAGTCTTCAAAGAAAATTTGGTGTTATACAACGCGCCGATTTCGTCGTCACGATTTTATTGCTTCATGTTTTAATAGGTACGTTGTAAAATTTGTTTTCCGTTCTAAACTAAATAACCACTGGTTTGGATTGGCAAATAATTGTAGAATAAGCAGTGCATGTTAGGGCTAAATAGTTCTAATAACTAATGCATATTTACTTTTAAAAATATATTTTTATTACTACCAAGCTTGCTTAACATATAAAATACCTACCTACCTAATGATACATATTATCTACTACCTATTACTATTTTTAATATTGCCTTAAGAATTTTTGGAAGGTTGCATGTAGGTAGGCACATGAATAGTTATATTCAAAGATACTTAATATAAAATGAGCTTTTTCCATCATATATAGGAAACAATAGTTCGAAGACAATACACAGGACTTGGCTGAATGAAATCACTGATGACGTAGCGTTCAGACGGAATGGCTCTGTTAATCTGCCGATCAATGGTGTCAGATAAGATTGTTCCGTCATTATTGAGGAGTAATTAATCTTTGTCATTGTTTCCTCCGTTTGCAGATCTGGTTCGGAGTGATACAAATGCTGTCGAGCTTCATTTATATTAATTTAGTTTGCTTTGACCTCTTAGGTATGGGTAACAATGACGCTACTTAAATGTTAACACGCATGAAAATTTCTGTAAATTGAATCGTATCTGTACTGTGATATCATATATTGGGTGATGTTTAATTTGCTTATATCGATAATATGGTTAAATATTACTAGTGAAATGGGACAAATAATTAAATTTCCACGTCACATATCCATAATATACTTAATCAATTTAACCAATGTTTATATGTCTGAATTTTCGAAATATTCAACGTTGTAGGCTCAAATTATGAAACCAGTTAAAGACCAAACATTCACTTATGTAATTCAGTGACATCCGATTTAAGTAAACGCCAAAGTTCTAATTCTGGCGAAAACTTAGAAAAAGAAAACATCACCTGGGCGTAGGTACAGTTTACGGTAACGAATCTACGGAATCAGCATTTCATCAATACTGACAAAGAGTGCTATTATCGGTATTAATCCGTTCGACACCTTGCTGCAAATCGGTCCATAAAATACGAATACCCGCCAACATGGAGTTGGAGCACAGTCGTATATCTCTTTTGTACGCGAGATTAAAGAGGCGATGGCGTGGGCTGAGCCCATCCATCTCCGTTAATGCTGTTTCGACGCCAGCGCCGCTGCCCGGCCGTGCTGCCAGCATTTAAACTATACCAGAGCGCAGTTATCTTTGAAAGGAATCCGCGTCAAATGTTGCAATCTCGATCGGCGTCGCTTTGTTTCCGACTCCGATGAACTCGAAAAGAAAAGTGAACTCTTACGATGTGGTAAACATTAACGCGCAATCTTATGATAGGCACCTACTTTTATTTTTGCTTAGATTCCATCTAGGGTGACATCTTACAGAGCCGGGGTGAACTAACTAAAGCACTTCTACATATAACATCGAATTTAAATGATGACAACATTGCATCTGTGTTGCAGTACAGTTGTTGGTACTGTGTTGGAGATTTTGTGATGAGCAAGGATTCACAATGTGGTTCTAACTGAACAAAACTAGCTGACACTTCTTTAAGCGGTGCCTTTTGACTAAAGGAGAGGAGTTGTGTAAAATATTAGAAAAACTGTGTATTTTTGATCCACTATATGTCCTCATTCAGACGGTCGAATGGTTCTACTTACCTAGTTATTATAGAATAGACCATCTGAATGATACGCTTTCTACCAGTATGTTAGCTAAATGTAAATCGTGACTATGGTGATAGTGCTGTAAATAACCTGACTGCAAACTGCACATGACTTCCATTCCATTCAGGGCCATCAAATGTAGGCACCTACTATCGAATGGATTCTGATTACAACCTACAGCAATTGAAGAGAAAACCTTAATATGTAATGGTGATTACAGATTAGTGTATACCTACTAGTATGTGCATCCTGTGTGTGCATTCTCTGGAATTTGTCGGTATTATCTAGTAACCTATTTTACTGTTATCATTACGCGAGCAAAATAATAGTTATCCAATTGGTTCGTTTCGTTCGGGAATGTTTTATGCACGCGCATGCAATTTGTTGCAGCGGAATTATATGCAAATTTTAAATTACTTTTCTTCTGTGGTGCAGAACGATACCAAACCAACTTTACTTTTTACATAGTATTGCAATTTCGGTCTATACTTAGTTATAATTACTTACCAACGTACTCGTATGTACATACATATATGGATATTGGTAAAAGTAGATTGCTATCAACCTACTGGTAGGTGGGTGAAATAGTTCAGGTGACTAAAATGGAAAAGTGTATAATACTTTTTTGTTTCAATATAATCAAGCATCCCCCTTAATCGAGTGGCTGTCATAATATGCTCAAATTCTTGCAATGACGAATAAAGAATACAAATAACCGCCGATAGAGTTTACAACTCAGTTCTACATACAATTTGTTCTGTACCAGGCTGGTTTCGTGTATAGCTGATAAAAATTATTTGGATACTTGTCCGCTGCCGCAGCGACTTGGGTTGGGCTTCTCTTTCACTTTCCATCAGACGTGGGAAAGCTACTATTAAAAACCTGTCAGTAGTTTTGTCACCAAAGTTTTTATACTACTTATACCTTAAACTACAGTAGCCTACAGTATAGCATAGTATTATGATCATGACATCACAAAACATCTCACAAATGTTATTTCAAAAAGCATCCGAGCTTTTAAGTTTTATAACATTATAGCGATACAAAGACTTTTCCCATACGTTTCTACGTAAACAAACGCCTCCAGGCTTTCGTGACACGATATGGGATCGAAAATATTGTTTCTCAAAACATTGGGTTGCAATCTGTTTGGCTTTTATAATTGCAATACACACGGGAAAGTTGTGGGTGGAAGGAATGTCTTAGTATTTATAAGTTACTACTTCCTTTGATCTTTAACCGAACACAGAGGGGTGTCATAAATTTGAAGTGCTTGTGTATCTGTTTGTCTGTTCGTGGTATTGTAGTGTCCCACGCGAATTGACGAATATATTTTGCACATGAGCATCGCATTGATTGCTTAGATAAGCAAAATCTTTTCGATCGTTTATAACTATCATATCAGTGCTTGAATGTTCTTGATATAACTGTTATCATTATGACTTAATTTTGAAGGAGGTGTGAGTATTCATACGAATTCGATTCATGTTATTTAACAAATTATTTTTAACATTCGTTTTTTCGAATCTTGATGAATCAATATTCCTTTTAAAATGTGATCGTCATATCACAATTAATTTCCTGACTGTTAACTAATGAGTAATTCTCTGACATAAAAACCCAGTTACAAGGTTTTGAGCCGACACGGAATTCTAACCGCAACCTAGACAGTCATGCAGGCTATAAACCTAGATGCTATAAATACTTATTAATAAATAATTGATTCTGTAAAACAAATGGGTTAATAAAAACAGAACAATATTTTTATAAAAATGGGTATTTTATTTTGTACATTAAAACATACAGATCAGTCATTTGTAACATATACGCTTATCCACATATTTTGTACACAACAGTGTTTATAAATTATCAACAAATGCACCTTATAATTTAATCACTTGCGCTATCTTGTAATTGCGATTACCAGGATTCGTAGTAGACGGGAGAACCTCTGAAATTAAAAATAATAATAATTATACTCAACATATTATCAGCTAACGCAGTCCATTGCTGGACATAGGCCTCTGCAGTTGTTCGCTACTTTGGGCAAACACCTGGACATTGACATTTATCTTAATAATATTTAAATGTGAACCTTAGCCCATAATAAAACACTAACAATAGAACATAAATTATGACAAACTAACTAATTAATTGAGCAGTAATAAAAACGTAGTCTCCTAAAAGGCAAAGCAAATTTAACCATTTATGAATCTTTAAAAAAAAGGAAAAAATTAATAAGTAACCTAATTTGTATGGGACATGTTAAAAAGTAGGTTAGCTGCATTAATCCTTTAAATACATTAAGCGACATTAGTCGTGCATCATAGCGTAGCATAGGAGGTGTTATGGTTACATTGTAAATCATAATGTGCTAGTATATTTGGACGTGCATTGCTAATGTTACAATATTAAAATCCATTCCCCTGCAAGTTCGGAAACATACACTTTGACGTCACGTACATAACTATAACTTTCCTACACGTAGTTCTGTGCTTAGGATGTTGGTAGTATTACATAAAAACAACTTAGTTCAAAAAGCAATATTTAGGGTTCTGTAGGTACCTCAAAGAAAATAACGGAGCACTTTGTTGTTTATCTTACATTCAAGACCACTTCTCCAGGATTTCTTTAATTCTTATTTTTTTATTGACATGATACTTATGTGTACATGATCAAAGATGCCATTGGTTTATTTCTTTACATTTCACAGGGAAATCTAAATTGGTTTTATGTGTAGTTTTGGATTCCCATTACAAGCAATGAAGCATTGACAATTGTTACCATGATTACCCATAGTGGCCGCCACTGTAGCCGTAGGAGCCACCGCCGCTGTAGTAGCTACCGCCGTAGCCTCCTCCGTAGCCGCCGCCATAGCCGCCTCCGTAGCCGCCTCCGTAGCCGCCGCCGTAGCCGCCGCCATAGCCGCCATAGCTCTTGGCCTTCAGGGCCTTGGCGGCGATCGCGCCTCCGACAACTCCTGCGCCGACGGCCTTAGCGCCGATAAGACCGGCACCGACCGCGCCTGCGCCAAGCAAACCGACGCCAAGTGCGCCGGCGCCTAACGCTCCAGCTCCTGATAGAATAATAAAAAAAAATGATTTCATTTTATTACGACTGCCTCGATGGGGCGTTGTTCAGGGCATTCAGGAAGGTCTATGGGTATTTTGAGCGTCATAATCATAAATCCGATAATCAAGACACAAGGGAATACCTTAGTTTGGGACTTGGTAAGCTTTCTGGCGCATTTGTGTTACGTTCACCGTTCAGCTGCACGGCAGGGCATTATAATTACATACGAGTATTAAGACTTTTGTCAAAATAACAGATAACTGTCTAATCTGTCAAGTTGATATCACATAGCAAAAGACGTAAGAGAGGTAGGGCATAGCGAATCTTCGCTCGAATTGAGCTGCCCGTCCGGGGAAGGACCTCCACCCTATAGAATACCGTAGCCAAATGACCTCCAGGTCGTGTTTCTGCTGGTGAGTAGGGTCTCCGGAGCTCGTGGGGGGTTAGGGTTGGGCCGGCATGGCAGTGGCAACTGACAGGTAACTAACCAGTTACTTGCCAGTTGTCACAGCGACTTGGGCTTCTCTTTCGTTTTCCATCAGGCGTAGAGAAGCCATTATGTCGAGCTACTATAAAAAAAAAGACGTGTATTCCCAATCTTTTTATCATCGTCAGTACCTGAAGCGCAAAACGTGCATAGTCAAAAAACACAAATCTAAATAACTTGACATGGAGGTAACTAAGTTTGCTGTTTACTGTTGTTTTACCGCTATATACCTAAAAAAACAAAATTATTAGGTACTAGCTGTGCCAGCGGCGTCGCTCGCGTGGATATCGGGTTTCAAAAATAACGGACTTCCATATAATACCCATCTATACCTTGTGCCTAAGTTTTAAGTTAGACCTCTAGTAATACATTGGTGAAAACCGCATTCAATTCTATGCAGTAGTTTTCGCGTAATGCGCGTTCGAACATACAGGTTTAAATTTCTCGCGTTTTCCCAACACTTCCCGTCACTGCTCCGCTCCTATTGATTGTAGCGTGATGAAAAGTATCCTATAACCTGCCCAGGAGTATGAAGAATAATTGTACCAAGTTTCGTCAAAATCTGTTCAGTAGTTTTTTTTTCTATAACGAACATACATACAGACAGACAGACAGACAGACAAAAATTTTACTGATTGCATTTTTGGTATCAGTATCGATCACTTATCACCCCCTGATAGTTATTTTGAAAAAATATTTTATGTACAGAATTGACCTCTCTACAGATTTATTATAAGTATAGATTACGAGTAATATACTCAATTGGCATCAGTATATGACACGACAACCTTTTGACTTTAAAATATAAATAACCTTAATATTACTTTTACTTGTCATACTTAATGTATTTAATGGAAACCATGTAGAAGATTAGGCCCTTCAAATTACTTTGATTCTGGTAGTTCTGGGAAAGCCCTCAATTTCTGATATTTAAATTGTAAACAGAATAACATTAAAAAAAGTTCCAATTATGAAGTATGTTTTCGTAGTAACTCATTTTACATACCACGTAAGTCAAAATTCGAAATGCCTGCTTCAAAATATAAATTAATGTTCAAAACTCAATTGCCTGAAATAAAAAAAAATGGGAGCACGATATTTAAAATCACACTAAACTAAAAATACAAAATAAATAAATTTATTATTTTTATTATTATGTGCTATGTTGTAAACCGAATAACATTAAAAAATGTATTCCAACACAGTATTATCGACAAATAGCTACATATTTTGCATGATTTATTATGAAAGTTAAAAAACCGGCTCATAGATCCATAAAATTCTTCGGCTGCTAATGAATATACTTCAGTCAATCGTAATAAATCGCTATGTTTTAAACAACTGGTTACTAATAACGTGATATACTCGTCTTAAAATATTCACTATTAGAAAAACTAGTCTCTGGCGACTCTAGACGACTTTTTGTATTAAGTTTGTTACGTCAGATTTTATTTTAAATGTTGTTCTTAAAAGTATTATCTACTAATTTCAAATAGTACCTAATACTTTTAAGAACGCATCTATATAGTCTGCTGCTATTTTAAATTCCAAAACATGACACTCACTTAATATTTATTAAGTTTACTTCGTAAACTATAGCTAGAATAGGTACTAAGTTTATTATTATTCCTAGCCCTACTTTCTATTCAAAACTATAAAGTTAGTTGGTAGCAAACTCGCATAGTACGAACATTTATATAAATCCCAGTGGTTAGATAACTCATCTATAATTTGTTAGGGTCTCTCGAGGCCTGGAAAGTTGTCGGTCCCCGGGGCCTTAACGCCGCCCGTAACCCATTGTTATGATACATATGTACATATCAATTAATTATCACGCACTAAAGAGAATTGCTTAACAGTTCAGAATTGTATTCACATTGATTTTAACCCGGGCAATAAAACGAGCGTGTAAGATTAAGTGATTATTAATAGCAGTTTTATTAACGGTTGTTATGTCATACTACTAGTCACAGATTAATAAATAGTTACTACGTATCCTAGTTATCGTTTCAAAGTTTCAGTGTAATGTTAATGAATTTTTCTTTATTATTAATGTATACCTAACCTTTATCGTCAAATCGGTATGGTACCTATTTACCTTTTTTTTTTGTTTTACCGGGGAAAATGCATTTAGGCATACCCGCCGCTCGGGGGAGCAGCGGGGTATGTGGGACTCACCCCGCCTCGAAGATGGAAGTGAGGCAGGGAATACCCACTAAAAACCCCGGCCCCTTCGTCATGCGCCTTAAGGGTGATGTCGAGGGTCCTATAGATATGTCCACCAAGATATCACCGGCGCGGCCTGGTCATGGCAGGCCCCAACAGGCTCCCCCCTCTAGGGGCGAGTTATGGGAGTGGTCTGAAGGGTGAGCCCACTCCCATCCGACGGAGACGGAGGTCCGTGCAATGCCGGCGGCGGTGCCCCCACACCACCTACCCGCTGGACCCCGTCAGGCGGCAAAAATTGGCGAAAGATTCGCTGAGTCCGGCCACCTCTACGACGGCGGAGCGCAGGAGCGGAAGGGTCGTCCTCCCGTTCTCGCTCCGCGGCCTCCTTCTGGGACATGACTATCTCACAGGAGGAGGCCATTGCTTCCCAAGCTGGGCGACTCCCCACCATGGCCGCAATGACCGTGGGGAGCGAAACAACGGGCCCTATTGTGCAGTACCTACTTACCTGTACTAATTGTATTAAACTGTACCCAAGGCCTCAAAAATTAATATTACTAATTTCTCAGATGTGCTCCTTTTCCCACAGGAACTATACGCATTTTCATTCCAATTAAAATTAATATAAGCTAATATTATCTAACCTACGTTTTGTAATTTTATCGTCGGTTCTAAATTACACGTGAAAAGGCCATGAGTTCTCCCACGAGTAGGTATGTAGGTAGTTAGGTCTAGGTACTGACTTTTCCGTTACATGGTCTGATTCCACTTTACCGTCAAGCTAACTAATTAAAACCCCTAAAGGAAATCATTCTTAGCACTTAATTCACCGTGCGTAATATAAAATATATTGAACTCGACTGACAAGGGTTAACGGGTTATGAAAAGTTAGATAAGGTATCAGCTTGCTAATAATAGGTATGTGTTTTGGGCTTTCGCTCTATCGACGAATCTCTTGAGTCCATTTTAGGAAGAAGACACAGTTAATATCATTATTACACAGTATTAATGTTATTTACCGCAAAGGCTGCCGCGCTCGCAACTCCTCCTTCCCATGAGATCCAAGTCGTTTTCGATGTTACATCGACACATCCTTATCGAAGCAACCGCCTTGGTTTTACAGGACCGTTCTATCTTCGTGCAAGATACTATACTCGCTTTCGGTTTTATATCGACTTATTTTGTTATGAGACAGCTTACTGGCTTCTTCCTCACGCATTGATTAATTGATTAGATTTTATAAGAAAGGAAGGGATGACTTATAATACTGACAAAGAAGGTTGACCACAATGGTGGTTGCTAAACTTACTACACTTACCAACACGTGCTGAATCGTAAGTGAAGTGAGTATAGTAAGTCTACTTTTCAGCAGTGCTATCAGCAGTGCTTGCGTTACTTGCTCTAGATGTAACTTGAAGGACATTATATCTCTCAAATGGTTGAGCGCCACCTACCATGCCATGAAAAGTTGTGTCTACCGTTTGGACAGCAGTACGCGACACGTGCTCTTTACATCAAAATGCAATCGATGTCATATCGTCATCCATTCATCGATTAACTCCTATATCCAGCAATTGGTTACGTCTCTAGGCGCGGATGCGTGAATCAAGTGCGACGGTCTAATACCATAGGGACAGCCGAGCACGCAACACTACCACGTGCATACTCGCTCTATGTTACTTTGATGTGCTTTTATCGATTCTCTACTCGATACATACCCAGCAACAGGCCGTGTCTCTTGGCGCGTACGTGTTCCTCAGGTACTACTAGTACCACCTCCTGTGTCTCCGGCTGCAAGGCTGTGATCACGGGACCGTGCTCGACCGCCAGGGCCGCTGCGCACGCGACCAACACTCCCACAAGTGTTATGCTCACTTTCATTGTTACGCCTGTGAAGGAAATCACTTTGATAACACATAACGCAAATAATATGCATAAATATTGTATTTTAATACGCTTCCGTTACCTTGCGGTCAACTAACGTTGAGTAACGTCGCACGAATTGCTTTTTTTGCGAATCCTCGTTATATATTGTTAGTTATATAAGGAAAAATTAAAAGGGAGTGTGTAGAATAACATAATGATATTATTTTTAACAGTTTTGTCTTTGGATGAATATAGAGATATGAATATAATGTTACTAATTACACTTCTAATTGGAATATTATTTACGAATATGTTGTTAGAAATATAAGACATAAGTTATTTATTTCGTATATAAGTTCTTAGTATTAGGGGGTTTTTATTATGGTAATTTGTTGATAGACGATATTCGACGATAAAAAAAACTATAAATGTAAATATGTATTGTGGCTTACAGTTTATTTAGTTACTTTTTGGTATTTATTATTTCATAACAAATGTTTTACTAACATTTGGATAACATAACAGCTTGGATTTTATTAAAACTTTCAGTATTTATTAATATAGATCAAATTTAATACATGATTTTTTTTGTATCGATACGTACTAAAACAACACCAAATGAGTGGTTTACGAGGAAAAACTATTTACTAATAAGGATTAATACTAATAATTGCTTCGCCACACCGCTCCTGTATTTTCTTAAGTGCCTATTAGTTTGGGAACCATTGACAGCTAATAAATAAATAACATTGTTTCGGAACATCTTCCGCTTATTATTATATTTATTTTATGTTAGCTACGTATTCTATAAACATTATATGAAGAAACTAATAACAATAGGTACTGTGCTGTTGCAAAAAATTATTTGCCACACAAATAATAGGTACATCTATAAATGAAGAGGAAACGAAGAGTTCAATTGTTTTGGGAAAAAATGGCAAACAAGTATTTCTAATTATGAACAGAATGCATCTGATGGATGGACCCATAATGACCTGACAGGGTGTAAAACACGTGAGTCGGGGAAGAGATCGTTGACCTGCAGGATAACGAATATACTCGTATGCTATTTCACGCTAATCGTATGGTGAGTGTCGAAACATAGCATAATGTGGCTAAATATATAACAAGATGTAACACTAACCACCCAAACCGCAAAATCCGTTACTCTCATACAACCGTTAATATTAAAGTAACTAAGTTAAAGTGTTTTATCTTAGTAAATGTGCAAGTTACATATAATGTGTATATTGTCGTTATCTAAATAAATATTTAAGGGGTTTTCAATGAGGTAATCTCTCGTTCTCTTCATATAATATTATTTTCTTATGCTTTTTAACAAAAAGCTTTTGGTATTACCTAATCTATCGACTTTTACCAAGCTAATAACTAAGTAAGGATAAAATCTTACAAGAAGCATATTATTTACATTGAACTATTTGTGATAAAATATTTCTTTATCAGAAATAATTCTACGGACTATTTAATAAGCCATTTTAAGAAATATGTTGTTGACTACGAAGTTCCCAGGACAATATAAGATACGAGTATGCAAATGCTCCGACCAAACAAGAGGATAATTTTATAAGTTCTTTAAAATTCACACCTTTTGTCTAAAACCGGCACCTACCTGTTTAATTAGATACACCTAACACACGCTTCGGTTCACCAACACAAATCGACTGTCCACCTGTGTCCTGGCATTGCTTTTATAGGTCGGCAATCCGGACACACGGTAATATGTCATCGTGCGGAAGATATGCCACCGCCCCACCTCAAGTGTGCCGGTGTACGCACCATAATAATAGGCCGACTAGTTTCAGGTGTTCAATATTCATTAGACGTTATTACAAACATGAAATTGTTGATGAGCATAGTTACTGAACTCAGAACTTTAGTCGTGGGGTGGCGGAATTCCGCAGTAGATCAAAAGCTGATAGGTACATAATAACTCTAGTTCGGCATAGCACTGCATAATGTATGTGTGCCTTTGAACGTTTGCGTTTGTCAGTCATACATTATGCTAAATAGGATGAGTCTCTATTAAGGTGGTGCCGACTGGGTATTAAGTTAATAAATCTGTAACATGTGACAATAAAACTTGAATGTGATGGCGGCCCTCTGATATTCCTTATCATAATATCTAATTGGTACCTATCAATATTCCTATTACTACCATTCACGACAGTCCTATATTAACGTTTGATAACATCACAAAATGTCAACTAAAGAAAATTATTGTAAATTGGTATAATTGACATACAATACAACTCAAACGTGTATTGTTTGTATACCTACTATACAGTAGGGATCTTCACCTTCTCAGCATTTTAGCGTCCACTGCTGAACATAATATGCCTCCTTTCTGGAATTCCAGAGCTTTCTAGATGCGGCGTCCCTGTCCAGGTCGGCCTTGCCGTCTTTTTTATATCGTCCGACCATCTAGCTGTACAAGTACCAACTACATACATTACTAATTGTTTCTGTGACGTTACAAAAATACTATTCATATGTTTTTTCTTGAATGGAACAATGAAGTACTTTACATATAACAAATATCATTTAAGTAAATAAAAAAAACAAAATGACATAGTTCAATACGGACTAATTTCAAGGCATTTGCATACAATCATTGTGTCTAAAGAATCTTGATGTTATGTTTTTTAATTGTCACATGTATAAATAATTCGCCAAATATTTCATCGTCATTATCATATTACCTGTAAGCGTTTTTAAAATGTTATTTAATATTAATCTGGCATTCATTTTCATCGTATGAAAATTTACACCTCTCCTAAAACAGATTGTAAACGTGTCGTAATCGAAAAAGTGACATTCCATTATTTAGCGAGTATCAATTCTCATCTCTTCACGAAAAAAGTTTATAAGGTCAACGACACATCACAGCAACAAGTAAATCAACCTTGCGCGCAGCCTGCGCCCAAATTTATGTCAATAATAAATAAAACATAAATTAGCCAAACAGTTACCTACTACACTACGGCACTATAATTAAAGCTCAAATTCATGTTGCGTTGACAATTTCCGGTATCAAGCGGTATTCAATCATAAAGGCTATCCGGACATATCCGAAAAGTCAACTTATCAATTATATTATCCTGAATCGGGGTCATTTTCAATAAACGCTTGCAAAACATTTGTACATATAAATATTTTAGATATTGTACAGTTGTTTTGTCGATTCTTAACTCAATGTAGTAAAATCTATTTTTCACCGCTCATCATATTTTTTCATAACTGTACATAAAAATCGTGATGAAACTATTTTCAGGTGGCTTTCAGAAGGCCTTCTAGTTTTTTGTGTAAACAGCTGGAACTTTATTTTTGCTCGAATTAAATTATTGTCGATGGGAGTTCCATAGCTGATTCTCCAGACGTACCTTACTATATGGTGCTGTTGTATGATTTCTTGAAACACTTTCCCTCATTAGGAACATTTTTAATGTACATGTTTGCAATAAACTATTTGAATTTGTCCTATTATGAATAGACATACAACACCTACATATAAAAAAAATAAAGGAAATCAAATTGAGAACCGATTGTATATCATTAACGATTAGATTCCAATCTACCTAATGTCTATAAATATAGAACTTGAATCAATAGAGAATCATTTTACGGGCTATGCGATGACTTGCAAAAATCAACCAGCGGTTTATATAAGATCGCTTTTATATACCTATCTATTTCGAATTAAAAACCAGCCTTACCAATTCCATAATCTTTTGATTGTCGACCTTGACGTGCATCACAGTAACAAAATTGTTTTGTTGAACCGGGTAAGGTCTTGTGTTGCCTTCCTGTTTGAATCATCTCATGAATGAACTCATAAAGTGGCACGCATATAGGTAAAACTTAGAGTTATTAGACTATTACTCATATAAGAGACCAGTCTTAAAGTCATAACTGATGCGGATGGTCTAGGTATATGGTGTAGGTCGCAGTGTCATGAAAAGGCTAAACAAATAAATAATTTGACAGATCACACATCGCCGTCTAGCCCCAAACTCCACCGAAGCTTGTACTGCGGGTGCTAGACAACTGATAAACTTACTTAGATACTCTTTTTGTAAATAAATACACATTATACATAGTCAACACCCAGACCAATATTAACAGACATGTTTGTACACACAAATGTTTGTACTGTGCGGGGATCAAACCCACGACCCTTGGCTCAAAAGGCAGAGGTCACTAACTAATGAGCCATCGGGTAGTCAGTCATAAATGTTCCGTGAATGTATTCCGGCCGAGTCAAAATTATGTTTAGGTATGAATTTTTTTAGGACTAAGTAATCAAATAATCAAACACCTAGGTCTTAATTACTTACGCTTCTTTGCAACTGAAAATCAACTGCGCCCTTTGCCGAGTGATTAATGAATAATAATATGACAATATCATATACTTTTCTTTGATCCCAAAGTAAGTAGCTTCAGCACTAGTGCTATGGCTTTCAGAACAACCAAGATAAATAAATACTTAAATATAATACAAGTTTCTTTGTTAATTTATTTCTTTTTTTTATTTAAATCTTACAAAACGCATAGTTAACGCTAAGATTTTTCTAACAATCAAGTTTTGGGTCAAAATATGATAAATCATTTATCTTGACTAATATTATAAAGCTGAAGAGTTTGTTTGTTTGAACGCGCTAATCTCAGGAACTACTGATCCGAATTGAAAAATTATTTTTGTGTTGAATAGACCATTTATCGAGGAAGGCTTTAGGCTATATAACATTACGCTGCAATTATTAGGAGCGAAGAAATAATTGAAAATGTAAAAAAAAAACGGGGAATAAATAACTATTCCACGCGGACGAAGTCGCGAGCACAGCTAGTTGAAATATATGTGTCGTGTGTAAAGGTAGGGTCTTACAAAGTTATGTTGTCTTATCCACCCAGACATATCACGGGACTGAATAAATAAATAAAAAGAACAAAAACGCGCGGGGTTGAAACTGTATAAATATACCTGCCGTGTGAAATATTTACATTTTAGGTATAAATAATGTAATAAAAGTAGATATAAAAAATCGGCCAATTTGGTTTTTGCCCTTTGGTGGGTACGGAACCCTAATAAAAGCTACGAGAAAATAAATAAAGTTGAAAAATTAAAGTAATGTACCTAAACCAAGTTATATATATAATACTTAAAAAATTACATATAATAAAATGTGAAACTTATTTGCGAAGTTTTTAGGCAAACCTTTTTCGATGTATTGAAATAAAACGTAATTTCCAAACATTACTTTATGTACTTAATTTCGTAGTATTTTGTATTTTATGCCTACGCTAATTAACATGAATAAGCAAACTATAATTATGTTGGTATGTGAAAGACAAATCTCGCAGTGTTGACTTTACGTCCAAACTAACAATCAATCTAGAACTCGTCTGCAAATCAGTTTGGTCGCTCGAGTTGCTATAGGAACGAAGCTAATTAAGGGCCTTTAAAGTTCTATCACATCCCAAATGATAAATAAAGAGCCGAATAGTTTTTAAGAACGATTTATTTCATGGCCATCGTTCACGACATACCCGTTATTGATTCGTGTTAACTGCAAAAATCTAAAGAGATAAAATTATGCAAAAATAATCACTAGAATCTCTTACGTGTATTAGAATCCTAGACTATTATTGGTAAATCTAATAAAACAAGTTTTGTTTGGATATATAAGAACAAAGATTGAAATGATGTTGTACTTAGGTTTCATACAGAAATGATTTGAACCAAGACTAAGTATTATTATGTTTTTTCTTGACCGCAAAATCCCATATTATTAGCGACAGCATCTACAAAGTACATAGGTATAGGATGCAGGGAATGTGCGATGCTGAGTTATCCAAGGGTTATGTCATTCATGGTATCAATCGCAATGGCGAGTACCCCAGACAAGATGCTACAATGTGACTCACTGGTCACATCATCTACTAACGGAGATTAACTTAGAAACAAAAGCTAGTCCTTTCGCTTCCTCCAAGACTTAGTCGCTTTAGTATGGAGCAGTCGCCAGCCAACAGCCATAAAACGACAGCACGTCCTTCTTATTGAAAGATACGAGAAGTCCGGTTAGCTAATTAAGCCAGAAGTAAGCTAATATCACTACAGGCAAAGTGGGTCTCGGGCGACAGGGATAACAATAATGATACACCTCAATATGGCATTCCTTATTCCATACCGCAATCTACCGAAGTTGTCGGCAGGAGTCGATGCGACAGGTTTACCACATCCATCGAAAGAGCGAGACTACGAACTCACATACTGAAGCCCGGAGCTCTTGCCTTGGGGTTCATGTGGATTTCTCGCTCTGAATGACAGCGTGTGACATACTAACCCCTCTGACACGACAAGCTGAGAATCCCGTCTTTATGGCGGGCTACTCATAAAACACATTATGTTAAGCGGATTGCCCAAAATGGCATGGTAAAGAGAAAAGAAGGAAATAATTTTATAGGTATGCAGCATAGCAAAAAGATGGTTCGGACAGTATTGATCCTTGAAAAACACCTGTCCTTCTGTACTTGGTCTGCGTTTGCATGTGCCTACTTATATACTTACAGAGTTCCTGCTTCTACTTAAATGGTAATGACAAACTTGTATGATGGTGAGCTTTGTATATTTTTTAAAGCATTAATTCACTACCAGATCAATAAACACCAGTAAGAACCATCAATTTCCATTATTATGCTTGTGTTAATTTTCGTTAAATAATTCCATAACTTCAAGTACCTACTCGTAGTTAGCACCAAAGAAAGCAAAAATCTTTATTACCTAAAGGTATGGCCCACCCTATGGCTTTTACTAGTACGTACTATTTATTTTTATCTGGGGGCACGGTCGTGCCCCCGCCAAGATGATTCAAGCGAAGCGCTAGGCACTAGGTACCTACCTTTTCTCGAAAGGTTTCGTCGTTTTACATGTTTCTCCTGCTTATTACTCTATAAACCATGGATTCACAAACTTAACACTTTAGTCAAAATATCGTCATTGGGAGTGATAAACACCGCATGTACCCTGCTATCAAACGACTAAAAATTAAAAATAATAGTAATAAATACCTGACCATGTACTTTGGTTTAATAAGTGCAGTTGTGGTCGTACACATTTGCTGCACAAAACTTGTAGGCGCCTACCTATTCCCATCGAGTCCCTTGTTCATTTCAGACACGGCTTTGTCACTAATTCAGAAGTATTGTAAATAAGTGAATACGTCTCTAAAACGATATCATTTTTAATTAAAAAAAATATTCATGAAGGAGACATCGATAAATGAAAGTACATAGATTTCCTATAAATTTTAACTACTTGCTTGCAATACCTACCATCGTTCTTGTCATCATCATCAGCCTCTCGTAGTTCACTGCTGGATATAGGCCTCTGGCGTTGTTCACCACTTTGCCCGATCTTGGGCTACTCGCATCGAGCTCTTACCAGCCATCATATTGCACAAATCCTCCCTCCACCTGGCCTACACTACGTTTACCCTCAAGATGGAAGTCTTCAATCAGAATACAATACAAAAATGAGGGGTAGGACGCGTCCTATCCGTCATTTTTTGTAATAGGATTCAAAAATCCATATAAACTAGAAAAAGACATACATCATCTACAAAAAATACGCACGTCTATATAATAAACACGTGTAACTCCGCAAAATGTGTATGCCAAGTATCATTTTTGTTCCTGATTGGTTACGCATTTATAAATAAGTAGAATTAAAGTAAACAATAAACTTTTTTACTGTTCTTTTATCAATGACCAGAAAGTAAGGTTATCGTAATAAGTAGGTAGTACCGGTTTTCATAACAAGTTCTAGCCATTTGATGAATGTCACAATATTTTCAAATAACTGTCTCCTGTCCATGGTACAAACAACTGAAAACGTTACTTTTCGACCAATAGCGGGTTTTTATATAATGAACACAGCAACGGTTTAATATTTTATTTTCAATCAAATTCTCTTAGAACTAGAAATTCCGGGTCCGCAACGTTGGTGTAGCATTTCGTGTTTTAATTATGGACTCATTAGTTAAAAATCCCCTAATTATGATGACTAGGTCGACTTACATATTCCAAATAGGTACAGCAAATATCAATTAAAATAAAACTCAGATCAGTAGGTTTACATGATAATGGCCCTTATTAAGAGCAACAAAATTATTTAAAACATACTCGTACTTAGGTACGTGAATACTACATTAACATTTTTATTTATCATTAAAATTAAATTCAAACCTATGACGATAGGTCTTTAAGTAGGAACTTACTTAGCATTCAGGATCACCTCACTCCACCTGATGGTAAGCAGTCGTGAGGGCCAAAAATTAGGTCGAGAGACATAATAGAACAAATCCACCGCGCCTGGCGCCCTTACCCTGAAGACCCACTGATATGCCGTTTCACGCCATAAAAATATTGTTCTTGTAATGTTTCCCTGTAAAAAGTGGTAATTTTATGGATTTAGTACGACGCTTAAATTCATTGAGAAAAGTCAATCAATCAATCATCAGCCCTTCTCAGTCCACTGTTGGAAATAGGCCTCTCCGATTGTTTGCCACCTTTCTTGATCTTGGGCTTCTCGCATCTAGCACTTGCCAGCCATCTTGGGAAAAGTGAGTAGACCAATCTATGAAAATCATTTGACTTATTACTAATGATACTGCTTGTTTGTCTTTACCTGATTTTTATTTATATTTATTATTTATTTATTTATTTATCTCATCGTAACGAAGCTGTAAAGCGATCTGCCGACTGCCATGATATCTCGGAGCTTTTGGTTGCCATTGACGCAAAGGATATAAATATAAACTGGCTGTCTTTTGAAAAAAACTGCCCCTTTTTATAAATATATTTTTCATAAAATTTTATTCAATACCTAAGATTCTTTGCTTATCTGTATTGTATATACGAGTAGACAGTCAACTAGATGGTTGCTTTCAATGTCGTACCTACGAAGTACAGTCAGAATAAGTAAATTTGATTAAATATTTGCTGAGCACTAACCTACTTACATAAGTGATGCTTAAGATGACAATTAGGCAAGCAACTGTTCAAATAATGTTCAATTGACGTGAACATTTACTACTACCCTAGCGATGACAAATCAAAAAGTACCTAATCCGTCTCGACTTTGAACTCTACGGTTCACGCGGGAGTCTAAGCTCTTCTAGGGTTGCCAAGTCTAATAACACTAAAGACGGGACAAAATTTTTATTACGTTACGTTAATTTCTCTTGTTAACTTAGGTAATAATAATAAATAAAAAGTTCTTCATCACAGGACTTGGACCAAGAAGCTTCTATTAGGCATAATATACCTATTTATGAATTATGAGTATTCTTTCAGTACTCATAACTATGTATATGTTTTTGAGAAGATTGGTTTAGTGTATAAAGCGAGTAGAGGTAAGAAACAAAGAAATGTAAAATATCACTATTATATTTACAATATTAGCAGGGATTTGAGGCGCAAGGAGAAAAATTTTATATAAAAAGTTCATAATATTTAATTACAAGTGGCAGCGACAGCGCTTGTTCGTAGACACACTGTCGCTTCTATGGCAAGTCAGGCAGAGCTTAGAGCGAGCATTTAACTACCAAAAGCCTAATAAGCCTAACACTATGTGATTTGACCGGAGATGTCCAATTATACCATGTCAGAATTTATTCAGACATACAGCAAACCTAAGCTCACCATACTTGAAATGTAATTTGTATTCATAAATGCGTGTGGATAGTTGAGATGACTCAATAGAAACATTAGCAAGTGATAAGGTCAAGATATTCGGAATAACTTATAACGTATATTTTGGAATATTATTCACTTAATAAACATTTTTTACGTAAACTGCTGATGTCCCACACCTAAACTATTATGGTACAAACACCTGGTTAGATACTTGTAAGCAATTACTTATATCTACATTATTGTGGCATCAGGAATATCCTGACTAGTCAATAGATGTACGTACTGTCAACCTAGAAAAACAATCGAAAATAGAAAAAGTTGTTTGTGGCTTTCTTTTTCTACACTAATATTATGAAGAGGAAAGATTTGTACCTAGTTTTGTATGTTTGTAATGAAAAGTACCTACTGGGCCGATATAAAAAAAATTTTCACCAATAGAATGCTACATTCTTCCAATTTGACACAGGCTACATTTTATATTGAAAAAAATTAGGAATCATTGGTAAAATTTGAACAATGTAACCGAAGGTGTAGAAACATGAGTCTCCCGTGCGAAGCCGGGACGGGCTGCTAGTTTAATATAACTGTATATATCGATAAACATATTTTTGCAAAAATTAAAGATTTACTTCGAATCTTCAAACAACAAAAATAAAAAAAACACACACATATAAAAAGTTTATCTATTTATTTAAAACAAAACATAACTATAGATCTAGTTAAAGAAGTATGTTAGGATAAGGTAGTTTGTTATAAATATTATAACAATTGATATCAAGTTAAGAAATAGTAAAGACATTTCTCCCTGACATTAAGTATACCTAATTAAACAATTTACAATATGGCATTGAAGTCTTACAATGTAACAACATGACTTATTAAGGTAACAATCGGACATCAATTCCTACGATTCTACCGTTTAACCTAATCAGATATTATTACAAGTCCAAAGGTGTCGTTCATAATTGCTCACCAAAATAATTCCATGATTGTCACGGATTTAAGTGGCTAGCATATTAAAAATAAGTCAGACCAGTCTACTAGTGCTAGCAATTCTGAAAGCCTCTAATATGTACACCCAAATTAAACTTAACATATTTCTGCAAATACTCTTCCTCCTTCTGAATACTTCGGAGAATTAACTATTCAGGAGGGTCGTCTTACCCTTGGAATCTGTAAAAAATAAAATAAATTAATATTCAAACATACGAGTAAAACTTCTAGTGCATAAACATGCTTTGTGGCTTATAGTTTACAAATTCACCACTAACGCTTAATAAAACCGAACCATGGGTATTTTTAAACTAATAGCCATAGGAATCCGCATTCTCAACGTGACTTTGGGCTTTGCCCACATTTTACAATATAGACGACATATTTCTTAGGTCAGGTGTTGACCGAAACTAGTTATGAAAATTTATTCAAATAGTTTCTTATTATGTATAGCAAACCTTGATTTACATCAGGTGTATCTAAAGATTAACCGTTTGTTAAAAATTAAATATTTTGAACTTTTCAAATGGTTTACCCGTTGACTTCATACAGTATCTTAAATTACATGAAACCTCGATGTTTATATTTTTTATGACTACAATGTTACGCAAGATGCCAGGGCCGATCTTTGTTAAAAACATTCTTGGGAATGACAAAATAAATATTAAAACGTAGAATCTTAATAATATTCCATGCAGTTTGTGTGACATTGGAGAAAATATACGAAATCTTTAATCAGTCAACATCAAAAAGTTTCCCAATAATACATTAGTCATCAGTCCGCGAAGTTCCACGTGATTAATCTGAACTTTTGGACAGCTGTTGGATCGGCCGATGAAGGTATAACATAAATACGAGTAGGTACATGAAATACGCCCAAACATTACATTTTGTTTACTAATAATATTCATGCATATGTATATGTAAATACGAGTAAAGTCCATAAAATTGGTAAATAGGAATACCTATATACATCCCTATTTACTAATGAAACCCCTCGACTGCTGACTGTATAGAAGTAAACAAGGGACATGCAAAAGGATATTATAACATATGATAGCCAACAACCCCTGATTTCATGATTTTTCTGAAAGGTCCGTAGATTTTGATAAACTCCAATTTGAAAAACGTCACCAAAAGTATGCCACTCATGGCGATAGAATACAAATATCAGCAGAGCATATTGCACCCTTTTCAAAAGATAACTACCACAAAGTACAACAGCCATCGTGATTTTCTCAATTTCATGCGAGAAAGTTTCATGCAAAATCTTTTCAAATGACCACATGCCGCATAACAACTTCTGTCCGGAACAAACTATTTCCACTGTAACCTAACTCACCAATGATGCACTTCAACTGTCCATGACGACGTTGGAACATGACTGCAAATGGTTAATTATACTGTTAGCGAGGAGTTAGTACGTTATTTATATATTATTGATAATTCAAGTGTCATGAAACCTGTTGTGAAAATGATTCAGCGTGCGCGTCCCAAGTACATATTTTGATTCATAAGTACGAATACTGTTGACAGATTTGCAGCAGGTTACACAAGGTCACAATGCAACCAAGTGACCTCTCGTATCCACCATTTAGATGTTTCAATCATTGCGTTTTTATAACGCTTAATTGACAAAGCAAATGTTATTCATCACAGTGGTTAACACCTTCTAATTTTGTTGACTCACTATGACTTGCATTTATTTGTATTTCTCATAGATTGCTTCAATGTTACAATATGAAATCGTTAATCATTACGTTGTCATCGATGTACCCAAGACCCAATTTGCCTCCGAAGGGTTTTCAATACGTAGCACTAAGCGCGATTTGTTCAATGCATAGTTATTTGACCTTTATATAATTTTGCAATTATCTATAACCAATATGGTGACAACATACAATAGTACGTGGTAACAGACGACTATTATATTGATCTTGCATAAGGTCACAAGGGTTATGATTAAGAGATGTAACCAAAATATTGGGAATGCTGTTCTTTCTATATGCTGCTATTGTATTACCTCCTTTAGATTTTGTAAGTTTCCAAATTGTTTTGAATTCATTTACAAACTTTTATGGAAAGCAAGTAAATAAGGATTGTTTCCGCGCACAACCGAGATGTGACTGTTAATGTGTTAAAATTGTTAGTACCCAAAATGTTAATTACACTTTTCGAACGGTTGTGATTGCAGGTACTGACTTTTTCTTAAGGGCGAGCGCCCCGACTCCCAGTCCCACAGCTCCAACTTTCGCAGCCTTCAGACCAATGGCTCCTGTAAACAAATTTAATATGTGAGTATGTTTATAAAATAAATAATAATATAAGGGGTTTGAGAGTCAATAAGAGGAACGCATAAGCATCGGTAAACAAATTTTACCAGACGATAAGATATATGTATTCCAATTTATAAAATTTTTATAAAAAAATAAAAAAGAGTAACACATCCTGCTAAGACTGTTAAAACTATTACGAGTATGTAGCGAGATATATCAGGATCAACGAACAGCTTTTCAATACCACTGTAGCTGATGATTAACCTATACAGAATAGAATAAAAAGAAAAATGTATTGTTTGATAAGATTCTCGCCGGTTCCGTTCGCTAGAAACAAGATTTTAAAGGCGGTGGTAAATCATAGTATGTTTGTAAGCGCTCATAATCATAATAATTACACGCCGAAGAATTTTTTTTATGAAAACTGGTTCTATTCAACAAAAATATTCCGAATATTTTTGAAAACATTTAATTCACACACTTGTAGAACATTATTAAAGCTTTTAACTCACACATTTACAGATGTAGCGATTGCGAAAACTTGACTTTGATATTTAAATTGACTTGTTGTTGAATACTATGTTGAATTTAATAATAGATATCAATAGATTTCGCAATACATTTATGATTTGGAACGGTGATATTTAAAAACATACCTACCTACTTAATTTTAATTTTGTTAATAGTAGGACAATAACGGCTAAATAAAAAAAAATAGTAAACATTCATAAAAAGATCCCAAAAATAGAGATATATTTTATAAGCAAACTAAATTCTAAAAATAATAATGGTTAGCAACATTTTAATAAAATTTATTAACTCGTGGATGAGAGAAGTCCAGAAGCTAAGTGTCGAATAAAATTGGACAGGTCAGCAATGGACTGCGATAGATTAATGACGATATGATAACACTATTACTTAATACCTATGTATAATAATCAATTAATCATATACATACTAAAAATTGGGAAAGCATCCATTGACAAAATAACTTAAGTTTGTATGCAAATATGCTGAGCACACCTTAACTTGATTTTAGTACCCACTTTTAGAAGTTTAAATGTCACGGAAATTGCCACGACGAACCTTTAACGGAGGTACAAAGTGCCAACCTTAACTATTTAATTATTATAATAATATGTAATCATTCATAGCACGTAGGGATCTAGCTATCATTTTATTTAAGCATTTGAATTAAGTTTCTTCATCTTGTTTATGTGACTGCAAACCACAGGAGACATTCTATATTTGTTCCTGCCTCCATGAGTGCGGTATGATATTAAATTGTTATTGAGTCCTTTTATCGAATCCAAGAGAGTAAGATTACCTACGTACGAGGTGAGGTGGCCGCTAGAGAATTGGTCTAGGAAAAATACTTTCATAACATGCTACTTGCTAGTTATACCTTTACTTGATCTTATATAACGGCGGTGCTAGTTTTGTTGACGGGTTTTTAATTACGTTGAAGTACAAGTAGATGACTCATTAAGTATTTATTTATGGAAAAACCCGATATAATATGAAAATTTAATCGTTTGCTCGCACAAATTACACAGTCAAATTGTGTGACACGTAAATCATGTACCAAATTCCAATAGTCTGCTGCGTTAAAAAAAATACAAGTTTCGTCCGACACATAAACAATCTTCGAGTGCACACAATGGGCTTCCCACGCCAGAATGCGGACCAATTTGCATGCTGCGACGGGCCGCACGACCATTGCGATACCACCACATACGACGCGCCCGTAATTTAAGTTGGTGCCAGTAATACACTGCAGGCTTATGACATAGAGACGGCATGCGCGCATTGTATACGTGCCCTATCGTAAATATTCGAAATTGCCAATTTGCTAGTAAAACCCCAATTTCCCACGGACATTGGGACCAGTTCCAACTTTGTACAGTTGGTAATTATTTCTAGGGGCTACTGGCGTTATTAAGGAAGAGTTCAGAAATATTATGAAAAGCCTAGCCGGCGAACTTCGTATCGCCACAAAATTCATTTCTAAGCTCAGTCCCGTTCCCGTCCGCATTACTGATCACGTTTCCATACTTGTTACCCTTTACGTAACCTTTCGCACTCCAATTTATTTTCCTATTCTCTTTTCTACCCCAAAAATTACATTTATTAATTGCAAATTTGCAACCCCCATTTTAACCAAACTTTTCCCTCATAGAAGATGAAATTCATTCTTTTTCCTACGTCTTAAAGGGAAATTTTAGATTCGGGAATAGACTAGATAGATTCATGAAATGTATTATCTATTCTATAATCACGAATTTAATGTTAACATTCTTTATGTTCAATGATAACGACACTCTCTATGTTGTTTATCCATTGTATGAAAACTTCTTTTCAATTAATCTCAGAACTCTACTTTTTCTTATTCAATCCCACACATTCCAATTTGCTTGTTTTCATCGTGCTTAATTACTTTTTCTGTATGTTTTCTAGATACGGGATATTCCTAGAACGTAACTAATTAATATTGAAGCTAATGTGTAAACTAGCCTAGCGCTTACGTAGTTTTCACATTGCGTAATGGCATAAAGCTTGTCTTTATTTGTTTATGCATAGACTGGCCATCCCACGTGCTAATCGGCAATGACCTGAATTACTAATCCATAGCTACGAGTAAGCTAAATCTCTCATATTAAGCTTATATGGGATGGTCCCCATATTTATAATGTATTGTAGGTGTTATTGACGACTTACAAAACCAAAATACTTTCTTTTTTACTGAAACGATGCATTTAAAAGAATCTGTAAAGTGGTTTTAACCATACCCAGTAAATACTAAATTAAAAATATCGATATTTTAATGGGCGCTTGCCATTTCAGGTATTGCTCTAACTCAATTTGAACTGTTGTTATGGATGAAGGACCTCAAAATACATTAGCAATAACTACGATTCTCACAGGCTGTTCAGACCATCTGCCCTATCCGGCAGGCAAGCATTAGGTCGGAGACAGATGACTGAGCTATAATAAAAGCTGTCTGGGACAATATTGTTTTATTGTTAACTTACCAAGAAGAAGTTTTTTCTTGAGCAGCAGCAAACTCCTCTTGCTCCGAACATTGCTTTCTTGCTCTGGGTAGTACTCCGCGTCGGGCGCCACCTGCGCTGCCGCGTCGGCGGGATAGTGCGCCTGAGTGTGCGCGTACGCAGCAGCCACCAGGCAAAGCAGCATAACGACGGTCATGGAGTTCATTGTGGCGGCTGTTGTATAAAATATAAAACAAGGACGAATTAATTATCAAAATATTCGCTATTATAGTCGTTTTTAAGACTACATAATTCTTTTTTATTTTGGATGTAAAACTAGCTTTATTTACAACTTTACTACTATATATATTACAAAAACTCTAAGGCATTTATCTGGAATAAATTATAGTTTCTTGGTCAAAAAAAATGGAAAACGGTGTTAATACCTAATAGTATACCTACGTAAGTGAGCTAAACATTATTTAATCTGAATTCTCCTAAACGCATATATGCTTTAAAATTATCAAAGATATAGTAACGATTAATAAATATGTATTCATAATCATATATAAAGCACTTTTGAGTTTTATATTCAAATCATATTTATTCATGCATCGCAACGCAGTTCGCAAACTTTTTTATGCAACAGTTGGTAGGTACCTATTAATTAAGAAAATTACATATATTACTGTTTTGTTTTTTAAAGATAAAGCTACAATTAAATAAACACTACCGCATTGTTGCATTGCGGAGAAAAAATATGTTAATGCGCAAAATTGCAGACATAAATTCGAATGGAACTAGTTATAACCTTGCCCTTTATTTAGTCTACAAACCCCGGAACTGTGAAAGGGCACTTATCACAAATAGGTAATAAAAAAAGGATTTTGTTACAAAAACGAGTTGGACAAGTCTGATGTCTTTTCATAAAGATATTGTGTCGGAGTTACCGCGGAACACAAGGCCGAACGATGCCATTTTAATCTTGCATCTTATGTTAATTGGCACCTTGTTGAGACACAGGCACAGTACTACCAATTAATTAGCATCTTTAACAACAATAAAGGTTATCCCAAATTTTGATACCCTTCACTTATTTTTTATGCATCGAAATATGTTCCATATGTCTATTTGTTTCAATGTACTATAATTATGCTATCTCAAATACCGAAGTAAATTCTAAATATAGATACCAACCTATACAAATAAATCTAACTACGAGGACAATCAAGCTGTGTGTAGGTCATGGTCTAAATGAAAATTCTCAAATTCAACTTAATAAGTAAATATCCAATAATAACAAATACTCTACATTTCTACGCTACTCAAACATTAACCGAAATTAGGCGTAGCCTTTCAGTATCGATCGATCATTAGAACAAACGAACTTTACCGTACAATATATTATGTATTATAGAAATTAACTAGACACAGTACAAACAAACACAGACATATTCCTGGAGAGATTCGGACTCATCATATTATTTTTAGAATTTGTCGAAAAGGTTACCTACCCTTTATAGTGAAAAAGGGAAGGAACACTAACATCAATCATCGCAATCGTAAATACCTTTTCTCACTACTACTTCATGTCTATAATATTCAACAGAAATTCTACCATAATACTCTGCTCTACAAATTCGTCAAGCCAATATTCCATTAAGTAGCAAAAACGTACAAGAAATAGCAATTGAACAAGCGATAAACATTTAGAAAAATATTTCGAAATAAATTTGCAATAAAAAGAATCCTGCAACTTTTCCGAGGAAGCGTTGCTACGGAAATTGAGACATTTCTATTTGGTTTTCGTACAACATTTCCTAGCTATCTCTTGGCGATCCGGTTGCGGCTGGCGCGAAGGAAACATCCCCTTTACTATTGAATAGTAGGTATGAATAAAAAAATTGCAACCATTGCGCTGCCAGAAATATCTAGCATTCGGCACGACGCGTCCCAGTATCGCTTATGTATTATTCATAACAGAGATAGCTATTACCAGCATTAAACGAGTTCATGTCATAACAAAACGAGCTTTACAAGTTAATCGACCAAAACATACCGAATAGGTATAATAGCTCTAGGCTAATAGTACTGGATACAATAGTCAAGTCAACTCAATAGCATCGTACCTGTTGCGGTAGACGCAACAACGTTGTACCATCAACAATGCGTAATTTAATTTATGTATGACATCGATTTGGACGAATGGCTAGAGCTATGGTGTTGATAGACCCGACCGAAGATGATAAAATACTCTCTTAACAAAAATTTATAATTTTTATACTAGTTATTTTTTCACGCATCGTAAAACCGATTCACCCGCGAAATTGTATCGCACATCACGATTTTCGTAAATAATGACTACTAGGATAGTACCTTGGTTAGTTTGGTAACGTGTACACAACACTTCACTGCAGCGGTCACTGACACACAGATCACAATGACTTAATGTCCAATTCTTATATAGACTGCAAAAGCGAAGCTCCGAGGGGAGGGCAGACAACATGCAGGTGCTCGTACCCGCCGAACACGAAACGCATCGCGTTTTCCCTTGAACCGAGGAAAACACGGCACACAGGTCGCGTCGCGTGCATATCATCAATCAAATTAAAAGAAAAATCTATAGAAATAAAGAACCGTTGGACCATTGTGTAAGGCGTCAGCTAGGTCCGAAGGTTCCAGGTTCAGTTCACGGTCGGGTCAATTTAGGAAACCAGCGTTTTGAAATGGACGCGCGTTAGGTATTGTTCGCGACGTCTGTTATTGTGATCATGTTGTTACATTACCTAATTGTACAACTAAAGTTATGAACTTATATTTGTGTTGGCGTTGCCCTATCTACTGGTGTATTTAAATTTTTATAAAATTTAAAAATAACTTGATGCAAATAAGTCCTTTAAAGTGTACAAGGTAGGTCTTTCACTGTCTTTTAGAAATATGTAATCAGTTTTAACTCTCTCAAATTGCCGTGCCCTTGCATGCCCACATGTGGGTTTTACCATCTTTTGAAATCTTGTGATGTGACAACCAATAAAAAAAAGTTTTATTTTAAAGTTACCTCAAACCTCTAATAAATTTGTTTAAGTTGCCTCTACAAAGGTCGACACAAGATTATTTTTAGAGATAAACTCTCAAATTGTGCATTTTCGTGTCTGTAAGACCTAGACACGAGTAGATTCTAAACAATCAAATTGTAATGTGGGTCAAAACCACCATGTTATTGTTCGTTAACTCTTATAGGGACCTACCTAGTAATTAGACATCACTCGAAATTGATACAAGGAACCTCATGTGCGACGTTACGCCATTAATGGAAGGAAGAATGAAAGAAAAGTTGTTTATTTAATGACATACTATCATATCTATCTTGTTTTAGCATATTAACATTTACGATAAAATGCCACTAAAAAAAGGACAAATCCTCGGCATATTATGTCGCGGCGACAAGAGAGACCGTAACGTTCGTTTTCTGCACATGTTTTATACACCAGAAAATACAGAATTAATACATCAGATAATTCACACCAACAACTGAGGCTTGCTCTTGTCAGCATCTCGCAGAACACCCAGTCCCGAGGCAATTTAGAAAAGTTAATTTTCTAAATAAATGATGACGATGATGATTGTTGATGTTTGCTCTAAGTGTCGAACAACTGGAGAGGCCTATGTCCAGCAGTGGACTGTAATAGGCTGATGATGATGATGATGAATTTTCTAAATTAACCTGACCGGGAATCCTACACTCTGGACTAACCTTTTTGATCGTCCACGCTTTAGGCTTAACGTGAATAAGCAAAATTTTTCGTCTTTCTTTCTGGATTTTCCTGTTATATTTCTTTTTTAACCACCCTTGTAAATAAACGAACACACATTTTTATTCAAATGTTTTAATCAAAAGAGCGAGACTTACGAATAACAATTAAATAGTTATGCTATGTTAGTACATAATATACTATGTACAAATGGCCGTTCTAAGAAACAAAATCTGCTATATAAATATTTATCCGTAGAAAGAGTTAAACTAAAATATATTGTCAAGGTGCTCTTCTTTACAACTTGTGTTCATTGATAAATGTCGCTCTTTTTGACCCCGACTTTATTTTATCAGATTACGAAACTGATATAAAATCAGGTCGTCGGACGTCTTATTCTCCAGTTCATAATAATATCATATTGTATCCTCCAACTATATCGACGAACGATGCAAACTCTAATTCGGCACGGACAATATATGACAATAGATGATAGATCATAATACCGTACCATATATTCAATGAACGTTATATTTAATCACCTCTATGACCCTAGGATTTTTATTCAGCAAGGACATAACTGGGAACACATAACAGATACCTATCTATTTATTAATAATAAAGTTTATCATGGCGCATAACGTCATCTCATAAGTTGAAATTTATGAATCCTTCATAGGTATCCATAATAGGGTATGTAGACGACACAGGAAAGGAAACCCTGCATCAATGGAATACAATTACACAGATATATATTATAGTTATAGTCTTTAAAATTTAATCTCAAACATGGAATTTATAAAAACATATATTTCTGACATTGACCCTAAGTAAAGTTTGATTACTACAATAAAACCTTAGACAGGAAAAACAATTTTCAAGATTTTTTATAAATGTTCTGATAAAGGTTAACCACAACGAGCTATGAAACATTGTCTCCTACCAACCTAAAAATAGAATATCAATACCTACTCCCAAGATGGTAGACCTTAAAATACTCATCAAGTAGACAACAATAAAAAATACCAAGGAGACGATACAAGGTTGTGAACCGAGTTGTGAATACAAGTAATTTTTTCTCTGATCTACGCAAATAACCCTACAGTTATTTTTGAAGGGAAGCCTCGATGTGATATTAATCGTTTCCGGCTCTCACAATAAAGTATATCCCAAAATCAACCTCATTATCTTGTTAACTTTTTACTTACAAGATACCAATAACGATAATTACAAACCCTATTATCTTCATTTCGGATATCGGAAACATACTGGACGGAGAGGTCAAGTGTATTTTTAGTATTTTGGGCGTAAACGCAATAAATTCGAACATGAACATAAATGTATTAAGTTAAACTCCAGCACTGCTTCCATTTATCACCTCGTAGACGGCTCATCGAGATAAGCTTAAGTTTATTGGACAGCTTAACCATAAGCTGGTAGTGATACATTTTCCCCGGTGAAAAAGGTATCATCATGAAAATACTCTTGTCTAGTTTAAATATCCATTCAACTTCCTTAAATTTTGTGATAGTTACTTATTTTTATATTAAGAAGACTTTTTTTTATGATTTTCTTACATAAAAGCGAGGCCACTTCATCAAATAAGTACATATTTAGATACTTTTACACTACTCTATACTAGACAAAAAAAGGCATACCTCCGCCGAAGCAATTTTATTCAATGTATGTTTACGTTGTTGATAAACAAGTTATCATTTCTTCTACTCATACTCCTAAAGGCATTCGGTAACAGTTTTCACTCTACAATGTTATTAAGTAAATTAAACATCGTAATATAAATTTAGCATCTGTAGATCGTCGATTGATAGTTACATAAGTAGGTAAATTATTAACATACAATTTATGAAAACAGATAAATTGAAAATTATGAAATATCATTCCTAAAAGTGAATTTAATCGAAGAGCTTGTAAGAAGAGGTCTTTTATTAATCACATCAAGCATCTACACACACGTGTTAACTATTGTTCAAGGAAAATAACGTTAGTTAATTTTCGAGTAGGCAATGGTTTCCATCATGTATTCATTCGTGAACTGGTGTAGTGACCTTCTACTTCAATATTTGTCAAACCGTCAAGCGCAGACGACCAGCTATACGAAGTATTTAGTCAAAACGTTGGTTTTGCAATTTGAATGAGAAGTCGCGGCTACATGTGTTCAAACAAACAATCAACCACAACGAGATGTTACAAAATTATCGATACTCCAACATTCGATTGCTCAGTGTCAGAGAGATTATTATTACACGAATTCTGCGCTGGTTAGAATTTCCATATTGTCATAGCCCACCCCTGTATCGAAATAAATAGGTTGTTGTATATTGTCCTACCGTCTCGTGATGTAAATATATAATGTACAAACGTAATAAATATTCATCACAAAAGCTCTTTAGACCATAACAAATTTAAGTGAATTAGACTTGACAACAGTTTTGTTAGTACAGCACAACACTCACAGCGCACTATAAAAATACTAGTCAGTAACCGACAGGATGTAGAGTCAAACGACTTTATAAGTGAAGAAGGCAAACTGTCAAAGTAGTGTGTTAGCTAGCTTAAGCCAATAGCGTCTATGCAAACTACTATAAAAATTACAACATGCCATAACTCTCGACGGTACTACCTATGTAGGAAGGCGAACATGAAGACTTGACATTTAACAAATAGGTTTTGATACCGATATGCATAGAGACCAACCCTACTAACTAACCATCATGCCAATTAATTAAAACAATTGAACGTGAAAAAACCTGAATATAAAAGGTAAACTTCTCAAGGTAATTTTAGCATTAATTTAGGGCACTTAGGAATGATGTTAAATTTATGGTTCCTGCTATGTAGCAATTTATAGTGGCCGTCTATTTTGTATGATCACTGGTGATCAGACAAAATAGACAAACTTTTTTTTGTTAGGCCCATTACATGACTCATGAATTCATCATATTTGGCAAAGAAACTAGTTTTAGCGGAGTGTTTCGTACTATTAATATGTAAATATGTTATTTGCAGCGTATTTTCTTTGACGATGACAGGTTTGTCCAAGTTTATACACGGTCTGTATCGAACGTGTAATGAATCCGGAGGGTTATGGAGCATGACAACAGTCGATGTAGTCAACCAATCTGGTCAATTGCATAATGATAAAGAAATAAAAAAAACTTTTGTACTTGTTGTACCTAAGTATCAAACGTCTAGCCCTCGTAAATAATATTTTTTACAGTGAAACCTCGTTAACAGGTACTTTATGTACGAATTATGTAGTTCCACTTAAAGAGGTAGGTATTCCACTTAGTGTCAGATACACTGGTATAAATAAAGATCTTTCTCATTTACGTCCTTTAATAGTAGTAGTTCCAGTAAAACTCCGAAGTGTGCTGGCTAGGTAAGGAAGGATCGAACCATCTTGAATCTATTCGGATCACTAGCAGCTGATACTACTCGAAGTTTTTTACATAAGCTTTACCTTCACCAATGCAGCTCCAAAGCTTTGTTGGGTAAACCTATTTAATAATTCAAGGGTTCTTATTAGAAACCTTGACCCGGTCAATATTCAAGAGACCCTGAAGTATCAATACCTGCTTAGCTAACTACCTATTCTACGTTCCAAGGATGTGGCAAAATACCCAACCACTGTGAATTTTAATCTCGGTTTCAATTCCCGATGTGATTGGAAAATTCAACCGAGGTAACTAAAATTCAGATCATGGAGTTTTCATCACGGATTTTTACACACATACACACTGCGCTGTTATTAATTAAAAAAGACAAGACAATTATTATGTACTAGGTACATAGTACTACGAGTAAAGACAGTGTGTTGACGAAAAAGATTAAAAATCACCACACTATTTCGACCTGTGGGGTCTTAAAAGTCGATTAAGAGATTTCTTGTAATTATAGCTTTTATTTATTGATTTACTTATTTAAACTTTATTGCACAAAATGGTACAAAAGGCGAACTTAATGCTAGGAGCATTCTCTACCAGTTAACCTTTAGGTCATGCAGAGAGCAGATTTATGTGCTATGTATATGTGTGCTTTTCTGCCCGTGGTACGGTTTACCCGCCTGGGTGTAAGTGATTGGATTTGTCTTTTACCGCAGAGACTTGGGTTTCTCTCTCGCTTTCCATTGGGGCGACGCCATTAATTTTACTATGCAGGCCCACTATCAAAAAGAATTGCACGGCGACCAGCGAGCCGGTCCGATCTTTTTCTTGTTATGTTACTTTTTATTAACTGACTTCCTTCTTAAGGTCAGCTTTTCCTATTATCTTATTTTTAACGCCTCAGAATAACTGTGAATAAACGACTAAGGCCGATAATATTAGGCCCATAATGACTAGGTAAAACGCACCCGATGACATCAGTAACTTGAGTGGTTTTGATATGACCATTCAGGTTTAGTTCCCCATAGGAGTCACCGTGAGTGTCAAACAATTGTTTTTCTATTGAGTCTGGGATGTCGTTAATGTAGAGTAAAGAGTTTTATGTTCATTTTCATGGCCTAAAGTCAGTTTATCAAAATATCTTAAAATCACACAGATACCTACTTATCTCCAAAGTATGCTTAATTTAATAAGATACCTTTAAGTACGAGGATTTTGGCATTTACCTACTACATGAAATATTTTCACAGTCTAGTCCAGAACGATTGGCTTTCAGACGGAAAATTTGTGAATTCTCCTAACCAAAGAAATGAACTAGCATTGTTTACAATGTATTAATGACGTCAATTTATCAGAATAATCATTATATTGCACAATATTTGCGGCTGAGTGATTAACATGTTCGAGTAACGCTAGCCGCTTCCTTGTTTGATCGTAGTTTCGTGTGCGATGCGCCTGCTCATGTAATTTGTAATTACGTCAAATTGCGTGGCCAAAGTGACATAAGGCCATTACATTTTATAGGGATGGCCGGCGCGCGACAGTCAAGACTGCAAATAAGAGCTGCTACGGCTTGTCGCACATATCAATGTCCAGCAGCTGTGAATTACGACGGTGAAATGCAAAACCGTTGTGAATAAAATATAAAGTAGGCGCCCAAATCCTGTGTACTCGAGCTATCGTATAGTCAGCAGTCCAAATTCAAATCGGCCTGGTTAGTTAGAACTAAATGTGCGTCAGTGTGAAGTTGCACAATTTGTTCGACGAATCAGATATATTTGGCAAACATCAATATGGTTCAGTTTATTTGTATTGATAATATTAAGGTATTGGATGGCTAGTCAAATAAGGTAGGTACGCTTTATGACCGTCGAAACATATTCTCACATAGTATTTTATACGTAAAAAACAGACACGTAAGGTCATGCCCGACTTCTATAAAATTGCGTTGCTTTTAAAAACACGTATATCCCCCCAAAACATTTTCATGTAAAATGTAGCCAAGACGAGGGCGAGACCACATTGCGTGTACTGTCAAAAAGTTATCAAATGTCATGAAGGGCCAAGCTGACTACAACTCTGCACGCCCCCAATTATTCTCATCAATCACTATCACAAACTTAACATCTTTGCCAAAATATGTGGATGGCCGTTTCGCATAATAATGGGGGTAATTTTTTTTTCGTATCCACAATAGTTCTTACGAAAGCTCAACAGGGCAGGTGAAGGTGGTTTGGAGCAAAAAGATGATGGCTCGCTCTTACATCTTCCGCAGTCAGTTACTATTTTTATCATGATTATGAATATGTGAAAAACTAATGATGATGAATAGGTCAAAAACTAAAGTAATGTCCAATAGCACTATAAAAGATAGGATAGCAATAAATGGGGAAATAATGCAATATGTCGATGAGTACATATACTCGTACTTGGGCCAGATAGTCTCCTTCGAAAACAGGCAGGATAAAGAAATTCTCCGCAGAGTTGATAACGCCTGGAAGAGCTACTGGTCCATGAAAGCGTACATGAAGGGGGACCTTCCCATGTCACTTAAGCGCAAACTCGTCGACATTTGCATACTGCCCATTCTAACCTATGGTGCACAATCTTGGTCACTTACCGAAATTCAGAAGTCCAAGCTCAAGGTTTGCCAAAGGGCAATGGAACGGAGCATTCTAGGCATCAAGCTTATCGATAAGATTAGAAATACCTCCATTCGCTCTCAAACTGGAGTCGCCGATGTAGGATTTAAAACTGCCAGGCTAAAATGGGAATGGGCGGGCCATGTGTGCAGGATGAACGAGGAGAGATGGGCCAGGATCGTCACACAATGGGTGCCAGAAGACGGCTACCGCCGAAGGGGACGGCCCAAGAAACGATGGTGTGATGATCTGGTTCGTCAATCAGAAGAATGGCAGGCTCTGGCTTTAGACAGAGAACTTTGGAAAAGTTTGGGGGAGACCTTTGCCCAGCAGTGGGACAACATGGGTTAGAAAAGAAAGAAAAAGAAAAGATTATGATATCAAGGAATCTTTTAGAATCAAAATTAGCGGAGGTTTAAACAAATTGCCATCCCCTAATTTTAGGGGTTGGGGTGGTAAAGTTTAAAGTTTTAGAATTTTCCTCTAGCTTGTATACTAATATCAGCTTTCTAAGACTTTAAGAAGTACCTACCCTAAGAATTTTATATTTCATACAAATTGCCACCCCTTAATGTTAGGGGTCGGGGGGTAATGATTAAAGTTTTATAATTTTCTCTTGTTTATTTGCTAATAGCAGCTTATAGACCCAATTTCAGCTTTCTAGACCTTCAGGAACCATCTTAAGAATTTTTTGATTCATACAAATTGCCATACCCTAACTTTAGGGGTTGTGGGAGTAAAGTTTAAACTTTTATAATTTTTCTTTTGTTTGTATACTAATAGCAGCTTACGTACCAAATTTCAGCTTTCTAAGACTTCCGGTAGTACCCTATAATTTTGATGATCAGTGAGTCAGTCAGTCAGTCAGTGACGAAATCGGAGGTTTTTACATGTTAAGTAATAAAAACCAAAGTATCAAAGCTACGGTATTCAAACTTTGTATGTTTAATAAGTATACTGATGACATTTATTTTATTATTGTATTCTACCTACTTAAATAAATAAAAGTATTTGTTTTTACGCTGATAAATACTGTCAAGTACCTATTGAGTACCTTAAAATATTTTATAGGTACATATAGGTTTATATAGGTACCTATAGATTTTAAGAAACCTAATAAATTGATATTGATGCCTAATCAATCCTACCTATTTAACACGTTAAGCGCCATGACGGTCACCGGTGACCGACAAACAATAGTTTTTCTATTGTGTCTAGTTTCTCGGCAGTCAAAGTATTAAGAAGCTTATTTTTTCACACACCAAGTGCTCATTTTCTCTAAGACAGTGTGTTTACATCAGTATCAAACGGCCATACCATCTGGGACTATATTTACACAGGTGCGATTTCAATTTATCAATATGTATTCGTAAAATAGTATTGCCATGACAATACGATTCAGATTCTACTATAAGCAATAAATGTCCTAAAAAACAGGGCCCCTCCGGGATTTGAACCCGGGACCTCCTGCACCCAAAGCAGGAATCATACCCCTAGACCAAGAGGCCACTTGATAAGACATTGTGAAATAAGTATAGACTTAAGACATTAATATACATAACTATAATTAACAAAGTTATCGTCCATTCCCTAAACTAATTAATTTTTTACTATCATTACAATAATTTATAGTAATTGAATATGTAACAGTTTACAATATTTATTCACTGTGTACCATGTACGTACATTACTTATCATACTGCGCAACAGAATGATAGCATGAAGCGATAGATCGGTAGGTAGAATGAATTGAGAGGTTCCAGACAGACTACCCCTATACAAAAATAGGTAAATAGGTACATATTGCAAAACGTTACAAATTTACTACAAAGCGCCATCATACGGATATTTTGAGAAATACATGTTTGACAGAATCTTAAAGTACATATTCGTACGTATAGATGTCTACCCAGATGCTTTTTAACAACGCCATCTAGACGATACTGTCAAAACTATTAATTATCGTTCGTATGCTATTTCAATGCTGCAAGCTAATAGGTGGCGATAGCATCGATAAAACAGCTGTTTGCTGATGATGTTTTGCTTTTCCATTCGTTGACAACTTCATACCTTTCATTCACCCAGAAACCAGCCAGTCAGTAAGAATTTCGTGTTCGCTTTGGGTGATGTGCTATGTCCGATGCATTACGGAATATTAGTTCAATATTGTTGACAAATTAATTTACCAGTGAAATCCTAAAATAATCTGACTTATTGTTACGAAACGTGATAAAACGAAAGGCTTTGATACGTTCTGCAGTGATCGAAAATCGTGTGTATTCAGCTGACTCCTTTCACAACACAAAGGACAAACGGGAGTCTGCCGTTTTCCTTACCTACTTATCTTTCAAGAAACTATTCTCATCTACTCAGTGTAAAACGTAAGTACCCACTTTTTACTTCTGATTTGGACCTCCTAAAGCATATTGTAATATTAGGACACGACAGAAAATCCAGGCGCGTATTGATTTGAACAACCATGAAATTGTTATTTTGATACTAATTCTACAGCTGGCAGATTTCTATTGTATTCGTGGATAGGTACATCAACAGTTTTAGATTCCTGGTGCCCTTAAGTTAATTTATCCTCTATGTAAGCAAATATTGTTTATAATGTATGCCGTCATATAAGAAAAATTATAAAAGAATAACCTTATCATCCTACATACTTTTAAACTCATAATTATTTCTTACATATGTAAGACATTAACGTTATAATCATTATAATGTACCTACATATTGTTATTCCCTAAATATAGCAAATATTGATCAATAATTTATCATTTTTCATTGTTATAGTTTAATATTTTATTAGCAAACTAATCTTTGTCTGTCCAATAAGATATGTTTTTCCAAGTTTTTCCTAATTTCCTCCCAAGAAGTGAGGTAGGGTAGGAAATTCCAAATTGCTGCCAACCAATATTCACCAGAAAACCTAGTTTTTTCAACATGCAATAGATATCTAGAACACCTGTGGTTTCAAAACAGACTGATGAGAGCCTTTATTACAAAAATTATTATAAGAAATAAGGGTATGTGTGTAACCCTACACTCTGACACAGGTTTTGCACACTATTTTTTACTATCTGGTTAGACCCGTATTGACTGAATTTGGCTGCATGACATGAGATTTGATATTGCACATTGAGTGTGAGTAAATAAAGTATCAAATTGTAGCTGATGAATACTGCAATTAAAAAATATACTCCCAAAATCCTCATTTCAAATTTTCTTTTTTGAATGGGTCTGAGTAGCAAAATACTCAAGTATAATGCCTAATGGAAATTATTTTACTGATTGACTGAGCCTAGACTCAGTGGAAATTCTTTCCTCATAAGCATTGCCCGGTATTTGTGCCTGCAGCTGAGTTTCTTCACCGCACCACGTGTAACCGATTGCAATTCCATCCTCATCATCTCGATGGTTGGCGATCCTCCACTGTACGCTTTATGAGGAACTTCTTGCCTCGTGCATCGGTTTTGTGGAACCAACTCTCTGTGTCAGTATTTCCGAACAGCTATGACATGGGAGCCTTCAAGAAACGAGTGTACTCCTATTTAAAAGGCCGGCAGCGACCCTAAACTTGATTTGAGTTGCGGGTGTCCATGGGGGGTGTCGACTGCTTACCATCAGACATCACATTTGCTTGTCTGCTGCCTCTTGCATAAAAAAAAAAAGTCTCCAATAGGTCTGATTTTAAAAGCAACTGTAAATTAGAGTAATAGATATATGTATTCTATATGTAGCCTAGGGGTGAGAGCCTTCCTCAGTATGGTCCTCCCCTAACAGTATGGTGATGATGACAAAAGCCATCATCTAGTCATTTAGAAAAATAAACTATATGCAGTTACTATATTATAGTATGTATTATTAGAATTTCTTTTTTGTTAATATAAACTTGGAATCCAAAACAGAAAAACTTTATTTTCATAAATCTTTTGAAAGCTTTATTTTTCAGAAATTACATAATTATAGGCTATATTTTATTTTAATAATTTTAAAATGTTGTTGACATTTTGCATGTGTGCTAGATTCGGTCAAGCACACATTCTTTTGCCATCCACTGCTGTATTAGGACCTCTCCAGAGAATGCTACCCGTCCATGTCTTGGGCATCTATTTGGTGCCAGCAACTTTCTTTAAGTTATCATTTGTTCCATGTGCTGGAAGGCTTCCCATATTCTGTTTGCAAAGTCCGTTGGGCTCCTTTCTAGGTACTACATCGTACATTGGAACATCTGAAGATAAATGGTGTATGGTATGGAGTACTCAATTTCACTTTTGTGTACAGATTTGCAATATCGGTTAACTTAAGTAGCTTTTTATTAAATGAAGACTAATAGGTATCATTGCCTATCTTTATTTTTTAATTTTTAGGTAGGTAGTTGCTAAAATGTTCACACTGGCATCCATATCGCGACTGAGCTAGTTAAAAATAAATTGAAGCCTATGTTTAAACAATTAAGAGCGCGCATACAGAATTCGACGTATTTGCGGCGAAACTGGTATTTTCGGGCGAGCTATTATCATAGAAAACGATTTTTTTTAAATAAGGAATATAGTTTTTTATATAGATAAAGTCTTCAATCAGTGCGTAGGCTAGATAAAATACAACATTTACTAGTATATTTTTGTTTATCAAAGATCTCCCGTAAGCCGATTCGCAAAAATGCGAGTCAGAGTCAATTTCGAAAGTCTTAATATCAATTGCATTACATACATATGTTTAAAATATATGTTTATACAATAGCTTATATGGTCTATTAGTGCACTAGACAAAAAAACTTTCAAAAATGTGTTACTAAATTGCCCAAAATAATTTTTCAAAATAAGCTCAATTCACACTTTTCAACAGTGTTTTTCTAGTAGAAAACACTGTTTCTTTTAGTTGAAATTTTGTGTAAATGTAAAAGGAGTCTTTCTTAAGTGCACTTAATTATTATTTTATTAATATTCTATGCCTGTTATTTTATACGATTTTTTTAAAAGTGACTATAAAGCCACGCGCGCGACGCTTGCCGATTCAGTCCAAATCGGGTCATCCCAGAGGGAGGACGTGCCGCTCGCTGCTCCGCTCACGCACACATACGCACAACCACTTTTATGAGCGTATACCGCTCTGCGCGCGTGCAACTCCACGAGTTTGATACTTTGTAATATTATTTTTGTATAGAAAATTTATTAAGTTAAAATAATATACTAAATTAATGAAATGATTTAATGTTTAGTCATGAGTATCAAATACGAACATCAGGATTATTATAATTATTATTATCTACAACCACATATGCTAAATATATCAAAAAATTAATATGATGTTTGTTTATTAGTTCACTAATGAAGTTACAAAGTAAGGCTATTCCAATGATTATTATTATGCTCGTTAACATCAATGGTCAGAAACAACTTCCATGAAGAAACTGATAATGAGATTCATTTGAGTTGGGAGCATTTAAGGAATCTACGTCACATGTTCACGACTATAAATAAAGGCAATGAAGCTGAAAGTCCTAGAAATCCCATAGTCGAGTTATTATTAGTAAAGTTATATGTGTAAAGATGGATGATAAAATGTTTGATAGTATGCACGAAATTGATCTATTTAGATTTAGATAAATCGATCTTCGAATCCAATTTTGAAATTGTCGCTTAATTATTTAGTGTGGAATAAGTGAATCTTTGTGTCACAATAATAACAAGTATCTAAGATTAAAATTAAATCGATCAAAGTGGTCAACAATGGGAGAGGCCAATGTCCAGCAGTGGCCTGTGAGAGGCGGATAACGATATGAGATTACTACTTTCAATCGATAGTATTAGAAAGAAGTAAAAATTATATTTTATAGTTTCAAAATGTAAAACCAAAATGCAATATGATAGTTGTGAAATGTATGGCCATTACGGTTACTAGGGGTGATTTTAGCGAAAAGGCTGGTAAGATACGGATATGTTACGGTAACTTATTTACATACATTACGTTAAAATTACCGGCTACGTATGCTGAATGGTAGTATGGCGACGAGCAGGGCGAGCATGTAACTTGCAGTATGCAAGTCGCAAGGTGCAACGTTGCCAATGAGGGCTACCGTTTTTGTAATCACCAGAGGGCGCCACTGTATAGTGAGGTCTTCGGGCATAGCTGTTAAAGTTTTGTTTTATGCATGTGATGACTGTTTGTTTGTTATAAGAAGGAGGCCATAAGTTTCCAAAAGGCAAAACTGTTTGTTAACGGTTAATAAACAAAGCAGTGAAGTAGCTTTTCTTTCAGACCGCTAATTTTTACACCTCATTTTCTCGGCTCCGCTTTTAAAGCGCAGATAATCACTGAGCCGTGTCTCATATTTTCGAAAATTAATGCCAGCTATGCCAAAATTGCACAAAATTATTTAATTTTCCGAAATAAACTCGTTTAACCCACAGAACCTATGTAATTTGACATTTCGGATACCTCACGCTACACTAGCACCTCTGGTGGCGAATTCACACGCGATATGGGCGCCCTCATTAGTGCAGCAGTTTGCCATAATAGGTATTGTTATTTCTTTTATTTGCTTCGTCGCCGTCATTGGAATTATGTTAAATTCGAAATATTAATAGGTAATTAATTAATTCAGTTTAATTTCCAAAATATCGATTTTGGGGGAAAAGGTAGGAGACAAAATTGTTCGGAAATTGACTCTCTAGAATTTTGTTTCTTTTCATTCATGCCGTAAAAAGTACAACATAGGAGATAATGATACAGTTTTGAATATGTCGCGGTTTGCGAGTTTTATTTCCAAAATATCGATTTTAGGGGAAAAGGAAGGAACCAAAATTGTTTAAAAATTTATTTCCTACAAGTTTAGTCTTCTTAATTTAGACCGTAAAGTAGAAAATAAATGAGATAATGACAACATTTTTTACTTGCTGTTGTATTTAATTTTAATTTTCAAAATACCGATCCTAGACAATTTTTGAATATATACAAGAGGACTCACCATACCTACCTATTCAGATAGCTCGTCTTTGTAACCTGTCCATTGCATCATTCATAAAATTGCGTAAAAGCAGTATTCTACGCAAGATTTGTGCCTTATACAAAAAACAGCGCTGGTCAGTCGTGATATATTCTTTCAGAATCAGGTTCAGGACACCTATTTTAGAGAATGCTGCAGTAGTCAATGACTCCTTCAATGTAACCCTTAGGATTCGGTTCACGACGAATATTTATCCCGAGAATAAGTGATGGATTGGTCAAGCTGGATAGGAACTAGATTTTAGTTGTTGTAGGCCATCTGGGGTTTCTGCTACGAAACACAAGCACAACTTTCAGCACAAGTATACATGATCTCTGTGATCAGTGCATAGGAGACTTAGGACCTTAATTCAAATTGACAAATTGTTTACAAACTAATCTTTTTTGAATGATGGCAACCAGCCTCTTTGTGAGATCCATTTCTGCCGAGTGAAAATGAACAAAGTAATTTTTACAAGTTAAAATATAAAACGGGTTAGAGTTATATCGTGGCAACCACGGAGACTGTCCTTAAATAATAATACAAACACCTAAACACAGAACAAACACAAATGTTCAGCACACGAATGTTTGTCCTGGATGGGAATCAAACTCACGACCTTTGACTCATGATCAGAAGGCAAGGAAAACACAGTAGGGATTATTGATTTTTATAAAGCAACATTAATAATGTCAATCACTCACACAATACCTTTGGATAGGTAAGTACCTGGTACATATAAAGATAGAAAGACAAAAATATTGTTATATTTTTCTTAAACCTTAATTAATAAACACTTAAGAATAATGTACTCTAAAGTGTTTAAATCAATTTAATAAGTACGCACCTATACTACACTAATGAAATATTTAGCAATAAAATATTGTTCAAATAATTTAGATGAATAATAAATTGTTAAGTATCAAAATATGTTCGTCCGCCGGAGTTAGCGTCCGACACGCCGCTCACCCACACAGACACAAATGATGTCTATGTGTGTTTCGGAATCGGCTCCCGCGTGCGTTTCGAGTTGCTTAAAATTGTATGCGCGCTCTTAAAGTGCATTCAGTTTTCAGTGCATGCAATAGGTGTTAGCACAACATTAACCTTCACATAATTCACACGGTGGACGTGTGCGTGTGCGAATTTAAATCTTAGCTCCGATTCAGCACATTAGCTGTCGTGCCGCTAGTATTTGCATCGCTATCGCGCGCAGCAGAGGAGCATTGTGGGTCACTGTGCGCTTCCGTGTCGGCACACGCGTCGTCCGCGCAGAATCTACAATACTTGCCAACTATTTGTGCCGTCTTTGACTAATAGAAGTTTCAATGATGTTGAACTTGTAAAATTAGACAATATCTGTGAGAAAAAGTACTTTATCTTGGGCTGATTTTAGGTCAATTATTTAATCGACAGCCTCCATGGTTTATTATGATAGGAGTTCCGGGTTAAATTTGCATAAGAAATTAATTTAAAGGTGCTCCCTCACTGGGCGGGAGCATTATCGCGTAATAATTATAGCGTGACAGATTCGAGCATCACATCTGTGAGGGAAAAAAACTGGCCATTACTTCCGGAACCTTGTAGTGATACAGAACATCTGTAAAGAAGGAGGACCGAGCATCATCATCAGTCCACTGCTGGACATAGGCCTCTCCCAATGCTCGCCACTTCGATCGGTCCCGGGCCTCTCGCATCCAGCACTTGCCAGCCGTCCTGCGCAAATCGTCACTGGCTGCCTGGCCTGAGGGCGTCCTACACTACGTTTGCCGAGACGCGGTCTCCACTCCAGAACTCGTTTACCCCAACAGTTATCGGTTCTGCGGCTAATATGGCCAGCCCACTGCCACTTCAGCTTACTGATCCGGTGAGCTATGTCGGTAACTTTGGTTCTCTGACGGATCACCTCATTTCGGATCCGATCTCGCAGAGAGACGCCTAGCATAGCCCTTTCCATAGCTCGCTGAGCGACCTTCAACTTGTGGACTAGCCGTACCGTGAGTGTCCACGTTTCGGCTCCGTATGACATAACCGGTAGGACGCACTGATCGAAGACTTTCGTCTTTAGGCACTGTGGGATCGACGATGTGAAGACTCGACGAAGTTTCCCAAACGCTGCCCAGCCTAGCTGAATTCTCCTATTTATCTCGTCCTCAAAGTTGTTTCCACCCAACTGCAATGTCTGCCCGAGGTATACATATTTTTTGAACAACTTCGAGGACGGCGCCGTGCACTGCAATCGGTTCCGGTAGAACATGTTCATTGAACATGACCTTGGTTTTATCCAAGTTCATCCGTAGGCCGATGCGCACAGAGGAGTCAGCCAGTTCATTCAGCATCTGTTGTAAGTCCTGCAGCGATTCTGCCATTATGACGATGTCGTCTGCAAATCGCAAATGAGAGATGTATTCACCATTTACGTTGATGCCTCGTCCTTTCCAGTTCAGCGTGTTGAACATATCCTCCATTGCATTAGTGAACAACTTTGGGGAAATGACATCCCCTTGTCTCACTCCTCGATGCAACGGTATAGGCCTTGTTTGCTGATTCTGTACTTGGACGGACATGGTGGCGGCTTCATAGAGACATCTCATCACTTGGATGTTTCGCCAATCTACTTGGCATCGCTGCAGGGACTCCAGGACAGACCAGGTTTCAACTGAGTCAAAGGCCTTCTCATAGTCCACGAATGCTAGACACAGGGGCTGATTATACTCTTAGGACCGAGCATTACATGTAAATGATATAATGTGTAATCTTGATACAACTTGTACCTAACATCGGTCAGAGTGATCAAATGCTCGTCGGTCAAGAAGGTAGGTAGTAGGTAATTGTAATGTAATGCTAAAGTCGAATCTGAAATGTTACATTACACTTGAATGCTCCCTAAAGTAAGGGATACAAATTTTTTAATTTACCTGTATGTGTGTCTATTCACTGATCATTCACCAGAAAAGCCTTGCCGTCATCATCCAAATTTTAAGGAGCTAAATGGATGATGTGACCGCCTATTGATGAAACTATTGTTATGTTTTTATTGATCGTTTTGCCATCGTCATTATGTTTAGAACAATGTATCATATTATCGACTTATCGCCATATGTACTTATATTAACGGTGTTTTAAGATCAAGCAATAGACGCTGCAAATACCTTAGTAAGCACTTCCTTATTGCCTGTACTCCATACGTACCGACGAACACTGCTACTGGCATTAACTGTACATACAGTACTGTTACCGTCGTCTGAGCATTAAATGTCTGGAAAGAAATACATAATATTAGACACTGTCAGTGTGTGACCCCAAATGTAGCCTCTCCGAAAACTTCCTGCGCAAAAGCTATATTTATAAAAATCAGCAAACGACCGACCGACGTCTTAAAACAATTGTTTACAACACACCTTTGTCTATGCGCACTGTTAATCTTGACCCAGTTGATCGCGCCTAATTCAATATAATTCACTTATTCACTTGAGACTATCTTCATCACGATACTGTTGGGTCAGACCCGTGTTTACCTGCTACGTCATTCATTAATAATGCAATCACCTTGTGTTCTAATCAGCGTAGTTACTAGCGTTCCACGAACTTCTCTTTCATTTCACGTTGATCGAATAATAATTTCTATGCTCGTTTTTAAACGATATGAAACTACAAACTACTAGAAGCTAGAACCACGAGATATCATTGTTTCAAAGCTTTGAAAAGACGGCATTATAATAAAGATGGATCTCAAGCGGTGAAATTGACATTAGGTACCCAACCGTGAAGTTGTTGGCTTATTCATAAATCTTTTGACGTCAGAAGTTACGATAGTATGCATAAAAAAAAACATTATAAAGTAGGTACCTAGTCAGATAAATCCATAACCATACTTACTACACTCATATTATAAATGGGAAAGTGTGTCTGTCTGTTTGTCTTTCTTTCACGGCAAAACGGAGCGACGAATTTACGTGATTTTTTTAAGTGGAGATAGTTAAAGGGATGGAGAATAACATAGCTAGTTTTTGCCCCTTTCTAACCCCCCACTTCCCTAAAGTGGTCGGTGGAAGTTTGTATGGAGCATTCACCCCGAATTTAACGCGAGCGATGCCACGGGCAAAAGCTAGTCAATAAAATGTTTTCCTTCTGCTACCTGTTACCATTATTGTTTTATTCCGCGTGCTGTCTGTAGATATCCAAAACAATTTTGATCGTTCTATCTCCAGTGTAGTATCTCCAACATTCGAGCAGAACGTGGCTAAGCCCTGACGCAAGCGCGGCGTTGCGCAAGAGTTGCCGCGCACTCCGCGCAGCGACCGACCATGCGCTATGCGCCGCATCTGATCGCACTACGCTTCTCAATCTACTTTCATTATCTTCCGCTTCAGCATCATTTCCATCGAAGTTGCTGATATTGAACAATAATAAAAAATAAAGTATAGCTATCGCTCTGCTTATTATTCTTACGGTTAGCCACAGAAGTTAAGGACAACACGGACACACTTTTACAGCAAGTTTTAAAGTATCTTGATCCTAATAAACACTATCAGATAAAATAACATTAGGTACAACTGAGAACCCAAAAAGTTTACCACTTCCGAAGTGCATCATCGTTAGTTGACGTAATCAGTATGAGGAGAAAAATGATGCTGACGTATATGTAACGGTATTGCGATACAATACTGACGCAATCGAGAAATTGCAGAGGATCTAGGCGAGAAAACGCCTTCTTAACAAGCTGTAATAAACTATTAGTGGACAATTATGGCAATAATAGCAATTAATACGAGAGGAACGTTACCGTGCGCATGAAAGTTTCCTTTGAAAGCTATTTGAAACATTTATTTCCATTCCATTTAATTGATAGTCATCATAAGAGTGTGGTCTACAATGTTATACCTATGTGACGTTCGTAATAAATGTATCTTCGTTTTAATATTATTATACACACCTAATGGTAACTTGCGTTAATTGTAATTACTTTCTTTACCAGTTGGTGCCCATGTAGACCAAGTTTAGAAACATTAAAGTCCTTAGGTCTGGGAGTTATCTGTATGTCTTGTTTCTGTGTTTCGCCCATCCATTAAGAGCATTGTTTTATTGGCAGCAGAGTGTTTTAGTTGAAACCCTACACTCGGACTTGATGGAAATCGTCTAATAAGCGTTCGCTATAGGATTTCTTGCAACATCAAGTCCAAACCTATTGTATTATGAAGATGATAGATTGCCTGACGAATTTGCGTACAACTCAATATTTAATTGTTGTATTGTAGTTGCAGACTGCCAGTATAACACTTCATCCATTCATGTATTCATTCAAAAAGCCGCATAACCAGAGTGAATGAAGAGACATTCATGGAAATCAATGACTCGTTTTCCGATACATTTAGGTCATAACAAACCGGACTCTGACATTAATAAAAGGATTTCATTTGGAGGAGCATCAGCATCCCCTTTGATCCTCTGTAATCCCTATAAGTAAAAATAACTTTCCTTTCACAAATAAAAGCTCTTGCGATCTTTTGGCCCTTAAAACTTTTAAGCTGTACAAATGCTTACTAATATATTTTGTTTTAGTCAATATTCAAGAGACTACGTAAGTATTGTATACCATACACGGTCTATGTTGGTTCTGTATGCTTTATATATTTCGCTTATTTGCCATGACCTCAAATCAAAATGTTCTTTTCTATTATTTCTATACTTGAGATTTATTTTCGGTGTTCTATGTGCTAACTACCTAGTTATATTTGTTACGTAGATCGTCTATCTATCTAAAACATCGTACAGAAACGTACCTATTCGAAGTTATCTGCTCATATCTACTCTATTTTAAACGTTCATTGTAAATAACGTTCTCTCAATTACCTTTATCATCTGGTTATTACACTTGAGTGTAACCACTTGTGTAATATAATAATCTCCATAATCTTCTTGGTTACATCATTAATATGTGACATAGATGTACGAAAGAATTTGTAGCACTTAGAATAATGCAATAATAGTCTTCAAGGAACACAGGAGATATTAAAGTGTGCAAAACAGGTGCGGTCTCTGTTCGTTCATTCTCATAAGCCGATGGGACGATAGCTCAACACGACCTGAGAGAAATAAGGCGTAGGACTACACGGATTAAATAACTTTCCTATTAATACACGGGGGCGTATCACCGCCAACTTCCTGACTCAGGAGCTGCTATTGACTAATTTCCTTATAGAAAAACCCCAGTAACAATAGGGATGATGACTAAAAAATAATTTAATGTCCATCAGATAGATTAATGAAAAATATTGGATACGTATTTTTTATTTTGCCTCTTGTTCAAAAACTTACGAAGATACATTGATTTTAAATGTCACATGACGTCACGTTAGAGTACAAAATATACTCTAACGTGACGTAGTTAGCCCCCACTCCGTAACTTTAATGCGCTATATCTAAGTATTTTCTAGTTATTTCGACAAAACAAAAAATACGGGTCTTATATTTTTTTATTATCTAAGAGACGGACTAATTATTTTCTTCATTTTCATACCTTGTCATCATCCGTATTGTCCCGACTCGGGATTCGACCCGAGACATCCCGGTTGGCACCTGCGTCCATTTCAGCGTAAATGCAATGTCAAACAATGAACAGCCAACTAGGCTCAAGACGCCTCCCTTACACTATGTGTGCCAGATATTACGAGTATGACTTGGACCCGAAAGCAAATACCAAGAATAAAATTCCAGGGCGGAAAGCCGTAAATACTCGTAATAAACAGATGTAAAATTTTCTCCTCAAATCTTAATGTAACTAACACACTAACAAAACAAATGACATGTTGTGCAAACCCAATCTATGTGGCAATTAATTAAGTATCAGATCGCAATGTCTATGTCTTATTGTTGTTTAAGCATTGTTTGTTCGCGCCATATCATTGTCACAATAATATAAGCCCTGTGTAGCGGCCATTGTGGCGCGGAGACGGAAAACTGCGGACAGTCGCCACGCCATTCATATTCGCAGGTTGGAAACTTGGAACACAATAGGTCGAACAAGGCCAGGCCAGCACAGCTCGCCTCTATCACTACACCACACTATCTATTTGTTTACCTGCTATGTGTACACACCTACGTTGTTGATGATAAGTTAACTAGTTTAGGTTTCCGTGAGGTAACTGAAAAAAATACAAATCAGCGCCCCATTAGGGATGTTTCCAGGGTCAAAATAATTACATTTTATTTAGTCCGTATTTTAGGTTATAAAAATATATTAGACACGTATTTTTCCTTTTTTCATTTAAACAAAAAATAAGAAATAAGAAAGATACAAGTCTTCAAAATGTAGGAGTGGGGGTCTTTGACGTCACTCAGTGGCGAAAAATCCCCCACTCTTTGACGTCACGCGTAATTTTAACGGGCTATATCTTTGTCATTTTTGGTCTAATTTACAAATGAAAAAATATGTGTCTTTTATTTTTGAACAATCTAAAAGACGGACTAATTGGGCGATTCTCCGAAACGACAAAAAAACGTGTCCAGAGCCGGAGAACACATGTTTTTAAACGATTTCTTAAAATTTCTCACTTGAAGTAGGTAGACAAAATTGGTATCTACCATGGCCAATATATAATACTTATGTAATATGTATACTTTTTTTTTAAAAAATTGTTAAACACCCGATTTTTCAGTTTACTGGCGCGTCCAAACGCAAATTTTTTAACTTTAAAAAAATATTTTAAATAGAAAAACACCGATATCGATGTTTATTAATATTTCATTCGATACTTGCATTATTTAACATTAATAGAATAAACAGTTTAAGTGATTACAACATTCAGGAAAAAAGATACGGTAATTTTAAATTTGTCCAACGGAACAGCACTAATTGATCTGGCGCGGTAGATCACAGTTCGTGTTAGTGTGAGTTTATTGTGACGTCAATGTGGACTGCAACATCTCTTTAAACTCAGTCCCCGGAAAGCCAGCAAGAGGAGCACACGTGTCTACGTCGCTCGAGAAGAAATTTATAAGCATAAACATAACGTAACCTGGCTTTTGTAAGGCATCACTCCTAAATTTTATGTACTGTTTACCTCCTGATGTACATGGAGTTGTGTTTTGAGTACTGTACAAAAAATATAGTGTTTTGTTTTCTTTACATAAGGGTAATGTTAACATATTCCTAGAGTGCACGTAACAAAATATATTTGCCATTAATTGAAAAAATCTCATAATTCTGTCACTAATCCACCTGTATTTTCCTGGCGAATTCATCATCATCATCAGCCTATCACGGTTCGCTGCTGGACGTGGGCCTCTCCAGTTGTTCGCCACTTGGGGCAAATATCTCGAGGATATACCCATAATCGCCGCGCTGGCGGGCGGGTTGGCGATCGCAGGGCCTGATGATGACGCCTTTTACATCATTCGGCTTCTAATTAATCCATCTTTAGTATAAAGTACTAAAACCTACAAATATCTAAAAAAAAAATCGCGCCAGACCAATGAGCCAAAAACGCTCACTTTGTGAGAATCGCCCAATTACATTTTTTACGACAACAGGCCTTTTCTACCCGTGGGTCAGCTTTTCAGCTGGTGGTATGGTTTACCAATGTATACTTGCTTGTGAGAGTCGCCGCAAAACACCTTTAAGTGACCTCGGTGGTGTTGTGGTATCAGTCAATGTATCATAGCCAGAATAATCAGCATGGGCGGTGGCAACCGACACGTAACCAAATTACTTCGTTGTCATGGCGGCTAGGGCCTCTCTTTCATTTTCCACTATGCTATACTACTGTGAAAAAATAGTCTAACTAAAAGGCAGACATTAGTAAAAGTTTTAAACGTAATGATACGTTACGTATATGTACCTAAGCATATTAACTGCACGTCTGTTATTCTAGCCTAGAATATTTAGATTAAAAACCTTGAAAGAAGCCTAAAAGAACCATATTTATTTGTGATTTGAATTGGTAATTAAGCAAAACGAAATACATATTCAAACAAACGTAACGTCTTTACATCTGTAATTAGTGGTCGTTTTAATTTAGGTGTCACGATAAGTGAGAGTAAAATACCATAAACAAAATACCTAAGCGTCGTATAGGTTGTTAATTAACACTTAAGAATTCTTGTTGCAATTGTATTGTATATGTCACCGGAAAATAGCAAGAATCGTAAGTTGATCAATTTCCTAGGTAGTTGATTAACTTCCGGAAAATAATAAACGGCAGTTGAAATGTATTATTTAACGTATGTATTTTAGTAAATTGATCATTTTACGGGGCCTTGCCGTAAAATCATCCGACGAAGGTGAGGTGAACATTGATTGGTTCAATGGCTCACGTGGCGTTATCCCGACAACCAATCAGGGAACAGTGTATTAAGTTACGGGTAATAGTGCACCGTTAAATAGTACATTGAGCAACGATTGGCCCATTTGAGGACGATTTTACTTGTGTCAAAATCGTAAATTATTAAATGACTGTCAGGCTACCGTAAATTGATCAACTAACTGAAATCCATTGCGTTAAATAATACATTTCAACTACCGTTTGTTATTTTCCGAAAGTTAATCAACTACCTAGGAAATTGATCAACTTACGATTCTTGCTATTTTCCGGTGACATATATATCTAAAGAGAGGTAGGGCATAGCGAATCTTCGCTCGAATTCAGCCGCCCGTCCGGGGAAGGACCTCCACCCTATAGAATACCGCAGTCAAATGACCTCTGAGTCGTGTTTCTGCCGGAGAGTAGGGTTTCCGGAGCTCGTGGGGGGTTGGGGCTGGGCCGGCATGGCGGTGGCAACTGACAGGTAACTGACCAGTTACTTGCCCGTTGTCACAGCGACTTGGGCTTCTCTTTCGCTTTCCATCAGGCGTAGGGAAGCCATTATGTCGAGCCACTATAAAAAAAAAAAAGTATAAATTGATGTGGTTGTTGCACATGCTGAAAACTGCTGTCATAGATTTTTATTGTAGAACATGCTGCTGTGCCCGTGACTTCATCCGCGTGGAATAGTTTCATCCCCTATTTTATACCCTTGGGGGTAGAATTGATAAAAATCCTGTCTTAGCGGATGTCTACACGTCATAATATCTACCTGCATGCTAAATTTCATCCTGATCCGTCCAGTGGTTTGGGCTGCGCGTTGATAGTTTACTATGCCAGTCAGTCAGTCAGTCAGCATATAGGTATTTAGATTTATCATAATATGGTATGATACACCAGTGATCGATTTTGGTTACATGAGATGTATAGAGTAGATGTCGCCTACTTGATTAACACTTAACACATGAGAGGATGAAGTGATTTTCAAAAGTTTACATAACAAAGACATTTTAAAGAAATCATTTTTCTTTCTCTTTTTTTAAATATCAGCGAACGTCACATGAAAATAAGTAGTACGAGAGGCTTGAACATTTGTGTTATTATCAGAAATTCAAAAGAATTAAATTCAAATAAAAACGCAGACTTCAAACTTTATCTTTATGAAAAATATTTACTTGAAAAAGATGATGATAACTAACATTACATTCAGTACTACAGAAAACAATTTGAAAATTTATGTAGTAGCTACATTAACACGAAAAATGGTAATAAAGTTAATTTGAAACACCCGCGAAAAGGTTGTTTGATAGTGGGGAGGGAACATTCGCGACCTTGCAAGGTCACTGCGTTAATACAACCCGCCTACGCACCCCTAATATACTATATACATACAAGACCACGCACCCCTTTCCAATAAAGAACCGCATAATGCTCAGAGTTTTTACTTTTAGCACAATCATATTAACACAGTGATAAATATTGTGATTTTGGCCTTAGATGCGGTATTTAAGGCCAAATCAATTTCAGAAAGCTTTAGATGCGGTACTCTTATAAAAGTTGTTAGTAAACATAATACAAGTACATACTTACGCCATTTAATTAGCATAATATTTGAAATAGGTTAAAGGCAATGCAATGAATTGATTACCTGACAAAAATACTAAATTTCTTTTGTCTTAACACGTAGATGTGTTTGTTAAGATATCGAGCAATTTTTATTGTGTACAAGCTTATTTGACAAGCTTAAGACAATTTTAACTTTAGGTAGGTAGTTAAAACTTACCTACCGAGACCATCCGATGCTACCAAGAAAAACAAGAGAGACAACTGAACAAACATTTTGAACATGAATGCTAATATATTATGATGTTAGACACCACACGAATAAGTTGGCATTCCCATAAATGATCGACAAGTTAAAATAATATTTGCTAAAATAATACCTAATGTCAATCTAATATCTATGTAAGTACACGGCCATTTTATAAAAGTTATTATATTATTGACTCAAATCTGTCGAAGCAGCTCAATGTATAATGGACTCACTCTTATGATCAAGAACAGTAGTTTAATATTCCACGGCAGAAGCTTTGTATCACAATTATTTATTGTTCCCATGTCAATTATATTGTTAAATATAACATTGTTATTAGAACGCGCCATTATACAATTTGCATATATTTTTACAGTATTGTACGTACTACCCGGAATTAGGTTTTCAATTTTAAAGACCGGTCAATACCGTTTGGCCAATTTATTATTACAGAGGTGTGGCGAAATAAATGAAACCAGTATAACCTTGTGGTTTGGCATGAGTATTATACTGGTCCTAGTGACTATTTGCCTTTTTGGCTTTTGGTTTTGTTATTATTATATAATAAATATTAAGATTTATTGTTTCTAATGCGCTCCATAATAAGCTACCTTTTGTTAAATTAAACTAGTGATTTAGATATCACACATATACCGATGACGTGATTGTGTTGTCAGTCAAAATAAATGAGAAATAAGTACATAACTCCTTGTTTACTCGTGTATATGGGTTTATAGAATTTCTATAACCTCGTGTTACTCAACTAGCTGCTGCTCGCGGTTTTGCCGGCGTGAATAATAATAAATAAATATCAGACAACATCACATACATTACTACAATCCCAAAGTAAATATCTTAAGCACTTTTGTTATGGGTATCAGAACAACGAAGGTACCACAAATAAATACTTAAATACAAATATAAACACCCAGACACGGAGCAAACATTTAAAGTGATATATCCATATAAATTATAGCATGTGTTAATCTGACGAATATGTGCTATATTATTATTACTGTAAAGTTTCATTAAAATCAGTAGTTTTTGCATGAAAGAGTACCTAATAGAATAGACCAAACCTCTCGGATAGTAGTAGGACATGTAATTTATAATATTAGGAGGATAAGGGCTAAACGAAAACAGTAGTTTGAACAATACTGCGCAATGCGACGTCAAGCCAAACCACAAGGCGAGGTCATCGGCTCACGGACTCCGCTGATAACGGCTCCTCAATTGACCCCCATTACTGCTAAAAACATGAAGAATAATGTTTCCTGTTTCGCCTTGCAATCAATGCTTTAATGTGATTGTTTGAACGTCTTATTATCTTATTCACTTTTATGAGAAAATATTATTTGCAACGTCCATAAATAAACCATATTAGTCATTATTCCCTTAAGTTTGTATGATTTTCAATATAGTTTTTTCTTGTTAATTAACGCTTTAAATGAATTACTGCTGTTTCGTTCAACAGAAAGTTATCCTAACATCTCAAGGCCGGGCAGCCTAACACAAAACAAACTATGACAGCAGAATCCGGTTTGATTGTTAGCGCGTGTTTTTAATAAAAATAATACCAGCATCTTCTTTTTCATTATCATAACATTTTTAAAAGATCATATTTTGCATTATGTTTTTTAAATATTCTTGTTCCTACGCCGCAACTAATCATGCACTACGGTTGCACTTGCAATGCCCTCGCCTTATCCTTTGTGTGTCGTCCACTATTCTCTAACCCACACTGTTTATGAAATGAAACCTTACATGCATGTAATAAAGATTATGATGTACGACTCCATTGTACTGTACAAAGTACAATACTAGTGCAACACGACGGACATTCTAATTATTCCGTTCATGGCACCCAAAGACTTCTATGATACAATATGTCGTAATAACTATACCTATATTGTTGTTGTTCTGAATGCCTGAACTTACGAATTGTATTATAAAGAGCAATTAAAATTTGTTTTCTCTATTTTTGCAGCTTCAGGTTTTTACGTCTGCTTTCACTAAATCTGTTTCTTTGGATGTAGGTATTTCAGCGGAACAATTCTGTCGTGAAATTTAATTATTTGTAAAATTATAAAGTGTTTTTGAATACAATATACAATGGAAAAAATATGTAAAAGAATTCAGGAAAATATTTCAAAGAAATTATTTTTAAGCACTTTGATCAGCCTTCTTTTGGTTTTAGTTTTGATTTGGTGTAAGTCGTTCATTCACTCTTACATCTGAATATATATGTGTGTATTCTTTCTTATTCTTAATTAATATTATTACTCTTACATCAGAAGCTCTTCCAGCTCTTTACATAGGTACAGACTCGCAAAGCTCTTTTTGCACGGCTGGTTAATTTAAAATCAACTCAAGTTATCCCAGCGCTATGGTTTTATTTCGTTACAAGATTAAACATCATTTGATATTGTAATAATCACGAGGCCATTAGAGTTGCATTGCATAAGTGAATAGGTAGTTAAGTACGCTTATTATGGTCTGAGCCGAAGTGACGGTTGTTGTGCAGTTACGTCACAAGGAATTGTACGAGTTGTTCCGTCCACTTATAGATAATGCGTATACTCTCATTGGACGAGTGTATTGTAAACATACAACATTCATGGTCAACAGAATAGCTGCGATACATTAGCTCGAAATTAATCCAGCACCGATCGATAGCGTAAATTAACTACCTACTTGATTTATTAACCTGCGGTCCGATTGTACCAGTTCCCATTGAATAATGAAAACAGTTTCATTATTTACAGCAGCTCCATCTACCTACCACCTACTTTATAGCCGAACTGATAGTTCATACTGCTTTGTAATAAAACAAGGTTATCAGCGGGGCTATTCAGAATTGCGTTCGGATAGTTCGGAAAGATCCATCTTTTTTGGAAACTTCCTTGTCTTGAGAAATTTTACAGTAGTCGGTACAACTATATAGTGTCAAATTTGAATGAGGTTCATTCAAAGTTTCCGAATCCGAGCAGAAATAGGCATTTCACAATAGCCCTCAACCAGGGCTCTTTCCGAACGTTTTTGTGAATAGCACCCCTGGTGTGTATTTTAAATTATGTACACCTACAACGGGCAGGACTGAGTGATATGTAGGTAACATAAGTAGGTGTGTTCTGTTTGTACAAATGCGTGTCTAAATGTGGCGACCTCGCTCCGTCATTTAATACGTTATGTTATAAGATGTAAATAGTATTGGAGACAATCGTGTTGCACAACGGGAGATGAATCAGTGCGGGCGCGGGCAAGGAGCGCGCCGATGACCCGCGCGCGGTCGCTCACCTTGTCATCGCTTGTGGCTGCGACTGCTCCTGCATCTTGATGACACCCGCTGTAAACTTAAAATTAGTTTTTCTTTTATATGACCTCTTGAGAACGATTGTCTTTTGTTTAACTATTGTTTCTGGAAGACTCGGTCTAAGTACTTTTAATAGAAACTCTACGAGGTCAGATAGCTTTACCATTATGAATAGTATCGATACATTTAAAGAACGTTAGACTATTGTCATTAAGGTGAAGGACCCACGGTCTATATTTTTATTGTTAATTATTGTTTTTCTTATGTCTCGTTATCAACATTGCTGAAAACATACTGGATGTACATAAACATTAATGTACCTACTCAGTATAAAAGATGACCTTTGACTGGTAACGGAACAATTTGTTCGATGTTCGAAGATATGCTCAATTAGACAGCTGAATTTAATGCTGCTTTTATATCAGACAGGTGAAGAGGCCAGACTTTTTGAATGATTATCGGATCTATATTAACTATGTCATATGCTATGCTTTGGCGAGTTCACAATTTAACATAATTATATAAAATCGGCCTGGGTATGTGGTTTGTCTTGCAAATAAAATCGTTCTGCGAATGTCCATCTAAATATACGAGTATATAAAACTCAAAGGTGACTGACTGACAAAGTGATCTATCAACGCACAGCCCAAACCACTGGACCGATCGGGCTGAAATTTGGAATGCAGGTAGATGTTATGACGTAGGCATCCGCTAGGATTTTGATCAATTCTACCTCCAACGGGATGAAACTCTATTCCACGCGGACGAAGTCGCGGGCACAGCTAGTACTCCTTACTCATGTAACAAATATAATTTTGCAAAATTGTTTGCATTTTCCTTGAGAGCAGCCATTATAGTTGTCATTATTCAAAACTTTATAATAATTTAAAGTAACATTGAGTCACTCACGCTGCTATTCTATGAATATAATTTTCTGAAAAGTTATTGAACGTTAATATTACTCTTTATAGGTACCTACATAGTTCAAACCGTTAATGATTGTGTTCTTCATTATCATCTTTTATTGCTAAATAACTTGTGCTTACTGTGTTCAGTCGGAGCGCGTTAAACTTTACACAATGTCATCGAATGTCTTGATTACTTATATGTACTGTTTATCAGTAAGAGCATGATGAAATTACGTCAATGTCATTATACTCGTACATAGAACAAACAACTTGAAAATGCGAATATTTGGCACATTGCCGGGAGTATGCTTACATACGCGAATGCGGTATTTTTCCTGCGGTTTTCTGTCATCGTATGACTATTAAGGTTACATGCTTGTTACCGGGTTCTTACTAGCAGCTCTATAGTAGTCTTACATCACTAGATACACATGTGAACGGTAAATCATTACGTCATTGCAATACTACTGGGACGCTCTATTGGATAGCCATCTAATGACCAAATGTCTTGTGTATTTTATTAGTATATCTAAGTTTATCTTGAGCCAGTGTTTTGTACGGCCAAATTAAACGACAAATTAACGACTGCGTATAATTTTTAAATACGAGTACCAACCTATACCACTTATTATACTTTTAATTAAAATTAAATAGTGTTATTATCAAAACAGGTTTGCTTTGTATATTTCTCAAAGTTTTAGATATTTATAACTGAAATGAAATGAAAATATTGTTTTTCGAAAATAACAATTTAAATAAGTTGAATTAAGGATATGCAACAACGGGGTATAAATATAAAATAATCCTCGCGATGATGATGATGACGAGACGCGAACAATGTAATTAGGTACATTAGTGAAGTGATAAATATCCTCGAGAAGTAGCTGTCCACACGAGACAATGAAGTCGCTCCATATGTATCCGAGAGTGAAATCGGCGCGTTATCTGCTGTTGACGCATTCGGTGATGTGTGCCACGAGACGTGTCGGTTGAAAAACACGTCAACAAACTAGGGCAAAGCCAATATTGAAATCAGTGAATTGCCCCTAGCTCTCGAGCCGGAAACATCTACGATGAAATAAATATTCTGTTCTATGGCTAAGTCGTTTATTATTATACGTAAGCATTTGCCCTACATTTATCTGTGAATTATATTAACCTGAAATAGGATATTAGACCCTTCGGACAAGTTATGTCCGAATCCAAGAATCAGCCATATAAAGTTTGAACGTCCTACACGTCGTCAGTACAACATATTTTTAAAGGTCACTTGTTTTGTGTATCGTGTCTGCAAAATACTCTGCATAATACCAAAGCTGCGAAGCAATCTTATCATTTCGGTATGGTAAAATTTTAACAACATATTTGGGGGTTTTGGACAGCTACAATGTATAGTCAATAACGCTACCGTAGTAGTACACGTCGCTGTTTACAATTCCTCAACATTAGCTTTGTTTACACTCTGATAACTACTGAGGCTCTAGTCGGGTGTCTTGTCCACAATTCGCCCGATATTTATCATCTCCCTTAAAACACAATCTATTATTTAATTTAAGTAAAGATGTAATTATTAATTAATTAAATCATATCCAAATTTTGTACTGATCGTAAAACAATAGTTGTTAATTGTGATTTGAAACTTACAGGATTACCATATTTTGAGGCATGTATGTGTATGACCTAAAAAATATTCTCATTATGTTTGTTTTCATCCGTGAATCATATTCTGTGTTCACGTCGTACATACATACGTATGCATTACATCAGGTGTTAAATCTTGACCAAAGACCAATTTATCATGGAACCACCGTTTAGTTAATTTATTTAACACGTTAGAAAGAACGTACAATACGAAGTCTTTTATACTGGATTTTCCTTTATGTTGTCTGTTTATACAACTAGAGGAAATATTGTTTTGTTTATTTGCTATGGGGGTAAACACCACAAATTACATAATTTAAACTGAATTGTAGAGGAATACATTCTGACATGATACTTCATTTATTTCAAGCCTTGCTGTTTATAAAAAACCGGCCAAGTGCGAGTCGGACTCTCGCACGTAGGGTTCCGTACCACTATACAGCTAAATAAATGTTTTTCTTTACGTTTTATTATATTGGAGTTAATTAAATTAAAAAATTAGGTAATTTGATTTATGACGTTTAAAAAAAAACTACTGGCTAGATTTCATTCAAACCAAATTTCGTTAGTAGTTTTCATAGTGATACACATGATATATTTTTTTCAGTTTTATCATGCCCATATTTTAGAAGTTACGGGGGGGGGACACTCATTTTACCACTTTGGAAGAGTCTCTCGCGCAAACTATTCAGTTTAGAAAGAAATGATGTTAGTAACCTCAACATCATTTTCAAATACCTATCCATAGATACCCCAAACGTATAGGTTCGATGAAAAAAAAAATTTTGAGTTTCAGTTCTATGTATGGGGAACCCCAAAAATTTTGGATTTTTTTCTGATTTTACTTTAAAATCTTAATGCGGTTCACAGAATACATCTACGTACCAAATTTCAATAATGTAGCTCTTATAGTTTCGGAATAAATTGGCTGTGTCATACGGACGGACAGACAGACAGACAGACAGACAGACAGACAGACAGACAGACAGACAGACATGACGAATCTATAAGGGTCCCGTTTTTGCCATTTTGGCTACGGAACCCTAAAAACCGGCCAAGTGCGAGTCGGACTCGCGCACGTAGGGTTCCGTACCACTAATTGAATGAAAAAATTAGGTAATTTGATTTATGACGTTTAAAAAAAACTACTGTCTAGATTTCCTTCAAACCAAATTTCGTTAGTAGTTTTTATAGTAATACACATCATATATTTTTTTCAGTTTTATCATGCCCATATTTTAGAAGTTACGGGGGGGGGGGACACTCATTTTACCACTTTGGAAGAGTCTCTCGCGCAAACTATTCAGTTTAGAAAAAAATGTTGTTAGAAACCTCAACATCATTTTCAAATACCTATCCATAGATACCCCACACGTATAGGTTTGATGAAAAAAAAAAATTTGAGTTTCAGTTCTATGTATGGGGAACCCCAAAAATTTTGGATTTTTTTCTGATTTTATTGTCACATCTTAATGCGGTTTACAGAATACATCTACGTACCAAATTTCAATAATGTAGCTCTTATAGTTTCGGAGTAAAATGGCTGTGACATACGGACGGACAGACAGACAGACAGACAGACAGACAGACAGACATGACGAATCTATAAGGGTCCCGTTTTTGCCATTTTGGCTACGGAACCCTAAAAACCGGCCAAGTGCGAGTCGGACTCTCGCACGTAGGGTTCCGTACCACTATACAGCTAAATAAATGTTTTTCTTTACGTTTTATTATATTGGAGTTAATTAAATGAAAAAATTAGGTAATTCGATTTATGACGTTTAAAAAAAACTACTGGCTAGATTTCATTCAAACCAAATTTCGTTAGTAGTTTGCATAGTGATACACATGATATATTTTTTTCAGTTTTATCATGCCCATATTTTAGAAGTTACGGGGGGGGGACACTCATTTTACCACTTTGGAAGAGTCTCTCGCGCAAACTATTCAGTTTAGAAAAAAATGATGTTAGTAACCTCAACATCATTTTCAAATACCTATCCATAGATACCCCACACGTATAGGTTTGATGAAAAAAAAAAATTTCAGTTTCAGTTCTATGTATGGGGAACCCCAAAAATTTTGGCTTTTTTTCTGATTTTATTTTAAAATCTTAATGCGGTTCACAGAATACATCTACGTACCAAATTTCAATAATGTAGCTCTTATAGTTTCGGAATAAACTGGCTGTGACATACGGACGGACAGACAGACAGACAGATAGACATGACGAATCTATAAGGGTCCCGTTTTTGCCATTTTGGCTACGGAACCCTAAAAAGGTACAACATGACACTACAACGATACTTTTGTATGTTATTTACTTAAGTATGTATTGTTCTTGTATCAATTTGGTGCCGCCAGTTAAAGGCATCTTTCCTTCGTTTCTTTGTTTGCAATAATCTTATGATATACCTAGATTATATCTATAGATATAATGTTTTGGTTTAATTTTCATTACAGTTTATCGTTCGATTGTACTTCCTTAAAATCTTCTACATTAAATGTACTATACACGCGATTTTCGGAAACGCAACGCTCCTTGGTTTCCGTAAGTAGACTATGTCAAGTCCAGTCACTAGCCCAAAATTAAATGCAAATCCTATCGCACCATTTACTAACAACCGAGCTACAAACATATATGTATAAACATAGTAACAAACTTTCACATTGTATTATAAGTAGGTAGGTATGATTGCGTGATACATTTTAGCCAATTCTATTTAGAGTATTTATTTTAAGTCAATATTAATTAATTATATGCTTTGTTCCTTAGAATATGAATTACTTTTTATTCCCTATGTCTGGGCATAAATATTGAGTACATAAACACTAATGGCAATTAATATATATTGTTGCAGGATCGCGGAGATGAAAACCGGATTTTAAAACAAACTTATTAAAGGTAAGATTATGATCTAATAATGAAGTCATAAAAGATACATAGAATCTTAATTCTTGTTATCGACAGCTTATTACTCAAAACAAAGTGAATGAATATAATTTAAATACATAACGAGAATTTAAGCCGGTATGGTTTCTCAAACTAACGCAATACATAGTTGCATTCGTTTGAGAAACCTTACTTGCGAAATACCTTTTTAGAATAAGGCTTTTTCTATTGGAATATTCAATTGTCATGAAGTCAACAGCTCAGCCTTTATAACGTTAACGTATTTCGATCAAAATGTTATAGGATAAATTTTATATTTCTTTATACAAATACATGCAGTTGTCTCTACAGATAAAATGATGGTAAATCAATGCGAGTATGAGACTTCCTTAAATTTAACACAATGTATCTAAATGCGGAATTCCCACCATAAATGAAATTACAAAAAGCCGAGGTCCATCACGGCTGGTACCTAAAGCTACGTGTAGAGGTTGAATTCCTGAGTGAGTCATCCCTGTTATCCACCGCGACTTGCTATGAATCACGCCTTCACCTATCCCTATCCATGTTATTGTGAGTACGTGTAAACAAAGCTTCATTCACATCATTTTACAAATAGATCTCTGCGTATACCTAAGAAGTTGTTATGGCAAACACTGGCTTATCTAGGTTTTGTTGAACAATACCAGTTTAGTTAAAAGTATTTTTTGTCATCAGAGAAATTGAGAAAGGAAGAATTTCTTTGTCTATGGCAGGCGAAACGGTAGAATCTTTTTGGCTTTATATTGGACATATACTCGTAATTCATTTTGTGACATAAGAAGTCGTATTGAATGGCGGCTGAGATTTTTTTCACAATAAAATACCTACATATCGCACTAAAACAACTGCATTCATACTGTATTTGGTGCTGCGTGATCACAGCCTGTGATAATTGTAATTTTAATTAACGTATGTACATACTGATTTTCACATAACAATTGACCCTCACCCGATTCACACCATTCATAAATGATTTTAATATATTTTGGGAGATTTGCTTCAATTTAATTTATATTGGCGCCGTTACCTATCAGTGAGTGTCAGCCTCCGATATTAGACGATGCCACTTCGATCTGTCATGCGTGCCAGTTTGCCACGTGGAATTCGCTGTGATCTCTATCGACCTCATCACAAAATTTGTTTAATTTTGTTTGACAGTCGAGTCAATCCAGAATGATCAAGAAAATCTTAGTAGAAACTAAAAATTTCATTTATTTTATCTTATTTCCATGACGAGACACCAATATCGGAGTAAAATAAACAAGTCGTCCACTTACGTCAGTATGTTAACTGTTTTCTCAATAAACCTTTAAGTACCTGTATCGACTCAAATATAGGTACTGTCTCGGAGATGGGTCGTGACGATTGCATCATTTTCTAAACTTGTATTGTAGTTGTACAAAGACAGAACCTATGTAGGTATGCGATTCTAGTTTATCCGCTAATTTGCCCGTATCAACTACCGCTTGACATGACGTATCTGAAATGCCCGTGTCAAACTCAAGGGGCTATACACTGTGAATCTTCATAGGATAACAAAACATTATCCATACTAATATTTAAATGTGAAAGTGTATCTGTCTGTCTGTCTGTATGTTTGTCTTTCTTTCACGGCAAAACGGAGCGACGAATTGACGTGATTTTTTACATGGAGATAGTTGAAGGGATGGAGAGTACCATAGGCTACTTTTTGCCCCTTTCTAACCCCCCACTTCCCTAAAATGGGGTGGAAGTTTGTATGGAGCATTCACCCAGAATTAAACGCGAGCGAAGCCGCGGGCAAAAGCTAGTAATAATATAGCCGTCCAATGTGTAGTATCCAAAAAGATCATAAGTGTACAATTGTACATACTTAAAGACCATGATTTTCATGGCTAATAAACAGCCTTACTTTTGGCAAACAGCACTGTGCATAGGTTAAGGTTTTGTGGCAAGTTGCCCCGTTTCTAATTCTACTCGTTTAGTTACGTAGTTCGTAAGTACGGCGGGTCCGCCTGGCGCTGCCGACCTCCGATGCTGCGTCACGAGGGAAAGGCTCCGAGGCCGCGGGTGGGCGACACCGGCCGCTAGATCGATTCGAATGTCATACGCTCGCTCCTGCGGTCACACTAATACCTTCTTAACAGTCCCTAAGCGTATGCTGTTGGCTTAAACATGAAAAATGGCAAAACACTTTATTGTGCCACGGACATTAGACTGCATTCGCGCAACTACGATGCAATTGTCCGAGTTTTTGAGGACAGTGTAATAGTACTACAGTAAGTGTACAGATCAAGCTATATTTATACAAAAGGCTTTATACCAGACTACAAAGTAGGTAACTTACGTAGCGCCTTAAATATAGATATTCTAATCTAAGCGCATTAAAAGTTTATTACTATATAATTTCAATGTCAATATAGGTACCTACATATTACAATAATGTCATAAGTATAAGCATATTTATATAACAAAGCAAAACGAATGTAGAATTCCGTATTTAATTGGCATTTTTATGACGATTACCTTTATTATACTATATTATTACAATGCAAATCATTACAAATTTTATGACCAACAACACAGATTTTATTCCCGATACGTACATAAATAAATTATGTTGTACGTAGGTACGCTTACGAAAGTATGCTTGGCTAAAGTCATTACACGACAACAGTCATCATTACACGGTTTTTGTAATTTCTAAATATTATTATGTAGGTAGGTACTTTATTCAATTTCACTCATTGGTCTAACAATAACTTTTATTGTGACTGACTGGTGGCATTATTTCAGATAGTAAGTATCTATGCTATGCTAAAAATTATTTCGCCTGATGAAATTTTTTTTGCTCAGTTGTAAAATTCGAAGATCTGGAACATCTGATGTTGAATTCTAAGGGACGAGTTACATTATAACAAACATAGGAATGGCGTCAAATTCAAATGTTTATTGCATGTCAAACTTACTTATTTCAAAAATTTTGGCGTGATTCAAGTTGATCATTGATCATAAAGTCCACGCTAACAATGTCGCTAACACCAGATAGTACCTACCTACTTAAAGCTCAAAATAAGAAACAGAATTGGTGGAACTTCTCAAAATAATTGAATATCATGTGTTAATTGAAAATTTAATTTCCTAAGTTAAAATGTTTTAGCTATTACCTACATACAAATAATCCATCACTACAATACATATTGCGGAACAAGTAAAATTATTAAAACGAATCCCGTATAAATCGAAGTCATACAGTATCGTAAAAAGTAAAGATGAGCAGAGTTGGTTATTGAAGCGTCCGTTTCGTTATGTGGTACACTTGTCAGTATCGACCGAACGCAATCGGTCACGACATTAACCTTGGACACACGCCCCGATTCACATAAAAATAACAGAAACTATTGGCAATTAGATTTAGTTTGGGATACGTATCAAAAATTGTTACCTGTCACCATCAGTTACTAACAGTTCACAGATGAAACGCAGGCTGTTTTCCTAACAAATAAAACATTTTTTATCACAGATCTGAAATAAAATTAAGTCTAGGACATCATAGTAGGTGTTTTTAGGGTTCCGTAGCCAAAATGGCAAAAACGGGACCCTTATAGATTCGTCATGTCTGTCTGTCTTTCTGTCTGTCTGTCTGTCTGTCTGTCTGTCTGTCTGTCCGTCCGTATGTCACAGCCAGTTTATTCCGAAACTATAAGAGCTACGTTATTAAAATTTGGTACGTAGATGTATTCTGTTAACCGCTATAAGATTTTAAAGTAAAATCAGAAAAAAATCCAAAATTTTTGGGGTTCCCCATACATGAAACTGAAACTCAAAATTTTTTTTTTTATCAAACCCATACGTGTGGGGTATCTATGGATAGGTATTTGAAAATGATGTTGAGGTTTCTAACAACATTTTTTTCTAAACTGAATAGTTTGCGCGAGAGACTCTTCCAAAGTGGTAAAATGTGTCCCCCCCCCCCCGTAACTTCTAAAATATGGGCATGATAAAACTGAAAAAAATATATGATGTGTATTACTATAAAAACTACTAACGAAATTTGGTTTGAATGAAATCTAGACAGTAGTTTTTTTTTAAACGTCAAAAATCAAATTACCTAATTTTTTCATTCAATCAGTGGTACGGAACCCTACGTGCGCGAGTCCGACTCGCACTTGGCCGGTTTTTTTTTGGAATAGAGTCTGACATGACATGTCAAAAAAGCTTGAGGTTAATTTGACTGAGGCTTTTGATTGTAAAGCGCTATAAAAAACGTTCGAAATTAACTAACACAAAAAATGCGAAGCCTATTTGCATGGATTGGTCTGTTTGTTTGTAAACATAATGTTATATATCAATCAGTACCCTTTCCTGCACTGGGATTAAGTATATAATGTTTTAAAGAACTGACACATAGTACTATACATATAGTATGAAGAATTAACTAGTTTACCAAATTGTACGACCGCTTTTAAACATTTTACGTAACTCGCTCGTACCACCCACTTATTACTGTTTATGCGTTATCTACTATCTTCAATCAAATGTTTCATCTTTATTACATGTAGAAAGCGGAAATGTATGCTAAACGACATTGTGCAATAGCTATGTTTATAATATTTTAATTCCGCTCAGAGTTATATTAGCACATCGAAGAAAATAAAAGGATTTTTCATATAACCAACACATGCTGTGCCTCTCTCCCTCCGGATAGCGGCGTGTGTGAAATTTTGGCATCCGTTCTGCTCTGCAAAGAGGTTACATAACAATGCAGGTTTGTGCCCACGCCACGCTAGAACACAAGTTTCTCGATTCCAGCTGTGTAACCACTTCTTTTTACCTTCGGATAACGTAACCTCTTAACATCTGTTTCTTTCATTCAAAGATATTTTACACGTCGTTGTCATTCACAAACAGTTACCGACAAATAGCAGAATTTGTCAGTTGTTATGTTGACTTGTTTTCTCGTCTCATTGATCAGAATAATTGTTCTTGTACATTCGATTGCGGCCGTTATATCCCCGGTTACCATTGTGCACATGACGATTTCACAGAAGCGCATAAACCGGTACGTTTTGCGGTGCGTTTGATTGCTACCTGTCAATCTGTACCTCACTACGTGCGATTATTCTTTAGTGTTATGGTATATTCTGCTGGGTGATCCCGTTAAATAGCTAATCCTTAACGGTCGCCCGCTCGTTTCCACGACACTGTTTGCCGATCTGATCTCATGTTCATTTCACGAAGCCATAAAGCGAACGACGCTGTGCCATCTGGTGCGTAGAGGTGTTTATTGTAATAATAGCCTTCAAAGGCTTTTGTCTCCTGACTTTTCTTTTTACATACATTTTTGCTTCCAAGGACGATAATATCCCTCTAGACTAACTGATATCTTTGCCATTTCGTGATTGCTAAAAGGTGAGAATATAGTAGAAAATCTAGATAACTAGAACAATGTCTTATTATTACACTAAATTGAACGCATTAAAGTTGCCTGTACGTACGTCCGGACAATAGTAGAATGAATTGTAAAGAAACATAATGGGTAAAGTTTTGAATGAATCGAAGAAAAAACAGTGTTAAATATTTATGTGAATACGTTTTGGCTGCCTTGTAATTTTCGTTCAAATTGAGTACAATACTCTTTAATTATACCTGGCCATCACGGTTAGCTCTGTTGCGTGTGCGTACGTACAGCAAGCACGCCTTAATCGCTAGAATCGAAATGTCATTCCTACCGCCTTTACCACACATTAAACTGTTGTATGTTTTGGTATTTAGAACAAAGTATTTAACAATTCATCCATAAGCCATATCAAACTAGGATGACAAGTGTTATTTCCTTACCATTTAATACTTGAATACAAATGTTCTTGCATGTGGACATTGAATGTTATTGTATCTTGAACCCTATACAAACCACTTATTAATACTTAATCTGAAAAAGTCAGCTGCTAGGTACCTATATATCTTTTTTTTTTAAATACATCTGATTGACTACCCTGTCCCACCTTGGTCAGACATTAATGGACTGCGGGACTAGTCGTCTGCTACATATTGTTTACAATATTGGTAAATCCCGCGTCCAGCATATAAAACTTCCCGGTCAAAAAACCCATGAACACTACATTTGCGTGGTGCCATAGCTCGGCGAATTGTTTGATGTAATCATGGACCTGCCGGCCTGCCGCATATAGTGCGGTCAGGGTACGGTTACAGAGCGAACAGTTATGAACGCCTCGTCATACTTACCGTGGGAGCTCGCTAAGAACATTGTGTACTCGTGTGATATCGCACGTGCATTTACCAGCGTAGCGTAGTAGCCTAGCGTAAAGGCTTGGTAATAACTCTATCATCATCTGAGGTCGTAAACTGTAGCGAACCGTAAAGGCTTGGTAAGAACTCTATCCTATCCTGAGGTCGTAGAATATAGTGTATTGTAAAGGCTTGGTTATAACTATAAGTATCCTCTTCTGAGGTCGTAGACTCTGGCGTACAGTAAAGACTTGGTAATAAATAACTCTATCCTCATCTAAATTCGTAGACTAGCGTACCGTAAAGGCTTGGTAATAACTCTATCCTCATCTGAGTTCGTAGACTGTAGCGTACCGTAAAGGCTTGGTAATAACTCTATCCTCATCTGAGTTCGTAGACTAGCGTACCGTAAAGGCTTGGTAATAACTCTGTCCTCATCTGAGGACGAGGACTGTAGCGTACCGTAAAGGCTTGGTAATAACTCTATCCTCATCTGAGGACGAGGACTGTAGCGTACCGTAAAGGCTTGGTAATAACTCTGTCCTCATCTAAGGACGAGGACTGTAGCGTACCGTAAAGGCTTGGTAATAACTCTATCCTCATCTGAGGACGAGGACTGTAGCGTACCGTAAAGGCTTGGTAATAACTCTATCCTCATCTGAGGTCTTAAGACTGTAGCGTTCCGTAAAGGCTTGGTAATAAGTCTATCCTCATCTAAGGTCTTAGGACTGTAGCGTACCGTAAAGGCTAGGTAATAACTCTATCCTCATCTGAGGTCTTGAGACTGTAGCGTACCGTAAAGGCTTGGTATCTTTATCCTATTCTGACGTTCTAGACTTATGCGTACTATAAAGCTTTGGCAATAACTCTATCCTATTCTGAGTTTATGGTTTCTCAATTTTGCACCCTTTGTATTCAAATTACCTGGCAGTGAATGTACTATCCGATCGAAGTGATGAAAGTACTATCCAATCTGAAACTTCTATCAGAGGATTGGTGAATGTACGAATAATATATTGCATGAGGTCAAAATCTTAACCTGAAGTGTAGTGTCTGATTCCATGATGAAACATAGGATAGAACATCGGATTATGGAGTAAAAACATAATACGTCATAGAGGTGAGAAACGCTAGTATGAGGATAATTTGTCACAGTTACAACAACTAAGTCTAATTGGCTACTTTACTCTAATAATATTGTATGACATACTGTTGTAGTTTTTCATTACTGTCATATAAGTATATGCGATTGGTATCAAATGTGCTTTGCGGCACGCTATACCCATACCGACCGATTTAATCAAGCAACTCTGCGACCTGAACCGAACATAACCGTAAAGAGAAATTTTGTATTTCTGCAATTCGCTTACATATGCAGCCTATTGCAAACGAACTGCAGAATTGCTGTACTGTACAGTTTGCTCTTTTGCCGTAATTAGTTCGATTGCACTTACCGCATTTAACGTATCGTAGGTACTTGACATACTACTAACAGCATTTAAATACAAATCTTAACTAATATTATAAAGCTGAAGAGTTTGTTTGTTTGTTTGAACGCGCTAATCTCAGGAACTACTGGTCCGAATTGAAAAATTCTTTTTGTGTTGAATAGACCATTTATCGAGGAAGGCTTTAGGCTATAAAACATCACGCTGCAACTATTAGGAGCGAAGAAATAATGGAAAATGTAAAAAAAACGGGGAAAAAATAACTATTCCACGCGGACGAAGTCGCGAGCACAGCTAGTTCTAAATATGACAGTGGTATTATACAAGTATCTACTGCGTCAATTACCTTCTGGAGACGGTAATTTGTGATTCAATGGACCTATCATCTGTTGAATATAATTCGATAGTTTTCCTTAATATTTTCCTTAATATGACATCTATTCTCGCAAATTATGTATTGATGTGTAACTACGGCCTGTGTACAACCATCTACCACTTTAAGGTAGATGACCGCGTGTGTTAACTCGTTATACAACTTTATATTCGAGTATATTAGAGTCGATAAGTTTAGACAACCTGTGACAAAATTACATATAATCAATTTTATTTTACATAAATATTCACCTGGCTTATTCCAAAGGATCCCACTTTCTAATTTACTCAAAAGACTGGTAACTATGTGTTTTGAATAAAATCTTTCTAATGTATGCTAATTTTAATTTGAAATGTATGCAAGTGAATGAGTCATCGGCGAGCGAACATCTGAAGTTTGTGAGTGACAATGGAACCAAGCAGGGGGTCATCCCGTCCCGTAATGTGTGCACGAGACAACTAATAATAAACACGTGGAAAACTCCCAAGTGGTCTGCGTTCTACTAATTTAACTGATCCATAAATGAACTTTCTTCGTACATACAAACAGTATTTATAAATCGATATAAAAACTCACTGTTTGCGTTCGGAAAGTTCAAGACCGTTTTAAAAATATTTTCCTGGCTTAATAGTTTAGTACAGCCGGTTTGTATATGTCCGATTATGCTATTGTGGGTGTGGGCAGACTCACCACGCCATCGCGCCTTGCTAATAATAATACTTGCCAACTTTCAGCATTAAATCCCTGTGTCTGGCATAACGACCTTGGCGTGTCAACTTGTTTTACCTTCATATTACTTCAGCTTTTAGTATTATCATTATCACTGGTACATATTTACTAGTACATATTCAAGCTCATAGGAAATATAGATAATTACGTTTCATTCAAGTTATTATTACACAAAACAGCATTAACAAATAAAATGTTATTCTTTCTCTAAAATGATTGGTTCAGTAAATTACATTTTATGTCAACTTACAAAAAAAACTTTATATAAATAAACAGTCATCTATTGTTTGCAACTCCACGCACAGTGTATATAGGTGGTGGATATTCAGTTTTGGTGGCGAACTTACATGAAAGTTTACTTACGAGTATATAGGTATGTACCAGGGTCATAGACCGGTAAATATTTCATCATCAGATTTCTGTGTGATTCATCACACAAACATAACTACAACATCAGTTGTAGTGATATACATATTTGCTACTCGTGAATAATTGTCAAATAACCCTTTACAGAAAACTGTATATTCATTAGAAGCCGTTATGACACATTGCACCTATCACTATATTTCCGCCTGTCAAAAACGCTGTAAAGAATCTACGAACTCTATTTCTCTTACACCTTTTACAATCCACTGAACGGCCTTCTGGGCGTGTGAGGATTAGTTATAAATGACATTGTTCTACGATATTATATTGCCACACTACTGTTATCTGTGTATACCATGTTTGTCTGTGATAAGTTATGTATATGAGTGTATTGTTTGCGCAGGTGGAGCAGTGTCGCGGTGAGTGGTATGGGTGTGCGGTGAGACGCGGCCGCGGCGTGCTTCGGGATGACGGAGGGCGAGAGACAGCAGAGCGCGGGCGGCACCAACGCCGCCCCCCAACACAGGAAAGGGCACAGGTTAATACACCTTACTATCATTTTTATATTACACGTCTTTGTGAAAGTCTCTGGTTGTATAAGAACCTTGCGTAGTCTGGAAAGGAAGACAGATGCCCTTCGCCCTGCAAAAGAGGATTATAAACTGGGTTCTTGAGGCGGGCGTGAATCGGAATCTCAGTGGCCCTTCAGGGTGAGGGCGACGCGACAGGCGGAGGGTTTGTTCTATTATGCCTGTCGACCTAACATTTAGACCTCACGACCGCTTACCATCAGGTGGAGTGGTGAGGTCATCCTGAATGCTCTTCTTATAAAAAAACCCCATAAAAGGAATTCGCCGACTACCATGGAGATAGCGCCACGGAGTTCCGCGAAAATGGTAACACATCCCTATCCAATGATCATTTACATGATTCAATCTGTGTGGCTACCCTATCAGATTATCGGAGCTCGGCGAGATGGTATAGTGAACCCCATTATCTGATAAGCTTTGCATATGACTAGGAGTTAAGGAATACTCTGATGCTGCGAAGATTACATCTGTGCCACGGGACAAATAACTGGGACCTGGGGCAAGTAGCACACACATCCTTCAGTTTACATGTTTCACGCACGAGTTTCAACAAATTGTAACAATCACCTCGAAATCGTCATGTTATTTACCTTTGTCAATTACCAGAATCATTAGACCAGTCATAATAGGTATTTAATGTTGCTATTATTTGCGCAGAGTTGATAGATGATTTAAATATCAGTTTTAAATTAAAATGGGTCGCCACAATGGACCAGTGACCGATCAATAAAAATAAATTGAAAATTATAGTAGAGTTGATTCATCATCTGTCTTCGATAACATTAACTAAACGGTAGGAGATTGTGTCAATAGATCTTAACAGATTCATGAGACCTGCCCCCTATTTGGAACACTTCGGAAACATATTCCATCGATGTCTATAATTTGACACTGTCAAACTGTGTAAATTAGAACAAAAAAAAAACAAAGCATACCTACATGTCGAATTCGATTATTTTCCGTAGTGTTTTGAATACTGGAGGCTGGTCCGATGCATTTGCTAAAAAGGTTTATTCTTATTTACGAGAATATCAGGCAATGACAAATGAACACGCCGTCAAACAGTCCCGAATTACTATATCTAGCCGCCAAATCGTGACGACAAAACGTCTATGCAGACACCACACAAATAATATTTTCTTTCACCGCCGAATGCATGGTAAATATGTAGGTATTTAAATTCCAACAACCACGAAGAAGCCATAGTTTGCCTACGTTTAATCCATATTGTTTTACGCTACATCAACAAACCCTTCACAAAGTTCGATTAATTAACGTAATTAGTTGATCCTTCAATACTAATCTCTGGGACTGTAGTTTTCATTGTTATAAAACTTTTATAGTTTCAGTTTTATTTTATCTTTACGGCCAGGATGTTTGGAACATGAACACTGTCTCGATCGACATCTGGTTTTCAATAATATTTACGTGGGTGTTTACGTCTGTCCATCGTAACATGGCTACCTTTAATAATATTTTATAACCAAATAATAGCGACAATATCTAACACGGCAATGAAGCCTGGGGCTACTTTTTAATAACTGTGACATCGTTATTGTTTCACAGTATTTATTTAACTCTAATACTAACTTGTTAGGTCACATATCAATAACAACAAGTCAAGTAAAAACAATTTAAATTTTATGAACATTATAGATCAGTTCAAGATTAATTAATCTAACTACTCGGTACTTTACTACTACTGCTCTTGTAGGTGCAATAGTGTAGTAACCACGTCGTATGACTATTACGACTATTGGCTATTAGGAAATGACCGTTTGTCTCAAAAACGACCGATCATAGCGGCACAGATTAACTGAAGTTACGACACATTAAATTGAATATTGGATTGCAATACCGATTTGTAAATCGTTTTTGATGGATCTGGTGATTTTTTTCCACATTCGTAAATAACTTGGTAAAAGGAATAGGATTCGGGATGTAAGGACGCGGCCTATCATCTTTTCGCTCCAAGCCAACCTCACCTGCCCGTGGTGCATCCTGCCGAATAGCAAACGAGGCGCTGGCAACCGACTGGTGGCGGTATAACCATCACAATTAATTAAAGGCTTAGCTAAATACCACAGACCGATGACGGGCAGCAGCGTCATCGGTGCGAGAAGCTACGCCCTGCGATCGCCAACCCGCCTGCCCAGCGTGGCGATTATGGGTATATCCTCCAGATGTTTGCCCTAACTGGCGAACAACTGGAGAGGCCTATGTCCAGCAGTGGACTGCAATAGGCTGATGATGATGATGATGATGATGAGGAATAGGATTCATCTTAGTAAAAATTGTTACTAAGTAGGTACTTTAATGAAATGTAGAGTTATAATAACGACGACATAACTTTTCAAATAGAATTACATAGTTAAAATACGAGTATTATCTACTTATATCAACATAAACATGAAAAGTACTCTACCTATCGCGTGGAAAACTTTGATGTTAAATTAACATGCCTACTAGTCGTTTTTATAAACGACCAGGCAGTTAAGCACTCCCTCTGAGTCATCATCACCTTCGGGAAAACTGCGATTACGCATTAAATTATTCAAAGACCCGATAAGTCTTGTCAAGCCCCGATAAAAGATAGAATAGATAGCAAGTTTGTGACACATGCCCCAAATTGTACCACTAACCACGTGTTACATATTTATTCGAGATAAAACTTCAGATATCTTGATTCGTGCGTGGGTGAAGCGAAAATAGTTATAACTATCTTAAAGAATAGCTAATAATTAATTCCAATATCGCCGATCGCATTTCCAATAGTTCTTTACCTTCGACAAAAAGTTTTGTAACTATACACACATATTGTATAAGTTTTATATATTTGAGACTTGTTTGGCATTATAGTAATTGACTCGAAAAAAGCACGCGTTGATTTATTATTGTTTTGGTAGATTAGCCTTTTCTTCTTATTTGAAATATTTTTGTAATCGGAAGTTCAATAGATTCAAATCCATGCTTCGGTTTTGTCATTAGGTACTAAACTAAGTAGATGTTATAGTTATGTTTACAAACAAAGCGCTAGATTTCTCACGATTTCCTAAAGACTTTCCCCTCATCACACTTAAGTATTATTACAGTTAAGTTACCACTATGCCATTGTCACGAATGAAGTATTTTCGATGCTAACGTTTTTTACAATTTCAACAGTATGAGTTCCGTAAAGTTCCTTTTTGCAATAAATTATGGTATACGTAATGTAAGTAACGATTTTCATACAAATACAATGATAGAACGCTACAATATCAGCAAATAAGATCTAATCACGAAGTTGTTAAGTTGCAAAAGTAATATCTTGCTTATTAAAGAAACATAATGTGTAGTTTCTACCGCAATATTTGGAATGTTGTTTCTACAGAGAAAACCGCCAAGAAACCGTATAAAATGCATAATACTTACCTTCTACATTATTACCATACCGTCATAATTGTTTACTACAGCTATACTCCGAACTGATTATTTTTGTTTACATACAATCAGCATCAATAATTGCTGATTCCCATTCGGATTTTTAAAATTGCCATACTTAGACCCTTGAATGTGTTTACTTTTAATGCTTACTTAAGTTACTTTTAATGCTGACCGCCGTACATTTTATCATAACATACGAAACATAAACCGTGTTTTACAGACTATGCACCATTATCCCTGGTCCTTTTTAACCTTACAATGTTATTTTGATGAACAGGAGACAAGAATCGATGTATGCTATGACGGGGTTGTATGCGGAATCTGGTGGTGCGGAGGGCGGAGGGGACGACGCAGCTGGACCGAGCACTCCACCGCCTCCCTCGCATCCGCCGCGGGAGCCCGGCAAGTGTCACAGTCGCAACCCTTCAGCCGGCATTTGCGACAGGTACCTACCTACCTATCGCAAAATGGGACATTTCAATTAAGTCACTTTACTTTTAATGGACTGTAAAAAGGGTACAGCACCATAGCTTTTGTAAGTGAGCAAAGCCATGTCACAATACCCACAATCAAATGACTGAATTATTAAGATCCTAAGGTCGATGCTTCTTATCTGGCTCGAAGAAGGAGGATTAATATGCTAGGAAGCGGTAAAAATTACGTGAACTTTGCCAATAAAAAAATTACCTATCACAGCTGTAGAATTATTCTGAAACCATATGATTGTGATTTTTCCAGAATCCTAAATTTCGTTAAATCCTTAATTATTTATTACTTGCAGAGATCGCGAGAGAGAGAAAGAAAAACCCCGTCAATTATTCCCAGAAATATTAGACATTCCTCATGACGCAAGAGACTGCGGAATCTTGTCGTGGAGACCGCTGCTCATTCAGAGATTTTCTAGTATTAAAGTGAGTATTATATAATAAATTAAATTATGTAGATTACGTATTTAATCACAGAGATATTAATCAATTCTCACCTTTCAGGTATTTGTATTTTTCCTTTCGTTCCTGGTGACACTGCAGCAGGCACTCAGCTCAGGATACATCAACTCTGTGATTACGACTATAGAGAAACGTTTCGAAATACCGTCAAGCCTCTCTGGCCTCATTGCGAGCAGCTACGAAATCGGGAACGTTATCACTGTTATATTTGTTTCCTATCTCGGCAGTAGAAGACACATTCCAGTTTGGATTGCAGTTGGTAAGCTACCTGATACATACTCTTTTATTGCAATTAGGTACCTGCTATCTAGCTATAACTAGGTACTCGTAACTGTCATTAGCTGCGTTAAACTACAATACAATGTATTTATGTATTTCAGGTGCTGTTATAATGGGCATCGGGTCATTAGTGTTTGTTGTTCCACATTTCATAGCGGAAGTGAATAGTGAAACTCTGGCTAACAATAAGTCAGATGACAATATCTGTCGGATACCACAAAGGCTTACGGAGCAGGACCATTTGGCGATCAACCCCTTGGCTCAAGGTCTGCCCTCAAGTAACTTGAGACCTGACAATTGTATCAAAGTGAGTATGTATTTCCTTATACAAAGTATACGATTCCGGAAGTCACGAGATCATTTCTTTGTCCGTCCTTTCAAAAACGCGTTGCGTTGAGGGTCGTTTATAACTTGATAAAGTTCAAATGAATGATCATGACTTTAAAGATAATATAAGGAAATCAGTATAAAGCAGGGGCTTGTATATGATGTTATGCTATATTTAGAAAAACTGTATTTTCTTAAATGTGTCGTGCGTGCATGGTACGAACAAGCGCAGTTAGTCGGCATCTAGCCCGGTGTTCTACTTATGAAACGACGCCTGGGATTTTCTTGTTAATTATGAATGTGTGTAAATATGCATTTATATTTGTTTTAGTAAGCACGTTAAGCCGTCCTGCGCCTGATCTCTCTTCAGTCCTGTCTAACTGTCTCAGACATTATGAACCTTAGCTAGTCTTCGTAGATATTATCCGCTATGTGACATAGAGAACATTATTATATGTATTTATACTTCATAAACTCATAATTTGTCTGTTACTTTTGTTCAGAGTTCTCCGAGCACCTTCATGCCGGTATTCGTGTTCGTGGTGGCACAGCTCCTGCTCGGCTGCGGCGGGTCGCCACTTCTCACACTCGGCACGACCTACGTTGACGATCACGTTCGCCCCGAATCCTCCAGCATGTACATAGGTGAGACATCCAACCGTCTACATTGTATCGTAAAATGCATATCGTCGTTTTGTCCTCATGCGACCTTTCCAGGACGCAACTCATATTGCATGTCTTTATTGACTACTGCGTCGCTCGTAAATGCGCGATGTACCTCTCGTAAAGTGCTCGTAGCGAGAGTCATTGAACCTAATCAGACTGGCCACAGACACACCTTTTTATTGCCTATTTATAATTTGCTCGTTCAATTTGGGTCAAACAAATAAGCTTACAGTCACTCGAGTTTATTTCGAGATGGTTGAGTTGAAGTGAAAATAATCGCTGCACTATATTGATATTGACGATAATAACCGCTTTTTATAGGTTACATAATAAAAAATAATTAGATACTTATAAATGTAACACACTTTACTTTTTCCCACGTCCAACATGCTTTCCTCGGTAAACGGAAATGATAACGATATTACAAAATCAAATGTAATGTTACTCTATTACGGTTGTAGGTACGGACAGGGCAATATTGTAAACTTATAAATAACTGTGTTGCACCAATGAAGTATCGCTGGGTACCGGCCAGGTCACTAATCATCTCTTATCATTGCTTTTAATGTTACAAATGAGAGATTTGTAATGTGGCCATGCGCTTCAGTTACGGGGAGCTCGTAAAGCAGCAGGATCCATTTAATAATTGAATCCATCACGTCAGGTTGTTGAACCCGCACGTGCTGTTTGTTCTTCGCGTGTCGCCGCACATTGCTGCTCTTATCCGTTCCTAACTATTTACAACGATCGCGTAAAGGGACTTGTTATTGTCCCACTTCTTATTCTTATTTTCAGTAGGTACTGCCTGGGATATATGCTGGTGTAAATGACAACCTCGGTAGCCTTTTGCCCGGTCGGGACTATTTAGGAACTTTTCATACTTGGATCTGTTCTGGATTATCTGAGATGCCCTGTCGTATTCATCATCTGTATACTCTTGTTACATATAAATATATTAATTTCTACTTTACTTTTATGCATTTGAAAATAAAAACAAGTGCTTTGCAACTAATATACATTTCATTAGGTAGGTACATTGATTAATTATTCTACCAAGTACAAACCAAGTAAACAGTACGTTGATACTTGTACCACCTTCAAATGTTAAATGCATGTTATCTATCGCATTTATGTATTTACACTATTCTATTTAGTCCTTAGGGGAGTAAGGGGAGAACGGAACTAAGATCTTATCCGACCCAATTGTCAACCTCACCTGCACGCGCCGGATGGCGGCGGAGCGGCGTGTTACCGCTCCGTGGTGCTCCCTGCTAGATAACTGACGAGGCGCTGGCGACCCAGTGACCGGCTGGACAACCGGTCGGAAGAGGCTAAAACGGCCTTGGAGCGAATATAGCTCCTAAAAGGTTTAATGCAGAAGGCAAGGGGAAACCACTGCATATCTTTTCTCCCAAGAAAGTCATCATGAAGGCAAAATCGAACACAAAGAGGAGGCCATGCGATCCGCTTAGCAACCGGCGCCGCGCTGCGTCCGGGGCAGACGGTGCGAAATTGGCTACCGGCCATACGGTTGTAGACCAGGCAACGTATGGAAAACATGTTACTGGACACCCTATAAAGATGCGGCAAATCCAAAAGATAGGCACGTGGAATGTCCGTGGTCTACTCCAACCAGGCAAACTAAATATCCTGGAGAGGGAGTTAACAAGGTGCGGAATTAACATCTGTGGCATTAGTGAGACACACTGGAAGACCAATGGTCATACTCTCACAGAGACTCATGCCGTCTATTTCTCCGGGAACAACAATAACAGCAGAAATGGAGTTGCCTTCCTTATTCCAAAAAATCTAAGGAACAGTGTAATGGAGTATGAACCTGTTAGTGACCGAATAATAAGGATAAAGCTGAAAGCGATACCGGTCAATCTAAATCTCATTCAGGTTTATGCACCAACTAGTGCTGCGAGTGATGGTGAGATAGAGAGCTTTTACGGGGACTTAGAAAATACCATCGCAGGCATCGCTAATAGAGAAGTTCTTATCATCTTGGGCGATTTCAATGCTAAGGTGGGATCAGACGCCTACCAGATAAGTCGTTGTGTGGGAAAGTTTGGCCTGGGACAGCGCAATGAGAGAGGAGACCGGCTCATTCAATTCGCAGTCGATAACAGCTTGGTGATGTCCAATACGTTCTATGAAAACCACCGACGCAGACTGTATACTTGGATATCACCAGACGGCAACCATCGTAATCAGATTGATTACATTTTGGTTAGATCACGGTGGAAAACGTCAATCAAGAATGCTCACACTCTACCAGGAGCAGACTGCGGGTCGGATCATCAATTGCTTATATCAAAAGTACAACTAAAATTAAGAGCAGTTAGAAAGCTGGCTACACGGCAAAAGTTTGAAGTGACTGACAAAGCGAAGTTTTTAAGTGCACTGGAGCAAAATATGATATCGTGGACGAACGCAGACTGCAACACAGAGACTCCAGATCAGTTGTGGGATCGAGCTAAAAACGTTATGGTGAGCTCGGTCAAAGAGTCTAGTGTAAGCGTTCGCAAACGGAGGCGACAGCATTGGATGAGCGATGAAACGTTGAGACTTGTGGAGGAAAGGCGAATGATGAAAGCATCTGGGGCTGATGTAAGATCCCTTAATGAAAAGTCCGCCAGAATTCAGGAAGCTTGTAGGCGTGACCAGAATAACCAGCTTCGGGAAATTTGTAAAGAAGTTGAAGTTCATGCAAACAAGCACGAGTCTAGGGACTTACATCAAAAAATTCGGGCCATAACCAAGACACTTAGTTCGAAAACTTGGGCCATCGAGAACTCTGATGGGGAAACGGTGACTAACATAGAGGCTATTGCTGAAACATGGCGACTATACTGCCAGTCTCTCTTTCAGGACTCAAGGTCTACGTGTTTTGCCCCAACGGAGCCATGTGACGAAGATCTTGAGCCGTACATTCTCAAAGATGAAATAAGAGCCGCTATTAAACATCTGAAGAACGGCAAAGCTACGGGATCCGATGCCATTCCAATTGAGACCATCAAGGCATCAGGCGAACATGGTGTCCAAATCTTCCAAACCCTGTGCAATAAGATATGGCTCACAGGGATATGGCCAAAAGAATGGGCTCACACTGTTTTTGTCCCCCTCCACAAGAAAGGCTCCACCAAGACGTGCAGTAATTACCGACTCATTGCTCTCATCTCTCACGCAAGCAAGATTTTGCTGCACATATTGAACGAGCGTCTTAAAGCCTACCTGAGCCGAGAAATTGCTCCTGAACAGGCTGGTTTTGTTAAGGGTAAAGGAACCAGAGAGCAAATCTTGACAGTGCGGCAGATTATAGAGAAGGCCAGAGAATTCAACAAGCCTGCCTATATATGCTTTGTGGACTTCTCTAAGGCGTTCGACTCTGTCAAGTGGCCAAGGCTCTGGGAAACATTGACGGCGATGGGGGTCCCTAAACATCTGGTACACCTTTTGCGAAGACTATATGAGGGTGGCACCGCCTCTGTCCGTGCAGATGACATCTCGTCCAACCACTTTCACCCTAGCGCCGGGGTTCGTCAGGGATGCATTGTTTCTCCACTTTTATTCAATGTGTATACAGAGCTCATAATGAGAATTACACTTGAAGACTGGACAGATGGCATCTCGATCGGCGGTATGAAAATTTCGAACCTCCGCTATGCAGACGATACCACTCTGTTTGCTACTAGTACTAGCTACATGGAGGAGCTTCTCGGCAAGATGGAACTGGTGAGCCTTGATTTCGGACTTAAGATCAACCGGAGTAAAACAAAAATTATGGTTGTTGATCGCATGAATAACAATTCTCCAGAAATAACAAAAATTGCGAATTGTGATGTGGTCCAATCGTACATCTATCTAGGTGCCTTAATCACGAACAAGGGTGGATGCGTCGAGGAGGTGAAGAGACGCATGGCTATTTCCAGATCTGCTATGGACAAGCTGAAGAAAATATGGAGGAATCGCAACATATATAAAGCCACTAAAGTGCGACTAGTTCGGGCACTCATATTCCCCATATTTTTGTATGCCGCAGAAACTTGGACACTTCGGGAGGTGGAAAAGAAGAAAATAGACGCTCTAGAGATGTGGTGCTGGAGGAGAATGCTCGGAGTATCGTGGACTGAATTCCGCACCAACGAGTCTATACTTCGAGAACTCGGCATCAAGCAGCGTCTATCGTCTTTGGTACAGTCCCGTATCCTTACCTTCTTTGGTCACGTATGCCGCCGAGGAGAGGTGGCTATTGAGCGACTTGTGGTCCAGGGAAAGGTTGAGGGTACCAGGCCGCGAGGGAGATCGCCTATGAGATGGACGGACCAGATCAAGGCAACAGTAAAGGGCTCACCGTCGCTACTCGAATGCACGAGGAAGGCAGCTGTGAGAGAGGAGTGGCGGCGCGTTGTGAAGCTTGCCACCAACGCCTGAAATGACGACCACGACCACTCTGTCAAGAGTGACATCGACGAAGAAGAAGATTTAGTCCTTAATGTATTGGATAAGTACGAGCATTAATAGCTGTATGCATAATTAGAGCAGCAGTGATAATGAAACTGGGAGCATAACTTTGAGAATTAAATACATTATTTGCTCACAATGCATTAAAATCTAATATGGTCCTACTATTTTCTATTATTGTTTTACTTATAATATTAACTAATTAACTTAGGAAATATTGGAAAGCACGAACACTGGCGTTTTTGCTGTAATCCCTTACCTTACCATGTACGCATCGATACGTTTTAATAAACATTGTAGTTAAATACATAGGTAGATGATTACATCTACCCTTTACATTAGTAAAGCGTGACTTTATTGTGCCTTTTAAACATATTTAATTCGATCAAAACTTCGTCTTATACTAGTAAACTACCAAGCGATAAAATATCGTTTGATAGTTTACTTTTATTGTCCTACCTATCGGAAAGAAAATGACATACCTACCTACCTTGGTTGGATGTTTTAGTCTGAAGCTTATATAACTACATAATTATCATATTTTGCTTGTCTACTTAGTAGCCGAAATCAATCATCAACCGCCCATTTTCTGTATTAATTTATACATTTAAAATGACTTCATTGTTAACGTAATACCTATATTTTTCCGCTTACTAACTAAGTATATCTACTTATCATGCAGACGAACTACGAAGTATACTGTGCATATTGTTTTCCCAGAACGATTGACGTCCTCTTACGTGATGGTAGTATAGTACCTATAGATAGGCTATGTGCACATTGTATCATAGTGTATCAAACGTTTGCAACTATCGCGCAACAGTCGTAAAAGTTAGAAAGGTGCCGCAATAAAGGATTAAGTGCTGGATCGCATGGCGAGTCGCTGCGACGGGGATTGCAAGCGCCAAGCACGGTCTCGTGAGCTCGTGAGCCTCTAATAACTCCACCTGGGCCCCGGCCTTGACCCCTCCCTGCTTACTCTAATGGCACGAATTGAAAGAACTATTTCTCTATGCACGCTATAGATATCTAATCGATATCTGGCTAACATTCAACAAGATCGATACACAAGACTAGGTAAAGCAGTGATTCCATTATAACGAAAAATGAAGTTCATCGTTTTCAGTAAAAGAACAATCTAGGTACTCTTTCTCAAACATGTACAATACATAGTTTATTTTTGACATCACTGTCTGAAACGTAACAGGAGGGTGAACATCTTTTAGCCGGGTGACATAATTATTTATCAACGGCATCGATTTTCCAAAGTAACATTCCAGCCGCGGGAAACAGCTGTCGCGGCTACTCGGAATTACGATACAGACCTTTCCAGACGCCATTTCGAAATTAAAATGTACTAATGTATGTCTCTGTAGTGTTTAATAATTGCGTCTAAGAGTAGAACTTTACAAATAGTAACTAGCAAAATAATAATATATTCGAAAAAAATCAGATAATGGTGCCTATCTTGAAAACTTACAGCTATTTACGGATACATAAGTCAATGTGATGCCATTTGATTTGATAAAATGTAGGTAAATAGTTGAAATCAGATAATCCATCATGTTCTATCTTTTCTTTTGCGCGGAGATCTTACCTACTATCTGTCAAATCAGAGGACAACAAGACCATTTTAAGATAGTCATATAAACAAGCCGCAGCTTGTTGTATATCTATTATAAACTGGCCGCAAATGTTACCTCAGTATATGGACTTGCTTACAGACTGATAAAGAAATGACGATAGTCTGTGCTCCACCAGTTGTCGGAAATAGTCTTAACCACTGTTAATAGCTCAGAAATCACGAGCCATTTTGATTGAGGTGTCTTTTTGTTCACCGCGGCTTCTCTGTGATGATAAAACCTTTACATGTTACAGAGTACATCTCTGTATGGCTTTGAAGATGCACTTTAATATCGACATAATAACCAAAAAATATAGATTATAATAGTTAATCTAGTGCGGTGTCCTCTCGAGTCGTTCGTTCACGCAATTGCGGCTTAGATGCCTCTGACGGCCTCTTTGTCTCGCCAGCCGGATTCGCTAGCATTCACTTCCTTTTACTCTCATTTCAAATGTCAAGGGCGATACATGCGAATAATAATATACACGGCATTACAATCTGACAAAATGAAGCGTGACGTCTGATGAAGACGGATTGAAAATCTTCATAAACAGCGGGAATTAAAAGAACAATGTTTGCGTGGGCTCTTTACATATTCAACAAAGATTATTTTTACCCGGCCAATTTGACTTGGTAGTTGTTATATTCGTGTGTATTTTTTTGCGTTGTATGTATTTACCTATTTTTATACATAATATCGCTTATCATCATGCAGAATGAAATTAATTTTCTCTGAGAGAGGTTACTTAAATATTTAACTTTGAAGCGACATTCGTTTTTTAATATTTAGGCATTAAAATTTAATAATCAATATTAATGCAAAATACTATAATTCGTGCTAAGATTGTATAAAAAGATATTAAAAACTTGTAAATCAATAAAATGAACAGCACTTCCGCAATATACAGCCAAGGAGACAGTTGCTTGTTTGACAATGTAGGAAAGTCGAATCTCGTCGGTGTCAGGGTCATTCACAAATTAAATTAAGAGTTTAGCGGAAAACAGAGGTACGGCCGACACGCGATGCGATTTTGACAGTCCATTAGTCATTGATATTTGCCGCTAAATCGGCGCCATTTGCAGCCCAGCACAGCACAACAAGAGCACAATATAAGAACGTTTGCAGTAATACCATGAAAAGATATGAAAGTGACGGTTACGATGAACCACTTAATTTTTTTTCTATATTTATACCAATCAAACGTGAAGATATTCAAGTTTTATCACTTTAGGCTCTGATATGTCGCAAATTAAAAAGTTAATGTAAAGATTCAAACTTTAATAATTCAAAACTCTTTATGATTCTAGACCTACTATTCAAAAATGAGTACTTTATTATATGCCGCTGTACCTATAGTATTTAAAATAACAAGCAGTACGGATATTCCCTAGATAGTTAGTAATATGACGTCACATTACTTATTTGCAATACAACTTTCATAAAAAAATCTTTTACAGTTTGCAGTAATAGAAAGAATGTGGTAACGAGTAGGTACTGTGTATAGATACCTACTCAGTTTAAAGGTCGGGGCGGAAATGCCTTGCTGTTATCCTCTCCATAGCGATCAGAATGACCTAGTTTCGGGCCGCAATGTCGGCAAGCGGAGCGAGTAGCAGTTACTGCATGCAGCCTTTTACCTCACAGTACCCGATGCCAATTCGCATGTCAACTATGTTGCCATAAAATGTAATGTAAAAATATTTATCAATTTTAGCACAAAAAAATTGGAGTAAAATATTTTTGTATCTTGCATAACATACGACAGCATTTTATTTGTTAGTGTTTGATAGTGGCTTTGACCTGCGGTTTCGCTTGCGCATTATCATGATTTCTCCGTATAAATTATCCATTTTCTATCATATCATTTTTAAACCTTGAGATAGATAGATTTCGGTGTAGATATATGATGGCTGATTAATTTGTACACATCTATTGAGTGCTCACACATATCTAATGCTTACTAAACCAGATGACAACTATGACTCGAGGTATCTCCCCAGATAGACTCCTAGAACAGTACTTACAATTTACTTTATACTTTCCATTTTACAAAATCTGAAAGAAATTAATTTATTTCCAGGTTGCATGTACAGTATGGCGGCGTTTGGGCCCGTGTTGGGCTTTCTACTCGGCGCGTATCTGCTGTCTTTTCACATGGACTCGTTTTCTGGACAAATAATTTCCATAGGTAAAGAGTGCTTTTATTAATACACATATTACACACAATATGTACCTACAGACGGCCAAACATCAAGTCCAGGGGTGAGTACCTAATGCTCTTCCGATTATCTGGTGACGATGACAAGGACGCCTTGGCTATCATCGTAGGTACTAGGTAGTCAATTAGAAAAAAAAACACATCATGTTACCCGAACATATCAAAATGTTTCAAAGGCTAATGGACACAATGCATAGGACATTTAGGTGGAAATTGTTTGGAGAAATTTGACGAATGGAAGTAGATTAAAGTGTAGCCGTCTGTACGAACCCACGAACCTTGGTTCAGAAGGCAGGGGTCACTACCAATTGAGCCACCGAGCCAGTCTTTGTCATTGTTTTATTTCAATCACTTCCAGATCCTGGAGACCACCGGTGGGTTGGCATGTGGTGGGGCGGCTTCCTTCTCTGCGGGCTACTTCTCATCCTGGTCGCGATCCCTTTCTTCTCATTCCCCAAGGTGCTCGTACGGGAAAAAGAAAAGATTAGGCTCGTTGAAAAAGCTGCTGCCGCCAGTGGAACTTCCACTGCCAAACCGAAGCCGCAAACTGACATCAAGGACACGGGATATGGAAAAGATATAAAAGGTATGTTACTATTTGATGTTCTATACTAACAAAGTTACAAATAACCTCATGGTTTGGCAAATTTAGCCCACTCTCGACCACACATTGTGCATGTGTTTCAATAAAGTGCAATGCTTTTCACTCGAGACGAACTCCATATTTTATGTCCCATCATCATCATCATCAGCCTATTACAGTCCACTGCTGGACATAGGCCTCTCCAGTTATTAGCCACTTAGGACAAACATCTGAAGATTATACCCATAATCGCCACGCTGGGCAGGCGGGTTGGCGATCGCAGGGCGTAGCTACTCGCTCCGGTGACGCTGCTGCCCGTTATCGGTCTGTGGTATTTAGCTACGCCTTCAATTGTGATGGTTATACCGTCACCAGTCGGTTGCCAGCGCCTCGTTTGTTATTCAGCAGGATGCACCACGGGCAGGTGAGGTTGGCTTGGAGCGAAAAGATGATAGGACGCTCCCGTACATCCCTTTATGTCCCATGTCTATTTTATACTGATCGCGATTGAAGAGAGGTAGGGCATAGCGAATCTTCGCTCGTATTGAGCTGCCCGTCCGGGGAAGGACCTCCACCCTATAGAATACCGCAGCCAAATGACCTCCGGGTCGTGTTTCTGCTGGTGAGTAGGGTCTCCGGAGCTCGTGGGGGGTTAGGGTTGGGCCGGCATGGCAGTGGCAACTGACAGGTAACTAACCAGCTTCTTGCCAGTTGTCACAGCGACTTGGGCTTCTCTTTGGCTTTCCATCAGGCGTAGGGAAGCCATTGTGTCGAGCTAATATTAAAAAAAAAAATACTTTGCTACTAGCTATAGAGAATAAAACGAATATGGATATTCCAGACATACCGGTATCTATGTGGCGGCTTCTAAAGAATCCCGTGTACGTGGTGACGTGCCTCGGCGCGTGCATGGAGCTCATGATCGTTTCTGGGTTCGTCGTGTTCCTGCCCAAGTACCTCGAGACGCAGTTCAGTCTGGGCAAGAGCCAGGCCAGCGTGTTCACTGGTAAGTCTTGCTAAATACCTGTTTATTTGATGACGTAATAAGCAAAGGTGTTAAATAATGTATCATCAGGCTAAATTTACTAAGGTAAGTATTTACTAACTACCTTATAAGTAAATTACCCTAGTGGTTTTTATGAAAATTCCAGTATGGTCCTTCCATACTGGAAATTACTGACTTATTACTGATGCCACCTATTTTGATGTGAAACTGTACCTACACCTAGTGATAAAGCAACAATGTAACTTTGGCCAAAACAGTCTTCACTATATACTGCGTTTGGCCCTCGGGCACAGAAATTGAGGCCTTTTTGGAAAAAAAAGAAAGCTGATTGTGTACCTATACTAAAACTTTCCTTCTAGGTATGGTCTTTTACTATATTATATTGATGTAATATTAAGCTTTAACTTTGTTTTTGAAAAAAAAAAATTTAAAAGTGCGAGAAATTGTCGACGTTTCGTCGATGGGCCCACTGAGCATGTCTCCACATATCCTTATGGAAAATTTGGTACTGTCTACCGTAAGGTTTGGCCATGTGCGACCTTGTAACACTCGATTCCTCCCATAGGTTCCATAGCGATACCCGGCGCATGCATCGGCATCTTCATGGGCGGCTGCCTGCTGAAGCGGCTCGAGCTGCGGCCGAAGGGCGCCGTGCAGTTCGTGCTCATCTCCAACACCATCTGCCTCTCGTGCTACGCGCTGCTCTTCTTCCTCGGCTGCGACAACGTCAAAATGGCCGGCACTACAATACCGTATAATAATAACAGGTACACTTGCCTAATCACCCTTCAAAATATTGTTGAACACATCCAGGAATCAACTAACAAGATAAGCCGTGTAATCCGTACCTACGTACGTAAAGTGACGTTGTTAAGCTACGGACGTCTGTCGCCCTCACCTCGCCATTCTTCGTTCACGTCTGAACCTTACGCTCTCCTCGATTGAGCGATTTATTTAATGTATGTACCTAATTAAAGCCTCTGCTAATTGGTTATTTACAATATTGAGAGTAAAGCACCATGTATTTCAGTAAATAAAGCGGCAATTTTTGTGGGCAATCTATCTATATCGTATCAAGCATTCAAGTAAAATGCACACAGCGGCGTAGCGTAGTGGGTGCGGGGGGGGCGGCCCGCCCCGGGCGGCACATTTTAGGGGGCGGCAAAATTTCACAATTTATAATCTATCCATACTGATTTAAATAATAAAAATATTTGAATCATTTCATATTTTTATCGGAACTACAAATTCGGCACGTCTACACCGTCCACGACTTGCGGGGATTCCCCGTATTTTATTTTATGCTTTGTTTATGACTAACAAAACAACATCGAGAATTACTGACGATAGAAAATAAAAGGGCGGCAAAATTGTCTTCCCCCCCCCCCCCCCTCCGGGCGGCAAAATTGTGTCTTCCCCCCCCCCCCCCCACGGGCGGCAAAATTGTCTTCCGCCCCGGGCGGCCGACACCCACGCTACGCCGCTGAATGCACAAGTTATCAATGAATGTTAAATTGCTTTTGGACGGGGTAGACTACGATATCGCTTACCACCAGGCGAGTCACAATCAAGCGCAAACCTATTTAGAATTTAAAAAAGTCGCTTTACTATCAATGGAAGGTTCACGAATATTTTCAAAAACTGACTAATATTTTCAGCAATCTAGAGCCGTTCAAAGTGAACCTGACGGCGGCTTGCAACTTCAACTGCCTGTGCACCGAGACGGACATGGAGCCGGTGTGCGGCAACAACGGCCTCACGTACTTCTCCCCCTGCCACGCCGGCTGCGACGCCTTCTCTTCTAGATACAACTTCACCAACTGCGCATGTAAGTTTCTTATGAAGTCCATGGGCTATTATGGCTAAAAATTGTAATTACTCCGTCTTTTAGCTTATTCAAAGACACGTGTTTTTTTATTTGTAAATTAGACTAAAAATGACAATGTTATAGCCCGTTGAAATTACGCGTGACGTCACTCGGTGAGGCATTTTTACGGGAGCGAGTGACGTCAAAGACTCCTACTCCTAACTTTTGATGCCTTGTGTCTTTGCTATTGTTTATTTGAATGAAAAAAGGAAAAATACGTGTCTTTTTTTTTTAATAAGCTAAAAGACGGACTAATTACAATTTTTAGCCATAATAGCCTATTGTGCACCATGCCGCCAGTGGGCAGCAACTTGTAGGGATTCGGGTAGCGGAAGGTATGCTTGTAGGTAGAAGCATACGGCCGCGTCCCTGTCTGCACTGACCTGCTAAAGACTACAAGCGGCCGGCGCGCCTTTTCAACAATCCCCTAAGCAACGAGTCCCATAAGCAAATTTTCCGAGAAGCTTTGACAATACTAATATAAGGCATTTTTGAGATCCATCAGCTAAAAAACGTGATTCGAAAGGACAGAATCTTGGCTCCTACTACCAAAATCGAAAACAATCGTTCGTTGAACTTCTATTTTATGGAAGTCCGTTATTTTTTAAACCCGATTTCACGCGTGCGACGCCGCCGGCACAGCTAGTCTTTACTAATTTGGCTGCGGAATTCTATAGGGAGGAGGTCCTTCCCGGACGGGCAGCTCAATTTGAGCGAAGATTCGCTATGCCCTACCTCTCTTAAATACTGTTAGTCAGATAAACCTCGTGGAGATGGATTTAGGTTTAATAAAGCGTGTCCCCCAGGCGTGCGCGACCTGCCGGGCACGGGCGGCGCGCTGAAGCCGGAGCCCGAGGTGACCATGGTGCCGGTGGCCACGGCCGGCGCCTGCAACCCGCCCTGCACCACCATCTTCCCGTTCCTGGTGCTGCTCTTCTTCATGACCTTCGTCGTGGCCATCACGCAGATGCCGCTGCTTATGATCGTGCTCAGGTGAGGTTGAGAGGCTGGCCTCATCTCCTGGAGTTTTTTTTTTTTATATATACCTACGATGATAGCCAAGGCGGTTTGCCCTCGTCACCTGACTGTTGGGGGAGCGAAAGACTCGCTCCTAGAACGGAAGGCTCTCACCCCGGCGATTATAATAAGGCGAAATGAGTTAATGGCTCTCGGCGTCGATTTACAGGTGGCTGTGACCAAAACCTTTTTCGATGAATGAATCCAAATACCCAGGTTATCTACGTCCATAGACTTAACAAAGCAATTAATTTCGCAAAACACTTATGAGGCAATTATTCCTTCCAGATCTGTGAGCGAAGAGGAACGCTCGTTCGCTCTGGGCATGCAGTTTGTGATATTCCGACTGTTCGGCTACATCCCGGCGCCGATAGTATTCGGCAACCTCATAGACTCTACTTGCCTGCTCTGGAAGCAGTCCTGCAACGGAGAAAAGGGGGGCCGGTGTCTCCTTTACGATATCGAACAATTCCGATTCAGGTAAGAATGTAATACGATGCTATTTCTGTACTTAATTAATCTTTTACGCACTAGGATCTGCACCGTAGATGCCGCATGGCTTCATTATGGCGATGTGCTCGCCGAATCATGACCAGTATATTCTAGGGCAAAGTTACAAAACTATAAACAATGGGTTTGATCTGTTCACTAAGCTTTTGTCTGTGGATACTCCAAGGTCGAATTAAAACAATGTAATTTGAAAAATACATATTACTATACATATCTATTATAATGCTACTACGCCTATCTAGGAATGGTGATATAATAAATATTATTGTCTACAGATACGTCGGCCTTTGTGGAGGCATAAAAATAGTAGCCCTCGGCATCTTCCTTGCCGACTGGTGGCTCGTGCGGCGTCGACGGAACCTCGAGTCGTCGCCGCCCCTCGACCCCCACAAAGATCTCGCCGGTTCTATCATTAGCCTTGATAAACGTAAGTTCAATCCTCCGATTTCAGTTACGTAAGTTTTGTTCAATCCGACCGTTACCCATCCTCGATTCATAATTAATAGATGACTGATACTGCGTTTGTTAGGTGCCCTACTAATGTAATTATGTAGGTACTCATGATTCGCTCTGCAATCGCCAACCCGCCTGCCTAGCGATTATGGGCGAAGCTTCTAGATGTTTGCCCACAATGGCGAACAAGAGAGGCCTATGTCCAGCAGTGGACTGCGATAGGCACCGAGTGACATTACGAATACGAGCGACATCAATCGCTCAATACTAAGTTGAGAGTGGTAACTGCAAAGGTGCATGTTCACAGTGTTCGAGGAGCTCCCGTCGACGGACAACGCGAGCGGCTTCCGGTCGGCGGCGACGTCCGGGCCGAGCTCGGCGACCACGACGCCCATGGAGGCGTCGGGCGGCGGCGGCGGCGGCGGGCGGCTGCAGCGGACGGAGTCGCAGTACTCGCAGGCGTCGGCGCGCGCGCGCGTGCTGGTGGCGTCGCGTCACCTGCGCCACGACTCCAAGACCATCCAGCTGGAGCCGCGCGCGCGCCAGCACTCGCCCGACGCGGAGCGGCCGCGCGACCTCAGCCTGGACCAGCTGCGCCAGCTCGCGCTGCGCAGCATGGAGAGCCTCGACCTGGGCGCGCTGCAGCTGCCGCTCGCGCGCTGCGCCGACGAGGAGAGCAAGCGGCTCATCGACGGCGGCGTGCTGCGCCACCGCCGCACCGGCTCGAAGGACCTCAAGCCGCCGCAGTCGCGCCACAAGCGCACGTCGTCGCACCACATCACGCTGGAGCACGACCGCGAGCCGCCCGCGCTGCAGAAGGGCCGCAGCGTGGACCAGCTGGCGCCGAGCGACCCGCGCGTCTGAGCGCCCGGAGACGGAACCGCAGACTTTCTATCGGCCGATGAGTTTGGTTGGACTCATTAGTATGAAGATGTAGCTAGTCCGCATACTACAACCGACTGATCCTCATACTGATTATGAACCCGACCGAACTATCGGCCGATAGAAAGTCTGCGGTTTGCGCGGGGTCTTAGTGAAATTGATTCGACCGAGGATCCGAGGACCGCGATCGGAATCTAGTAATAAATAAATAAATGAGTGATTTTAAATCATATCTTCGAGTAGGTAGTCTTGACGCTTTCGTGTAGATACGTAAGTTTCGTAATACTCGCTTACGAACACTTCGTAGGTAGCCGTGATTCCTGTAGTTTATTTGATGTTTCGTAGCAGAGGAAAGTCAATTAAAAAAATCTTGTGTTGTAAACTAGAGCTAACTTAGCGTTCGTTTGTAGTTTTGTGGCGCGTCAAATTTGTAGCGTTATTTGATTAAAAATCATTTCTTTAGTGGTTAGGTTAATTGATTGATTTCAGTAATCTTAAATTACTATAAAAAATTGTTTAGTAAAACAATTATGTAATGAGTGATGTACTTAATACTAATTGTTATTGAGCAAAACCAGATACATAATATTATTAGAATTCAAAAAGAAATTAGAATACTCTACAGGAGTAGATTTATTCATCAATTGATGTGAGATCAATAAATACTATGTGGCCTATGATACAAGTGTTGAAGTAATGACTGTTATATTCAATAAATACATATGAATATGGATAGCATTAGAATGTACCTTAGAGTGCCAGAATAATAAATCTAACTATAAAGAAATCATGTAAGTACAATTTTCCTGTTTAATTTCTCGAATGCACAAGTAAATTCTATAAATAGAGGCGCAATAGATATTTACCAATATTTTTAATTTAGATTTGTAAAATGTAATTAACATTCCTTTAGTACCTACTAATTAACCTACCCATTTGTTTTTCAATGACTAGCACAAAACTAGCAGATATTGTGAATACACCTTGTTTATACAAGTTTTCTTGTATTTACTATGATCTCAATTGTCTTTTTTTCGGGATGCATGAAGGACATCTGCTTACATTCACACATAATTAAGATTTGTATATATTTTTTTTTGTCATTACATTTTATAATTTTTAACATGTTTATTTATTGCAATTGCAGTAATTTTTATAGTAAACAAAGTTGTTTTTCAACCACCATTTAAACTCAATCACTCTCATTTGTGATGTGTTGGATGTTAGTATGAAGATTTTTTTATTTTAATTGTGGATTCAAAGTTTGAAATTCAGAATGTTTCTTTTTAACTGATCAAATCATGTGGTGATTGATGGATGTAACTATGGCATTTATCATAAATATATATTTTAAAATTGTCAATTCTTAGGCTGCTCTTTGAAATAAGAAAATAATTAGAACAGGACTATATTTACAATGTTAATGATAAATGAGTCCAAACATTAGGTCAACCTCACCAAGATTCAATTATTTTAAAAGAAAGTCATTTAGCATGACATTGTGAAATAGCCCTAAAATTATTATTTTAATATAGCATAATGCACTTATAGAAAAAGCAATATATTTATCTCAGATTTTAAAGATAAAAGACAGTTAGTTGTCATTGTAAATTTTTGTCATATATTTGTTAAGAGAGACAAATAGTTTGATATGGAAGAGAGTGTTTTATCTTAAAAAATGCCTTATTACAATAGTTCATAAGACTTGATACTGACTTAGCTGTATAGGTTGTTATATCAATCACAGGTGGAACTGATTGATGATAGCAACTCCTAAACTAATTTGTTGCATTTAGTGAATAATAAAAATTGCATACTTATTTTAAACTGGCTTTTATTTTTAAATGTTAAAGTTTTAAAATGAAATTATGTATTCAAATGCTCAAATTATACTCGAAAGGTTAATTGTAACTGTACCTTTTACTGTAGGCATTTACAACCTAATATGAAATACCTAACCTAATAGGTGTAAGTAACTATTCATGAGGGCATTTAATTTTTATGACATAGAACAAGGGAAAGGAACAATATAACAAAACTTATTGACACAACTGCTATGATCCTGGTCTTCAAATCCAAATTTACCATTAGCATTTGGCTAAGTCCCCTTCTTACACTAAGACCACCTTTTCATATTCACCTGTGATGTTAAGTATAGAATTAATAAGGACTCTAATTATACAAAAACCAATTACTTTTCTTTCTACTTATCTACTCAAAATTAAATAAGAACCATTGATAACTTTTAATATAGATATTTATTACATAATATAAATACATAGGTCCTTAACTACACACTACACTAATATTAACAAATGTATCTACAACTCTATGTAATTAACACTTAATCTAACTCACCACATTCAGAGATAACTACTTTCTTTGATGTTTTCCCACTTTTAGATCCTAAACCTTCCATTTTTTTTACAACATCCAATCCTTCCACAACTTCGCCGAATACTACATGTTTCTTGTCCAACCAGGGCGTAGGTGCTGTGGTAATGAAAAATTGTGATCCATTTGTGTTGGGACCTGCATTTGCCATGGATAATATACCTGGTCCTGTGTGCCTAAGCTTGAAATTTTCGTCATTGAAAATACGACCATAAATAGATTTTCCACCGGTGCCATTGTGGTTAGTAAAATCGCCGCCTTGGCACATGAAATTCGGAATGATTCTATGAAATGAAGAACCTTTATAACCAAAACCTTTTTCCCCGGTGCACAGAGCTCTAAAATTCTCGGCAGTTTTTGGTACATTTTCAGTGTTGAGCTTCATAACTATACGACCAATTGGCTCTCCATCTGCGGATACATCAAAAAATACCTTCTTCTCCGATTGAGTCGAAGCAAAGCGTAATGCTGCAGCGGAGTAAAGCGTTCCATTAATAATAGAGCGGCGTAAAATCGAATTTATTGCCATTCTAACTGGCTCCTTCTTCTAACAATGTTGTATTTTATTATTCAAGATCGAAGGTGATTCCCATAGAAATATTATCTTCGGTAAACTTGCACTGAACTGTCTGCCGGAACGGAACACTCGACGAACGAGACTAAAAAAAATTATAACCTCAAAACGTGCATGCAAATCAAATCAAGCATACGACGGAACGGACGGACGGACACCGACAAGTTTTTTTTTTAATAATGACCTTCTAATCCTCAAGCAGTTATTACACCACACTAAATTCAGGGACCCTGACCCTGAATTAGGGTGGTGTAATAGGATAAAGAAAAAAAGGACAGGGCTTGGTAACGTTACCAATTTAACATTATAATAGCGGTAAGTAACGTTAATTTATAATGTTACTTTTTTACCGGTAAAATAATTACCGGTAAGTCGGTAGCGATACTAAATTTTAACGGTAAATTATAACGGTAATTTTTACCGGAACGCAAACTTAACGTTAAGTTTCAGGTATCGATACTGCAATATAACGTTAAAAGTATCGATACCTGCTTTAGTTACCGGTAAAAGTAACGATACTTATTACGCTACTTTGCTGCGTTGCCGCTCCGCACGGTTACCTATAGCAAAGCGGCAACTTCGCGATACGAGACGCATGAGACCATGTTGGGTGGGAGCGATAGAGACAGAGAATGAATTTAATCCAAAATTAAGTAAGTAACGTTTAAACGTTTACCGATACTTTTACCGATACCATCATGAAGGTAGCGGTAATTTTTAACGTTAAAAATTACCGCTACTTAAAAAAGTATCGATACCTCGGCGAGGCAAAAGTAACGTTACCATATTTTTACCGGTATTCCAAGCCCTGAAAAAGGATGGTGTAGCGCGCGATAATGGAAAGGCAGTGGCCTCCCCCAATGCTACAATGGCTGATTGACTGTCAGTCAAGCAGGGCTTGGTAACGTTACCAATTTAACATTATAATAGCGGTAAGTAACGTTAATTCATAATGTTACTTTTTTTACCGGTAAAATAATTACCGGTAAGTCGGTAGCGATACTAAATTTTAACGGTAAATTATAACGGTAATTTTTACCGGAACGTAAACTTAACGTAAAGTTTCAGGTATCGATACTGCAATATAACGTTAAAAGTATCGAGTACCTGCTTTAGTTACCGGTAAAAGTAACGATACTTATTACGCTACTTTGCTGCGTTGCCGCTCCGCACGGTTACCTAAAGCAGAGCGGCAACTTCGCGACACGAGACGCATGAGACCAGACCATGTTGGGTGAGAGCGATAGAGACAGAGAATGAATTTAAGCCAAAATTAAGTAAGTAACGTTTAAACGTTTACCGATACCATCATGAAAGTAGCGGTAATTTATAACGTTAAAAATTACCGCTACTTTAGGTATCGCTACTTAAAAAAGTATCGATACCTCGGCAAGGCAAAGTAACGTTACCGTATTTTTACCGGTATTCCAAGCCCTGCAGTCAAGTCAATCTGCGAATCTGTCAGTTATTCTGTCTGATCCATGGAAGTATTAAGTACCTACTACCAGGGCTTGGAATACCGGTAAAAATATGGTAACGTTACTTTTGCCTCGCCGAGGTATCGATACTTTTTTAAGTAGCGATACCTAAAGTAGCGGTAATTTTTAACGTTAAAAATTACCGCTACCTTCATGATGGTATCGGTAAAAGTATCGGTAAACGTTCAAACGTTACTTACTTAATTTTGGATTAAATTCATTCTCTGTCTCTATCGCTCCCACACAACATGGTCTCATGCGTCTCGTGTCGCGAAGTTGCCGCTCTGCTATAGGTAACCGTGCGGAGCGGCAACGCAGCAAAGTAGCGTAATAAGTATCGTTACTTTTACCGGTAACTAAAGCAGGTATCGATACTTTTAACGTTATATTGCAGTATCGATACCTGAAACTTAACGTTAAGTTTGCGTTCCGGTAAAAATTACCGTTATAATTTACCGTTAAAATTTAGTATCGCTACCGACTTACCGGTAAAAAAGTAACATTATAAATTACCGTTACTTACCGCTATTATAATGTTAAATTGGTAACGTTACCAAGCCCTGCCTACTACGTACGTCTGATCTGATTCGCTGTTGTGGTGTTGTACTTTGAGGTTATGAGAGAGAATCGGACGGAAAATACACTGAACCTTAGAATATGTGTTATTATTCTAAGCACTGAACTATTTCCACCAAAATAGTATACATAGTAATTGCTCTTTATAATTTCACAATCAATCTCAATAAAAATATGTATTGTGTTCGAGCTGTATTTAGTACTATTAGAAGAACATGTAAAACAGTGGATTCTGTTCCAAATTATTTAATTTCTCGTAATAAAATTTTATATCAACCTAAATGTTATTTATCACAATCGATAGAAGAAGATGAGTCAGGTATATCAATTTAAATTTTATTTCTTTGGCAGTAACATAACATGTGTTAGAAATATTGTATGTTATTGTTTCAGCCTCATTTTGTAACCAATTGTGTTAATATTTTCTTACCCTTGTTTTAGACAAAATTATACAACAGCTTTGTAACAATGATGTAGAACTTGAGAAAAGGTTGAGAATATTAATGTTAGAAGTAGAAGTAATGCGTCAGGATGGGCGCTATGCACCTAGCTCTTTAAATGTAAACCAGTGGGAACATTTGACCACACTAGCAAGTAGAAACCAGAGAAGTAACTATCTCACTTATTTATGGAAAACAGAAAAGACAAGAGAAAACCAAAAAGTCAGTAATGTGTAATATGGTAGGAACAGTAGAGCATTGATTATCCGAACGAGCACTTATCAGAACTACTAGGCCCGCCTGAACCGCGCTGCAATGATAGCTACAAATGAAATTTGAGATTATTTAAATTGCACCCAGTACATTATTAACACTGTTTTTCAGTGGAAACCATTGGTAATTACAATCAACACCTTTCCACTTGATTGCTAGGTGTTTGTCATTAAGTAACATGTATATAAATATATGTCCATCTGAATCAGTACTGTTCGATTATCCGAAAATAATGGTTATCCAACACCCATGTCCCCCAATTAGTTCAGATAATTGACTCTCTACTGTACAATAAAATGATAGATCTGTGAACTGATAAATAAATTAATATTTCTTTTTAATATAGGCCAAAAAAGAAGCAAAAAGGAAAGAATTCCAAGATTATAAGCCTGAAGAAAATAAAGAATTTCCTGATGACTTGTTATATTCATTGACAACTAGAGCATTATTTTTAAGAATTAGAGATCAGTCAATAAATAACTTTGATAACTACAGGTACATATTTGAAAAAAAATATTTGACTTAATTCTTATTATACTTACCTACTTTTTTGCATAATTATGTAATTAATATTTTTAGGGCATTACAAGCTATACAACATGGCCAGTCTATTGTCATAGACTGCTCTTATGAAGAGCACATGGTGCTTCGGGAAACTGTCAATGCTGCCAAACAGATGACTTTTGTGTTTGGGGACAACAGGATTCATAAGGATCCATTTAATATTCACATGTGCAATGTAAATCTAGAAGGAGCCTTCATGAAACAACTTCGAAAAAATATACCATCAGTTGAAGAGCCGTGGTTTCCACTAAATATTCATACACAAAGCTATTTAGATGTATTTCCAAAGAATAAATTAGTGTATCTGACACCTCATTGCAGGGAGGAATTAACACAGTTTGATCATGATGCTGTGTATATTGTTGGGTGTATGGTGGACAAGGTAAAAAACCTTATTTTATACTATGAAAACTTATGCTACAATGTAGAATTATTTATTAAAAAATATTCTGTTTTTAGGTCAACAGTGAACCCCTATCACTAGCTAAAGCTAAAAGAGATGGAATTAAAATGGCAAAGCTGCCATTAGATAGATTCTTAGAATGGGCCCCAGGATCAAAAAAGAACTTGAATATAAACCACATGGTTCCTATACTTGCAGATCTAAAGTTTACAGATGACTGGGAACTTGCATTGAAGCATGTCCCACGAAGAAAACTGATGGAAACCAAAATCCTTGCAATGCAAAACAAGATTAAAAATAACAGTCTGTTAAAAGAAAATGTGTTTAGAAATCTTAATGTACAATCCAAAATAAAAAGATTTCCATTGAAAGAAAAAAAAATGAGATCAAAAAATACTTTGTATGATGATGACAATTTCTAAATAAAATAAAATCAAGAATAGAATTAACTATGTCTTTATTTCATTATTTAAGTTTTTATATTTTTCATGACAAAGAAGATAAAATATGCTTTCTTACACAATATTACTAAGTAAAACCATACATTACAAACTAGTTTTGTACACCACATTAGATGATTTCGAACATTGTAAATGTATACTTATATACAATTTATTTATATTTTTTCGAATAAGAAGTCAAATTACATCCAACCATTTTTATAATACATTTAGCATATTATTTTGATTTATTTGCTGACACTCATGGCATTCACTTATTGCACACATATTATATGCTTAGCACATATTGTATTATGTTAAATCCAATCTAACAAAATATATTTTGCATGTTTAAAATCTAGATACATTGCAACAGCGTCTACAAGCTGTCTCGTCGTCTACAGCTGTAAAAGATAGCTATGTACTGAAAATTTAACATTTTTATTCAGGATTTGGCAAAAAGCATAATGCGATTGATGGTTCAGCACGAGATCATGTAGAGCCATTGCCTACTGACTGAAAGTTATCAATCAACAGATAAAATAACTATATATATACAGCATTATAAATGAAAGTAAACCATAATTTCAATGCATTGCCTACTAATAAAGTTTTCTTGTGCTTATTGTTATGTGTAAAAAAAATCTTAAAATTACAATTATTATGATATTTACTGTGGTAAGGACATGGTACGCATGTCTACGTCCGCAGTAGTAGCCGGTTCTGACCGCTGTTTTATGGTCGCTAAGATCTCTTGCAAATTCGAGGGTAGCGAGATGTCCGCGAGCGGAACTACAGAAGGCGGTGTCATGGGGCGCGATGGGGAGTAAGCTTCGTCCTGAAACAAACAATATAAAATTAGCAAAGGGAAAATCACAATTTCTAATTACCTATGTATCCAATGCATAGACTGCATTGGATATGTGTATGTTTAGTCACTTTTATCAAGTTTTCTCTATGGCATAGACACACATTTTTTTATATGTAACAACACAATCTACTTATTAAATTTAGACAATAATAGTAATTTTGTCTAAGACATAATTAACCAACTCTTTATTAGGACTGTAAACTCATAAGTATGATAAAATTATGGGAGTACTTGGGTGATTCCACAGAAAAAAGTAAAGCGTGTAATGTATTATTAAAGGTAGAGAGGCGATCAAGTCTTAGGGTCTCCCCACATTTATCGACGCGGAATCGGCTTAAGCCGAGTGCGTATCACCATACTACGTTTACATACATACGTGTCGCTGTCGCGACGCGTCGTCCGAGCCCAGCCCATGCGAATAGCATTACTAACACCCTTATTTCATAGACATAAAGCCTTTTTTGATCGGCGGCGTTAGCGAATACCGCGTCGATAAATGTGGTGAGACCCTTATTCTCAAAGAATCATAGCGCTCGAATACTTACATCACTCAACTTAAACTTCAATTAGATTGCGAATTCTCCTTGAAAAGATTTATCAATGCATTATAGTGCAAGTTTGAGCCACGCGTTAAGCGCACACAAGGCTTTTCCGTTCTTGTTACCTAACATGGCTGTTAAAAACAATATTTATGTGTAGGTTACCTTACCTCGCCAACTGACGAGTCGGCTCGGGCCATTTTAAGAATCTGCTGCTTTTGTTCTTCAATTTGCCGGTTCAGCTCCTCCATTTTGGATCGTAACGTGTTCGAAGCTGGCTGGATGGCGGAAGACGGCATACTGCCTCCACTGCTTGAGGAACCGGGGCTATATGCCTCTTCATCGTCTGCTGCTGCTAAAATACAAAATATTATTATGTAAGTATGATATTGTAGAATGTTGATAAACACCAGTTTTTTCGAAACTTTTACTTGTAATTGTTTTTCTTAGCATGTTAGGTAGAGTTTTTTTACATACCAAACGGTTGAGTTAAAAACTAGATACAAAGATAAATTGAGGTACAAATAGGTAAGGCGGCCTTATCGCTTTCAGCGATCTCTTGGTGTTGATGACCAATTTTCAACCACACAAAACGTATCTCCTGTTATCGTAGTTCTATATTCAGGGATAGACCAGTGACTGTTAATTTAATCAAGGCAATACAGTGAATATGATATAGATGCACCGTGGCTAACTAACTTAATCTACCATTTTACTAAAGGGCTACTTTTGAATCAGGTTTAAAATATAATTAGTTACTTGTTCTAGTCGTAAGCTGATACTTTAAGGGCGTAAGTATGTATGGAGGATACCGATGGCAATACCCATAACATTCCAGATAGCATAATGGGCATGATGACTACCTAATTTTTGTTTTTGGTTGATATTGGTGCATCACCCAATCATAGAAACATTGTTGAAACAATTACTCCGCTTTGTATAAAAAGAGTATCCCGGGTAGATATCACAATAGGCTATTATGGCTAAAAATTGTAATTAGTCCGTCTTTTAGCTTATTCAATTGTTGAAATTACGCGTGATGTCACTCAGTGATGCATTTTTACGGGAGCGGGAACTCCTAACTTTTGATGCCTTGTATCTTTGCTATAGTTTATTTGAATGAAAAAAGGAAAAAGACGTGTCTTTTATTTTTGAATAAGCTAAAAGACTGACTAATTACAATTTTTAGCCATAATAGCCTATTGTAAAAATCACAAATTTGAACTAGCCCAAAAACGCTTCATACTAACTGCTATTCAACCGTGACGTCACGCTCGAATATTGCGTGGTGTTTATGTTTTGTATGCCTCATATAAGATGTTGTGCTATAATGTTTTTTGATTCAATTCACACTTTTGAAATGGACTTATCCGGTGAACTTTGAAGGCATATGCCTACTCTCATTTCGCAAAATAATTTTGATGTGATTTCTCAAATAAGTCTGATTCTAAGGGTTATTTCTGGAAGCTATCAAATAACATGGAAAATTAAATATAGTCATATCTATTATTTCCATACATACCCAATGAAGCGGCTATTTTGTCCTTGACCGACGTAGAGAGGGCGGGTGATGTGTAGGAGGGCAGCGGCAGCCTCCGCCGCGGCGACGTGGGCGGTGTGTACGAGCCCTTAGCCACGATGGGCGGCGTGTACGACCGCTTACGGGACTCTCGCGCCACCTAAACAGGCAATAGTACAGTACGCATGAGCATTAAATATCATACTTTATTATTGAACACTTTAGAACCTTGTCACAGTACATTTCAACATTATAATATCGCTTGCCATCAGGTGTAGGGAAGCCATTAGGTACGTCGCGCTATACTATAAATAAAACAAAATACGAAACGTTAAAAAATTTACAAGTTCAATGTCACCAAGTTCTAAAGTTGAAACTGTTTCCAATGAAATTGTAACCTCGGACAACTACTGAGGCACTGATTTGAACAAGTCTGTTGATCCGAAATTATTAACCCTTTAACCGCGAGGTCGGTCTTTGTTGGATTAATCCGACCTTGGCTTGGAAGCCAAAAGGTCGGATTAATCCTTATTAAACCTCCAGGTCAAAGGGTTGAAAACCATGCTGTATTATTATTACAATAGATTCTGGTTATTTTAGAATGTGTTGTTATAATGTAGGTATAACTTACAATACAACCATTAGGTAGATACAGTTACTGTATCTATAATACCTACTGACAAGGTACATAATTATTTAAAACGATAATTTTATAATTTCTCAGCTCAAATAAAAAAAAACATATTATAAATAAATAAATAACCCAAGACATGCCACGCTGGGCCACACAGCGCCACCTAGCCCCAAACTAAGCCGAAACTTGTACTATGGGTCAACTGATAGAAAACACCCAGACCAATACAAACAGACATATTCATGAACACAAATGTTTGTACTTTGCGGGAATCGAACCCACGACCCTTGGCTCAGAGGGCAGAGGTCACTACCAAATGAGCCACCGAGCCTGTCTATAATACATCTGTTAGTTTCATTACAATACAGTCTGTGTTGAAACTAACTTCATTAATAAATTAATCTATTTATGTCACCGTGATGATCATTCTGTAGGTACAACCAATGGTTTACTCATACAGTTTAAATTACGGTTTACTCTGGGTTTTGCTGCGACTTGGTATATGTATAGTATACGTCTTCTGATTATGTCACCCTATGTTACGTCTGAAGATTGGTAAACAAAATATTACGTAACATAGACATTTTCAATTTTACTATTATACGGCGCAAATGACAATAGCTAGGTACCGATGTATAATCTCAAGGTAAAAATATGTCTTTTGGCATCTTGGCGCCTTTGACATAGCCATTAATTTGCAATAGTGATGTAAATCCCTAACTCAACAAAATGTAGGTAGGTAACTTGTGTTTAAAATTCATCACCATAGTAGATTCACTTTAGTTTGTAAGGAAGGAGGTGTGTGTGTAAACTTGCCTACCTACTTCGTCCTAGATATTACTCGTTTCAATTACCTATTTCGAAAGTATAATAAAAAACCAGGAGAAAATAATTTATTTATTTTACAATTTTTTTTCTATCAATCAACTAACCTTAGCGGGTATAACTTCTTGTGAAATATTTGGGGCCAATCGTCTTTTCCTTTGTCGAATGACAATGGCGATGAGCAGGTGGGTCTTGATGTCGGCGAGTCCGGGGCCGTCCAGCGGGAGTAGCACCGACGGCAAGGCGGTGTTCGCAGGGAGGGGAAGAATGTAGAAATCTTTCACCGATGTCGTATTCGATACTTTCACTACGCCTAACCTAAAATCCGAACAATTACTTTATTACCCATGTACACATAAAAAAATTACTAAACTGCAACGTTTTTTGACAAAAACACAGGATTTGAAAATTAGGTTTGAAGTTACACATAACCGAACTAAAGTTATTATCCCTTCGTGTTCGTCTTACCAAAGGCAAGGGCGGGAGTAACATTTATTTTTAATTTTATCTAGTAGTCATTCCTGCTCCTCTCAGTGATCTGACGAACTTTGAGGGGACGTCAGAAAAAAAAACTTTAATTGTATTAAACTAAAAAAAGCATGCGTAGGAAAACCAATTCTATCATAGGACTAGAAGGAAAATAAAAAACGCAAACTTAAATAAATAATTGTGACAATATTTTTTTCATCCACAAATTTTATTGCAAAAACATTATCAAAATAATGTACAAACCTATTTCGACTACTAAGATAACTATACAATGCAATGTATTGCATTTTTTCTTCATCATTGGCGGCCTGTAATCGCAATATTACGATGTCTTTATTGCTGGCCCTCTTCGTTTTCCCAATATAATCCCAAACAGTATCCGGATTTATTCTTCCAACGATGTCCAATTCCGCGCTGAGATCTTCCTCTAAGTCTGATGCACTTCCTGAAACCTAAATATTAAAATTAAAAGTTAGTTCGTATACAAGAAGTATCATAACTTTGTTGAACAGATACTGAAGGGATATGTACCTCATGTGCAGCTACATAAAACCTTGCCACATCTACCATGTTAATACAGCCATTCCACACCGTGGCTGCTGCATTATCCACTGTGCTACTGGGTTCCTGATCACTTTCAACTTCTGGAAGAAAAGGAAAATATTTACAAATACCGAACACTTAGATTATAATAATTACTTACTCTATGGAGGGTAGGGGGGGATATGCACCAAAAATATTTGCGTACATTTAGTAATATTTCGTAAAGTAGACAAAAATATACTGTGAACAGTTGAACAAAAGAAAAATTGTCCGAAAACTACATGACATACAGTCGTATAGGCAATTTGTCTTACACATTTTCTATTTCAAGAGCCTACCTGAAACTTTATCTTGTTTCCCAGAATATTTTGTAGTAGGTGTGGGTGGAACCACACTGGTGTTGATGGAAAAGTCCTTGTAAGTGTCATAATCATTGCCATAATCTTCCATCTCGTTCTTGTACGTGTCCTCATAGACATCCTCCCGCGACTTCCGCAGGTCCTCCTCGGAGAACGCAGAGGTGATCATCGGCTCGTGAGGGTCGTACTCGGGATGGACCTCCTTCTGCATCGCCGATTTGGGTCTCTCCACAGAATCTGAATCCGTGGAACTAAAACAAAATGAAGCCGTCAATCATAATTATTCTTACTTACACGATGTAATGTATTTAGCACATAAAATAATAAAGGCCTATTGCCATAGTGATCTTTATTATAGGGACGGATTGTGAAAGTTCGCATAGAAAAAAAAAGAAGACATCGCAGACTGACAGTGAACAAGTCATAGGCGTGCAACGCTTTCGCTACTTAGCGCAGTCAGGGACAGTCTTAACACTAAAAGTTACTATTTAATTTATTATACTGTTATAGGAATAGACTCAAATGAAAAGTGTACAATTCTCTCGCAGCGGGAACGTCACCCGACAGTAAGGGCCGCCGTACACGGACTGCTCGAGCAGTTAGCGGCTGAGTGAAATACACGGACCGCTCGAGCGGTCGGCGTCGACTGCTTGAGCTGTCGGTTGTTGACTGCTCGAGCTACGACTCAACTGCTCGAGCAGTTGATTTTCTACCACAGTCGAGTCATGGATTCTGACGAGGAAGCACTGCTTTTGCTGCTCCTGCTCAGGCGGAGACGACGGCGGCGACGTCAAAAGAGAAAATTTTGGGTTCATCCAATTTTGCAATTAAGAGAACAACGTGGACAATTCCATCATTTGTTTATGGAACTTAGAAGTGATGAAGAAAAAATTTTCAACTATTTTAGAATGTCAAAAAACAGTCGGCAAATGAGAAAACAGACGCCGCGAGGCCGCAAAGGGCGGGGGGGAGAGAGAAGTCGGAGAGCTGTCGACTGCTCTAGCGCAGTCAACGGCTCGAGCAGTCGGTGTATGCCTCGCAACCGCTCGCGAGCGGTCGACGGCACGATGGAATTTCATCATGCAGTTGACGGCTTGAAGCGGTCGCGACTGCTCGAGCAGTCGTGTGTACGGCAGCGAATGAATGACTATAGTTCACTGCGCGGTCGCGGCTTTAAGCAGTCGGTCTCAACTGCTTGAAGCAGTCCGTGTACGGCCGCTCTAACGTATACGTTGCAGCGTCGTCCTACAAAACGCACGTAAATCGTCCGTGTGATAGTGTCCTAGGATACTCACGGCCGTATTCACAAACATTACTAGGTTTTTGGGTACCTGTGTGTTAAGTCATTCGGGTCATTGAATACTCACTCGTGCTTGCTCTTGGTGTAGTGGGCGTCCTGCGAGCGCGAGCGGGGCGTGGGGCTAGCGGGAGCGTGCGGCGTCTGCGGCGCGCGCGGCCGCGACGACTCGCGGCGGCTGCGCGTGCGCCGCGAGCGGGACCGGCCGCGGCCCGGCGACGCGTCCCGCGAGCGCGACCGCCGACGCGACTTCGCGCGCGACCGCGAGCGGCGCCGCCCGCGCGCCTCCGACTTGTCCCGCGCCTCGGACTTCGCCCGGCTCGACCTGCGCTCGGCGGTGCGCGTCGACCTCCTGCCCTCGCGCGAGTCCCTCTCCCTCGGGTCGGACCGCCGCCGCGACGACCGCGACTTGCCGCCCTCCGAGTCGCGCTTCGAGTTGCGCCTGTCCCGCTTCGAGTGCTCGACGCCGGCGTCGTCCCCGCTTCGCTTCCGGCCGTGCTTCCTCTCGGAGCCGTCGCCCTTGCCGGAGCTGCCGTTTCTGAGAAGTTGCAAAAATATGTTACTCGCTATATTCTTTTCACTGGTATTTTTTTTTCAGGATAGATGTAAATTCGCTTACGAGTCCTGCGAGGTGTCGGGCTTAGTCTCCTCCGTTCCGGTTTCCTCGTTCAGGGCCTGCACGACGTCCTCCACGGGAATCGCATCTGGGTCCAATTCGGTCGACACGGATTCTTTTGTTTCCATCACCTAAAAAAAATATTAATATAATTTAAATAACATCATAATTTCAAAAAGGAATATAAAAAACGTTTAGTTCTATACTCTTAAAAAATAAAATGAACTTAATATAGGTATTACCTCTTCTCCCTTATGTGTTTTAAGAACATAAGTTTTGCTTGCAGCTAATAAATCCAGCTCAGATTTCTTAATTAATTCCAGTTGATGTTTAGCTTCATCCTCTCTCCATTGAGCCAATTCCTGACTTGCAAGTTCTTCTGGGGACAGACGAACCTAAAAAAAAATATGAAAAAATTAATTTAAAGAAGTAAACAAACAACAATAAATATCATATGAAATGTATTATTACTGGTAACAAAAGACATAAAACAAGTTTAACTTACCAATTGTTTAGGTGTAATAGCTTTGTCACAGATCTTTTGCCACAACGAAAGATTTTTGCGGTCCTTGATATTAAACATCAGAGATCTGTATTTAGCTTTGTATTTCATCCCAACATCTCTAAATAGTTCATGTAGTTCAAATTCAGTTTCATTGGCGAATTCTATTATTTCGTCTTCGCTAAACCTGGGTCCGTCGTACTCCGCCATTCGCTGATTCAATTGTTCTTGTAAAGCTTTCTTCACATTATCACGAATAGAGTCCGTAGAATCCATCCTATTCTTACTACTATCTACAGAGTCTTTTCTACGCGACGTTGAAGGCGAGACTGGTGTTACCTGTAGAGTAATAATTATCATAAATTTACCAATCTATGCTAGTAATCAAAGAACAAACACTTCCAAGGTTAATGCCAACATAAAGGGATCCAGTTTTGACAAAGTTTCCATTATGATGTATTGAACTGTTGTATGTATGCACATGCTTAGAATTTATTATGACAATAATGGTTACATCACTCGGCGACCCCGATGACGTGTCGTTATAACGTCTTAGCTGAATAATTTGATTCTTTCAGGAAATTAAGAACTACTAAATATTATCGAAACCGTTTATGTAAAATATTCGTTAATCAGAAAATAATAATAATAAATGAAATATTTTATTATAAAATAAAATATTTACAATCAAAATGTTAAATACCAATAATATTTTCGTATCTGCTACAAACCTACATAAGGTGTTACACAATACTAATGCACAAGTGTATATGTAAGCATAGGAACTTTCGATACCAATCTGATAGTTTGCTGGCTCCTAGAAAATATGACCATGGATGAAGAGAAAGCATGTTACGCTTTCTATAATTTATGAAGCAATCAGACATTATGGCACTTACCTTTTCATGAACCGCTTGTGCTCTGTTTGTTGTGCGAACTAATCTGCGTGGTTCACTTGTTGGCTTTGCAGTAGATGTACTGGCTTTGGGAGTCTCCGGGTATTGTAGGGGTTGGGACTTGAGGCCCACGGGAGTTTTGGGCTGGGTGACAATTTTAACTTCTTCTTTCGGTGATGTAAGACTTCTTATAAACTTCTCTTGTGACAACTTTGATTTTGTTTCTGGTTGTAACATTTTAAGCTTTGTTTCAGATTGTGGTGTCCTAAGTCTTGGTTCTTGTTGCATTGTCTTTGATTTAAGCTCAGTTGGAGTTTTACTGTATGGATTAGGAGGATCTGTAGATTTTCTGGGAATTCTTTCAAAGTTGAGAGTAGTTTGAATTTTGTTTGGTTCATTCAGAGCTTTCTTTTTAGAGTTTGGTTTAATAGTACTGAGAGTGCCAGGTCGTACTACTTCAAATGTAGGATTTTTTTGTAGCCAAGCCTTTAAGTTTTCTGCTGTAGGTGCATTTGGGCCAGCCAATAGCCGTCCAGATTTTCTTTCATATACAATGACCTGTAACATTGAAAAATTATACAAATATCTGCGCAAGAACATAAATTCGAAAAGTTTTAATCTATACTAATATTATAATCTATACTATATACTATATATAATATATTAATTTAATATATATATAATATTATAAAGCTGAAGAGTTTGTTTGAACGCGCTAATCTCAGGAACTACTGGTCCGAATTGAAAAAATCTTTTTGTGTTGAATAAACCATTTATCGAGGAAGGCTTTAGGCTATAAAACATCACGCTGCAACTATTAGGAGCGAAGAAATTATGGAAAATGTAAAAGAAACGGGGAAAAAATAACTATTCCATGCGGACGAAGTCGCGAATTTATGTTGTATGTATTTAAAAGTATCGGATAATCGGCGATTCGGATAGTCGGAGTTCGGATAATTGGAGTTCTACTGTATGTAAAACGAAATAGGATGTACTATGTTAACCAATTAAAAGAGTTTATAAATATCTTACCCTTGATTCAGATTTTTGTTTATCTTGTGATTTACCAGGCTCATTTTCAGATTTACTAGTTGGATTTTGGCTACTCAAAGAGTCTTGTGCGTGTTTTAAGATACATGCGTCACTGCAATAAATGCTACTGGCACGTGCAGCCTTCTTGCACACAATACAGCTGGTTTTGGATGCAGAGTCTCTTAATAAAGACTGAGGTGTATTGCTTCCATCAGCTTCGATTTTCTTTTGAGTAGGAGTCTATTAAAAACGTCAACGAATTAGTCAATAGTTGTAATAATATTATACACTAAATTGAAAATATAAATGAAAAATATAAAATACCTTCATCACAAGTTTAGGTGCACCTTTTGGTGTCTTTTTCGCACAATTAGGACATCTCCATTCTATGCCCTGTTCTTCCATTTGTTGACCCATAGCTTTTGTGATGTTAACACACTTGCCATGAAACCAATCCTCACATCCATCACAGCATATCATAAATCTGTTGTTATGTGGTTGTCTACAGATACACCATAACCTGTTAAAAAATATAACATTAACATTGAATTCATGTTTCTGAGCCACAAAAAATTATTATGGTAAATTTTTACATTACAGTGTTTAATACCAATAGTTGCTACTTTCATGAGTGTAAAAATATTATAATCAATTTATTTAAATACCTATAAGGATCATCTTCCGAATTCCAGCTTTCTTGAGATTCTGCAGATATTTTATCAACAACTGGTGCCTGAACCACTTGCTCTGGTGTTTTTTTAGTCAACTTTTTGTTCACATAATGTTTTGAGACAGCCTGGACCTGAGGCTCAGGTGTTGTAGCCACTGGGTGAACAGGGGCAGCCGCGGGAGTTGGTATCACATCTGCAATACTGGTTGTCTCTGCTATCTGACTTTTTCGTTTTGACGCTCTTGTTGCTGGGGCTTCAATCGGTGGCAGCGTTATGACTCTACCGTCACGACGTACAATTTCAATAGGATCTTTTCTTGGCACCACAATTTTTGTTGATTTCGCTTGAAGAGTTTGGGCATGTAAACTTGTTGGTGTTTGTTGGAATGGAGTTGGAACTGGTACTTTAGCTGGTGTTGTGTCTACTTTGCCTAACACCTGCTTATCTATAACCTCCTGCAGGTTTTCAGAGCTCTCTACCAGTTGAGCTACATGCATCAACAAGTCCTCTGTCAAGCCTTCCTCTTCAGGTTGTAAGCCCCCAAGCAAATCTAATGTTGGTGAGAGGGGACCAGCGAGTCCTGGACTGTTCATGGCATGTCCAGCAGTAATACTGGGTTGAATTTTTACAGGATTTGTAATACCAGTTGTATCCTGCAGAATTTGAGCCAAGCTAGCATCATCAAGTTGAGGAATGGGAGAAGACATAAAGACTTTTTCACTAGAGGCATTGCTTTTATCCTTCTGTTTTGAATAACATTTAGGTGGCATAGACTTCGTTTTCTCTATGTGTTCCTCAATTACCTTAATGCTTTCCACTGTCTTTAAATCAGTAGTGTTAGTGTCAGGAGTTTTAGGAAGAGTAGATTTCTTATCACTGACTATTGAGTCTGGTTTGCTTGGAAGTTTGTTGTCAGTGGACACCCTTCTAATAACATCTGGTGTTGAAAATAAAGAAGTCATATCAGACAGCAATGCTGTAACATGAGCCGGTGTTTTCTTCTCTTTCTTGACTGGTTTTGGTGTTTGTTTAACCACATTCTTATTTTGATCATTTCCAGAGGTGTTTGTAAGGGAGATCTCTGAAGAAGGTATCAGACTTTCCAAATCAACATTCTGCTGGTTTTGTGCAGGCATTTTTTTCTCAGATATATTTCTTATTAGAACCTTTTCCTTAACTTCTTTTTTCAAAATAGCTTTATTTGTTTTTAGCCTGGACACTACTTTAGGATCTAGCTTCAATGGTTTTGAGGATGGTGTGTTTTTCAAAATTCTTGGCTTCAACTTAGCCTTTTTGACTTTAAGTGAACCACTTCTATCTTTAGTGTCCTTGTAATCAGAATCTGAGTCCCTGTCTGGAATACTATCACCAGAGCTGATTGAGGAGGATTCTGCAGTTTCGTCAGTCTTTTGAGAGTTATCAGAACCCTTTTCCAGTTCACTAGTAGTCTTGGTTTTGGACAAAGCAGGTAATGGCTTGCTAAGAACATCATTGCCTTTCAGTATAATTGGAGATTCAGCTGGATTAAGAACAATTTTCTTGCCTTTAGGAATTATTTGCTGTTCTAATATAGTAATCTTCTTTGAATTGGGTACTGGCTTTGGAGGTGGTGTGTGAGTAATCTCAATGACTGGATCATCATAGCCGGTATAACTGTCACTGCTTTGTGGTAATGCTTGACTTGGTGATGTGAATGGAGTGTAACAGTGATCATTTTGGAAACCAATCAAACTATTCTCTCTAGTCTCAATCCGCAAAGACTGTAACATCTCAGCGCCGCTATCTGTAATTCAGAAAAAAAATATTAAAAGAATAAAGCATTAACTCAAAATAATAATAAATAAAAGTAAAGAATAAAGTAAAATGTAATAGTATAAGGAAGTTTTACACACCATATTTAATAATGCTGTTAGGTTCATCATAATAACTGTCCACCGAAAGTGTGACATGAGGCACTTTGTCATCATCTGATTCTGAATCTGTGGCATCATCAGGTTTGCCTTCATGACCAACTCTAACCACACTTATGCCTGCTGCTTGGGATCCATCGGTACCTAAGAATAGTACAAATACATACAGTTTACGCGAATGATAATGATACATAGCATGCATATTCTTTAGAGCTACAAAAAAGTTGGTAAGTACATTTAGGGGCAGCGCAGACGGCACACTTTTTGTGCGATAGTCTGTGACTGAGACATTTAAAACGAGCGTCTAGGTCTGCCGACAGAATGATCGAAGATGTGCGTCGTGTGTGTTGAGTCTGTGAAATATCCGCAACAGATTTTTGCGCGTTGTGTGCGTTACTGCATATAATTGCAAAAAAGTACGTCACGGATAGTCTGTCCTCTGTGCTGCCCTTTAAGCTACATACAGAACATAATATAGAATAGTGTGAAATCTCACAAATAATAAAAAATGCACATGAAATTTGTAGTCTAAAGGTAAATTTGATTTTGGCGCCAAAATTATTTTCGTCTATAATAGGTATATAATTTACTTTTCTGTTCCCCTAAAAGATTAATTACGAATAATTTACTGTCATACATTTTGCAAACTAATAGTTAAAACTCTGAATAACAAATAAAATACCCAAATATGTGTAGTGTGTAGATAATATTGTAGGTGTGTCATGCGCGTTTCTATGTAGGATTAAGCATAATACTCATAACAAATACGAGCATAGTATTTATTTAGTAAGTTATGAGTAATAAATTATATCAAAGACGGGTACATACCCATAAGAGTACCGAGTAAATTCTGATCAACAGAGAGAGATCCATCCTTGTTTACAATAACAACAACAGAACTATCGGCCTTTGTCGAAGGCCCGTTGAGGTCCGTATAATTAGTAATCACAGTGTTTGACATTTTAAATTATATCCTCTGCGGCTACAAAAATGCAAGTCTTCTATTTATAGCCATCATAAACACATGCACCGCTTCTATTTGTGACGCATTCTATCCAAGAACGCCCGACGCCATCTTAAAAACGCATCCAAACGCGGTTCACTGATTCTACACTATAACTAAATGACTTAAAACAGTCGAACACTAAAAGTCTTTATGGAAAAATGTTCCTACGATTATAATAATTAACAATATGCTTTGAAAAATCAAAAATATAACCAAAAATATTATTTTTATCTCAGCATGGATGTAGAACGTAATAAGTGTTGTACAACTTTCGTTCATTCAATCAATTGGCCAGTAACAATTTTGTTTATAATTTTAATTGAGATTATCAAAACTAAAACTAAAAACTATTCAATAAATAAAAAGTCTATAATTTTCATACAAAGCTGACGATATTAATAGTGTAAATCTAACTTTTGATCAATTGATTTCATTACGATCAAGTCCTTTGTTCAATTGAACCATAAATAAGATACATGGGTGTCATTCATTTCCGTTTCCGCAATTGACATTTGTCAAAAGTGACAAATTTGGTCACTCTTTTTGAGGTTAGGTTGTTTCCTTTCAGAAGCTTGTAATAAAAGTTTTCGATATTGTAGAGCGTTATATAGTGAAAATGAGTTACTCAAAATTTGATCTTACGTTTAAGATAGGTCAATACTTAGACCGACATTTGGTTTTCCCTTTACTGGAGTTCTTAGCAGCTAAAGAGGTATGGCCTAACCACAATCATTATAATTTGTCTTCGTGTACAGTATCGCAACAAAACCATATGATTTTTATACACAGTTCTGTTTTATCGTCATCATGCAGTACTATATTAGACAGATTAGGTTTAAAATACATGGGTTATATGCGGATTTTACAAATGTTTTCAGACTTATGACCAGTCTGAGCTGCTACAAGCCAAATTGGAAATATTGAGTAAAACTAACATGATTGACTATGTCATTGACATCCGAGGAATGCTCTACCCTGACGAGGACACACCTGAAGTAAGTAATTTTACTTTTCTTTATTGAAGCTCAAAATGTACTTGGCATTCCTATATACCTATGTCTTGTATTTGTACAAATATCCATGTAAATTTATTGTTTAGTTCCGGGATTAAGAATATTAAACATATATCATAATTGTAATATTGATATCATGTGTGATTTTGGTTGACTACTGCATTAAATGATTAAATCGGCATATACCCTAAAATCTAAATTTAGAGAGACGGTATTTTTACTTTGGCCCATTGGATATGCACTACATTCTCTCATAGTCACTTAGTTGTTTTAAACATATTTGTTGTTGTTGTTATCAAACTTGAATGTATATTTGCCACAAAACAGGCATTGGCTAGTGTAGCTTTCATAGGCAATATTGTAAGTTGTATATTTTCCTTTGAAATAATCAATTTTTAATTTTACTTGGTTATCCTAATTATGATAAAATATTACTGTTCCAGGAAATCAAATCACGAAGAGGTGTAGTTCTGTCTCAATTGCAAATTCTTCAGGATGCCGTAGAGCCAGTCTTGAGACTCATGCAAAGAGATGATGTAATGAAAACTGTGGAAACAATGAGAGATCCGAAGACATTGATCAATTATCTAACAACTAACAAGGAATTTGAGGTGCTTAATCATGAAAATTATAGTAATAAATTTTTAAGAGTCATTTGACTTTTTTTCCTTGTTACTTCTATATAGTGTAACTTTATTTACTTATACTTTTATTTACACATTTATTAATTAATGTTTATTGTTCTTTGCACTATTGTATTGTATTTTATAAAATCTGCCTGACACAAAATAATTCTAATTGTTTCTATAGTTCATTCACGTTAAGAAAATAGTGACTCATCACCGACTGCCGGCCACTAGCCAATTAAAACGCTAGAAATTATAATTTCTAGCTAGCGTCACGTAGGTGATGAGTCACTATTTTCTTAACGCGAATGAACTATAGATCAAGATCTAAGTAAATATTTATTGGCAATTTGATGTAGACTTGGCACTACTTAGTATAGTGTAAAAAAACTTTTAATTTTTATTCTAAGAGCTTGTTTTTGTTCCAGTTCAAAATAGAGATGATTGATAGCATGTATCGTTTGGCCAAATACAGATACGAATGTGGAAACTACGTTGAATCAGCATCCTATCTCTACTTCTGTCAGCTGGTTATGTCCCCAACTGATAAGGTAATTATATTTTTTATTATTTGTAAACATTATCATCATAGGGTTATTCCTGAATGCATCCGAAGGCCATGCCTTGGAGCCTAGTGTCTGCATTCCTACTTAAATTTGTCATTATGTGCCACATTGAATTTGAACATAAGACCTATTATTAAAAAAATATTTAAATGTATATTGCAAGCTTCATGTCAAAGAGATGTTAGCATATTCCCTTACTTTTCAAGAGAAGTACTAAATATTTTCTTCTAGAATGTACCTGGGTTATTCGAAATGTGAAGGCAAAGTAATCACTATTTATTTAATAGGTGCAACATACCATAAGAAGGGCACATTTTTGTTCATATGTTTCGGGGCAACAACATACAACCTATGTACAAAATAAAACAACACTTTCTCTTTTCATTGAATATTTTATTGAAATAGTTTATCTTATGGAGAGTAGTAGTTGCTCTGAATGTTATGGTAATTGGTGATACCCTGTAAATAAAGAGCATCCTTATTTTATACTCGGAGTCCTAAAAATATATCCAACTTTTGGTAAAAAATACATTTGAGTTTTAATAAGAAAGATCATCATTATCACCATACAAATGTTCATTTCTGGACATAGGCCATCCCTAATGACAATTGTCTTTTGTACAGTTGGGGTAGATCTGCCTTAATCACCACGCTTCGAAAGTGCTTTTATGAACACACAAGGTGACACAAGGGTTTTGTTTTTACCTTGGTAAAAACTGCTGCCAGTTTCCACATATTCCCTTAGTCATCTCTTTACGATACCCACCACACCCATTGGATGAGATGGGGTGGTCTTATTCTAAATCTGGAAACCACAAAGACACACTACAATACAATAAGAAAGATAAACTTGCCATATTATTTGTCACATCATCATGCAGAGGGTGACACTGCTGTTTGTGCACTTGAAGGAGTGGTATGGTTGGAAAGCATTTTGCACAGATTTCACATTGGTATGCAAATGTATCCAGGGATATATTTGTACTTTTTGCCATGAAATGCCCAATTTTGTACCTGAAATTAATTTCTAATGAACAATCAATACAATAAAAGTGGAAAGTAGAAATGTAGACAATATATCTTAATATTTACCTGTGATTATACAGTTGTTCATAATTTCTGAATTTTCTGTCACATGAATTACATAGTAAATGCTTTGGCAAAGAGAAATTATAATAAGCTTTAAGCCAAGGACATAACTGCCAATGTTCCTCTGCAGCTCTAAACGATGTAAATGATGTCTCACATGTGTTACACTCATAGTTCTTTTGTGTTGAATGTTTTTTAGAATGCCATACAAGTCTCGGGATGCTTGTAAATACTTTTTCACAAAACTCACATTGCAATAATGATGATGTTTTTATTTCTCTTACATTGTCGGCATTGTCAGTTTTTGAACATTGCTTTGAATGATTATATGCAAGATCCTGCTGAGGCCAAACTTGGAAACATTCTATGCATGTCCATACGACCTGCCAACGAGGCAGTGTTTCTGTTACGGCGTGTCGCATCGTGTAATGTCTTTTCAAACCAGTCTCATACACAAAACATTTCCCACATGTTTCACAAGGATATGATCTCATCGATTTTGGACATGAGATATCTAAAATTTCCTTCTTTTTAGTATAATTTAGTGTTCTATTAAGCATATGAATATTTTCCATGATGCGCGCATTGTTCTCTTTCACTTTTTCTAAGCTGTATTCTAATGGACATAATGTATTCAAACTCGTTTGACTGTCCTTCGTGTAACCATTACAGTATTTCAACATTTCCTTATTAGTTGTACCATACTGGTCTATAGACCGCCAATCATTACCAGATTGCTGATAAGAGCTAAACGGGCCTGTCATTATATTATTGAGGCCCACAACAGACTGTGATTCAGAAATACATGTACCACTGTTCCTGGCCATGGATTGGTTGTAATTATTAACAGGCAAATATTGAACCGCATTGATTTCTAAATTATTTATCAATTTCGCACAAGTATCTAGATTAAAATGAGTAAACTCATGTCCTGTTACTACTTTAACTACCAGTCGAGAAGATTTTTCGTTTTCTTTCTTCTTAAGCAAAGTTCCACCTTCTAACCATTCACTGAATTTGGTTTCAGATAAGTCATTATCTCCCTCTGCTATGTTAATTATTAAAGATTTACTACTAAGACCATTTTCAAATTTATGAACTACTAATTTTACTGACATCTTGAAATCCCAGATTCTAACACCAAAGTGACAGCATTGACGTCAATACCTATTAATTTTTTTTTTCTGTTTATGACGAAATATTTCTGAATTGAAATGAGGTTTTATGTCTTAAAATATTTTGTTACAGAACTACTTGTCAGTGCTTTGGGGAAAACTTGCTAGCGAGATCTTGGTTCAGAACTGGGATGGCGCTCTTGATGATCTAACAAAGTTACGGGAATTCATTGATAATGGTGCAGCTGGCGCCACTGCCAACAATATGCAGGCCCTTCAGCAGAGAACCTGGCTGGTCCATTGGTCTCTCTTTGTATTTTTCAACCACGTCAAAGGTCGCGATCTTATCATCGAGATGTTTTTGTACAAGCCTTTGTAAGTTCTAAACCATTTTATCAGTGATATTTTTTTATCATGTGCTAAAAAGTGGTTTACTAAATTTTACATTTTTGTAGGTACTTGAATGCCATCCAAACCATGTGCCCTCACATTCTGCGTTACCTGGCCACTGCCGTCATCATCAACAGATCTAGGAGGAATGCTCTTAAGGACTTGGTTAAGGTTATTCAGCAAGAGGCGTACACCTACAGGTAAGAGGCGTATACATACTATAGCCCTAAGCTAAGTCGTCACAGCACAAGAAGTTAAATTACCTATTTGACTTGATTTATTATTTTATTTTTCAACGGCTTTGGTGGCAATGGTTAGAGCGTTAAGCCTAAAAAACCGGCCAAGTGCGAGTCGGACTCTCGCACGTAGGGTTCCGTACCACTATACAGCTAATGTTATTCTTTACGTTATATTATATTGGAGTTAATTAAATGAAAAAATTAGGTAATTTGATTTATGACGTTTAAAAAAAACTACTGGCTAGATTTCATTCAAACCAAATTTCGTTAGTAGTTTTCATAGTGATACACATGATATATTTTTTTCAGTTTTATCATGCCCATATTTTAGAAGTTACGGGGGGGGGGGACACTCATTTTACCACTTTGGAAGAGTCTCTCGCGCAAACTATTCAGTTTAGAAAGAAATGATGTTAGTAACCTCAACATCATTTTCAAATACCTATCCATAGATACCCCACACGTATAGGTTCGATGAAAAAAAAATTTTTCAGTTTCAGTTCTATGTATGGGGAACCCCAAAAATTTTGAATTTCTTTTCTGATTTTACTTTAAAATCTTAATGCGGTTCACAGAATACATCTTCGTACCAAATTTCAATAATGTAGCTCTTATAGTTTCGGAATAAATTGGCTGTGACATACGGACGGACAGACAGACAGACAGACAGACAGACAGACAGACAGACATGACGAATCTATAAGGGTCCCGTTTTTGCCATTTTGGCTACGGAACCCTAAAAACATGGACGATCTGTAGCCCAAGCACGAACTTTTCGTTAATGCGTAACGTAAAGTAACGTAAACGTAAAAATACGCAGAAAGAAAGTCATAACAATCGCCGACTCGATACGAATACGTCGGGGATGTCACCCTTATCTAAACGTTCAGAATCCATATCAAAGAGATTTGAGATATAAACCCGAATAATTATTTATTTAATTAACGGGTGAGTTAAATCAAATTTAATAACTAAATAATGTTTATAAATGTTTGAATTTGAAAAAAATATTATCGTAAATTTTTAAAATTCTAACATTATTTTCAAGTTTAATAGAAATGCTGTTTTTGAACGTCTCTCGTTACGTTTGACACTTTGACAGAACGTCAAACAAAATTTTGTTGGCATATTTATTGTGAAACTATTTCATAATATTGAAAATAAATAAAATCAAGGAAAGTTACTTTATTTTGAAAATCAAAAGTCGTATCCATTTGGAAAAGAATCAGATGGAAGCTGATTCCAAAGAAGTGCACTTGGCACGAGGCGAAAATTGCGTGTGGATGACTTTCAACTATCAAGATGATATGGATGAAATCTTGTTATTGCAACCAATAAACTTTACCTAAATTAAAGGAGGCGTACATTCAGCAGAGGATGGAGCGAGGTCAATAGATTGATATAAGAAATAGTTTGGAATTGTTTTTGTATTATCTTTTGAATACATAAAAAATATTAAATATACTTATAAACATTTGTCTTTAATTTACAAAGCTAATAGCCACGAATGCCTACTACCGTTCCCATAGAATCCGTGAGGATTCACAGGGACTGGTAATAGATAGTCACTCGAGGAGACTTCCCCACGTTGTACCCCATCACCAACCTGCCTGCCCAGCGTGGTTATATTAGGTAAAGCCTATAAGGCAAATGTCCAACAGTGGACTGCGTAAGTTTATCAAATTCAGTGTATTATGTGAACATCTTGAAGAGCTTTGCACTAGTTTTATGTTTAAAATTACTAAGCTCACTTCGAAACATAGTCAATAAGTAGAAAAATCTAAATTATCAAGCAAAATATCTTTTCTCACTTAAAAATTTTAAGTGACGAAGTATTCGTAAGGTCTCGATAGCCAGCCTTTGACATTTACTTTACCATACGTCAAAACAAGTTCGCGCATGCGCTTTAATACAAATTGGTTTACGTTACGATACGAAGGCTATGATTTTCACTACGTTAACGTACGTAAACGTAGTACCTCTTACGCACGATAGGGGCGCTGTACCAAGTTTCATACAAATGTTTACGGTAACGTTACGCATACTTTTTCGAAAATGTTCGTGCTAGGCACACTGAAGCTTCCAGGTTCGATTTATTGCCATGTCATCTTTTCTGAATTTTCTCGAGCCAGGGTGTTCTAGGACTCGCCCCTAGTCAACATCTGGTACTGATTGACGTTTGTGTGAATAGTCTGTCTGGCGCAATAATTTATTTGTATCTTTGCATTGTTCTAGAGACCCTATAACAGAGTTCATAGAACATCTTTATGTGAACTTCGACTTTGAAGCCGCACGGAGGAAACTGAACCAGTGCCAAGCAGTGCTGTTAACAGATTTCTTCTTGATCGCCTGTCTCGAGGAATTTGTGGAGAATGCCCGTCTCATGATCTTTGAAACATTCTGTCGGATTCATCAAGTTATAAGCATTGGGTAGGTATTGAATATGTCTCGATGATTTTATGTACATAAAAATGGACTGATTGTACAAACTCTTTTTTCTGCATTATACAGAAATAAGGTTCCGTACCCAAAGAGTAAAAACGATTACTAAGACTTCACTGTCCATCTTTCACCAGCCTGTAGCTCAAGAACCGCGGTAGCTAGGCAGTTGACATTTTCACATATCACGTATTTCTATTGCCGCTATAAGAACAAATACTAAAAACATTAATATTTACGCTCAATACTAAATGGTGTTTTTTATTATTTACAGTATGTTGGCAGAGAATTTGAACATGCAGCCTGATGAAGCTGAATGCTGGATTGTGAATTTGATCCGCAACGCGCGGCTAGATGCCAAGATCGACTCAAAACTGGGTCATGTCGTAATGGGGGCGCAGCCGCTCTCGCCTTATCAGCAACTCGTTGAAAGGATCGACTCGCTGGCCGTGCGATCGGAAGCACTTTCGTCATTAGTTGAACGTAAACACAAAGCTCGGAATCAAGACGTAAGTTTTAAAATTCTACATAGGTATCCATTATCCGAAAAGCTGTATGTAGATATTTTATTAACCAACTTCAAAAAAAGGAGGAGGTTTTCAATTTGACTGAATCAGTTGTAGTATAACCACAATATCGGATACCTACGTACCAAACAAGATTTCCGTGCGGTCACAGAAAAGAATACAAGTCACCATCCCATTACTTCCCATGTATCTAATTAGAGGACTTCTTGAGATTTCACCTTTACGGACGGCGCGCCACGGCGGTAGGGTTTACCCGCCTTGCTAGTGACCACCCGAATCAGCAACAGACATTAAATGTCTTTTGCTACCGCCATGTTGGGATGTAAGGGAGCGACCCATCATCTTTTCGCTCCAAGCCAACCTCACCTGCCCTTGGTGCATCCTGCCGAATAACAAACGAGGCGCTGGAAACCGACTGGTGGCGGTATAACCATTACAATTGAAGGTGTAGCTAAATACCACAGACCGATGACGGGCAGCAGCGTCACCGGAGCGAGAAGCTACGCCCTGCAATAGGCTGATGATGATGATACTTATAATAAATCTGTAGAGATGTCAATTCTGTACATTAAATATATTTTCAAAATAACTATCGGGTGTGATCGATACTGATGTTTGCCTTAAGTGGCGAACAACTGGAGGGGCCTATTTCCAGCAGTGGACTGCAATAGGCTGATGATGATGACCGCCATGTTGAATTATAAGATCATTTAGTCCTACTGAGTCCTACAGTGCCTGCATGTTTGCTGCTACAGTGACTTGACGCTCTCTTTCGCTTTCAATTTTTGCTCACCCTTTATGGGCAGTAATCCTAATTATTGTTCATTATACCTACTTTCTTTTTGTTTTTCAGATTCGTTGGGGTGCTCAAGAATTCTAAGTAAGAAGTGAATACTGTCGCAAAATAAACAAACTTCCGATTGTACCTAATTGTACGAAATGTATGTATTAATAAATTTACATGATCCAAGATTTCTAATGCATTGTTTCATTTTGTAATCAGTTTTAGGACATCTATACTTATAATAAAGGAAAAGATAGGGATGTAAGGGAGCGACCTATAATCTTTTCGTTCCAAGCCATCCTCACCTGCCCATGGTGCATCCTGCCGAACAACAAACGAGGCTCTGGCAAACCAACTGGTGGCGGTAAATCCATCACGATAGAAGGCGTAGCTAAATACCACAGGCACAGATGACGGCGGCAGCGTCACCGGAGCAAGAAGCTACGCCCTGCAATAGGCTGATGATGACGATACTTATATCTGTAGAGAGGTCAATTCTGTACATTAAATATATTTTCATAATAACTATCAGGTGGTGACAAGTGATCGATACTGATGCCAAAAATGCAATCAGTAAAATTTTTGTCTGTCTGTATGTTCGTTTTAGAAACAAAAACTATCCAACGTATTTCAACGAAACTTGGTACAATTATTCTTCATACTCCTGGGCAGGTTATAGTAAATACTTTTCATCACGCTAGAATCAACAGGAGCAGAGCAGTGAAGGGAAGTCTGAGGAAAACGGAAGTTTTTTTATCTGTATGTTTGAACGCGCATCACGCGAAACCTACTGCATGGAATTGAATTGAATGCAGTTTGAATCAATGCACAGAGCTGAGGCTGGGACTTGATAGGCTACACATACTGACTCACGAGCATTTTATTTATTTATTTTATTGTTTTCTTTTGTTTAGCTTCTGTTGATGTGAACGTGTAACTGTTTTTGTACGCGCCTATCTGTTTACTGTTAATGTTCTTGTACGTGTCTATGTGTTGCCTATAAATCTTTTTCTATTCTATTCAATGAGAGGTCAACTTAAACCATTTTTTGTCAGTCCGTTATTTGTGAATATCAAGATGGCGGGACCACGCCAGGTTTTTCTAATATAATATTGAAAAGATTTAATAGGTACTGAATTTCTACTATTTCATACTTTCAAAGAAAAATTCTACCCTCAAAAATTATCAAAATTTTGTAGGTAGTAAATGGCGCCGCCCACTTTGACGTCAAAATCGCGCCATCTTGATATTCACCGTTATTTTTGGTGAGCGTCAAAATCGCGGGACCAATATTAAAGCACATGTAAGAGTTTGTACCACATATATGCTATTTGTACCCCAAATTACAAATTTGTACCTCTAAAGGTAAAGGAAGTATGTCGAGGTTTCCCTGGTCCCGCCATTTTGACGTCAAAGTGGCGGAACCTTCGGAAAGCGCTACTCGGAGGCAGGTAATTCAGACCCGTAGACTTAGTGCTACATATGATGTACTTGTATGTAAATATGTGGTTTGGGGTACAAATAGCACATAATATGTGGTACAAGCCCTTATGTACATGTGCTATAATTTAAATTGGGGACTTGGTCCCGCGATTTGCACGCGTGCGACGCCGCTGGCACAGCTAGTGTAAAATAAATGTGTGGGTCCAAATGTTGTTAAAGAAAGTACTATTTAAATACCTTTTTGAAATTAAGTGGACCTTTCCATGAACAGGGACAATAATATTACTCAAGGGCTAATAAGGGCTTATTCCACTAATCCCTTACTTACATGGTTCCCCCTGCACAGGAACTCCCTTCACATCGGTCAGAGTGTAGATTCAGTAAAATTTGTAACAAAAAAGACATTTATTTGATCTTTATACTTTTATTAACAAATTACATACTAAATTATTCTACAGGTTTAATTGTGATAAATCTAGACAAGATAAAGGCAACCATTATTGTAGAAAGTACAAAGAACACCACAAATATGTAAAATGTGTCTTCTGAGAACACATCAGTAAATGCTGGGATTTGGTTATATATTTCTTCAACAACATGAAGATTGCCTTTACCTGATCGCACCATTTTTATTTATATTACTTCTTCTTCCCGGATTTTGTTTGGACAATAGAAACAGGCTGTTCAACAGGTGCTAATGCTGATACGTGCTTGTTCAGGAGTTGTAATAGTTCTAAACAAGTAAGGTTTCCACTCTTGAATGTAATCTTGCTCACCTTCGCAGTTGCTAAAATTGAAATTATTATATTAGTTCATTCATTATTTAAATATGTACAATAATAAATTTGGTTATCTGTTAATATTAAGACATTATATTGTAGGTAATTATGCATCAACAATGTTGAAAGGTTTAGTAAAATTTTAACATAAAAATACAACAAGCATACCTGAAATTTCTGGTAGAATTGATATATCTACTGTAGGCTCACTGCGATCACAGGCTATTTCAGTTTTTAGGGAGCAATTTGGGTTTGTGAGGCCTATTTTTGGAGAGCTAATATAGTGTAAAAAGTTTCTGAAACAACATTTTAACATAAAATGCCTAAGCCTAATAACCCGGAATAAGTCCAAGGAACTCTGAACTTATTATTCATGCAAATGAATATATTTTTCTGAAAATCCAAACTAACCTGGTATGTGTTACGTTTTCCCCAAAGGGATCAAATTTTACGGTTATTCTTTTAGCAGCTTTTAGATTTACGCTTTTTAACTGCTTTCCAATTGCAGAAACTACGCCCCCCGACCTTCTAAATGTACCACTGTAAGGAATGGACATAATTTTCTTTTGGAAAATTCGGGATACGATTCTTCGATCGGGAATACAATGCGACAAAATGAATGGTACACAAAGGGAGGGCGCCACTTCCACGCAACTCTGTATGAATTCTTGGAGTTTCACTCATTTATCCACGAAATTCACATTATAAACAGACTGACAAAGATCTTTTGGCGCGTGACCGAAATCGGAACTAACATCGCCAACATACAAAACGGCAGTTTTGTCGTTGATATTTGACATTTTTGTTTCACAGTAACGCCCTCATGTCAATGTCACCCACGCGCCAAGAGCTGAAAGATCATTCTCGTTCTGTAACCATAGAGAATAAGAATCTTGGTTGTCAAATGTAGTGTAGTGATGTAGGATATCTACAATCCATGGTATCGATTAATATAACCGAGTGTTCAATTGATAGTTAAACTTATCATTCACTCACAGAGAATTATCGACCAAAAGTCAATTATAAAATGCATGGCCGTATAAAATAAGCTACGTGCATGATAAAATGTTACTCTTTTTTTTTAAATAAAATCATTTGTTATAAATCAAAATAATCATGGAAAGCATCTTTATGACTTTCGGGGTTCTTTGAAATAAAGTCCTGTTGATGCTTGCTAAATAGTGCTACGGTACTAAAACCAAATGGGCAGAAATAGGTCACTGATCTTCTAGTATGTACCTATTGGTATTAGTGGCTGGCAAGCACTTAATTAAGAAACGAATGTTATGAGTAAAAGCAATTAAGACTTTTTGAGTTTTTAAATATTTATGTAACATTTTAAAGATCCATTCAAAACGATGTAAAGTAATATTTATTAGGCCTCATAATAATTGTTTCTCTAGCTTCAGTTTATGAACAGAAGAATCAGATTTAAAAAAAAAATCATTACTGTCAAAATAAGTCAAGAGGCCACCTATTTCTATGTATTTTATTAGCACATTTTAACATTTTCAACACGAGGACCTTATAATTTCATTATTTCACGCTTTTTATTGGTTCAAATCATATAGCAGACAAGATGTACCCCGTTGGTCAACGTAAGTATTACTTAGAAAATATCGTCAACCGATAAAGATGCATACCAGCATCATCATTTCTTTGTGCCCTAAATAATTTGTTTGCTATCAAAATACGAAAATTTTCACTTATATTCATCAATCGTATGTGATTGTCGCTTTTGATTGCTTGAAAGCCTTTTTTAAACTTGCACCTTATCAAAATATCAATTTTACCTTGTAAATTTTGAAGTAATGGTTTAGTTTCAGTTAAAAACTATTTCACTTGTATTATGTACAAAAACATAGGTTCTTATCATTATTATTCATCGATATTAATGGCAATCAAGATGTTTATTAAAAAAGTAATTGTCTTTATTTATAATTTGTTCCCTAACCTAGGTACCATCATAATTTGCAATTTGTAACTCCTGGTAATTTTATGTATGTAATGATCCTAGTCTGTTAAATTGTACCAAGGTTTTGATGACTACTGTTTTATCATTTAGTAATGTAGCTGTGGTATTTTTTATGATTGATCACTAAACATGTATATCATAACCCTAAACTGAGGTCATTGGCTTTGTTAACAGTTGTATCACCTGTAGCAAGTTTGTTGCTTTAACATAAATGTGTTTGCTGACTTAATGTGATTATTTTGTTTTATAAAACTTATATGGTGTAACACAGCTGCATGCTCAATTTATAATAACTGGTTATGATGTGATGGAACTGGTATTAATTAACACTAGAATTTGACTACAATTTTCTGAATTCATCTATTTTGAAGAAAATTATTTCTCAATTTAGATTAATTTTGAAAGCCAATGTTTCAAAATCTGTGGGATTGAAACTATAGAAACAGGATAATGTGACATTACATACATGTGTTTATTTGCATGTTATTGACATTTTGAGAGTGTTTAATTAACAAATTCTCAAAGCAAAAGCAGGAACTAATTACATTAACGCAGTCAAGAGACTAATGGAAAATGATATGATATGTTCAGTCAACATTTTTGGTATCATAGACATCTCCCCTAATAAATATAAAAAGGACATCATAGTTATTAACAGCTGACAAATATAACTCAATATAAATGCTGTTATTCTTAATTGTTATATAGTGATAAAGTAATGAGGTAGTAATTATAGTAAATGAGAGTATTTCGAAATGAAATACTTCCATAATGACATCTTATTGACTTACAGTCCAATAATGAAGTGTTTGAGTGTGTGTGTGTGTTGTGTTCAAGGCACAAGTTGCAATCTTTGCATCTCTCTACATCTTGACATTGGAAGAATATCTGCATTGTTTCTATTCTAAATGCAGGATAAAGGTCGGCAATCAAAATTATTTATTAATTTAATAAGTTTTATCTAACTTGTTCACAATACATAGGAAATGTTTCCAATATTATGTTAAATTTATGCTTTGTTAATGTCAATTAATTTGTGTGTATAGTTTTCAATTTGGAATATGTGATTCGGGGCCCTAATATGCCATGTAGTTGGACAGGCCCAGTTTACTAGTGACTGTGGGTGGACTCCCAACATTGTATGTGGTGTAACATAATATATTTCCAACATGTTGTGAATCTGGGTGCTGCTGTCTGTGTGATGTGTTGCACCCCGTGTCTGGGCACTGCTGGCACCACACTAGTTACGGCACTCAATTGAATGTCTGGGTGAATACTGGTTGCAATGTTTAATAGCTCCAGCGGGGGAGACAAGCGCCGGCGGCGTGGGCGTGTCGGCCACGGTGAGCACGGCGGCCGGCACGACGGGCGCGCCGCCCAGCGCCGCCAGCACCGCGCCCAGCAGCGGCGCGCCGGCCTCGGGCGCCGCCGCCGCCGCCGGGCCCATGTCGCTGGTGTCCCCGGCCGCCGCGCCGCCGCCCGACCTGCCCGTGCTCACGTGCCCGAGGAGACCGAACCTCGGCCATGAGGGCCGCCCCATTATGCTCCGGGCGAACCACTTCCAAATATCGATGCCTCGGGGATATGTGCATCATTACGATGTCAATATTCAGCCTGACAAATGTCCTAGAAAGGTATGTTACTTACTGTATATTGGGCCATGATTGTAGCTATTTCGCTAGATGAGATTTAGATTTCGTAGGTTCTGAAAGAAGGCTTAGGTTTATAATTATGTTTTTATGATACATAATGGCGACTAGCTTCTCTCAAGAGGTATACTTCTGATGTTGTTGAGTGATGAATATTTCAATTTTTGCCATACATCAGTGATTTTAGTTTGAATACTCTGTACTCCTGGTCAAGGTCTCCATGTGTCCTCTTCCATTACTTGGATTACTCTTCCAAGACAAGATGTCCATGTGTCAATCCGCTCGACATCTGATACACACTGAAAGACTATTTATTTCAGTGATGGTTTTTATAAGTCATCTATTTGGTAGCTACATAGTGAAATAGTTATTATTAATTTATGAAAGGAATAATATAAGTCACCCATAATATCTGTAACATTAAATGTTCGCTTTTTTTTTACTTAACCTGTAATGTCAGGGGTGGCCAAGTTGATTAAACCAAAAACCACATTCTTTACTGATGAAAGTTGGCAAGATACTTCTTAATACTAATAGTACATTTAACATAATATTATGTTTTTGTCATACCGTGATCTTAGTTAGCCGTCTGTGCTATATGTATTTATTTTACTTAATTACATTTATACATGTTGTATTGTTACAGGTGAATAGGGAAATTGTTGAAACTATGGTTCATTGTTACAATAAAATATTTGGTGCACTAAAACCAGTGTTTGACGGAAGAAATAATTTATACACAAGGGATCCTTTACCTATTGGTAATGACCGTGTTGAGCTTGAAGTTATTTTACCAGGAGAAGGCAAGGATAGGGTATTTCGCGTAACAATTAAGTGGGTTGCTCAGGTAAGTGTTTACATTAATTACATTATCAATTGAAAATATCTTGGATTGTTATACATATATTACCCACAGCATATTCTTTCATGTTTTTTTTTACATTGTAGGTATCACTTTTTGCTCTGGAAGAAGCTTTAGAAGGACGCACGAGACAAATTCCGTATGATGCCATTTTAGCTTTGGATGTTGTCATGAGACATTTGCCATCTATGATGTACACACCAGTCGGTCGGTCGTTTTTCTCGTCTCCAGAAGGATACTACCATCCCTTAGGAGGCGGCAGAGAGGTCTGGTTTGGTTTTCACCAGTCTGTGAGGCCTAGCCAGTGGAAAATGATGCTAAACATTGACGGTGGGTTTAACATATTTCTATTTTTAACGTTTGTGTTTTAGGAAAGATATCAACAAGATTTATTATATTTCTTCTGTTATTACAGTATCTGCAACTGCATTTTATAAAGCTCAGCCAGTTATAGAATTCATGTGCGAAGTGCTAGATATCCGGGACATTAATGATCAACGAAAGCCCTTAACAGACTCCCAAAGAGTAAAGTTCACGAAAGAAATCAAGGGCTTGAAAATAGAAATCACTCACTGTGGTACAATGAAGCGAAAATACAGAGTTTGTAACGTTACGCGTCGACCTGCACAAATGCAATCGTAAGTAAAAGTCTTCTGATATTTTTTTGGTGTATACTAGCACAACATCATCATTCATCAAGGGGAAGCCATTAGCTTCCCCTTGATGGAAAGCGAAAGACTAATTATTAATGGATACTGTTTAGTAAAATTTACAAATATGTATGGACTTCAAATAATATCTTCTACTATTCATTTCAGATTTCCACTTCAACTTGAAAATGGACAAACTGTAGAATGTACTGTAGCAAAATACTTCCTGGACAAATACAAAATGAAACTGAGATACCCACATTTGCCCTGTCTTCAAGTAGGACAGGAGCACAAACACACATACTTGCCCCTTGAAGTTTGCAACATAGTCCCAGGGCAAAGATGTATCAAAAAACTAACAGATATGCAAACCTCAACCATGATCAAGGCTACGGCCCGCTCCGCTCCCGATAGGTAATGTACCTAATCAGCATTTGTTATGTCATTAATTAGTTTTAAAACAGGAAAATGACGCCATTTTCCATAGGGAAAAATGTTGATAAACAAGCAATATTTTTTTATCAAACCCTATTAATATGCATGTATAAAGTGTGTATAAAGTGCTGTTGCACTGTGAAATTAAATTATTTTCTATACATACATCATAGCTGGTGTAAGGCACCCCAAACACAATTCGTATAGGATTGAAATTCATGTAGGCTCTATGTTAGCGGTCGACAAACAGCCGGCGGCGTCAATTGAGCTAAGGGTTATTCCGTTATGCTTGTATTAGAATAGAAAACTCTGACTACTACTTAAATAACTTCATGTGAAATACCACAAAATACAATATTTTTGTACCCATTTTTGATTTTCAAACCTTAATTAGAATGTTATTAAGAACAATAACTAAATTCAATAATATGTCCATTATGGCTTCCGGATTTATAATGGGACCACTCCATCTCACCCCATGGATATCGTAGGAGACCACTAAGCGAATATCATCGCATATCGCCTCTACCTTCATAGTGCGAACGGCTAAGCTATGGAACTCTGCCGAGCTCCCTGTTCCCTGAGAAATACAATGTTCCGATGTTCGAGGCGAGAGTGAATCGGTTTTTGCTGGGTGAGCGCGTTCCATCGGCTACGATATCGCTTTTCGCTTACCAACAGGCGAATCGCGGCCTAGCGCAAATCCATTCCGAATAAAGAAAAAATAAAAAAAATAATAGAATGCTCCTTCTTGCACTTTGTTAATTATTACTTTCTTATTACTAGGGAGCGCGAGATCAACAATCTCGTTCGTCGCGCGAACTTCAACACGGACCTGTACGTGAAGGAGTTCGGTCTGACGATATCCAACAACATGATGGAGGTGCGCGGGCGCGTGCTGCCGCCGCCCAAGCTGCAGTATGGCGGCCGCGTCTCGTCTCTCGGTGGGCAGGTAAGTTCTTGTTTTTTTTTTTTTTTTTTTTGGCTCTGCATGATTTTTGCTTCAGCCCCGGACTGAGTTAGATCGGACAAAATGTAAAGAAATGATAGATAGGAAAATACGGAAAAAGGACGAAAGAATAAGGATCAGGTAGATGTTTTTTTTAGATATTAATTATAATGGGTATCATAATTACATTTTAATGTTATTTTGATATGAAGATAAGTTTTTGCAACTTCTAGTCCTGCTACGTTAATTTAATAAGCCCCATGTATCGGTAGAAGTAATCAATACACAGGCGCGTATCCACCGTTGTAGGCATAATGGGCAAACCCAGAGCTCTTAAGATTGCTGCCGTTAGTTACATAATGTACAGAGATCAATAAGCTGGTATTATTACCTCTATGCTTTAAAAATTAAATATTAATGATTGAATTCATCCCTAACGATAAACTGGGTCGATTTGTCTATGCTTTCTTATCATTTATAAAAACACAATAATGAGCAACTACAATTGTTTCATGCCGGTTTCTACTCTGTAGAAAAATCTTTTCGATCCGGTGGTAGGTTTTGATATTTTGATTTTTTTTTCTACATTTCTACAGCAGGCGTTACCCAACCAAGGTGTGTGGGATATGCGTGGCAAACAATTCTTCATGGGAGTTGAAATCAGGGTGTGGGCCATCGCGTGCTTCGCGCCTCAGAGGACGGTCAGAGAAGATGCCCTTAAGTGAGTAATATTGTCAGTAGTTACAACATAAATGATGATGAAGTTATAATTTTTGTAGATTGCACATAATACAGCAAAATCTATATGTAAAAAGAAATATGATAGACTTTGATGGCTTTGCGATGAATTCATACATCTTCACTCCTTCTATGTGAATGAAACTTACATAATCGCCACGCTAGGCTTGGCGATCGCAGGGCGTAGGTCCTCGCTCCGGTGACGCTGCTGCCCGTCATCGGCCTGTGGTACGCCTTCAATCGTGATGGTTATACCGCCACCAGTCGGTTGCAAGAGCCTCGTTCGTTTTCCAGCAGGATGCGCCATCATTCATGTATTGTAATGTCCAATATTCTTTACAGAAACTTTACTCAGCAACTGCAAAAGATCTCCAACGACGCCGGCATGCCGATCATCGGCCAGCCGTGCTTCTGCAAGTACGCGACGGGGCCCGACCAGGTCGAGCCCATGTTCAAGTACCTCAAGTCCACGTTTGTGCAGCTTCAGCTAGTGGTTGTGGTTTTGCCTGGCAAGACTCCCGTATATGGTAAGTGTGGCCTGTATTTATTACAAGAAAGAAGCAAATTTTTTTTACTAGCGTCTACTGTTCTCTCGTAGGCAAAGGCCTCCTCCCGGCCCCTCCAAACATCCCAATTCCCAGCCAGCTCCTGCCAGACCGGATAAAAGCTCCAGGCCATCACACTATCCCTTTTTCGGCCCGCCCCTTAGACGGCGGTACATAATTTATAATAATTAATTCGTTTATTAAGTAATGGATAAGGAATATTATTATTTGTTACTTAAAATGATCAATAGATTTATTTATTACTAAAGTATTAATGAGGGTATAATAACATTTTAGATATTTCTAAAATGTTATTATGCTATTGCATATTTATCAATTTCTTAATGAAGATCTTTGTGTTTTGTTCCTATATTATATTATATTGCCAACAAACTTCTTGGTATTTTGTATTGATATTTTTGAGACCCTCAAGGATGAATATTTTTCCCCGTTTTGTTTTACGTTTTTCATTATTTCTTCGCTCCTAATAGTTGCAGTGTGATGTTATATAGTCTAAAGCCTTCCTCGATAAATGGTCTATTCAACACACCACCACCATCAGCCTATTACAGTCCACTGCTGGACATAGGCCTCTCCAGTTGTTCGCCACTTGAGAGAAAACATCTGGAGGATATACCCATAATCGCCAAGCTGAGCAGGCGGGTTGGCGATCGCAGGGCGTAGCTTCTTGCTCCGGTGACGCTGCTGCCCGTCACCGGTCTTTAGTATTTAGCTACGCCTTCAATTGTGATGGTTATACCGCCACCAGTCGGTTGCCAGCGCCTCGTTTGTTATTCGGCAGGATGCACCACGGGCAGGTGAGGTTAGCTTGGAGCGAAAAGATGATAGGCCGCTCCCTTACATCCCTATTCAACACAAAAAGATTTTTTTCATTAGGCCAAGTAGTTACTGAGATAAGCGCGTGCAAATAAACAAACAAACATAGACATACTGTACATATAGTATAGTATAGATTACATCTAGGGGTATGCAATCCTCACCATCATGTTATATTGTACCTACAGCGGAGGTGAAACGTGTGGGCGACACAGTGCTGGGCATGGCGACGCAGTGCGTGCAGGCCAAGAACGTGAACAAGACCTCGCCCCAAACGCTCAGCAATCTGTGCCTGAAGATAAACGTTAAGCTCGGAGGCATCAACTCGATCCTCGTGCCCTCGTTGCGTCCAAAGGTGGGTTGCCTTTTTTTTTTTAAAGTAATATGTGGGGTCTATCTGAGTAGGGCTTAATGCAAGAAAGGAGCCTCCCCGCGGTGCACCGTGGAAACAGCTATACCCAGTCACGCAGACTGGCCAATCCTGTCACAGTTTAAAAACCTCTCCAGTTATTCGCTACTTTGATCAAACATCTGGAGATTTTACCCATAATAGCCACACTAGGCAGGCGGGTTGGCGATCGCAGGGCGTAGCTTCTCGCTCCGATGACGCTGAAGTCTGTTGTCGGCCTGGTATTTAGCTATGTCTACAATCGTGATGATTGTACGAGTCTCGTTATTCGACAGGATGCATCACGGGCAGGTGACTGTGGCTTAGAGAGAAAATATGATGAGTCTCGGGTCGAATTGAGAACCTCCTCCTTTTTGAAGTCGGTTAATAAAATTTTACTATACAGTAGCAAAAATAAAATTATAACTGTCCCTTTCACGCTTATAAGCCAGAGCGCGAGAGAGACAGGCAGATTTTTCATGATGCGCGTGCAGTACGACGTCACGCCGCGCGCTTTTTCACAGAGACTAGTGTTAAATGTGTCATCTTTGGTTAACTGACTGTACATAATATATAGAGATAGGCAGAGAATAGACGCGTTTGAAATGTGGTGCTGGAGGCGGATGCTCAGGATCCCATGGACCGCCAAACGCACAAATGTGTCTATTCTTTCTCAACTCGGAGTTAAGACACGTCTGTCCACTGTCTGTCGGCAGCGGCTCTTGACATATTTTGGTCATATAATGAGAAGAGGAAATGAGAGTCTTGAAAAGCTGGTTGTGGTTGGGGGCGTGGAAGGAAAAAGAGCCCGCGGCCGCTCACCAACCAGATGGTCCGACCAAGTGAAGGAAGCCACTGCCCTGGACAAATTTCATCAGGCGGTGAGGGCAACTTCGGACAGAGACAAGTGGAGACAGTTGATTAGGGCTGTGAAATCAACATGTGATCACGATCCTCAGTAATGAGGGAACGACTGAAGAGAGAGAGAGCTTCTGCGGGGTGAATGCTCGATACAAATTTCCACCCCCCATTTTAGGGAAGTGGGGGGTTAGAAAGGGGCAAAAAGTAGCCTATGTTACTCTCCATCCCTTCAACTATCTCCAATTAAAAAATCACGTCAATTCGTCGCTCCGTTTTGCCGTGAAAGAAGACAAACATACAGACAGGCACACTTTCCCATTTATAATATTAAGTATGGATAATATTTAGATGCAAGTTTTACAAAGTGTAACGTTCGTCAGGTGTTCAACGAGCCCGTGATCTTCCTGGGCGTGGACGTGACGCACCCGCCGGCCGGCGACAACAAGAAGCCGTCCATAGCCGCCGTCGTTGGCTCCATGGACGCGCACCCGTCGCGCTACGCCGCCACCGTGCGAGTGCAGCAACACAGGTACCTTGAGCCCCTCGTCTTACTAATAGTCCCCTATATGGCACAATGTCTAAGTAGGTAGAAATATTTTACGCGCCCAAGCAAAATAGCATTGATGCAAAAACTAAACATGCAATAGACATGTTGCCGTAAAAAATGTAATTAGTCCGTCTTTTAGATTGTTCCAAAATAAAAGACACGTATTTTTTATGTGTAAATTAGACCAAAAATGGCAAAGATATAGCCCGCTAAAGTTACGTCAAAGAGAGGGAGATTTTTCTCCACTGAGTGACGTCAAAGACCCCTACTCCTACACTAGGATGCCTTGTATCTTTGTCAGTTTTTGTTTAAATGGAATAAGGCTAAATGCGTGTCCAATATATTTTTATAATCTAAAATACAGACTAAATATAATTATATTGACCCTGGAAACATCCCTGTTATAATTGGTTGTTCAGTGCATTCAGTTGCTGGTTAGATTCAAACGTAGGAGCAGCTCAATTCTCGGATTTGTTGTCCAACTAGTTCAGTTGATCGTTAACGCGCGACAGGAGAAGACGTTTGTTTCATACAATGACGGCGCTCTGCTTAGCATCATGCAGGATGAAGTGATATTGTTGTGCTAATTAAATACATAATAAAAAAAATATACTGATTACTCTCTCTGAGATTGATTACAGAAAAATAATAATATGGACATCCCCCAAAAACAGCACAATAATATTTAATTATTTGCATGGATTAGATACTGATAATCTATAAAAAATTAACCGCCGTTGGGGTCACTGATGACTGTCAAGCAATAGTTTTTCTATTTTTTAGTTTCACAGTGAAATAGATGCACTCTTTATCACTCACTCGCTCACCAGAAAAGAAAATACTTAGAACTAGGCAAAGTATACTGGAGCAATATATAATGAGTGAAAAGGTGATGGAATAGTGATCTTTCTTTATTGTATACCTATATACTGTATTACTGCATTTTGTTAACAAGTAAGGATTTTTATGATCGCCTGACCAAGAGCCTGCTATGGCTAACCTTCGTCATTTTATAAAGACTGAAAGTTAACAATCATATCCCACATACAGGTAAGAACGAAGCCCAGACAATAAAGTTTGGTTAATACTGAAAACTCAAGTTCATAGCACATTCACTCAGTCATCATGAACAAACTTGCTTCTGGAGTTAAGTTGCCAATAATATGTATTACATTTTTTTTTCTACATGAATGGGCAATGATATGTGTAATAGTAACACTGGCTTTGGTGACGAGCTTAACTAGAGTACAAAACAAATGGACCAGGTATTGTGAGGAAGCTATACAAAATCCCATAGAAATGTCTAAATTTAACTATAAATATTCTTTACATACAAGTGGCACTGCATTATCAAATTTTCATGTCTTTTCTACAGATTATGTATAATTACAAGTGTGGTAGTCTACACTTTAAGTCTCAGTTTACTATAATAACAGTACTTTAGATATTATATTTCATAATATAATCTTTTTGTAATTAATTAGTGAAATTACAGTAATAATAAACTTTCCAATTTTATACACATACAAATAATAAAGGATGTCTTCAATTTAAAATCTATGCATGCTGCAATATTTTTAACGATCCTCCCCCCTTGCTGTCCCCCAATTAGGCCAAACAAGCAGTGCCGGTAGGTAGTATCGCGTCCCCCCAAAAAATCGGTGTCACTTTCGAAGCTATCAAGTAATAGTAGTGCAAATTCTTGCAGACAAGAAATAGTACACGAGATGAGTAGCATGGTGCAGGAGCTGTTGATAATGTTCTACAAGAGCACGGGCGGGTTCAAGCCGCACCGCATCATCATGTACCGCGACGGCATCTCCGAGGGGCAGTTCATACACGTGCTGCAGCACGAGCTCACCGCCGTGCGGGAGGCCTGCATCAAGGTAGGCGCAATGTGTCCCACGGAGAGGAGGAGGCCTGCGCTGAGCTATGCGTAAGGCACGGCAACGGCGTCGCCGGAGCCGCGCCCTGCCGTCGCCAACCCGCCTGCCCACGGTGGCGATTATGGGTAAAGTATCAATCAATCAATGAACAGCCTTGGTCCGTCCACTGCTGAATGTAGGCCTAGGGTAATTCGCGCCACTTTGCTCTATCCTGAGCTTCTCCCATCCAGAAACTGCCAGCAGTTCTTCTAAGGTCATCCGCCCAGCGAGTTGTGGAGCGTCCTACACTACGTTTGCCTAAACGCGGTGTCTCCTCCAAGACTCGTCTCCACGATAACCACTGGGGCAAACGAGTTCTGGACTGGAGACCGCGTCTCGGCAAACGTAATGTGAACGCCCTCAGGCCAGGTGGAGTGACGATTTGCGCAGGACGGCTGGCAAGTGCTGGGTGCGAGAAGCCCAGGATCGATCAAAGTGGCGAACATCGGGAGAGGCCTATGTCCAGCGGTGGACTGATAAAGGCTGATGATGATGATATTAGGTATCATATTTCACTGTTTTTCTCTTTGAGCACTCACTGCACATAAATTTGCTCTCTGCGTGGCCTAAAGCTTAACTGGTAGAGATCCTAGCATTAAGTTCACCTTTTGCAATAAAAAAAAGTTTAATCAAATTAAATTAAAGCCTCCAGATGTTTGCCCAAAGTGGCAACAACTGGAGAGACCTATGTCCAGAGGTGGACTGCGATAGGCTGATGATGGGGTATGCCAACGTATCGCCTTCAAGCAGGAGTCAACGTACGTACAGACCGTACATAAGGTCGTTTTGGCGTGGGTGACATCATGGGGTTAGTGTGAAACAAAAATGTCAAAACTCAATGTCTAACGTGACAAAACGTAACGCTGGGGACGGGCGTTAGTTCCGATTTTGGCCACGTAACAAAAGTTTCTTGTCGGTATAGTCAGCCTAAATGCGGACTATGGGCATTGAGCATGTCTATAAGGCATGATAACAGGGTAAGGCATGAGTAACGGGTGCAGTCCAAACTTCGTCTTCGCCTTACACCCCTTTACTCTGCAGGGTAAGTAGACAAGTTTTATCGATTTTCAACCCTATTTCTTTTGAATAAGGTTCAAATCATCATTTTAAAATAGGAAATTGTTAAGGTATGTGTTACAATTTATACTTATATCAACTTAGATTTCATTTATCTGAGAGTCTAGTAGTTTTGTGTGCTTCAAGCTGGAATCCTCATCTCTGAAACCTGCATGAAAACGAATTTTGACTATGCCAAAAAATAGTCATGAAATAGTCATAAATAGTCGCCAAGTAAAAAAAATAGTCGCATTATAGTTTCGGAGTTATAGCTATAGGTTGGTGAGGATTCTGGCTTGACGTTCAAGCTGTAATCCTCACCTCTGATGCAAGCAAACGGCAAAGTCTATCGAATTGGTTTATGTTCCAAAAAATAGTCATGAAATAGTCGCAACGGCATACCAAATTTCAGAATTATTCGTTAAGAGATTCCAGAGATATAAGGGTAGGTTGGTGAGGATTCTAGCTTGAACATTTGAAAACTTCAAATATCTCCGAAACGGCTACGATTTTCGATTTGAGTTTTTGCCAAAAAATAGTCATGAAATAGTCGTCTCCAACGGAAATAAATTTGAGCTGATTTAATTTGAAATTAAAAAGTGTTAATTTTTCCCTACATTTCTATGGAGGTACAGTCGTGTACAAAATGTTTACTTCATTTTATACTATTGTAAAATATTTCGCTTGAACTATAATATTTCGTCAAATTAGGTGTTTTCCAAGACTAGTGGCTAGACCGAGTGCTATTATGATTAAACAAATAAAAACAAACATTTATAATTTTTGTAGCTATTTTTATTTAGTACAATTTAAAGCTTGAAAATGCGTACATAACATGTTTAAATTAAAAATAACTAAATATAATGTTTATATCACAACCGAATAATAGGTATGCCGTTCGGGCATTTCCATGCTAGCTTCGGGAGCGCTCGGCCTCATAGTCTCCGTCCTTTATGGTGCCCCCGCACTGCCGTTAGATAATATTTGTAAACATTTTCTAGCATACATTTATATTTTATTTTATTTACTCTATATTATGTATGTATCTATTAAGTTATTTAATATTTTAATCCCTGTTTAATCCTATCCCACTTTGCAACACTCTACCTACATACATCTGTTTCTGCTTAGCCCAATAGTTGACCGGTAGAAAATGCCTACACGGCATTCGATCCGCCTTTTGTGCACTATTTCTATTGTGCAATAAAGATTAAATTAAAAAAAATATTTACTAACAGATGTTGTCAATTGTTACATTTTGTTAGGAAGTGTCACATGTTATAAGTGCCCGTACACTGATGAAAAATGTTTACTAACATTTAAATCTGGCATTTGCTTACTTGGTTTTGCGTTCTGAGGGAGTGTCTATACAAAAATGGAAGAAGAATTGCCCATTAGAATAGCTTTTAGTTTTGTTTACAAAAGAAGAAGCGATCTTAATGGATGCGCCAAACAAAATATAACACTTATTTTATTTTGTTACTATATAGCTGTGCCAGCGGCGTCCCACGCATGGATATGGGGTTTCAAAAATAACCGACTTCCACAAAATGGTACCCAGATTTTAAGTTAGACCTCTAGAGGTTGTTGGATTGCTAGCAATACATTGGTGAAACCGCATTTAATTCCAAGCAGTAGTTTTCGCGTGAGGCGCGATCAAACATACAGATAAAAATTTCTCCCGTTTCCCCAACACTTCCCGCCATTGCTCTGCTCCTATTAATTGTAGCGTGATGAAAGTATACTATAACCTGCCCAGGAATATGAAGAATAATCGCACCAAGTTTCGTTAAAATCCGTCTAGTAGTTTTTTTTCTATAACGAACATACAGACAGACAGACAACAATTTTACTGATTGCATTTTTGGCACCAATATCGATCACTAATGACTCCCTTATAGTTATTTTGAAAATATATTTAATGTACAGAATTGACTTCTCTACATATTTATTATAAGTATGGATAGAAGATAACTTGTTATAAAATGTTTACTCAGTTACGAAACATTTTCTAACATTAAATAATTTTTAACACAATGACATGTGATTAAATGTCTGCTAACGTTGCTAAACATTTTCTAACGGCGCGGCAGTGTGGGAGCACCATTAGTGTCTTCCCACAATCATCGTCGCGGACATTTCATTGACTTGAGTATTTTGCTTGACAGTCACGCCATCTAGTAAGTGTTGTGGAACTAGCTCTAACCATTTTAAAAACGCATTGCTGTGATATTAACATTAAAGGTAAATGTGTAATATATGTAAAGATCAATAATTAAAGCTCATAGTTATTCTTTTTGCTGGGTGGGAACAGGTCGGTAATTGTGTTTTATATGTACTGATTTCAGATTTAAACAAGTTTTGTACTAATATGCAAACTTTATATTATAATAAATAAAAATAGCTACATAAAAATGTTTGTTTTTTTTTTGTTTAATCATAACAGCTGCCATGGAAAATACCTAATTGAACGAAATATTATATTTTAAGCAGAACATTTCACAATAATATCAAATGAAGTAAAACATTTTGTATACAACTGTACCTCCAAAATTGTAGGGAAAATTATAACTTTTTATTTTCTAATTGAATCAGCTCAAATTTATTTCCGTTGGAGACGACTATTTCACGACTATTTTTTGGCAAAATCTCAAATCGAAAATCATAGCCGTTTCGGAGATATTTGAAGTTTTCAAATGTTCAAGCTAGAATCCTCACCAACCTACCCTTATATCTCTGGAATCTCTTAACGACTAATTCTGAAATTTGGTATGCCGTTGCGACTATTTCATGACTATTTTTTGGAACATAAACCAATTCGATAGACTTTGCCGTTTGCTTGCATCAGAGGTGAGGATTACAGCTTGAACGTCAAGCTAGAATCCTCACCAACCTATAGCTATAACTCCGAAACTATAATGCGACTATTTTTTTTACTTGGCGACTATTTATGACTATTTCATGACTATTTTTTGGCATAGTCAAAATTCGTTTTCATGCAGGTTTCAGAGATGAGGATTCCAGCTTGAAGCACACGTAGTTTTAACCACTTAGAAATAATAATAATAATAATATTTATTTATTTCTCACACAAATGGACTCTTATTTTAGATTATCTTAAATATAAGCAGCTAACATTAGAAGAAGAAGAAGAAGTAACATAAATCTCAGATTATATCTTTCAGATAACAAGTAGATAAAAATCCACCCTAAGTATAATTATTATCAAGATTATGTATTAGAGTTAATTACTTTTTCTAAATTACCACAGTGATTTAGTTGTTGTTAAATGCGGGCAAACCATGTAGGTTACTAAGGATGGCCGCATACGATCGGGATTCCGAATTGAAATTTACATTTGCTTAAAAATGCTCTACTTACATATAAAATGCTGGAGCGCTTTGTATGCAAGTAGAGCATATTTTTTCATCAAGCATTGTGAACGTGAATTGCAATTCGGGATTCCGCATGTATTCGGCCAGACTAAAGTAGTAATATTTCATGAAATCTATGTGACTGACGGGTAGAGAGTGCCAGAGTCTACACATAAAAATATGTACGTACAATAGGCTTGTTGCTGTAAAAAAATGTAATTAATCCGTCTTTTACGTTATTTAAAACTAAAGAGAGACGTATATTTTAATTTCTAAATTAGACTAAAAAAAACCGGCCAACTAAAAAAAAAATCTAAAATACGTACTAAATTTAAAGTAAGTATTTTAACCCTGGAAATAACCATATTCCAGCTGGAAGCCGAATACAAGCCGGGCATCACGTTCATCGTGGTGCAGAAGCGGCACCACACGCGGCTGTTCTGCGCAGACAAGAAGGAGCAGTCCGGCAAGTCGGGCAACATCCCCGCGGGCACCACCGTCGACCTGGGCATCACGCACCCCACCGAGTTCGACTTCTACCTCTGCAGTCATCAGGGCATACAGGTGATTAAACCAATTTATTTATTACTAGTTCATTCTTTCCTCACCATACACGACTGATATGTGCCGGCAAGTCGGGCAACATCTCCGCGAGCACCACCGTCGACCTGGGAAGTGGACATCACGCACCCCACCGACTTCTATACTATCCTTCTAACGACAGTGTCAGGGAACACAATATTCCTCTTGCTCTGTTTATGAGTCGCGATTTCACGTCAAAATCACTAGACGGACTTAACCACATAGTTGCGTGAGAAAAGGCATAGTTGATTCGGTATAAACAAGTCATGACATTCAAAGTGTATACGATAGGGTTATAAGGATTTGAAAAGGTCTTCCAGCTTTTTGCTGGAAGATTCTGCCTGCTCCCTGCAACTATTCCTTGGAATCAGCTTCCGGCTGCTATTTTTCCGAATGACTACAGATTTCTCAAGGACCGTCAACGCACCTGTGACTCCCCTAGTGTTACGGTGGCTGAAGTGATCACTTACCATCGGGTAACCTTCAAGCCCGTTGCCCCCTGTCATAAAAAAAGAGAAATGAAAAGTTGCATGTAAGTATCGTCATTTTAATCGTTACCGTTCCACAGGGCACATCGCGGCCGTCCCACTACCACGTGCTGTGGGACGACAACCACTTCGGCTCCGACGAGCTGCAGTGCCTCACGTACCAGCTGTGCCACACGTACGTGCGCTGCACGCGGTCGGTGTCGATCCCCGCCCCCGCGTACTACGCGCACCTGGTCGCGTTCCGCGCGCGCTACCACCTGGTGGAGAAGGAGCACGACTCCGGCGAGGGCAGCCACCAGTCCGCCTGCAGCGAGGACCGCACGCCCGGCGCGATGGCCCGCGCGATCACCGTGCACGCCGTCACCAAGAAGGTCATGTACTTCGCCTAAGCGCCGCGCGCGGCTCGCGTCCGCCGCCGCCCCCGCCTCCGCGTCCGCCCGCGCTTATGACGACGCCTCCGCCCCGCCCGAGTGCCTAGTACGCTGTCGAGCCGAACTTGATTTAGCATACCAGAAAATAACAAGTCGCTCACTAGGTTTATAATGCAGAGACCCGCCCCGGCTTCGCACGGGTGCAATGCTATAATATGTTGTCTTAAATTTTATAATTTTCCGCGTATTATTTTAATTTTCTTCTTTCATAAGAACCTTTTTCTGACTATAACAAAGACAACAAAAAAAAATAATAAGTGAAATTGGTCCAGCCGTTCATGCGTGATATCTTGACCAAGGGAAATAGGGATTCACTTTTTTTTATATAAATATAGAAAAAATATATTCTTCATTTTAAACAAAAAGCTTTACATACGTCAGTCGTCGGTTGTTGGGTTTTATATGCCCAGTACTTCCATTAACTGATATCGCTTCTATATAAGATTACACTAATATAATGTTTTTAGTACGGTCACATAAATTGTATGTAATCAATTCGCTCAATAGTGAATTGTGTGAAAATTCCGCACTAGGCACTCCGTCCGAGGCTTCGATCGAGGAGGAAGAGCGACGCCGGGTGTATCCTCGACCGAAACCTGTTAATTTGAGTGATAACTTTGCAAGGTATTTTATACAAAACTGATGCTTATTTTTTAGATACTTAAAATAATATATCGGGTCACCCGGACTCGCTTTGGCGGTCAAAAGTATCCTCGTGGTTAATCAATTTAAAGTTTACGGTGCCCCGGGCGGGACGCCGCATGTTTACAGACAAGTGTTACACCTTGTACATAGGGGTTTATTTTATATATGAAGAGCTTCCGGCGGGCGGCGGATACCCGGGACGCCGACGTAAAACTTAAATCCTCCATTTTGCATGCCCAGATCTCTTATGTGCTCCTGACCTCATATTGTATGCACTTGATATATCTTTGTAGTGTATAATAAAATTATGTAGTTGTAGTCCCGACGCGCCTGTCGATGTTTGGAGAGATCGATCGCTCCGTGCTGTGGATGTGAAACTTAGAGTTTGGAGTTCGTAGTCGTGAAGGTTGGGTAGGAAACCCGTGCCGTGATTGTTTAATGTGAAGCTTTCAAATTGAAATTTTATTGCAACCATGTAAAATGACCAAATGACGTTTTTACTTACACTTATCATATCATGCGCGGCCAATAACGTGATATAGGCTCATAATGTTTTATACAATTAATGTGCAATATTGACAAATTATTCAGATCATCCTTCAGAATGTGTTCCACTTTGTATATAGTATTTTGGAGAAGATACATTTAGAACAGATAAATTACGTAAAAGTATGAAACAATTACAGCAGTACTCTCAAAAAAATTGCACCCTTAGCTAAAGCTTTGTGTATTTATGAAATATTTATATTCATCGTAAGTTTGGTTTATAATCATATAGGTCCGCGTTTGACCAATGGTCTGGTCAGGCATTAACTTAAATGCGCCTTTTTGTTTCTTGCGTTAATGTAACTAAATGATCCAACTTCTCTAAATCGTCTGATTGCTCCTCTCTGTTCAACTATCGCCGTTAAAAAAAAATTTCTTCTTATAGCACGACAGCTTTACCCCAATACTTTGCGTGCTTTTATAAATTACCATAGAGCTACTATAGGTCTACCAGGACCCGATGGCAAAAAGGAAAAAAGAAATTGAGGCTGGCAATACTTTTAAAGGGATTTTTTTTAATTTTTAAAGGGAATTTGAAGCCAAACCAAAAGCAATCCCTCGAAATTGCAGTTGACAGGTGACTTTTTTGTTGCATTCTAAATCACTATTTTTTTTAACTTGTCTTTAGTCATCAGATCCCGGTTGACCTATATATAACGCCATAGTAAGAAAATGTGCCTACTCTTAATAACAATCCTTGTATTTGTATTAATTTAATTTATGTGTTTTTTTATGACTCGAAGACGCATTTAACTTAGCCCTGGCTGTAGCCCATTCTTGTTACGGTATAGTAGGGGTGGCCAATCATAGCAATACAAAAATATGTAAGTTTAATAAATATACCGTACAGTAATAGGTTGTTTCGAAATCAAGAAGTACGTAATTATTAAATCGTACAGGCTTCCGTCAGTAATGAAGTAGATTTATCTTTAATCTACTCTAGTTAGCCACCTCTGCAATATAGCAAAAGCAGCAAGTTAGGCAGCTGCGGATCGGTCACGTTGACTGAAGTTTTAGTCAACGTCAGTCCAAAGGTCATATCACATTATTACGGCAAAAACAATCAAATTCAAATATGGGTTTTAAAAATTGCTATAAATTAGACATATTTTACATTAGCATCAAAAATTAGCAGACAGCCAGCTAGCTTACTGCCGTCAAACTGCTCGGTGTCAATGTGAAATATGTCTAAAGAGCAATAGTTAAAGCTCATATTTGAATTTTATTCTTTTTGCTGGGTGGGAGCAGGTCGGTAAAAATGACCTATGACCTTAACGTGCCAGCGAAAACATCAATTAGATAAGTACATTGTGATTAATCTTTTTTGGAGTAATAAAAAAGACATTTTGTTCAACAATATAAATGATTAAATACATTCAATTGTGATTCTTTCGTCACTACTCTCGAGCTTATTTTGACAAGATAGTACACCTTCTTTTATTTTGCTTCCTTTATTTATTTAGTCTTTGATTTTAGCGCGCAACTAGACTTGGTTCGTTGTTAATTTGGTGATATCGAAAAACTTCGAACATTCGACTGGCTCGATGGATCATTTGGTAGTGACCTCTCCTTCTGAGCCAAGGTTCGTGGGTTCGATTCGATTCATGAACATGTCTGTTTGTACTGGTCTGGGTGTTTTCTATGTATTTATTTACAAAAAAGTATCTATCTATCTATTCAAAATATATAACAAATAAAGTATAAGTAAGTTATTCTGTTGTACCCATAGCACAGGCTTCGGCTTAGTTTGGGGCTAGATGGCGATGTGTGGCCCAGCGTGGTATGTCTTGGGTTATTTATTTATTTTATTCATTTCATTTGGAACCAGCTGTGTTCAAATAAAAATTACGTAAAACCTTGAGAGTGAACTATTAACAGTGAACGAAGGAATCATAATTCGAATTTTTAAATATAATTTTCGTTAAAAGCGCAACGATAACGAATGCCAAATAAAATGCCTTATACGCTATATATACCCTCTACACGCGACGGTGAGCCAGTCTGTGTGTTGGCTCTAAAATTATTTATATTGTGTGGCTATGTGACTCTCGTTATATTATACAACATACTTATAAGGAAAACTTACCACGTAACGCGGTAATATCAAAGAAATATTTAATACCACAAAGACACTACTTTGACGACACGGCTTGTAATATTATGTGTCGTTTAAAAGATGTCTTACTACATTATTTACAGTTTTACTAGTTCATATTTAAATATGATCGCCACTTTAGGTTAAGTAGTCACTATTTTGTTGTGCAAATGGTATCTGTATTTTGGTATGAAAAGCCTATGGGTGCGCGCGGTCGGCGCCGAGGGACGCGCCGCGTCGGTTAACGAGGCGGATGGCACATGGATGGATACTAAACCGCCCCGTTAAAAAATACGTTCGAGTGGATGTTACTTGATCTGTGCTATCCACCTCGTTGAAAGACAGGGTACCGGACACCAATTTTTCCCAATTGCCCCGTTAACGGCGTGAACGGTGCCGCCCCGCCCGTGGACGCCGCGGGTCCCTTGGACGCGGCCTTCGCTTCGAGCTGCGTTTGCTGGTTACTTTTTATAATATTAATACTTTTGTTACTTAATGCCTGACACGTATCATGTTAAATAGGGGACCTTAACATCTACAGCGTGTATTAGCATTCAAATTATTAGGTATAAAAGGTTTACAATAAGTTATTTTAACATAATTATGAATCTAAACAAGGGATAAGGAGGTTAAATAGATGTAAGTGCATATTCAAATCGATTTCAAATGTATAGGTATTTAAAAAGTAATGTAAATGTTGTAATAAGATTTTTTTCTCTCGAAATCAAGTTATTGTTATCTTATTATTACAGAATTTGTGTATGGACTGAATGGAAGTAGTCATGCAAATACAATGCGCAAAATATATTTTTTATAAGTCGTCATTATGATAAAAAGATGATTTGATTGATATCAAATTATGTATGTTTTATATCCAAAAGCAGTATAACAATGTACAATTATTGCGTATCATATTTCCGTTCAGGGGTACATTAATCATGAAATGGTCTAAATCGTAATGCGCGTCTCCCGGCGCGTCGCGGCGACCCCGAGCGTTGCGGAACGCAACTAGCCACGTGGATGAATTAGAATTAGCACAAGATACATTAATTTAAAATTAGTTTGACATTGACCTTTAAGTAATGCATTATGTAGTGATTGTAAGAATTATTAGTATTATGATCGTTCTTGTGTCATCAAATTAATACGTCGCTGGCGCTTTAAAAGTTGTTACACTAAACGGGACCGCTGGAGGAGCCAAGTCGTATTCTAAGGAATTCATATAACATACCTACATACATAGTTATATTTGTAGATCATAGATTTTTTGGAGCACCTAACTAAATGATAAGCTATGCAATAATTAGAAATTTTAGTCCATTTATATACAACTAAGGGGTCAAACTGCAAGACAATCCTTGAGGCCAAATATCCGGTTATTTTACCGCCTTTTAGATTTAAGTTTTTTATTGTTTCAATTGTTTGTCAATTCTTTATTTAATAGAAGTCATTTTAGTGGAAGCTCGACATTTATTAATATTTACTTGAATTATATCAATGGAAGGCAACAAATGACTTATAGCGGACATGAAATAGTTCATTATGGTCATATTGTTTGAGCTTCTTTATTAAATGAATTATAATTTTAGCATTAATTGATATTTAAGTTTGTCATATTCTTTTTATCGCATAACATCGGACCATAATACAATGCTTTTGATGTATGTTGAATGTAGCTATGTGTAATATATTTTATTCTGTATTGCACACAGATTGCTTTAATTGTGTAGAGTCCACCTTGTAATGTTCGATATAGAGTATAAAATGTAAACTAGGCTCCAAAATTCTTCGTGCAGGGTATAATTATGAGAAAAAAAAAGAATCTTAAAGACGTAGAGCTCAATTCACGAGTTAAATGTACTAATTATATATAAAATCTGAATATTAAGTGTTGGGCCCCAAAATGTGTCACATCAGTTCAATGTCCCTATTATCGGTCACCACACACAGGTCAGTGGAAGTTGGTATTTTCGTATTATTATTCCATGGTCTTCATTTTACACAATATTATTTACTATTATTATTATTGTATTTAAATTCCACAGCTTGGCGAAAACATATTATGGACTTTTTATGGCATAGTGCATACATTATAGAAGTTCTAAAGTTGTGCGAATATACGGCCAGCTTTGAAATTTAAATATTTGTTCAAATAGCTTTCATTTATTCTACTGGCCTTTGTGTGGTTATCTAATTATTGATTTCATCCAACCTTGATGCTTTGTATTCGTAAGGTTTTAGAATTATTATTGTGGTACATAAAATGAGCTATATTATGTGTACAATAAATGTTAATAATAATATTTTAACCATTTCATAGTCGTGTTTGTAGAACGCCCATCAGCTTTGCTCAGAGGCCTTTACGTCAATACAAGATTAACTTAAAGACTCAAGCCAGCCAGTTATTTATGTAGAAAATTAATGCTTTATTGATATTTATTCATACAATTTACATTTATTTATTACCATGTGATATTTATGCTTCTCGACACTAAAGTTTTCTAGGCAATTTCATAAAAGGTAGAACAAAACTATAGAGATGGGCTCCAAATCTTTCAGAAATTATCAATCAAGGGTTACTAACTGTATGTGTCAGAAAATAATAATTAAATAGCTATATTTATTAACTATACTTATATAATTAAATAGTCACGTCTTTTAAAATGTAATAATCATTATACATAAAAATAAAATAATCAATCAACAAATTTAAATATAAACTGTGGTGGTGAACATATTGTATAATAGACTACAGGCCCGTGTTAAAAAAATGATGGGTCATTTGAACCACCAGATGACCTATGTAGAACGATATAAGAGCATAAAATAATAAGATTCAGCATTATGCCGTCACTTGTAAGCTGTCCAACTGAGTGCAGGTGAGAATTCAAAAGTACAGGTAGAGCGAGTGTATTTTGGTCATATATTTTTGTACGGCATTCTTACTATCGATAGATCCATGAAAAATAATAGGACAACGCGTAGTGCCGTAAAAAAATGGTGCGCCAAAAAGTCGGATTTTTTTTTTGATTTTCCGACAATTTCCAGGGTGAATTTGGTCATTTAATTTTGTACGGCATCAGTTTCATGCTATTTCAGTACTGCTTCTAATACATTATTCCGCAACGCCGTACAAAAATCATGCGACAAGGGGAATAAACCGAGGGTTGCAACCCCCTCTCTTTCTGTGGTCCAAGGGGTGATTTGACACAACATCAAATTAATTTATTTCGAAAGTATTTTATGCATAGATAATATTTTTTCATATGCCGTACATTTTCGTTGGTTCAAAGGGGAAAAAAATGAAAAAGAAAAAATGAAAAAGAAAAAATTCATATAACGAAAAGTACGGCATTTAGATAGTTTATTCGTACTAATTTTTATAGCCTTTTCGTGATTCTACGTTTCTAGTTAGAAACTATGTTAAATATGGGTTTGTATACTATCGATTTATACCAAAATATAGACATGTTGCCACTTATAATTCCAAAATACAACATATTATTGAGAAGTAGGTACTCGCACATTTTCGGTTGACGCAACTTAAACCGGATGAGGAATCAGGCGAAGAAGATGATGACGTCATAGGTAAATTAATAAATCTTAACATCTTTAATCTGTACGTAAGACTTTGATTTTGACAAAAACATATGTATGTTTCAGAAAATGATAGAGAAGATAATTCGGATATCGATGATTCTGATAACAACTCAGCGGCTGATTCCGACACTGAATAATTTAAATAGAAACCATATTTTGTATTATCATCATTATTAAATATATCAAATTTTTCTTAAAAATAATTGTTTTATTTCTTCACATCATTACAATGAAATAAATCAATTATATATATGTATCAATAATGTTCGAAGTATATAGTAAACCAAAAAGTATACAAAACTGTTGATACTGTGATTGACAGTTTCAATTTTTGGATATAATATACACACCGTTTCACTTCAGTTAGACGTCATAGTGATTTAATCATATTATCAATTGTTCTCTTCAAAAATATGTTAATGCCGTACTGTATCAGATGGCCATAAAGTACCCTTTAGATAGTAGCGTCATTTTCATCAGCCTAAAAGATACGGTCTGCATTAAAATGTACGGCATCATTTTTTCCTAATTTATTTATGTTAATACTATTTAAAACATGGGATACAATGTAGAAAACTGCTATATTTCATTAATGTATGATATTTAAATTTTTTCAATAATTTGAAAAATTACAGTTTTTGTGTTTCTCTATAATTTTTTTCAGAACAGTTTCTTTTGAACGGCAATACTATATAACAATTGTATATTACAATATCATGTTAAAAAAAAAGTTCCCGTACAGGATCAAATGATTTTACACCTTTATAAATCAAGAATACGATAAAATTAAGATGATTATTGATAAACATTCAAATGAACAATCATTTTTTGACGGCATTATTTTTAATAGTACTTTTAAGTGTCAGATAATGTTTTGGAACCAATGCCGTACTTTTTCAAATCACCCCTTGGACCACAGAAAGAGAGGGGGTTGCAACCCTCGGTTTATTCCCCTTGTCGCATGATTTTTGTACGGCGTTGCGGAATAATGTATTAGAAGCAGTACTGAAATAGCATGAAACTGATGCCGTACAAAATTAAATGACCAAATTCACCCTGGAAATTGTCGGAAAATCAAAAAAAAAATCCGACTTTTTGGCGCACCATTTTTTTACGGCACTACGCGTTGTCCTATTATTTTTCATGGATCTATCGATAGTAAGAATGCCGTACAAAAATATATGACCAAAATACACTCACTCTACCTGTACTTTGAATTCTCACCTGCACTCAGTTGGACAGCTTACAAGTGACGGCATAATGCTGAATCTTATTATTTTATGCTCTTATATCGTTCTACATAGGTCATCTGGTGGTTCAAATGACCCATCATTTTTTTAACACGGGCCTGTAGTCTATAATTGCAGTACAGCAATTTTTATATACATATTTTAAACTTCTGTTTTCTTTGTAATTTATGAATTCAGTTTCAAAAACAAAATTTATAGTTTGTCCATTTTATAATGCGATTTTGTCAGGAGCAAATTATGATAAAATGATATGATGTTGTATGGTAAAAAAAAATAGAATGATTATGCTATGTAATTAAGAATAAATCAATATTTTCGTTATATGATAAATTCAAAATGATAAAAGTTTGTCTTAAACAAAATTTGTAATGTAAAACAGTTTTAGTTTGAGTAAACGTGAAATGTGATTATGAATAAATCACATTATCTAGAGGTACGAGTATATCTCTTTAATAGTACATACCTACTAGAGATGCGCCGAATAGTGGTTTCACCGAATAACCGAATACCGAATACTATTCGGTTCAATCTTTACCGAACCGGATATTCGGCCGAATTATTCGGTTCACCATTTTACTGCTTTGCCACGTAAACAGGTTCAAACATGCACGCCGTCTGTCGTTGGTGGCAAGTTGCGAGCGAGCCGTTTAATTGCTTTCATTTCATCATCGCAGTGCTCACTATGGACATGATAAGCCTCTCCAGGTGTTCGCTACTTTGGGCAAACACATGGAGGTTGCACCCATAATCACCAAGCTGCTTAGCTTCTCGCTCCGATGACGCTGCTGCCCACCGTCGGCCTGTGGTATTTAGCTACGCGGTTAATCTCAATAGTTATATCGCCACCAGTCGGTTGCCAGAGCCTCATTCGTTATTCAGCAGGATGCACCACGGGCAGGTAAGGACGGCTTGCAGCGAGAAGATAATAAAGATGTGAAGGGGCGAGGCAACCGACTGGTGGTGGGGGAGCTTTAATTTATTAGCTTTTTAACACGTTCTTCGCAAGTTTTATTAACTCACTAGCTGTGCCGGCGGCGTCCCACGCGTGGATATATCGGGTTTCAAAAATAACGGACTTCCATAAAACTTCCACAAATTTTAACTTGGACATCTAGAAATACATTGGTAAAAACCACATTTAATTCCATGCAGTAGTTTCCGCGTGATGCGCGATCAAACATGCAGATACAAATTTCTCCCGTTTTCCCAACACTTCACGTCACTGTATTGATTGTAGCGTAATGAATAGTATACTATAACCTGTCCAGGAGTATGAAGAATAATCGTACCAAGTTTCGTTAAAATCCGTCCAGTAGTTTTTTTTTCTATAACGAACATACAGACAGACAGACAAAAATTTTACTGATTGCGTTTATGGCATCAGTATCGATCACTAATCACCCCCTGATAGTTATTTTGAAAATATATTTCATGTACAGAATTGACCTCTCTACAGATTTATTATAGGCATGTATAGATTAAAAACAATCTTACATAAGAAAAAAGCTTGTCTTCAGTTTTATTCCATGTCATGTAGCCAAGAATATAGAAATACTCAAACCGAATATATTCGGCACTAAAACCGAATAATTCGGCCGAATACAAATAGTGGAAAAGATGCCGAATACGCCGAATACCGAATACCAACCGAATATTCGGCGCATCTCTAATACCTACCTACCTAATGTATTATTTCTCATTGTCGCTATTAAGGATATCTATCTATTATAATATAGTGATTGAATTAATATTACAATTAAGTTATTTAAAAAAAAAATACTTTTGTTAAAAAAATTACAACATAGCAAGTAGTAAGTAAATATTTACCTAGGTACTTATTTATTTATGTGGTTCTGATTCTCGGCTTATGACCTCTAGTAACTTACTTTGAGATCAGAACAATGTGAGCCAGGTAAGTGAGTTTGTCCTAAATAAAATAATAGTTTTCTAACGTAGGTCTGTACACTAGAGATATATTTTTCATTAGAAGGCAGGTTGCAATATTACCTACGAATTAAATATCGAGTTTGGCAAAACCGAATTACAAAAATGGACAAACTTTGTAAGGCCTGTATAAAATCAGTCCTCTGCAACTAGAGACAAACTTATTATTATTTTATTATTATGATTTCTGTTCGTACTTACCTAATTTTATTTCTCAGATGACATTAAAACATTTTAATAGCAATGGATACGGGTAGAGCTAAAGTTTATTAAATAAACTTGAGTTTTCAATAATGCCTATCTGAATATGTATGAGATAATCAAAACTTGTTCAGATAACTGCCGTGATTGTCAAACGAGGCGTTCTGATTTGCATTAACAGTCTTGAGTTCATAATCTGGAACCGTTGTAAAGTATATTTAATGTGACAGTAAGAAATCATAATCCGCCTTTGAAGCTCGATAGTTTTAATAAAATAAATATCTTACATAAGTAATTGTTAGTACCTACTTGTCATATTTCTTCTAAGTGTAGAAATCTTCAGCAAATATTAGCTCTAAGAAATTGCCGTTTAATGAAACTGGACTAGAATATTTTCTGTTGGACTTGAAATTCAGAACTCAAATAAATTTTTTGTTTTGTGCCCTGTTATTATTTTTGTTTTTTTTTCTTAATTACATTACAAAGTGCAAAAAAAATTTTTTTTTTAATGTTCAAGTTATCCCGCCAAATCCCACGGTGACCCACCATCGTCACATATCCGGAGGAGTCTGGATCCACAAGTGATGAGTGATGCTACTACGGTTCCACCGGTACTATCCTCGTGTCCTATGCAGGACGACCGCGACTGGCCCTGCCACCCAACGGCCGACCGAAGACCTCCGTCGGAATACCCGATATAAGGCCTGCGGCCGTTAGGCCTTCTTATATCGGGTAAAATGTCGACGCACGGCCCAAACCAAACGCATAATATGGTCTTTAGGTCGTTGGGTCGCCGAGGAATAGGAACCAAAGCCGTCCACCATGCTAGCGGGAACGGGAAAAGCAAGTTGCCGGCACCCCCACACAAACAATTGGATTAGGTACAGATTCACTTCTCTCATCTTCACTCACACACCTTACAGTTTTAGTTGCATCATTCTACCTACCTATCAGTTTTACATTTTTGTGATACAAAGTATGATCCTTTGTAGCGCACGTTTAAAGATTTCAGTAAATTAATTAAATTCCTAAAAATACAAATTTTAGGTTGTCCTGGCAGTTTAATAGAACGGCAACTTCATAGGTTTATGCTTCGTGATACTCACCTGTTATTTAGGATAAACATTTTCAAACTCGACAGTTTAGGTACCTAACCAATACAACCTGTAATGAGAGAGATAGGTACTTGATATAAAATTTATAATGGGAACATTCATGTAATTAAACAATATTTCATCTCTCTTGGTAAGACTAAATCAGATAGTCTGAACGACATAAAAATACGCAAGTTGCTTCTTCCTTACAAGAGAAAATGGATTTAGAAAGCTAAAAGAATAGGTAGGTACCTACCTACCTATATTTATAGATTTACTGTTGCATGCACTTCTTATTTTTTGTGACCTACCTATATTTAACGAAGCAAATTATTAATAAAGTTAAATAACCATTTAAAATATTGATCAATACCTAAATATTAAACATTTTGTCATAGTAGTAAATATGTGTACCGTGATAATGTGCTCTTTAAATACGTGATATTCATATAACATCATAATCTGCTTTTTACATGAAATTAAAAAATTAGAATATAGTTATAATATTGTATAGGCCAATTAATTGTCCATGTGAAGATTTACTGCATGGTACATCCAAAAAATAAGACGCAAACTCAAGATACAGGATACTATCACATCGTTAGCAATAAAAGGATTAAATAATAATAACCTTTGCACCGTACAAAACTGTAACACTTAATATTATAACTAAAGAGTCGTCGCATCGACTGATCTCGTTTGGGGCTTGCTTGTATAGGTCGCGGCACGTAAGTTCAGCGCTGAGCGGAATAAGAAGGGGATAACTGCGCATGTGTACTATTGTGCACACATTTATTATCTCTAATAAAATGAAATGTTATATTATTTGTAAATTATTCTACCTTGTATTTACTTTAAAAAAAGAACAGATTGCAAGAAAGCCAGTTAATGTAGTAATATTATTACAAGAAATAAAAAAAAAATAACTGCCAGGAATTTGTAAGCAGTTACGAGATTACTTACGTGAGATAGAAATAAAACATAGGTTTGTTTAGAAACGATTGAACATTTTTATTCAAATTCTAAAACAAATAGTCTGAATCTGACAAAAGTAGCACGCCTTCTATTAAAAAAAGGGTTGGCCAGTTCAAGGCCCTTTGCTTGTTGAGGGCTGGGGTTCAGGGCTGCTTCGGTCGTCGTCGTCATTACCATTGTCATCATCAGAGTCATCAACATCTTCATCTGAAATGTCTAGATCAACGTGAATGATAAATTATTCGGTTACCAAGTCAACAACGTGGTCACTCTTTGCGTATTGATAAAACTAAACTCAACAAACAAATTAAACAACGAGAACACTAAAACTTAGAACGCGAGTGTACCGTCGGGCGTTAGCGGGTGGACGTGCGGTGCGGGGAGCAATACGAGATAGGAGAGCCAATAAGCGCGTACGCACACCCGCCCTTGCCCCGTACTCTCCCCTGTGATACCGAATTTTTTGCTTCTGCGCAGAAACGCTCAGCGGTCAACTTACATGCCGCGGCCTATTATAAAAGTAAGTCATTAAAAAAAGTTTACTGAGCTCAAATATAATCGCTTAAATGGTTTGCAGCCTTATTAAGCTATTATATTAGATCACTCAAATTTATGATATAATTTTGTTATATTTCTAGTTCATGCGTGATACTATGGAGAATGTTTTATGATAGAAATAGTAACGGGAACTTTAAGCGATTTTTACAGATAAATTTATATTTTGTACTACAGTATTGTTTGTATGTTTGTGGACTGTATGTGATAAGTATAACATAACAAAAACTTGTCTCTTAAGCATGATATCTAGTGACTTGTATAATAGCAATTGCAATATAAACCGTACATATTGTCTGGTAATAGTTATAAATACACTATCACGTATTCGTATTTGTTTTTCTGCATAAAACTGTTTTTTAATAAATAGTTCTGTCACTACTCCTGTTTTCAAGAATTTGCCCTTTATGGTAGATATCATTTACAAAGAATAACTAGGTAGGACTTACTTTCCATTCTGTAAATCCTTGCAGACGAAGGACCAAAATGAATGAACTTCTGCAGATAAAAATATTTCCACAAATAGATACCGTAGACTGCATATTTAGCCTCCAGAACTATGTTATCTGCTCAAGATTCGACTGAATTTTTATATTGATTGCTTTTTTCCACGACTTGCAGGATACTTCTGGTACAAAATATCCGCTGGGTATAGGATATAGTGAAGTAGGCAAGAGGTCTAAATGGATATTATATTACCTCCCTAAGTAACTATCACATTTAAAGCCATAAATAATAAAATCTATCATTTAACTGTTCATACACAAATTCCAGGTTCTAGGCAGGAGACGCTTTGAAATAATACTAAAAAGTTAATACATAAATTTATTTACCATCTTCGTAAAAGGTAATTAATGTAAATAGTGGAAACATTTGATAGTAAAGGAAAGCTAAGCATCTTATAAAAATATCGTTTTTTTTTTCATGGACCTAACAGGCGTCGGCAAGTTATCGTGTCTTATATACCTACACATTTGCTACATAACAATGTTACAACACGTGTAATAATAATAATATAAAAGTGTTTAACTATTTCATGAACCTTCTAACAGTACTTCTGGACCATTCAACAAGACAAGTTTCACGCGTAGAGTGTAAACGATACTGTAACAATTATAGTGTGAATAATATTTTTGGAATGCAATGTTTAGTCTAAAAATCAATAAACACGCGAATTACATGAAGCGTTTGCTTAATAGTTGTGACAGAGCAAACAATGGACATTTATACCACGCCGCAATATAACTTATTACGAATAATAATAAAAAGCCTACAAATACTTTTAGAATTACAGGCGCGGATCGTTGGGGGCACGATGGGCATGCCCATAACCTTAATAGACTTGTGACGTAACATTTATACGATCTATTTAGATCGACAGGATGATAATAAGCTTTAATAGAATTTTGAGTAGGTGTGCCCACAACCTTTATGAGCGCTGGATCCGCGCCTGTACAATTAATATAATAATAATCAGTTAAAAATTAGTACCAAACGATAGAAAGAGGCCCAGGATGCCCGCCTAGCGATCGAGCGCGATGTTTTTTTCCCTTCAACGGCAAATCCGTGTTTAGCTAAGGTTCAAGAATGACTTGGACGCGTATGACATAACGCATTTTGAAAAGTTTTAGTATGTTTCAAGAAACCTAATTTATTGTCCAAAACAATGAGAGCCGATTACGAAACCCCTACCCTTACAAGAACAAAATATTAGCTACGTCGATACAGTCATGATAATGCGGTCCTAAAGGGGGTTACAATTACAACACATACAGGGATATTAGTGTGGATTTTAGTCGATCGTTTCCGTGAGTGTTCGTTCGTGGTGAGTGCGGCGTGGCGTCGTGGCGCTTGTGGCGCGATGAGTGGCGACGTGGCGCGACAGAGCGGCGGACGCGCCTAGGGCAGCGGCTTGTGCTCGGGGATGGTGGGCGACGTGGCGCCGCTGGCCGCGCGCGACGCGTCGCGGAGCGCCTCGTCGAAGCTCTGTGTCGAGTTAGATCGAGAGGCCACTTTGCCCTATGGAAACAAAACGTATGTTAAGCAAGTTAATTGAGTCCTCGTCGGCGGAGACAGGGCACGGAAGTAGAACGACATGGGCGCCGGGTGATGTCCGGGCGACAGACTTAGCCCCCGGATATCGGCAAACTATTATGTAGGTACTTAGGTATTCGAAATAATACAGGTCTCGTGTATTACATACAATGGAACATTTACACTCACTTTAAAAACCTGTTTTGGGAGAGGCTGTACACCTGAATTTGACTAACAACATCGTAGAGACTTCAGATTTGACTCACATAGATTTTTATAAATGATGATGAATTTTTTATACGTGTATCTTTCTTTTTGAGACGACTTAATTCACATAACACACTGAATTCATACATCGACCGATCGTACATGAACGCATAGCGCCTCCTCAGATTAAAGAGAAATGACTATCCCTTGGGTCTAGTAGGCATCTGGCGTAGAGCCGATTGACCAAATCGTCTGTCTTAAAACCTACCTAACTGTTAAATACTTATGTAAAATCGCTGGTAAGGTTTGCTATATGTATTACCTTAACATTTTCATACGCAGTCCCGACGCGTTCCTCGATAGATCTGAAGGAATCGGAGTTCCGCATCTGGCCAAGCTTGGTCGAGACGCCCGCAGTGATCCCGCCGAGGATCGATGTCGTCTTCTCCGCCGTCGATTTTATCACAGATTCAGTTTTTTGGTATCTGAATAATTAGAACACACATTATAAATACATACATACACATAAAACAGGTTACTCCCAGTACAACTCTCTGACAATTGGAGGGCTACTGGAATGAATTGTTAAGTTCATGAGAAGCCCGTTCCATGAGACGTAATGAAGAATGTCTAATAGGAAACAGCAAAAGTCAATTAAGGGGTAAACTAAGTAGAAAATATTTTAGTGATTAGTCCCCAATAGGGAATATGCATGAAAAATAGTTCATGTATTTAAAAATATACTACGAAACGAACAGTGAAAACAAAATCAAGGTTAGCTGAAAAATAGGAGAGATACAGTTGTTGAAAGTAAATATATCTCTCAAGAAAACAGATTTTTCTATGGAGTTGTATGGCGCGAATGCGACGTGACGACGCTTTATAAGTCTTAATAGAAAAGATAAGGCGGGGGCACTGCCGTGCCCTCCGATTTTAAGATCTGTGATATTTATGTACCTATTTGGAAGATAAAAGATCTGAATATCCATAAAAAAAGTCATGCATATTCCCTATTGCAGAGAATATAAAGAGGGACAAAAACCCAGTAGTCCCCAAAGTTAGTTACGGCTAATGGGTATAAACGATTCAGTCGAGAAAAAGTTAAATTACTTCAGAAGGTAGAGGGGTGAATATTCATGAGAATATAAAGTAACATGAAAAAAAACGAGTTAAACACAAGTATCTTATTTTCACCGTTTTACTTTAATCGCAGCGACTTTGGTCCTTCTTTCGCTTTCCATCAGGTGACGCGATGACGGAAGGCACTTTACTGTGCAGAATTTTTGAAGTGATTCGCTTACACATTGATATTCAACAATTAATAAGATTAACTATCGTTTGAGTAACCACTTTTAATATCACGTTTATTGATATGTAGGTACCTAAACGCTTCGTTTACAATAATTTATTAATAAGCTGTCTATATATATTCAATCAAAGGAGTAGGTAACAATTAAACTTCGAACCTAAATAAGAAAAACCATCAACTACTTTTGATAGGTAGGTACTTGAAAGACAATCTATTACTATTAATCGCTTTTTAACAACGATTAATTGTAACGGTAATGAAATTGTCGTTTTAATCTTAATAGCTACAAAACGAAGTCGTCTCATATAGATCGTACATATAGATTAATGTTAGATACTATTTTATCGATAAAGTTTGACAATAAGTTATGTTCAAATGTTCCTACTCGTACGTCAGTGTTTAATGAAATTGACAAATATTTTTATTATTATCAAAGTAGTCAGGGTTACACAGCGGGTATGGATGGGCAGGCGCCCATATACTCAGGCGAGTAGCCGTTTCATACGCTTCGTTCGTTCCATGATCGCCACCGTGGGCAACTATTATGCATGACCTGTATTGCCGTCACCACACCTCCTCCTTTTTTTTGTAGTAGGCTACGTGAGCTTTTTAATGTAATGTGTAGTAGTAATACGTGATAAATACACAATGATAGAGGCCGGTTATTTTCCAACACCACAGCAGTTCTAAACGCAATGCAACTACATAACTAAATACATAGGTACTCTAAAGTGCTACTATTATTTACATAAAGCAACTAAAATTCACATCAAAAAATCTTTAGGGTTAGAACAAAATATACCTACGGCAAAAAATATTCGTTTCTTGACTTTGATTAGTCAGAAGAGCATTAGTAGTATGATACTACAGTTGTAAATAGATCAAGACAAATATTATCTGCAAAACTATATTAGGTAAACACTATCTTATCAATATTATCGTCGATTTTTGATAATGCAACCGTACAAGACGCTAGAATGTAATGCTTAGCGGTACTCACATGGGTGCTTCTGTCACAGCCTGTGTAAGCGCGGCCACGCGTGTTTCTATCGACTGATAGCTGTCATACAACAAACGAAAAGTGAAATCAAAAGAAACTAAAACAGCACGCCACCATTTTTACATCCATTCATTTTTCAAGCTTAAGCAAAACATAAATTAAGAAAGCAAGGTCAAACACCGCTACAAGCTTTAGGCAATGATATACAATTCAACAACGAGAATGTTCTAACCCTCTAGAAAATATGGTACTAGACATTGGATTAATGTTCTATTGACACTGAACATTACCCGTGCGAAAGTGTGTGGTATAGTCAATAGATAGGATACATATACTTACACTTGGCTTTCTTTAACGTTTTTCAAACCCTGATTAACATCTTCAGTAATTTCTTTCCACACTGTGATGCCAAGTTTTCGTTTGAGCTCGGAACTTTGACGAATCTGGCAATATCATGAAACAATTATTATTAGTATTTTTTCAACTTTTAATGAGTACGTAGGTGAAAACTTGGTAAAAATCGCACCAACCCACACCTGACTACCTGCCTAGCCATTTGCTGAGAGAAAATAATTATGAATGTTACTTTATACCCTAACGAGTTATGTTTAAAGTTCTACGGGAAAGACTAAAAAATTAAAACTAAATTATTTAGTTAGGCTAGTTTTCCAGAATATTGAGTTTCCAAAAATATAGATACTTCTTAGTATATTACAGCAATGAGAATAAGTTAATTCACAGTGTCAATATTATTTTGTTAAATGGTTAGCTGGTTGCGTGCACGCCGCAACGATACTAATTTATGAAAATAATATTACAAAATAAGTAGATATGTTTACCTATGTATAAATGGGTTTGTGGGTTATAGCTGTAACGATGTTCTGCACAATAGTTAAGTAAACTGTGTGGATGGGTTATATCTGGGGATATTAGGGTTATTATCCCTCAATTTTGTGTACCAAGCCTATTCAAAGCCGCATTTTAATGTAAACTACAATGCACAACATTTAGGTGCCATATGAAAGTAGGCGATTAGTAATTTGTATAGGTACTTTTTATGTCTCACACACAATAATGTCTAAAACATGCATTAACTTGCAAGTGCAGTGACAATGAACCGCTAAAATCATGAAACTAGTCTAAATGTATGACGGCTACAAAAAGTAGACATAACATAACAGCACATGGTATGAACGGCGGCCGCGGCCTAAATAGGTATTTCTTGCCATTGCATCGTAACTCTAAAGTAGGTCACGTTTCTCTAGCTTTGAAATATTATTTTTCTGCAAAAAAGAATCGCAACCAACTTATTGCCTGGAGAAGCATTCGACAGTTAGTACATATCCTAGTGTATGAAACTTTTCTTTTTTTGACAGGCTCGGTGGCTCATTTGCTAGTGACCTCTAGCCTCTAGAGCCAAGGGTCGTGGGTTCGATTCCCGCACAGTACAAACATTTGTATTCATGAACATGTCTGTTTGTATTGGTCTGAGTGTTTTCTATGTATAATATGTATTTATTTACAAAAAGAAATGTATCTAAGTAAGTTTATCAGTTGTCTAGTACCCATAGTACAAGCTTCGGCTTAGTTTGGGGCTAGGTGGCGCTGTGTGGCTCAACGTGGCATCTCTTGGGTTATTTATTTATTCTACCGGACCAGTTACACTGATACTGTCGTTTAGGAACAAAGTCGTCGTCTAAGACCGGAACAAAGGTAGCAAAAAGGAACTTCTATTACAACAACAGGTTACTTTTAAAACTTTTGCTCCTGCCGACCTACTCGGACAGTGTCAGCGCTTACGTCTTGCTATCCACGTACGATTAGCCTAGCTAGTTAGAGCGCGATTATTGCTGGTATACTCTTATTACTGTTTACCAAGACTAGCCCTCTATTAAATAACTATGATATTTTAAACCCGGACAATTTGCTTTTCGGTCAGGACACCAGGCTTAAAACCGGGAACGTAGGGCAACGCTGCCTTAAAGATTTTTTTCGTAAATGACTACGATTATAACCAAGACGGCCTTGTCATAATCACCGGGTCGTTGCGGCAGCAGAAGACCATCATTGTCATCATCATCAGCCTATCGCAGTCCACTGCTGGATATAGCCTTTCTTGTTGTTCGCCGCTTTGGGCAAACACCTGGAGGCTTTACCCATAATCGCCACGCTGAACAGGCTAGTTGGCGATCGCCGCTGCTATCGGTCTGTGGTAATTAGCTACAGATGGCTCTCACCCCTTACCGAAGTAGCTTTGGAGTGGTGTTCTAAGAAGGCATGTACCTTGCTCTGTAGTACGGTGCGCAGCGTGGCGATCTCGTCCTCGACGCGGGCGAGCTCGCGGCTCCACTCGGCGCGGAGCTGCTCCGCCTGCTCGGGAGTCAGCCCGGCCAGCTCGTCCGGCGTCTGCGCGTCGCCGGCCGCACCTGACGCTGCCATCGCTTCTTCAGCTGGAAATTAGTATGTCAAACGTGAGAGGAAGAGAATGCAATACTAAACTAACGTACCAAAGTCTAAAATGTTTTTATTAATTATGGACTTGAGACAAGCATTTACCTATAAATGGTTAAAACAGTAAATTATATGGATTGCACTACCACCAGATTCGGATTGCAGCTTCTATCGAAAACAACCGGCAAGAAACTTGATAGGTACCTAGTTACTCTTTTCAATGCCAAATTTTTAACACAAAGTAAAATTAACATAATAAACAGTACACTAGATAAGTCCACGTCATCTTTTAGCTGCCGCGTTTGTTTGAAGCGTTTTTGGCCTAGTCCAAACGTGAGATTTTCAAACTGTAATAACATAGAAGACTGTTAATGCTAACAGTCAACTTTTTTCACCAATATTTCTTTAATTGAGTAGTCTATTTAAAAGGATAGTACTATGGTACTTTTAATATACCATAGTATATTCCCTAGTCCTATGGCTATGCAGAGTAAGTAAAGCATTCGAGATGACGGAGACGGAGAAAATGTGAGAGAAGTGGTTCTAATTCAATAACTGGTGGTGATGGGATATGTGGTGATTAAACAGCCAAAGAAAACACATAATTTCTCAAAACGTCCTCGATTGAATGTAACAAAAGTAATTGGGGTCTAATGAATTTATGTTACACTAGCTGTGCCAGCGGCGTCGCACGCGTGGATATCGCGTTTTAAAAATAATAGACTTCATAAAATGGTACTTAAATTTTAAGTTAGACCTCTAGCAAGCAATACATTGGTAAAAACCGCATTTATTTCTATGCAGTAGTTTTAGCGTGATGTGCATTCAAACATACAGGTAAAAATTTCCCCCGTTTTCCCAACACTTCCCTTTACTGCTCTGCTCCTATTGATTGTAGCGCGATAAAAAGTATGCTATAGCCTGCCCAGGAGTATGAAGAATATTTGTACCCAGTTTCGTTAAAATCCGATAGAATTCCTCTTTCGAGCATTATAACTTCCATAAGTGGCCACCAAAATTTAAAACGACTCCAAAATGACCCAAACCCCGTAAAGTATTTCGATGTGCTGTGGTCTAAGCATAGCTTAAACACCTGATTTTGATAGGAATTAGACTTAATGAGAGTTAATTTAGTTGTAATTCATATTATTTTATGTTAATTTAATAATAAAATTAAAAAAAACACAAATGTAGCAATAATAACTATATTTTTAATGTTGTTGCATTCACTTGTTACAGTAGGTAATGGTTTACGTAGAATGTTCCGCGAATATAATAGTATTCAACGCTTACAATATAAACCTATTTTTAATTTCACACGAATAAAGTGGTAAGAAGTTATTACTCACAATAGAATAGACACCAAAAACTAACGAATACTGTCGCTATGCCTCGCTGCGCGGGCAGTTTTGATAGAAGGCTGCCGCGAATAAAGTGGTAATGTCACCCTACGACTAAAACAATAATATTGTTATGCGGTATTACATATTTTTGAGGTTTTATCTATGAATTTCCCATTAAATTAATTTAGTTTTTAAATATTATGTACAATCAAAAATCTACTTTCAATTAAAGTTAAAAGCATTTATTTGAAAGTTATAGTTTCAGAGATATTCACCGATTTTGGTTTTTTGCTTCTCCTGAAAAATAGCAATTCTGCAATAACCGCTTTATTCGCCGGAGGGTGCGATATATAACACTCACAACAAAAAAGAAATGAAAATAAAGCTGAAACGCCTGTGCAAAACTATCTACCTATACCTACTTCACTTAAAAATAAATACTTATAACTACTTTAAATAATAAAAGTACCTACGCTTAATAATTTTTAATTTGAACGAATATTTTACAATATAACAACAAAAGAAATTCAAATAAACTATTTAAACACTAAAAGTCGCGCTAATAAGCACGGTTTCTCAATACCTATCAATTATTGTCTGTCAATAAGGTCGATCGCTCTGAACGCATCAACAGCCAAATATTGAATGAAGCTAGCCTCGGACCTCCCGCCTTTTTATACCCTACCGCCGCCGCGACCCGTGTCGAGCGCGGCAACCGTTACACAAAAATAATCCTTATAGCATGATTAAGTATTCACGTGCGACGGCGCGATGGCTTATTTCATGTATACCTAAGTTTGGTGTTTCTATACCGATTTCTATGATTCTTTTTTTATTGAATAGGTAATAATGATAACTTTTTTAAATTAGGGATGAATGAGAGTATTATAAACGTAAGAGTAAACAAATATAATCAGAATGCTCCGAACTGCTAAACTATCAGGAGTTACACGTGTTATTGTGAGTCAACCATAAAAGATAGACATATGCTGTTGCGGGATATTTTTTAGTCAATTTTATGTAAAATATTTCTGTCATACATAATTTATATGTAACTTTAACCATTAAGGCTGCACACGCGACGGAAGCTTAAAAATGGAGTAACTTCTCCCGTTTTCCCAACACTTCCCGTCACTGCTCCGCTCCTATTGATCGTAGCGTAATGAAAAGTATACTATAACCTGCCCAGAAGTATGAAGAATAATTGTACCAAGTTTCGTTAAAATCCGTCGAGTAGTTTTTGTTTCTATAAGGAACATACAGACAGACAGACAGACAGACAGACAGACAGACAGACAGACAAAAATTTTACTGATTGCATTTTTGGCATCAGTATCGATCACTAATCACCCCCTGATAGTTATTTTGAAAATATATTTCATGTACAGAATTGACCTCTCTACAGATTTATTATAAGTATAGATTACCAATAACAATAGAGATGTTAACAAATATATGTGCATAAATACATTATTCATCATAAATTATTTAATTCATAATTCAAATTTAATCATAATGATTACATACTTATGTTATTTATATTTGACTATGTCACAATAATAAATAAGTTTCCGCGATTTTATTTTCACATTTAGGCTACCCACACACGTTGAATATGTTCGTAGCCAATTTTAATAGGGGAAGCATGGAACAACTTTGTAATACTTGTTAGTTGTCACGATTATAAATGACATGTCAACATTATAACATGAAGCGAGAAAAATTTATAGGTTCAATGTACCGAAGTTCTAAAGTATGTAACTATTATTGCATTTGATTGTACGTACTGATTGCACCGTACTGATTGTATTAGTACTGCTAATATAACTACTACAGTATGTTCGTAACCTTTAAAGAAACTAAATGCGTTACTGTTGTGGCGTAGTTGAGGCGTAGGTACTAAACTATTACCTACTACACACGTGTATTGCTAGGCAATTCTGACTAGACCAATATAAACTCTAAAACCCTCTCGACGGCTGTAAGGTCGAGTTCTGACGAGTATATACAAAAAAAATATAGTGTCTGGAATAATGGCATTTGAAGAAAAGAGTTAGGTAATTTATAAAGGAAATAGAATTTTACTCACGAAATTTAAATAGATTACATATTTGACTTTCGCAGGCGCATTCGTTACCGTATTTCATATGTAGTATGTACATTCTAGCTTACTCGGCCAGGTGTCATACGAGGGTAACCCAACCAAGCCATTTGGTTTTGATGAATATGTATGTTTTATTCAGTATGATGTTGACAGTACCTACTGTAAACTAAAAATAATTTTACATAATTTTATGGTACTTACCTGCGTTATTTCTAATTTCCATAACGCAGGTGGTTCCATGCACGTTTAATGTTGTGTTATTTATTAATATATTTTTTTAATTTATACCCCTCCAATCCAGTTTTACACGTGTGCAATTTACTAACAAACAACACATAATATACGTATTTTCCATAAATGTGTTGCGCCAAATCCGATATGCGGTTCATAGGTATGTACCTACATGCGAAATTAGTTTTCTATATTACCTATATTTACTTCTTGCATTCGTTTGTATTGTTATTGTAATTATCTATAATAGGTACATTCAATCCTATTTACTTTCTGCAAATTGTAGATGGAGTGTTTTGATAGTGGTTAGACAGCCTATATGTACGTATATTAAGTCAAACTTATTTTATGTGTAGGTAATAGCTAGACATTTTTAGTACTTATAAAGTAACCAAATTATTATTTAATTACCTTTGTTATCAATCTTACATTGTAAAACATGCACTAACCTCCAACAGTAAGCCCTAAAAATTTTTTATAGTTCGTGTTACTCGATACTTTGGCAAGATACGGCTTGGATAAATCTTGAAATGTCACTCGCACTTCGCGAATTTTCTTCCGAAATATTCGTAATCTGCGGCGGCGGTTATCAATATAGAATTCAGTTTCTATGCACAGGCTGGACTCAGCGAGGTCCGGCAGCGCGCGCCAGTCGGCGTCGGGGTCGTCGTGCGCCCAGCTGGCGGCGTCCTCGACCTCGTCCAGCTCGTCCACGGCCACGTCGAAGCTCGGCGTGGAGTCGTCGTCGGGCGGCACGAAGTACGGGTCCTCCATGTACTCCAAGCTCGCAGGCTCCACGCCGCCGCTCGACGCTCCATCGCTCGCCATACCCTATTCTCTATCTACCTCGAATACCGCGACGATATAACATATTTCGGTCGTATACGAAACACTACAATAGGCTGCCCAGAACACTGAATAATATCATCACTCGCGTCTAATAACAAAACATAAATGAGATCACTTATAGATGCAATAAGCGTTACATGATATTTCTAGGAAAGCACTGTCACTTTAAAACAACGCAACTTTAGTAACGTGTTGATGACGAGAGGCATAATGTGTGCGCAGCCGGCGCTCGCCGAGGTGGTGTCTTCCGCCACGTCGGGCCGCCAGCACACCCGCCCGCGCCCGTCTCGCGCCGCTGCCCGAGTGATCGTGTTCGCCACTTTCACCAACAATCATGCGAGCTCTAATCTTTACAATTTTAAAATGATCTTGACCTTCATATTAACATTAAACAATGTTTGATATTTAAATTAATCAGCGAATAATATAAAATACACGTTCATCATATTTTGGAAATCAACAATACAATCATAAGTTAGAAAACAGTCATAAATCAGAAACATCTAATATGTCAGGTTGCTCGGATCATACTGCCGCGTGTTCATTTAAAACGTATGATGCTGATAAATGCTGCCGCGTACACACGGTCGTTGGTGCCGGTTTCCAACCGACCAGCGAGGAACAAAACAACCAAGCCTCAGCTCACCTTGTACGGCTAAAGTTTATTGACAGCGCCCGCGGCAAGCGAAAGAGGCGCGTGGCTTGTGTCCGACCAAAGAGTTACGTCACTAAAGCCAGACTTGATCAAAATGTGCAAAAAACTACACAGCAAGAAACTCTTATGAGTCACCTGCTGATCGCTTTCATGTCCCTACATTCGAGCTCGCTTGACTAGCAACAAAATATTCATTATAACAATCGCTCCCACTTCATTTTCCTGGTGTTGCAATACAAGACGTGAAAGGTTCATTATTTCCATTACTGTTGAGCAAAACATCTTTGCTTGCCACATCAAATGTTGCAATTTATTTTTTCGTTTTTAGATTTCGCTTTGTTGGTCATTATGTTAAATTTCGTAACTAAGTTTTTGAAATGTGGTTGTAACTAAGTCAATACAGTTGCTGAATTACGTGTCCGATGCCGATCACTTGCGCTAAATTGTTATGTTGTTAGTATAATACTATTATTTCTAAGAAGTATCTTATTTAATAGTATATACCTAACTAGCGGGATTTAACGCGCATACCTTTTTTAAAAACCCGACGTTTCGGCCGTGTTACAACGACCGTGGTCACGGGGAGTACTGGTGCAGCGATGTTACTCCGTCTGCGCGGCAGAATATTTTTCTACCCGCACATTTTTGTTTCTCCAACCACCATCACAAATCACACTAACTGTGTCCACATTTTGACGAGAATTAACCGACTTCGCACTAAAAAGGGGGAGTGTTTTTGCAATCACTGGATTCCATGTTGTAGACAACTTTAAACCGTCCTCACGATTGAAATTATTTGGGTGTTTCTTTATTTCAACCGCCTCACGTACAAGTCTCGAATGGTTATGACGTTCGGATGACAGTATTTGTGTCCGGTAAAACTCAATCCAGTGATTGGTACCCGATTCCAGCAGATGTTCTGCTATGGCTGATTTGGTGGTTTGACGGTTTTTAACAGCTGCAATATGTTCTTTGACCCTTTCAGCAATGGTCCGCTTCGTTTGGCCTATGTAGGAACTACCACAGCTGCAATCCACCTTATAAACACCTGGAGTATCTAATGGCAAGACATCCTTAGGACTGCCCACCATACCGCTGATCTTCGTGCCTGGTTTAAATATCGTAGGTATAGACAGACCTCCAAGCAATGTCCCAATCTTGTCTGTCACTCCTTTAATATAAGGCAAGTAAGCTGGTTGTCTGCTTACCTCCAGATGCTTAGGTTTCACCTTCGGTTTCTTCCCGCATCGGTTCACCTGGTATCCGTTGCTTTTGAGTACCTCCTGAACATGGTCAAGCTCACGCTCCAGGTGTTCAGGGTCACAGAGGTCATGGGCTCTATTCGTGAGTGATGTCACAACGGATTGCAGGTGCCTCGGATGATGATGCGACGTAGCGTGTAAGTATCTGTCCGTGTGGGTGGGTTTCCGATATACACAGCGAGACAAAGACCCGTCAGGCCTTACCGTGATTTTTATATCCAGAAATGACAGCGATCTATCCTTTTCCATCTCGTAAGTGAATCTGATGTTTGGATGGATGGAGTTGAGATGTTCAATATATTGACCCACTTCTTTTTCACCTCCTTTTACTATGCTGAAGACATCATCCACGTACCTCTTCCAAAGCTTGATGATCTTCGGACCTTGGACCAAGGCTTTTTGCTCAAAATATTCCATCCAGAGATTGGCAAGTACAGGGGCTACGGGACTCCCCATTGCGACGCCATCTATCTGGAGGTAATATTGGCCCTGAAAAAGGAAGTAGTTCCCGTCCAGACAGTTTTCAAGCAGGTCAATATAATTTAACGGCATCTCGCTGTCACACAACCTGTCTTTCACGACATCCAAACATTCCTTAATTGGAACCTTGGTAAACAACGACTCCACGTCAAAGCTCACCATTACTTCTCCAGGTTCCAATGTGAGGTCTTCCAATATCTGGACAAAATGTCGCGAGTCCCTCACAAACGACGATGTTCTTCCCACAAGTGGCTGCAACACTGACGCAACATGCTTCGCGAGATCATAAGTAGGCGAACATATCTGACTTACGATTGGCCGCAATGGCACGTTGGTTTTGTGTATTTTCGCAGGCCATATAATTTCGGCGGTTGGTGTGACTTCGGTCTGTACAGCTTCTCATACTCGTCGTCTGTGAATAGGTCCTGGTTTTTATGGATCAGAGCTCGTATTCTCCGTGTCACTCTCGCCGTGGGGTTGTATGTGACCTGTTTGTACACATTACCATCATCCAACAGCTGCCGTATTTTTTGACGGTAATCAGTTGTGTTCATCACTACCGTGGCGTTTCCCTTATCGGCCTTCAACACTAAAACATCTTCATTTTCCCGAATACTTTTTAGTGCCTGACGCTCTTCAATAGTGATGTTACTGGCCGGAAGTTTGGACTTACGCAATATTACCGCGACATCCTGTCTTAATATATCAGCATCATCTTGCGGTATTTTATTTCGGATTATCGATTCTTCCAGGCTACTGATCACATTTTCATACGGTATACGTTTTTAAAAAAGGTATGCGCGTTAAATCCCGCTAGTTAGGTATATACTATTATATTATGCAACGCGAAAGCTTAAAAGTTATTAAGTATCTTATTTTTAAGAAAGGTAGGGCATAGCGAGTCTTCGCTCGAATTGAGCTGCCCGTCCGGGGAAGGACCTCCACCCTATATGCGGTGGCAACTGACAGGTAACTGACCAGTTACTTGCCCGTTGTGCGACTTGGGCTTCTCTTTCGCTTTCCATCAGGCGTAGGAAAGCCATTATGTCGAGCTAATATAAAAAAATATTAACGTTTATTAATAATATAATTATTGTGTAAATGTCTCCAGTACATCCAGAAATAAATATTTCTGACATTTTCATAAATTCTTCATTCATCCATCGGTTTTAGTCCGAAATATACCTAATGCCCTTAAAGGGTTTTTTTGGCCATGATGGTTACTAATATTCGGAATTAAAAATGTATGTGGCCGCCCTAAAGTAGAAAGTCGAAATAAAAAAGCCCTAACTCATACGTAGGTACAAATATACGAAACTGTATAAGAAATTTTGTGATAGATTTCTACCGTAAGAGAAGTCTTAGTTCTAATGAACTGATGAGCATTATTCAAAATTTAGAGCACCATGATGAATGGCTCAATGAGAACGACAGACATTCCAAAATCGGATGAATGTGAACAGACTCACAACTCTGAGCAGCTATCATCCAATGTCATCAGAAACTTAGAATCATGGATTCATTATGTGTAACATTTACTGATTGATTTGTCCTATTGTTAATGTACCTACAATCTCTTTTGCTACCATTTTCCACCATTAAAAGAATTAATTTTCATTCCTAAAAATTCTTTCTTAGTTATATGAGCAATGTTCCTTTACAGTATCTGATATAAGTATAAATCACAAAATATTGCACATTACATTTGGTACCTACTTGAAAGGTGAAACTGTAATATTATGAAAAATTTGAGATAGTAGTGAGATTAAGAAATTTTGAGATAAAGTAGCTTATAGCAAATATGAAAGACTTGACATGAGCAAATGGAGGGACAAATAATTTAGTAATAGTAATAGTAAGGGAATCAGAAATCAATCATATGAAGGTACTAGCAACCTTCAAACAAGTGCAATACTGTATGCATATGGGCGACCAATGGTGTGGGTGTGACCAATATGTGTGGGCAACCGGGGTGAGCTAAATTAAACCGTTTAACAAATATAAAATTTTCTCTTGAATCGCTCTATTTATTAAAAACTGGCCAAGTGTGAGTCGGACTCGCGCACGTAGGGTTCCGTACCACTGATTGAATGAAAAAAATTAGGTAATTTGATTTATGACATTTAAAAAAACTGTCTAGATTTCATTCAAACCAATGTTCATTTTTCACACAAACTATTCAGTTAGAAAAAAATTATGTTAGAAACCTCAACATCATTTTAAAATACCTATCCATAGATACCCCACACATATAGGTATAATGAAAAAAAAAATTTAGAGTTTCAGTTCTATGTATGGGGATCCCCGAAAATTTGGGATTTTTTTCTGATTTTATTTTAAAATCTTAATGTGGTTAACAGAATACATCTACATATCAAATTTCAATAATGTAGCTCTTATAGTTTCGGAATAAACTGGCTGTGACATACGGACGGACAGACAGACAGACATGACGAATCTATAAGGGTCCCGTTTTTGCCATTTTGGCTATGGAACCCTAAAAACACTGCATCAAACTCCATTGCCGAGTTTACAGGTAAAAGCATAGTAGGTACATTTGTTTTGTACTACCTATGTAGTGATACACCATAATGCTGATAATGATCCAAGGAACAGCATGTGTGAAATATCACATACCTACACTCTGACCGGACTTTAAATTTTGGAATACCTGGTTTGTACTGAACAATAAATTCATTTTTATTAATTTACTTTGCAAGATAATGAGTAGGTACAACACTAATTTGGTTAATCCGGTCAGAGTGTAGGGTTGGTTCCAATAAGGAGGTGATAAGGTACAAAGTATACAATTTGTTGGAGAATATACCAGTATAATAACAATATGTCCCGTAGGTTAAACAATATTGTACACTTTGTGAATCAGTTAATACTGTGAGTCATTTTTGTTATCTCTTAGCACTGTCAAGAGAAATTTCTTTCGAAATAATATTACTAGCCACAATATCAAAATAACCATGATAATGATCAAAACTATTCATTCCGTCAATTTCAGGCGCATATTGGTATTTGTAATTAGATTATGAAAAATGTAAACAACCTTTTATGTGGCAAGTATGCCGACATTCATTCGAGAAAAACTTAAGTTCGATGATTGCTTACCTGTTTGTACTCCACTCATTTTGATTTATAGTATTATTACAAATTTGAATCAGTCTTCGTTTTATGTAGTTTAAATTTAAGAATAATTAAACGTATACTTAAAACACAAAGCCACTTTTATTTCACACCGTCACTGATAGATGCAGCAGCAACAGCAACGCGATCAGCGCAGCGGTGGATGGAGAAACACAAAATAAAAAAATTCAACAAATAAGGCTGTGTACATACGAAAGTATTTATCGATATCTCAGATTAGAAACAATGAATGAAGTCAAGTGTCACGAAAGAGAACAATAATTTAAAACGTTATGGAAAGAAGGAGATGCACGTACTAGTTCTTTTCCTTAACAGCCGAGTTTTAAAGTCGGAATAATGAGAAGATCGATAGTTTAATTTGAATAATTAGTTTAATTTTTACCTAGAATTTATATGACCAAAGAAATATACCTAGCTTTTTTAAAAAGAGGGCGCTCTGCGCGTTTGTCTCATTAAAAATTATATTTGCTAGTAATCACGGCATCTAGCGAGCTACAATGACACAAATCGTGTCATATAAATTATCTGTGGTTCTTTGGTTGTTTTGTTATTTTGTCGTGTCATTCATTCATTTTCTGTGGTAGGTACCTCTACATGCATATAATATCCGTATTCCGTTCTTTAGAAATTCATCCTTTTGTGCTTATTAGTGGTACATTTTCAGATTACAGCGACATATTATTTGGTGAGAAACATTTATGATTAATATACATATGCACATTATATAATTAATTATAGATATTCGATAGTACTTACTCATGATACTCCCTATAATAATTTCAGGTTATAGTAGAATGTCTGCCACTGCATTATTTGGAAATTCATCGGCCCTTGGAGGGAGTTCCGGAGGGAACAAGCATTTGGTTGAGTTTCGTGCAGGCAGAATGACTTTGAAAGGGCGTATGGTTCACCCAGACAAAAGGAAGGGATTATTGTATGTTTATCAGGGCGAAGATTCTCTGATGCATTTTTGCTGGAAAGACCGAACTACAGGACAAGTAGAAGATGACTTGCTTATATTCCCGGATGATTGCGAATTTGTTCGTGTTAATGAGTGCACCACTGGCAGAGTTTATGTTTTGAAATTCAAGTCTTTCTCTAAGAAATATTTCTTCTGGATGCAGGTAAATAACACCTTGAAAGTTTTTTTTAAATTTAGTTTAGAAACGAAATAACAATACCGAATTATTGACTCTAACAGGAGCCCAAGACCGACAAGGATGATGATTATTGCCGTCGAATTAATGAAGCGCTGAACAATCCTCCTACATCAGGTGGGCGTGGCGGTGGAAGTGGCGGTGCTCAGGATGGGGAATTGCAAAACCTTTTAAATAACATGTCCCAGCAGCAGTTAATGCAGTTGTTTGGAGGAGTGGGGCAGATTGGGGGTCTTTCTTCTCTTCTTGGCACTATGGGGTGAGTTTGGGTCATTAGGTAGTTTGGTTTTTAAGATTTTTGTAGTAGCGGGTCTAGGCTTTATTATGCGGGGATCAAACCCGCAACCACTGTGTCAGAGGCAGCATTCAGTACCACTGAACCAATAGCTTGTCAAGTCTTATTAAAACAACAGTAGGAGTCTAATTAAGTATATTTATGTGCATAATAATATCATTATTCATCATCAGCCTATCACAGTCCACCGCTAGACATAGGCCTCTCCAGTTGTTCGCCACTTAGGGCAAACATCTGGAGGATTTACCCATTATCACCACACAAGGTAGTCAGGTTGGTCATGTACAATTTCTGGAAATCTTATCTAACAAATAGTAAATATATATAAAAAGAAGTGAATCTCATTGTCTTTTGCTAAATTATTTGGTAAAATCCATCGGCATATTATTAATGCTGATTCTCATGTACCTTTGTCCTACTGGGTGACTGTTCCAAATCTTTCTGTTTTCCTACTTAGTTCTATGGACAAATTTCAGTTTCCTATGATTTGATGCTGGCAGTCCAGCATGTTTTCCTTGCATTTCTTGTAGAAAGTAGAATTCATATAATATCAGGTTGTAGCTTATTTCATCTTGCTATTCCCTACCCAAAGCTTGTCTGGAAGAGATTGTTCATAGAATTGTACAACAATTGTATGCTTTGTCTAATTTCTAAGTAAATTTTTTGGTGTGCAATAAAGAATTTTTCTTTTGAGAAACATAGGGATGGTGATTCTTTCTGAGGCTGTCTTAGAGCAAAAAGATGATAGGTCGCTAACTTACATCACATCTCATAGTTATTCAAAGAATGTTTTTTTTTATTAAATCTTTATTGCACTTAAAAAAAATGTGTACAAAAGGAGAACATAATGCCACATAGGCATTCTCTACCAGTCAACCTTTAGGCTAAGCAGAAACAATTAAGTGGGTAGTGTGCTGCAAAATTTATGTGGAAACATGCAGATATGGTAAGTACTAATATGCCCAAAAATGCAAATTATTTTGCAGGAATAATAGCAGCAACAGCGGCAACACGAGCACTCGACCATCGGCCGGCAGCGGCAGCAGCTCCCGCGGCGGCAGCGCGCCGCGCACCACCGAGTCGCCGGCCGCGCGCACGCCCTCGCGCGCCCGCGACGTCGCCGCGCCCACCGCCACCCCGCCTAACACTGCCAACGCCACTCAGGCACGAAGTGAGTTCCCTTTGAAATCCTGCTTTTTTACTTTTTCTTGTGTAACCCAATGAACGCTGTTGACGCTTATGTTATGCATCTATAAGGCTGGCCACATGCATATGAATCGCTCCAGCATTTTATATGTAAGTAGAGCATTTTTGTTGCGAACGTGAATTTCAATTCGAAATTCCGAATGTATGTGGCCAGCCTAACAATACATTTTCTATTGTGACGCATTTCTCGACGGTTAAAGGAATGAGGAGCATTTTAAAGATTCATAGATCATCTTGATTCACTTCAAGTCGAAATATTGTTGGATTGATCTTACTATCAATACCCATAAATTATTAAATTTCACCATACTGATGTCTTGAAATATGTGCTTAAATTTTGAAAACCGCATTCAATTGCCTTAGTTTTTGCGTGAAGCGCGATCATCGCGCGAGCTCTGCTCCTATTGATTGGTATACTATAGTCTACCTGCCCAGGATTATAAAAAATAATTTTGTACCAAGTTTCGTTAAAATCCGTCCAGTAGTTTTTGTTTAACGAACATACAGACATACAAAAATTTAACTGATTGCATTTTTGACATCAGTAACGATCACTCAATTAGTCTAATTACCCCCTAATAGTTATTTTGAAAATATATTTCATGTACAGAATTGACCTCTACAGATTTATTATAAGTATAAATTACTGTGCAGAAAGAATAATTAGAATCGGACCTATTTGAAAACCATAATCGAAATTAACCAAACACAAGTGTATGCATAGCTACATAACCTACTCAAATCTGATGACAAATATCAGTTATAAATAAATATCTATAAACGAGTCCAATTATCGAATTCTTTCGACGCCAAGTCCAGTGACTATAAACGAGTCCAGTTATCGAATTCTTTGGACGCCAAGTGCAGTGAACATCAAGATGACGGGACCACGCCAGGTTTTTCGAATATAATATTAAAAAGATTTAATACAGAATTTCTACTATATATTTCATACTTTCACAGAAAAATTCTACACTCAAAAATTATCAAAATTTTGTAAGTATTAAGTGGCGCCGCCACGTTGACGTCAAAATGGCGGAACCACAGCTCAGGTATTATAAAACACATGTCGTAGTCTTAATAAGTATACACCACATTTTAATACGATATAGTACGACTACGTTCAAATCATTATAAATTCTTAAAACTGTAATTTGAATAAACAAAGACTATTTCATATTAATATAACTTTGCGCCTACTGCAATTTTATTATAAGAGCAATCAAATGACGAACGGATACTTTTTGCCCATGTGATAATTCTGATGTAAATATGAAATACTTTTTATTAATTCAAATTACATAACAGTTTTAGGTATATAATGTACATATAATTTATAATGATTCAAACGTAATCGTACTATATCGTATTAAAATGTGGTGTATACTAATTAAGACCACGACATGTGTTTTAATAACTGAGCTGTGGTCCCGCCATTTTGACGTCAAAGTGTCGGCGCCACTTACCTACTACCTACAAAATTTTGATAATTTTTGAGTGTAGAATTTTTCTGTGAAAGTATGAAATAGTAGAAATTCTGTATTAAACCTTTTTAATATTATATTCGAAAAACCTGGCGTGGTCCCGCCATCTTGATGTTCACCAAGTCCATCCCCAATGTTGTCGTGATTTTAACCCTTATTTGCATAAGTGCACCTCAATATATTTTATTGGTTTTGGACTCTTATTTCAGAGCATTTATTTGTCCATTATCTGGTAAACAGACATTGAACCTACTTCTTATTTAAACAATAATAACGTTACAGTTTGCTATTGTATAATAGTTCCCATATTTACACAATAATGTATGATTATGTTCAGTAATAAATTGGCACACAAAAGCTATATAAATATAATTTTAGTCAATGACACACTATATTACAAGAGATAAAAGCTAGGATAACCTTCCTTTATATTGACCTGCGGTTATCAGAGCTCACTATGAAATATAACGCTGTTTATTGTATTTCGTTTCTTTAACTCCATAACAAACGTAACTAAGCATAAGCATTTTTGACCACATAGTTTTTGCTTTTCGATTAATTTGCTGAGAAAAAGATTTATGTCGTGCACATTTAGATAGATGATCACAAACCTCCTTCGTAGGAGTGCATGTCTGTGGACATCTCTCTAAAAAGTAGCGACATGACATTCGAGATATTAAATAATTTTTCAGGTGGTCAAATTTTCTTATCGGACTTGCAACGCTACTTTTCGGGACTAGGCAACGCTCCGCCGGAGGGCGAGGGCGCCGCGGGGGCGGGGGCGGGCGCGGGCGCGGCGGCGGCGCGGCTGGACCTGGCGGCGGCGCTGGCCTCGCCCGAGGCGGTGACCGCCGCCACGGCGCCCGCCAGCGCGCAGCGCCTGGCGCCTCACCTGCCGCCCGCGCCGCCCAACGGCACCCAGGACGATGTAAGGACCACACTGCTCTCACCGCAGTTCGCTCAGGTGAACCCTCACGTATTGCGCACCTGCTTCTGACCGCGGTCCGCCGCAGCCCGCGGGCGAGCGACCGCGCACGCTTGGGCTTATTGAGGTTGCGGGTGTGCAGTAACGATGAATTCTCGATTGATGCATTTTCCTTGCATGCCGTCTTCCTTTCTTGGCTTATAATGGTTCTGCTCTCACTCTACTTTGATTGTATTTACAAAATTGAGATATTGTCTATTCTACTACAACGTCTAATTCCATTTCATAAAACACTTTCCCTGCCGCCATGATTATCTTGAATTTCATCGAGATGTTTCATTCGGTGTGTTTCGAGTTAGAAAAAATTATGACGCCGCGCGTGTCCATGGCGTATGCCAACCACGCTTAGTAATTTTAAATTGATAGTAAATAAACATTTTTTCATTTTCATTTCGTTTTAAAAGAACATCTGACTTAATCTGAGAAATATTAGCTAAACATTCAAACACGCCTGGCGTGTTCTTGGCGTGGATATGGACATAAATTTTAGTCTTAACGCGCGAGCCGTACCAGTGGCACTGAATGTGTTAAAGTTTAATGTGTACAGTAAATAGTGTGAGAAGGGAATTCATTTTAGTTCATAATCAGCTTAAACAATTAACATAACATTATGAATAGGGATGTTGACAAATTTTTAGAACTCCCAAAAATTTTAGTACTATTTAGTACTTAGTTATTTTTATTATTGTTACAAGCACGCATCCATACAAAAGGTTTACTACTAACAAAGTGCAGCATTAGTAAAATAACGTGTTCAAATTACCCTGACACTTGGTTGATAAACTTCAGAGTAGGACCTCAGGTTTGAGAATAATTTTGTGTTTCTTTCTACACTGCATTGATACGATATCGCGTTTTGATTGGCGTTTGCAGTCATGTGATATGTTAGCATTATTGGAATTTTTTAAATCAATTTTTAAAAAAGTCGCGATTATTGTCAACGTCTCTTTTAGTTTAACTGTGAGTTTAACAGGTGGATTGTGCCTTTAATATAGTTTGACGGGAAACTTTTATTCATAATTTCGGTTAACTTAAAATTATATTTAACATAGTTATTTTAATTATTATCAAATACTTGTATGTAAGGCCATTTGATACATGTGAGGTAATTAAAATTAAAAAATTGCAGGCTGCAAATCAGTTTTCTTCTGCTCTAACATCAGGACAAATGGGTCCAGTGATGTCCCAATTTGGACTGCCGGCTGAGGTAGCATCGGCTGCGAATACAGGCGACATGCAGGCATTCTTTAAAGCACTCGAAACCACTTCGAATGCTTCAGACAGCAGCAAGTCCAAAGAAGGCGACAAAAAGAAAGATGAAAAACCGAAGGATGATGGCAGTGATAAAAAAGACGGTGATGCTGGAATGTCACTTGATTGACGTGTGTGTAAAAATCATACACACATTTAGTTATTTAATTGGATTTATAACACATCAAATTATTATTTTTATTCATGTAATTCGTTTTGTATACATACTAACTTAGTAGATGTAACATGTTGCGTTTATTTGGTGATCGTTTATACGGTGTTATTTATATTATCACAATTATAAAACTCGTTACCATTTGTAAGGGGTAATTAGAGAATCATTTTCCGATGTATTTGGATAAAAGCACAAAAAATTGTCAAATTGGAATCCGACCGCTCTAGTCTAGCTAGAGCTAGGTCAGGTCAAAACTTGTCAAAATAGACTTAAAGAGCACCGTATTTTATTAACACTGTAATTCAGATTTGTGGTATTCTGCTCACGGTGCACATATTAATAACTAAATCATTAGGAAATTCCTGCATTTTATTGCCAGATGCCATCGTAAATTTTCGCTTTATGTATCTAAGCCTATTTATATAATTTACTTAAATTGCATTGCAATTATATAATGTAAACTGTTTTCTGTTTGCGGTGGTAAATAATTTTATTAACTAATGCATATATTTGAATAAATGGGTTAATCACCTGTAAAATAATAGTACATTATTTTCAACCTTATTTTACATCTATAAATAACTCAAGACATGCCACGCTGGGCCACACAGCGCCATCTAGCCCCAAACTAAGCAGAAGCTTGTACTATGGGGTACTAGACAACTGATAAACTTACTTGGATACATTTTTTTTTTGTAAATAAATACATATTATACATAGAAAACACCCAGACCAATACAAACAGACATGTTCATGCACACGAATCTTTGTAATGTGCGGGGATCGAACCCACGACCCTCGGCTCAGAAGGCAGAGGTCACTACCAATTGACCCACCGAGCCAGTCGATATGGCTGGGGTAGGTAATCAAAATCTTACAATAGCTTTAGTCAGTTCAGTATGTGATTTCTTTTAGTAAAAGAATGAGTTAGGTCAATAATCAAATGCCCACTTGCCCCCACAAGGCGACTAGGAAGCTATTACCCCTAAACTAGAAACTTCCTATAGGGTAGCTTAGATGATATTTAATCAAATCTAATACAAAAAAAAATCTATACTTTATCTAACTATACTAATAAATCTGTAGAGAGGTCAATTCTGTACAAAATAACTATCAGGGGGTGATTAGTGATCGATACTGATGCCAAAAATGCAATCAGTAAAATTTTGGTCTGCCTGTATGTTCGTTATTGAAAACATAACTACTGGACGGATTTTAACGACACTTGGTAGGTACGAATATTCTTCATACTCCTGGGCAGGTTATATTATACTTTTCATCACGCTACAATCAATAGGAGCAGAGCAGTGACGGGAAGTGTGTGGAAAACGGGAGAATTTTTATCTGCATTTTTGATCGCGCATTACGCGAAAACTAATGCATGGAATTAAATGCTGGTTTCACCAATGTATTGCTAGAGGTCTAACTTAAAATGTAGGTACCATTTTATGGAAGTCTGTTATTTTTGAAACCCGATATCCACGCGTGCGACGCCGCCGCACAGCTAGTTTTGAATAAGTCTACAATGGAGAGAGCAATGTTCAGCGAAGTTAAAGTAGGGTGTGCTGCAAGCTGTAATCCTCATCTTTAAAATCTCAAAAGAAAACGAATTTTGACAATGCCAAAAAATAGTCATAAATAGTCGCACAAGTAAAAAAAATAGTCGGATTATAGTTTCGGAGTTATGGCTATAGGTTGGTGAGGATTCTGGCTTGAACATCAAGCTGTAATCCTCACCTCTGATGCAAGCAAACGGCAAAGTCTATCGAATTGGTTTATGATCCAAAACATAGTCATGAAATAGTAGCGAAGACATGCCAAATCTCAGAAATAGTCGCTAAAAGCACGTAAAAGATTCCAGAGATGTAAGGGTACCCTTGTGAGGATTCTAGCTTGAACATTTGAAAACTTCATATATCTCCGAAACGCCTACGATTTTAAATTCCGAGTTTGTGCCAAAAAATTGTCATTAAATAGTCTTCTCCAGCGAAAATAAATTTGAACTGATTTAATTTGAAAATAAAAAGTGTTAAAAAACCAAAGTTATTTCGTTGACTGGAAAAGTCATCATTTTTTTTACGAAGATACGGAGTCTTATACGGATTATGGTAGACTCCGTAGAGAGAGGTTAAATGATATACCTACCTATGCATATAAAGGAGCAGTAGCATCGGTTGATGTCAAGCCGAAGGAACTTAACATGTACCTAGTGGAAAACTACTATTCTGAACTGTAACTCAAAAACGCCTGAACACTCGGTCCCCCAAAAGATATCCTAGAGCCACTTGAAAACGCCATAAAACCGAGGATTTTCTAGAAGTGAGTTGATACCACATCAACATGCACTAAAAGTAAGGCTGTCTCCAACACCACATTTCCAGGACCTTCCAGGATTTCCTAAGTCGATCCTACATTTGTAAGGTCCAAGTTTCCGCACCGTATAGGAATATTGAGAAAACCAGGTATGAGCTGATTTTTGGTAGTTTTCGTGATTCGGTGGTCCCTCCATACCTTGTCCAATCGTTGCGCAGCCGAACGAGCGATGGCACAGCACGGCTGCGCAATTTTAAAACACAGTAAGGGACATTTTTAAAAAAAATCGGGTTTTTGCTGAGTGCTGTTTATAATGTGATTACGCACGAATTTGCATATTCAGATTCTGAATTTTAGGTTTAGAAACGAAAATACCTACCTAGCATGTCCACTGATCTGGTTTTCAGTGACCAAAACCGGCTGTAAAAACCATTTCAAAACCTAGCAAGGCACAACGACAACTTTAAAACCTAGTAAGGGACTGTCCCTTACTAGGTTTTGAAATTGTCATTGTGCCTTACTATGTTTTGAAATTGTCAATTCAAACTGAATTAGGCGCCTACGTTTTAGTAACTCATAGATAGCGAGCGTGTGCGCTGCATTGTGTGGTTCAACTTAAATTACTGCTGATTATAATATCTCGAAGACAATTTTATAGATCGAGATTAATTTTTAGTGCCCTAAAGAACAATAATATGCTTCGATAAGTACAAAAATGCTTTGATCTAACATTGTGTTGATGAAATCAAATTTTTCCTTACCAGAAAACATGAAACGTTTGACTTACCTAATACTTTTACTATGTAACTAGCTGTGCCGGCGGCGTCGCACGAGTGGATATCGGGTTTCAAATGGCACCTAAATTTGAAATTAGACGTCTAGCAATACATTGGTGAAAACCGCATTTAGTTCCATGCATTAGTTTTCGCGTGATGCGCGATCCAACATGCAGATAAAAAATTCTCCCGTTTCCCACACACTTCTTGTCACTGCTCGGCTCCTATTTATTGTAGCGTAATAAAAAGTATACTATAACCTGCCCAGGAGTATGAAGAATATTCGTACCAAGTTTCGTTAAAATCCGTCCAGTAGCTTTTAACATACGACACATAAACGAATATACAGAACATACAGACAGACAGACAAAAATTTTACTGATTGCATTTTTGACATCAGTGTCGATCACTGATCACCCCCTGATAGTTATTTTGAAAAAATATTTCAAGTACAGAATTGCCCTCTCTACAGATCTTTTTTTTAGGTATAGATTTAAATGTTTCATGTTTGTTGAGATTTCCTATATACGAGTATCTCATTTAAATTATGTTTTTCCGTTAATTAACTTGTATTTTAAATTTGTTTTGCTGACTTACTAGGTTTATAACTTGTCATATTGAAAATTTGTAGCTCATCAAAACCAGAACAAAACCTAGCAAGTGCCTTTACTAGGTTTTAAAATGGTTTTTTGGTCATCTTTTACTCGTAAAAAACAATTTAATCATTAGTAAGTGCTTTCTAACGTGTACTATTAAGTATTAATGCTGGATATTATATTTATTTGAAAGCCAAGGATATGCCACACATTTCAAGCTAACTATCGTCAACGTAAGTTGCATAGTTTAGTTACGGCACGCTCTCAAAGTAGCGGAGACGTTTTTTCGCTCTCCTGAACATTTTGTGTCATGTCCCTTACTAGGTTTTGAAATTGCGCAGCCGGCATCGCCTGATGTTGTGTACACCTGCGTGATAGTGAAGCCCAGATATATGTAGCTATTGACGATCTCACAATTTGCTATTGGTGAGCTGTCTGGATTGCTTTCATTTGCTCTATGAACCATCATCATTTTCGTTTTATCGCGATTCAGAGCGAGACCAAACTCCAAACTAGTGCCTTCGAAGTTCCGCAGCGAACTGCTGATATCTTCCCTAGTTGATGTTAGAAGAGTCGTGTCATCAGCATACCTCAAGTTCGATACCATCCTATCCCGACTGATACACCCTTGTTCCAATCTTCCAGAACAATACGCATTATGTATTCGGTGTAGATGTTGAACAGCAACGGCGACAAAATACTACCTTGTCTGACACCGGCTTGCGTCTTAAAAGATTCTGAGTCTACCCCATCCAAGCGTAGGTACGCCTTGGCACGATTTGTATTACAATAAGACAAACAATTACAATTTCGAAAGCACAACTAGATTCCTAGATCCCGAAAAAATCACTTTTACGTCGATATTCGGGCAGAGATATCACGATCTCTAAACACCTTTCTAGAATCGACTAAAATCAAACACATAAACTGGAAAATTTATAAATGATATGGTAAAAGCAAGAGCACGTAATCAAACCCACTTCTGATTTTAGAAACCAGAAGTGAGGTTAGTTTTAAATGGATAACGATAAATTGCTAGGCAAGTATTCAAAATCTAAAATTAAGATCATCCGTCCAGGACAACAACAAACCACCCAGGAATCATATCTACGACCATTCCTTGGTCTCCGATTGGATCTTTCCGAAGGCTCGAGCTAAGTCTGTCTTCCGCCGACCAGCTAATCTCAAACCAACCGTTCCATAGACTAAACAGCAAGTCTAAGACCGAAACCATAGTGACAAGGAATTGGTAACAATAAAGGTCACAGCACACTAATCCACTCGGAAAGGGATCGTCACCGTATCGCCTTTCACCTCGCCGTCAACCAAGCGTCAACCTTACGTACGCACGTAACCGTAGCGTATCAGCAGCTCCTGTACGTCAACTCGGCTACGGCTAGGCGACACCGCGCTTACGGCTCGCCGACCGCTGGCTGACCTGGTTGGCAAGTCGCGGGAGGGGACAGGGGCAAGGGTGGACGAAGAGCCGTGAGCTCGCGTACGGAGAGACGTAAGCGCGGGAACGACGAGCCGTAAGCGCGGGAACTGCAAGTTGACCACGCACCGCATCGCGGTTCAGAGCCTGTTCTGAGGCGAGGCGATTACGTTACGATTCCAAGCAGTGTGCGTTGCAATAGGGAGTTTCATTCAAACAATACTGAACGGCTTGAGGCGATACGGTGGCGATCCCTCTCCGAGTGGATTAGTGTGCTGTGACCTTTAGGCACCTATAACAAAAAAAAAACAATTCAGTGGGGAAAACGGGCGTAATTTTAAACTATGAAAAATACAATAAATTAACGGGGACGGCTAATGGGGACAATGGTTACTAATTATTTTATTACATTCCGTCTGTCCCCACTAATAGGGACAACGGGCATACACGAAAAAATGGAATCATAATTATATTGATTGCATAGCATTTCAAAACGCAAGCTGGCGTTAGACAGGGCTGTATATTATCTCCCTTATTGTTTAACATATACACGGAATATATCATGCGTTTGAACGGGAGAATATCGACGGGGGACGGAAAATTTCAAAACTAAGGTATGCAGACGATACGACCCTCCTTGCGTCGACCAAAAGCGAAATCGAGACTGCTTCGATTCCTGGAGACTACTGCGCTGGATTTTGGTCTGGCAATCAATCGTGACAAGACCAAAATGTTGATCATAGACGTTGCCAATAACAACCAACCAGAGATTCAAAATATAGCAGGATGCGAAGTTGTTAATAGCTACGTATACTTGGGCTCCACGATCACCAACAGCGGAGGTTGCGAGGATGAGATTCGGAGACGTTGCGCCGTGACTAGATAGGTAATCAGTAGAAAAACTCAAAAGATTTGGAATGACCGCAGAATAACCAGAAACACAAAGGTTCGACTGATGAAATGCCTGATATTTCCTATCTTTTTATACATGACTACGACCACTCTGTTATGAGTGCACAACTACGAAGAAGAATTTTATTATATTGCACAAGAGAAGGATCATCACCAAATTCACCAATTATAGTAACGTAATTATGTTAGTAAGCCACGTTGACTGACCATTTTGCGATTGGCGTGTTGCGTGGCGACCAGTGAATACAATCGGCGTGATCAACTCATTTCGGACTCGATCCCGTAGAGAAACACTGAGCATAGCATTTTTTCATAGCTCGCCGAGCCCTCTTGCGAACCAGCCGTCATGTCATGACTGGTAGAATGGACATTCTACTGAAGACTTAGGTAGATACTGAAAGATCGACGATGAGAAGGCTACGCCGTTTCCTAAACGTTTACAAACCAGAAAATCGTTTTGTTTTACCTAATTGTGTTGTCAAAATATTGTTACGGACTGGCCGCATGGCGGCCAACCTCCTTCGAGGTAATACTTTTTTATATTTCCGATTTGCTTTTGTTCTATGAAAATTCCGGGTGCTTTTCCAATCTGTCGTGCGTGGTGCGTGTATATTTTATTTTGTGTTATTTTTTACTTTTATTATTACATTTTAATTTCCTTTGAGCCTCCCTTTTCCTTTTCCCTCCGTTCTTAACAATATAATAGTGTTAACTTTAAGTGACTTTAAGTAAGTAATACTAGCTGTGCGCTGGCACAAATACTAGCTGGCGTCGCACTCGTGGATATCGGATTTCAAAAATAACGAACTTCCATAAGATGGTGTCTAAATTTTAAGTAAGACCTCTAGAGTCTAACTTAATATTTAACATTGCTATATAGCAATACATTGGTGAATACCGCATTCTTTATATACCTACGTATAAAAGATAGATGAAAATATTCCATATATGTAGAATAGGTTATAGAGGCAGTACTTACCTATAGGTGTATACTTATCTCAGTGGTTGATATGTCTTTGATAACGGAGGCCTGACGGTTTTCATGCTGGGGATATGATTTCTCGTGAACACTAAGATTGCGGGTCACAGGTTTTTCGAATACCATATTACCTACACACATCTGCTACCAAAATGATTAACCGGATAAAATAAACAAAAAAGCTTTAAACGATGTTGAAAAAAGATACCACCGCTAATAGAAAAATTTTATCTATGTCTAAGTACATAAGTATTTTAGACCTGCTAACCGAGCCAGGTCAACACATTTACAGAAAATCTTTGAGGGGAAAATAAGGACTTTTTGGAGCCGACTCTGACGTAGTAAAAAAGAAAGTTACAGAAAGCCAAGCCACTTAATGAACTAGATATAGGCTAGGTAACTTAGGTAGTTATGGTACTAACTGCAGTGTCTGTAGGTACATTGTTCCATTGACTTTGTCCCCTTACTGATATACATATTTGAAATTATCCGACTTAATGATAATTTGTAGGTAGGTATGTACCTACTAGGTAAGTCACTAAAGTGAGTAAGTTGTCCATATGGTAGCCGGATTTAGAGAAGGAATACCTCCATCAAAGCCCGTGGCTGTCGTAGAAGACGACTTATGTAATATCAGGAAACGGGCAGCAACGTTTAGCTGGGTAGGTATGTACAAAGAAAACCTACTGCGGTTACCAATCCGCTTATCAAGCGTAGTGATTATGGCAAGACTTATGCCCAGCAGTGGATGTTCACAGGTTGATGATGATGATGACTATTGCTAATGTACTTTTCCTATTTAGTAAAAAAACACAAGTAGGTAGGTATGTAATATAAGTTATTAATTACTAAGTACAAAGTTATCCCACGAACAAATAACCCTGTCCAGTCCATGCTGAAACAATTTCAAAGCAATAGATTAAGAGGGATGTAAGGGAGCGACCTAAAATCTTTTCGCTCCAACCTGCCCATGATGCATCCTGCTGAATAACGAACGAGGCTCAGGTAACCGGCTGGTGGCGGTATACCTGTCGCAGTCATCTGGTTGAATCTCATTCAATTGAATGGCTAGCGCGTTAATTGAATGCCTAAAGGACAACTCGTCAAGTAATTGAATGAAACGTTTAACGTCTTGACTGTACGTCGTTTTAGCATAGCCGTTGAATGGGTAAAAGCCGTCTGTGTACTCGTATGTAATGTTTACTTTTAAATTTTTCTTTAAAAGTATTCAGCGGCGTATTATTTGGTAAATCCATGCTGTCACACTATTTTATTACGAATAAGTCGGTTTAAAGTATACATAATCAAAAAAATATTAACACTGTTCATATCTTTTTGATCATGTTTGACGCCATATTTGTTTTGGTGACTACTAACGCCACATGGGAAAAAAAGAAACTAAATTACAATCACCTGACTGCTTTTACGTCCGCTCTTTTCAAAGGGCTATGTTTCAATCCGCTACCTAGGTTGGACGTTAAGTGACGCGTGTTTAGTTAACGTTCGGTCTAGTCATGAATTGAATGTCGTCATTCAATGAACGCGCTAGCGATTCAATTGAATAGGAGATTCAACCAGATGACTGCGACATACCCATTACAATTGAAGGCGTAGTTAAATACCACAGACCGATGACGGGCAGCAGAGTCACCGGAGCGAGAAGGTACGCCCTGCAATCGCCAACCCGCCGACCCAGCGTGGGGTATATCCTCCAGAAGTTTGCCCAACGTGGCGAACAACTGGAGAGACCTATGTCTAGCAGTGGACTGCAATAGGCTGATGATGAGATTAAGAGGAGAATGATAACAGCAACAGCCTGAATGCTTTCCTGATTAGAACCACTTAGGACATAGGTACGTGACGCACCTAGTGGGATTCTAAACACATCATCAGTAGTTTTCGTGACACCCATGCGTGACACTAAGTAGTTTATAATTACCTATACAACATTATAATCCTCATTCCAAAAATATATGTAGCATCCGTCATCGTCATCCTAAACGTCCATCTAAGGTCTACTTACATTCCGAACTTTCTTTCCCCCATTCCGACGCGGTAGCGTTGGCGTAGTCAGTCAAAATTCCCGAGATCAATTCAACAAAACCGTTTGTCAATCAGGTAATAAGCTACAAACGGCTGTACAGTTTTTTTTTCAAATATATGGCTAAGAATACTCTTTGTGTAAAAAGAGCTAGATCAAAAACGGTCTACCTGTTTGGAAGCTACGCCACACAGATACACACACACATCAAACCTATTTTAACAGTCCATACTTTCGTTGGTTAATAAAAACAAACACTGATTCTGATTTCTCTATTTTTACCTGAAATTTCATTGGGTTTGAACCCAAAGAATAACCACACAATGTCGCTTACTATTCATATCAATTACAAAGAAATCTTTATGCTATCTACGAGTATTTGCAGTGGCGTTTTTATTGTAGCTTATTGATTTAAAGGGTAAATAATTTAACAGTAATAAAAATACAAAGATAGATAGAAAGGATACTATTCTTTATATGAATAAGATACCTAAGTATTTTCAAAATGTTAAAGAAATAGGTTAAGGAACTGCAGCGTACGTACCAGGTACCTACGTTGTGATTTCACAGAGAAAGTTTTATTCTTTATAAGAGCATGGGTTTATAAAATAAGTACGTAGTTACCTAAATGAATATTATTATGGGAGCACCGGCGATGTTATTGGTCACTTAAATAGGTGCCTGAAAGAGTACTTATGACATAACCAAGTAATTTTATCGAAATTTATAACACGAAAAGATTCTTCCTTATCATCAAAGGATGATAAGGAAGAATTAAGTGTTGGAGAAACTAAAAGCATTGTCAGAATGAAAATACAGTAGGTATGTAAGTGTATGGAATCCAAAAGCTTGGCAAGCAGAGCTTCATGAACCGAACGCACTTCGAACGCTCGAATGGTGTAAATTTATTTGGCTCAATTAAATATGAGACTTATTCCGTGCTGAGAAGGTGCGCTGTAGATTGTTTTCCCTTCTCCTATGCTTGTGATTACTGCATTGTCACTGTGTTGTATTTGTAAACGTAGCGTCCTTACGTATGTGGGTGGCGTGTATACTTTCTGTTGACAAGAGTATCTATTCATTTATCTGCGAACCGTACGCGCGCCGCACGTATTTATATGTGCGTCTATTTTTGATAAACAAGTTCTTACTTACTCTTTTGTTTTTATGTGCACAATAGTACACAGTTAACTTAAATATCTAACAATATTTGAATTCAAGCAATTAAAAGCAATAGTGACGTGATTTTAAAATGTAAACAAATGTTAAAATTGGTGTAATGGAACGGGTACAGGTTTTGCAAGATGTATGAGTAACCAATGACCGCAGGGCATCCCTGCGCGGTGCGACGTGGCGGGGGGAAGGGGAGATCAGATTGCTCACTCCACACAACGTCGGCTGTTGCTTGCTTCGTCTCGCAAAGGATCAGAGGACAATGACAAGTGAGTACTGAAATATGTACCTACATTCTACGTCTATTATGCAATAAAGTTACGTCCGTACATAATATGTTTACGTTTTATAGATATTGTTTGTTTTTAAGCGTACATAGTGCTATAATATCTATATATATAAAAGGAGAAACTGACTGACTGACTGACTGACTGACATATCAACGCACAGCCCAAACGGCTAAACGTAGGCACTTGAAATTTGGAAGGGACGTAGCTTAGGTACCGTAGGGGTGCACTAAGAAAGGAATTCCCGAAATTCCCACGGGAACGGGAATTAGCGGGAAATCCTTTTGTATGAAAAATCTAAACCGCTTAAGTTAGACGCTTGAAATTTGGCATGCAGGTACCTTAGTAAATATAAAGTTTAGTTATGGCTGTATTTTGAGAAATTCCCACGGGAACGGGAGTTAGCGGGAAAAAACTTTTGTATGAAAAAACACGCCACGCGGACGAAGTCGCGGGCAAAAGCTAGTAATATAATAAAATTGGAGGAAGAGGTAAACATAATTTTGCACAGTTCCAAAACTTTTAGCTTGTAATATTAATTATATACGATTGGGTAGTAGATATTTAAATATTTTTAACTACGTTACTATTTTGTCATAGCGATTGTCTTGCAGCAAACTATTATAATATTATGTTCATATTTAAAAAGCAGAAACTTTTAATGTCTATACTTTTCATATTAAAAACAGTCGCAATACGACTTATTAAGATGGTCACCCATTTAATAGAGCTATTAGTTGCTGCTAAAATGCTGTTCTTCTTGAATAGCTGTTACATTGATAACGATAAACGTTTGGCCATCTAACTATGCGAGCGGGGTTATGGTAAATAAAATCACTCGGCGTAGATTAGGCATTCGCGACAGCAAGCAAGGAAAGGCACGGGTGCGCGGTGACCTCGAGTGGCGGGGCGTGGGGCGCGGGGCGCTGGGGAATCCTTCTGGCGCCAGACCGGCATCGGCGTCTGCCCGCGCCCCGCCGCCCGCTCGTGCCCGCACCCGCACCGGCCAACTCGAAATAGATGCACGGTGATTTACGCCTCGGGCGTATGAGTAAATATGTAGCTGGCCTGCCTGCCTTGGCACGTCCGCCCGCCCCCGCCGCATGCCGATCTCCGTCCCATCTCGCACACACCACACCTTTTAACGTCGACACGGCCAGCGTAACGCGCACGCTGCTCGGCTCACCCGACGAGGACCGCACGACAATCTTATCAATGACAAATTCGCGTACCTAATGATGAGATTGCGATTCTGACTAGTTATGATAAAGACAGTACCTACTACACAAAAGTCCGTAGCTAGTTAGGTATAAAATGTTGATAATGATTTTCATTATCAGTGAGTATGTTAGGTACCTATATCGCATTTTAATATTACGTCACTCTGTTGAAAACAAAATCGATGTTTTCTGGAATAATAAAATAAAGTCATGGTCGGTGATACCTACTATTGAATCAAATCAATCAATTACATCTAATTTATTTTCGCACATGTGGTTTAAATGTTGTGTAATCATTTAACGGAAGCCTTGCAAGATACCTAAGTTGTTTTGACTGTAAGTTATATATGTACCTAGGTAGGTCTGATTTTAACCGTCCAGTTCCATTCAGTAGAGATCTCTTATTAGTGCGACATGGGCACGGGCAGCGGGCGGCGCGGCATCGCGGCAGGTTGGCGACACCAGGCGAGAACAAAAAGCGTCGGTTGCCGCGCGACCGGTCCCACAGGTTCCCATCAGCCTCCGCGCTCCAAATGCTACCTTCCATTCATCTCTTTGTTTTCATTTATTTTTACTAATTCAATTTTATAGGGCCTGATAATTTTCAGATTTTAGAGAAATCAAAATTCAGTTAGTATGTACCTATCTATAATCTATTTTAAAAGCCTTTTCTTATGAGCTGCTTAATTGAGATGTAACCACTAGACGCAATAAATTCCTAAATACCATTCTAGTAAAAGACGACTTCGTATAATATCGGAATACCTTAGTAGCTTAATGCTATACCTACAATTTATATTTTCAATTTCTTCAAACCGATTAATATTCAGTCAATGGCCTAGCAAAATATAAAAGTATATCAATTTTTTTTTTTTTTTTTATAGTGGCTCGACATAATGGCTTCCCTACGCCTGATGGAAAGCGAGAGAGAAGCCCAAGTCGCTGTGACAACTGGCAAGTAACTGTTTAGTTACCTGTCAGTTGCCACCGCCATGTCGGCCCAACCCCAACCCCCCACGAGCTCCGGAAACCCTACTCACCGACAGGAACATGACGCGGAGGTCATTTGGCTGCGGTATTCTATAGGGTGGAGGTCCTTCCCCGGACGGGCAGCTCAATTCGAGCGAAGATTCGCCATGCCCTACCTCTCTTAAAATTGACTTGACAGTACACATCAAAAGACATTTTTTATACAAATCTACAGTACGTATTACCTATAAATGCAGTGTACAGAACAAATATGAATTTGCATATAAATATATAGGTAGGTATACATTTATCGAACATGCACCAGAAGTTTATTCAACTGACCGAGCAGGTGCATATTATTGCGAGGCTTGCATGCGTGCCAAGGCACCTATCTGTACTTAAATTGGGTTTTCTTTTTTTAAATAACTGCGAGGCCCTTTAAAATGCATCGCGAACCTCTCTAAATATGAATGTTTAAATGAAAAGTATTGCTTGACTTGCGATAGAACGACGGCATGCATTGTTTTCCAGCAAGGAAACTGCTTTCTTTCGACAGTAAAATATTCTATCTATAAGAAAACGATAAATAAGAAAAAATATTATAAATCTATCAGAAAACGTTTTTAATTATTATAGGTATCACAAAAACGGCTGTGTTAAAACAAGTTGTAGGAGAACATAAATATTTTTATAATAAATAATAGCTGAATTATTACAATTGGTAAAGCGGTTATGATAAAATCCTGAAAATATCTAAATGATAGATAGGTACAGTCCAATTTTAGATACCTAGGTGTTACAAATCATGTTATCATTCGTGAGCTTCGTGATAAATGCGAAAGTACACGTAATATGCTATGTATAATTAATTATGTAAGTATAGCAAAGGTGAAACAAAACAATGCTAAATGAACCTTATTGAATTTTATAGTCGGGCGGCAGCCCCGTTAGCTTACTTCCGGTGACCGTCGACCAATCTTTTGTGCGTGCATGGCGCCTTTCCATGATAATATAGCACACGTACCTACTCATATTTGATCCTAAAATGTAATTAAAATTCCCACAGTCTACGGTGCATAATTATACCTATAAAATCGGCGAAAGTGATTTATAGGAGCAAAAATCATCTGGACGTGCCCCATAAATTCATAGCTAACAATAAATAATATATTGACAAAGTGAACCCCAGATTTAACTGTTCAAATAAATGGATCAAGTGCGACGAGTTGTTTTTACAGTTTTGGCAACAATACAATACTTGCCTACCAGTAATTTTTTGTCACCTAAGCACAAACTATTTTCTATATGAAGTCAAACATGCAAATAACAAGCTTTGCACGTTTGTCACGATAATTTTAAAGATGGACTGGAAGCCTTTTCACACCGGTCATTATCCAAATATTCTTCAGCCAAGGCAATTTCAGGATTACTGTCCTGGTTGCTGACATGCACTCTCGTGACGAATGAAACTCGAAAGCCTAAATTTTCATTTGAATCAACCAAGACTAGATATAACATTATTATCGCGGTCGGCTATTCAAGGTCTCCACTCGAAAGACTCCGGTCCCCAGTTTGCTAATTCTCTGTGACTTATCAGATATGGGTCACTCCATTGACATAACACCAATCAACTCAGTCGATCAAGCGCGGAGCAATTTTAGATGTATCGATGAGTCCAAAACATTGTTAATGTCCAGCGTGTCCATGTTTCGACACCGTAGGTAGGTACGTTGCTTTGATTTAAAATCGATGAGTGTATTAAATAAATCTCCCTGTCCTTTTCAGTGATTATAATGAGATCGTCAGCTATCAAACAAAAAACAGCATTTGAATTTTTCTTTAAATTTGGTTTTATACCCTTGTATAATAAACCCGGCTTTGTAATCCAGAGCACTTCTGAAAAATGAGTTCGACATATATTCTGAACTGTAATTTCGTTCAGGCTTAGCTAAAGATTTACTATTTTGCCCATTATGAAAAATAGGATGTGCTAATAATAACACATCTAAGAATTCCGAAACTAACTGGCCGAACAATAATTTGGGTTCGTTAGGATACAAATAATACTGCATAATAAAACAACTTGACTACAACTCCTTGAGCTTTTAAAAATAACACTTAAGTGATATGAGGGAACAAGGAAACTTCCTGGAAATATTGGAATCGTAAATGTGAAAAAGCCTGACGCGTCGCAGCCGTCGAATGCGCGGCGCGTGCTCGAGGGTATTCCGAGAATCGCGCGAGCCCAACAAACGGCTAGCTAATAACCACAGCGTATAAAGTACTACTGTTGCCTGAACTACTCTAGCCCGCTGCTCCCAATCGTTCTCTGTGTATACTGAGCGTAAAGGCTAAAATTGAAAACGGGCATTATTCTGCGGAGCCACTATAAAGGTCCGAAGGCGAACTCTTTACCATCATTATATTCGAAAGCCAGCAAAATAGTTTTTTACTCATATTCGTTGAAACAACCATAAAGAAATAAAGATGTTTCGAGGAAAATTAAAGGTCTTCGCTACGTATATAAAACGACTACATACTTCGTAACGATTAATGAGGAATTGAATCGTCGTAATGGATTATTTACATGCAGTTGCAGGAAATTGCTTATGCAAATAAAAAATATATTCGCTTAAATATAGAAGATATTTATGCAATATAATATCGTTTAACGGATCTATCTATTGTATATATAGATCCGTTAAGCGATTTTGGACAGTTGCCTTTAGTTAGGCGGTCTTCTATTGGCCGTAACATATCAGCATAAACATTCTTTCGTTCTAAATTTAAGTACTTTGCTCTTGTCGGTGGAACAATTACCACTCCTCCCTCGATTCCGCCAGCGCCTGTACATCATGACATTAAGTTTTTCCTTCAACTGTTGTGTAAATGTTCGTCTTGGACTCCGTCTTCCTCTCCTGCCTTCTATTTTACTCTCTAGTATAGTTTTCATAAGTGTATTATGATGACGCGGTGTCCCATCATTTTCACTCTTCTGTTTTCAATCGTTTGAATTAAGCATCTCTTTTCCTTTACCATCTCCAAAACCTTCTCATTCGTCTTCACCTCACCTGATACTTAGTAACAGGTACCATACTGTTTTACTTCTTCAATAATATTACTACTAGTTAGATACATACTAATGGTTAAAGTAAAATAAGTAGCTTTACTACTTAGGATGTATAATTATTGACGTCAAAGTATGAATAATATATACCTACCTATATCAACAAAACATACATGTAACATATTATGTGACTCTACCTCATATTAAATTTAACCATACGAATGATTCTATCTATACTTATTAATAGGCTATTTGACCATTAATTTTGGATTGCTAATAACAGACAATAATATCCATTAAAGAAACAGTGGTGAAAAAAAAGTAATTGGTTTTATAACAAAAGATGTTATCTAATGTTAGAGGAGAATAATCAACCGCGGCGGCATAGCACTATTCGCCACGCTCAAGAGTTACCGCACTAACGTTGACAGTTGAAGTTTGACGTAACGGTGACACTGACAGCTGTCATCGAGTTCCCGCCGATTAATACTTTTTCTCTCTCTCTCTGGTTGAATGAGTGTTTGTAATTGGATTGTGTAAATAAATACTTTCAGATTAAGATAAAGTTTCTTAATAGTAATGATAATGAAGCTAAAAGGGTGATAGATAAAATATTTTTGAATAATTATTCTAGTTGTAATTTCTCAAATATTTCGTGTGAACGTGACGGACGTGAACGTCATTAAGCAACATCAAGCTGTACCTAAGTACAAAATGTACTTACTACTACAATAATTGTCGCGTTTGAATCCCGTTAAATTAAGTTCTAATAATACCCCGTTAATCCTTGCAAAAAATTATCATTTTATCATAATGACAGACTTATGTAGTTACAACTCATTTACAGCATGTTCGTTTGAACAGCGTTGATTGTGAAGCGTTGGAAAGTTAAGTCATCATTTTAGTTAATATAACGTAATCACGCACATTTCTTTTATAAATAATAAAATTTAAAAATATTCAGCCCAAATTTATCATAGGTGTACATTGTTGTAGGTATACTTACTATGACTAGTTCAGACATCTTTAGGTATTAAAAGGGTGACAGACGTCTGCTGCATTTTTAAATACAAATATAAACACCCAGACGCGAAACAAACACAAGTGTTCATTACATGAATGTTTGTCCCGGGTGGGAATCGAACCCACGACCCTTGGTTCAGAAGGCAGGGGTCACTACCAATTGAGCCACCGAGCCAGACAATTTGAAATAGCGATTATTTTTTATTCATTTTTTGGTGATACATATTTGTTTATATGAATTTCCTTAACAAACAAATTCATATTACATATAAATAAAAAAGTTATTGTAATATTGAATAATGTTTCATGACCGCATTTCAGCCACAGCCAATATTCAAGGAGACTAGCGAAATACGGGATATAAAAGGATATAAATTATAAAGTGCACAAATGTGTGTGCGTAAACACAGGTGCACTCTATACGATGGGACGATAATTTAGCTTAGCGTTCTGGATTGTAATATTTACTACACATCGTTGATGATTTTTGGCACTCTATATTGGCCGTTGATTATTCGACATATTTTTTAAACGTCACAGTATTTTTTATTGAGATATGTCGCAATGATAATATCTAAGAGATGCATAGAGTGATTTACGCAGTCAGTCGGCGAAGACAAGATGTGGCGGAGAAGCTGTAATAACATAACTAAGAAAAAATTCAAGATTTTCTTTTTTATTATACCTAAGCTTATTTAAGTATAAACAGTAGACAGACAACACTATCTTTCAATAACTAAGATAAATTCGTCATGAGGCGGTTACGGTTCTATTAACCAAAAAAATTATTTTAACTTCTTTTTATCGAGTTCTTAGCAGTTTCCTACCTCCTCGTCGAACCTTGCGGTAGATTCATTTTTATTTGTGCTTGATGATTCCTTCTTTGTATTTTCACATTTTGAAAACAATTTTCATCATCTTTCTGCGCTCACAATAGTAATTTTCACCATATAGTGTACTGTATATACTGTAAGAATGTTATACTAAAAAGTTTAGTACATATCTATCTACATCAACGCGTATTTTGGCAATAAATCATAATTAAACCCTGTGCTGTGTAAAGAAGACAAGTTTTTCATTGAACTTTATTTTCATTTAGTGCGAAATAGAATCATGTGTGGGAGGCAGGAGGAGAGAATGCACATTGGAAATAATCCAAAAATATTGCGAGGAACTATCGTAATTGACTCGTTGTAATTTTTCGATATGGTGCCACATATTTTCGGTTTGGTAATCTAAGTACTCGATAATTATTATCGTTGTAACAAAAGATTTATTTTACTTCACAACATTGATATTTTTCGATAAACTATATAACCATTAAAGCATTTTTACATGCAAATCCCAATGAATGTTGTTGAGGAAAGACAATGAATAGTTATTTATTTGGTCAAGTGCTGTACGGCGTTGTCTGACTCACGAGTATTATTGTCACATTCATACATATGGCGTATTTTGGTCGTTGATACGAACGGGTGAATTCGCAGAGTATGACGCCATTCTCTTGATACAAGTGTTATCTCTTGTATCTGTATAAATTGTTATGAAGTGTTAACCTAAATTGTTTTTATTACGAAACTTGTAGTTGTTTAAAACATAAGGTTTCGGTTCTAAATATTTATTTCCCGTGGTAATCTTTGTGCTTAGCTCGCTGTGGTTTAGAAAGTTGTGCTCTTATTCATCACACATTTTCATGATATTATATTCTTACTCTTTATGTTTTCTAAAACCTGTTACTCAATCCAGGTTCCATCACAACCTAACAGCATCAAACACTAAAATAGTTATTGGACGCAGGTGTTATTACTGCTGCGCAACATATTGGCCGTAGTTTCACAAATATTTTGTTTTGGTGCCAACGCTCATCGACGTATGGAAGTTAAATAAGTAGGCGTGACGTGGTCAGTCTATAGAAAGCCATACACGGAGATAGAATTGGTGGTTAAACGGGCGCGGCCCGTCTCGGCAGCGAGGCGGCCGCGGTGGCGGCATAGCGGTCGGGCAAGCCAGGCGATGACCCGGTTCCAAGGGAAGTCCGAGCAAGGTGGGGAGACTGTAGGAAAAGCACAGTACGAGTCGCGCCGCGCTTCGCTAGTTTATCCAATCTCGAATGTAAAATATTAATAATTGTTTTTTTTTATTAAAGAATAACACTAAACATCTACCAATTTATTCATGCGTAGGTGGTAGCCGTCTAGAGGCGGGTCTGCACATAGCTAGGTTGGAATCATATTTGGATGATAAAAGTTTCGCTCAAATATTCAAACTTTCGCTGTTATAATAATGCGCCAACGCCATGATGACGCCATGTAAGACGTTGATGATGCCATACGTAGTGTATAGGTATAGAATTTATGGTAATACATCGGTGCATCTTATGTTGTACAAGTGATTCTCTTAGGATTTTATCGAAATCAAGCTAAAATAAACACTCTTAACTATATTTCGTAGTAAGACCTACAGCCACCGAGCAAAGTTAGATTAGTAGACTTAGTGATTACGTTTGAAGTAGGGTAGTTTAGCCGGTTTTCGTCCAATTAGTGGAGTTGCCAGGTTAAACATTAAAAAAAAATATGTTCCACTGGGCCAAATCTAACAAACTATATTTTTATTAAACGCTAATATAGTCTATTTTATGTTTACAACAAGGGACAATTAATTATAGTCATCGTTTTTTTTATAAAAAATATTTTAGTGAAAAGTACCGATTTCGTCAGTTTTCGTCCAAAAATATTAGTTTTCGACCTATGTTACGTTACTTTTCGTCCGCTGTTAATAAAGAGGATTATAATGCAATGAATTAAAAATCAGTGATATAATAGTATTTTTAATCAACTTAATAAAATGCAACTATAATGTGTTTTTATAATAACATACAAAATGTATTTTTATAACAGCATTTGGCTGATAAAAACATTAATTATCTTTAAAATCTGTTAAGATTTGTTTGCAAAATCAGAATTAATATGACTTATGTCATTCCTATCCAATAAACAATTAAAACAAAATGGAACTTACACGTATACAAAATTTTAAGGTGTTGTGTACATGTACAATCTCTTGGAAAAAGCCACCTGACCTGATTAAGCTGCCCGCAGCAAGTCGAGAAGTCGTTGCCTCCAAGCCGGCTGTTCTTTCGGAAATAGAAGACTTTCCGAAAGAACAGCCGGTTATACGCTTCGCATGCATCTCGACCTGATCACGAAAATGAAGTTACTTGAGCCACATTAACACGCCATTTCACCGAAGACTTGCCAGAAGTCAGTACTGACGAAATCGAGATCGCTCTTGGGCAGCTTAAAAATAGAAAAGCCCCATGGAGAGGACCGCGTTACAACAGAGCTGATGAGGGCTGGAGGTAGAGCCGTATATATTGAGGGAGCTCCAAAAGCTTTTCAACGCTGTCCTCCTGGAAAGGAGAACTCCGGAGGCGTGTACTAGGGGTGTGGTTGTCCTGTTCCTCAAAAAGTGAGACAAAACCCTATTGAAGAACTATAGACCCATTTCCCTTTTAAGCCACGTCTATAAGCTGTTTTCAAGAGTGGTCACGAACCGTATTGCGCGAAGACTCGACGAATTCTAACCGACGGAACAGGCTGGGTTTCGGAGCGGATACGGCACGACAGACCACATCCACACAGTGCGGCAGATTACATATACAGAAGACCGAAGAGTATAATCAGCCCCTGTGTCTAGCATTCGTGGACTATGAGAAGGCCTTTGACTCGGTTGAAACCTGGTCTGTTCTGGAGTCCCTGCAGCGGTGCCAAGTAGAATGGCGATACACCCATGTGATGAGATGTCTCTATGAAGCCGCCACCATGTCCGTCCAAGTACAGAACCAGCAAACAAGGCCTATAACCGTTGCATCGAGGAGTGAGACAAGGGGATGTCATTTCCCCAAAGTTGATCGCTAATGCAATGGAGGACACGCTGAACTGGAAAGGACGTGGCATCAACGTAAATGGCGAATACATTTGCGATTTACTGATGACATCGTCATAATGGCAGAATCGCTGCAGGACCTACAACAGATGCTGAATGAACTGGCTCACTCCTCTGTGCGCATCGGCCTACGGATGAACTTGTATAAAACCAAGGTCATGTTCAATGAAGATGTTCTACCGGAACCGAATGCAGTGCACGGCGCCGTACTCGAAGCTGTTCAAAAATATGTATACCTTGGGCAGACATTGCAGTTGGGTGGAAACAACTTTGAGGACGAGATAAATAGGAGAATTCAGCTAGGCTGGGCAGCGTTTGGGAAACTTCGTCGAGTCTTCACATCGTCGATCCCACAGTGCCTAAAGACGAAAGTCTTCGATCAGTGCGTTCTACCGGTTATGACATACGGAGCCGAAACGTGGACACTCACGGTACGGCTAGTCCACAAGTTGAAGGTCGCTCAGCGAGCTATGGAAAGGGTTATGCTCGGCGTCTCTCTGAGATCGGATCCGAAATGAGGTGATCCTGCAGAGAACCAAAGTTACCGACATAGCTCACCGGATCAGTAAGCTGAAGTGGCAGTGGGCTGGCCACATCATCCGCAGAACCGATAACCGTTGGGGTAAACGAGTTCTGGAGTGGAGACCGCGTCTCGGCAAACGTAGTGTAGGACGCCCTCAGGCCAGGTGGATTGACGATTTGCGCAGGACGGCTGGCAAGTGCTGGATGCGAGAGGCCCGGGACGGCATCTTCTGTGTAAGATTTTGTTTATTTCCTTATATTTTTCAGCTCCAATGACGTCATCTAAAACATGCATTTAATAACCAGATATACTAAACGGCAAATGATATAATGGCAATAATGATAAATAATACCAGCAGTGATCGAAAAACAAAATAAAAAGTCATGCCTAACCAAGATAATAATCGCTGTTTGTAATGGACGAAAAGTAAAAGTCAAGTCTTAGTTTTCGTCTGTTATATTAAAGTACTTGGACGAAAACTAGAGTAATTTTTATCGATATTTTTGGTTTCCGTCCAAGGTATTTAAATATAAATTTATGCTTGTAACACTGATAAATTCATGGACGTAAATGAAATTCTAGATCGAATATCTAACAAAGATCCAGCCATTAAAAAATTTAATGAAGTTCTTCGCATTCCTAACATTAACTGATTTATCAAATTTCACTTATATTTTTGTGTTTTCGCCCATGTGGACGAGAACACAATATTTTGCGAAATAGGTAATTCCATTTCGGTCCACTTAGATTTTATAAGTAATTCGTTAAATAAGTACGAAAAACACCTCCTAATGCCAACTTTATGTCTTTACTTAGTTGTAAATGACCAAAACAAATAAATTCATGCGTAAATTACCAAAAAAAACTTACCGTGCAGCTACCTCGCGCCACTAATTTTTTCACATTCAAGATGGCGTGTTCATAGCTCGGAAGCAAGCCGCAGACAGACATAGCTTTTATTCGAGTTCTGAATTGTCAATCTTTTTAAATTTTGGTAGACGAGCAGATATGACGGCAAAGGCCGTAACAAGTCCAATCTTGCGCGGTTGACTATTAATATGATGCTATTCTACGTAAATGTTGTAGGTAATGGACGAAAACCAGAGCTGGACGGGAAACCGGCTAAACTACCCTATGTTATTTTTAAAAATTTCGCAAGTCTATATTTTTATGCAACATACAAAATCATCGTCTTTTTCTTGTTGACTGTACTTGTTTAGACGTTCATTTTGGTAGTTTAACTCGGCCTGCCACCAAGACGGGTTTCCCGCCCACGCGACTATATGGCGCCCGTCGGACCAATACATTTATAAAATATGCTTTGTATGAGTGTGTATGTGATGTAGACCTATGTTGCTAAAATATTTATTTCAACTTCTAGTTTAAAGACATAACTTTAGACAATTTCAGCCATTATTTATGTGTATGTTACACTGCATGCATTCATTCATTATACATTTTCAACATCTAAATAATTGCTCTACACTTATGTATTAATAACAGTAATGTACTTTTTAAATGTGAGTAACTCCCGATATCTATACGATCATAATCCGATTTTATTGTTATTCTTTTAGATAGTAAAAAGATAATGAGGAACAGAGAAAACTAATAAATGAATTTGTAATAAAATTATTTTTGTGGAATGATTGTGTAGAAGTGCTAATGACTAATAAAATGGATTTTTGAAAGATGATGCAGGGGAAACAGAAACAGACGTTCCCCGTGCCGCGTGGCTCAAGGTCATGACGTAGATACTCGGCAACAGGCGAGAGCGCCAACCAAACAACGCAACAAGTGCCCCGCACCCCGCGCTTCACATACCATTCGCGAAACAGCTGTCATACTACAACATTTACTGATAATTTTAAAGATTATATACCAACCAATATCCGCTATGTAACTAAAATGAAGAAAATATTTTTATGCAATTATTTTTCATCAAGATCCAAATAAATTAGACAAGAAAGACGAATATAAAGTAGGTACAATGCAAGCCTGAAAGTGCAACTAGTTGCAAATATCAAACTATCTAAAGAAATCATTTAAATGTGCTATGAAGTATATAGAAGTGCGAAATAAATTTTAATGAAGCTCGACAGGTCAGTGTATCGCTTGCTTCCTGGCAAGTTATTCATAATCGAGCGACTGGCTCATATCAGCGAAACGCGTGCGTCATCGCCTCCGCACTAGTGATAAGCGCCTACCAATTATCATTGCAAATATAATGTGTTATTTATTATACATTCGTATCTAGCGCGAACGCCGTGGAGTTTCCACAGTTTATTATCAACAACCAGCTTAGCGACTAAATAGATTAATGCTCGCTCGGTGACGCCTAGCGTATTTGTTTGTTAGTGAAGAATTGGATAAAGAGGTCCTCCTACTGATATTGAGTTCACGAGATAAGTTAAATATACGAAAGTACCAAAATAATGAACAAGATTTTATAGCATTATTACAGCTGGTCATATTTTATTAGTTATCATATTTGATAGCTGTTGTCGACTTTATTTAAATGAATTGTATGGTTTTTGTTTGCCGTAAATTGGAGAATGTTTATTAGACGCCAGCATACAAAGCCAATAACCGTTCTAGTCGAGCGCAACCGTTACGAAATCACTGCTGCATGAAAATTACACTGCGTCGTTCGCACTGCCGATAGACAGATAGATACGCGTACGTAGGCAATCACGATAACCAGGTACCTACCTACCGAGTAGTTCCGTAATTAATTCATGCTTCACCAATCGAAGGATTGCATTACCGCAGTTAAATTGGAAACTCAAATTAACATTAATAATACAGCGTAAAGTTACTACTTCATTACAAATAAGTAGAAGATGGGATGGCATTATAATCGCGGTGTTAAAGTCCGTGCATAGATACGTATAAATAGATTACGAAGAACGACCGATCCGGTTGCGGTGAAGGAGAGAGATAGATAAAACGCGACATGAATCACTACTCGCAGGGAGCAGAGTCAGAACGGCGGCGCGCGGGTAATGCGCGGGTGGTGCGGAGGGGCCGTCGGAACGAAACGAACTGACTGGTACAAACAGTTGTACAGTCATCCGCGTCGAGGAACCCTGTATCGTCTGTTGTGCCGCTCGCAAGTATACGAACGTAGGATACATTAGAGATTCAAAGGCACAATAAGTACGATACATACATATTTATATACCTCTATTATTTCGTGATAAGAAAGTGTGGTGTGGTCCGTGTGGGTAATGTACAAGAGGGCCGGGTGAGACGCGAGTGACGGCAATTCAGGTGTATATGTGTGTGTATGTGCGGCGTGGATCGTCGCGCAATTATTAACGATGATTCACTTGTGCGCGGGTGAAATGCAGCCTATCGAACTTGTTGACATTTATTCTGGAAGAGTAAACAAATGATATCAAGAAAACATTAATAAATAATGGTGGACTGATTTTTTAAAGCCCGGTAAGACAACTTTTTGACCTTTGTAGAATTGATTGTAAATCTAAAAGATGTGGTATACAGGTAGCACAGATATTATAAAATTAGGAATAAGTGATTAATAATATTAGTATAAGTTAAAGAGGACATCAAGTTTTGAGAAATATTTACTATAATCTTAACTAATATTATAAAGCTGAAGAGTTTGTTTGTTTGTTTGTTTGTTTGAACGCGCTAATCTCAGGAACTACTGGTCCGAATTGAAAAATTCTTTTTGTGTTGAATAGACCATTTATCGAGGAAGGCTTTAGGCTATATAACATCACGCTGCAACTATTAAGAGCGAAGAAATAATGGAAAATGTAAAAAAAAATGGGGAAAAAATAACTATCCCACGCGGACGAAGTCGCGAGCACAGCTAGTATATAATATATATTCACCTACATCAATACAATGCAGGAATCTGCGTAGAAAATATAAACAAATAATATACCTACTTCATAAAATATTCATAAATATGTTACATTATTAAGCGATTATGAGATGTAAATACGTAATGATAATGTGATGATGATACTTAGTCCGATTATTAGTCACTATATAGGCAATAATAATAGTGTGAAGTGCATGCGTATAGGTACATTAGATATGTCACTAGTTAAAGGATTTGAAACTGCTTTAATTTGTCATCATTATTATGAATAAATATCAAAATAATGAACAAAACTTTATATGGTTTACGGAGTGATAGATAAATTATGGTGTCATTATTATTATTCATCTAAATCAGAGTATGTATTATGAGGTAGCAGTTCAAATGCCATTCCAGGCACAATTTAAATACCATTGTCTTGTTTGCCATATGGTCGTCCATGAGTGCAAAAATATAAAAGTATCTATCAAGATACGCGAGAGCGTGTCAGCCAAGTTCCAGCGAAGAGAACTGGCACTGCAGTTAACAAAGATATAGGTAACCTCGTTAATTTTATTGCACTATAGTTATCTGTACACATATAAACGAATATCTTTTTACAGCAAATTCTTAGTTAAAGGGCAAGTTTATGATAACTTATTACACTAATAGTAAACACATAATTGTTTGTGTCGCTCGCACCTTTTAATGTATTTAGTATAAGTACACAATCCCTGTAGTTTAGAGTGGCGGCGCGCTGGCGGCCGACAGAGGCGTCACCAGGGCCGCCTGGCTTGGCGCCAGGCCGGCGGGCGGCGGCCAACCGCCGTCCTTTGTCTCATTACAACACTAGTATTATTTTTTTTTGTCTTAAATATATTTTTTGTCTTTTCGATTTCTAACTGCCAGGAAAAATAAGTACGAAGACCTATTTCAGGTTTTGCAAAATTTAAATATTTCATAACCTAATAAATATTCCAACACAAATATTTATCATGTAGGTACTTAATTGTTTACCAATTTAGGCTTTCAGTTTCTTAATCAATAAGGTATCGCAAACGAGCGCGCAATTAAGAATGTTCTGATTGTGTAACTTGTAGATGTGTGCGTAATGCGTATAGCGCTTATTTGCTGCTTCGTTGTAAGCGAGTGGAGCGGTTCGCTCGACTCCGGTTCTCAGAAATTGTAACGCCTTCTTGGAACGCACCAACGCAGCCGTCCACAAACGACTAGTGAGCGCAAAGCGAGGTCGACACCGTACCTCTATACGTATTCGGACTGTACCTACTAAGTATACCTACACCCACACTTACAATCGATCACATCACCTCTTACATACCTGTTGTCTCATTAATATATCTCTAAAATGTAATATAGATGATGATTATAGTACTAAAATGATTATAGAAAATTATTTTTTAGTGTAGATGCAAAAACTTACAAAGTAACTAAACATTTACATTTTGTTTTCGAACCGCGTAAAAAGAAAAATTAGAATCGGCAAGGGGATATCCTCATTCGTTAACGACGGATTGTGTCTACGTCACGATGATGTCACACTGTGCGCCAATAGAAATAATTACACTTGCGCATTGCGTCAGATCTTTTAAGAAATATTTAAGAAGTTTTGAATGGCGCGCTAATTTTATTTATGATTATAAACGATTAATTATACTGTGAATAACAATTTCTTTTTTAAATATAATACTGCATGTTAAGCAGCACCTATAATTACATTAAAATCTGTTTACTGTTTGTTTTCAGATACAAACGGTGCGGGTACGATGCCGCTAACGCAAGAAAAACGCCTGGATGCAAATTTTTCAAACAACAATGACCAGAGCTATCTTCATAAAAAGTTTAAAAAAATGGCATCTACCATTACCGTGTTTCCACCCAATACAATTAAGGGTGGAGAAAATATACACACGGACGAAAACATAGTACAATCAACATGCAGTACTATAATTTCTAACGGGAGCGTTGCAGCTGGTTATGCAGACATAGAAAAGATTAAACTAAAACAAGATAGACAGAATGTTGATATCGAAGACATGGAGAAAAATGTACAAATTAATTTTAACGATGAAAACAATAGGTTAAGTAATGTAAATAATAATATTCAAGTATCTGGTCAGACCAGTTTTACTGATGAATTTTCTAATAAGACTGAGAACCTTGAAAATGATTTTATCAGGGAATCCTACAACGGAGGGGTAGGTGGGCGGTATATATGCCCATATTGTAAATTATCGTGTGCCAAGCCTTCCGTACTTCAAAAACATATCAGAGCCCATACAAATGAAAGACCTTATCCATGTGTACCCTGTGGCTTTGCGTTTAAAACAAAATCTAATTTATATAAACATCGACGATCAAGAACACATGCACTGAGGTTACAAGGAACCGATGTGTCTAGTGCGCTGAATGAAGAAGATTTATCTGGAGGATCAGAAAGTGATACATCTATGCCACCTACACCGGCAATTGATACAACATCTGATGCACTCATTATTCGTCACGAAAGTACGCGATCTAATGAGTTTTCGTCGCCTGAATTAATTAGTGATGGCTTATCACAAATGAGCCCGAACATGTCGGCCATCGAAAATACCAAATCAAAAACAATTTATAAACCTAAGTTCAGAGTTGCATTTTATCATGATACTGATGAAAAAGATAAAGTAAAAAAATCGATTTCAACGAATGCCGACTTTCTTACTGAACATATCTCAAAAATTATATCAGATAATGAAGCTATCGTAGACGTCATAGAGACACCTTTACAGAAAAAATATGGTAAGATAAAACAAATCGCGGAAAGTAAACAGTTTCTACTAAATGAAAGTTTTGATTTAAAAAGTGAACCATCGCCACTAAATTTAACGAAAAATAATAACGAAATTGAAAACAATTTTAGAAAAAGATCGCATTCAGAAAGTTTCTCACAAATTGATTATCAGAAGCATCCTCTAAATCCTGAAGGATCTATTATAAAAGACCTACTATTAAAAACTAAATCAAATGGCCTAACACCCGTGACAAGCGAATTAGTCGATGGACAAGGGCCTTTATTCGTTTGTCCATTGTGTCAAATAATGTATAGAAGTGCTGATAATCTAGAAGTACACAGAAATTATTACTGCAAAGGGCATATTACTAACCCTACAGTAATTAGTGCTGTTCAAAAAGATGTCAAAGTGGGTAGACCTGAAAATATATTTGTGAGAAGTAATTCTATCAATGTTCGTTTGCCTGAGACTCAACCGAATTCTTTCACTTCGAAGACAAATGTAAACAACAAACCGATGACACCTCTACGAATCAAACCGGATAACCTTGTAATTATGAAATCGGAGTCTAACGATATAGTAGCACCGCTCCCCTCGCCTGGGCCGTTACTAGGTAATACGAGGCTCGTAGATTCACGGAGTTCACCCGACATGCCAAGAAAAAATGAAAGTATAAAATTAAAGCCTATGGCAAGTCCAAAAAGAAGAGTGGAGAATAGATCTGAAAATTATAGTCCAAGATTGGCAGAAAACATTTCTCCACGCTCAGCAGACATGTATTCTCAGCCGAAAATACGATGTATTGATCCAAGTAGTACCGGATTTAGAACATTGGAGGAAATGTCACAACATATGAGACATAATTCTACGTCACTACAAATGTTTGGAGGTGAAGTCAAAATAGTCGATCACTCAGGAGGCACAACCACGTTGCGTATAGAGCCGAGTAAAAATCAGTTATCGCCAATATTAATTCAACAAAATTTATCACCCTCAAAATTAGCCAATGATTCGGAAGCTAGCAGCGTTGTGGTTCGATCTGGTTTGCACTCTGGTGGAACTATAGTACATAATCCGCCAACACCAAAGGAAGTCATTGGAACACCTCAGCCACAAACTCCTAGGATAGCAATATCAAATACACCGGGAATATCAAGTACAAATCTGCCAACGATACATGACATTACACATTTCCAGTTTCCACCTCTTAGTGCTATTACAGCCTACAATCCTTTGACTTTGCCTCCTTTAAGTCCATCATCATCGCCAAACGGTGCTACAACCATTTTACATGGCGGGAAATTAATACCCCATGTACCTGGTATGCCCGGACCGAACACGCCTGGTATATACGTTGGGAATTCAACAGCACAGACCAAGACTTTTGTAAACAATGAAAACATAAAAAATACCCCAAAATCTGTTAGAGACGACGGTTTCAACAGTGTAACTCCTATAGAAGTACAAATTTCAAAGGTAATAACCGGTCCAAGTTATGAACCAATGCATAATACAAAAAGTCTTAGTATAAGAACAATACACTTAGATGATGAAAAACTTCAGAAGCAAGATGTTGTTATTAGCGATATGCCGCAGTACATTCCAGCGATTCCTATAATAAAAGTTAAAAACGTCGACGAACCAGAAGCAATGTCTAAAACGTTTCCAAACAGCTCGTTGAAAACTATTATTCCTAAACAGGATGGGCCAATTAAAAGAGGTATTGATGGATCTTTGAGGACACCCGTTTTAAAAGAAAACACCAACTACGCAGTAAAATATAAAGGCAGAGACAGAATCAACAGTAATTCGTCGTGTAAAGCAAATAATGTTATAAAATCTGAAGGAGATATACGAAATTTCAATTTTGAGAATTTAATCACTAAAGTCGAAATATACAATAATCAGATCCCAAGTTCATCAGATGTTCAAAAAAATATAAATGTAGGAGACACTAGCGTTTCCGCTCAAAATGAGCGTTCGGAAACGTTATATTTTCAAAAGAACATTACTGCGAAGTCTTCGAGTGAAGAAAGAAAGCCAAAATTTTTGAGGCCCACTACTTTGCCGTTAAAACCTGGAACATTCACACCTAAAAGACATCATGGTATAACGCCTAACGCTAACACGATGTCTTTAGTTTCACCAGAAACGCCACGACCGGCTAAAGCTTATGGACAACTATATTTAAATGGAAATGCGTATACTTATTTGGGATTGAAATGTTCCACTAAAGTTTTTTACTGCACAATCAATCGTCCGCAGCCAACATATGTTCCAAATCAACATTTCTTGTCTATGTACAGTAACTGGCAGGTAATATTACTTATACATAAAAGGACATAAATATATATATTTTTTTTATTACATATTTAAATCACAATATCTTATATTCACAGCTATTATCGGACTTAACTCCAGACCCGCTTGGATTGTCAGCGTCATCCGCCATGTCTCTCTATGACTCACGTCATCGGCCGCAGAGTACTGCTATAGCTTTGATCAAGCAAGACCTGATATTGACTCATTCTTCGCAGTGGAACACTAATTCAAAAGATAATAAACAGGTACATATATAACATTTTATTAGTTCTTAATTGCACAGAATAATTAAACAAATAGCAACAGATATGCACATCAACTATTTGGCCATCACATGTTAGCGTATGGGGGTAACTGTAATTAGGGCATCAGTTCCTAGAACACACAAAACAGAGTCAATTTGGATTCCTAAATTTACTCTACTCGAGAGTCTAACTAGAAACCTTATCCACCTTCCACATCTGGGATAAGCGCCTTTCTCAATTTGTCACCATAGGTCTAAAGAAGTTTATAGTAACTTTATTTATATTTCTAATTGTCTATATTATTTTTCAGGCAATAGTGTCCATTGATACTAAGAAGACAGATGAAGAACGACTGCTAAATTGTGAAAATGCAACAATAACAAAAAAAGAATTAACCGGAGGGTTTGAGAGCAACGAGGAATATACGTATGTACGTGGTCGAGGAAGAGGACGTTACGTCTGTTCAGAATGTGGAATTCGCTGCAAGAAACCGTCTATGTTAAAGAAGCATATACGAACTCATACCGACGTACGGCCCTACACTTGCGTACACTGTGCATTCAGGTATCTATTAAAGGTTTTATTTTTTACAAATTGATTATGGATATGAAATTTAAAATCTTATTCCATAAAAATAAATATATTACAAACGCTCATATTTATGATCAAGTGTATGTAGAAAATTAACTATACTATTAAAAGTATTATCCTCTAATATGTGTGTAAAATTTACGTGTTTGCGCACGCACTTGAACACTTTAATATCTTCTGCCTATTTGGCTAGTCTCCTTGAAGATTGGCCCCTGTGGCAGAATTTCAGGTAGGAGAGATAATAAACGTCCTAGTTTAGGGTAGCCTCGAACCCCATAGTTGGAGACAAAATTATATAGGAGTTATTAATGGTTTTTATCGGGTGTCTTATTATGGAAAAAAGCGTTTCTTCGATATGAATCCTACATAAATCAAGAATGTTCTCATATATTATTGTTATATCATTACCCCACACAAAATTAAATTGAAACGATTTTGCCAGCTCATAAAAATATTTTATTAACAAAGACTGGTCATCAAATACTATAAGTATGCAATGTACCTTCTATGTATAATAATGGATTAATAATTTTACATCATTCTAATCAATATCTTAATGCTTTTGTAGCTTTAAAACAAAAGGGAACTTAACGAAACACATGAAAAGCAAGGCACACTACAAAAAGTGTTGTGAGTTAGGAATCAATCCTAACGAGGGTACAGACGCCGATGGCGGGGAAATGACCCAATGTTTCGGTGAAACCGACGATGAAACGGAGTCTGAAGGTGATGAAGGAAATGAAGGGGAAACGGAATCTAGTGGTGAGATTTTTTTAATAATAGCTTTATAAATTTGTATGTTTCGGAGTTAAATCTTAAACGTTAAAATTTTGAGAATTGTTTTAAGAAACCAAATAAATTGGTGGCATCCAAGTGAAATTTAGTCATCATACCAAAAATAATTAAAATGTTTGAAATTTTTAACATTTCTTTAATTTATCTACTTTTCAGATACAGAAGCTTGCAAATCGCGTTTGCCTGAACATGAGGCTGCCCACTGTTTATTATCTTTGGGTGGGTCTAGGCCGGCCACTTCCGCTGCGCCCGGACTCTTAACGAGTGCTAGGCCCACAACTTATCCATATACACCGACTGGTTTAGAAAATGCAAATTTAGAAATTTCACCAGAAAAGCTCATCTCGAGAAGCTCTTCAGTTGATTCAAAAATGGAAAATGACAATGAACCCATGGATTTAAGCAAGAATGATGTAAAAATATCATCAAACATACCTGAAATACCCACAGCTCGAGAATCTAGCGTTCTAGCATCTTTAGCCTCTAACACGGCTAAACTTCCACAACACCAAAGCCAATGGTCTAATGGAGAACCAATGTTACATACCTATCTGACAGAGAGAGCTTTATTAGACACTAAAATAAAACAAAGTCAGTTGACATGCAGTTTATCCAAAATCAGAAAAATTGAGATCGAGAAATCCGTATTCAGTGAGAACAAAATTTTAAAAGACAATGATAGTAAGATGGTAACTACCAAGAATACTATCACTACATGCATAACGTCTCCTAAAATAGTTGCATCCACAAAAGTAACAACTGAAAGTGATGACATTATTAAACAAGTGCCAGTGTGCAAAGAAGAAAATGTAAATATTGTGAGAGATCCTAATTCACCATCTCCAGCTTCAAATATTGACAACAAAAGGATAAATCCTTCCAATGCTGAAAATGCAAAACATGTTGTATCGGAATATTTGAAACAAGCCAGGATTAACCTTATAAAATCTCAAGATGATATTTTAAATAATCAAGGAGATAACTCTAATGATGATAGTAATAATGTTAAGTTAAATATCGAAGAAAATTTACAGACTGATGAACTGCACACTTCCGAAGGGGAAACGTTAAAGTTATCCTCTATAGAACACGATCCTGTAGCTAGGAAAGTAGTGATTGGGGTTGGTGGAGTAGCTTTTAAAGTAAGTAAAGGAAAGGAATTTGAAAGCACGTCTTCGTTTCCACCAGGTCGGCTCATGGAAGACGGTCGTCGTGTATGTGATTTCTGCAACAAGACATTTACAAAACCTTCGCAACTGAGACTGCACCTTAATATCCATTATATGGAGAGACCATTTAGATGTAGCGTATGTGCTGTTAGTTTTAGAACAAGAGGCCATCTCCAAAAGCACGAGCGTTCAGGATCTCATAACAACAAAGTATCTATGACTTCTACATTTGGTGCTGCTACGTCTTTCAACCCCAGACCATTCCGTTGTTCTGATTGCAATATTGCTTTCAGAATACATGGACATTTAGCTAAACATCTTCGAAGTAAAATGCACGTTATGCGTCTTGAATGCCTGTTTAAATTGCCTTTTGGGACATTTACTGAAATTGAACGGGCAGGTGTCAGTCTTACTGATATTGATACAACAGACTGTGCCAGCTCGCTTGCAAGCCTACAGTCACTCGCTCGAAAGCTTCATGAAAAGGACCCCACTAAGTTGGAGTATCGGGAGCCGGCGAGCAATGTAGCTGCTCAGCCAATGGGCAGGGATTCCTCCGAGGACGACGATACAGGCTTGCCATGTGAAAAGATATGTGACAGTGAAAAGGATAGTGAGATGAAGACTATTGATAATAGTGAAAGTCATGATAAAGAAACACGAGTTAATTATAGTGCCACAGATAATTAGTGCCAAAATATGTTAAGTAGGATATTTAATGTGCAATTTGTTTTTGTTGTTTATTTAAGATGTAATTATTCATATTGGGGTTAGACTCGGGAAGTGTGAAACATAAAAATGCGCTTTAATTATATACATTATTGTGTTTTGTTTCAATATGATGTAAAGTGTCTTGTAAATATCTCAAATTGAAATAGTTTTAACAATGTTAAATTTGCTTCCAGTATAAGGCTTATGTATATTTGTTATTAGTAATTCTTTATAAGTAGTATTATTACTAAATATTTCTTTGAACATAGAACCCTTAAGAAGCAAAGGAGTTTTTACAAGCTTCGATTCAAATTTATATGAAACTAAAATCGTTCAGAATTCTATTGTGGTCCACTTTGAAGGAATATTATGCTTGAAATATCAATGAAACATATTATAAAGTCTTAAAATATAATCAAGTGTAGGTCGATAAGTACCGTAACTCTTTTGTATGTATTTTTATAAAATATATACCATAATTGTATTTATACTGTGTAACAACTACTTCCAAAATACTTTATCTTAAAAATTGGCATATCAAAACCCATAAACGAGATTTAGATTATATTATATGACATGATATAAAAATCCTTGAAGAGTCTTCCATATCAAAAATAGTTTTTGTGCTAGATATTTCTTTAATACTATATGTACCTACAATTTGCTCTTCGTTTTGGGTGAATATTTGATGAGTCAACTCAGCACCCGAATTATATCATTGTTTGTATTATAACAACAAGTGTATCTTGATCTGTCGCTTAAAATATGATGTATTGTTATTTTAAAGCCTAGATCGAGAAAAAGTTAGGTCATATAGTTTGTACATAATGTACCTGTAAAGTTGTATCGGGTGTGTAGTTGTGAAAGTTTGATACTAATGAAAATAATTTCATATCCTTTTAAGTAGTTTTGAAACGAATCTAGAAAAGCAAAATTACGTTAGTTTCAAACTTTAACAATACTATTTACGTAACTGCTTAAAATATAATATCAATTCCAGATATATAAAGGTGTACATGTAATTTTTCATATTGTTTTCTCAAATCTGTTCGAAAATAGTACAATAAGTTTGTATTAAAAAAATGAGAACTGGGTTTCAGAATTTGTTTTTATTTTTTTGCAATATATTTTTATCAACGGATAATGTTTTAACTCTATAACCATATAAACGGATTTTAACGCAAATGTGAATTATAGGTATTAATCCTACCTTGTTTCCACTTGAGTATGCTCAGGCGAATGAGCGGCTCGGCTAAAATCGGCGGCAAATGTTCGCCTGACCATATTCTAGTCGATATTTGGATTTATATTTGTTGGATCAACATTGTTTTCTGCATTTAGTTGTTCCTTCGATATATGGGTAATATTTCGCCTTCTTAATAAACCACGTGGGCCACGAGCTAGGTGTTGCCATTTTTACCAGGCTGTCTGGTCCACATAACCAATAATGTTAAAATAACGTTTGTGAACCTAGATAGATCGCCAAATCGTTGGTGTTGCTAATTAATCCAAGTTTCATAGTAAGACGTGATGCAACACTTTATACAGAAGTCATGGTTCAGTCTGCCCCAAAAATAGTCTCGGAATACTATATGTAGTTTTAATTTCTATCCAACGCATCACCCGAGAAGCGATTAGTGATAACAGAAAAACTGATGATATGATCAACTATTTTTGGAGAAATAATGAAACATACATTTCCGTTCAGTAATCCTGATTTCTGCCCAGCGAGAACTATTTTAAATGATGTGAATAATGACGACACAAAGACATTAAACCAATTTGGATCTGATTCCCGAGTAACTTCGATCATCTGGACAAATTCAGGACACTTTTTTGGACGACCATTTCATCACTTCTAGGTGGCTTGCGCTGCTGGAACCTGATCAAAAGGTGGGTAACGGAAAATGACCGTAAGTAAGGGCCCTAAGTACTTGTCCCTAAAGAAAAAAAAATCATAACCATATCTTTTTTTCATACCAACTTCAATATATCAAATTTTTCTAATTTCAATAGTTTAGGTTGCGGGTCGTTGAATTTGAACTTTGTTAGGTGAAATGATTACTCAATTTATGATTTGATTATTATTGTTGAATTTAACTTATTCCAATTTTGTAGTGGATGGTGGTGGCAAGACAAGCTGACGACAGCATCTCAAATGTGACTGTTACATTGATTAAGTTAGTAATTGTAAGGAATAATAGGCTTGTTGCCGTAAAACATTTAATTAGGTCGTCTTCTAGATTATTCAAAATTAAAAGATAAGTACCTAGGTAATTTTTCATTTGTAAATTAAACCAAAAATTACAAAGATATAGCTAGTTAAAAATATGTGTGACGTTACGCGCGCCGTGAGGCATTTGTCGTGGAGTGACGCGTGACGTCAAAGACTCCCACTCATAAATTTTGATGACTTGTATCTTTTGTGATTTTTTGTTTATGCGATAAAAGAAACAATACGTGCAGTGGCGGCGCTAGACCAAATGTAGGCGTCGGCGACATCAGCTTTGCGAGGCCTTTTTCATTACCCAGTCAGAAATATGTAGTTATTCGGTATAAACCGAGTTTGTTATACTACTTATTACTCTATAGTAATATCGTCAGGCTGGCAACCTGTCTAGGCCTAAGGCCTGTGTAGGCCCTATATTGTTTAAATGGAAATGGTAGGTATGAAGCAAAAGACATCGAACCTTTTTGTATGAAGCCAAACATACTTTAACTTGGAAGTACATGAAATGTACCTATTTTTTATGTATTTTTTTGCGCGCCTGGGGCAGGGCCCTGCGGGGATGCATGAAGGGACACTCCCGGACTGTTCGCGCCTTGTGATTTCGGACATATTGTGGATGAATCTCGATAAAATGTAGGTATAACATGGAACGCCAGTAGAGGATGGAGGCCCCTGGAGAACAGGGGCCCCAAGCACGTGCTTGTAGTGCTTATACGTTAATCCGCCACTGGAACTCGGGGATTGCTCCAAGACTCCTCGGACGCGGATTCGCTTAAAAACAGAAATAATCAACTACTCGGGGATTCCCCGACTCTTACGCGCGGCAGTCTAACTTTCATAGTGTTGCCCACACTCCACTTACCAGTGGTATTGCCAGACCACTCAGAGCGGCTCTGGCCAAATACTATTTACGGTATATACGAATAACTACACCTTTAAAATTTAGCATTTTTAAACTTCTTGCGAGGCCCCCACAGGAGCGAGGCCGTCGGCGGTCGCCGACGTCGCCGACGCCTAGCGCCGCCACTGAATACGTGTCCATTATATTTTTATAATCTGAAATGCGTACTTAATATAATGTAATTATTTAAAGGAAACCTTACTAAAGACCAACCTTATTAAAGAAATGAACACAATATTCGTCAATTTTAAAATTGTTTCTTTATTATCTTAACAATTATTTATAATGTGAAATTGAATATAATTCTATTTGCATATTACCGAGCATCGAACACCACCACTGTAATCTTTAGTTAAGAAAAATCATATGTATAAAAAGATATCCTAATAGTTTTATTAATGATAGGTAGTTATTTTTATAATTAAATGATGCAGTTTAGTATGATTAGTAATTTTTTTAAACTGAAAACAGAAGCCATGCAAGCCAAGTAGTAAAATTTTACAGGAGATGAATTATGTGTTGTTTGTACTCGCAAATTATCCCATCTAGTAGGTACTATTTTCAGATAACATAAAATAACTTACAATGGTTCAATACCTTAGTAAGTACTCACTCTTGTGATGTGGAATTTTTAATATAAAAGTTATAACAGATATGTGTAATATACCTACTTCAATACAATATTCATTATTCACATACAAATAAAGAAAACAAATATTCATCATCATGCTAAGAATGTGTTATCAATCAGCTTGTGGGATTTGAATCCCACAAGTTTCAGTGCAGAATAATATTCATATATGATATAGGGACCCTGTCTTCTATTCATAATGGCTCATGCCACTCAAGCAGTCGGAAAATCAGTGTTGATTATTTGAAGCATTTTGTATGCATGTACGGAATGAACTAATTTTGGTTTAGATGTATTTGTTTTTAGACAAATAATTTGTTCCATGAAATTTTGTTAGGGTTTTGCCAAAATGTTTTAAGAAACTTACAAAAAAACAAATTCTACTATTTTTGTAATGATTTGAAGGCTCTTAGAAGGACTTGCGCCCTATAAGAAAGTCTTTGTAGTGTTTTTGAAGTCATTTTTGGACATATAACTTAGAAAATAGGTTTTACAACATCGACACGTGAATAATAGACGCATAACAAATAGCAAACAAGTAGAGCATAACAAAGGAAAAGGTAATTGCAGGTGAATATACAAAACTGGGGAACTAATTTTATAGATTTATGATCTAAATTCTAAAATAAGAATTACAAAGCGCGGGAGTTTTTATGATACATGCTGCGACATCTTAATTTTTCTCAATTTGACTATAAGAAAACAGCTGAGGGTGACTAAGTCATAATTTTCCAAGGTGTCCTAGATTAGGTATATTGTATTAATTTGTGTTACATGTTCATTTTGCTATAAGAAAGGAAACATTGTATGTATGTATTTCTGTATTGTTGAATTTCACACGCCATCCTTCTAGCCTGTCAGGATCTTAGGTTTTTTTTAATAAGGAAGGTATAAGCTTATCAGAAATAATAGTCTACCAGCGAGCAATTACTCTTCTAAGAAGAGGGGTCGTTTGCTCTTTTTTCGGCCCTCTTTATTCAGGTTAGTTCAGTTAAAATTTTTATAATTGCATATTTTTGGGCTTTTTCTGTTGTTCACTCCTTTTTTTTTTATAAAACATGAGATAGGATCCTTCTGTAAAACATATGGCTTTCAAGTGACTTTGTTGTCTACAGTTAAATGTTAAAAAGATATCTTAATCATTTATAATACACAAAGATTTAACTCTCTCATTTCTTTAGCAAGTCTATACAAAAATGTTCCTGTCTATATAAGTTCAGAATGTTAATAACACAGCTATTTGGTTTGATATATCTATATATTTTATTATCCTTGTGGAAGCCTCTTCATAGTTAACACTGCTGTTAGGTTTTTTTAATGTTTTTATTATTATTGCAATCTAGAATAGAAAATATATTCAGCTATATTTGAGTATGAGTATATTTGTTTGTGATCAGGCCTTTGTTTATTATACAATCCTTGTATTCTTAAAGCTAGTCAGATGTTGATTTTCCTGTGGAGGAACCTTCTTTTTGTCAGTAGTCCCACAAGTGATTTGTTCATGTGGCTTGCAACTTGATCATCATCATGTATAATTTTAACTATTTTGAATTTCCTCTTTTAAAGTTGGAATTTTAGCTCACTATGAAGTCTGTTGTTTGGGATATAACATATATAAGGGAGCATCCACAAAGGTTTTCTGCAGCATTTTTTTTCTTTTCTCTCTATTTAAGGAGCTTCATCAGTATAGACTCTCTGCAGCTTTGATCGAAACGTTTGTAGTATGTCTTCTCTAGGTTTGAATTTGCAGGGGTATCCCACAACTGGTTTCTTCATGTCCATGGCCTTTATTTTAAAAATATTTTTTATTATGTCACATGGGAGTTGAAGGCGCTGGCAGAGTCCAGGGAGGAGTAAAAATTTGCTCCACCAACAAGAGCAAAGCTCTTAAATTTAATAGTAGTACTATGTAAGATGTTGTGGAGCGAGTTAAAAATATTGAATTAGGTAAATTAATATGTTGGCCACAATAATGATTGGATTGGGAATAGAATGGTCAGTTTTAGTTGAGTCAATAAGAAAATTCTTACTTTGCATATATTCGGAGTTTCAGTTTTATAGGTCAATGACATTGAGTTACCCAATTTTGTAACATCACCTTTACCTCAAACACAAACAAAATATAAAGGCAAAATGCAAAAACTGGCAAAATTTATAAATAGCATAATCTGCAACATGCAAATGACAAAGCATTCAAAAGCATCATGTTTCAGGCATTAAAGACTGTTTGAAGAAATATTATCAAAAGGATACATCTTTTTGTTCTTTTCTTGTACATGATTCTATAACCACATTCTCTGCACCGGATAGGATCTCTTGGCTTGATTTCATTTTCCCTGTGGCATTCTGTAAAAAGATATTAAGAGTTCCTTTCATCCAAAAAGTAATATCGTTTATATTGGTATGGGACAGATTATGCCTACAGAACTGATAGTTCGGTATTTAAGTTTTATTGCACAAAACATTAACATAAGAGAAAAAATAGATTACAGACTAAATATTGCACTATATAGGCAGTCTTATCACTATTAGCAGTCTCTTTCATGACAATCCTCATAAAAAGTACACAAATTACACAATAAACCTCATATTATTGTGTCTTGCTTTGTGTCCCGAAATAGGTTATTTGGTATCTATCAAAGGCATGGGCAAACATTTTCGGACTTATGTGGAAAGAGGGGATGCTTTTTCAAATTCAATGTAATGTATTTACGTACCTCCACAGACGTAAATCATAGGCACTTTAGTAACAGACTGTTCTTTTGCCTGAGCATCAGCCATGATGTAGATAGGTTGGTTTTACAATATCAATATAGTAAATCAAACATCAGTTGATAGACAGAATACGTAGTACTACAACAAGAGTACGAGAAGGAGGGCTTACGACAAGGAGGGCTCCTCTTATGTTTGAGCACAGGCTAAAGGAAAGGATGGTTTTAAAACAATAGGCAGTGTTGCCAACAAGGTGAATCTAAAACTTGCTAAACTGATGTTAAAATTTTGCCAAAATTATGCTAATTGCTTTATAATATTGCCAAAAAATAAGCTAACATTTTTCAATATCAAATAAAACGTCTTGGTTAATTTTGTGCAGTTCAGATATGATTGTTTTTACTTATATTTAAATAATATTAATATATAATGTAAAATAAAACAATGGTTCAATTAGTAAAAAACCTGAATTCAGAAACGGAACACATAGCTTTCGATCAGCTGTCTGTGAATGTCAATGTCAAAAAAAATACATAAATATCGAATTCAATAAACAAATTTTTCTGCGAAATTTAGTATAAATTTTCGTTAATATTTGCGTCAAGGACAATATAATAACTTTCAATATTTGTGATACAAAGCTATTATAATTGATAATTACAGTATATTTTATATATATTTTCGAAGTATTTGGACTTAAATAAGGAAAGTGAACTTGTTATTCATAATTATTTTATATGCCAAAAAATATGCTATTTGCTAAATAACTTATAAAAATGCTAAACAACATAAAAATATGCCAAATCTAGCATAAAATATGCTAAATTGGCAACACTGACAATAGGTACAAAACAACAAGACACTTTTCAACAACAAATGTCTGACTGACAGAAGAAAGTGAAGTGACAGTTGATCGACTCGACATCACACAATGCCAGGGCTTGGTAACGTTACCAATTTAACATTATAAGTAGCGGTAAGTAACGTTAATTCATAATGTTACTTTTTTACCGGTAAAATAATAACCGGTAAGTTTGTAGCGATACTAAATTTTAACGGTAATTTTTACCGGAACGCAAACTTAACGTTAAGTTTCAGGTATCGATACTGCAATATAACGTTAAAAGTATCGATACCTTCATTAGCTACCGGTAAAAGTAACGATACTTATTACGCTACTTTGCTGCGTTGCCGCTCCGCACGGTTACCTATAGCAGAGCGGCAACTTCGCGACACGACAACGTTATAAATTACCGCTACTTTAGGTATCGATACTTTTTTAAGTAGCGATACCTCGGCCAGCAAAGTAACGTTACCATATATTTACCGGTATTCCAAGCCCTGCAATGTCCTTGCACATGTCACATACATGAGGAATGACAACTGTGACAACTGGAATGTTTTTTGTTTTTCTTTTCTTTTTCTTGTTATAGCAGTTATTACACCACCCGGTATTCAGGGACCCTAACCTTGAATTGGTGGTGTATTAAGATTCAGGGAGTAGGGTCCCGATGTAGGCGACCGGGTCGTCCCGGTCTGCCTAGCTCCCTAACCACTCTGCCGACCGAGTAGTGTAATAACACTTAGGGCGATTAGGGAGCTCAGCAGGCGGCATGATGTAAATACGTCCAACTCTCTCGACATTCACGTATCAACTGATTTTTTAGGGACCTATTTTCAGAGTAGTGTAATAAGCGCCGCAAGCTAGGGCAAGCTATTATTCCCGGTATTCAGTGCCCTGAATATCGGGTGGTGTAATAAGCGTTTATGACCTTGGGTTTGTGAAACGACATTGTTATTCACAAATAAATTTATTTACGTAACTCTGTGGTAATTTGGCCGCAGTAAATCACATCGCTTTCATTCATTGTATAATATTGATACAGAGCTATACCTAATAAGTAAGCGCACTGTGTCTGTCTGAGGGGGGTCGGGATGCCCGGAGGAACTTGACTCAACTCGAGAAGAAGATGTGATGTCCTCCCGGAACCATGCGATGGGTAGGCCACCGCCACAAGCACCAACCACCGCAGGGCGCAAGCCTACAGATCCTATCCAGCTGATACTATAACGTTGTATAGGTTTGAGAGTGGTACCGGTACTGGTCTTCCTCTCGTTCCTGGCCAATACACAAAATCTAGGCAGTACCATTAAAGAAAAAAACAACATTTGACGGATATCTGACATTGACAAGACAGAGTAGGTACTTACTACTTTGTGTAGGTAGAACGAGCGTGAGCGTCTCCAGGCAAACGGAGGAAATATATTAAAATAAATATATTTTGTACTTGCCATAGCTCATTTCTTTTTCTATAAGTGCACATAGAATTACTATGCATTTCTTGGACAACTTTGACCCCGAAACTTCAGCTCGTGAACGACGTAAATTGAATCGTAAAAGTTATTTTATTAAGTACGTTTTTAAATTCTTAGTGGTAAACTGTTTTCTGGCTCAGTATATTTAACTTATACTTTACCATATCTTTATGTTTTTTTTACAGTCGAAAGCGCAAGAACATTTACAATGAGAAAGGTCAAATAGCTATTACCGGTAAAGATCTTTGTGATTGTTTGGATGAACGATGCCCGGGTTGCCACTTCTCCTGTCCAAGGTGTTTCTCAACTAAGTGTGGACATGAGTGCAGGTAATTACATAGCTCTTAGGTACCTATCTATGCTAAAACTCGAAAGGCCACTCATTATCGCCACAGATGCTATGACTTGTCCTTCAAATTTTGTGGGCTTAAAAATGCCTACCTATTGAGACCTAGAAGTTTATAATATTTATTATGTACCTACCTACTTACAAGTTTGTGCTGTGCCAAATGTATAATCTTAACTAATATTATAAAGCTGAAGAGTTTGTTTGTTTGAACGCGCTAATCTCGGGAACTACTGGTCCGAATTGAAAAATTCTTTTTGTGTTGAATAGACCATTTATCGAGGAAGGCTTTAGGCTATATAACATCACGCTGCAGCTATTAGGAGGGAAGAAATAATGGAAAATGTAAAAAAAAAAACGGGTAAAAAATCACTATTCCATGCGGACGAAGTCGCGAGCACAGCTAGTCTACTATATAAAAATAAGTCTGGTTTTCCTCCCTGACGCTATAACTCCAGAACACACAAACCGATTTCCACGGTTTTGCATTTGCTAGAAAGGTCTCGGGTTCCGTGAGGTTTATAGCAAAGAAATTAAGGAAAAAAAATTTTACAGCCATCTGGTGGCGAAACGGAGTTCGCCGGGTTTGCTAGTCTTGTATGAAAATATTTCATATGAAAATAAATGAATGGATATGAATATATAAAATAATTTGAACGAACCATAAGTAGGAATTTCTAGTAGGTAGGTAATAGTAGGCATAGAAAGTAGGATAGAAGGGTGCTCCCTCACTGGGTCCACCCACTGACCTTAGAATAATAAACCATTCTAAGCCACTGTCACACAAATATGATAGATTCCACCTTAGCATTACATTATAATACTAGGTATTTTTTTTATTTATTTAATGTAACATGTAACATATATAGAAGGATCTTACAGCTAAGGCCTTAAAAGTAAATCACATGACCCGGATAGGGTGTTGCAGTATTGAACATAGTAGATGATGCTTATGTGTGTTTATATGTTGGTTGGATGTTATCATTATGTTCTAAAGTTAGATATCACAGTATACAATGTTGTTATTTCAGGGAATTGTCCGTCATTAAATAGCTAACTGAGTAATAGCATCTATCCAATAGTAGAGCTTTTAATTTGTTTTTGAAAATATGCTGTTTAGATTCGTGTTTAATATTTGTGGGGATTTTATTGTAAATGAGTATGGACCTGTATCTCCCTGACTGTTGAACATTCATATTTAACACATAATACATTGTGTCATTAAAATGTGTACATAGTAATGCTCTGTTTTCTTCTCTTTCTGATTTTTGGTTGAATCTGCACTGTACATTACATTGGATGGTCCCAATGAGGAAGCAACTTTGTTTCATTAAAAATTTTAATTAAACTTGTACAATACATTATAATTATTTTAATAAAATAAATTTCTTTTCAGGAATAACAGAAAATGGATGTATGATAAAATAGAAATAGAAGGAAATGACTTTGTTATTAAAAATGAATATAAAGTTAAATAAATAAATTGTAATCATATAAAATTATTTTAATGAACACAAAGTTAATCATTAGCCAGTAGCTTGAAAAAGTATTCAACTTCCACTTCACCATCTTCAGGAAGGTCAGTGCAATGGACTGCATTGTGGACTATTGTTTTACCATACTGTGCCCTGATAGATTCAGGGTAAAGCTGACGACACAAATCCTGCAAAGTTTGATCAAGTATTAAGGTCATGTATTTATTTTAACATCCACATTTAGTGTGGGTGTCGAGAAGGATACAGATTAGATAAACATGGAATGAAAGTTGAACCATCCCCTAGGACAGACACCAATGAAGAATGAGAAGGTTGTCAGTTAAGGGCCCTTACAAAGAAAATTTCCTCAAGATTGATATTTTTATGCTTCTTGATCCTTCTCATTAGTCAATAGCTTCTCATTAGTGTTGCCAAACTATCGATAAACCTATAGTTTTCATTTGAATAATTCGATAGGTAATTCAGAACCAAACTATAATATCGCATGAAAGCATGTTTCACTATCAAGTGTTTTAGACTACTCATCATCATCAGCCTTTATTATCGGTCCCACTGCAGGGCATAGGCCTCTTCTCTTGATTGCCATTCACCACGGTCTTGCGCTACTCTCACCCAAGTTTTCCCCGCCACTCTACTAATATCATCCGACCATCTGGAGGGCGGACGTCCGCGACTTCGCTTACCCTGCCTAGGCCACCACTGTGTAATGGATGTGTCTCGTGCCAGGTGTCCCGCCCATATCTCCACTTCAACGACATGACCTTTTTTCCAACGTCCGCCACTCTCGTTCGATTCCGTATTTCGGAGTTAGGAATTCGGTCCCGAAGACTGACACCTAACATAGAATGCTCCATGGCCCTTTGCGCTACGCGAAGTCTATGAAGTGCTACTAATACTATCTATTGTTTTAGACTAGTGATCAATACTATATCGATTGACAACACTACTTCTTAAACCATACTGGTATGGTCATAATAGTCAAGAGGATTTTAAGGTCATGTAACTCTATAATAAGTATGTTAAATTGAGATTCCAGCAGATAATTTGATGGTATGCCAATTACTTACATATTACATGTAGTGTGTGTCTTGTTAAAAAGTACACATAATGTTATGCTTTCAAGCCTAATGTCTCTCTTTGTATAAAAATCAAGGTCTTCTATAAAAATCTAGACCTTGTGGTAGGAATTTTCCTTTTAAATGGGTAATTATCACGAAAAAATATAGATAAAGATTTGAAGAGGGGGAATAGGGCATGAAAGTTTGTACGCAAGTTCGCCATTACTAAAGAAAAACTATGAAACATTGTATCCAAGGTTCCTACTTGATAAGAAGTCTATCTTTCCAGCATTTTCTCCATAAGATACCTTTAAGCAATAATACCGGCGCAATAATAAGCATGCGACGACGACAGCTGTTAGAGAAATCAAGCTGATGAAAGAGGGAGACCTAACGGACCAGCGACCATTTGGGGGACAGTCGTAAGGTAGGTAGGCGAAGTTTGGTGCAAAACCAGGGCGAATACTTACAATAACTCGCATTACTTAGAGCTTACAGCACATCTAGATATAATTATAAGCCTTACCGGATCTCTGGGGCCGCATAATTTTCTAAATTCACAAACAACGTTTATTTTGGGATCAAGACTTTTAACTTCAAGAGCAATGCACTTTCCCTCGGCCAGATGTATGCACATCGACTGAAAGTGATTAACTCAAAATTACATTTTGTCATGTTTTGAAACCATCTTAAATATGAGATCCTTACTAATAAACATAATTTTAATACCTCATACTCAGGTAGAACGCCTTTGTATATTTCGTAAAATTCTTCTGCATTGGCTAGTTTGACTGAGAACATAGCCATTGCTGATATGAAGAATTTTCCGGAAGTCGATATTTGTTCAAGAATAGCCCCTACATTGCCTTCGATTACTGCGTGGGGCTTGATGACACAGCATGTGCATTCTTTGAATGTAGCTCGAAATGGAATTCTTGGCAAACCTTTTTCGTAGCCAAAAAATAACTCCAACATCTGGACGAGAGTGTATTTATTACCTACTAATTATATTTAAAAGTTTTGTCTCGTAAAAGTTAACAAGTTAAGTTAAGAGAGGTAGGGCATAGCGAATCTTCGCTCGAATTGAGCCGCCCGTCCGGGGAAGGACCTCCACCCTATAGAATACCGCAGTCAAATGACCTCTGGATCGTGTTTCTGCCGGTGAGTAGGGTTTCCGGAGCTCGTGGGGGGTTAGGGTTGGGCCGGCATGGCGGTGGCAACTGACAGGTAACTGACCAGTTACTTGCCCGTTGTCACAGCGACTTGGGCTTCTCTTTCGCTTTCCATCAGGTGTAGGGAAGCCATTATGTCGAGCCAATATAAAAAAAAAAAAAAAAAAATAACAAATAAAAATCAATCATATTTAAAAGGCCGGCAGGGACCCTAAGGTGTAGCGCAGACGGCACACTTTTTGTGCGAGAGAGTCTGCGTCTGAAACATTTAAAAAGAGCATCTAGGTCCCTACAGCTCTGCCGACAGAATGATCGGAGATGTGCGTTTAGTCTGTGAAATATCCGCGACAGATTTCTGCGCGTCGTATGCGTCACAGACTAAAAAGTGCGTCACGGATAGTCTGTCGTCTGCGCTGCCCCTAAACTCTTAGAGTTGCGGGGTGTCCAGGTCCAAACTTGCTGGTCTGCCGTCTCTCGCAAAAAAAAACATCGTTATCGGCACAAACCCTACATGCTACTAAAGACTTATTTCAATGGTACCTATATAGATATGTTTTTCAGAATCAGTTTTGGTGAAGATAGCCAATTTAAGGGCAGAAAAAGCTTCTTTTTAAGTTTAACCCATTTAAAATCTGTAAAGAGCCTATAGAATGCCCATTATGTCCAGTTACCTACCTATGGAAAAATAGATACCAGTTCAAATTAAAAACAGTAGATTTTCAACTGATTCTTTCCTTTGGTATTTGTAAGTCCTTTTACTGTAGGTACATACCTACTAGACTTCGTGCCAACTATTAATAACAATACGTAACTATTTTTTTGGATTAAGGAAGTAGGTATGTTAGGTGGAAATAGAAAACCTCAGTAGCATCCTCTAATGTGTTGCACCCATGCGCCGTGTTTCGAAGCTTGTTTTCTCCGTACAATTGCCGCAGCGTGCCGGGTGCTGCATCTTTCGGGTCCGTGGCCCCCAGACAGTGTCTCCATTTTGCTACAGCGTCGGGGGCTACTAACTCGAGTCCTATCACTTCACCGGTCGTAACATAGTCAATTATTATCCTGCTTAATGATAATAAGCTAATATTATTTACTGCTTCGATTTGCCCCGCTATCTACTTAATACGGTATAAAGACGCGAAAAATATCTAAAATCATAGTAAGAATAGTTGGAGATAATTACAAAAAAAAATCAGTCGAATTGTGAACCTCCTCCTTTTTTTGAAGTCGGTTAATAAGAGTAAGTACATAACTGTAGAGCTCCTTGCAGGTTGTTCTATGTAAAATCCATTTTGCGCATTCGACGCTAGGTATATTTTTATATTTATGTACTTTTGTAGGTCCTACATAAAGATTCTTAAGTGCTTGAATAAACACATTATCTGGATGCCGTAACTACCGATGTTCTCCAATCCCATGACATCTTTACCATCGGTCACATCGACGATCGAGATCTATTTATGAGAAACTCCTATCTATGGACCAGGGGCCCTACTCCAAAAATCGAAAACGATCGTTGGTTGAACGGATCGCGTATTTTTGCCCCATAAATCCCTCTCATTTGGCCCTCTCATGTTAGAATATACGAACTAAAATTCTTCAAATTTCAGGAGTGACAAATGAGAGGGATTTATGGGGCAAAAATACGCGATCCGTTCAACGAACGATCGTTTTCGTTTTTTGGAGTAGGGCCCCAGCAATAGGTAGGACAGAAAAAGAGATAGCTACTAACGGCAACATGCTATTTCCGGCTATACTTCTGTAAAGTTCCATGGCAAAATCTTTGCTTATCTTTCCATTTTTCATGCGAACTATACGAAACCCATTTTTCATAATGTATGTTATTATTTTTCCGTGCTCACTGGGTGGTACAGGCTTTATAAGTGCAAAAGTGCTGTAAAAGAAAATATAATGTACCTATGTAGGTATTTATTCAATCAATCAATATAGAACACATGTCGGGGCAACGAGCCGAGAGTAAGAGCGTGTATTTATGAGTAGGCCGGTCGGGTGCTTTAGGAACCGCTGGAGGGGGTCTGGTTGCCAAAGATGTGTTCGAGTTAACTGGGACCTGTCGATTTGCAAGAGGCTGCACAAGACCGAGAACAGTGGCGTCATCTCGAGAGCAACTTCTACTTCAGGTCGCTGAACCAGCGGAGTAAGTAAGAAAGAATATTGTTTTAATACAATAAACAAAGTGTCTTTTATTCAGCTACTTACTACTCTTTTTTTTACATATTATGTACCTATTATTTATCTATTTTAAAACGCTTACCTTTGTACATTTTTAAACAAAGTTCTTCGGGTAGCTGGAGCACAGTCAGTGATAAGAAGTAGCTTCGAGAAAATGTTCACAATGTTTCCTATTTGCAACATAGCAAGGTTTATAGTTGGCAATTGTACCCGCCTTAGTAAATTTTTGCCTTTTTTGGCATTGATCACTTGGACAGAGTTGTCGAATGGGAAAAAATTTAATGTTAGCTCAACTATTTCTTCGGCGTCTTCATCATACATCTCGCAAAGAAATGTGTACTTGTCAAAGTAATCGTATACCTGTAAGAATTGCTGTTTAGATGAAATGTGGGTTTTTAATTTGGTAAATAGGTAATAGTACCTATAGGCACATAAATGTTACCATGGTAAGTAGTAGGTACTACTACAAATAGTGTTCTCCTGAACATTCTGGACACAACGGCTGATCACTAAAGACCAAGTCTTGCAAAAAAAAGGTGATAGGAATTAAGTATACTTATTGCACATCGAGTAGATACTTTTGACCTATTGGCCAATGATCACCAACCAGTGATCTTCCTGTCGACTGTTCAATATGGGTAGGCCAAAGCGGATGTTGCAATCCCGTAAGCAGGTAAGTAACTTCCTACCCAGCCACTACAGAAATTATCTTTTTACAAAGTTTTAAGGTTTTACGACATACCATTCTTCCCTGCAGTAAACGCAATATTTCTTAATTTCAAAAATATTGTATAACTGTCGCGACCGACTATGGACAGGAGCTGCCGATACGTAAAAGGAAGGCATAGACCTACAGTAGAAAAACCGAGCTATTTTATGTCGTGTAAGTGTAAATGCGAGCAGTTCATAAAATGGGTGAATTCTTGCTTGAAATATATTTTCTATTCACTATTTTGTATGTTTTCGATTTGTCTTTTTTTTCTTTCCTTAACCGAGAAACAGTTCTTGCTAAAATATCTGTAAGCAAGAGCCGGTCGGTACATATTAAATTTAAAAAGATGAAAATGTCAAACTGACATCTGTCATTTTTGCAATTCTGTTCGAGTTTGTTTGTTTACTTGTGCTACGATACCTAGTCCCGGAATTTAACGGCTATTATAATTTTAACGCCTTTTTCTAGTTATTGTACTTTTAAATTAAGATTATTTTTACAAGATATTGATTTTAGTCACTATGGTATAGTATTGTTTCTTTTTTTTGGTTCATAACAATTGCAAAATAAATCAGGATGTGTTTCATTTTTAGGAAGGGGCATATAAAGACAAATATTCCTTCATTGGTGAATGGTATGATAATCAAGCAAGTCTGATTCGACGTTTTAATGTGTTTTACTATCCTACTGATGATACGCTTGAAATGTTCGACTTAAAAAACCGCAAAACTTTTGTGAGAAGGGTCAAAGTGAATGGTATTACCCTAGACAATTTTTATATCGGTGGTACGATATATATATTAGGTCGACTAATAAAAATTGTAGATTTTGCATGTGAAGATACTAGAAAAAAATTACACAAAGATATGCAAGTGTAAGTACCATATCTTATTATTACTGTAGTAGGTAGTCATCTATGTTTCATAGGACAACTGTTCCTACCGTTTTTAAGGACACTAGGGTTTCGTAAGTAGTGTAGTACATGATGCCTAAAGAGCACAAGGTCCTGTAGGCCTACGCCGAAGTGTGCTACCAAAGTTTGTGTCACAAAGCTAATCAGATATCTAAAAGCTAATAGTACTACAAGTTTTAAGTTCATCAACCTTGTATCAATCATACACAGATAATAGTTTACGTCTAGCAAAGTGTAGCATTCAAAATAACATGCCCAAATCACATTAGAAAAAAGAAATCTACATTGGTTGGGGCTCTGCATGGCCAGTTATTAGTACCTAATACTTATAGTACTCTGGGTTACAAAGGTAGACAGTGAACCTATAAAATAAATTATTAATACATGGTAAAACACATGCTTGCATTGGGTGGAGTATTTAATTGTCATATACATTCATTAAGCTTTAATTTATTCCAGAACCTTTGCAATGATTAAGCCTGTGCCAACAAAGATTGCAGGCAAAATTCTGACTCACTTCTTTGAGCATGGACTACGAGTGACAAGGATGAAGAAGGCACGCCTCACTGCCGATGACATAAATACTCTCTACAGAACTATGCTAACTGATCCCACATTCCCGTGAGTTACTCAGTGTGAGAGAAATAGGATTGCTTTTGTAGCTGAAACAGCTGAGCTGATTTTCATTAACTTTATATATCTTAACTAATATTATAAAGCTGAAGAATTTGTTTGTTTGAACGTGCTAATCTCAGGATCTACTGGTCCCAATTGAAAAATTCTTTTTGTGTTGAATAGACCATTTATCGAGGAAGGCTTTAGGCTATATAACATCACGCTCCAACTATTAGGAGCGAAGAAATAATGGAAAATGTAAAAAAAATGGGGGAAAAATAACTATTCCACATGGACGAAGTCGTGAGCACAGCTAGTGTACATATAAAACTGATTAAAAAAGCTTAAAAATACAAAGGAAACATAGCAGAATATAAGCTTACAAAATTCTTACACATGCAATGTTTTTATTAATTTCAGATTTCTAATGGAGTATCTAACGGGTCAACTTGTGTATGGCTTAGAATTGGTTGGAAAAGATGCTGTCTCAATATGCATTAAGACTCTAGGAGACAAAGATCCTTTGAAAGCTGCTCCAGATACCATCAGGGCGTTATATGGCACAGACCCTGTTAGAAACTGTGTACATGCTGCGGCAGACCCACAGTCTGCAATTGAGGTGAATCTTATTTGATAGCAATGATCTATAGATGATAAGTCAATACAAAAGAAAATTATATATATTTGACTGGCTAAGTGGCTCAATTGGTAGTGACCCCTGCCTTCTGAACCAAGGGTTGTGGGTTTGATTCCCACCTGGGACAAACATTCATGTGATGAACACTTGTGTTTGTTCCGTGTCTGGGTATTTATATTTGCATTTAAGTATTTATTTGTGGTACCTTCGTTGTTCTGATACCCATAACACAAGTGCTTAAGCTACTTACTTTGGGATCAGAGCAATGTATGTGATGTTGTCTGATCTTTATTATTATTATTATACCCGATACATCTACTCTATATACTCTACTTTAATAGTTTATCCTATATGTGGCATTACAATTATTGTCAATAGACCTGTTGCCGAAAAAAAGTAATTAGTCTGTCTTTTAGATTGTTAAAAAATAAAAGACAAATTTTTTCATTTTTAAATTAGACCAAAAATTACAAAGATATAGTCCATCAAAATTACGGGTGACGTCAGATTTTGGGAGTTTTTTCGCAAATGAGTGACGTCAAAGACCCCCACTCTTACATTTGATGCCCTGTATCTTTGTTATTTTTGGTTTAAATGAAAAAAGAAAAATATGTGTCCAATATTTTTTATATTCTAATATGGACTAAATATAGGTAATGTAATTATTTTGACCCTGGAAACATCCCTATTTGCAAGAGTTGACTATTTATTTTTATTGAATTTTCACATTCTTTCATTTATCAGATGTTCACTTGATTGGTGTCTGCACTATACTCATACATTTCTATTTGTTTATTTTATTAGTTATGCTTCCTCGCATACATTTAAGAGAGGTAGCGAAGATTGGCTATGCCCTACCTGATATGGCGGTGGCAACTGACAGGTAACTGACCAGTTACTTGCCTGTTGTCACAGCGGCTTGGGCTTCTCTTTCGCTTTCCATCGGGCGTAGGGAAGCTATTATGTCGAGCTAACTATTAAAAAAAACATTTCTTAATGCATCCTTCATTTCTTGTTCACAGGACATAGAGTACTTTTTCCCCCCTCCTCCCCTGCGCTCGACACGGCTGCGCCTGACGGCTACCCTCTCCAACTGCACGCTGTGTGTGGTCAAGCCGCACGCCATCCGCGAGGGCAAGCTCGGTGCAGCGTTGGAAGCCATCGATGAAGGCGGCTTTGACGTCACTGCCCTCAACATGTTCATTGTAGAAAATATAAACGCAGCTGAATTTTATGAAGTGTACAAAGGAATCGTACCAGAGTATAAGGTATGTAGGTAGATATGTATTAAGGTTTAACAATTTTTTTTCGACTTTAGCATGTGTAGCTAAAGTGGGAAAAATGTTTGTTCTAGATATTTCTGGACTTTCTTTTTGTAAATTTGGCTCAATTCACAAATCTAATAACAATTTGCAGGGCATGGTAGAGGAGTTATCAAGTGGACCATGTGTATCTATGGAAATCGTTGCCAAAGACAAAAGCCTCAATACTGCAGTGGAATTTAGAAAATTAGTTGGACCATCAGATCCCGTAAGTTTCATTATTCAACAGTAAAGAAAAAAACTTTTTTATTTGGTTAGATATTATGGACGACCTTGGTCAGCCTGAAGCACTCCGGGACGTCTTCAGCATTCTGAAGGGTTAGCTGGGCTTCTTGGACGAGCTGGGCTGGCAATAAATAACATCTTCAAGGATAGCATGGGCAGCCCACCTCACGCAAAATAGGCGCATAGTCGTCGAGTTGCGGAAAACGGCCCATTCAAACTAACTACTAGATATTATGGAGAATGAAATTTCTGTCTCCTTTTCAGGAAATAGCGCGATTATTACGACCAAACACACTGAGAGCGAAATTGGGAAAAACCAAAGTTCAAAATGCAATCCATTGTAGTGATTTGGCGGAAGATGGGCTGTTAGAAGTTGAATATTTCTTCAAGATCTTAGATTTATAAAAAAGAATAAAGCTGGATACTTATTAGGTTTGTTACTTATTTTTTATTATGTGTGTGATATAAAATCTGAAGTGTGAAATTGTTATGGAAATAAAGAGACTGCTTGTGTATAAGTATATTTTTTGTTTATTCTTATGTACTTAGATCTTATTTCATGAGTTCATGAATAGGTTGGGTTTTGCATGCATCTGATCTCTAGTTTAAGGAACATGTGAGCCATCTCAGTAGGTGTTAGTAGGTAGTACCTAGTACATATTATATGGATTTTATTTATTTTGGGGATGAGACCTAACGTTTCGATGTATGGTGGTAATACCGCCAACTTCCTGACTTCGGAGCTGCAACTGAGTAATTTCTTTCAGAAAAACCCAGTAACTATTTTTGGGCTGACCCGAAATTCGAACCCACCCAACTTACACCAAGAGGCAGTCCAAACAACAGACAACTGAATAACAAACATAGTAGGTAGGTAGGTAATCATTGCGTAGATACTTGAATATAGAAGGTATGGCTTGACGATTGCTTCCTGACTGGGCCTTTGTACTCGTTGCATTGTGTGAATAACTAATTTAACTGGTTACATCTTGCAAACTTACCTATTTAGTTTACATAGGTATTAAATACGGTCAACTGGAACAAATTACTAATCTATTACTACGCTAGAACTATATGAGCATAATTGAATTAAAAAATATAAGCCAGTTTTATTCCTTTTTTTAAATAATTATGTTCATGATTGTTTTAAATACGATGATCTTGACCATGCAAAATCTTTGGATTCTTTCGTCACCAAAATCCTCTTAAGTCGTCTCGATCACTACATACAACTAGGATACAATATACATAGGTATTAAGGGCCGAATAGGTACAATAAAGGCAACTGGTATAGACAACTTTGGTGCACCACTGAAACATAAAGCAGAGTTTTCAACCAGTGTGTAATGTCAGTTTTCACCTACAGAATGGAAACGGCAACCTTGGACTATGAAATGAAATCCGCAGAAAAACTCACAAGTAGCACAGAGAGCTATGCATGGAGCGATTAATATGTTAGGAATAACACTACTCTATCGCCATTTTAGGAGGACCTATTGTTTAATTCTCGTTGAACGTATTTCATTCTTCAGTTTAATATTGAAATATATCGAGTCATACACAATACGAGTGTCTGTGACAACTCACTGGGTAGACTTGACCATTTGTAACTCAGACTATTGGAAATAAATGAATTTTTATTTTTATTTATTATTAAATTACTGCTAAACGCTAGGGCGAAGAAGAAGAAGATTAAATTACTGCTAAAATACAAAATGTACAAACCTTCGAAAATTAATCCTTTCACCGATTTATGGGATCCTTTGAAAGAAGCACGAAGAAGCATGGGTTAGCATGGGCGGTCGCAATTGATAGGAACCTGATGCCTGGCTGTTGCCACAAGTGACTTAGGCTTAATGTTCTACTTACTTGCTTAATTTTAAAATTATAAATTTTAGAAGCGAACGTTGTATGTATAATTTGTATACTGTATTGGAAAATAATAGTGTTGTAGGTATGTAAGGCAAAGTGAAGTTCACCCAAGTGGTAACGTGACGCCTGTCTGCGCAGCACCAAGAGGTGAAAGGCTTCGTAGAATGCCTATATAAAATTTATGTCTACATTACCATGATAGGTTCGTAAATTAGTAGAAATAGATTGCTATTGAATAAATAAATAGGTGAACTATAATGTAATGCAGCGTTGTGAATGGTATTGCCAATGGTAGCTTGCATAGAACTACAGCTAACCGGGCGGCTCGGTGAACCTTTCACTGCATACAGTGTAGAGTCAATGTATTTTGCTTAGAGTTGTCGCATGAATGGCGTCGCCGGAGCAGACGCGCAGGGTTGCTTGCGTCAGTGCAGCGCAAAACTTTCTTACTTACGGCCGCGCACGCGCACATACGCTCCGCGCGCAATCTGCGTGTGAAAAACTAACGCAAACATCATTTAACACAACAATATCATAACATCCGTTTTCGGTAATTGTAATATAAATTGAATTGAAAATATTCTGTAACATTTTAATAAAAACTGCTGAGTGTTATTATTACTAGAAAACACGATAAAATCTATTGCTGTGAAGTTCTTCGATAAGGTTTTTTTAATTTGTGACTACGGTGAGTGAGACGTTTTATTCCATACATTTATTGCACATACCTATCAGGTTAATGGTAAGATCCTAAAACTTGCAGCACACGTGGATACCAACATATTGTATAATAAATTAGTAAGGTTCTAGATTTCATAATTCACCCCTATACCTATCTAAATAATATTGTGTATGTAGTAAATCTATACCTACTATATCTACATACATACATACGTACACGAGTTCGAAATGAAATTTCATTAATAGGTATCATGCGAAGTTGAATATGCTATAATTGAATATGTTCAATGTTCGGGAATTATAAACCACTAGGCTCAAATTTTTGACTTTGGAGCCGTACACATGCGGGTGTCGTAGAAGACGACTAAGGGAACATCAGGAAGGGGGCAATAGCTTGGGTACAAATACAACTTACGGCAGTCTAGCTCGCAAGCCAAGCGTGGTGGTGACTATGGTATATCCCCCCAAACAAATGTAATTTTTTTGTCACTGGGGGAGGCCTAGTGGACGTCTGCCGGATGATGATGATGAAGTACCTACCTACCTAATGCTGCATGCAATTGGGATGATGACTAAAAAATAATTTAATGTCCATCAGATAGATTAATGAAAAATATTGGATACGTATTTTTTATTTTGCCTCTTGTTCAAAAACTTACGAAGATACATTGATTTTAAATGTCACATGACGTCACGTTAGAGTACAAAATATACTCTAACGTGACGTAGTTAGCCTCCACTTCGTAACTTTAATGCGCTATATCTAAGTATTTTCTTGTTATTTCGACAAAACAAAAAATACGGGTCTTATATTTTTTTATTATCTAAGAGACGGACTAATTATTTTCTTCATTTTCATACCTTGTCATCATCCGTATTATGTGTCGACCCGAATAAACTACCTAATCGGCACAAACTGAATGAAGCGGAACAAGTGCAGTAATTTAATAAAATAAATAAATAAAATAAAGTAATTATAATAATAGTAAATAAATACTTACCTATTACTTACTAACATGGCGCAGGGTCCCAAAATGAGTCCAAAATAAATATTTTCAATAAAAACACTAGGTCTAATTATGGCATAGTTAGTTACATAGTTACTACTTTATTTAGACAATATACAAATAATATATAAACATACCTATTAATTTTGATTATACCTGCTCGTGATCTACCTTACCTACCTAACTGTAGATATCGTAAACATTGGTAAGTAAGTAGATTACCCACAGTGACCAATTAATCTCTAGGTAATAACTAGACATAAAAGTAGGTACCTATCTACCTATGTCACCGTGAAATTGTAAATACTTTTAGATTATAATCCATCTTGCGAGATTGTAATCTGTCGAAATATTGTGAACTGTAACATAATACTTACATTTTAACTATCATTACCTATTATTTTTCGGTAGATTTTGGTCGATCAAAGTGGAACTGTTGATAATTTAACCCGTGACAGTCAACATTTTAATTTATGAATTTCACATCGATCGATTACAGTCTGTGACCGAATAATAGTTAAAATGTAGGTAAGCATTATTTTACATGTCACAATTTATTTCGGCAGTTTACAATCTCGCGAGATAGACCATAATCTAACGGTATTTACAATTTTACGGTGACATCTAAGTACACGGCTAAACTATGGAACTCTTTGCCGAACTCCTTGATCCCCGATCTCTTCGATCTCCGATGAAGAATCTTCCGATGTTCAAGGCGAGAGTGAACCGGTTTTTGCTGGGTGAGCGCGTTCCATCGTAGACTATGATATCGCTTACCATCAGGTGAATCGCGGACTAGCGCAAACTCATTTTAAATTAAAAAAAAATACCTGCAAAGAGTTGGTATTTCACGATGATTAGCAATGAGCCGTGATTGTTGGTTTTATATTTATGTCCATAAAATGGAAGGCAATTTTATTGTTAGATACCTACCTACATAGGTAAGGTGCCATCTTATTATTTCTGTACAATACCTACTAATTTTTACAGATGGAACGGGAGCATAGTCCACGCCAACTTTCCGAATATGTCGAAATAAATGTTTCAATTAGCTTAATAAACTTAGTTCCAATTTAGCTTACCCTAACAAATAACAAAGAAATAGATTGGCAAATTAAAAATATTTCAATGGTATGGCATGAATTTGTACCGTTACAAACCGGTGGTTTATACAATCCTTGCCTAATTCTATTTCTATAAAATAACTTTCGTTACCTACCTATTTTATTATAACTACCTACCTATGTAACTTTGGTAACTTGTAAGTGGGTATGTTTTATTGGAATATCCATGTTATGGTCAGCGTACCTATCTGTTCAGAAATCTCTAATAGATGCCTGTCCTCATTGATAGGTGATACATCTGTCTTTAAAATACTATTATTGAAAGATGTGACACCACAAGTTTTGTAATTTTCTTAATGGCATTTGGAAAGTTTAAAAGGAAGCGAATGGTTAGTTAATAACGTCATCCATTAAATTAATTGTATTTTAAATGTAGGTAGGTCGGCCCACACCTTTATATAAAATACGAATGGTGAAGATTTGATTTTTATAGAACCTTTCTATGAACTTATCAACATATCCCTGCCCAACATTTTTTGTGTCCAAGCTCTTACTTAACACATAATGAGATCTACATAAGCGTCTAGTGTCGGCAATTATACCTTACAAATAGGATGGTAAATAAATACCGTTACCCGTCCTATCTAAGACAATGATAACAAAAGGATTTACCTACCAATTAATTAGTAGGTATCAAGGTTAATAATAATTGGAAGTAGGTACATACATAGTTTGCTTAGCATAAGTACAATCTTAACTAATATTATAAAGCTGAAGAGTTTGTTTGTTTGTTTGTTTGAACGCGCTAATCTCAGGAACTACTGGTCGGAATTGAAAAATTCTTTTTGTGTTGAATAGAGCATTTATCGAGGAAGGCTATAGGCTATATAACATCACGTTGCAACTATTAGGAGCGAAGAAATAATGGAAAATGTAAAAAAAACGGGGAAAAAATAATTATTCCACGCGGACGAAGTCGCGAGCACTGCTAGTTATTCATATGCAAGGTTTTGTAAAACACCTACAGTAGTAGGTAAGTGCATCTAAACATTTTGTCCGACTAGAGTCTTCGATGATACCTGACCTTCATAATGTAACCCATATTGCTGGTTTTATTATCTATGCACAACGATAGAACAGTTTTATCTTGATCAAGCAGGTAATATGTGCTAATTGTAAAATGAAGTGCATGCACCTACATTTACATAAGTAGACCGCATAAATATATTAAACAATAGGTACATATAGGTATGTAATGTAGAATAAATGTAAATGTAGGCATTTACCCATCTTTTTCCACCGGGGGAAAATGCCGTTTACGCATAGGTTATGTGGGAAGCTCACTTCGCCTCTACATGGAAGCGATACCACAGATTAATAAATAAATAGTTACTGCGATACGGAGAATACCCACTAAAATAAATAAATAAATAACCCAAGACATGACACGCTGGGCCACACATCGCCATCTAGCCCCAAACTAAGCCGAAGCTTGTACTAAGGGTACTAGACAACTGATAAACATAGATTTTTTTAACTAAAAACCACGGTTGTTCACCGCCCTGCTCGACCTGCGTGTGGGCTCTGGGCTACAAACGGAGAAAAATTGTATAGAAACAGCTCTACATATTACTTAGTCACTAATATAATGAATATGATCCAAACTGATTAGGGTGAATGAGGACAGAGCAGGGTGGTGAAATCTCGGAGGCCAAGATCCACTTCAAGCAGGCCCGCCGCAAGCGGGCGTGCAAGGCGTGCAATGCACGCGGGCGGCGCATCCAGGGGGGCGGCAAATCAGACAATCATCGACTAAAATTCAGACATTGTCACCTCAGAATACTAAAAAGATTATCCTTATAAAAATAATATGATGAACGGCGCCCAAATATTTCTTTTATATCGTAGCATTACATAGCGCCATCTATTGAAATTTATGAGAACAAAGTTAATCCGTATCGTGCTCGATGTGAAATAGGGAAATCCCACAGATATCAGGGGAAATCCCCTTAAAACTATATTCTCATTTTTTTGTTTTTATTTAACACAAATGCGAAAGTGATGTGAGTGAACAACAAACTTCAATTGTTTTGTTATATAGCCCTAATGTGAGATCCGGAAACGGTCCAGGGTACTTAAAATTAATAATATTCTGTACATTTTTGTGTAAAGTGTAACTAACTATAAAAATAATTTAGAAAATTATTTATATTATCCGTCGGCGCAAAAAATCATAATTATGTTAAATGTATTTGTTTAATTAATCAGCATATGGGCGCATTCATATAAACAGCAGGTATTCATGTAAAATTTAAAGGTAAGGTAAAAATCTTTACTTTTAAGTATTTTACTGAAAAAACTTAAAAGTAAAGATTTATAAAAAAAATGTATCAAAATTAATACAGAGTGTAACAAAAGTAACTTAAGTAACGAAAGGGGGACATTCCACCTAATCAATACGAACAACTTTTACTATGGGGTCAACTCTGAAGTCGCGAAAAAAAATTAGTTATTCCATTACATTTGAAAGAAAGAAAGAAAGAAAAGAAATCTTTCTTTCTTTCTTGCCTTCATTTTTTCATTTAATGTCGTATTAGTGTATCTATCTTGTATAAAATAACTTAATATAACATAGTTTTTCACTGTACAGCATTTTTTTTCATGTTTTTATAAACACCTAGGTTTTGTAGTTAGATAGGGGCGGCACGATAGGAATTGCACACCGGCGTTCAAACCGCTAGCGGCGGGCCTGACTTCAAGTCGCTGAGCCAGCGCAGTAAGTAAACTAATTAGGCATGACGTGCTGCTATCGGACTTGCTCAGTCACAAAAGATAATGCACGCTACATGAATTTTAAATAAGGCACCAGACCCTGGTTGGTGGAAAGGTTCCCCTTCGGAAAAAACATTCTTGTGATAACATTTAGGTATGTAATGTAATCACAAGAATGAATATGTAAGTACGTACTGTATCTTCTTCTATAACAACCGATATTGTCGCACTTTAAAGGGCTTCCCCAAACTTCTGTATCTGGATGTTATTATTCAAACTGTTTGTACAGCTTAGGCGTGTAGGTACTTTGATTTTTTGATTAGGCCAATGTTTTTATGGGTAGGTATAATGGTATCTATGTAATTTAAATGCATAATTCGTTCATAGATTACGGTATGTTCACACAACTGATTGGTCTGTTAATACATTCCACTCCAGCTTTTTGTTTACTTACTAAAAAAGGAAATTAAATAGGGTTGGTCTCCTTCACGGCATGGGTCAATGTATTCATTGCTTATATTTTGTTATGAGGCGTCATTGTGACCGACCATTGTTTGTCGGCTGCGTAAGTGCGTACCACCGTACCTAAGTAATACTGAGACTTAGCAGTTAGCAAGCATGCACCTCACGAGCCAACTTCAACGTGTGTTATGTCTGACTTGCACCTTAAAAATAGATGATAAGACTCGTCATAGAATAGCATAAGTACCCCGTGTTATCGTTAACTGAGTTCTTCTTGGTTAGTAGGTTTAGTTGACATGACTAGTCGGTCTAGTAGCGGTATTAAAAGACATGAATACCAAGAATATTATATCTTGGTTCTAATCTTGAGTCGGGCCAAAGACTTGTTATTGTTGGAATTTGTCAACAAATTAGCTGCCTAGGTACACAGTAGTACCTAGTCGTTTTTACTCAGGACACAAGATACAAGCATCTTTATCATAGTAGTTATGTTACGATACTTGTAATAGCTTATTGGTCAATACCCTTGGCATGAAATGTGGTGACCCAGCAGAGAAATGAAAGACAAGACAGTTTAGTAAATAAGTACTGTTTGTATTACGGACTAAACATGAGATTAAATACAGTGCGGTAAATAGTTAGAGTAACTAATATGATTATGAGTACGGTACCTGCTCTCTACATCAACGGAAGTTACTCTATATTTTTTGCACCAATATACTAGGATCTATAAAAAAACTGGCAAGAAACTCTAATATTGGTAAATATACCTACATGTCCTCCTTCGTTACTAATTAAGTCAGACAGTGAATACCTATTTGTATTGTACGGAAGTAATTTTTAATACATTAATAATTCATAATTTAAATGTTATCTATGTATAAACTTACACACTTGATATTATTCAAGTTAACTTCTAAGTAGCAGCGTAGAAAAATAATAAACCTGTCAAGTAGGTAATCTATAGGTACTTAATAATAAATCTGTAGAGAGGTCAATTCTGTACATAAAATATTTTTTCAAAATAACTATCAGGGGGTGATAAGTGATCGATACTGATACCAAAAATGCAATCAGTAAAATTTTTGTCTGTCTGTCTGTCTGTCTGTCTGTCTGTCTGTCTGTATGTTCGTTATAGAAAAAAAAACTACTGAACAGATTTTGACGAAACTTGGTACAATTATTCTTCATACTCCTGGGCAGGTTATAGGATACTTTTCATCACGCTACAATCAATAGGAGCGGAGCAGTGACGGGAAGTGTTAGGAAAACGCGAGAAATTTAAACCTGTATGTTTGAACGCGCATTACGCGAAAACTACTGCATAGAATTGAATGCGGTTTTCACCAATGTATTGCTAGAGGTCTAACTTAAAACTTAGGCACAAGGTATAGATGGGTATTATATGGAAGTCCGTTATTTTTGAAACCCGATATCCACGCGAGCGACGCCGCTGGCACAGCTAGTATCTAATAAAAGTTATCTACGTTTATAGTTCCACATCACAGTTCCACATTCACGTATTACCTAGTCAGTAGTGTAGTGTTGCTTGGTGTAGCCCATATAAAAAAATGTTTGGGAGTCCTTAGGAAGGGAAAAGATTTGTCACAAGATTTGGGAAATTTTTATTTATTGTTGCTTATGCACTTTGGGGCCTTATAATTGACACGGCTGATACAGCGGTAGCTGCGCCCCTGGTACTTGTAAAATACTTACAATATTTAATGTTTACCTACCGATATATATTTGTCTCAAACTTAGATGTTATACAAATTAACACTTTTAGTTACGGATACATAACCCTGCTATATTCTTGTGTTGTGTATTTGCTTGGATCCTTGGATAATCGAATGTAGATGTAGGTACCTTAGTAGGTACCTAAATCGAATTACTTTTTTGTTTCAGATACACATTTTCCATGCATCAAGAAAATCAACCAACGATTATACACGACGGAGGCAGGGTGATAAAGAATTTTCCCACATAAGTTTTATAAATACCCATAATTAACAATTAAACAGTCAAGTACAGTGATCCCTTGCCAAGATGCATTTTATACGCTCCTTTTTCAAGAGAATAATTGATGATCTCAAGCAGAAGAAACTAATACCACTGAAATTATTATTTTTTGTTCATGCCTCAAGTAAGTATTACATACATAAGCCAAATTCATAAGATTGTAGGGCATCGTAGGGAATTGGAGAGCCGAAGTTAATTATTATCTAAATTACCTAAGTTTAGTCCATTTAAGTGATCACCCCTAATATTGGTATGACTTTGTATGCTTTCTTGAGGTTGTTCGACTGGAATTCCAAATTTCACGTACGGAAACTACCTAATAAACGCTATTCATTTTTTTGTACCACTAAGGGTGGGCAAACAAGCCTACGTGACGGCCCGCCTGATGTTAAGCGGTTACCGCAGCCTATGGAAGCCTGCAACACCAGGGCTTTACATGTGCGTTGCCCACCCTACTTCCCGGCTACCGATGCAGCCACTCACCCTACGAGCTCCGGAAACTCTACTTATTCACCGGCAGAAAGTCGACCCGGAGGTCTTTTAGCTGCGGTATTCTATAGGATGGAGGTGCTTCCCCGGCTCGATTCCAGCGAAGATTCGTTTTGCCCTCTTGTACATTCGCCGTGCAATCAAATTAGGTACCTATATTTAATTAGTTTTCGGAAAGTTTATGTTGGTACCTACTCTCAGGCTTGCCAAATACTGGCATGAACGCAACCTTTTTAATTCCGAGAGATAACAGTCTGGCAGATCTTATCAGGGGGAACGGCAGTGCCTCCGCCAAGTCGAGCGCGAAGCAAACACTGCCGTACCATCTTTACCGGAACCATTTCGCCGCATTTTCAGGCCCCTATTTGAGAACCTCTGGATAATAAATGTGACCTGTTGCAGCCCTGTTCGTATTGTACCCGTACCTGACGATACACATGCGCGAGCTGGGCATAAACGTGGAGGAGACTGCCATCATGTCCGCCGTCACGCCGGTCGTGTCCATCGTGATGCCGCCGCTCGCTGGCATGCTCGCGGACAAGATCGGCAACTTCAGGGTCAGTATCGATCACATTTATGCCTTACTGATAGTACATTTTATATAAGGACTAGCTTTTGCCCGCGACTTCGTCCGCGTGTTTAGATTTTTACATTCAAAAGTTTTTCCCAATAACTCCCGGTCCCGTTGGAATTTTGCAATATCGCGTTGCAAGTAAGCTTTACGTTCATTAAGGTACCTTGCATGCCAAATTTCAATCATCTATATCTTACGCGATTTAGATTTTTTCATACAAAAGGTTTTCCCGCTAGCTCCTGTTCCCGTGGGATGTTTGCAATATCCTATTGCAACTGAAGTTCACTAAGGTGCCTTATTGCATGCCTAATTTCAAACGTCTAACTTAAGGGGTTCAGATTTTTCATACGCGGATTTTTCATATATCCTATTAGCGGGAAAATCAAAAGGATATGCGAATATGGATGACATATTTTTATGAATTGAAAAGATAAAAGATCTCACCTTTTATCTTTTAGCTACATAAATATCGAAGAATTTTTAAACTATCTTTTCTATTAAGCGTGTTATAAAGCGTTAAAGTTATTGCTTATACCGAGAGATCCGACGTGGCGGATGACGTCACGTACAGTGCGCGCCATGCAAACTTCATAGAAAAATCTGTTTTTGTGAGAGAGACGGATATAATAACTTTCAACGACTGTATCTCGCCCATTTTTCAGCCAATTTTGATTTTGTTTTCACTATTCATAGTATATTTTTATCTATTTTACGATAAATTAGTAAATACATAAAACTATTCTTCATGCCTATTCCCTATACTCGTTCCCGTAGGAATTTCGGGAATTCCTTTCTTAGACCACCTCTACGGTACCTAAGCTACGGCCCTTCTAAATTTCAAGTGCCTAAGTTTAGCCGTTTAGGCTGTGCGTTGATGTTAGTCAGTGAGTTTCTTTTCTGCTTTTATATATTAAGATTTAATTTGACCGGTAACGCCATTTATTGAGAGGAATTAGTAGTTTTGGGCTATTTTACTTCTCGGCCTTTCTTTCCCTATTTTATCACGTAAAAGGTTGATTTTAAAATTTGATATTTTATCCCTTTCGGAGTGGAATTTATCGAAACCCTTTCTTGGCAATATCTTGGAAGATATATATATCATGGTATAGCTTTGTGAATGCAAAGTCTTAGCCCGAACGGTTAAAAGTTGACAATGTTTCATACAAATTTTCATCCCCTATTATATCCCCTTGGGGGTTGAAATGATCAAACCCCTTTTTTAGCGGATGCCTACGTCATAGTAGCTTTATACATGCAAAGTCTTAGTAATTGGCTGAAAATTTACAAAATTTTATACAAACTTTCATCCCTTATTTTATCCCCTTGGGGGTAGAAATGATCAAAACCCTTTTTAGCGGATGGCTACGTCGTAATAGCTTTACACATGCAAAGTCTTAGCCCAATCGGCTCAAAATTGACAAAGTTTCATACTAACTTTCATCCCCTATTTTATCCCCTTGGGGGTGGAATTGATCAAAATCCTTTCTTAGCGGACGCCTACGTCATTACATCTACCTGTATGCCAAATTTCAGCCCGATCGGTCCAGTAGTTTGGGCTGTGCGTTGATAGATCACTATGTCAGTCAGTCAGTCAGTCAGTCAGTCACCTTTGAGTTTTATATATTTAGATAGGTAGGTCTCTATTACATTAAGGCCCATTTCTCATGGCGAGCGTTCAACACGCGTTTACAACTACATAGGCATCAGCCAGGCCATCTACATACATTTTTGACAGGTTGTTGTACCTAGGTAGGTACACCTCAATAATTGGGCAAAACAAATTATAAGATTTATTAACAGGTTCACAGTCAGAAATATCTACCATTATAGTGGTTTCGAACAACATAATATGAATCGATTAAGTTAGACAGCTTAATTAACTCGTCTTTTGAATAATGTGGACACAATATGTGATTATTATGGTATCTCGCGTGTAGAGTTGACGCGGAGAAATAATTATCTCGTCATGTCATTCATGGCTGACGTTAACAAATGTCAGCGAATTTTAGTTTGACGTGACAATAGGGTAGATGACTAAGTATGTTTAATTTTCCATGTTCGGAGCTGGATCTGAAAATCGGACTTATTTAGGAAATCACAACAAAATTATTTTGCAAAATGAGAGCGCGATAAGCATTCAAAGTTCACCGGGAAAGTCTATTTCAAAAGTGGGAAATTAATCAAAAAACATTAAAGCACTGTTTAAAGTACCTACATTATTTAGAACGCCTAGTCCAGTCAAAATAGACTATTATGATTCCAGTTTGCATTAATTCCCAACAAGCTGGATTTTTGTGCAGGCCTTGAATACGTCATTACAAATGATATGTCAAAAGTCCCCATCGATCCCGCTTGTGCGTTGTTTTTTATTCGAGGTCAAATGTCACAAATTTCCGTTTTTTGCGTATATCTTTGAAACAAAGCGATACACGCGATTGCTTGTTGGGAATTAATGCAAACTGAATGTCTATTTTGACTGGACTATAGTTCATTCGCGTTAAGAAAATAGTGACTCATCACCGACTGCCGGCCAAGCCGCTAAACGCTAGAAATTATAATTTATAATTTCTAGCGTTTTAATTGGCTAGGGGGTGTGGCTTGGCCGGCAGTCGGTGATGAGTCACTATTTTCTTAACGCGAATGAACTATAGTCATGATCGAGACGTCTCGGCCGAATAGCAGCTAGGTGGTATTAAGAGTTTTTGGACGTGTTTATCAGACAACATCACATACATTGCTCCGATCCCACAGTAACTAGCTTAAGCACTTGTGTTATGGGTATCAGAACAACGAAGGTACCACAAATAAATACTTAAATACAAATTTAAACACCCAGACACGGAACAAACACAAATTATCATCACATGAATGTTTGTCCCGGTGGGTATGACCCTTGGTTTAGAACGTAGGAGTCACTAACAATTGAGCACCGAGCCAGTCAAAGTCAGTTATTACATTTGTGATTTTGAAATTGTAATAAAGATACCCAAAACCCAAGAGGGTTCTTTTATCTTAAGCGGAGTAATTGTTTCAACAATGTTTGTATGACTGGGTGGGGTGATGCACCAATATCAACCCAAAACAAAAATTTTTCATCATGCCTGCCTATTCACCATCATGCATTTGCGGCTTTTTGGGCACGAGCTAATTCCATAACATGCTTTTAACCTCCACTGTCCTTCCGGTGCACATTGATCACATCAAATACATTGTCCGTTACGCGAATCACAATCAATTCTGTCACAATAACCTTTACCTTGTGTATGGCATTGCGGTCGTACATCGACGACCGTTGGGCCTTTTCATAAATGTTCCTGTTCCAATGGACAATGTAGGTACCAGTGTTCATTCCGTATGATTCTCAGGCACCTACTTATGCTAGGTAATGCCTGGTGCTACACACGGAGGCACTAAGTAATTTTCAAAGGACATTAAACATCAACGACGCTTTTTAGCCCCCGAAAAAGAGGCGCGTATTAAGTTTGACCTGTGGTTTGACGTCTGTCTGTGGTATCGTAACTCCCGAAGCGATTTTACTTGATTTTACTACATTTGTTACCGGCAATCTGTATAATCCGGCATACTATACAATACCTAGGCAATGTATAGAATACCTAAAGCATGTAGGTAATGTATGAAATATTTTTTATTTCATGCTTTGCCTAGGTATTCTATACAATACGGAATTCGGAGACGGTAAATTATGAAAAAGACGAGAGCAAGGGAAGAGAAGAGAAGGGACGTGTTGCGATTTGCTTACTTACCTTCTAAATGAGGCATTCAAGATGACCACACTCCAGCTAATAGTGGTAAGCGGTTGTGAGGTCTCAAAGTTAGGTCTGAATCGTCTGCAGACTCTTCAAAGGAGTGAATCTAAATATCTCACGTTCCTTTACATTCGTTTGACTTGGTAGGTATAGCTAATTTGCTTTTGTATGCAAGTCAGAGTTTCTAAATGTTTAAATTAGACTTAGTGTAAGCATGACCCATTCAGCTATGCACACCTTTTAAAATTAAATCTTGATTGTAAACAGATAACTTTATTAACCGAGTGTAGTATACCTAATTTGTAATTTTTTTAAAGTGAGTATACGTACCAAAGTGGGTAACATTGAACACAACAAGGATAGTTTTGAAATGACACTAAAGTAATAAGTTTATCTTAAAGCTATCAAGACATCGCTTACGGCTTTAGGGACTGTCGAAATTATAAAAATAGCGGAGGTGAACGTCTGTAATATTTTTGGAGTCGGTGACAGAACGTAGTATAAAACATTGCTATAATACAGATACCTAAGAGACGATTGGCCATGATGCTTCTTAGTTCACCAAGTAGTTCACTTAATATCCTAACATAATAGGTATATCTGTATGGTGCACACTAAAGAATATCAAACTATTATATTTATCGTAGCACATCTTAATGACTTTCCCTTCGTGATGGTAAGCCAAGACTAATTTGTTGGGAGCATTGAGTTTAAGAGAAGCCCAATGTCACTGCAGTACCTACCAGAAATGTAACCAAGACATGCACTGTCGGCTTCCACTGTTTAAGGTACAACTGGTATAGAAGATATCCTTAAATGTATATCTATGTAACCCTCTATAGGAGTTTCTGATACTACGAGTCCTTATTGATACGACTTATTGTTCGGGCATGACTGACGACATGCGCGGGCGCGGCGTGCGTCACAGACGTGGCGGAAGCGCAGCGCCAATCATCATGCCTTTATGTGCTTGGCGCAGACCTCATACTACCTACTACCTGACACGACGGGCTCCGCACTAGCAAATTGGCTTATTTTATGCGATAATATGATGGAATATTGTATTTGTAAACTACTTAATAATAAAGGTTGATAGGTAGCATTATATAGAAATAAAAAGCAGAAAAAGTAGAAGATAGAGACAGGCTCTATATTATAAGAGCCATCTAGTTACTCGTATTTGAGTAGGTACATCGTTTAGCCAGCTGTTGCACTCGATGAATATATAATATTTTCGCTCCGACATTTTGTTAGTTATTGGCTAGGTTAAGGGAATTCCGAAATATAAATGCAAATTAGCAGCTTTCCGGCAGAGGACAGATATTATAGCATGGTATGGCATGGCGTTCTCGGATGGTCGCACAAAACAGTCTAAACCTGTAATTTGTCCGGTTCTGTTGATCATGCTTCGTAAACGCTGTATCCTGTTTATAGCATGTATTAGCAAATTATTAGGGGTCTTTGGCGTACTTTACCTCCCGATGGAAGATAGCGTTATGTCATCATAGATCATCAGATACTGATACCTACTCTTAAAGTGTAATAGGTACAATAAAGACATTCGTTTAAGACTAATGTTCGAATTATTGGGTGAATTTCCGTTACTTATATAGACATAAAGGTGGCGAACATTGGGATATGTCCAGCAGTGGACTGATACAGGCTTATGATGATGACATAGATATATGGGATAAGCGAAAAGATGATGGGTGGCTCCATAACATCCTGTAGTTGCTGCTGGCGGTGTCGTTAGCGCTGGGTGGGGTGTCAGCGCTGCTCCTCCTAGCAGTTCCGGAGGGCGCATCATTGTGACCTTCCCACAGGCTGCCGTCGCAGCTGGCCAGCAGGAAGGTCACTGTGCTGCGGCTCAGGCGCTTGGTGCAAAAAGATGATGGGTCGCCCTTACATCCCATTGTGTTACACACAACAGTTGCTGCTGGCGGTGTTGTTAGCGCTGGGTGGGGTGACAGCGCTGCTCCTCCTGGCTGTACCGGTGGGCCGCATCACAGTGTCTTTCCCGCAGGCCGCCGTCGCAGCTGGCCAGTAAGATGGTCACTGTGATGGGGCTCAGGCGCTTGGAGCGAAAAGATGATGGGTCGCCCTTACATCCCATTGTGTTATACATAACAGTTGCTCCTGGCGGTGTCGTCGGCGCTGGGCGGGGTGTCGGCGCTGCTCCTCCTGGCTGTGCCGGTGGGCCGCATCACTGTCACCTTCCCGCCGGCGGTGGAGCTGCTGGCCAGCTGCGATGGCGGCCTAAGGCTCCAGCACATGAACGACTACCCCTGTGAACCGCTGCACCCGTTCGCTTATGAGGTCAACTTGACGTGAGTAAAGTATGAAATGTACGCGCTTATATCTTTGTGTTACTTGTTGTAACAACGGCCGAGGTCAAGGTAGGTGCGTTAAATCTCGAACATTTAATAAGAATACATAATATTATGTATCTTATGATGCAACGCGAAAGTTTAAAAGTTAATTTAACGTGAGTACCTACCTATCTTCTTGTCGTGGTAGTGGTGTGAAGTGGCCATTTTCCGCAAATCGACCTGAACGCCTATTTTGCGTGAAGTGGCCACAATCTTAAAGCTTATAATCTTGGAGACGATTTCAGTCATCGAAAAGGTTGAGGATAAATACCAACTTACCTACATTTTGTTTTTGTCCGTGAGATATTTAGCAGCAGTACGAACAAAATGCTAATACCACAGACCCGTAAGATAGGTATGACGTCAAAGTAAATGCGACATAATCCTACTAATATTATAAACGCGAAAGTTTGTTTGGATAGATGGATGGATGTTTGTTCCACTTTCACGCAAAAACTATTGAACGGATTTTTATGAAACTTTACAGGAATATAGTTTGTACATCAGATTAACACATAGGCTATGTTTTGTCCGAATATTCACGCGGGCAGAGCCGCGAGCAGCAGCTAGTACTACGTAAATATATGTAGGCCTGATAAGTACAGCCCAATTAATTGGCTTTGTGTCATCTGTTATTGCAAGTGAAAGTCTGATATCTAGTTGTCTAGTACCCATAGTACAAGCTTCGGCCTAGTTTGGGGCTAGGTGACGTTGTGTGGCTCAACGTGGCATGTCTTGGGTTATTTATTTTTTATTTATATCAGAAAAGAGCGAGGCAACCGCGCGTTCAAAACTGCATGGGGAGTCATTTAACTTCTGATGGTTCTTCCGAGCTGTGTTGTATCAGTTAGTTGACTTTACATACTGGTACAATCCAGGAAGTTACCTTTAACAGCAGCAAAAGTACTTGCCTTTAATAATTGTTATTGAATCCCAAGTAAGTAATATTGCAAATGCTAATGAGAGTTTGTGTATATTTAGGTGTTTGTCTGAATAAATCTTCTTAAATTCTCGCTTACCTACCTATGCCTTCAACTGCCGTGAAACATGATTTCAGTATAAAAAATAGGTTTTTTGTTACAGCATCGCATCCTGCGGTTTTATTTGCGAGTTACCGATTGACATATCTAACGAACAAACAAATGAAATATTATATACGCACTCTTATGACTTACGTGCCCGTTCACAAGATGATACTCAGAGACTTGTATACCGACATACGGTGTCCTCACTACTCACGCAATCAATGGCGCCGAAGAAGGATCAAAGCACTTCAAGGATACTAACCAACAACGAATACTTCAACACAACTATCGCAAAAATATCCGATCGAGAGGTCTTCTTCCCTGCTCCCCAATTGTATCAACTGGAATGCGCTCAAAACTCAACAGATGCCATGTGCTATTTCGGCAACAAAGAAATGTTCGACGAAATCACAGATACAGAAATCGACGATATGTTTCAACTTCGAATTACCCATGACGAGGGAAAATCGATCAATGTAATAGGTTTAATAACTGGAAATTCAACAGAAGTTAATGAAAGTTACCAGTGCAAAGATTACTTTGACGGGGTAAGCCTAACCTGTTTACAGTGGTATCGATATGGTTTCCTGTTTTGTTTTAGCATCGAATGATGTGAAAATTATTGTAGGTGGCGGCAGAAGACGAAGTGCGTTTGTACGTAGCTTCGTTGCGCCTGTCGCGGTGCGCGGCGGCGTGCGCAGGGACCGTGCCGCGGGCCTCTCTCTGCCAGAACAAGCAACAGCAGCTCGAGCTAGACCCTGTCTTCACGTTTTGGACCTATCTTGCCGTAAGTACCTGCATATTGCTTACCGCTTTGTTGGTCTTGCCATTTGACAACTGGTATGGCCGGTCCCGGGATCGAATCCCTTTTGCAACCAAAAATTTTTACTTGGTTATCTGTAAAGCAGTGATTAGATTATAAAACTCTTGCCAAAATTCAGTTATTATCTATCTATAATTGTTTTTGTTTATGTGCCAATTCACACCACAGTTTAGAGTTAGGCTTCGGTGACGTCTGTTTTAATTTTGCCTATTTAATTAGGTATAGATATGTATCTAATTGTGCAGATGAGTTCCAGTAATCTTCTATCTCTATGTGACAGAATCGTTAGTAAACTGTCTCAGTAGATACCTAGTACTACGGAGAAAGTTTAACGACTTGCCTTAGTAGGACCTTAAGTTTGTTAAACTTTCTCTCTATGCACTATGTGTAAAGAAAAGGTATTTAACCTTAGGGCTAAGTGAATACTTGCTATCATGTATCTAATTATCACAGAATTTACGTGTGTGCTGTAAGTAAATGAGTAAGTAGTAATGTAGACTGAAGTAGTGAAGTGTTTACAGTAGGTAAGTTAAATTACTAAAGCATAATGTTCACAATGTGCATAATGTGACAGGCTCGGTGGCATATTTTGGTAGTGACCTCTGCCTTCGGAGCCAAGGGTCGTGGGTTCGATTCCCGCACAGTGCAAAAATTTGTGTTCATGAACATGTCTGTTTGTATTGGTCTGGGTGTTTTCTATGTATAATATGTATTTATTTACAAAAAAAAAGTATTTAAGTAAGTTTATCAGTTGTCTAGTACCCATAGTACAAGCTTCGGCTTAGTCTTGGGTTATTTATTATTATTATTATAATGTAGGCTACCTATCCACTGCTACGTATTTCTACTGTCTGTTGGCCACAGTTCTTATTATATTTGACATGACCAAATAAAAAGAAGCAATGAAAATAGTTGGTTTTTGATTGGTGGCGTAGAAGGAAAGAGATCCCTTAATCACCACCAACCAGATGATCTGTCAAAGTCAAGAAATTTACAAATAAACATGAGGGCATCGGACAGAGACAGTTGATAAAGGCTACGATATCAGTCAGTGATCTCGATCCTCAGTAATAAGGGAACGATTGAGAAGAAGATATAGGTACACTAATTATGTGTATTTACGTTACAAATTAATTTCAGCGGTGACGCACAGTTTGAGGATGAAGTAATAAAGCGAATAACTGGAGGTAGATGTTCAATGCCTAATCCCGCGACGGTTTCAAGGGGAGCACGTGGCGCGTTACCGTAAACGCATGCAGATTGAGCGGCGGTACTGTTAATGGGAAGATTGTCGGCTGATCGCTGCTAACTGGCTAATGGCGAACTTGATACGAGTACGCGACCCGGCCTTTGGCTGCGTCCTCATTCCGCGCCGGGCGCGCGCGCTAACTGCACCCACCACCCAGTGATGCCCTACTCATAATAGGCGCTCCCACTTTTTGTGATCACGTTTTCTACTAGTTGCTGCCGCGTGAGAAATTCAATAACATCGCGTTTGTTGATTTGTGACTACAAAGTCTAGGAAGTCTTCTGAGATGCAGTTAGTTACAGAACTCAAGTTCCCTAGGTCAGCAGAGAAATATATCTCTGCTTTTATAAATAAATTAAATAGCTACTTTATTTGATTAGCTGTCCTCACCGCTAGCCGCTATTCGATTCATGTTTTTTTAATTCCTTCAATGCTGATTAAGGAGTTGCCGGAATTGGTACAAATACAATAGGCAATAGAAGCATTGTCTGTGACTACACTCTACAATTAGGTTTAGTTCCTATATAGTCACAGTTATGCGTACAAAACTAATATTATATCATCATCAGGCCTTATCAGTCCACTGCTGGACATTGGCCTTTTCCAATGTTGGCCACTTTGATCGATCCTGGGCCCGCACCAAGCACTTGCCAGTCGTCCTGCGCACATCGTCACTCCACCCGGCCTGAGTTTGTCCTATACTACGTTTGCCGAGACGCGGTCTCCACTCCAGAACTCGTTTACCCCTACGGTTATCTGTTCTGCGGTTAATGTGGTTCCCTTCGCCTGATAGGAGGTAAAAGAGAAGCCTTAGTCGTTACGACGACGAATACCAAATCAATCACTTGTCAGTGTGCTTGTCAGTTATGCCTATGGCCGGACTGTATGACAGCTCTGACTGCAGACAGACTGATCCCGAAACGCGATCAAAGTCCCTTCGATCAAGGGTATGACGCGTTTAATTTAGTAAAAGCAAACAGTGAAATATAGGTTACGCTTGGTTATTTAGATTAAGATCAAATCCAATTCTTGATCAAACTACTCTACGCGTAGGTACTTTTTAGGTCTGCTATAACACGTAGTTACCTAATTCCTATACCTACTGATTAAATATGTGTGATAATTCATGGTTATGTATTTCACAACTGAATCCGGATAGAGTTATCTGTACAGCCGTGGCGAAATATCCTCGTAGTTACGTGTTAAATAATAATGTTGAGAAAATCTAAATATACCTAGATTTAACTGTGCGTCTCTGCGATGTCGGCTTGAGCTTAGTGTCGGAGCTTGCAGCCTCTTTTAACATTTCGCAATAAGAGACGTGACGCGTACGAACCGGCCTTGTCCCAGAAATGATAGTGCTCACATGCTAAGTTACGAGGTGCGCGTGTGTTCCGCTTAGGAACGTGCATTTGCATGGCTGCAGATTGTGTGCTATGAGTATAGACCCCTAGGTACATACCTACTCGTAACAATCACAATTACGATCTCTATTATTAGGTATTGGAAAATTTAAAGACGGTTTGTTGTGGCATAATTAGATAGATAGATGATTCTTCATCTTCATAATATGCTTATATAATACTTACCTCTATTTACAACCTGGTATACTCGTATGTACCTAATATACGAGTAGGTTATATTAAGATAAAGCGTAGCAATAGCATTTCTGGATTCTTAACTAGATACGGTGCTATTTATAAAGTAGATATTCGGAAAGATCTCTCTTCGGAACGAATTTCGAAGAACAACCGAAACATCGAATTGCCAAACGTTTCGTCAGCCTAAGAGTTCTAGGGAAAGTTTGCGATGAGAACTGTCAAATACAATGAATGATCCCGTCTACTTACATCTTTCCGAACGCATTTGTGAATACCCCACTGCAAGGCTATTCCACAATGTCATTTCCCCTTGGATTGGGGAACTTTGAACGAACATCATTCAAAGTTGACATAGTACATAGTTCTAAAAGTTGTCAAATTTTAATGGACACAAGAAGTGTCCGAATCGGAGCAGAAACAGGCATTGTGAATTAGTCCCACTGAATTCGACCGCTTCTACCTATGTGGGGTCGTTCATACATACAGAGCCTTGGAATACAACCTGTTGCGTCCATTTTAGAATACAGTGTGTTACACGCTTTCTTTAGTGTAGTTAGGTACTTACCTTTTGTTTTCGCATAACATACGTACAGTGAAACAAAACTGTTTCTATGTGACAGTTTGGCCTTCCATTGTTGCTAATCCCATTCTTTTTCAAACTTTCATTTAGCATACATTCCATGACGAGTTAAGTAAGATGAGTAACAGCAAATCAAAAAAAAATAGTATAATATTATGTGCCTAGCTGTGAAGAAATTCTAAGGTTGTCTGAAGTCGACCAATCCGTACTTGGTAAGCGTGGTTGGTTAAGCCCTTATTGCCCGAGTTTAGCCTAAGCTCGAGCCCTCGGTGGAGACGTTTGAATAGATCTGCCATCTTCAAAAGTTATTGTCGTTCCCTCAATGTCTATCATTAGGAAAGCTCATGAGATGACGATCACGTTGCAGGTCCGCGTGTTCATCGGCATCATAGGCGGCACCGCGTTCGCGATGTTCGAGGGGGCCGTGATCGCGATAGTCCGCGAGCAGCGCGCCGACTATGGGCTGCAGCGAGTATACGGCAGCTTGGGCGGCATGATCTCCTCGCCGCTCTCCGGCGCGCTCATCGACTACGTCAGCCTCGGCAAGGGCTACACTGACTTCAGGTGAGGTAGAGTCTAGACTACAGGACCCAGCGGGGATGTATGGCGGCTTGGGCTGCAAGGTCTTCTCGCCGCTGTCAGGCTCTGCGCTAGCCACGGCGAGGGATGCACGAACTCACGACTGGTAAATTATTAGACATAGAAATTACATACATTCCGGGATTGGTGATACCGCGAACGGAGAATCTCTCTCGTCAGATCTTCTGACGATTTAGTTATTTCAGCAGTCGCGGAATAGTAGAGGCGTAATCTTACGCTGGTTTTGATTGGAGAGACAGGCAACATTTAGGAACTTGTAGTTGGACCGATGGCCGCCGATGCAATCAGTGAAGATTGAATCTGCAAAATGTGAATCGATAATCTGATATCTGTGTTCAAATATACCTAAGCTCACCTTGAAATCAATAGTTATTGATTTATTTATAATATTATAAATTGACCTATGTTAGGATTTATTTAAGTAGGTATCTTGATTTATCACACACGTTCCTTCCTAACATGTTATTCTATACGTAATGCAATAAAACGTGGTTAGATCGAAATCGATATTGCCAGGTCTTACCTAAGATTACATGACTATGCATTTGTAATTTCATCTCGTGTTAGGTCTTACCTACTAACTTAACTGTATGTGTACTTATAAATTGATTGATCACCTATATTGTGGTGTGCCAGTCAAACTGTAGAGTTTAGGTACATTATACTATGTTATATTCATTAATAGGATCGTCAAATATATTTTCTTTTCAAAATTTAGACAACACTGGAGAATAAAAAATTCCTACGCTTATACGCTACGCATGAGCAATATTCATGTACATATTTATGACAGTTCGTAATGAATGTTTTTGTATACTAATGTAGGCAGGTAGGTATGTATTATACCATCGACGTTTGGAATTTACCAGAATTAAGGTGAACAAAACAAAAACGCAACGCAATTCAATTGTTTTAATAGGTTTGATGCATGGACGTATACTCGTAATACGTCTATGGTTTGATGCCGATTCGTGCGGTTGTCATGTTAAACAGGGTAGCTTGTTAGGTTTTATTTTGCATGTCATTTGGGTTACTAGAAGGATTGAGGTGATAGCTAGGGTCCCTTCAGCGCCTTGGCTCCGATATTGCAAAAAAATGCTTTATGTGGATTTTCATTATAATTTTATTTTAAACTCGGATTTCTCAGATTGGCATATGCCAGATGTTTAAACAACTTGACGGCTAGCCACTAAAATAACAATTGCGTATTAACTTTTTCATAACATATTTTTGTTCAATGGTACAATGACCGGAATGTTCCAGAGAAATATGTATGACTTTATTTTATAGATTTATTGAAATCTTTGTCACTTATAGTGGGGTATTATCATGGATTATATCTCGGATATTACCCTACTGTGAGTGGGGTATATCTCGGATAGCGTACCTAAATGTAACTGGTTAGACACGAGAGATACGATGATCAACATGACGTCACATGTCCCGCTCGGAAACTTTGATAGTTTGACATTATTTGTACTAGACTAATGTCAAATTTGAATGAACGTGCGAGAAAGTTTTCGAATCCGAGCTGAAATGGGAATTATTCACATAAAGTACCTACAAACTGTCGATTGAATTCGGAAACTTTTTGTCAAACGACTTTTTAAATTAAACCAGAAACCTTTCCGACGTTTGAGAATAAACGCACAGTTTCCTATATTGTTTTCAGACCAGCTTTTTACCTCTACTCCGTGTTGAAGGTAGCTTCTGGTGTGCTGATGCTGAGCATAGACCTGCAGTTCAAGCAACCCGCCCAAAACCTACTCGAAGATGTCATCACTGTCTTTAAGAACATTGAAATCGTCGCTCTGTTCATTGCTTGTTTTATTATGGGTAACTAAGAAATATGGTTGTATATGTCACCGGAAAATAGCAAGAATCGTAAGTTGATCAATTTCCTAGGTAGTTGATTAACTTACGGAATATACCAACGGTAGTTGAAATGTATTATTTAACGTAATGGATTTCAGTTAATTGATCAACTTACGGTAGCCTGGCAGTAATTTAATAATTTACGATTTTGACACAAGTAAAATCGTCCTCTAATGGGCCAATCGTTGCTCAATGTACTATTTAACGGTGCATTATTACCCGTAACTTAATACACTGTTCCCTGATTGGTTGACGGTATAACATCACGTGAGTCATTGAACCAATCAACGTTCACCTGGCCTTCGTCGGATTATTTAACGGCAAGACACCGTAAATTGATCAATTTACTAAAATACATACGTTAAATAATACATTTGAACTGCCGTTTGTTATTTTCCGGAAGTTAATCAACTACCTAGTAAATTGATCAATTTACGAGTTTTGTTATTTTCCGGTGACATATATATTTTTCACGCTGAAAGACGGAATACACTCATGCTGAATGCATTTAAATATGTACTTACTTCTGGAAAGCCCAAGTCGCTGCGGCAAAGGACAAGTAACCAAATCCATCACTTGTCAGTTGCAACCGCCATGCTGGCCCTTAGGTTTATACTGACTGTTCCTGAAACGCGAACAAAGTCACTTCATTGAACCACTGGTGGATACCAGCCAGGCGGCTGTGTCCGACCACTGGCTGTAAATCTGAAATCTGAAGAAGTTCCGTAATCGACACCCACAGGAAGAATTGAGTCTGTGATTTCATTCTCTTCCGTCACCATCTAAAAACCTATGTTAATTAACATTTTAAAACATATGTTTATGATAGTTTTCACATCAAAGTCTGTTATAATTAAAACTAACATTCATCATCATCATCGGAGCGTTATTCCCGGTTGCGTCCGAAGACCGTGTCTCGGAGCCCGGGGTCCGCTTTCCTCTACTCCTTCTCCTCCACTTTGGACGGTCGTCGGCATCCATGGTAGTGAGTCCATTGGCGCGCATATCCTCGGTGATGACGTTAAGTCAGCGCTTCTTAGGTCCACCCGAAGGGGCCCTGGGCCCGGCGGAGGCAGCATGGTAGTCATTTGTTCAATTAAAGGTAACAGAACAGAATATTGTAAAGTAAAGTAAAGAGAGGTAGGGCATAGCGAATCTTCGCTCGAATTGAGCCACCCGTCCATGGAAGGACTTCCACCCTATAGAATACCGCAGCCAAATTACCTACGGGTCGTGTTTCTGCCGGGTCGGGTAAGGGTTGGGCAGGCATGGCGGTTGGCGGGGACTTGGGCTTCTCTTGCGCTTTCCTTGTAGGGAAGCCATTATGTCCAGCTAGTTATAATAAAAAAAATATAACAATAGAATGAGAAATAGAATGAGCTCCCAGCCGCGGTGTTTCCTGATCGCTACAACTTGTCCTTCTTCAAACGTGGTCTAAAGAGAACTCTTTCCTCACGGTAGGCAGCGGCTAAGCTGTGCCCCTGGCATTGCAGAGTCTATGAGCGGCGGTAACCGTTTAACATCAGATGGGCCGCTTGCTCGTCTGCCACCCATAGCAATAAAAAGAAGTATATCGTAAAGGTTATTTATAATACGTTATTTCGAATTCCAGGTACGGCATGGGGCTACATAGAGAGTTTCCTGTTCTGGCTGTTGCAAGACCTGGGCGCGTCCCGGTCGCTGATGGGCATCACGATCACAGTGGGCGGCATCGCGGGCCTGCCCCTGCTGGTGCTCTCCGGGCCCATCATCAGGAAGCTGGGGCACGCCAACGTGCTCTTCATAGGCTTCGTGTTCTACGCCATTAGATTGTTGGGTGAGTGGAAGGCTACTAAGAAAAATTAAATAACTTATTTTTATGTAGGTAAGTATCTACATATTTATCCATCAGAGCAATTTTTGTCACTCGGAGATTTCTTCTATTTCACTAAAACCCCTCCCCAATGACAGTTGTCCTTGCGGAGGCCCATGTTCAGTAGATAGTAAAACACTGTAGTTACTGTTCTACATACATAAAAGTTTTTACACATCATCTGCCGGGTGACTGGAAGATTTTTTTTTGGCTTAACAGCGTTTTTTCTTAGGCTATTATAGCCAGGGCGTCGCGTGAAAATTTTCCTGTAAGTGCGATGCTAACAATAAAAGATTGGGAACCACTGGGTTATACTGAGATGTTCGTAAGGGTTTAAAAATATGTGAATAGAATAGATAACTTGTTTTTCTAATTATGCGATCTGCTTATATAATTATGTTTAGGGCCGATTAAACTTGCTACACCTCAAAGATGCACATAAAGATAAGATAAATAGAAGTTGCGAAATATAAGGTGAACTTAAGAAAATGTTTCTTCATTCATAATACTTCACTTCATGGCTAGATATTGAATTTGGGTGCGAAGTGTGTTCAAAAATACTCTTTAGCAAAAAATTGTGTATTGTTACAGGCTACTCTCTGATATACAACCCATGGCTGTGCCTGATCTTTGAGGCTCTGGAGTCGGTGACGTCATCGCTGTCCTTCACTGCTGCCGTGACGTACGCCGCGCGACTCTCTTCCACCACTACCGACACATCTGTACAAGGGCTGCTGGGAGGCCTTTACTACGGAGTCGGTAAGGAGTTGAATAGTCTACATTTGTTTTTATAGTAGCTCGACATAATGTCGTCGCTGTGACAACGGGCAAGTAACTGGTCAGTTACCTGTCAGGTGCCACCGCCATGCCGGCCCAGCCCTAACCTCCTCCTCGTCTGTTATTCAGCAGGATGCACCCCGGGCAGTTGAGGGTGGCTTGGAGGGAAAAGATGATCGTTCGCTCTCTTGTATCCCGGAATGGTTACAGTCGATCACTATTACGCTTAATTAGATTAGGTCTATTAAAAGGATTGAGATTCTGATCCTGAAACTGCGTTAAGCGGACGCGTGATCCCATACAAAAGTGCTCCGTCGCGTGATCCGTCGTCCTAAGAGCTTTGGTCTACGTTTCACAAGCTTCCTCATTGGCTGTAAGGTATCTATCGAGACTTTCACTATGCGAGAAAGTTTGACGAGGTTAGGTCAGACATAGGGTCAATTCGTTTACATAATTTAAAGTCTTCCAGACACAATAGATAAAACTGATGGTTGCTAAGGTTACCTATCTTATAACAGAGCCGATAAATAACTATTGCGGTTGAAGAAAAAAACGTATTCATAATTCTGAAATAAAAGGTTTCACAGCCATAGTCTAGTATGGTTAGAGCGTTTTATCTAAAACGCGGGCGACTTTTTATTCGGCGGAAATTATTTTTTCTAAATTGTCATTGGCCTGGATATTCTGCGAGACATCTGGTACTCTTAGCGTAAGAGAAACCTTAGATGGAGATCAGGTGATGGTCAGGAAATGGTTTGAATTGTAAATAAGTCATTATTATTGTTCTGGTGTTTTTGATATATATATATATAATATATTTTGTTATAAGGAATTATTATATAATAAGAAATCCATTAAGTAGGTACGCTACATAATTCCTATATTATTTCTTAAACTGTAAACGAATTAATACAATATTTGTCCCTAATAAAAAAGATGTAGCCACACTGTTCAGCTAAACCACTATGTTTCGGTGGAAATACCTATTATTATTATAATTGGTAACAAGCAAGTTGTTTTTTACTTATTGACTAATAGAAAACATTTGAAGGAGTGTGTTGTATTAAATTGCAAATAGAGATAGCAACTGAATAAACTTTGAATGAGTATCAATGTAGTGCTATTACGCATCACAAGCTTATTATCGAATCATTGTCTATGCACTGTGCTGGTGTGTTGTTAGTACAAGTGCAAGCCTTAACCTCTACAGAGTTCAAAATTTAGAACCAATTGTTGTACCTAATACAAAACCCTATATTCTAGAATCTAGATCGTCATTCTTGTGTATCTGCATTTGATTAAATGACCCCAAAATTAAGTCTCTGAACATCTCCTTTTTCCCTTTATTACAGGTCGAGGCGCAGGAAGTTTAATTGGCGGCTATCTAATGAAATATTTCGGAACAAGACCGACTTATCAAATATTCGCCTGCGCGACACTTATCACAGGCTGCATGTATTTCTTGTTCAACAAGTTCTACATACGTAAACACGCCACCTCCGACGACAACGACATCTGCAAGAAGAAGCCTGCGGTTGATGTGGAATGTCGAGAAACGAGACGAGAAACGTACTACTTGGAGCAGGACAAAGCCAGCGCACCGCCAGATGTCACTGCTAAGGAAACTAAAACTGAGAACAGCCTCGATAAAGCTAAAGCAGACTTAACAGAACAGACGAAATTAACTCCCGACAGTATAGATGGCGGCAGTGATTCCGGCGTCGACAACCCGGCATACAATGATACTGAGAACTCGTCGAGTGAACGAAAAGAGGAGGGTAAATCTAACGGATAGTATTATTACCAATATTGATACGAATACTAGATTAGACGAAATCTACAAACTAATTTTATAAATCTAGTGATAAAGTATAGTCGTATAGTCAGCCATGACGTATTGTAAATAAAATTATTTAAGCATAAAAGTTGCCCGACAATAATAAAATTAGTTTATGTTCATAATTATATTTTTTTATTTACCTACTAATCATATACATTAAGTGACGGACGGGTCATATACATTAACAGACCACAGTACACCGTTAATTAGTACACAGAGCAACGATTGGCCCATTTGATGACGATTTTACTTGTGTCAAAATCGTAAATTATTTAATTACTGCCAGGTACCGTAAGTTGCTATATTAACTGAAATTCATTGCGTTAAATAGGATACATTTCAACTACCGTTTATTATATTCCGAATGTTAATCAACTAGCTACGATATTGATCTAGATACGACTCTTGCTATTTTCCGGTGACATACATACTATTTATGCAAGTAACTAGGTACATACTCGTACGTTGTATCAGAAATTTCCAATATCGGAATGTTGCACTACGGATGTAGGCATGTTGACTCTCATGAATGAGAATGTAGGTCAAACGAAGATATATAATTTTGGGTTCTAAGAAATAAAACTTTTTAAATTATATTCGTTTAGAGCTAGGAGAAGTTGCTATAAACGAATACATACATAGTTGTAGTACTTACCTATGTGTACATGTACCTATAAGATATAATATCGACTGTTACAAACACTACTGTTACCTATATTAACATAACGTTAGCTCTTCAACGTCACTGTAAACTTTATTGTAAGTGAGTTGGGATGTGACAATTTTTTCTCTATGTACGTTATTCAAAGACTGATGTAATAATGGCTTCAGGCGGTTGGATGGTCCGTCGTTTAAAGTTTTAGAGTTGTTATTAAATCATTAAATCAAATTATTTTGAAGAATCGGTATTGAAATCGTATCTCTTTGTAATCGTAACATACGCTAATATTGCAAGCGTCCAAGCCTGAGACATAGGGAATATTACAAGACAATATAACACTTACATTGACCCGGTCCCAAAGTAAGTAGGTACCTATAATAATGCTGTTATCGAACTTGGAATCAACGAATGTACGTACCACAAATGTATTAATAAATACAATAGGAATACACAGACACAGAAAAAAAACCAATGCTTAAACATTAATGTTTGTCCCGGGTGGGAGACGAACCCATGCTGCGACCTTTGGTTTCGAAGGCAGTCAATTGGGCCACGGACTTGTCAAACGAACCAGCAACCTTTCATAAACTAATACCTACTTACATAAAATGGATATTTCAGACCTTAATTGGTTAGGTTTATAAAATCATATTTTTAATTATTTAAGTTTAGAAATAGGTATGCATCAAAAAGCTAAGTGTCGTATTATAATTAATCTTGCCTCTAATTATGTGTTTTCTTCCTACAACAGAAAGGTATAAGGTAAGGTAAGTGAACGTATTTGTTGATGTGAGTTGCTAATAAAATAAATAATTACAACTTTCCGAGTTGTAATTATGGTAAAATTATAAAATATAAATGTATTTATACACGCATCCTTATTGAGCACAACTAGTGCAAGTTACAAATTGTTTTTATTAAGTCTGGTCTTTGAATCTGTTTTTTTTTCTACTACATTTCATATTGATTTCTGTTTGTGGATAACGTTTTTTGCCTAAACCATACTGCTCTTATCTTTTGTTTTATGTACATCAATATTGGCTGTTGTTATTCCAAAATAAATAAAATAAAAATAAAAAGTGATCAAAAAATGGCGTGTCGTGTTATATTAGCCTTACGTACCATTTCTAAATAATTGATCGATACAAAAGTCAATTGGTTAAGTCCGTCGCTAGTAGCCCATACAAGCAGCTAACTGCTGGCAAAATTTATTTAGGTCTATACCTACATTGCCCTATTTGTTAAAAATGAAAACAGTAAATATTATAAGCATTTAGTTGGTAACAAATATTTTATACAAATATGTAACACTTTCTACTGGGCTCGCGGGTGAGCGACATTGGTCTCCAGCTAATTGTGCAAATTGCACCCGGGTGCGGGTCATCCGGATGGTGTCGAGCGTGCCAGATACCTCAGTACCGCTACAAATTATCGTAATTTAACACTGGTCAGTTCAAAATGTGTGACATCTCAAAATCTTCGGCATAACCCTTCATTTTTAGTCACTAGTCAGACCTCGAGCTGACCACTCGTACATATTCGGTTCGGTTTTCAAATGTATAACTAAATTTACAATGAATAGTATATGCAGCATATTTTTGGTGTGTTTACTAAAATATGGATCAGAGGCGGCAAATGTCCTCGGCCCATCAGTGTACATTGTCACTCCGTCGCCTAGGAGCCACGCGGAGAATGAGGCTCGGTCGGCACCTTTCTACTACCACAACTGGATGAGAAGAATGGATTCACCCCAAAACGCCACTACTACTACAACTGCACCTACGACATCGAAAGTGAAGACGCCAGATCTTATATTTGCGGAGTTCGAATCGGAAAGTGAAGACAAAATGCGAAAATCTATACGGAAGCTGTTAGAACAGGAGAGAGTGGCGGCAAAGACTTCTACCACTTCAACGACTTCCCAACCGATATACGTGCCTAATGAAGAAGAAAGTGTCAAGTATGATGTTATTAATCATTCGACTTCACAACAAGACGTGCAGAAAGAAGATACGAAAAAAAGTGAAGTTGATATGACAGATTATTTTGCTTTATATAATAATCTGTATGGTGATGTGAACAGTCATATACCAAAAGAAGCACCTGTTTACTCTCCATCCACTACAACTACGAGCCAACCGACAACAACGACACCCGCGCCGACTAAGGTTGAAAACATTTGGCATATTATTGATGCAGAAAAACATAATCAGTATTTAAATAAAGATGTCTCAGATAATTGGGAAGAAGTGCCGCTAAACAACAATCAGGAACAAAATAGTGTGGCTGACGAGAAACCACAAGAAAACGATGACAAAACTAGTGACGCTAAGCAAAAAAATGAGCACGTACCCGATTATTTTGCTTTGCCAGGGTAATTTATATTATTATTTGTGAAAGTTTTATATTCCTCTTCTTTCCTCGCGTTATTGAGTATAATTTGTAATGTTTTTGTTCACAGATTCAGTTCGAATCCTGGAAACGGAGGTGAAAATGAATCGAGAGCTATTCGAACCGAACCTAACATTCGTTTTCCGTACGTTAGTTTAAAACCATTTGTAATGAAAAATATGAATAAACCTATACAGAATGGTTTTTCTAATAGTAAAAAAGGGGGCAATATGTTTAATTTGGATGATTTTAAGGAAGTAAGACATCCTGTAAGAGGCGAGATTCAGGACACCGCTCCTATGAGTGAACCTGTCGATCGCTATAACCCTGCTCAACCATATTTGCCGCACGATTACGGAAGTAAATCAAAACAATCTAGTGGTCCATCGCAGTCAAAAGCTGTTTCTAATTTGGTACCGCCGCCCCCACCTCCACCAAAGGCAACAGGAGATGATTTTCCTGCCCCGACGAGCTACGAATCGTTCCCACCGTATCCACCTTCCGTGCTCAGACCTGCCCCAGCGCCTTCGCCACCACCTCGACCAGCAAAGCCACCAGTGTCTGTTTATAAACCGCCCCTAATTACTTCTGATGACTCTGCTCCTGGTCCAGGATTAGATAGTAATACTGATGATTCTCCAATAGATCTGGGTTACCGATACAAACCGCCATCTCCCCCAGTATTTGCACCGACACTACCACCTCTAGATGGTTATTCCTACAATAAGCCAATAAGTATGCCTGATAGTCCTCCTTCTATGGATATGAGTGGGTACAGCTATAATAAACCAGCCGCGACTCTAGATTATCCCCCTACAATGAGCATGGGTGGGTACAGTTACAATAAACCGGCAGTGCCATTCGATTCTGCTCCCCCAATGAGTGCTGGTGGTGAGGACAGTAAGCCAGATTTACACCAATATCTTTATGACAAGCCCGCTCCAGAGTCTCCGGAAGACCACCAAGCACCACCTGATCTTATATTTGATAAGCATCATGGCATGGCGGACCCGCCCATGGGGGACCCGCCCATGGGGGACCCGCCCATGGGGGACCCGCCCATGGGGGACCCGCCCATGGACGACCACGGCTTCCCACCAGATTTTCCAGGAGATCTGAAATTCCCTCACGATTTCGATGATCATGATTTTCATCATTACCATCATCATACAACGACCACGACAACGACCACGACCGAAATGCCTCGTGTTAACAGATTCAGTTATTATTACTTAGGCAAAAAGCTCTATTACTTGCCCTTATATTTCAGCGTTTACTTCATTGTGTACGTGGGGGCTCTCATTATTAAAGCCGTGTTACGACATAAAATCGTTTACCCGAACAGTTGGCGGCCGAACGATACCACGGCTTCTTTCTTTTCGAAACGATCAGTCGATTCTTGGGACTTGCATGAAGTAACCGGTAGAGTAACTAAAGCTATTGCGGAAGCTGCAGAAAAATATATAAATGAGAGTTCCAAAAGAAAATGAGTCTAGAATTAATGGTTATTATGTGTAAATAACTAATTTTAAGTAGATTAAGGTGTTGTGAACTGGACATATTTAATGATTTGAAAGCATTTAATTGGCTTATTAAGTAGAGTTCATTATCACAACAACTCGAAAATGTTTAGTTCCTAGAATGTTTGCTCAATAAATTATTGAATTATGAATATTTTACTTATTTTCCCAAGATTACTAAACTTACAAGCTGATATGGATATTTAACAGTATTTCGTAAAACATTTCTATTAGAAATACGAGTAATCACCCTGTCTATAACACAACATTAGGTAGACTGATACCTACCTATCAGCAGTATAGTAATAAAATATTGGAAATTTCTTATTACAATATGTTAATTCATTGACCCCATTCCCAAGAAAGTAGTTTAAGAATTCATGTTATGGAAATCGGCAACGAAAGTACTACCTACGTTTAATCAGTTCTTTAATTCAACATCCATATAAAAAAACACGACATTTGTGTGAAAACTGAACGTTTTTCTTTTTGGATACCAAAAAAGAACGGTCTTTTTTTATAACTTTTCTCCTTTACTAATTTTATTAAGATTTATTATTGATTTATCCGAAGTCACTACACAGAATCACTCCCAGAGGAGAGCCACCAGCTCCGTCTAAATGTTTCTTAATAAAATTTTATGTAGCTGTCAATGAATAAAAGCACAAGAAGATGCTCGGTAGCGGAGTATTCGCGAATGGACGGAGAATGCGAGTGTCGCCAATTTCACAAATGTATTTCATAGGTCCTGAACGATTACTTACCTACTCTTGTTATCTCATAAAAAGTATTTCACAGTACCCAGGTTCGAATGCCCAATAATCAAATCTATGTCTATATCTTTTATATACTTACAATAAATCTGAAGAGAAGTCAATTCTGTAGGTACATGAAATATATTTTCAAAATACAAAACTATCAGGGCGTGATTAGTGATCGATACTGAAGCCAAAAATGCAATCAGTAAAAATTTTGTCTGTATGTTCTTTATAGAAAAAAAAAACTACTTACTGAACGAATTTTAACGAAATTACGATTATTCTTCATACTCCTAGGCAGGTTAAAGTATACTTTTCATCACGCTACCATCAATAGGAGCAGAGCAGTGATGGGAAGTGTTGGGAAAACGGGAGAAATTTTTATCTGTATGTTAGATCGCGCATCACGCGAAAACTACTACATGGAATTAAATGCGGTTTTCACCAATGTATTGCTAGAAGTCTAACTTAAAATTAGGTACCATTTTATGGAAGTCCGTTATATTTGAAACCCGATATCCACGCGTGCGACGCCGCCGGCACAGCTAGTATTTAGTAAGTTAACAAATTTACAAATGTAATAAATAAACTTTAATAATAAACTTTATTTTTCAATTAGGTACTTCACTAAAAAAACAGTGGCTGAAGCCTCCTTTTAAGCAAAGTATTGCTTGTGTAAGGAGGCTTCGCTCTTCCATAAATAGTATAATTAAGTACCCTAGATCTAAATACAATGACAAAAAATGGTTTTTTGTTTAAAAGAAAAGAAAAGATTACTACCTAATTTAATTTTACAATTTTAGCGTGCAAGTGCGTGTATAATGTCTGTACGTGCGAGCGTACAGGCGTATACGAGGGTGTGCGTGTGTGTATATGTGTGCGTGTGTGTATGTGTGTGCGTGAGTGTGTGTGTAAAAATAGTAAATCTTCCTACATTAAGATCGTTTATCGTTTTTTTAATAAGTATGTATATTTTGATAACCGATACACCTGTCGGAATACTTCCCTGGTTCTTTTGAATAAATGAGTCAATAGTTTATAGAGCACATGTATGCACATACGTAATTTTTATTATACTCGTACTTTCTTACAATACAATAAGTAATAACATTTTTTCGTCAACAGAATTATAACAATAAATAACATACCTAATATCTAGGCACCGGTTGTTATCGTCTGCGGCATGAAAAACTGATAATTCATAATTGACTGGCTCGATGGCTCATTTGGTAGTGACCTCTGCCCTCTGAGCCAAGGGTCGTGGGTTCGATTCCCGCACAATACAAACATTTGTGTTCATGAACATGTCTGTTTGTATTGGTCTGGGTGTTTTCTATGTATAATATGTATTTATTTACAAAAAAAATGTATCTAAGTATGTTTATCAGTTGTCTAGTACCCATAGTACAAGCTTCGGCTTAGTTTGGGGCTAGTTGGCGCTGTGTGGCCCAGCGTGACATGTCTTGGGTTATTATTATTATTATAATCCAGGATCCTGAATTATCAATTAGATAAGAAATAATTCAGTTTGCGGCTTTATTACGTTAAAGTTTAACATTATAGGAATGAGGTATCGTTATTGTAGGCATAATACTACCTAATTGGTTTTGCCATGTGGATGATATAAAAATATATAATACAAATTAGCTCTCTCATTAACATTTACTATAGTTGGGTAACTAAACCCACCTAAATAAATGGTCATGCCTTACTATTGGTACCTACAAGTAATGCTTATAGAGAACCAAGAGAACATGCATAATTCTTTATCATACTTTCTTACAACGATAACATTTTTCATTATCAGAATAAAAACGATAAATAACGTAATATCTGAGGCGGATGTTCTCGTCTGCGGCAAACTTTGACCAAAATAAATATTTATGTAAACTTTTATCTTTACGTAGTTAACGTAGTTAAGTAGTCAATTTAGATTTAAAAGTAGATTATGCCAGACAACAAGAAACAGTAGTAATCAGTACCAAAAACTACGATTCAAAATATTGTCAGCTTTTGTACGTCTTGCTAGCTTTGCTTGACTAGTTTTAGTAGACCAAGCAAGGAATCTATGCCTACACCAGAATACATTTCTGTGCTTACAAAAAATGAATGAAATAGACGAGGTAGTTATCCATTTCAAGGGGAATACTGATCAATTTTATTGGTAGTTATAGGTACAGACGGCTGCAGATCAACTTACCCCTTCTGCCCGACATTGGTTTTCCCTAAAAATATGTATGTCTTATGCCTAGAGTTCATTATAATTCTAGAAATTTATATTATATGGTTTATATGGTAAAGGTGATTAGTAACTGTCTGTACATACATACGTAAATATAGGCAACTATACCTTTAAACGGTCACCAAGTGCTCTGATTTACATCGCACCCAGCGCGTAGGTTCACGATAGCTTTCACTGTCTACGCCCGACACAAATTTAATTTACACTCTTCACACGCTTACTATGTTTGCACAAATTATATTTGACGAACTCCTATCCTGCGGTTAACGGGAGGAGGCATTTCAAATCAGTCAGTCGCTGTGCTGTCTTTCAGCCGTGCACTTGAAACAAATAATTTATTTATTTTTTACTACCGAGTCTTAGTACTTTTTTACGATAAAGATATTGTGGTAGTAGCATAGGGTGCAATGGCGAAGGGGGGTATTTTATTTTGGTGTCAGTTGTTTGTGTGGGTGGCGGCTTTGGGGGCGGCGTTGTGGGCGGGCGGCGCGCGCGCCGCGGTGCGCTACGACGCTGCTACGCCCTATACGCCACTCTATAACAAATACAAGTACATACCTTTGCAGTGAGTATTAAACATTATAATTATTAGAATTGAATATATCTTTATTAACCGACTTCGAAAAAAGGAGGAGGTTCTCAATTCGTCTGTATGTATAATATTTTTTTTTTTTTTTTTATGTTTGTTCACCGATATTTCCGTCAATTATGGATGGATTTCAAAAATTTTTCGACAGTTCGATAGAGGACACTTCCGAGGTGGTCCCATTATCACCAAGTCAGGATCTGATGATGGGATCCTGGAGAAATTGAGGGCAACAACCGAAAATTGTATGCTCATATGGTGTTTTTGTTACGTAATCTTATTTTAATCAGGTATATGCTTCCGGGCGTCAACATCTGGTGCTGATGATGAAGCCACAGAACTCCTTAACGGTTAGGAGTTAGGGGACAGTACTGATATTGGTCGATACTAAACTAGGTAGTAGTATGTACTTATGCAGGGCTAATAGGGCAGGTGATTTGGTAAGTGATATGCTTGATTCTAGATCGCAAAATCTTCACTTGACTTAAAGCAAAATTTTTCATTCCTAAGTAAAACTCTTAAGGACATTAATTAGCTTTTATTCAAGGTCACAGCACATTAACGCCACTAAAAATAGAGAAATAAAATTATTTTTAAAAAAAATTAAACCGACTTCAAAAAAAAACACAAACGACCAAAACTAAAAAGCGATAAATAACGTAAGTAATTCTATCCTTAATACATAATTATTTAAATATTACAATTATCACTTATTTTTGAAGTCGGTGCCAGTCAAACAAATAAATGTATATTATCGTGTGGATTTGCCGGCCGCGCGCGTCATACCTGGCAGAGGCTGGCACCGACTTCAAAAATAAGTGATAATTGTAATATTTAAATAATTATGTATTAAGGATAGAATTACTTACGTTATTTATCGCTTTTTAGTTTTGGTCGTTTGTGTTTTTTTTTGAAGTCGGTTTAATTTTTTTTATTCATATAGACTACAAACACTAAGTATGAATCGTCAAGTACAAAAGGGAGTAAAAAAGATTTACCGCCGATTTCGGAAAGTCGATTCTACTCGTACCAAGAAGAACCGGAGAGAAACTAGATAGAACTCTTGTTATATCGTAAAATTTCTTACAATTTTTGTAATACAATGTCTATAAATGGAATATTGTTATAAAATTATTGTTCAATTTATTGTTATTCTACGAGTATACAATGCAAAGATAGAAATTGTGATTTTTACATACAGAAGTAATCAAGTTCTTTATGTTTGTTTCTTATATTGACTCGACCAGAAATCGAACCCGGATTCAGTGTATAATTGACATTTGCATGTTACTCTTTAAGTTATAAGAATTCGTATTTATGGTTTCTACAAAAGTGCATTCTTTCTACCTGGCATATTATAAACCCATGTAATTTCAGTAAGGATGATTTCCAAGACCATGAAGACTTATCCCCGGCGGAGGAGCAAGCGCCCCCGCGGACCGGTATGGCTCCTTCCCAGTTTATCCTAACGGGACTACGGACCCTTCTCGACGTTGTTAGGAACATCAACACAAGAAAAGCTGCGGCTAGAGTCGCAAACAACGCTACATTGCCTGTGGTATGTAAATGTAACCCACTCCGTAGATTTGTAATCTTGCTAGCTTCTGTCGGTTGTTGGATTAGTAATCATCCATTTAGTAATAAGTAGATTTTTTGTTAAAAAATAAAAATCAACTGTTCATAGTGTACATACATATCTCTAAATTTATATTAGCGGTGGACACTTTAAAAAGACACTGAGCATAGTAAAAGGGAATAGGTAAAATTTGATGCAAATATATTTATTGACAGGCTCGGTGGCTCATTTGGTAGTGACCTCTGCCCTCTGAGCCAAGGGTCGTGGGTTCGATTCCCGCACAGTACAAACATTTGTGTTCATGAACATGTCTGTTTGTATTGGTCTGGGTGTTTTCTATGTATAATATGTATTTATTTACAAAAAAAAAGTATATAAGTAAGTTTATCAGTTGTCTAGTACCCATAGTACAAGCTTCGGCTTAGTTTGGGGCTAGGTGGCGCTGTGTGGCCCAGCGTGGCATGTCTTGGGTTATTATTATTATTATTTATATGTGTACTATGTTCTAAAATAAATATTTGGTGGTACATTGAAATTCTTATATTATTTATTAATTAAGTTACGGGAAGGGATATTTAAAAAATACTAAGCTAATAAGTTATTACATTATTTAAATTAATCCCTTAAAATCAAGCAAACCCAAGTACTTAAAGAATAATTTGAATTTGAAGTAGCTAGCTTAGAATATAATGAAAGTTTAAACGAAAAAGCTACTGGATGGACAATAATTTCCAAGAAGGCTAATTATAGATATTCATTATTGCACACCACTGACTTAGAACGATTTCTATACAAATTAGTGGAATTATCGCTATTAGCGCCCGTCCGGGGAAGGACCTCCACCCTATAGAATACCGCAGTCAAATGACCTCTGGGTCGTGTTTCTGCCGGTGAGTAGGGTTTCCGGAGCTCGTGGGGGGTTAGGGTTGGGCCGGCATGGCGGTGGCAACTGACAGGTAACTGACCAGTTACTTGCCCGTTGTCACAGCGACTTGGGCTTCTCTTTCGCTTTCCATCAGGTGTAGGGAAGCCATTATGTCGAGCCACTATAAAAAAAAATAAAAAAAAAATAGCGATCTCTTCCAAAGAAACTTTTGGTAGAAAGAGGCAAGATTACACTAAATGGTTAGTGATCGATCATCGGGGTATAAAGTATGCATGTTGCGACAATGCCCTTTCACATTGTCGGTATGTACATGGAACCAAACATGTCGTTAAGTCAAGAAATTTACAGAAGTCGTGTCTCGGAAGAGGGTCAGGCAACGGTACCGCCTGAACTAGGTGACCGGGTGTCCGCTAAACGACGCCACCCTTGTTTAGACTAGCAATCGGACGGGTTTACACCACGCTGCAAATTGAATCGGCCACTATCTAGGGCCACGGTTGTTGGACATCGTACGTAACGCGTTTGTTTATTCAATATACCTACGTGTTTACGTCACTGTTTGATTGTATGAGGACCGTAGTCATGTTTACTCGGAGGGAAAAGGAAACAAGTTCCCGGCTGTTTATCAAGAGAGATAGGTAGGATAGTTGTATCGTGACTGCGAAAGGGGTTGTAAATATTAATGCAAGTTTTAGGTGCAGCGCAGACGGCACACTTTTTGTGCGATAGAGTCTGCGTCTGAGACATTTAATAAGAAGTGCGTCTAGGTCTGCCGACAGAATGATCGAAGATGTGCGTCGTGTGCGTTGAGTCTGTGATATTTGCGCGTCGTGTACTGCATAAGTATAATTGCAAAAAAGTGCGTCACGGATAGTCTGTCGTCTGCGCTGCCCCTTACTGTACAACATAAAAAAACTACTTGGTATGAGTTTTCTGTCCTTAATTTGGCATGTCAATGCAAAATGATGAAGGCTCAGATGTTTGCATGACGAGGAAACCACTGGTTTTTTGCCATCCCCAGTCGAAAGGTTAGGGGTAGCGTGTAACAACCCGTCACAAGCAAATATCTGTCTTATGTAATTATTGTGAGCATATTCTTCAAACTAAGCTTATGATAAAAATTTAATAGACCTGTTGAAATTAAGTCAACAGACTTGAAATGTATGGAAGTAGCTGCAAATATTCGGTCGTAAACGTCCGAAGCGGCATTAACCTAAATAAAATTAAAATACGAGTATGGCTGACTACTCCAAGCTCCGGCACAGGCCTATGTATATTTTTATGTTAGAGATCATCATAATGTGGTTGTTATGATGACCTTTTAGTTAGAGAACGGATGGTCGGACTCTGTTTAATCAGTTTGTTATAAGGCAGACAAAATAATATGAGCACATATAAAGTCTAGGTGTCGTCCTAGGCCATCGATTATAATTGTTTTCTCTTCCGTAGATATGTTTAGCACATACATAGTTTTTATACAAAAATGTTTAATGTACGATGAAGCCACGAGGTTTTTTTGCCCTTCGATAATATTTTCTAGACCGTTTTGAAAAGAACTAAAATAATATGGAATATGTTTATTAGATACATTTAACATTAGCACACAAATAATTAAATATATTGAAGCCACTCAGTACTCGCTAAGTACCTACCGCGAGCCTAGTATTCAGGTTTTTTGTTATATTCCAGATACGGAAGTCCAGTCGAAGAAATGGCACGGTGGACAGTGGACGAGGGTTCGAAGACTACTACGACGAGCATCACGACCACGAGACGACCACCACCCCCAAGCCGATGAAGCAAGGCCGCTACACCGACCCCTGGGCCGGATACTACGACTGGATCATCAACGAGGGTTCCTTCAAGTTCTGGAGTGTCTTCCAGGTAAGTTCCTCATTGCCCAATATTATCACGAATTAGTTCACTAACTGTGCATGACTTCGTCCGCGTGGTGTAGAGTTTCAACCCCTTAGGGGTAGAATTGAGCGAAATCCTTTCTTAGGCATCCCTACGTCATAACATCTACCTGAATGCCAAATTTCAGCCCGATCCGTCTAGTGGTTTGGGCTGTGCGTTGATATATCACTATGTCAGTTAGTGATCTTTTTAACCGACTTCGAAAAAAGGAGGAGGTTCTCAATTCGTCTGTATGTATAATATTTTTTTTTTTTTTTTTTTTTTATGTTTGTTCACCGATATCTCCGTCAATTATGGATGGATTTCAAAAATTTTTCGACAGTTCGATAGAAGACACTTCCGAGGTGGTCCCATTATCACCAAGTCAGGATCTGATGATGGGATCCTGGAGAAATTGAGGGCATCATCCGAAAATTGTATGCTCATATGGTGTTTTTGTTACGTAATCATATTTTACTCAGGTATATGCATCCGGGCGTCAACATCTGGTGCTGATGATGAAGCCACAGAACTCCTTAACGGTTAGGAGTTAGGGGACAGTACTGACATTGGTCTATATTAAACTAGGTAGTAGTATGTACTTATGCAGGGCTAATAGGGCAGGTGATTTGGTAAGTGATATGCTTGATTCTAGATCGCAAAGTCTTCATTTGACTTAAAGCAAATTTTTTCATTCATAAGTAAAACTCTTAAGGACATTAATTAACCTTTATTCAAGGTCACAGCACATTAACGCAACTAAAAATAGAGAAATAAAATTATTTTTAAAAAAAAAATTAAACCGACTTCAAAAAAAACACAAACGACCAAAACTAAAAAGCGATAAATAACGTAAGTAATTCTATCCTTAATACATAATTATTTAAATATTACAATTATCACTTATTTTTGAAGTCGGTGCCAGCCTCTCGATACCTAACGTAGACTGTTGTTGTATGACGCGCGCGGCCGGCAAATCCACACGACAATATATCTATATTTATTTGTTTGGCTGGCACCGACTTCAAAAATAAGTGATAATTGTAATATTTAAATAATTATGTATTAAGGATAGAATTACTTACGTTATTTATCGCTTTTTAGTTTTGGTCGTTTGTGTTTTTTTTTGAAGTCGGTTTAATAGTTTATATTATATGTATACTTGCTGTGCCGGCGGCGTCGCACGCGTGGATGTCGGGTTTCGAAAATAACGGCCTTACATAAAATGGTGCTCAAATTATAAGTCCGACCTCTAGCAATAGGTACATTGGTAAAAACCGCATTCAATTCCATGCAGTAGATTTTGCGTGATGCGCGTTCAAACATACAGATAAAAATATCTCCCGTTTTCCCAATTTTTTTATATTTTATAATCGAAATGATATGAGAAAAAGATAAACCTAGTTAATGTAATTGTGAGATCCAATAAATGTCTTTTCGTGTAGCGATAATCTATTATTATTTCGCACAGCAGCTGTTATTAGCTATACCTACACAACAGCAGGTGCTTAATCTTGATCGTCCCGTTACATATTAACATAAAAAACCTTAAGTCATTCTAAGTAGGTACTCGTAATAACTACACTCAGGAAACGACATTGTATTTAGCTTTTTTTAACAAATTAGCTTTGTTGTTGTCAAATAAATATATGCAAGTACTTAGAAATAGTTTCGGCCTCAAGTGCACCGTAGCGCATCGTAGCGCAAAAATATTGTCTCTAATTGCTCCGGTTGAAAAACTAGCTATTACGTTATTATTTTTGATCAAAAACAGCGTAGGACGTCGAAGGCATAACATTGACACAGTTTTGAGCGAACGTCAGGCATGGGTGCCGTCTAAGGAACTCGAGCATTTTGTTTGGACCTTGCAGGTGTCATTATACTCAACAGTTTCCTATTACGATTTTTTCCTCAATTCTAGAATTGCTTTGATTTAATCACTGCTGCTAGTAGCTACATAGTACTGTAATAAAGATTCTTTACCATATAAGTAATACGTTTGTATCACTTCAGCTCATGACAAGCGAGGTAGTGACCCTTCGGTTCGAATTTTACAATAATTTGTACGCAATGTATTGATTACTATGATTGTAATGTAAAACAATTATTATTTTTAAAATATCATATCCAACTGTTAACCTTCATAAATCAGTAAGATACTGTAATTTCATATGCCATGAGTTGTGTAAGAATTCAATGACCTGTCACTGCAGGTACTATACGTGAAATATATTAACTTAACCATTCATGCATATAATAAGTAGATTGGAAGATACCATAAAATGCTACCTGTGAAGAGGAGCTCGGTGGCGCCGCGGTCTTGTTCACTTAACAATGATCGCAAAAGTTGTGCAACCATTGGCGCGGTCAATCCGATGATGGGTGACCAAAATTTGACACCGATTTCCTCCGTGCTTCGGAAGGCACGTTAAGCTGTTGGTCCCGGGTGCTATCTTTACCAACTCAGATAGCAGTCGTTACATCATATCAGAGATGATGATAACTCTGACGCCTAAACTGGGAATGGGTATAGCTTACCCTAAGTGTTGCGGAGGTCTGATGGCAGTCGCTCTGTGTAAAAGCTTAGCCCTCGCCAAATCTCTCAGTTTGGGAAGCCGACCCTGAGACAATCGGGAATAAGGCTAGGATGATGATGATCCTACGCACAATTGTGGACTAAATAGCCGCAATTACAATGAGCTAGCCCTATTGTTATCTGCCATTATTTGAAACGAGCATGGCTGTTTTTTTATTATCATCAAGATATTTCCGGATATTTTGCTGATTGATTACAGTATAGGTGGGGCGTTTATTGAGACGAAAGAGATAGTAGTATAGGTAGTAAGTAAATCATCTTATATTATTTTGTTTTGCCAGACAGAGGTCAGTGTCCCGTAGCTAAACAATCATTTTATATAGAGTTACTTTTTTTAATGATAAGAGAATAATCACCTCACAAGTTATTACTATAATATATAATAGGTACTATGTACCTAGTACCTATTATTTTGGAATTGCTACTATAAATACTGGAAATAAACTTAATTAATTTAGATCATCCTCTTTGCCTTTCGATGGCAAATCAAACACGACAAACGTACTTACTTCCTGTGCGAAGATTACGTGGAACACATCAGACCATGCTTGTACTTTTGAGAGGGGCACCTCATTCGCAGGCGAAGCCCGACCTATCAGTGTACCTGATTCAGTTTGTTTATAATACTATTCACATCGAATGGCGACGAACCGTTATGATGCGGGAAAACATCCATTAAAATTAGGGTTGTATAAATAATTCCAATACTGTTCTTCCATTTATATTCCTAAATGTACCTAGTGTGACTATAGGTAAATGTGAGAACAGAATGTTCATACTGAGTATCTACCTTTACGCAAGGTCGTCAAATATTTACAGTTAGTGGTTAGTTAAAAAAACATGAATACTTTTACGATACTTTCAGCAGATATCTCGTACCTAGGCACTTTAATTCTTTGTGTGCATTTTAAAATTACCTGCTGGCTACACGTGCCTTTTATATTGTAGGCGCAAAACATAACAAAGTAATGGAATATGAAATTACGGTAGATCCCGAGGGCAACATGCGGGTGTGTGAGATAACAGATTCAGCGGAATTACGCGTCCGTCCTACTTGTGCCTACTTGGTGTAATGGTTATGGAGTAAGGTGAAATTGGTCCCTGTACTAAGTAATTTAAATAATAACTGACATGGAAAAGGAGAGTGTAGGTCTTCGTCTTGGGTTTTCGATTTTCACAAGATTGTTCTTATAAATAAAAAACCCAAGACATGCCACGCTGGGCCACACATAGCCATCTAGCCCCAAACTAAGCCGAAGCTTGTAATAGTACAAGCTTCGGCTACCCATATACCAATACCCATAGGGGTACCAACTAGACAACTGATGAACTTATAGATCCTTTTTTTTGTAAATAAATACCTATTAGGTATACGTATTTAACACCCAGACCAATACAAACAGACATGCTTATGAATACAAATGTTTGTACTGTGCCGGAATCGAACCCACGACCCTTGGCTCAGAAGGCAGAGCGCCATCGAGCCAGTCTTCCTTCAATTAATTTTTATAGGTTAGTTGTAGTTCATTCATGGTAATTTAATATTAACAGGGGAAGCAGAAGTCCAAAATGGTGGACTGACGAAATAATGAAGGACTGAACGTAGTCGATGGCGAAAGTTGACAGCATTATGATGAGTAACGATCCGCAGTAGTGAGAAAATGATGGGGAAGGGATAGGCTATAGTAATAAAATTCAGTCGTAGGAGGCCTTCTGCAGGACATAGACCTCTCCAATGACAAGGGTCGGTTGCAAGCTGCCCGCATACAGCCCCATCCTGCCACTTTTATTATGACGTCAGTCCCATTGAAGGGCGACGTTTCATCGAGCGTGCTTTGATTTCTGTTAATTTGTTAAAGGTTCAAACGTACAATGACTAAGTTTACTGTAAGATATCAATGCTCACGTAGTGTATGTTGACTGGGACGGGCGCATGCGCGCGCGCCACTCGTGCGGGTCGCGGTATTGAACCGCGCGTCTTCGTGAATGCATTATGTTTAGTTCCGCAACCGCTTCGGAAGTTATAGCACTTTGTTTCGACAAACGATACTAAACGATGGGCTTACGAACGTTATTATTGTGCGATTGGCCATTGTTTATCACCGTGCCAGGTGGTGTTGAAGCGTCATTAATCAAATTGTATTAATCTTCTCACTTCCTACACAAGATTTTGGTAAGAAACATATTATAAGCTGCTACGTTTATAACTTTTTACGTTTATATTTAGAAGAACTTTTTTTGACACCAATGATATGTTGGACTTCAAAAGTTAAAAAGTACGGTAAATTAATTTACCTACTTACCTTGGAGGAAAACACGATTCTGACGTAGTCTGCCTAGTAACTATGCATAACGTTTAATTAATAACTTCGCAAAACATGAAAAATACCTACATTTTGATATGAGTTAGATAACTATGTCATAGGTACGCCAAAGGAAAACTAGTGAGAACGTATTAGGTAGGTAAGCGTTTCCTAAAGGAAAGTTACGTCATCACAACGTTTTTGGAATTACAAGTAGCTACTTAATAGGTGTCTATTTCCCTTGCCGATTGGAAGAGATGTCATAATTGCCATTACTTTCTTTGATAAAAAGTTTTCTCTGCAATCAAAATTAAATAAGTGATTTTACATTGAAATGGTAAGAACCTACCTAGTCCGATATCTGGACTAATTATCTCTCTTACTATCTCTAGGCTTAGACTATGATATAAACATACGTTTTCGATATGATATTCTATGATATAAATAGGTGTAAATAATAGGCTTTGCCAAATTATAACTTGGAGATAGGATCTAAAATATAACCAATGTTCGAGTATTATGTGTATTGAATTATGCAACATTATTACAGAAGAGAACATTATACTTAATATGTAATAAATATTATGGAATGTCAATGTAATGGATAGTAAGAAGGAAAGAGAGATGTTAAATTATCCAGCTGAAAACTTGAAGCCCAAATTAAGCGTAGGTATATATGAATAAAGTGTGGATATCAATAAATGAACGATGTGTTTATTATGAGTAATGCACGGACATAATTAAATGAAGGCGAAGGATCACGTTTGGGTCAAACGCCTTCAATTAGCCAAAGTAAATAAAGTGCGAGTTTTAACACCCAAGCGCCTATCAATCAACTTGCCAGTGTTTAAGTTACTCAATTTGTTTAATTGAATCAATTAATTCAAGTTATTAATGTTTCATTAAGGCTTTTTATTTATACTTAGTTGGTTGGTAGTTTCGTTTTACAAGACGAAACTACCAACCTCGCCTACTTCTGTCTATAATTAGTGTCAGTTATCAAAAGAGTTTAGAACAGTTTTTAACCGACTTCGAAAAAAGGAGGAGGTTCTCAATTCGTCTGTATGTATAATATTTTTTTTTATTTTTTTTTTTATGTTTGTTCTTCGATATTTCCGTCAATTATGGATGGATTTCAAAAATTTTTCGACAGTTCGGCAGAGGACACTTCCGAGGTGGTCCCATTATCACCAAGTCAGGATCTGATGATGGGATCCTGGAGAAATTGAGGGCAACAACCGAAAATTGTATGCGCATATGGTGTTTTTGTTACGTAATCATATTTTACTCAGGTATATGCTTCCGGGCGTCAACATCTGGTGCTGATGATGAAGCCACAGAACTCCTTAACGGTTAGGAGTTAGGGGACGGTACTGACATTGGTCGTTAATAAACTAGGTAGTAGTATGTACTTATGCAGGGCTAATAGGGCAGGTGATTTGGTAAGTGATATGCTTGATTCTAGATCGCAAAGTCTTCACTTGACTTAAAGCAAAACTTTTCATTCCTAAGTAAAACTCTTAAGGACATTAATTAGCCTTTATTCAAGGTCATAGCACTTTAACGCAACTAAAAATAGAGAAATAAAATTATTTAAAAAAAAAAATTAAACCGACTTCAAAAAAAAAACACAAACGACCAAAACTAAAAAGCGATAAATAACGTAAGTAATTCTATCCTTAATACATAATTATTTAAATATTACAATTATCACTTATTTTTGAAGTCGGTGCCAGCCAAACAAATAAATGTATATTGTCGTGTGGATTTGCTGGCCGCGCGCGTCATACAACAACAGTCTACGTTATATTAGGTACCTACCGAGAGGCTGGCACCGACTTCAAAAATAAGTGATAATTGTAATATTTAAATAATTATGTATTAAGGATAGAATTACTTACGTTATTTATCGCTTTTTAGTTTTGGTCGTTTGTGTTTTTTTTTTGAAGTCGGTTTAATTTTTTTTTTGTTTAATTGTGCACTTCTGTAATAAATAAAGTCACCATTTCTGTTATAGAAATTATCCTCTCTCTCCTTAAAGCATTCAAATATTCATAATTTCGTAACTGTTCAGCAATTTATGCTTCAGCTCTTGTACCCAAGAAATTCTCATAATAGGTATATCGGGATATCCTTTGGGAAATAAAAAAGGTAGGAAGAAGGTTAGAAGGTCTAGCTTTAGTTTTTAACATTCGAGCCAATTTAGAAAGCAATCTTTGTAAATTGACCAGTATCTAGATGTGTTTATCTACTTAGTCCAGCACAAAAAATAGACCGTAGTCGCGGGTAATAGCTAGTTTATTACATAATAGGTCTTGCCTGAGGCTTCCCTCTGAAGGCTTTACGTTATTTCACTCTCGAGTTTGATTTTCGATATCTTTCTCAAAGGTATTATTGGCATATGTATGTATTAGTCCCTATGGATATCGAATGTATTGGATTTATAAGATAAAATAGTGACGGTGGGAATTTTGTAGGTCCTCGGGATTTTTCCTTTTTTCTATTTAAGGGTTATGTGGTGTCAATCAGTATCTATCAATTTCGGCGAATCAGACATTTATGTATGTTATTAATACACGCACATAGTTTTGGTGGGAGTGATCACGTTATCAATGAAGTTGAAAATATTTAGTCTTAACATACTTTTCTAAGAGTACACCTTAAATGTATATTAACAATAGGTACACGAATATTAGTGTGGTTGGATATTCGTAGACTATCTACAAAAATATCTTGGTATTGGTAACTTTGTGTTAGAACGGACGGTATCTGTATCTTGGTTACAGCGAATCCTTGACCCTGAAACGCATAATTTGGTTCGATAAAGTAGGGTCTGGGTATTCGAAAAGACGCCCCCAGTCATCTGGTACTCGTAGTACAAGAAAATACCTTAATTTTGATGTGAATCGTCCGATGTATTAATTTATTTATGTTCCATTTCCAGCTGTTCACGGCGGCTCTGCTCCTCTACGCGTGCTTCTCCGCCATTTACTATGCAAAGTTCAACCCGATCCTGCCCGACTACAGCATGGAGTACGACGACTACTTCCTCGAGAGGACCGTCGGCCGAAATGCAAGGAGCCTGGACAACACCGAACTGCCCTCCGGCCTCAGCTGGATCAGCCCTAGAACCTTCCAATTCATATTAGACGCTATAGTGAAACATTACGAAGAAGAATAAAGGTTCAATAGTTTTTAGGCCAAAATATAACGTGATGGTTGCAGTGTTTAATTGTAACTAAATACTGTTTTACAATCTGACACTGTTTAATGCATATCAGGTTGTTTCTTATAGGATTTATTCTAGCGACACGGCCTTATTAAAGATTAATTGAAAGTAGAGTTGAAATATTGAGATAATTTCTTGTTAACTTGAAATATGTAATGTCCAAGTTCCTATCAATTCGATCGAATTTAATGTCTGCCGGTGAACTATTGGAATTTGTGGTGAAACTAGACACAATAGATTAACTTTTGTTTCTTGGTCACCGGGTAAGGCTTTGTCACGCCTTTGTTTATTCTATCTTTATACAGGGCAACGATGACACCACAATTTCAGGTGAGTCCCACTAATTTTATTATGTAGCAAAATAAGGTCAAGTTATATAAAATAAGTCCTTGTTACCCTGTATTTAGATATAAGCCCGATTTGACAGTACTTTGTTAAAGCACTTATTGAATCAGGTTTTGAAAATTATTCATAGAGTATTAAATAAATAGACTTATGAAACATGGTAGAGTAGGTACCCATCTGTGTTTCATCAACGATTTGCTCAAATTAGTTCCTAGTTATTATAACTATATTTAACATTAATAAATATGTAATGAAATATAAATCTTATAGTTTTAATAACTCATAATCCCAATGAAGTTTAAAATTGTAGAGCACGTAATTTCATAAAATCTTCCTACTCACGGTGTACGTACACTCACACACCATTTTCTGTTTAACCAGGCTTTATATTATACGCGAAAATAAGTAACTAAATACTTAGAGAGAGTTTAAGTGCAATACGGTTTTAGATAGGTAAGCTTTCAGACTATAAGTATAACAGCCCACAGCCATACAAGCCATGTTTATAGGCGTCCCGAAACATATTTATCAATAAATCCTATCCGTTGTTAAGGAATCCTGTTGTTCTTTAGTCGGGTCATATCTTGTGCGGTGTAGGCCGTGTAAGGCGTGTGAAATGTATTGGTAGTGTTCATATAATGGGCTGTAAAGCGAGGCTTCGATCTGCGAGCGCCGGGGGTCGTAAACCATTTGCGGTAGAGGGCGGCTGCAACGCGCTCCTCGCGGGAACAAAAGCGCTAGCTGGGCTTACACCAAACTGGACAATTTAAATAATAAATGTGAACAGGAAAGTCTGGGTTTAAATTCAAAATATGTACAGACAGCGCTTCTGTTAGATTTCCCAAAACAATTGTCAACCAAGTGTCCAGTCCATTTCACGTGTGCTTGGTTTATTTGATTAAAGGCGTCAATGTCAACGTTATAATGAGATAGAAGATTCGAAGGACGAGTAGTAAAAGTGTAAACTATAACAATAGAATGTTATTTGAGGAGATTTGGCTTATTCACCACGCTTGGCAGGCGGGTTGGTCTGTAGTAGGTTTTATCTGTACCCAGGTAAACGCTGCTACCAATTTCTTGGTATTCCCTCAGTCGTATTCTACGATACCTTTAGGATGAGATGTTAGATAAGATTAAACCTATAAAAAAATCTTTACTTGCGATAAAAAAAAAGATCTAAATATTTTATTCATCCAGGCGCCAACATTTTATTAGGTACCCGATCTAAAGCACAACAAATACAACGTATAAAAATAGAGATGCAACTGTTTAAAAATAAATCGTAGACAAAGCTAGGCACTGAATTATTTCAGTGGAAGCTCAGGCTTAGCAGTCCGGCGCGGCGGTGCGGGTTCGATGCCCGGTCGGCGCTCGCAGCTAGGACGCGCACAGGATGTCGTCATTATACCTTTTACGAGCAGGCGCTGGCACTCACCTCGGTCCTTTATAAAACGTACTAATACTCATAAATCGAAAACTGTGCGTATTTGTTACCTATTCGAAAATAATACTGGAGCGAATGTTATATTATGTTTTTAGGTAGGCCGCCAAATTAATGTACGAGTATCATATCAATAAGGACGAAATATTATCAAAACTTTTTTTAGGATAGTTAAAAAGAGTAAAGTTTCAAGCAATCAATAAATGTAGTAATAACTTAATGTCCTAGTTATATAACTTATAAATTAAAAAGTGATGAATTACTATTGGAATTGGACCAATAACGATTTAATTTGGAGTCGGCTCTCCTCGTTCTGCTGCGCCAGGATGTTCTGTCCTGGGTTGTCGAAATATTTGTTATGGCACGCTGTAAAGTCCTTGGCCACTGTGGACCACCAGGTGACTAATGGCCGTCCTCTACCTTAACTAATATCTGGCAGGGCTAAGGCCAGTTTCACGACAAGATCTTCGGGGCGTCTCATGACATGGCCGAACTATCGTAGGCGGTATTCAGTGAGTTTTTCTGCTACGGGCGTTTCTGCTATCTCGTTTTAAATTGCAGTATTATTATTCTAAAAATATATACGTTTAATTTATAGAAGGCCAATAATTTCATAGAGATGCGGGTGCGGGAGAAGCCCAAGTACCCACCCAGCGCGGTCCTCCATGAATAAAACGGCCATCCTACTTATATAATATAATACACTTTATCGCCATGTCGAGGCAATACTCATGTTTTTATTAATTTCAACCTTGTCTTGAACATAACATTACGAAGTATTGTTTGCGTTTAAAAATACTCGTCTAAGGTAAACATAATGCGACGTATCATTCGTAACTTTAATTTACGAGTAACGTGTAATTACCTATTAAAATTAATTTGCTTATATATGAGAGATTATATCATTCTAGGCTTGAATAGAGGATTAGTTGGTATAGTTTGGTTTTGTTAGAGTAAGCTTTTATATGTACCTACTACATGGCGAATCACTAAACTGCCAACAATTTATGTAACTTACGTATTTCTTTAAAAAAAATATAGCCTTATGAAAATACTTCTATATTATGTATGATCTTGTTAAGTGTGTAAGTAGTTTAAATAGATAAAGCGCTATGGAACTTCATAGAAATGACAAAAGATATTGGTCGTATCTTATGCGCCTGACTGGTTTATTGCTCTGGCTGGGTGTAAAAGCTTGTTAAGGTAAAAATATGCCCATACTCTACTAAACTTTAAAAAGAGTGAATAGTAAGAAAATTTATTATTATGACTTATTTTCAAAGTTACTACTAGACTATTTTATTGTATGGTAACATCATTTATAACCATAGAGTGTGTATGGTTTCCAATTTATGATGGGTACTACAATTAATCTAATATTAAGTTAAATAAATGAGTGTACCTACTCGATAGTACATATAGCAAATCCAATTCGAAAATAATGACTGTGAGACCGTAGTTTAAAATCATCGGTAAGGTCATACTTTGTTAGTAGGCATTTTTTTAAAGTTAATCAGTACCTAATGGGCTAGAGGTACTTTCCTTGCGTATTTCGGATAGACTAGGACTTGAAAATAACCTCGTGCCTGATTTCCCCTTGGTCGTTGTGAACCATGTCCTACCATTGGATAATGATGAGTCATACTTATGTTTCTGCATCCTAATCCACATACTTCCTAGATATTTAATGGCCACAGAGTTTTCCGCTTTGGACAAAATTCGGTCAGGAAAGGTCGGTCTATCTTTTAAGAAATCACTTTTTAATGACCGTAATAAAATGTTGTTATGATATTAAGATAATCATTCATTACACATGCAACGGTTGATATGTTAACAGTTACATATTGTCGTCACTATGATAATCGTACAAAAAAGCCTTACATTGCAGTTTATTTCTATCAAATTTTCTTAAATTAATATCCAAATGGGTAATTAATGTTTTGGATTAGATGAAACGAATCACAGGTTTTGATTTGATAACTTTTCAATAATCCCTGTAGGTATTACTGTCTGTACTGTAACCCATTTTGAGGCCCAATAGTTTTTGACAGTTGACACAGTAATCTATGAAAAATATTTTGCATACGTAGAAAACAATGCATGTCCGTAATGCAATTAGCGACGTCATGTATACGTAACGTAGAGACATTTGTTGTTATACGTAGAGACAATTAGTCCATATCTCAGTTTCCGTTAGGCCTTAGGATCGCTAGATAACGTTACTGTGATATGGATGATAGCGATCATTGAGTGATCAATTAAGTTATCTCGCGCTTCGGCGGCTGACCGCAACACATTTTCCGAACTGTGTTTGCGGTTTGGCCGTCGCGTCGTGTTCGTATTTTGCGTTACAATTACTGGGGCCGGAGGAGTGTAACCGGGATCAATTGAGAAGTGGTCTGTGAGTGCGGGTGTGTACACGCGCGAGAGTCGTCCGCCGGCCGGGCGGGTAGCGTCGCCAGTTCAATGATCAAGTGCACCGCGCGCGCACACCAGACGGGTCCGTTTCTGTGCGCGGCTGCGCGGTCGCTTGCGCTAGAGTCGGTGCCGGTTCCAAATACGAATTTCGATACATCACTGAGACACTGTGAGTGATACGACACGACTGTTGATTTGTTTGAACACGTTTACCGAGTGCAGTGTTTGTTTGGACGTTGCGAGCGATCCCTCCCGGAGCGTGCTGCTGCTTCTATTTGGGTCAAATGAAAAGGTAATATTATTTTATTCGGTGCGATGAAAGTACAGTAAGGCTTAATTCTGTATGTTCTTGTTTACTGATACAACTAAATGTACATATTAGCTACATTTATCATAATACTTACTACGACTTATGGAATGACCATTATGATAAGAATTCGTACATAAATATGGGAAAAAATTAGTGATAATAAATTATTACATAATTTACATAGAAAAGATCTGTATAAACAAGTCCTACAAGTATAAAATAAATACCTACGTAGAAGAATTATCTTCTATATTAATAGCAAAGTGCACTTCTGATCACTCGTAGCGGGTGGCATTTGCAATGAAAAGACATCAACGCACTCATGTATGATTGTTCATACTAATTAATAACGATAATATAAATAAATCATTAAATATAATCAGGGCTAGGGCTGGGATTTAAAATAAAAATATATTTATATAATAGTGATAATGCACCTTTGAATCATTATTCAAAGCAATATGGATTACAATGTAATATACCTTATACCTACATAGGTATTTTTAACGTAAGCTAACTAATTTCGTATCCCACAAACACATGAGGTGTCTGAGAGATTATGAAAGCCAAGTCCACATGAACGACGTCAGAGGCAGAAGCTAGTATTCGTATATCTACAGGTATTCGAGTATTAAGAAATAATTTTTAAATATCAAATAACATCAGATTCGATCCTGATACTCTCTGAATTTCGATAGCTGCCAATCTCTAAGAGTAGCCAAGTACACAGGAGGTATTAAAGTGCACAAATGTGTGAGCAAACACAGGTGCACTATCTGTTCTTTTACTCCTATAATCTTATGATCAAGCGAAGGACCAAACGCTCAACGTGCTTTCCGATGCACTGGGGTGAATCACCGCCAAACTTCCTTATTCTGAGATTGCTACTGAGTAAATCACCTGATAAAAAAGCCCTATAGTAATTTTTTGCTTGATCCAGGGGTTTCATGGCCCTTAGGAGGCACTTTCTGAATAAAATAAAATAAATAAATAACTCAAGACATGCGACCCTGGGCCACACATCACCATCTACCATCAAACTAAGCCTTAGCTTGTACTATGGGTACTAGACAACTGATAAACTTAATTAAATACTTTTTTTGTAAATAAATACATTTTATACATAGCAAAACTCCCACTTTGACCATATTGACCAATGAGGCATTCAATAGAATCTGATCCTAATGTATGTAGATCAACAGGTACCTATACTACTTATTACCAATGTCAGAAAATGTTGACAAAAAAATTACTATTTTGCAAAGTCTTTGATTGTTAATTAAACTACATATAATAATTTAAACATAGGGAGCGCTGTACTTAATAGTAACCGTAATATGTGGTATTATTTGGTGTATTCATAATTATATTCAAACATTTAAGGTCTCACAAAGCGAAGTCATTGAACATGACTGACGCAGTAATGCCTGCTTAATAAGCACGGTAACTCTATTTGTTTTGACTTTAACATAATATATTCAAGTATCTTTTGTATTGTTTTTCCTTTAAAGGTGGACGATCCTGACCCAAAGATATTCCTAAGGACAAAATAACAATACAATATATCATATTTTACTACACTATATTTTTGTCTTACACCACCAAACACCTTGAATAAGCGTATACCTACCAATATTTAATTAGAAAACAGTATATTGACGTTTATCTTTTCGTAAAGTCTAAAATGCATGGTCTCTTTCATAATAACTTGAACATGTTGCCTAGAACGATTGAAAGTCATTGACCCAGGCTTCTTTATATTGTCAAAATATTTAAAGTCTGATTTAATTATTTCAATGATAAATAATATTTAGATATGTTGTCTGAATACGAAAGCGTTATAAACTCTTCATAATAATTTCACTCTTCATGAAACGTTATTTTGAAGTAGTGAGTGGTAGTTACAGTATGGAGTATGATAATGTAATCAAGTCAAATATGTATTTCAAATGGTGATTATAGCTTATTAGTCCAAATAAATTATTGAATATATAATTAGTAATAACTGGGAATATAATTATTATAGTCTGTTTTAAGTACATATCGCTAGTGCAGCTATAAAGTTTACAGCTAATAGTGGCTAGGTTACTACGAGTAATATTTAAAAGCTTTAAAATAAATACGAAATTAAATAAGCAACTAAAACATATTATGGCTAAAATTAATCTGTATATGTTAAATTCTATATTTTATGTCGTAACTACATAAACTAAACAACACCCTTTCAAATTAAAAACAAATTCTTAAATTTTTTTAACTAATGGTACTGTCTAGTTTATCATCATTTTCTTATTATTGTATATCCTAAGGTCCTGGTTTTCCCCTCTTACCAGTCTTAAGAGATAAGAGAAGGAATTTGAGCAATCTATAGCACGAGTTTCTGTGCTTCGCCTGCTGAGGAGTGCGCACGCGTAGCGTAGCGGGACGGCGCGGCCGGAGCACTGTTGACACACAAAGTGTTATGCGCATGCGATCATTCTTTGTAAAACTTACTCGTCTACATTATCTAACGACAATTTCCATATCCCATACTTACGAGGGGATACTATTATGCAAACATTATGTTATGCTTTATTAGATCATGATATTAGACCGTTATTATTAGCAGTTATTATATAATCTTCATAAAAATTACACTAATGAGTTTACCCACTTACCTAGATAAATATATCACATTCAATGTCCAAATTGTAAAGAGAAGACGGATCCCAAAGTACCTACGTAAACTAAGGACTTGTGTTATGGGAATCAACAAAATATGGGTATATTATATAAAAACTAATATAATATTTAAATATAAAAACTAAGGAAAGACAAAGTATACTTACTTATCGTTTGTAAGTATAGGACAATACAAACTTGGTGAACAAATATTTATGATTTAGGTCTATTCCCAAAAAAAAAAGAATTTAAATTGTGTGCTCTATCTAAGTACTTATTACTATTATGCTGTATCAATAGGTACCTATTAAGAAATGAATCTAGCTTTTCTTTTTCAAACTCGCCCACAGGTAAATTCTACAAAAATGAAATGTCTGTCTAATAGGGGCTTTGATTGAGGCATCATTAAAGTTGTAGTATTTCCACTAAGTCAAGCTCAAAGTTCAAGTGTATATGCCGTTAGTGGGCCATTCATACAGAACAGTGCGCGGTACATAGCCACACGCATCATTTATTTTATCGCCTGTCAATGATCGGTGATCAGTGCACGTTTAGATGGATAGAAGTAACTATCAATCAAAACATTTAGTTTATGTTGATTAATCCTAGAATGACTGGTTGTATTTATAGATTCGTTTAATTAAATAATTTAATACTCGCTTAGAGCAAAATAATCATAGGCACTTTATTAAATTACCTATTCGGAGGCTCGATATTATTCACGGAGGTTTCAGTTTCACGCCTCTACGTCTCGGTTAGGTATTAAGCAATTGTTCTTGCACTGACTTTTCTCCTATAATATAAAATTGTCGCCTCTTTGAGTGCACAGGTGCACCAGTGTTTGTTTTTCTTAAGTACTAGGTAATTTTCTGTGTGCTTGCGAACAGCACTTTGTTAAATCCTGGGCACCATCTCTAGGAGCTTTTCGGTTACTATTCTCATAATATCATTGTATATTATTAAATATAGGTAACATAAACTATTATTATACTTGTCTTCAAAATGAATGGTTTACTTAGGTACCCAGAGTGTGAAAATTTGTAATAATATTACACATTATGTAACGGTTTATGTCTTATTCACTGTTTAATGAATCGTTACAAGCTACATGGTCAAATACAAAGTAAGGAACAATTATGAATTATACAATCGTGATGATCATAGCTATTAGATAACTTGGCGCAACTGCATGGAGGCAGGTAATGATAGCATGACGTCACCCGAGGTCGGTGGCTCACGGATCCTCCCGGCTCATCTCTGAGGACGCCCAGTGCCGTCGTGACGCGATATCTCACAACACGGCAGCAGGAAACACAAGCTTGCATTATTAAAAAAAATAAATGAGTCGTTAGCTGGTCACTTAGGCGATGATTTAACCACGCTTCACGGTTACGTGACCACGCCGACATCTTCGCGAATAATTGTTATAAAAAGCTTTGTCTTTACACCTCAAGAGATACTGTATAATGCACTCGTCCTGTCATGTGTGACACAGCGTAATTGAATTTAGTTGCAGTTTTCTGATGAACGCTCTTATTATTGGAGGCCAAGACTCAGTTTGGGTCACTACGCCAATCTAGTTAGTTAGTTTCTTATTGAAATAAATATTAAAATTTTGTAATTCAAAGCTAAGATTTAGAATCTCGTAAAAGAATTGTCGTAGTATTTTAAGATGCGACGACGAACACTTATCGTAAACTTTATCTAGGTATAAACTACAGCTGCTCAACCGCTGACAAGGTATTTGTAATTTGCATTTAGTGTAGCAGGCTCAGTAAGCAAACGTTGAGTGACAGATACTGTTTCGTTTTATTTGTTTGGTCTAATCTCTTGGTTGCACAGGTGTTACTTACTTATGAATTCTTTTTATTTATTGTATAACAAAGCAGGTCAAGAATACAATGTGAGTGATATTTACATAAAACATGAAATAATATTTTGTAGAAATAAAGGTAACATTGAATATAACACCAACAATCATTTATCAAGAAGATCTACTATCCCTAAACTTTTACCTGGCTTGTCCATATACAGCCTGTATGTATTATTATGAAGTAGGATGTTATATTGTGATATTCTATTGTATGTGCTATACAACAGTGCAAAGTTTCAAATTAAGATGTTTTAAATATCACAAAGAAAAAAATAGGTACTGTATTAGGTACTCGTAGTTTTGTATTACGGGAGTCACACACCAATTTGACGGCAGATCACATTCTCCATTGCCGTCTATCTGATTAATCTTTTAAGTCACTGATTAATGTTTAACTACTGTTTTAAGTTCAGACTTCGGCCCACCGTCCAGTCAGTTAGTGATTTAGTTTAAAAATTTCAAAGCGTATGGCACCAAGCCTGGGTGGCTACTCCGAAGTTTATTATCGAATTTTTGATGTAGAAATAGAAACATTTATTAGTATTAAATGTTTAACTATAATATATTTACGTACGTACGTATATTTATGTATACTATATTTTGGGGTTATTTCAACACTTCACAACCAATGAAATGGATAGGTCGTTAGCTACAAATCTCTGATCTATTGTCTCCAAAACCTCTTGTCCCCAGCACGCCTAGGCACATTCTGAGCGAGATGCTTTTTTAGTATCAGCGCAATTGCTTGTTTCTGTCAATTTATTATGTAACAAAACATGTTGATGTTAAATAAATAATTCTATTCCATTTTTGTTATACTTACTAGCAGTTAATTATCTTAAAGAGCTTCGTGACGGCCCGAAACTTCGCCAGCACACTCCGGAGTAGGCCTCCAGAACCGTTGCGACTCGCGACCGAATTCCACCGATTCGCGTTAACTCACCCACATTTTATCAGTTTGTTTGCATGTATACCTTTACATAAATTACCTAAGACGTAAGTGGGTAACATAAATTCCTGCCTTTCTAAAGCGTATTTCTTAACATTGACATCATACTTAAGCTTTATAATTTATTTATCTAATATTTATAAATTTTCTTACTCGTTGAGTATTTGTACCGAGTAATTTAGTAGGTATGAGGTAAAATCATAGTAAGCACTACACACCTAAATTATTCGAATTTATTTAATAGATAGATATAGAGAGCGTGGTAACTAAGGCAAATCCCCCAAACACATCCCCCATTGTCATTGGGGTAGGCCTATTATGTCCTATGTCCATGAGTGGATGTTCGCAGTTGCGTTAAATCAAATTTATACAACAATGATTGTATAAGCGTGGCTACTCGGAATTAAGCTAAGGCTAACAAAATATTACCAATTGTAGGATTTGTCCTCTACTTCAGGGTTGAACCTGCGTAGCCGAGTATAAACCAGCATTTTCCCAGGATAATATTTTATTGCAAACATAGTCAGACATCAGAATATAATATCAGAATATAACTTAATAGATAACAGTTCCAAATCACCTTAAGGAGTCCGTCTCCGTCGGAAAGTGTTCGTCCGTTAAGAAAAATCCAAATGTCAAAGAGTTTAGTTTCTTTTTTTTTATTATATGTCAGTGTTGCCAATATGAAGAATAAAATACTACTTTTATGGGAACAGTCGATATTAATTGAATTGAACTTAAATGTTACCGTGTGTTGTATATTGGTTAGATTAAAAATATCACTAATATTGCATAAATGAATTAAAACCTAACACAATGATGTAGTTCCACTGAAGTGGACAAGAAATGATATGTGTGATTTGAGCAATATCATTGGTAAAGCTTTGTTACTTTCAGCTTTACTCCGCTCAGCTCCGCTTCTTTTGAATCGCACTAATAATCTTCTGACTATTTAGCTAGATAACTTATTGTATCATACAGATTTGTAACAAAAACATTTCCATTTATCGCGTGTTTGCGTAAGTGTACAAAATAAAAATTAAATCTATCATGCAAGTACAAAAAGACTATTTTACTCTTTAAGTCTGATGATCCGCAGTAAATATAAGAATGTAGTAAAATGTCGTTGTCTGCAGATCCAAAGGACAGGCGATTCATTCCGTATTCATGGAAGTTGCTGCTAAAGCGATCGAGACGTCTCGCTGCGTTATTGCCTCCGCGCTCTGTCATAACTTTCCTCCACTTCCATTTTTGAATTGTCGGTTTAGAATTATTCTACTACACGTACGTTGAATACCTACAATTAATGTGACATGCTCATGCTCTTGACATTTTCTGTTCCCTCGATATTTCTAGCTTCCGATGCAAAAAGAGGGTTGTTATAAATTGTATTTTTTTTATTTCTAAATATGTGTACATAACACCAGAACGGGTAAAAAGATTTCGATTTTTTTTTGTTTGAACGTTGATATAATCGTGCTTGGTCTTGGTTAAGTTTAATAAAATTGCGGCGGCCGTTTATATCTTAGGAAGGTATTAATATGTTTTCTAATTTAAGGTATATTCATAATATGACCATGATATTGTATATTATGCAATTGCATTAATTAAAGAAATGTAAATGAAAAGATTAAGTAGATCATACAGATCATCCTGTAATCGGACACATGTCTTTTAAGTATTCTAAATTCCTAAATACCAATATGTCAAAAGACTAAAAAGTTAAAATAGACAAGGACTAAGACCTAAGAATACCAAAAGCCATAATTGTTTCTCGCGTTTGTTCATATGGGTAGATCTACTTAGTTACCATTTCTCAAGGCCAATTTTACGCTGCAAACTCGCGGTTTACGCTATTCGCGGCGCGAAGACACTGCCAGGGCCTTTCAAACCGGAGTGTCGTGTTCATTTTGAGGGCAGCGTACCTATATCTGCTAGCGTGGAATAACATAATGAAGATACTTTAACTCAAGATATCTCTCCACCTAGGAAAATATCTTTGGAGTTCCGTGTTGGTGACTATATGTACATACAGGAATTTATGAAAATGTAGGTCTCCAAAAGAAAATTTGTTAAACATTAGTTTAACCCACCTTTATGTATTAGGCAGCCCTGCAATAGCGGGCAGCCGCGGTGCGCGGGCACAGCTCGAGAGGCGAGCGGCGCTGCGGAGGTGACATTGACATTGGTCGGGGGTCGCTCTCGAAACATTGAACTCGCAGGTACTTTGTTTACCAACAGAGTTCCGTCGACATCCTTAATTTTATCCGTTCTTTGACAGGCAATTGATAAATCTTGTTTTGTGATCTTTTGACGACATCGAATTCCTCGATTCCAATTTTAGAAAATTTCTATTCAATGCGCACAAAATGCGTGGGTAAGGAAATAAAACATTATTTTTCGAATAGAATAGAATCGAAAATTGGTTCAATCACACATGTCTACTTGTTATAGGACATTAATTTATTAGACGCAAATATGTAAAATATAAAAGGACACGCGCCGAATAATAGACACTGTTTAATATGAAACGCAGCTATAAAAACACTCCAATTTATTTAGCAAACAAATAATCATAATCAAAGTAATAATGGGCGAGAACTCAACGTAGCTGTCAACTCTCAGACAGTGTAGTATATGTATAGCTTTGTAGTATCTATGGAACGAAAAGGGTGGCTTTTAGTGTTCGATTTTCTATTATAACCTACATCTCAGTTCTCACAAGACGTCATGCTTGTATGTAATTTATCATCATCATTAAGCATTAGGCACGGTAACATAGAATCAATCTGATTAAATTGCCAGCACTTGTCCTAAGCGACGCGGCGACGCGGTCTACATAATGAACAAGCCCTTTCACGGATATGGTCAGTCCTATTCATAATGAAAATACATAGGTATATCAAACTTTTCCAGGGGAAATTTATGATAGCAACAAAGGTAAAGTTGGTCCATGCAGTTGGCTAGGTTTCTATCTAGTGCATAATCTTCGTTCATACATAAAACTTTATGTCTCGATCACAACACACCCAGTACAGAAAAGTTTTAAAGACTTAGTGTTGGATTGGTCGGCGTCAGTGGGGCAATGGTTAGAGTGTTAAGCCTAAAAGCGCGGATGATTCGATGGCTTCCGGAATCGTCCCGGTCGGATTAACTTAGGGAATAAACTTTCTAAAATGTATCAGGTTAGGGTATTGTCAGAAATGCCCCCCTTTTCATCTGATACTGGCATTGATCTGAATTGTCTGCCGGATTTATTTGTTGGCGGCGTGGATTCTGAACATCTTTTTCGGCTTACTGAGAAGAAACAGATCATAATTGGCCTGACTATGCACAGAGCCATATATTATGTAGTTTCCTTATACCTACATAATAAATCGAGTGGAAAATTTGTTTAGACGCTGATTGTAGCTAGAAGACCTCCTGATCAGTTCCCACGAGCTCTGCGTGAGTCAGATGCGCCGGGGCAAGGTTGCCGTGAGGCAACGCTACGTGTTAACGACTCATAACAGCCGTATCGCGCGAAAACTGGAAGGGCATTATGGTTAGCTAGCGGTGATATGTGGTACTGTTGTAACTGTGCGCTGTAACATGTGGCGTGTGGTGACAGCCGGCGAATCGCGTTATTACTGCTAAACATTATGCTACAGCGTACCTACAGTTATTTCATCCAAACATTACTTAAAAGGAAATTATCGCCCGAGACGTCGCGGACATATGCATCACGCTTGAAGGCGTCCCCTACAGTTTTGAATGCCGCTGTTGCGACCCACGCTGTTGCGAATTATTTTTTCACTGCCTCATAGCATAGGTTCGAAAGCTTATGGATTCGAATTCAGTAAATCCATTTTCACTGTCTCATGCGCTCGCATGCTTGACACAATAACTTTTTAAGTCATCATATTGAAATCTTTTTGTAAAGAAATGCAGTTTTTTATATATTTTTACTTTTGACACACATTTTGACTTTGTAGCAGTGGAAAAAGTATTCACAACAGCGGCTTTCTAAATTACGTATGGGACCCCGCGTAAAGTGAATTCGGAAGCAGTCAGTGTGCAGCCAGATTAATCATACAGGCCTGCATGGCGGTGGCAACTTTGATGGTGACAATGATTGATTTAGTTAGGTACCTATCCGTTGGCGCAGTGACTTGGGCCTCATCTATCGCTTTCCATCAGAAGATGGGAGGCCTCTATGTAGGGCTTACTATAGAAAAATCTAAAAAAAAAAGTAATTATCGGTGTCATGGCATGGTATTCAATTGCAAAGCTCGTGCAATGTTATGTTATCTCATCATCATCATAGTCCACAGTTGGAGATAGGCCTCTCCAGTTGTTTGCCAGTTTGTGCAATTACTCGTATCCTCTGTTCCTCGTACTCCTGTTATTACTCGTAGTAAATATTACATGATTATTTTTATATATTTTATGTAAAATAGGTAGATGGTTACTTGATACGTCATAAAAAATATCGACACAAATATTAATACGCAGAAAATATATGATTTTGATCATATCTCACCTTCATTTATTAATAGGCGTAGTGGACATTCAACCCAGACTCCGCAGAAGATTTCAAAAAAATTGATTCATCGTGTGAGTCCGATGCGAATTGTATTTCGATCTAAAACCATTATACCCAAGATAAGTAGTAATACAAAGATCGTTTTGTGAATACGATGACCAAAAAATCAAAACAACTGCTTCCTGATAGCAATCAACAATTAATTTCGACACCGCAATTATTTTTTGTTAATTTTTTGATCTAATAATGGTTATGATTATAACACGTCATGGAGGAAAAACGTTAGTAAATACTAGTCATTCATTGGTGGTGTAGATTGCGGACACCGTGGACAGTGCAACGGCTGGCCCTGAGGTGAGGTCACGTTGTACTGGATCTTAGTATCGTCATGAACGATCATGAAAAACTGGTCAAGTGCGAACACATTAAAACCTTCTGATAGTTTTCGTACACGTTTGATGACCTTCGTGGTACACCTCTAAATCGCTGTAGTCGGGTCATTTAGGAAACGAGACTTTGGAAAACTGAAGACATCCCTGGGGTCATTATCAGGTTCTTGGGGTCTTTATTTGGAGATCTGATGAGTATATGTTGTCTGGTGCTACATAATATTAATATTAATATAAGTGCTATATTAATTGAAGTGGCATATCACTACATAGTAGGTATATAACAAAGTCTCTTTTTTTCTGTCTGTCCCTATGTAGGTATGCTTATATCTTTAAAACTGCGTAACGGATTTTGATGTGGTTTTTTAAATAGATGGAGGGATTCAAGAGGAAGGTTTATGTGTATAATATATGAATATTGCACCCGCGCGAAGCCGGGACGGGTCGCTAGTATATTGTAAAGCAAAATCATCCTCATATTTCTTTTTAAATTTTTCATTTTATTGTAATCAATTTAAGATTGAAGGAAATAGAATAATATCTGGCCAAAACTGATCACATTTTAGGGGTTTTCCTGACTACGGAACTTTAATAACGATACGTGCCTTGCTGCTGCACGAACATGCATCTGGTAAAAAACGTGGGAACTATTTTAATACGTTTAGGTATATGATGGTAGATAATTGATTTTTATCTTCTTGTTCAGGAGGTTACTGTTTCCGCGTAGCTAACTATAATTCTTGTATGCAAATCTTTCGTAGGTACAAAACAAACAATCTACCTTATTTCCTGCATCTGTGGTAGTTTACGGCAATATTTCGATGCAAAATTGATTATAAAAACTATAACTAGCCGTAACTATGCATCAAACTTGTTTTTACTGGAATTTGGCATCTGTTAATGCCTAAAGTTTGCTATTGTAGTCAGCAGTTCTCGTATTATGACAAGGTGCTTGACCGCTTGAGCATAATATTTTTTTAGCATCGCGCAAGAACACCGCGAGTAAATATTCTAAGAGACAAACATTATCGTAGCACGAATCTTGTTTTCAGTCCCGTTACTGGCTTCAAATAATTACTAAGTCAAGTTCATTACTCTACAGATTCTGGCCCAGTATGCTCATGAAACACAAAATATGTAGGTAACTGCGTCTTCCGCGTAATATAAAACATCTGAAGGCATAATGTTTTGGGTGCATTTCGGTAAAGTTTAGTTTTATAACTAGCTAAATATGTAAAAGTGAGGTTTCTTCGAGAGGACTATCTAATCTTCTGGTTAAAGGACGCAGTAGGATTATTCAAGAGAGGTAGGGCATAGCGAATCTTCGCTCGAATTGAGCCGCCCGTCCGGGGAAGGACCTCCACCCTATAGAATACCGCAATCAAATGACCTCTGAGTCGTGTTTCTGCCGGTGAGTAGGGTTTCCGGAGCTCGTGGGGGGTTGGGGTTGGGCCGGCATGGCGGTGGCAACTGACAGGTAACTGACCAGTTACTTGCCCGTTGTCACAGCGACTTGGGCTTCTCTTTCGCTTTCCATCAGGCGTAGGGAAGCCATTATGTCGAGCCACTATAAAAAAAAAAAAAAAAAAAAATTCATGTTATTTCAGATCAAGAAGTTTTTACAAAGCTCTCAGTAAAACGGTTCAAAGATATATAGTCTGCTACATATATAAATCGTGCTTATTATAGTATAGCATGACATCATTGTGTATCAATATGTTTAATGCGTTCGTATTTTCGTTAATTGGTTGCTTAATCTGACTTCCTACATCAATACTACACTCTACTTAGCTTACATAAAGAAGAATATGTTAAAGTAAAATTTGTATCTAATAAATGTATATTGAATGCTCTAAACGATTCGATAGAATAAAGTAGATTGTAAAGTAAAAAATAAAGGGCAAAAACTAAATATGAATGAATTTAGTGCTGCGGTGAATTAGGTACGCGTGTCTGAAATTTGATTAAAATTCGTAACATCTCGATTGTTAGTACTGTTTCTGATGTAAGCAGGTACGGAACAAAAGCTATATATAAATTAATGGTGTAAAAGACAAATACCTTCGTTAAAAGGACGTTAACGATGCGCAACGCATCGCCGCGCCCTGTTTATACGAGGCGTGCGAGCTTTTAGTAGCACCATTCACGAACTTTCGAGGAAGCTTTACTAGGAAAACAAAGATAGTCGTCTACTGACTTATAAATGGGCTTGTTAAATTTATTAACTCTTAGTGACAATGAAGGATGTGCAGAAGGATGATATTTATCTATTCTATAGAATGTTAATGATATTATTTTTTCTAGATACATCCTTTTGTGTATTTTCTTTTCCTTGAGTTCATTCTATTTGGCCTCATGGTGTAGGGATAGAAAATACATGACTGTGCTATTAACACATATACATTAGTATAGTAAGTGTATCTTATAAATCTAAGTACTCGTATATAAAAATACATTAATACATATCGAATCTAAAACTCACTGTACATTTAGGTATGGGTTATTGACGTTTATTTATTTTATAAAAACGATAAAATAATCATTCGACCTTTTTTCGAATTCGCCGCGAAACTGTTACTCTGGAATACCCGAATTTGAAGTCGTGTATTATTATTGTCAATTATTATTATATCCTACTACTAGCGACCCGCCTTCGCTACGCTTCGAGTATTTAATTATAAATAAACCTTCCTCTTGAATCACTCTATCTATTAAAAAAAAACCGCATCGAAATCCGTTGCGTAGTTTTAAGGATTTAAGCGCACATAATTAATTAATTATTTTATTACAAGGATTTAGAGATATAGGGACAGAGAAAGCGACTTTGTTTTATACTATGTAATATTATTGACAAATGTTCAACCAGGAAGCTGGGATCATGAGTATTGTCTAACGTAGTTTATCTGGTTGTTGCAGATGTAAAGTGGGCGAGCGTGCCAGTTGTACCGCGGTAGAGCGCATTTGACGTGTGATGGACTAGCGTGAGTGGGCGCGATGCACACCATGGATACCATGGGCTACGGCCACAAGAAGTACCGGCCGCCGCTCTCGCCCACCAACTTCTACCAACATGACTACTATTCGAGACACACCACTCTTCGGCCACAGGTATGTCAATGATTTTCTCGTTTGTACACATGATCTTCAACAGGATAGTAGGATGCCAGCTTTGTTCCACTACGTGCTCGGTGAGTGACCTTTGCAAGGGGACAGATAGCGGCATCCAGGTCGCCTGGTTTTGGGCTGGTTCCATTTGAGGCAGAGTACCATTGACTCGAAAAGAATTATGATAACTCAAAACGTAACTCTCAAAAGAGACATTACAAGCTTGTAATGTCACAGTCAATGCTTGACTTTTACACATTTGCGATGTGCTTAAAATACTCCCCTATAGGAAAGAAAAGCCATAGAACACTAGCCAACTTTGCTATGACGTGCCTATCTTAACATTTGACATCGGCGAAATATTCGCGTTAACACGAGATAGAGTCCATTTTATAAAAAAAAATCTTCCACAAATTATGAAAAGGTAAAGCTATAGATAAATCCGATAGTTATTGTTTTTTTAAATGTTATACCGTTCTTTTTAAAACTAACTTATGTCGTCAGCTCAAATAGTCCCATACATCACGCATTTAGAGCTGTTGGTAACAATACGAACCAAATAAAAATATCCGCTCAGTGGGTCATTGCTCTCAGCGGCTATAAAACTTTTCCGCACTAATACATTTTACGGGCGAATGCAATTAACACATCAATGCATCATACTTTACAATAAAATGTAAAAAATATTGTATTGGTATTAAAAATAATGAATAACATTAATGTTTTTAAACTATCTATTAAATTACAGGCTATTTTTTTATTTGAATAGGTTCGATTAGATTTTATAGTTAGATTCTTATAGCTGCTAGATATAAAACATCATATCAAATCAATACAACCAGAGTCTAGAAAAACAAACGACTATCAAAGTTCAATTCTTTCTTTCTTATCAAAATTCTAAAGCAACATAATGGCAAAATCACAGGCGTAGGTATTGTTTAACCCTAACCATAAGTCAACAAACCGAAGGAAAAAATAATTAGGTCAGCAGATTAAGTCGGATTCTGTCCGCACGGCCCAATTTACCCCTATTACCCAAGTTTTTACGTCGTCGACACACCGATGCTACAAAACTATACCTACTAGGTATACCTAATCACTGAGTAATCCCGGGAGCCAATATAACTAGTTGTGACTAATGACAGGATATTAAGAACGGAAAATTAGTTTCCTATAAATATTAATTATATAAACAAGCATCAATATAGGTAGGGCACCAAATGATGCTATAAAAGTATTCAAGCGGTCTATAAGAACAGAGGTATAGTGACTACAATGTAGAGATTCGTGTTAGGGTATTTCTCAAATATAGAAATAGAAGTAAATTTGCAAAAAGTCTCGGACAAAGGAGTCCAATACTCTTTACAGCTTTATTTCTACGGACTACACAGTCCCTATCCGCTGTATCTGGTAACCAGATACGGCGAAATGAAACACGGGAACCAAACATGCAGGTTATACTCGTATACCACAACAAATGTTTATTATGCTAATTTTTTATTATTTTTATTTATAATTTCCCATTTCAATCAAGTAAGAATCACGTATTACCTACTTGTTACTAGTAGTTTGTAAGATGATCCTCATGACAGCTACTTGTAAACCAAGAGGTTACTTTGACGGCTCCTTTCAGTTAAAACGATCTCGATGGGCGCATTGATAAAGGCATTCAAATTCAAATCAAAAACTTTTTTATCGTTTGCAAACTTCGTAAACGTCAGGGCTCTCATACATTATAGCGACATGGAGGATTATGTAGCTGTAGAATATATGACTTTTTTTAATATTCAAGTACATAATAAGTATTCGTCTCCGACGAAATGATTATTATTCCGGTTAAATATGGTTTTAATAAATAATTATCTCGTAATAAATATTAGTATGAGTCATCGATATCTTCAATTATTATCGTTGAATTTGTCGATACCAAATTGAAGTAACAAACGGTTATTTATAATTTTCGAGATGATCGCCGAAGCGGGCGGCTTAGGGCCGGTGGGTCGGTCCCGTTACCGCAACGGTACCACAGACGATCGTTAAACTGGAATAAAGCAGTCCAACTATTACACGGATTACGTCTCGGGTAAGAAGAAAGTGATGGAAATGGTGCATTAACCTATTTAAGGTTGCTGTGAACATAATATTCATTCAAAAACCAAGCAGCGTCAGGAATTGTAGGACAATGTAGGTTAGAATTTATTGCAAAGTTTATCTTTGAAGAGATGTCGAGCTTTTCAGCATTTCTAACAGTCTAAACTGAATTAGGGAGTTGTAACGCGTTTTAAAAATTATTTTCATTAAATTTTATAATCAAAGTTCTTTCAGAAAGTTGTGACCATAGGTTGTGACATTATAAAGAGCTTTCTGTTATTCGTAGCTAAAAGAACGAATTATTTTTAAGCTAAAATTCTGGTTTGTAACAACCAAAAAGACTTGCGTTTTTTGTTGTCGTCCGATGTATCAACATCACCGAAACAGATTCATTGTTATGTAGATGTTCAGCAACAAAAGGTACAGTGTACAATACAGCTAAAGACATAAATTTCCTCCCGGTGACACGTAGATATGAGTACGTATAATACAAATTCGTGACTGAGATTGAATATGATCCTAGTCAGATTAATATCAATTTGTTTTTACGACTCGCGCGTAATGCGTTCGTTTTTGAAGAGTCCGTGTTTGGTACGAGTTAAATAAAGAAGTTTCGTCGTGAAATAAACATAAAGTTGCCGGAAGTTTGTTCCTGTCGTAGATCAATTTGTCAAGCTAATAAGTTCTCGCCTTGATAATTGTTTGTTATGTGCTGCGTACTAATTAGTAGTGCAAACACGAAGTATCTACGTGCTCAAGGAGGCTCGATGTACCTCAAACTCTACTAAAACGAAGTTTCAGTTTGATAAGAAAACTATAATTTATAGGTTGTGTTCTGAGGTGGCGCGTATTGAAGGAGGCCTATGTTCAGCACTGGGCCAGGCCTGATTGATTGATTGAGGTCTTTTTATGGAATATATGTATGAGCTCTGATAGGACAACATCTGTCGGATCACCTATTTAAAATGGAGCCAATAGGCTTGGTCTTTAAACGTTTTTATTAGGAGGAGCTCGTGGGTAGAGCGCTGCATCGGCAGCCGGGGGTTAGGGTTGGCCCGGCATGGCGGTGCCAACTGACAGGTGACTGTCTGGTTACTTGCGCGTTGTCGCAGTGATTTGGGCTGCTCTTTCGCTTTCTATCAGCCGTAGGTAAGATAATGGCTTCAAGTCGACATGAGTAGAAAAAAAAAAATACTTAGCCGTTCCTTTTTCATTAAAATTATGGTTTATGAGACTCATGTCCCGTGTTGTACGCTACAATATTCGTTTCCAGTTAATCGATTGCTGATCGATAACGTGCGGATAATTGGTGCGACACCGGGAGCCGGCGCCGCTCGCACGGAGGCGTTCACCGAGTCGACGTCGCCGCGTAACCGTTACCTACCTCTTTCATCTCAGGGCATCAAATTTCTTGCATTCTTATTATGTCAAAACCCGCTGCACTGCTCTTCGGATGACCGAACCGCGTTACGCCATATTAGACTCTAGCGGTACAACCTACGAATCAATTTTGTAATCGCCTTGTGTCGGCACCGGAGCCTTTGACCAAATGAAATGCGTAGGTTTTTATAGGTTAGTTACAATTTTCATCTTCTCAAGATAAATAGTTCCTGGTAAATATAGCTGTTAGCGGTGCCGTGAAATGGGTCAGTGTCGCAAGGCTCTTATTTTGCCAACGCGGTTTTTTCTTAAATGGATTTTTAGCGAAGTAGGTAATATTTTCTGGTAAAAATATTTCGCTTTCGCTTGTTTCAATCATGACAAAATGAGTTTCTTGTTCTGAGCTCGTTCGTAATAACGTATCGTATTTGGATAATACGATACGTTATTACGAACGGTATGCAATTTTTTACCCATTAAGATTAAGATATCTTTAATATAAGCTAAATTACCACTCACTCAGGGGTATTTTTCGGGTAGAAGGGGGTTGATTTCGTTTATTTGTTGTAAGATATTATTTTTATATAATTATAGTAAAAACATACGAAAGACCTAGTCTTATACTAAATTATGTATTACAAGACAATATTGATGATATTTTTTATTTATTTGTCACATACAACAGAAACATATTTGTGCATTAACATAGTGTTACAAGCTAACATTATGAAAAAATGTACTCTACCGGGAATGGTACTTGTGACCTACCAATCTTTGGATTTTATGGATTTAAATCCAGGGCAGTTTTAAATCCATAGTAATACTTACTTAACATTTTCTTTTACTTGTACGAGAATGATGGTTGTTATCTGTTAAGTTGATAAAATATATAAAGTGTAACTTAGCATAGTAATTTATAAGTACTGTCGGCGGCACCGGTATGGCGGTAAAGCTATTAAGCTTATGTACATGCCGATTTATTGTTTTTGTATATTATTGTTTTTTTTGGAAATAAAAAAAAAAAAAAACTTACAATACAACTTATAACCGCATTTCGTCCTCTTAACCCGCGCTCAGAACGCCGTTTCGGTTTAGGTACTCAGGCTTGCCCCGAGACCATTTCGGCGACCACAACTCATCGAGAATCGATTACGTGACAAAATAAAAAACCGGCCAAGTGCGAGTCGGACTCGCGCACGTAGGGTTCCGTACCAATGATTGAATGAAAAAATTAGGTAATTTGACTTATGACGTTTAAAAAAAAACTACTGTCTAGATTTCCTTCAAACCAAATTTCGTTAGTAGTTTTTATAGTAATACACATCATATATTTTTTTCAGTTTTATCATGCCCGTATTTTAGAAGTTACGGGGGGGGGGGACACTCATTTTACCACTTTGGAAGAGTCTCTCGCGCAAACTATTCATCTGAGAAAAAAATGTTGTTAGAAACCTCAACATCATTTTCAAATACCTATTCATAGATAGCCCACACGTATAGGTTTGATGAAAAAAAAAATTTTGAGTTTCAGTTCTATGTATGGGGAATCCCAAAAATTTTGGATTTTTTTCTGATTTTATTGTCACATCTTAATGCGGTTTACAGAATACATCTACGTACCAAATTTCAATAATGTAGCTCTTATAGTTTCGGAATAAACTGGCTGTGACATACGGACGGACAGACAGACAGACAGACAGACATGACGAATCTATAAGGGTCCCGTTTTTGCCATTTTGGCTACGGAACCCTAAAAAAGAGGCACTACTTAGTACAATCTCACGGTTCATGCTCATGGTCCAAAAAGCTGTATAGATCTACATATTTATAGAGATCGGTTTAGATACAGATGGAAGATCCCGACGTTATCAACTAAGTATGGATGTATTGCGATTCTACGTATTTCAGGCTTTATGCAGTATCTTAATTTGTAACACGCTTTGATAAGCCTTTTCGTAATTTATTTTTTTTAGTCAATATTCATTTATTTTGACATTCGTCACATTCTTTGATATTAAATAAGAGCCAGATATATAGATTTAGATCTAACAGAATACATCGTCATTATGGAAAACGATCAATGATATTAGTACAATCAGATTCCACCTGGATATATGTACAATACGACCATCCGCTAAGTAAGTAGTCATTGTATAAACTTTCAGTAGTTCCCGGTAAATTAGCATAAGCGATCGCAAAGAAAATATCCAATATTGACTTGATTTTGTATGGCTTTTCCTACTAAGTATTGCCTGCCCATTGACTGATAATAACGGTGAAACATCCAATTGAACGGACGAGCAATTTCCGATTCCATGTTGTAGACAAAGCATCGCAAAATCGACGAAGCAGCAATGAAGCATCGCAAAAATTAGAACAATTTGCTATACCTATACACTACGAGTATAAGATTGGTACACTTAGGTATAGCTATGATTTGGATATAATATTTACATAAGACACTCATGCTGTTCAGTAGTTTTACGAGCAGCGCAGCTGAATGATCTCTGACTTGCGTCCATCTGTGAACTGGCGTAACTACTACTCTGCTGATCCGAACTAGTCCTCTGATGAGAACATAGAAAATTGGCTGGCACACTTTTACCCTTCCGTCGGTTCCTTCATAATTGTATGTACGTAAGTCCGCAAAACGACATCTATCCATATTTCAAGACTAAGAGCTGCCTATAATCAATCAAAAAACTAGCTACAATCATTAATATCCATTAGTATCAATGTTAATTATATCTTAATTTAGGCTTTAACACTCAGGCTATTTGCTTCTTAATAATTTCCTTATTAGCCTTAAGATGCCCGGAGTTGAAACTTTTTGTAAACAGCAAACATCGCGATTAAGATTAATGAATTCAGTGACTCTGCATATACCTACCTACAATTATTGCATCCACGAACAAAGTTCATTAATTAAATACATTATTTTTTTGCCAACGTGATCTATGCGATGATTATTGCCTTATGTAAATTGTCTAATCAATATTATAATAGCAACCGTAATAAGAACTATTCATTTACATTAGTATTAGACCGCGCATGTAACTAAATTATTATTTACAGCCGCGCTTGCATGCCCTTTGCTTACAAAGTGTTGTTGGTGTATAAAATAACCATACGTCACAAAAACGTAATAATACCTCGAACCGTATGGCACCGTTAGCCATGGAATTAAAATTCATAAAGCGAAACAAGTAATATGAAACATTATTCAAAGTAATGATGTAAGAATTAAGAGGCGCGCGGGAGCTTACGCACACGAGCGGAGCGGGGCGGCACGCGAGCGCTCGGGCGGGCCACTCCTGCGCAGAAAAACCTAGGAAGCGGCCCGCGTCCAGCCAAGTGATGCTGTTAATGAATAATGATGAAATGAATGCTCTTCCGCATGTTCGGTTAATTACCCGCGGTGTGAAGCGCGTGCGCCGGCCGTCGTCCCCCGCGCCGACCGTAAAGACACGCGCCGGTTAATATAGTTTTCCGCAATTATGTAATAATCTCGTAATGATTAACCCATGAGATGATATTATTCAATTCGTGTGCAAGTGTGTTACGGAGTCGAATACATTTCGCGCTGTGGTGATTATGACTGCAAACAAAAAGGGAGATGATATATTAATAATCTAGCAGCTAATAAGGTGAAGTGTGTTACCAAAGTTTCGGGCAGTCGAGAAGTTATTCAGATAATTTACAACTAATCCTTCACAAGGTTTACTGCTACCCATCAAACTTCTAACGAATCATACTCGTAGGTACAGAGCCAAGGCTTCATACAAAAGTTTTACGATTAAAGATGTGTAGTACTAGTTATAACGCGTTGACAAGACGACGAAACTTCGGTATCAAACTTCGGAGTAATCCCTGCGTATACCTACCAAAATATGTGACGGATGTCTGTCCATCCTGAGGTTTGAACCCATCATGACCCAACGACTATCACGGATTAGAAACCAGGTTTGCTATGAATCACCGTACTTAAATGATGTTATGTATTTAGTTTTTGGAAATACAATGACTGATTTAAAAGCAGTTTCCTTATTAAGTTTTATCCTTACACGTCCGAGTGATATTTGTTGCATGATTTTGAAAAAAGCAAGAGACAGTAGGAGTATAAGTATAGCTTCCTTTGTACCTAACCCCTACACAAGTAAAAACGCTCATTTGGTAGCTCATTAGGTAAATATTACAGATTTACCTAATGAGCTACCAAACATCTTAAAGATACATATCTGAGCCGGCATTTTATGTGTGCAAATTATTCACTACTTCCGTTACCCGTACGATCTATTACAAAAAAACAGTTATGAATGCTTTGGTATCATCGCCAGTAATAAATGTGGCTTCTGCCCATTGTATGTTTGGTATGAACTGGGAAAAAATCTCAACCGCATTGTCCGAAAGTCGACTGATCAAGGGGTCGGGTGTCACACAACGGTTCTAAACAAATATTCAACCGGGATTTTTGTGTCAATGATCTTATATTTCCTGCTCAAATATACTATCTTGCCGCAGACAGGTTATTGGTTAACAGAATTCTAGTAGATAAAATACGAACCTGTTTGTGTTTTGTTGCATTTTATTAGTTTCACAAAATTTAGGACAAGTAACGGTACAAATTGAATGTTTATGTGTAGAGACGGTATTTAATTATAAAACGAACAAGATATCCAGTACACCTACTTATTACACACTCACACACGCACATAAACACAAAGATTCAACACACTCTTTGCAATGTAAACGCAAGTAGATAGTACTAGCGTAGGTTTAGGTAATTCATAATTACAATGGATCAAAACGTTTTCCATTCGTAATTTAGTCACAGTACAGATCTGCTCTGATTATAACATTATTTGGTTAATATAAACGTTTCGTATATTCCACGGCGACGTTTGTATTTCGCAATACGTATTCAGCCTGCCTCGAACTTAATTCGATTATTCATCCCAACTTGAGATTGTTTGAGTTTCATTCCACTCCACGCTGAAGGTATTTGATTTAAACGGGTATTACATTCCATATAAATTCGTAACGTAGATTATCTTTTAAATTCGTACCAGCTATGTAAACTTTTCACTTATCGTAGGTTTAAATTTACTTCATAAATATACACTCTATGGTGCACATAAGGTTTACTTCTGGTTTTGTATTGACGTAGCTGGAAATCGTTTTATTATAACAAAAATATATGTGCTACGGTGGTAGATAGATAAAGGTTACAGAGAACTTTAAGCTTCTAAGTTAAACCTAAGTAATCAGTAAAAATGTCTAGTATTATAGTACGAGTATATAGACCTTGGTATTACCGTATTCTAGATGGCGCTGTGTGGCCCAGCGTGGCATGTCTTAGCCTTTCTTTGCACGTGTGATGTTTAATATCTGTAAGTTCCTAGACAGTGTGCGATCCAACTGTACCAGACGCTGCAACCTGGTCCAGGTTATATTAGATTCTTAGAGCAGGTACCGTACTCTGCGGAGCTGTTTGTATTATTATTAATACATAATAACATCCCATTACATGTCAGTAACGACTGACGTCATAAAATTAGAGGAAGCGCAGTGCCTCAACAGTCCTTCAATGGAAATCTTGTTAACATAATCCGTATATTAATTATACATTAATATTACATCATATTTTGTAAAAGCGGCTATAATAAATATATATATTATTATAGCCGCTATTTATTAACAGGTAACATTACATACATTGTTTTGATACCAAAGCAAACAGCTTTTTAAGCCCTTTATTAAAGGTCAGGAACAAATACCTCAGATACTATTTGCGTAAATACTTTAAATATCATATTACTGTTATGTCCGTCCTGGGTAGATATCTACCCATGAAAATTATCGCAGAGAATGATCTCTATATACCGAATGGTATAATTACCGAATGCTTCAACGGGCATGTATCTTTTAGAAAAAACGACAATGTATATCAATCATAAAAGTAAAAGTTCTTCAAATTCCCCAAGAATATTAAATCAATCAATAAATTTAACATGTTTAAATAGTTATTTCATTAATGTCACCTGCGTTTATATGATTGTTATATACCTAAGCACTTAGTAAACATACCTATCGTTGCAGATAACTAGGAATGCTTAACTGGTTCTAGATAATTGCTCGATGGCAGATGAATTATATTATACTATTTTTTTTTTTTTTTTTTTTTTTTTTTTTTTTTTTTTTTTTTTTGTTTCACCGGGTAAAAATGCAAATTTACGCATACCTGCTGCTCGGGGAAGCAGCAGGTTATGTGGGACTCACTCCGCCTCTAGATGGAAGCGAGACGGAGAATACCCACTAAAAAATCCCCGGTCGTCACCGCCAATGCGCCTTGGGTGATGATGACGTGGGACAGGCAGAGCCACAACCACCACGCCACCATCAGCGTCGTCTGCTAGGCAGATCCAGCCGGCTCCCCCACTTGGGGCAGCCTAGGGATTCGGCCTGAAAAGGCCGTCTCCCTCCTCCAAGGACGGGATCCGTGCAAGGCAAGGGAGATGTCCCCACACCAACCCTCGCTGGACCCCGTCGGGCGTGCAGTCGCCACCGCACGGTGGATTTTTATTGTGGTTTTCTCCACTTGGGCCAACCAGTAGAGGCAAGCCCCCTGGCCCCCGCCGAAACAGAGGTAACAGGTGGTTTGGTCTGTGGTTTGCTCCACTCGGGTCAACCGGTTAAGGTAGACCCCCTGGCCCCCACCGAGAACGGCAGGGGTAACAGGTTGCGCGGTCGGTTGGTCAACGACCCGTCCGACGGTCACGAGAACCGTGCCGCCGAACCCGCCGCGCCGCGGCTGAAATGCGCCGCCCACCAGGTCGCGTCCGGGAAGAAACGGCCAATGGCCAACACCCACTGTCGCGTCCGAGTACTCCACGGCCACAAGGGCCCCCCAGAGCGCACAAGTGCGCAGCCAGGACAGCGTCCGCAGCCCGACAGACGCCGTCAACCGGCTCCTCCAAATGGGTCCGGCGGCAATGGTCGCAGAAGACAGGGAGGACAGCAACGATACACTGCGAGGTCCCCCGAAGGGCACTCCTCTTCCTCTGCGACCATCGCCGACAAACCACGCTGCCAAGCAGCTCGACAGGTGCCAAGCACCAACATGCATCCCTTTATTATGCAAACACCAACTCCGCCGCCGAAGCGGCCCAACCAGGCTGCGCGCCCACGTCGCGCAGCTGCAGACTTTGTCTGCCCCGAGGCGGGACGAGCAAGCCCGTCCCCCTCGTTGAGAATTAGCCGTCGGGTGGCAATCTTCTAAAAGATTACCACCCGCCGTTGCCCAGGGTGCGCCAGGACCCACTACTACCAATCCCCCGAAGGAGATTAGTAGCAGTTTGCCACTCGAGGAGGCTTCTCTTTGTTGCACCCCAAGTGGCGTCCACCTACAGCAATAATGTTAAGAAAATTCTATTATGGTATAAAATTTAGCTTGATGACTTAGGCAAATGACAATGTTATGTAAGAAATGATTGTGATGATAATATAATCATCCATACCTAATAGTATCTGGATTGCCTAATTTTAGCTCAAGAGTAGAGCATGTCGTATGGGCACTAAGTCTGCTATTTTTAAGTGTAGTGCAACAAATATATGTATACCTGCTCTAAGAATCTAATCTAACCTGGAACAGGTTGCAGCGTATGGTACAGTTGGACCGCACACTGTCTAGGAACTTACAGATATTGAACAACACATGTGCAAAGAAAGGCCAAGTAATTATTATAAGGAAACCAGATAACTTCAAGAAGAATTTTGTGAGATTGTAATATTGTTATTGTGACCCTCTTTCCGCTGATAGCAAAATAGAAGCCTATGTTGCTGCAGCAACTACAAAGTATCTAAACTTATACCCGTCACTTGCCAAGCATCATAAGATGCATCGTCACGCCTCGTTTAAAGGATCCTATATCATTGAAGAAAGGAAATACATATAATGAGTGCCACTTTTTATGGTACAGTAAAGGTAGTACTTAGTAAAAAATGTACTCTGGTGACCACGCCCTAACGATTCCGGTGAACCATCCCGACCTTAGTCGTTTCATTTTTATTGCGATGCCATAGGGACATTAATGCGTCTGCAAATCTCATCTATGTGGGAGTTTCTCATCAGTTTACATTGTGAACTTGGTAATGAGGTTTAAATATTCTTTTGATAAATATGCAGAAGATGTTATTTATGACCGTTGTTTTAATAATAAATTAGTATCTCCTTATACAAAAACGGTACTTTAGTTTGAATATTTCAAGTATTCCAGGAAACGAGATGTTGTCATTGTTTGTTTTTTGGCAAACTAGTGCTACCTACATTTATTACGTTTTTAATCTCAGAATGCATAATCTTATTTTAATTACTTATTGTTACGCAAAATATATCTACCTACAGGTAGGTATATTTATAGGTATATTCAATAAAATGGTGAACATAGTTACAGGTATGGAAAACTAACCGCGATTATCATGTTTTAAGACTTAACCGATACTCATTTCCAAGTGATCTGTACACAAGACTCCATATTAATACGTCTATAAATGAATATCTATTCGTAAAAAAAATTACTGGGAAACAAAATACTCGTATGATGAGATTGCAAAAACAGTTTTCGGCAATTCGGTTCAAAAACTGACAAAAATTCTTACACAATAAAACTGTTCAGCTTAAATATGATTCATATAAATCCGTGCAACTTTGAACAGGTCATTGCACTATGCACTATCTAAACACTACGTTTCTATTCAACAAAATGTTAATTATTGATTCAGAGCTATCCTTGATGCAAGTGTGGGCGCTGTCGTGGACTTGGCGAACCCGCCAAGTGCAAGGCAAACCGCAGTCGTAACGCCACGTCGCGAACACGACACGCTCCGCTATTACATAACTTTTAATCCTTGACAATGAATTAAAAAATATATCAGCTGCAGAACATCAGGAAAACGATAAAATCTAACACAAATAAGATAGGTACCTATATCCAGCCTTATTAGTAGATATTTGCCCGCAACGAGACTTAAACCTTCCTCTCCCGGTTTCTGAGTTCGGCCCCTAATGAGGTGATAGGCAAGTCAAATTTATTTAGGCTTTGTATGTTGAAAACGTTTGTAGGTAGGTTAGAGGGTTAGAAGCTATAAGCGCTACCCCAGATCATAGGATCATTGTAATCCTGTATATCCTATAACTAAGTAAGAATCTCAATAAGAGTAGGTAGTAGGTAAGTATTTATACAATAGAAAAATCGCTACCTATTTAACTATAAATTGGAGCAGTCCTATTTCAATATAGATCATACGAGTACATAGGTATATTAAAATAATTGTCATTTCAGTCATCAATCAAAGTAAATCAATTATATTGTTAAATACCATCTAGGTATGTACGCCGCCATACATAGATACTACAATTGCCCTGCGAAACGTGTTATGATACACATGTGAATAAGTTATGATAATCTAATACAATGAATAAAAGATTACTGCCAACACTTTATTACAATATAATAAGTACAGTAGGTAGATATATAATAAATGACTAAAAAGACATCAACGCGCTCTTTGCTACTTAGTATCTATGAACATTCAATCTAAATAGTTTTACATCTTACAAACGAGTATAACAAAGGATATACTCGTATAAGTGCGTAGTAGGTATAGAACTGTACCTGACGTGACACATTACGGCATTCAGTGTACCTCATCGTATAGTATTATGTGTATTACAAGACTTCACAACTGGTCCTGCGCTGAACGATCAGTGGACAAGTTCAAGGCAAACGCCCTAAGCCCTTATAACGCCAAATCACGACAGACAAAGAGCAGTCAGAGCAGTATTTTAAATGTTGGAAGCTGATAAAATTTGAAAATGAATACTTATGTATTTGAACATAAAACAGCAAATCAGCTTAGGGCTTCACGCCTCCGATTTCAATAGATTTTAGATTTTTATTTAGAATATTACATACATACCTATACACAAAAACTACTGGATAAAGCTTGTCGTACCGGTAAAATAAAATAGCCGCAGTGCGCCATTACGCTATGTCTAAGTCTACGCGAGTACACACACAACTTCCCAGATACTTCTGCCGTCAAACTTCAACTGTTCTTATACAAATCGTAGCACAAACACACCGCAAATGTTTGACATCGTCAGTACGTAGCTTACTTTTGCAAACTCCGTCCCAGTATGTATCTATATTAATAAATTTTATATTAAGATTACCTACGTTTTATACGATATCTCGAACAAATATCAGAATCCCGTAAGTTCAAGTAACTCCGCCATGTAGTTTCAAAGCAATTTACTTCAAATATTTATGTTGTATAAACTTGGCAGTTCACTGCAGGAAACTCTATTGGAGTCTATAATATGACCAATGTACACTTACGTACGTATGCTTTAAGTAAGGTTTTATTTTGATCTTAACCAAAAGGCGAAGAAGCGATGAAGTAATATTTGAATGAAAACGCTAACGGTAAATTTCATCATAGACTACATACATGTAAGGAGAGGGATTAATATTTAACTTCTGCGCCTGCCCTACTCTCCCCGGATTTATAAAGACAAGGTTGGACTATAAAATGACGTGACCAAAGGAAAATCTCGTGCAAGATACGGTAAGGTACACACACAAGGCAATACCGCTTCCTGACTCCGGCGTAGTCGTAATTTCTCGACATTAAATAGCATAACTATTTTTTAATGTATTGTGATAGTGAGGTGTGCTGTATAACCGGCTTCAGAGCCGGGTGTTGCACTGAAGACGAGCAGGCGAGCAAGTGCAAGGCAAACGGCTCCACGTAACACCGAGTTACGACAGCCGACGTGTATTTGCCCGGCGGGTTTTGTTTTACTATTTGCGAACAATACTCGTTTTGCGGCTCCGCGGTATTTATAGATAGGGTGCCTAAAGTTATTTTTTAATTTTAATTGCACTGGCGTTGGCCGTAAAAAGTTTAGTCAGAAAAGATGCGCTGAATTTCGGACTCGTATTTAGCATTCATTAGTGATTTCTTGTTTTAAAGCTATCGAACCGTCTCTGGCGACTGGTAATGTACTAAAGAACTTTTGGCAACTTAATTATAATGTTACAGCTTAGAATCCAGTACACTATTTGGTACCATAATTGCGCTGTATGATAAATTTAATTTGGTGATAGATAGCAGAAACATACAGCTTTCTGCTATCTATCACCACATTAAATTTTGGTCGCATTTGGTTCCTCTAGTATTTCTGATGTATCCTAACACATAAGTAATAAATTATGTTCCAAAAGTCAAAATAATAAAATCTAGAGTCAATCAAGATAATCAGTGCATTACATTAAACAAAAAAGCCACATTAACACCTCAATTTCAGGGTCTAAGTTATCGCAACGGGCCTACACTAATTTGTGCCCAGCAAAATAATCGGCATTTAATTTTTATAACCATTTTACATCTACTAAATACTTGTTTAGCCAGAATTAACGCAGTAAAGTTTCATTACGCCAGACGAGGTCATCAAACGAAATAACGGTAGCCCTAACGAAACAATGAGTAAAGTTTAAACAAACGGTCAAGGGGTGGGGACCACGCCGCCGACACTTGGCTCAGTTCTAAGTTATTCTATCATCGGGGTCAGCACATGAGAGGGCCATGCGTACACATAGTCATTACCCATTGTCGGTATTTTGTGTGAAATAGCTAAGCAATTTCTTGGCCGAGACTAACGAGCTGTGCTTGTGTTACGGTTTCGTACACCACAGTAAGTGCCACATCAAATTGCAACCATGGAATTTAGTACTTCTTAAATCCTATAACAAACGCATTTTAATTGAACTTGTTACTGTCTCTGTTTCTATTTTAACTGCTACTGCTATGTAAATATATTTATAAACGGGAGTGTATGTGATGACGTTCAGAGCGATCGCCAACCCGCCTTTTTTTTTTTTTTTTTTTTTTTTTGTTCCGGTGAAAATGCATTTACGCATACCACGCTGCTCGGGGGGGCAGCGGGCTATGTGGGACTCACCACCGCCTCGGAATGATGGAAGTGAGGCGGGAAATACCCACTAAAAACACCGGACCCTTCGTCGTGCGCCTTTGGGAGACGGTGCCGTGGGACCTGGATATCCAGAACTACCACGGCATCGCCAGCGCTGTCTGCCCTGAGAAGGGCAGACCCAAGCAGGATCACCCCCTAGGGGGGAGCGACAGGAGCGAGGCCCGAAGGGATAGCCCCACTCCCGTCCAACGAAGGGGACCCGTGCAAGGCGGGTGGAGGCGCCCCGGCACCATCCACCCGCTGGGCCCCGTCGGGCGGCATCAGGCGGCGAAAAAGTCGCCGCGTTCTGCCACCTCTGCGTCGGCGGAACGGAGGAGCGTTGGGATCGTCTTCCCGCTCCCGCTCCGCGGCCTCCTTTTGGGACATAACAGTCTCACAAAAGGAGGCCATAGCTATCCAGGACGTGCGGCTTCCCAGCATAGATGTTATGACAGCTGGGAGCGACAAGTCCGGCCCCACCGAGCCGACCAAAACGGCTCGGGGACCATTAAACGCCGGGCAAACGGCCAATGTGTGATCTGCCGTGTCACACTCGGCATCACACTCGTGGCACATAGTGGATTCCTCCCGTCCGATCCGATGCAGATATTGTCCGAAGCACCCATGCCCAGACAATACCTGCACCAGACGAAACGTGAGGAACCCATGTGGTCGCTCAACCCACTCCTTTAACACTGGGCCCAATGCGCCCAGGAGTCGTCGTCCGTAAGGTGCGGAGGCGAGGTCTTCGGTCCAGAGACGAACCATCTCCTCGTATGCCTCCCTCCGCACTGCACCTCGTTCTGCAGGGGCAGGGCGCTCCCCGCGCGCCCGCTCCTCAGCCGTCCACAAGTAGACAGTGGCCAGCACCTGAGCCTCAAGCTCCCAGGGAGGGGTGCTGGCCAGAGCGCAAGCCGCGTCAAAACCCACGGTCCGGTAGGACCGTGAGACGCGTTGGGCGATGGCCCTCTGGGGCCGCCGGAGGTGCCTCACGTTGTCCCGGCGAGAGACAACATCCGCCCAAACCGGCGCCCCGTACATTGCTATGCTGCGCAAGACGCCCGCATAGAGCCTCCGACAGTGGGCCTTTGGCCCCCCCAGGTTTGGGAGGAGCCACGAGAGGGCGTTCGCAGCCTTAAGGAGGCGCGACGACAGCCCGCTAAAGTGCGGGCCAAACTGCCATCGCGCATCCAGTAACAGACCCAAGTACCTCATCAGGTCACCAACAGAGATAGTGACGCCCTCGACGATGACATGGGCGTCACGAGGGCGGCGCATCCGAGGCCCACGGAAGAAGATGGCCTCGGTTTTGTCCAGCGCCACCCTTAGTCCTAACAACTGGATCCGCCGGACCAACAAGGAGCCGCCAGCAGCAGCCCGACGAGCAGCTTCCTCGTAGCTCCTCCCCCGGGCAGTGAGTAGGGTGTCGTCTGCATAGCAGATTATGCCCGTGCCCGGGAGGAGAGCGCCCCTCAGAACCCAGTCGAAGCCGATGTTCCACAGAAGGGGCCCCAGAACGGACCCCTGTGGAACACCGGCCTCAACCTTGTGACGACATAGTGTGCCGTCTCTGGTGACATATATCACCTCTCGCTCCGCCAGGTAGTCGGCGAGCACGTTCCTCAGGTAGGGAGGGAGACCAAAATGTCTGAGGGCCTCCAGGATAGTAGAGTGGGGGATGGTGTTAAAGGCGTTGGCTATATCGAATGATATAGCCAACACACCTTGCCCACTCTCCTGAGCCTCCCTAACCTGGGTTTTCAACTCCAATAGAGCGTCGATTGTAGAGCGCCCAGTCCTGAATCCGAATTGTCGGTCGGACAAATCAGGGCCGACTCCCGTCAGGTGGTCGGTTATTCGCAGGGCGAGAATCTTCTCGAACACCTTCCCCACTTCCTCCAGCAGGACAATGGGGCGGTATGCAGACGGGGAGTCGGCAGGGCGCCCTTCCTTTCGTAGGAGGCACAATTGACCGATTTTCCATGATTTCGGGAACCTCCCGACCTCAAGACAGCGATCGAAGAGGTCCCGAAATCTCTCGTCCATTTGCGCCGCCGCAAGAGCGACGACGCGTGCTGGGACACCGTCATCGCCAACCCGCCTGCCCAGCGTGGCGATTATGTGTATATTCTCCAGATATTTGCAATAGGTGGCGAGCAACTGAAGAGGCCAATGTCCAGCAGTGGACTGCAATAGGCTGATGATGATGATGTGATCATAAGTAACATTAATTTATATGAGAGAAAACCCCTTACATTCTTCCGACCCCAATGTAGTAGCTTAAGCATTTATGTTATGTGTATCAGAACAACGAAGATACCTTAAATACAAACTCCCAGGCATGAATGTTGGTCCCGCCGGGTGGGATCGAACCCTTGGCTCAGAAGGCAGGTGTCAAGTGAGTCGCCGGACCAATCTCTTAAGTAAAAATAAAGCTTAGGGCGTCAGGTTTTAGGGTGAGGGCACCAGAAACAGCATCTAAAATAATATTTGCCGGCTCTACTTCGACGTTTATAGAATTCGTTAGGGGCTCGGTGTGCCATTAAATTAATAAGACAAATAAAGTGTGGTTATTTTTACGTTCAGTAATAAAGATCTTTTGTTACGGAACCATAAACTGGAGGGATCTTGAGGCGACACAGTTAGGCCAGCATTAAAGCTTGGTGCGCAGCCAACTTTGCAAACTCAATGGGCCGATTACTCGTTATAGGACAAAAACAACGGAGATTTATAATCGTTTCGGTCTCTACAATTTTAGCAAAGTTATGGTGCCTTGATTTGAAAATGTTCATTTTGGTTCTAACATCAGAAATTAAGATGGGCAATGTTAGGGTCCATTTCCAGTGAGAAAGTTGTATTTCTCAAGAGCCCTGGGCCCCAAAATCGAGAACGTCGGTTTCGTCAAAGTCGATTTTCATTCATTTTAGTTCGTATATTCTAACACTGCAGGCAAATGGGCCCTCCCATTTGTCCCTCCAGTGTTCGAATATAAATCCCTATTTATGGTGCAAAAGTACGCGATCCGTTCAACGAACGATCGTTTTCGATTTTGGTGGTATGGGGGGGCCCTGTATGTAGGTATACCAACTTGAATTCGTATTAGTGATGTGAATGTCAAAATTCGCCATGTGGGGTATACTTCCTATACATTTATTTAAAAAAATCACTACTATGATCGGAACACATTCCTCTATAATTTAATCTCATATCACAAACTCGTACACACAAAGTCCCATTCAACAAATAACAAAGAGTTTCTATGAGAGCTAGTATTGTTTCACTCATCTCTCCACCAAGTTGCTAGGGTTATATTTAGCCGGCCTAGGCTACCTGACAACCTGTCCTGGCTTGTCCTGACTTATTTATAGGACAATAACCCTGTTTGCTGGGTTTAATTAAATCCATCCCTGTGACGCTGCTGCGGTAAGGGTATGTAAATTACGAATATATTTCATGTCTTTGCAGCTGTTAACAAAGTTGTTAGAAGTTCTCTAGAAAATGGATTTAGCTTCAAACCACTGCACCTCTTGAAATAGAATTTACTTACTTATTCATGTACTTAAATAATGAAATCCTATAAGGCTTTATGATTATTGTGGATAAATCTATTTATCCATAATCATGACAAAATATTTAATGTACCTACTGTTTCTGCGACTAATATTATGTTACTTTTGCCGATAATTAGATTTACTAAAATACTTAATTAAATTCTTAAGACACACTTCGCCAAAACATTGCAATTGTTAAAAAAACACAATTGTAATTTTGTTTCAATTAAGAAAAGACGCATGAATTCGCACGGTACATTATATTCGATGATTAATCACGCTCGTGAGAGGCCATGATTACTGTTCCGACTCATGAGTAGGTATCTTTTATTTTCACTTCATAATGTAACCGATTTATTTTGATTCCCTCTGCATAAGTGGTGAAATAAAGTACTATCGCAATTAAAAGTCCTAGCGCATAAAAATAAAGTTTATTTTAAAGCTTTAGGCAATTGAGTAGGAAATGTACCTTAGTTGCCTTCGAAAAATAAGTATATATCACGACTATATTTTGTATATTTCATATACAACAATGGTATTTGTTGTACGTTGTTTGGTACCTTCTTAATACGCAACAAAAAATATCAGACCTACCAGTTTTTTAAGATGTGAGAACCTCATAAAAACGTGACATGTGATAATATCGCCCTTGACGCCTTATTGAAGTGTTATAGTTGTTCATAAGAACCATTATTAATAAAATGATTACGATGAATCGTATTTATTGAACGTAGTGACCAGTCATTAGAGTGATTGTATGCAAATAACTGCTTAAACGTACCATTAAAACCAAAGGTTTTTTATAAAATAGGTAAAAAATGAGGCTGCGTAAAGTTGAAATTACACCGACATGAACTAGAAAGATGACATTAAATGTCTGATACTTAAAACCATACCCGAGGTTAGTATTACGGTTTAAAAACTTTGCATAGAAAAGAAACGGAGAAAAATTAGAAGAATAAACCTGTTTTATGTATTTAGTTATACGACAATTAATGTCCTTGCGAGATCATTAGGGCTTTGTAGATGTAGTTAGCTAGGTATGCATGTCATGCAAAAAAAGGTATGCATGTCTCAGCATCTTACTCACTTCGTCACTCCGTGCTAAATGAACGCAACATACTCTGCCAAATGTTGCGAAGAACAATAAGTGCAAGGAAAGTGTATGCTGAACTGTGTCACTAGGTCCAGTCGCTCACCTTTCTCCGACTCACTTCAACAAAAAACATATTTTTACAGCTGATTTTGTGATACTGTCTGTTTCATTCATGATACAAACATCAAAGAAAGTGTTTCGACAATCGAAATAAATTACTTCTCTTGTGGTTTTGTTTCGAAGCTACGTACTTCGTATTTATCAAGTCAGGAATTCGTTTGACGGAGGACGACAAACTTATTTCAACTTTCTAAATTGAATATGTGATGTGGTGTACCTATGTGTATTTAGGCTGCTTGTGATGAGGAATTGAAATCTATAGGTACTTAGAACAAAGATCGGTCGAACAAAATCGTCGCCGATCTGCAAGAATGTCACCAAAAGCCTGTTTTAATTTTCATTTTTGTTAAAATAAATTAACCTAAAAACATGAAATCGACTAGGATTGCCACTTCAGGACATAGAATTCCCCCAATGACTCCTCATTAAATAAAAAAGAGAAAATGGGGGAGTCCATTTCTCTTTTTATATTTCTTAATTCCACAACATCCAAACTGCTTAGCTAACACAAATATTTTATGCTTACCTAATTTCAATCCTAACAAATAAGACGAGCAAAATTTCAACATAAAAGGATATCCATATGGATATATACCGATAAATAGATTTATCATCCTAAGCATCGGTCTGCTTCACTTATAGTTAATGATCTTAGGCATGATAGAAACTAACCTAACAGCTTCAATGATACAAATCGGCAAAAAGCGTTACGAGTTACCATTTCTTGGCCTAAAATCCGACAAATATTGACCACGAAGCGCATTGGCAGCCGATAATTTGCCACACCGGCAGGCATGGCGGCCGAGGGGCCGTCTTGTGGCGCGTAACGCGTATGGTTTATCGGAATGTGCGGTGCGTATCGGGGTCTATCGACCGCTAGCTGCAGCCGCTCTACGCACGCGCCTCTACTGTCGCGATTATCCTGCGTGCCGTGAACACTAATGTTGCTCCCGTTGCCAACTCTTTCCTCGTACCTTATTATCCTTGCACTAAATTTGCATATCTACACTTAACTAAAAGTTAAGACGGGCCTTTTGTTTTCTAAGAGGGAGTCATAGCCCAAACTAGCGTTTTGAGAATGTTTTCGAAGCGAATTTGCCACTTAGTCGATTAAAACCTTGTTTGGTATAAAATAAGCTCTTGAAATCTCGATATATAAACCGACTTCAAAAAAAACACAAACGACTAAAACTAAAAAGCGATAAATAACTTAAGTAATTCTATCCTTAATACATAATTATTTAAATATTACAATTATCACTTATTTTTGAAGTCGGTGACAGCTCTTGGTACCTAACGTAGACTGTTGTTGTATGACGCGCGCGGCCGGCAAATCCACACGACAATATACATTTATTTGTTTGGCTGGCACCGACTTCAAAAATAAGTGATAATTGTAATATTTAAATAATTATGTATTAAGGATAGAATTACTTAAGTTATTTATCGCTTTTTAGTTTTAGTCGTTTGTGTTTTTTTTGAAGTCGGTTTAATTTTTTTTTTAAAATAATTTTATTTCACTATTTTTAGTTGCGTTGATGTACTGTGACCTTGAGTAAAGGCTAATTAATGAAAAAGGGAATCCTTAAGAGTTTTACTTAGGAATGAAAAATTTTGCTTCAAGTCAAGTGAAGACTATGCGATCTAGAATCAAGCATATCACTTACCAAATCACCTGCCCTATTAGCCCTACATAAGTACATACTACTACCTAGTTTAATATCGACCAATGTTAGTACTGTCCCCTAACTCCTAACCGTTAAGGAGTTCTGTGGCTTCATCATCAGCAACAGATGTTGTCGCCCGGAAGCATATACCTGAGTAAAATATGATTACGTAACAAAAACACCATATGAGCATACAATTTTAAGAAATAAGAAACTTTTATCATCGACAAAACATAACATTTTCGGTTGTTGCCCTCAATTTCTCCAGGATCCCATCATCAGATCCTGACTTGGTGATAATGGGACCACCTCGGAAGTGTCCTCTGTCGAACTGTCGAAAAATTTTTGAAATCCATCCATAATTGACGGAAATATCGGTGAACATACATAAAAAAAAAAAAAAAAAAAAAAAATATTATACATACAGACGAATTGAGAACCTCCTCCTTTTTTGAAGTCGGTTAAAAATTGTAATATTTTAAATACTGTCAACCATCATACCCTAATACAGCGTAACTACGTTCAAATTGGTGATCTTTTTTCCGAAGATTACCCTTTTTATAAGTATTCTACAAAAATACCGATAGGTAGTTATAATCTCTTAATCGGATTAAAAATACGAATAATATTTTGTACAGTATTTACTTTGAACCGTTTTATGTTAATCGCTTCAACTAAATCCTAAATGCTCACTAAAAAGCTTTCAACGGTGAGATTAAGAAGCCTGAAAATATAATCTTAGTCATGAAAACGGACAGAAACGAACGACGTGACTTCGCACTTAACGCTGTAGCTCACAAAAGTTTTTGTCACACTCGTGAACTACACATATTTTTACTTAAAAGTGGTTTGACTTGAATTTTGAGAAAGAAATAAAACATTTTTCAGTTATGAATGTTATTGACGTGTTGCTTTTTTAACGTTATATTTTTGCGGAAATAACGTTACCTACGTTACTTGTGCCTAGTGCGAAGTAGACATCGCAGGTTTTCAAACTTCCTTTTAAGGATGGCAAGAAGCGTCTCGGATTCGTAATAGCGTTTTACTGTCAAACAAAAGAATCAACATTATAAGTCGGTCATCATCACCAAACAACAAGTTAACCCAAAATTCGAACCTCTCGCATTGCGAGATGCCATCTTCTGATATTTAATTCTAAAGAACATCGGTATGACGTAACACATTGTGTCCATAATGGCTTCAATCAGATCAAGATATCCTGAGTAATTACGCGGAGCTGAACGTTCGATTGTGTAATATTTCCCACAATATAGTCGTACCTTCGGATCCGGATTCCATAAAATAGCAATACAAAGCGACGGGATAAGAAGAACAGTACATATTATAGTGCAGGAGATTATGACTAATCTCAAAATGTAGGTACATACCCACTGACATATAACGAAATGATTAAATATACTGACAACATTATAAATATTAAATAGGCTAGTTAAGTACATCTAATATTAATTATTATTTTTATACAGTTATATTTTTGAAGAAAATGTTCTGAATTTTTCTTATATAGATATATACCTAAATATTAGGTATGTGAGCGAACTTTGTATTTTTTTTTTTTTTTTTTTTTTTTATAGTGGCTCGACATAATGGCTTCCCTACACCTGATGGAAAGCGAAAGAGAAGCCCAAGTCGCTGTGACAACGGGCAAGTAACTGGTCAGTTACCTGTCGGTTGCCACCGCCATGCCGGCCCAACCCTAACCCCCCACGAGCTCCGGAAACCCCACTCACCGGCAGAAACACGACCCAGAGGTCATTTGACTGCGGTATTCTATAGGGTGGAGGTCCTTCCCCGGACGGGCGGCTCAATTCGAGCGAAGATTCGCTATGCCCTACCTCTCTTAAATATATATTTATATATTTATTGTATTTTCTAATGCGACAATTATTTTTAATGTGGGAAAAGTATTTTAGGTACGCTTATCACACAAAACTAAAATATTTGTTACTAGTTAACACATTTATTTGTTAACCATTAATGGTTATTGACTAAAGCCAAATGTCCGAAAAGGCGCGTTTTTAAATGAAAAGCCGCGTTCACTCAAATTCGCTTCGCTGGTGTTGCTTTAGACAATATGTAAGGAAGTAGTAAATAACAATGGTCCCAGTAAATTTCGCCAAATATCTCATCTCCAAAATGTGGTTTTCCTTTAAACTTGAGTCGTCGGCGTTGAGAGGGGCGTCTCCCAGAACACCCTTTAATGCATGAATTAACCAACCAGTTGTGTTTGGTTTTCAATCTTTATACTGAGCTGTGATACCGAGTCATAAGGCTCTAAGTGTTGTATGTTATTTTTTGGTAACACTATGCATTAAAGGGCTAAAGCGAATGTAGTAGTAGTGTGCATAAATTCGAGTACGTAGAGACATAATATATAATTATGTATTACGTTTTTTCTTTCTTTCATATACCTATGCTGTTAGTCACAGAATTTGGCAGCACCTCCTGTACTAGGCTAGGAAGGCTGGGTACATAGCAAAATGTCTACATGGCGAAGGTTCGCGAGGCTCTTGACCCGCGCAGTTCATTGTCCCCGCTCTCGCGTCTACGCCGAAACATGCTAATGGGTTAATCCTAAAATGCACTTTTTCTCATGACCCCTAGGCATAAGGTATGATTGATACTTTTTTTATCTAGAGCAAGGAGTAAAAACAAAGGGGTCGAGTCTGCGATCACAAATACATGATCGCAGGGTCGAGTAGTAAAATCGCTGAGTAAAATCAAAACATTTTCGGCTCGGTTTTCAAGGATTTGATGGTGATACATTTGCCTTCATTGGAAAACACATTGAAATCTCCTTGAATATGCCTCGCACAATTCTAAAGTGCACATCGTACATATTTCAGCTACGAATATTAGTCGATTCCGAGAAGATTGAAAAGATCTGGGTAAAATTTTCTGAGTTGAAAAACTTGTTACCAAAATTGGTTTTGAATGTCAAAGGAAACTTGTCAAGGAAACACCTTGGTGTAAAATATTTCGTGTATATTACCTATCTTAAAATATCTTCAAAAATGATTAATAAACACATAAAAATATGTTAAATATTGTGTTAAATAAATAAGTTATGTAAATCTAAAAACGAGTTACTCCCTACATGACTGCATTAAGGGACTGCACACTGGTGTTATCTACCGAACTGTGCGTTTAGACTAAAAATAAACAAGAGTAGAAAAGCCCCAGGGTGCAAAAGTTTACCATTTATTAGCAATTCATTACCACGGGTCGGCAAATATATTAAACGTCCATTGTAGAGGCGTACAGAGGCACCCGAGATCTAAGATCCATTATTCTCGAAGATAGTTACAATGAGAGTAGATGCCCATTCGAAGCACCAATTATAGGATCCCTTTGAATACGCCCAGCCCTGCGGTAACACACGTGCATCGTACTTTGAATATACTAACACAATACTTATTTCATTTGTTCAAGTCGTATTGTCAATATTATTAGTAGTAGTTCCTTTTCATACTATAAATCTACTCAAACACAGCTTGGATTCTAATTTATATGCCAATTCAGCAAGCATAATTTATAGGTTCGCTCATATTATTATTTGGTAGAAATATCTTTTCCGAATACCTACTTAGATCTTTTAGATGACCTTGAAAGGCGGTCGTGCGGAAAACACAGAGATGCGAAAATTCCAGGAGTGGTAGCCCGGTCAAGTCAATTTAAAACGTTTGGGTCGGATCTGGGTAATCTGCAAGACGCTCCGATCCTTGAACATAATCTTGGCTCATTTATTTGATAGTGACTCTTGCCTTCTGAACCAAGGATTCGATCCCCACATGGGACAAACATTCATGTGATGAAATTGTGTGTTAGTTCCATGTCTAGGTGTTAATATATAATTGTATTTATCCTTCCTGTGGTTCTTGATTCCGATTTTAATGACTCAAGTGCTGAACTACCTACCTTGGGAACGGGTCAATTTAAGTGATATCGTTTGATATTTATGTATCTATCGATATATATGCAAGATAACGATATATATTCATTTAAGAACGTCAGCACATATATTTATAGATTAAATATGTAGCTGTAATAAAAATGCTGATGATCTTAAATGTTAAGTAACATTAATCTTCCTTATGATTATTCCTTCACGCATCCCATAATACCTACACAAAAATATACTTACGATGACGGACACCGCAAAATTAGCCAACCTTTATTCAACAATAACTCGTAATACCCTTTGATGTACAATAGGTACCTGTAAACTTCATTTTCTCTGCAGAAAAGATGTACTGTAAAGAGCTTAAAATCTAATTTTGAAGGTCCATTCTTTCTTCGGCCCATCGACATTAATGATCTCATTTATCATCCGTTAATGAAACTTGAAAATAAGACCGATCGCAAATCCATTTTGAAACACTTCAAAGGAGATCTTCCGAAACGAGTTTCAGTTTGAGCTCAAATAATCCCAAATTATAAAAGTAGCCAATAGATGTCAAAGACTCGTCAAAACTGAAATCTTCTTGATGTAGACATAATATTGCCTCAAATTTTAGAGTCTAAACAAGTCGTCTAATTAGGTACACCATGATCAATTTTATAGAAGTGAAATGAAATTAGTATACCTTTATTCGCACAGACATAAAACAAGTATATGTACCTACTTATGAATTGTCAAGTAAAATGTAAAAAGATTATGCTACTGACGGCCGTGTTTGGAAAGTGGATTCTGGATAGAAATAAATAAATTATAAAATGAATTTTTATAATTTATTACAACATAATCTCAACTTGAAGGTTAATCTTAAGGAAATGTCTTGAATGACTTTGTTGCATCTTTATTTTTTTGGATTTTTTTACAATGCTAATAATAAATTGCTAGTATACAAGTAAATAGTACCAGCTAACTGAATAGTAGATAATTGGAAGGTATTTGAACTTGAACGTTAACTTCCTGAAAGCTTATAACTTAGCAAGTTAAGTAAGTTATAAAACCAATCAAAAGAATAAAAAATCTCCTTAGGCTTAACTTATATATTCATTTAAATTAGCATACTTGTTGATATTTAGGACATAAGTTAGTTAAATATAAATATTGTGATTGTCACTCTCACTGATATTTCAAGACTTTCCGCAAATGGACATCACAGCCATTTATTCAAGTATACACACACATCATTTCAAGTTTACCAAAAACAGCTCCTACGAAAGAAAAAGTTAAAAGTCGAAACTCGGCATGTCGTTTGTGTTATAAGGATCCAAACGGCTAATGTGTGCCATTATTTTTAAGGCGAATATTCAAAATCGAGGACGGACAGGTTGCTTTTGGCGCGGTCAGTGTGTCGGCGCCTACGCACTCAGAATCCTTCCACAAAGTAGGCACAAGATGACGTCGTTACATGCATTCAAGAATCCAAGCTGTGCGGATGTGTCGAAAAGAAATTCGTGGAACTTTTGCAAATATTATTTTTAATATCATTATTTTAAAAAATTCACAGCTGGACCAAAAAATAAACGAATTACCTACTTATACAGATTTAAAAGTGCATCTATTGCAGCTAGACTAGGTAATATTAATATAGGGTATATTTGGTATAAATAGACAAGTTAAGGTAATTTAAGTAAATTGTTTTATGTTACTATTAGGTATTAGGTATAATATTGAAAAAAATGTATAGAAAATGCTTGTTCATTCTAGAACTTTTACCTTAATAGTAGTTAAGCCACTGTAACAAGCGTATACCTACCAGTAATCCTTTTGTAGGTACAATTCTTAAAATACCTATTATATGAACATGTAGGTATACCTACTATTTAAAAAAAAATATAGTATAATATATAAGGAATATTTTATTGTTAGGTATGTGTCCATCAATTTGCGATTTATATTATCATCGTTCAATAAAAATTCTTCGTACATCTGCGAGCACACCAAATATGACCATTAGGAGGGTCCTCGGTGCGGTCACCGTGGGAGGCACTGGGTGAGTGACCGAGGCCTTGACCCACACCCCGGCAGCCTTGGCCGGCCGCCCTTCTAACTGGACCTCTATTTAGGGCCCGTGCATTCGATACTTCTGTATCATATACGAAGCTCGCCGGGCGCGTGGGCGAGATTTAAAAGTAACGGGACTTGTTGTCCCGACTAGATCCCTAGCTAGGATAGAATGTAGTATAATCTAGCTTGAAAAAGAAACTAGATTATACATCATATTTTTTCAAATGTCCTTTGCAGTTGATATAAATTTATTACATTAGTTAGGTTAATCGCAAACACCCGTATTTTATGTACCAACTAAATTAATAAAGGTTTTAGATTTGTATCAACTATTTTACGGTAAGAATAAGGGAGAGAAGAAATTACGTGGTGGTATAGGGATACATAAAGAATTTTATTGATTTAATGATATAAGATAACTAGGGTTTACCTACCTAAAGTGTTTCGAACAGAATGTTTTGAAGAGTCTTGAAAATAAATTAGGCCATTGTGAGCCAACGATTTAAAAATCATAGCCAGGTTACCGTAAGAATTCTTGGAGTCATTTTACACCATAAACGTTAAAACGCAATACACCACTTCTCTACATTTTCTATTATTACTAAGAAATTAACTTGTTAACAATAACATAATATTATTGTCATCTAAAGAATGTGAACGAGGTAAATTGATGTCAACGAATTGACTCTACAACGGATTGGTATTCTATGTATTCTATTATCGAACGATTTCATGCGAAGTTTTTTTTATAAATAAGTTTAGGCTATCAGACTTACACGTGTTGAGGATGCCATTGTATAATCTATTTACCTTTAAGTTGAATACCTAATTCAAGTATGACATACAACCTGACTTAAGAACAGACCACAGGCAGGATTCTTGTGGAGGGTTAAAACGTAAGAGTTTTCTTTTGTTTAGGGAAATCTTATTTGTTATTTTTATTACAATAGACAGGCAATGTCAGAAAAAGACATCAAATCGGTTACCTTGTTAAAAAACATGATTAAAGCGTAGCCACGTTTTTTTCGACCTTAGACTTTTTAGCTTCCACTTATATAATTTGCTGTCATCAAGATATTCTTTTACAATTTTGTCTCAAAAGATTCTGTCATACATATTCCAACTTTGCATAGTCAATTATTTGAAATACTAATATTTCAAATGACTGACTCGGCCTTTTCCGACAAACTTCAGGGATTTCCGGTAGAAGTTTTGTTGCGAAATTTGAGAATCATGATCTGGATCAGTTGTTCTCCATTTATACTTAGTTATACTTAGGTATTCTTAATATTGATTGCGTGTAAGCTTAAATGTTACAGTTTATGAAAGTGAGCCTTTGTGACCCGCCCGCGTCTGACGACTTAGAGAAAGTGCTCGATGAATCTGGTAGTTAATAATGAACCGAGAGTGAATGAGCTGTGTTGTTTGTCATTATATTCAACGGTAAATAGACCAAACGTGCCAAAATATCTATTTTGTGATATCAACTAGCATTAGTCATCGTCTGAAGCCACAGATATGAAAGCGTAATTTCGCAGAGCTTCTAATTTTATTATTCTGTTCAGGCATTCATTTCATTATACGAATCATTCGTTTCATTCCAGTTCAGCTTGAACTTATAACGTCATGAATTGAATCTAGAATTTATTTTTATTTTAAAAATTAATTTGAGTGCTCTTCGATAGGCTTTGAAACCTGGATGTAGATGCAGTAATGACTTAATCAATGTAGCTTCAAAATAATTGAGCCGCTGATCTCATATTTCCACCGTAATTTGAATATAATGTTTTATAAACCAATAAAATCTTATTATAATGTAATTATTTATAAGTAACTAGCTTTTGCCCGCGACTTCGTCCGCGTGTTTAAATTTATACATACAAAAGTTTTTTCCCGCTAACTCCCGTTCCCGTGGGAATTTCTCAAAATACAGCCATAACTAAACTTTATATTTACTAAGGTACCTGCATGCCAAATTTCAAGCGTCTAACTTAAGCGGTTTAGATTTTTCATACAAAAGGATTTTCCCGCTAATTCCCGTTCCCGTGGGAATTTCGGGAATTCCTTTCTTAGTGCACCCCTACGGTACCTAAGCTACGTCCCTTCCAAATTTCAAGTGCCTACGTTTAGCCGTTTGGGCTGTGCGTTGATATGTCAGTCAGTCAGATTCTCCTTTTTATATATATAATAGAAAGATAACACAGCGTTACTTATCACATAATAGCTAATTATAACTGGCATAGCACGCTAAGAACCGGCAGATATTGTTCACGTGAAGGCATTGACTATAATGCATCCCGCATCACGGCACGCTCGCGCTGCCAACATAATTGCCAGTAATTCTATTCATTTACAATTGGTTCCGCGAAGGCGATGCATTTTAAAAACGAACGGTGTAATCTGGTAATGATTTAAATAATTTATCGGAACGAGACGGCTAGGTTTGGATACTCGTAAATAATGGTAAAATACATTTAACGCCTATTGGTATTCGAGACATACAGTGTTTAATAACCAAAATAACTACAAATAATGTTACTCGAGTAACTAAAATTGACTTACTTGCTGATCACTTGTAAATGTTGTCAATGATGTTTATGGTAATGGAGATAGAATATAGGTAGACATATTATGTACAATAGGGTGAAAATGAATATCCTGTCAGCCAATCCTGTCACGGCCTAAAATATTCTGTCCATTTCGTCTTATAAAGTAAAACATAAACAGCATTACTTTATCTGTAATAATTTGATTAGGTATTAGGTACGTACTGCATTTGCAAGTAAGTAATATTTAGTGAATTATTATTGAATGCATAGATACCTAATATGAGATAAGCATAAGTACTTATTCTATCTTCCCGGAGGTAAGAGTCAATGCATGTATACAGGATAGATTATTGTTTAACGTTAAAGCCATTATTTCACGGACGCAGCAGAGGATGCCCCAGACAAGTACAGAAGTGACAAACTTTTTTTTTAGAGGGGAATGCTTTAGGCACCTTCATGCCGCCTCCGGGGGGAGTCGGCATGATTTGTGGGACTCACACCTCCCAAAATGGGAGGGCATACCCACTAAACGCCCCTGCGCTTGAAGCATACGGTCACATCCTTGCGTGCCCTGGCCAGCCGCAGATGACAAGTGGCCGGCACTCCTGGTAGAAGTGAAAAACCTGAACCAACCATCAGTACATTCACAAAGAAGTTATTACTTATTCCTGTGATGGTTTTTTATAAGGTTAATCTATTTTCGGCCATTTTATCCTGACTTTAGATTTAGTTATGCCTTAACATTAAAAGAGAAGAAGAAACATTTTTCACTTCAGATAATAAATTTCCCAGGAGCTTTAAAACACATTTCTTAGAATTTATACAAAGGGCGTGCCTTATTAACCTAATTAAGTATTTTAAAATAACCCGTGGCGGGATTTTTGGCGTAGCAGAATATATAATAAAGTTTCTTAGTAAATCTATTTCGAAGAACGCTTTTCGCTAACAATTCTGCTAAATAATTTCCTATCCTTTATAAATTCTGAACTGTTTTCTTTTAATTTACTTATATCATCTTTCCTTTTTCTGACTTTTGATGTCGATTTATTATTCTTAGTTTTTGACTATTATCTTAGTAGTATATTTTTAAATAACCAAATGATTTAACAGAGAAATTGAAACATTGTTTTTAGGAATGTACTAACTCGGCGCCGACTATGCGATAAATCCAAGGATTATTGATTGTAGGCGGCGATTAATAATGTCGCAATTATTATCACAAGATTTTTTTAGAAACTACCTACCTACTACTAAAACTACTTTAACTTTAGTACATAAACAATGATTCTAAATAAGTTAATAGTACTAAAGATGTAAGTACCAAATAAATTCATTCGTCACACAAAAATGTTTCCTTGCGTATCACCACCAAGAACTGCTAAGTTTTTAGTTGGCAATAAATGTTAGTGGCGAAAGTTGGACTTTATTTTGGTGCATATACATAAGCACCTTTACAAATGATCGGTGGCGTATCTTGGGCCCCTTCAAAGATTTTTGTTTTAAGGTAAACCACCTACTAAACTAATAAAGAGCTCACGACTTCTTGGCTCTCTTCGGGGCAGGGGTCTTTCCAAGTCGGTGGAGGTAAAAATAGGGTTTGCCAACCTATATTTACGTCTCTGTTTTTGTTCTCTTTCTTTCTTCTCAGAATTTATGCGTCCACTGCTGAACGTAGGCCTCCGAATTATAGAGCGTTCTAGATGTGGCGACTCTGGTCCAGGTCGGCCCTGCCGTCTTTCTAATATCGTCACGCCCCACTGCATGAGATATGAGATCCGTCAAAAGGTTGGTGATCGCCGCGTCGGCGCGGGCGCAGCGCGGCGTAAGTCACGGGCACGAGGAGCGTGACGCGCTAAGTCCCGTTACGCGACACACTAGCGGCGCGACGACTCCCGCGCATCCGAACACGCACACTTGCTTTCTATTTTATACGAGCACACCTCCGCCCAGAACCGCTATAATTGTTACTCTGATTACGTTATTATGGAAACACCCGGTTCGTTACACCTGGCTTTGGAAAACATATATTTTCCATAGAAACATTTAACTTATAAGTATAATACCTACACATTCTTTTAAATATTATTTACTCATAATAATTGCATAAGAGTATAAATAAGCATAGGACTTTAAATGGTAAAGTTATCGTAACAGTGCGTTGTGGCCAATCCATCAGGTTGAGCATAGAACCAATAAAGTACTACTCAATATGGTAAGCCGTGTTATGTATTGTCCCACTACAGTTATCATGCCAAATAATCTCTTTACTACGAGTAGAAAAAACATAATTCGATACCTTTCGTTGTGAGCTCTACATATACATAATACAAACCTTAAGCTAATGATGTGCTCTTAGAAAAATACATTTCTTTCTTAATATTTTTCTTCAATAAACATGGACTATTAGTTACGAGTCGGTACTCATTATTGTTACCAACTGATAAGTATACTAGTACGAAAGCTTTGAACAGTTACAGATAGTTGCTACTAATCTCTTACAAAAGACCTTATTGGAAAGAACTTCTTAAGGACTTAATAGGGAATAGGATATGAGGCACTGTTTACAGATTTTCTACGACTACCGTTAAGTATTAGTAGTAGTAATGCGTAATGAGATTTATTAACTTAAGCTTAGTAAGTAAGTTTCGAATAATTAGGTATATTAGGGAAGGAGATAGTAGAGTCAAACAAAGATTTTTAAACGTTTTGACGGGATAGAGTTGCCGAAAGTGCTTGATTCAAGCATAGAATAAACTTTAAAAAAATATGTAGAATTTCTACTCACTTAGCGATGAAGGAGACATTAGGAAACCTGCACACTAAAGCTAAAAACCAAGTACTAGGTACTTAGTAGAGTTCTTGATGGAACTCGTAGATGTAATGTAAATTACGTTACAAGAGCGTGTTTGATGTTCAAAATCTTATAATAAAACCCAATGGTAATGGAAATTGTATTTCCATGCTGTGATTATTATCAACATTCCTATGTGCAAAACATCTACAGGCATTTCCCCGCGACGATGAACTCGTATCGGCGCTATAAAAATGTCGTTTGTTGCTGACGCGGCTGTTACTGCGGCATTCTTACGCGTTATTATCTATGACAGATTACACCAAATCGAGCGCGCCCATAACGCAGGGTCGACAAATTTCGTGAAACTCTATGCATTTGCTTTGAATGTAAACTTATGAAATGCAATCAACGTCTAGTTCGACTATAATTTTAGGAAGTTATCATTTTATCGTGAAATCCCAGATTAATGCTAAGCAAATAGATTTAAATCACAAATAACATTTAAAATTGCTCCAAAACTATAATTCCAATATGCACCCTTAACAAAAATAAATATTTTTAGAAGTAGATAAGATCCCTGGTAAGCATAGACTTACCGAACCTTTAGCATACAAATCTCTTCAAGAAGCTCTTTTCGAAGATTTCTTTATATAAGTAGGTGCACAATAAATATATCGCGAAACAGAGATCTAAGTCACTGCGGCAACGGACAAATAGCCAGTTACCACCACTCTGTGCTAGCCTGTGGGATTTTTCTGGCTATACACCAAGCAATAAATGGCAACGCGGCCCATTTTCCGCTATAAAAATTCCATCTCAGGATTACTTGGAAGTATCTATATGACCCAGCCAGGGCATCTTTTATGAGGTCACAAACTTCTCATTCCCTAGAAACGAATGTTATGGGCATATCTAAAGAATGCATCATCATCAGCCTATCGCAGTCCCCTGCTGGACATAGGCTTCCCTGGAGAATTTACCCATTATTACCACACTGGGCAAGCGGGATGGCGATCGCAGGGCGTAGCTTCTGGCACCAGTGACGCTGCTGCCGTTTTTCGGTCTGTGGTTTTTAGCTAACCCTTCAATCGTGATGGTTATACCGCCACCAGCCGGTTGCCAGAGCCTCGTTCGTTATTCCGCAGGATGCACCACGGGCAGGTGAGGATGGATTGGAGCGAAAAGATGATAGGTCGCTCCCTTACATCACAAAGAATGCGCAAAATTTAAAAGAACTTTTTGTTTAACGTTCCGTTGACAGCCCTGTGTCTAGCTCTAGATTTTATATAGCGACCATTGATGACCATAAAAGAAACGTCTCTGCAGTGCCGGTGCTCGCGGAATGTTATCTGAATTGACTCGTCATCGGCCAATCTGTTCCCTCAGTTATCACGACCAGTTCGCACCAGATTCCTATGTCTATTGCTGTATTAAGAGTCGTCTTAATGTCGCAGGTGTCAACTTGTGCTTGTTTAGTGTAGGTAAAAGTGGATGGACAGAAGGACGAAGGACGGATAATCTAATCGTGTCAATACATTGACGTGGTACGTAGTACGAGAAATGTTGTAATTTAAATTTTTACCATGTAAAGGCCTTGGTAGCACAAAAGCTTTATGTTATCGCCAATAGCGCAGCAATCGAAAGGTTCCGAATTCGAATCCCGGTCGAGTCCATTTAAGCAACTTTACTAAAATTAAGGTCTTGGTACTCAACTCACCAGTACCAGTCTAAAGTTAGTTTGAGATCAATGATTGGTGTAAATTGTCTGGCGCAATTTAAGTAGTTAGTAGTTACCTAGTATTATTTCTATAATATAGAGTTTAGTAACCTGATTTAAATTCCATATATTTATTTCTCTAAAGAGTTTAAAAAAGGACATTTATGTAGGTATTACAAAACTTAGTAAGTAATTAGATTTGAAAAAGCTCTGTAGATATTTTTGATTTTTCTCCAAACTTCCAAAGTTCGCCTTTGGAATCAGCCGTTAATTTAACTGTCATAAACAGACAATTCGATGTACCTAGAGCATTTCAATCGCTCTAAATGTGTTATTAAACGTTTTATATACCTACTTGTATCACTTACTTAGCTGAATAAGTTGAGGTCCGAATTTAGAATGACTGATGATTCATAAATCAGTGGTATACAGAAAGAACAGGATCAGGATTTCTAGCTATAACACAATATAGATTACACTGATAGCTACTACATGTCTAGGGGTGAAAGCCTTCGGCTCCCCCAACAGTCCGGTGATGATGACAAGGCCGCTCTGGCCATCATCGTAATCATTTAGAAATAATAGTAAATACTACATGAATACAATACGTCAAAATCTATAATGACACCAAAAAAATATTACAATGGGGACAAAGCAGTTAAATAATTTAGTCATCCTGACTGACAGGAAAACATTCTTTATGAATGAAAGTTGTGTCATCTTAAAGGTTATGACGTGATCGCTTAAATATTTAGAAAGCCAATTTCAGTTAGACCTATAGTTACTTAGGTACTACAACAAACTATTACGAATGTTTAACTTTTGAATTCGAAGTGAAACCTAATATTCGCAACATATTTATAGTCGGTCTATGCCAATACTTAACTACAATATGTTTTTCTATGAATGGGCACTTTTTTATTTAAAAATTTACGTATTTCGTTATAGCTATAAAAATCCAACATCGTCCAGTCAAACTAGTTATTAACTGAATTCTTTAAATAAATCTTACATACGAAACACAGAACTTCCAAAATGATGGTCTAGCATTCAAGTTTGGTAACCTTGATACAGTTCAAAGCCGCTATGGCAGTTATGCCCATGATTTTTTATGATTTATGGAGAGACGTTGTGTTCAACATGTCAAGGTTTTTTGTCACGTTATCAGTATGTAAAGTGCCATGGCAATTAAGCATAACTTGGTACTAGCAGTCAAGAACTTGTCCGTGATTCACGTCGGTCTTAGACACAACGACGGCCGCCGTTTTTGTTCTCGTTTATTAGAACAATTTACATATTTTTTTGCCTATTTTCAAACAACTTTTTTGTCATCAAAATATTGTTACATCATCTTCTATATCTATACTTATAATAAATCTGTAGAGAGGTCAATTCTGTACATGAAATATTTTTTCAAAATAACTATCAGGGGGTGATAAGTGATCGATACTGATGCCAAAAATGCAATCAGTAAAATTTTTGTCTGTCTGTCTGTCTGTATGTTCGTTATAGAAAAAAAAACTAATGGACGGATTTTAACGAAACTTGATACAAATATTCTTCATACGCCTGGGCAGGTTATAGTATACTTTTCATTACGCTACTATCAATAGGAGCAGAGCAGTGACGTGAAGTGTGTGGGAAACGGGAGAAATTTTTATCTGCCTGTTTGATCGCGCATCACGCAAAAACTACTGCATGGAATTGAATGCGGTTTTCACCAATGTAAGTATTGCTAGAGGTCTAACTTAAAATTTAGGTACCATTTTATGGAAGTCCGTCATTTTTGAAATCCGATATCCACGCGTGCGACGCCGCCGGCACAGCTAGTCTTTAATAAGAGCAACTGCGAACCGCGAATTCCTATGACATCGCCAGTGAGCGGTACGATCTGTCGTGTGTATTTTGAAGACCTATAAAATAGGCTAGTTGATTTTATGGTAAATAAAGTAAATATCGATCAATTATGAACACAAATGTTTGAATCTCTCCGTCATAGAAACATAATCTCCATCAAAAAAAAAATCACTCAGTTAGAATTATTAAAAATGACAAATACTTAATCAAAAACCCTACATACAAGTAAACGAGGTGAACCCTACATACAAAACAATGACGCCAGTTGATGCACGCAGCGTGTGAGAATTTTGGTCGTCAGCTATATTCAATGTTGCGTTTATGATATTGGTTTCCAAACAAACATTCTATAAATAATGCAACTCAAAGGATAGTATAATCCTTTTGAATCTGTGTTACAGTGTTGAAATTGACTTTCCCTATCAACGCTTGAAGGCACGCTTGTCGCTTTTTGCGACACATTATACGAGTAGCTGTAATTCCTCAAATGGGTTTAGTTTCGATAATTATTTCTGGAAACCATAAAGGAACGTGCAAAATCAAATATAAGAGATTAGGTACCCAATTCCTAACGTTGGGATAAGTATAAACACAAAGTCTGGTCGCTACAACGTCTCAAAACCTCCTTCGCAGAATACGAAGGTTCTTTAGCAAAAACTCTTCCTGTATCAGGCACAATGGTAACAAATAATAGCGCTTATTACCAGTAATCTTCTGAGGAAGGCTGTCAGCCGAGCCTCGGCCTGCCGTGCTGGTCGTCTCATGCGACCGGCCTTTGTAATTGAAGACATTAAAACGGACAAAATGAGGTAAATTAAACGACGAGGACAGACTGGCGTGACTGCGATTACTATTGTGCACCTAATTTAGGTCGTATTCATAATAAATAGGCAGCGATTATATTTGACGAGGGCAATTAAACAAATTATACTACCTACAAACCTAGCTAATTTCAAGGAATAGTAACGTAGCGGCTTTGAGCTTTGGTCTGTTCCTAGTTTAGCGGCTTCATTAATTCTAGCTCGGAACTGCTGTATGAGCGAGAACGGAACACTCATCATCGGCCTATTACAGTCCCCTGGACATAGGCCTCTCCAGTTGTTCGCCACTTAGAGCAAACATCTGGAGGATATACCCATAATCGCCACGCTGGGCAGGCGGGTTGGCGATCGCAGGGCGTAGCTTCTTGCTCCGGTTTCCTTAATTGACCCGAACGGGAATCAAATTCTGAACCTTCAGATCATACCCACGTTAGGCTTAACCCTTTACTACCAAGGCCATCAATTAATATGAATTTTGTAGTGAGTAGATTCCCAAAGTGGCCTATCCGTTGATAGGCAATTTTTAGCTAACTTTAAGCTACGTTTAGCTAGTATTATGTAAATGTATGATACTCAATGCACTTCGCTCTCAATTCCCTATTACTTAGTCTGGTACTATAAGTAATTTAGTTACGAAGGTCACTCGGCAATCCATTGTAATAACCACTTGACGCACTTACCTACTTAGCTTCGGGTCCTTGGTTTCAAAGCCAAGGACGTAACGCAATGCTGTGATGATGATAAAAAAATACAATAGAGTCCTTTGAAGGTAGACAGATATACTCGCAATATGACAGGCAGTGCCATGAGTTTAAATTGTAGGTACTCGCATTCATTACGAAGTTCACCCGTGACCTAGACGCCTTGAAATCGTGCGGACAATTATCTGAGAATGTAAACAAACAAGCTATTACGAATAAGTACATATATAACGTATTCGTTAATATGTAAGTTATTGCGTAAAGCGAACGCTCGTACTCATTTTTTATACTTTAACGCATATCTTGACTTGTAGGTTATAATTTTAGATTTGTGTGAAAACAGTAGGTAGGCAATACTAAAAAAACACCAACCACCCTATCTCTTAAAGTTTTCCATAGGAGTACCAGCTGATGTGATTGGAAGCATCTCCCACACCCGAGATATTCATTTCCTAAATCGAGCCGACCGGGAATCGAACCTGGAACCTTCGGGTCGTCCTCGCCCCCGAAATTGTCACACACAAAACTTATTTCAATATTCAACTGTTAACGATAATGTCACTACAACTGGACCGTTTTCTGAAACTGACACGATGAAATCTGTTAAAGATCCAGGTATTGTTTCAGGAGGGTCTTGAACCCAAGGAGCGTAAGTTAGATTAAGATAAATTTAAAGACCCCTTCATTTACAGTAGGTACAATTACAGGGGATACAGTGTTCCTCCCTCCCGCCTTTCGCTCCCTCCGCGCCTCCCGACATAAAAGTCTCTGCGGTCGTATCCGGGACTCCAAATAAACTGTTAAAAGTATAGATGAACTCATATATATTGGGAAAACATTGGATCAGATCACATTATTCTGTTAATAAAGATATAATAAGACAATTATCTTCATTAAGAAAATATTTTTTTGATGTCATCGTTCGTGATCTGTATGATCTGAGAATCAAAAATGAAAAAAAAAATTAAGAAAAGAAAGAGCACAGTAGGTATAGTTGCGTCCCAGCGCTTGACGTAAAAGGAAAGAGAGGCCCAAGCCGTTGCTGTAACGAACAAGTAACCAAATCAATCATTTGCCAGTTTCCACCGCCCGCGCCATGCTCATTCACGTCATAGGATCATTTAGCCATTCATAATTTAATAGTGTCAATGGGATGAACAATGTGTAGGTATGTATACGTACGTACGTATCTATATACTGTACCTAACTGTACTTTTTAGGTGCAGCGCAGACGGCACACTATTTGTGCGATAGAGTCTGCGTCTGACACATTTAAAAAGAGCGTCTACGTCCCTACAGCTCTGCTGACAGAATGATCGATGATGTGCGTCGTCTGTGAAATATCCGTCGTGTGCGTTACTGCATATAATTGCATAGGTTCTATTTTCACAGACTAAAAAGTGCGTCACTGATAGTCTGTCGTCTGCGCTGCACCTTAAATTTAAAATTATTTTTAAGTAAGTAGTCCAACATACCTACCTCCCTGCCTACCCTTCACCTACCTGCGCAAAATAGCCGTTATGTACGTTACAGTTAATAGCCTCGAAGGTCAATCAATATGTCAATTAATTATCTAATAGCGAACATCACTTGTGTACATTACAGTGCGCTTAATTAGCCGTAAAATAACCCTTCAACACTAAGCAGACAACGCATAACGCCTTATTGCAATCTTACACTAAACAGCACCTTAATGACTGCATAATAAAGATTATTATTGACTATACCTACGTATACAAATATACCCGTAACTTGCAATTTGCAAAGTCTTCATGTTATTTGATGCACGTCATGTATATTTCAAGTTTAACGCACAGTTTGTATGTTTGCCCACTTATTTACATCTAGATATTGCTATTATTACCTCAGCCTAGTTGCATCGGGTCCACGGTCACCGTGTCATCTCATTGAACGTTAATATTAGTCAATCATTTTATTGTTATGAACGGCCTGAGAACCTGATTCATATTATAATAATCTAATGTGTTTGTACCTAGTGCTCAAGCACCTCGCAATATCATAAATCACAGATATTGTCAACGTTCTAGAATATTTATCTTGCCCGTTATGGTGTTTGTGAATTAAGACGTTTATCTAATTTAATTTACTTTGTAGGTATTATTTAGTATAATCTCGCTTTGAATTCAATTAAGTACCTACCTTCAAAATTCTGGCATCAATCAATCAATTAACATTGGATTAATTCACATAAAAACTAAGTAAAAAGCAAAGCTTATGAGGTTAGATATAAATACCTACTGGAATAACTCATCAAGTTATTAATTTATTAAAATAAGGAAACTTTGCTTTGCGTTTAGACTTTGCTCCTATAATAAGGACCAGCGGGCACATATCAAACTGACTTATAATTTCAACCTAAACTTCAACGGTTCCATGGTGTAATGGTTAGCACTCTGGACTCTGAATCCAGCGATCCGAGTTCAAATCTCGGTGGAACCTGTACTTTTTGTCATTGTTAAATGCTTTATTTATGTTTAGTATGTGTAATTTACTCTTTATTATTATTAAATATTGACCGGTTTGGTTTTTCCAGTCATTAATCAGTCATAAATTATACATCTTTTTAGCTTTTACAATATACATGACATAAGACTTGGAATTTTGCCGAAAATCATATTTTACGGTAAGAATTACGGCTCAATTCAATTTATTTATTTTTAAGCTAAAAGTCCTTCACTTTTATCATTGACTAATCTTGCATGCCGATCCGATACCGCGCTCGGCCCGTCAGCCCATCATCGGTCATGCGCGTGGCCGAGTACCTACCTAATATTTGCGGTCACGAAAGCTTGGAACATATTTTTTGACTAGCTGTGCTCGCGACTTCGTCCGCGTGGAATAGTTATTTTTCCCCCGTTTTTCTTACATTTTTCATTATTTCTTCGCTCCTAATAGTTGCAGCGTGATATTATATACACTAAAGCCTTCCTCGGTAAATGGTCTATTCAACACAAAAAGAATTTTTCAATTCTGACCAGTAGTTAGTAGATTAGAGCGTTCAACAAACAAACAAACTCTTCAGCTTTATAATATTAGTTAAGATTTGAGCTCACGGTAGCATATGGCGACCCATCAATAGCAGGAAAAGAGATCGAAGATACTTAAATCACAGCAGAGCGGAAACTACTTAAGTACCTACCTACCTAGTTTCCGGTTTACACCAATATTTATTTTTGCAATGATACTCGTAAATTAGTTTGGTATGGTTTGGTTGGATGCAGTAACGCAGCCCGGCCGGGTTCAGGGCCCTCATTACGCAACACCGTTTAGTGAGGTGCAATTACACGGCGGATGTTGGGTGCTCGTCGCTAAATAAATAAGAAATAATTATAATTACTGAGGCCCGCAGACGAGACCAACATGAGAGCAATCAGTAATTCCGCGAGCCGCGCTCTGAGTTTCAATTAACTTTGAAATACAGCCCCCATTAAAACTGATATTGGTTCCAACCGAAATTAAATACCTAGATGTGAAATATAGTGTACTCGTTAAAACACTGATTTGCAAATGCACAAACTTCCTATTTATCATTCAAATATAACACTTAGGCTGGTAAAGTAATATGCAAAACGAAAAACCATGAAGATAAAAATTTAAACCTAAGCTTGCCATAGGTACATAAATAAGTTGTTATTGGAATTTATAAATATTGAACTCATTATTTTTCAAACCTATTTTGCGTTATTTAATTAATATTTGATTACCACTCCCAATTATTTAACCAATAACACCTACTTATTCAATGTGGATACAATGATAGATTCTTGGTTCCATGCTCATGATACTTACTCATACTTATCTATACCGACTTTATATAAACATTTAAAAAGATTTCCCTGTCCTTTAGTGTCATAGTTATTTTAATAAATATTTATTACCTGTAATTATAGTGCTATTATCACATCACTGAGAATCAGTTTAAAATGTGTCGCTAAATAAAAAAAATAATATTTAGTTATATTATTCTTAGTGTGAAGAATTCGGACGTGGATAACTGTATACTTTTAATATATGGGTAACTTCTCTTGGATGATACCTTACCTACTATTCAGTTATACTTTATTACATTACCTACGTACCTGCTCCCGAATCCACACTTGAACCGACTTGGTCTGTCTGATTGTCTGCTGGCCGAGACGAAATTCCCTCATTCTTACATCAATAAAAATGTGAAGCTTTTCATAATGGCTGCGGTTAAACGATATAATTGGTCAGGCAAAAACTGTCCGCCCTGTCGCATCGTTAAACTGAATGTCCTACTGGAAACATTGTAGTGGCGGCGGCTAAAAATAAAAGGATTCCTTTATATCATAATTTTCAATAAAAATACATAATAATTCAGTTTTAGCTCGGTTGCACAATGATGCAACAATAATATTGTGAAATTTTGAAAAATGTTGCGTGGTTCTTATCGGTAATTTCGCTTTGAAAGTGCTGCGGTCCCATGGTGTAATGGTTAGCACTTTGGACTTTGAATCCAACGATCCGAGTTCAAATCTCGGTGGGACCTTCACCATACCGGTTTTTTTATTTAAATATATAAATTCTCATAATTCGCTACATGCAAATTGGAGTAAAAACGTTTCTAAAGCTTGACGCTTTGTCCCGCCTACCACAAACATCACAGTACATACGTTTATTAAGATAGATCCATCGCACTTTTAGATACCGACACTTGAAAGAAATCTTACTTTAATTAACGAATTTAATTTACGAAAGCTCTCTTTCATACCTAACATTTTCCAAACAGGCAATACCTGAGTAAGTAGGTACATAACAAAATCAACAAACATTGTCATTTGTCTGGTATATTGATTTATTCCTGCTATGTATTAGTATGATTATCACCACAAATAACTGTTATGATGTCCGATTGTCTTTGTAAAGTTTGACAAACGGCGAGAAGTGACAAGTAAGACGGGCAAAAGTACAGGTAGAGACGGATCGCGTCGCCCACCGCGGGCGTTTCTCATCCCATATAGAGTTAGTACCTACCGCTGAAAGTTTGCGTTCCCATCGTCTCAGTAATGGTCATGATATCCAATTAGGTATCCGACATCAATATTTCACTCACCGTGACTAACAACAGGTACAAAGTGATGTTGTAGAATGGGGGAAATTGAGCTATTTCAACTTGTACGATGTGATGATGTACTTAGGTATGTACATTACCTTAAGGTAAAGACGTTTAAGATTATACTATAAAGTATCAAGAAATTGCTTTGTAAAGAAGCTTTTAAAAGCTTTTTGGCTACATAGATATTTACAATGAAGATAGAAAACAAAGACATTGTTGCAAGGAGTAAACTAAAAAGCATAACAAAGTTTTGATTCGTCATCATGCTATTTGCCAACACATCCACAGATTGACTTGACATGATGACTAATACTACTCGTACTTACCGATTATGGTAAAAGGGCACGTAATACAATACATCGTTTAGTACTTTTTACTAGTAACTTCTAGATATCGAGAGCAGTGTGGTATCCTACCTATTCAACTTACAACGCTCCGTTTGTCCATTGACCCAAAATTAGAAGTGGCCGTTTGAGAAAAAGACCAGAGAAAATTGGGTCGTGACCGGCGACTTAGCCGGAACTAGGAAGAAGGCTACATAGCCAAGCCATAGTGTACTTAGGTACATAGAGCTAATTTAGTATATAAAGTTAAATATTCAGCATGAAATGTAGGTAATAATAATAATTTACCAACAGTGTATTGGTGTGCTATATTACTCCTCACAACCAGATTACAGATAGTTGGTATGACAAACGGTGCAAGCAATGATGTCGCAAATCACCCAAGTCATACGTTCTAGTGTCTAAAGTCAATTAGTTCAAATATCATCCTATCTTTGTCTGCCGACAAAATGCATGTTTTCTAAAATTAATAATACCTATCTTAGAACTTATCGTAATTAGTGCCAACTACCCTATTGTTTATAATTGACAAAGCAATCCAATTAATTAATCAATTAGCTGTTTAATGCAATACCTAAATGGCATGTAATGTGATGCAGTTGTACCTATATTTAATTGTATAATGAACAACAAAGGTGGCAGAATAATTAAATAGAACATGTGGGGCTCTTTGTCTCTGTTTTAACAACGTGATCAATGACGAAATTCATCAGTGAAGGCTGTGTCTGCAGGTAGGTATATAATATGTTAATCTCCTGTGAGAAGCATAGCAAAAACTACCACCGATATAGAAAAACCGGCCAAGTGCGAGTCGGACTCTCGCACGTAGGGTTCCGTACCACTATACAGCTAAATCAATGTTTTTCTTTACGTTTTAAAATGTTAATGAAATGAAAAAGTTAGGTAATTTGATTTATGACGTTTAAAAAAAACTACTGGCTAGATTTCATTCAAACTAAATTTCGTTAGTAGTTTTTATAGTGATACACATGATATATTTTTTTCAGTTTTATCATGCCCATATTTTAGAAGTTACGGGGGGGGGGGGACACTCATTTTACCACTTTGGAAGAGTCTCTCGCGCAAACTATTCAGTTTAGAAAAAAATGATGTTAGTAACCTCAACATCATTTTCAAATACCTATCCATAGATACCCCACACGTATAGGTTCGATGAAAAAAAAATTTTTCAGTTTCAGTTCTATGTATGGGGAACCCCAAAAACTTTAGATTTTTTTCTGATTTTATTTTAAAATCTTAATGCGGTTCACAGAATACATCTACGTACCAAATTTCAATACTGTAGCTCTTATAGTTTCGGAATAAACTGGCTGTGACATACGGACGGACAGACAGACAGACAGACAGACATGACGAATCTATAAGGGTTCCGTTTTTGCCATTTTGGCTACGGAACCCTAAAAAGTGATTTACGGTCAACAAACATAATAAAGAGCCGACTGCCTTGTATATCATATTTCATTAACAAACAATATTCTCGGTATTTGGGTACCAAGACCAAGCAAGATGAAGTCCACAATATCCTCATCAATGTGCTATTTTATTAGAGCCTCAGAATATACTTATTGACTCTATACGTATATATATATATATATATATATATATATTGTTAAAATAGGGAAAATAAGTGTCAGAGAACTTCGTCTCGTCAGCTTTAAAGGCCGTAGGTACACATGGGAGCTTTTTTAACGCCCGTTAAAAGATCGTTCAAATATAACAACGCATTTTCACGTTTTAAAAGCGCTGTCGTATGAATTTATTATGTCGTATTTTGTTCAATTTGGACGCTTTTTTAACGGGCGTTTAAAAAGCTTCCGTGCGAATGAGGCCTAACACTGAAAGCTGGAGACAGAAATGACATTTATCTTCGCGCCACTAATGCCATGTAACATTGAAGTTAAGGGATAATATGTTCCCTAATCTACTGCTGTAGGTATACTTAATATTAATACAAAAAACAAGTTTCAACATTCTCTCTGATATGATATAATGATCTGATATTTTTCCGAAATACATAATATAGTACTGAATGAAGGCATAGACATAAATAATTATTTTGACATTATTACGTTATGACATTACCGTTATTTGAATAGGAATACATACACAGGTAGATTTATTGATCAAGAATTAATTTCAAATTTTGGGGGTTTCTGAAAACTGAGTGCGTGTTCGGGGGTGAAATTTTTCGGAACAGTTTCCAGTCGGTTGCCACAGCTATGCGGGCTTTGTCCCATATTATAGAAAGCCCATTATATCCAGCCAGTTGGTGTAATCTTAGTAACTTTGACTTAATCTGTAAACTGTTTGTCCTCAGAGTGAATACCGGTTCGCGGGTGGGGGGTACCCGGTGGCGAGCAGTGGCGGTGGCTCACGCGGCGGCGGGTTCTGTTCCGCCGCGCTGGTCGGGGGGGCGCTACTCGCTGCCTTCGCCGTGCTGGCGGTCGCGGCGCTCGCCTTCTACATGGGCGCACTCAGGCCTGATAACGGCGAACGTAAGTCTACCACAGGTCGTTCTCCTGTTCATGTTCTCGTTGACTTTTAGTCCCAAGTCAATCAAGTACTTATTTCCCAAAGGTTGTCTTCAAAGAGACAGCGATAAGTCCGCCTAAATTGTTTAACAATTATCTATTAGCTGCTGCTCGCGGCTCTGCCCGCGTTTCATTAAAATCCGTTCACCCATCCAAACAAACTTTCATATTTATAATATTAGTAGGATTTATGTTACCTGTATGGTATGTAGTAAATAATAATGTATAAGTTGACCGTCAACTTATACATTATTTTGACGTCCAATCAATTGTAGGATAATAAACTAGTGTGAATGAATGTTCCAGCAATGATGACGTTCGAAGGCTCGTTCCGCGTGACGCGCGGGGACGTGTACGGCGGCGCGCCCAACAGCCCGGCGTGGCGGGAGCGCGCGCGCAGGTACGGCGCCGCCCTGCGCCAGGTGTACGCCGGCCCGTCGCCGCTCAGGCAGGCCTTCGCCGGCGCCCTCGTCACCGGCTTCGGAGACCGCAGATTGGATGTACACTTCAGACTTTATTTGGATAGAAGAAAAATACCAAAGTAAGTAATATTTTTCTGCCAGTGGATTCCGGATTTAGAATAGGACCTCATCCCGTGGGTATCGTAGAAGACGACTAAGGAAATATCAGGGTAGCAGCGTTTACCTGGGTACAAATAAAACGTACTTACTACAGCCACCAACCTGCATTCCAAGAGTGGTGACGAAGGCATATATCCCCCCAACGACAATTGTCATTGGGGGAGGTCTATGTTATTATCTAAGTGTTCTATGTTTAGCACTGTAGATGTTTGCAGGCTAATGAAGATCATGATGTAATTTTCTCAACAATTAAATTTTGGGTATTTCTAAACAAAAACTAATTTCATCGTTGTAAAATTAACTCAAAGGATATACCTATATCGTACAACTATGTATGTATGAACGATGCTTATTAAACTTTTTTTATTTTCCAGCTCTGTGTCAAACATAGAAGAGACCCTAAAGAATGTTCTAGTTCAAGATTTATTGTCGAAACACCCAGCATTTGGGCAAACAATAAAAGTAGACACTACTAGCATAGTAATAAAAAGAGATTTAGAACACACATATCATTCAGAATCTTACGTGAAAGAAGCGATGAATGAAAGTATGGCAGTAAGTTATCCAAAGCCCCAAACTTCCAATGATAAAACCCTCCAAACAAGAGTTGGCGTTGTTCGGAAAACCACTGTAAAGCCTAATCAGTCATCTAAAAAAGGAGAAGTAGAGGAACCTGACATTGATATTGAAAATATACCGGTAGTGCAAGGTACTTTCCAAATAACAAAAACCGAAGCGGATATCACTGAGAATAAGAAAAATGCAAGTCCAGTGCGTGGTGGCCACAAGCCAGCAGCGGTAAAACCGACAACGACCACCAAAGCTCCAACGACAAAACCAACCACAAGCAGAACGACGACAAAGAGAATTCCATCACCACCACCAACCACGCCCAAGTCTCGTCCTTTCACAATAACTTCAACGCTGAATGTGAAAACTAAAACTGATGCTACGCCCAAAAGAGATTTTGGTAAGGATTCCAGGAAATCCACAACAACAACAAGTACAACGACTACAGCAAAAACAACACTGACGACAGTCCCTTTATCAACTACTTCGGAAGCTTCAAACAACAATGTATCTCAAATATTACTTGATCTCTTAACAAATGAACATCATTATAAAGATATCCCGAAAATAGACACACTTTTCACTGTTCCGCATGTTTTAGATAACGAGCCATGGAAACCAATAACTAGACCATATTATGAAGTAACAAGTAAACCGCCACCTCCTATGAATGAAGTAGTCAACGATAAAAATGCAGAGGACCGGATTGGAGTAGCAGAAGTTGTCGATGATGTTGTTTTAGAAAGTATGTTAACACCTATACCTCCTGTGAAACCAAAAGACAGAACGACGCGAAAACCAGGTATATACAATGTGAATTCAGACTTAGCAGCGGACGTTTACGTTCCAAGCCCAATTTACACAAGTTTTACTCTTCCGACGTACTCACCTCCATTTAAGAATATGGAACAATTAGGAACTGGTTTCGTGAAACCTCATCCTATTCCTGTGGACAAAATAAGTTCGGTGGTAGAAGTTGTACCTGATAAAATAAGATATGATGATGAAGATGATGGTAAGCCAGTACAGAGACCACCTAAAGATAAAACGACATCGGTAGTCATAAATGTAGATCAATCTGATCTATCGGATACAAGCACGGAAAGAGTAGCAATTGATGGAGCATCTATTATAAAAAAGCCTAACACTACCACTACATCAACCACCACAACTACTACTAGTACAACTGCTGCTTCTATTATGAGCACTACTAAGGCATCATCGACTTCTACAGAAGTTGTTACAGAAAGTCTTAATAAAAATGAGAGTAGCACGGAAATAATAATAGAATCTAGTAAGAATGTAACAAAAGAAAACTCAACAAAACGTCCAAACAATAAAGTTTCAATAATTCCAACGACAAGTGCACCTCTTCATGTGTGGGAGCTAGTTAATACTTCAACAAATGAAAATGATACTTTTAGTAAAAATTCGCCGGACAAATACTACAATGACACATTACAAGCAATTATTACAAAAAATGATGCAGTCTTTCCCAATACCACGCCACGGTTCCCCAGTAAAGTGTCTATTTTGAGAAACTTAACAGAAATTATTAAAAGATATTCTCAAAATAATACAGAAGCCCCTATTCTGGAAGTTCATACTACACAAAAATATGAAGATCGTCAAAGTCATAATAAAATGACAGGATCTGTGGAAGTAGTTCAAGAGGAAGACTTGCAAACTACAACGCCGAGTGTGATAACATTATTGCCAGCAAAGTCTAACTTGGGTGTAAATCGGCCATTGCGTCCCCGACCGAAAATTAAAGTTGAGGCCCAACCTTCCAAGGAGAGTTTACGCAGTTTTTTTCGTAATGACCCAGAAACCCAAAAAATAATTAATGATCTAAGCACCGAAAATTATATGAAAGTAGTTCAAGTTTCTGAAGAAGCTCCAGATAATGCTGAAATCGTGACATCACCTGCTTTTTTTGAGGGGAGAGACATGGAAGACGAAATGATGCTGGCTACCGTTTCGGATAATATAAGGGTAGCTGCTGAAAATGTCCCCAGTAAAAACCGACTCCCTAAATCAAGTGATGACATAAATAAAACAATAAGTGGTGAAAAATTAAATGTTGCAGACGGGGTGAATATTCCAGAAGGAACATACAGAGTATCATATCATGTAACGGGTAGTGTCAGTAGTAAACAAGCAAACAAAACCCAGAGTCTTCCTGCATATGAGTTATCTTTAGAGCCAGACGTTGTTTTGGAGATACCTTACAACCAAACTAATTCGTTGACATTCGATAAACTGAAACAACTTGCAAGTCTTGCAACTATATCAGATTCTAATAATAACACTTTATTTCGGTCCCCGGGGGGTGTAATTTCTACTAAAGCTATACCTTCTAGTTACACATTAAATCAAGCTGGTTTCAAAATTTTGACTAAAACATATAACAAACTACCACCATCTAAACAGGAGGATAACAGCTTAGGTCAACCAGATAAGACGTATAGTAAACCATACAAATCACAGAAAGATAAAGAATACATCAATTTCAAAGAAAATAAAAAAGAAGAAGAATGCAACAACACGACGTCATTTATGTGTACGAGTGGTGAATGCTTGCCTCTAACGTCTCGTTGTAACCGATTGCTGGACTGTCCTGGTGGAGAAGACGAGCGTGCTTGCTCATGCGCCGACTACTTGCGTGCTGAATTCTCTCAATCAAAGATCTGTGATGGCATTGTTGACTGTTGGGACTACACTGATGAGAACAAATGCGGTTAGTTGTTTATCTTTTTTCTTTTATCTTATTTCTTACCTGAATTTTAAATAGGTTTATTACAGTATTTTTCTAAGCATTTCCATTTTCTTTTAGAATGGTGTAAGGAAGGACAATACGTTTGTGCCAACGCTAAGCAGTGCATTGAAAAATATCGTGTTTGTGACGGTAATCCGGATTGTCCCCTTGGTGACGATGAGAAAAGCTGCGTTGCTCTTGCTGATGAACTAGAAGACAACGAAGTAATTCCATATAATGAGGAAGGTCAGTTAATCGACACAGCATCAAAGTATTTCATTATTCTGTCCGAAAGTGCTTCATTCAACATTTTACTTTCAGGATTTGTAATGGTGCGGAAGCGCGGTGTTTGGGGCAGACTTTGCGTTGAGAGTTTTGCAGACGTAGTTGAAGAGGCGCACAGCACTCTCAAATTGCCTGATTTAGGCAAAGCAGTTTGCCGAGCAATGACATTCCAGTAAGTTACAGACATACCTACTAGTATACTTAGTAATAAAGAAATACCTACATAATTATTCATACATTCTAACTTCCTTAAGTCAGAATATACATGTCACCGGAAAATAGCAAGAATCGTAAGTTGATCAATTTCCTAGGTAGTTGATTAACTTCCGGAAAATAATAAACGGCAGTTGAAATGTATTATTTAACGTATGTATTTTAGTAAATTGATCATTTTACGGGGTCTTGTCGTAAAATCATCCGACGAAGGTGAGGTGAACGTTGATTGGTTCAATGGCACACGTGGCGTTATCCCGGCAACCAATCAGGGAACAGTGTATTAAGTTACGGGTAATAGTGCACCGTAAAATAGTACATTGAGCAACGATTGGCCCATTTGTGGACGATTTTACTTGTGTCAAAATCGTAAATTATTAAATGACTGTCAGGCTACCGTAAATTGATCAACTAACTGAAATCCATTGCGTTAAATAATACATTTGAACTACCGTTTGTTATATTCCGAAAGTTAATCAACTACCTAGGAAATTGATCAACTTACGATTCTTGCTATTTTCCGGTGACATACATAACAATAAACACTTCTTTCCAATCTACTGGGTTTTACAAGCTGGAATTAGACACGGGTTCGGGTTCTCTTGTGTTCATTCAAACATTATAATGACATTTATCTACTTTTCGAGAATGAAATACCTAGTCCGCAAAAAAAACTTTACCAGTTTCGAGGCTGTTTTGTGGAGTTGAATGCTTTGACAATTCGGATTGAATATTCGAAGAAATTAAAATGATCTAAGAAATCTTATCGAAGGCATTATGATAAGTTCCGCTGAATCGTTTTTCAGAAAAGTATATCAGACAAATCCATCTTGCGAGATTGTAAACTGTCGAAAGATTGGGAACCGTAAAAAGTAACAACTGCTTACAATTTCACATATTATTTTTCGGTAGGTATCTACCAAAGTGGAACTGTTGATAATTTAACGCGCGACAGATTTTAATTTAAGAATTTAACTTCGATCGATTACTATAGTCTACCGAAAAATAATAGTTAAACTGTTTGCATTCCTCAATCTTTCGACAGTCTACAATATCGCGAGATAGAGGTATTTACAATTTTACTGTGACATTATTATATTTTGCTCTTAGCGATTCTCCCTGGACGCGAGAGGCGCGCGAGGGCCGCAAAGCCAGTTCCGTAGGGTACTGGGAGGTGTGGCACAACGCGCAGGCGCGGGCGGCGGACACGCGGCTGACCTTCCGGCGCGCGACTTGCAACAAGCGGCGGGCGCTGCGCGTGCGCTGCACGGACCTGGACTGCGGCATCCGACCGCACGCTGACGCTCAGCAGCCGAGGTATTCTATCATTTTATGTCACGCAAAATAGTTACCATTTAATTTATGCATTGAATCAGATTTTCAAGCAGGAGCATAGATCGTAGAATCTAGAGCACCTCATGTCTTGTCTGAAACATATCTGAATAATACTCCTTATTTCGAAAATAATTCTAAAAGGAGGTTCAGAAAATTTGAACACTCGGCTTTTCCACTAAGAATCTGGCCAATAACAGAGCTTGCAGCTCTGTTATTCCAAATTGTTGCTTTTCCAAAACGGACTATTCTTCATAAATTTAACGAATTATTTGTTTTCACGATGGAATTAGGTATGTAAATGGTAGGTTATAATGTATCAGGCAATAGGTCTGCAGTCTTGTGAATTCAGTTTGCCTTAGGTAGGTACCTACTAGAGTACCTCCTGCGTATTAAGCCAAGTCCATGTGGATATTAGCTGTTGTGGCCTGAAAGGTAAGGTTCCTAGTAGGCACCTGCCTATCTAAGTGTAGCTTTATCATCAGTGATCGGAATAGTAGAGTCATGAATTATCCTAATACCTACATAATAGGTCATCAAGTATTTTTATGTATCAAATCGGCTGTTGAAAATTCGACCTAAACAGCGCTATTAATTCACTACAAAACCTACAACTGGGATTAACCACGACGATCATAAGTTCTGAAATCTTGGGGCGGCAGTCAGACAAGAAGTAATCGTACATGGTAAGTTCACGGTTGCGGCCTGCCTAAGTCCACGGTTCCCCAAGCTGCGCAATACCCCAGGTTGCCAAAAATTGCTAATCACCACGTCATTTGGTAATGGCGTTGCGAGAAATTTTTTATTAAATCAATTACCTAGGGTGCTTTTTTGTTTCTTAACTGAGTTACAATAGTTTATGCAATAATGAATATGTACAAGCACCGGATTATTTATCGGGTGGCTCGACCTAGTCCGATCACTGGTTGTGCTGGGTAGGGTTGTAACGCGCGTGCGCTGGAGCAGGGTGGTGGGCGGCGGCGGCGCGGCGGCCGGCGCGTGGCCGTGGCAGGCGGCGCTCTACCGCGACGGGGACTTCCAGTGCGGCGCCACGCTCATCACGCACCAATGGCTGCTCTCGGCCAGCCACTGCTTCTACCAGTGAGTATTACCAGCTTTTATATAAGGGACGTAAGGTAGCGACTCATCTTTTCGCTCTAAGCCACCCTCACCTGCCTGTGGTGTGCAACCAGACTAATAACAAATGATGTTCCGGCAACCGACTGGTGCTGGTATAACCATCACCATTGAAGGCTAAATACTACGGGCTGATGACGGGCAGCAGCGTCACCGGAACGAGAAACTATGCCCTGCGATCGCCTGTGCCCAGCGTGGCGATTATGGGTAAGGCCTCCAGATATTTGCCCAGTGGCGAACAACTGGCCTACGTGTACACAGACTGCGATAGGCTCATGATGATAATGATCATCACAAGCTAAGCAATCTTTATAAGATCACCTTTGTCCGTGCGATTTCCGGATTTAAAATAGGACCACCACATACCGCGGGTATCGTAGGAGACGACCAAGGGAATACCAGGAAACGGGCAGAAGCGTTTACCTGGGTACCTACGAATAAAACTTAAGTAAGTATTACTTAATCACCAACCCGCTTGTCAAGCGTGGTGAAGGCAAATCGCCTCCAATGACAATTGTCATTGGGGTGGCCTTTCTCAGCAAGCTTGTAGCACCATGCTACAAACTTTAGATTTGTCCATTCGTAGCAACACACTTTGAAGGTCAATATCAACTTTGACTGGCTGGCTTGGTTAACAAACAAATAAATAAATATCCTCTCCCTCTCTCTATTTCCAAGATTCATTTTTTCTATTTTGATTGTCATTCTTCTCATACTCCGGCAAAAAAGCTCCGATATACCTAGACCTATTATATGCCTATATTATCTAAGCTTACTACATTTGTTCATTTCGTCTTGTAGGGCGACAGAAGCGCACTGGGTAGCGCGGTTAGGCGCTCTACGGCGCGGGGCGTGGCCTCGCGGGCCGTGGGAGCGCGTGGCGCGCGTGCGGCAGGTCGTGCTGCACCCGCGGTACGCGCCGCGCGGCTTCCGCAACGACATCGCGCTGCTGCGCATCGACCCTGTAGCGCTGCACGCGAGACTACGCCCGGCGTGTCTGCCGCCGTCACGGGCGCAGCCGCCGACTGGACATCACTGCACGGTCGTCGGCTGGGGGCAGTTGTATGAACACGAGCGTGTCTTTCGTGAGTATCCAATAAAACCGTTGTTTAAGTCGTGCGGCATCCACATCTTCTGTAACGTCATTGCGCTGCTGCGCATCGACCCTGTAGCGCTGCATGCGAGGATGCGGCCGGCGTGTCTGTCACCGTCGCAGGCGCAGCCGCCAACTGGCCATCACTGTACCGTGTCGTCAGCTGGGGACAGGTGTCTTTCGCGAATAACGAATAAAACCATTGTTTGGGTCGAATGAATGAATTGGTCCAACAAAACTACTCCATTGTGGCTTGGACACCGGCATCGGTAGAGCTATTACCGCTGTGATGCGGAATTCAAATCCAATATTACAAATGCTAAAAGACAATTTTTCTGAACGAGTAGAAGTATTCACACTCCAGTCCTACTATGAAATCCCCCTACTAGGAAAATAGGTACATTGATATCTATCTTTACATCAACTAAAATGAGTAACCATGTGACAACCAAGTTAAAAGTTACTTACTTTGTGTCGCACAGCGGATACCCTTCAAGAGGTGGAGCTGCCGGTGATCTCGACGGCGGAGTGCCGGCGGCGCACGCGGCTGCTGCCGCTGTACCGCGTCACCGAGGACATGTTCTGCGCGGGCTACGAGCGCGGCGGCCGGGACGCCTGCCTGGGAGACTCGGGCGGGCCGCTCATGTGCCAGGTAAGGGCCTGCCACGCTGGCATGCAATTAGCATACCTACCAGTAGTCGCGTCCGCAACGTGTTCGCTGCGTGACCGCTCCACTTTAAAAAGCTTGCAACCCACCAATGTGGCAGCGCACTAAGGCTGGTTTCACAGCTGTCCGGGAGTCCCGTACGGGCCGTTACTAGGGAGCACCCGAAGAAGGAGCACACATGAGGAACTAGAACATCGCATCGCGCACGGACTGCCTGTATAGGTCTCCCGGACAGCAGTGAAACCGGCCTAATATTTATCTTATTGCGGAAGCCGATCCACTAATTTTATACTTTTTTATTAATCGGAATGGATTGGGCGCTTGACTGCAAATCGCTTGATGGTGGGCGATATCGCAGACTACAATGGAACGCTCACCCAGTAAAAACCAGTAATTTGAAAGTATATTTTTGGATGGATGCATATTTGTTGTGTGAATATTGATTTTAGTGAAACTTTAAATGGAAAGCACGTTAAAGCATTCACATCAGTCAAACAGTACTATTATTCTATTATTTATTAATAATTCTATACTTTTGCACTTTCCTTCAGGAATCCGACCGCTGGTATATCTACGGTGTGACGAGCAACGGCTACGGGTGCGCGCGAGCCAACCGGCCCGGCGTCTACACCAAGGTGTCCAACTACATCGAGTGGATCGACGGCGTGCTGGCCGCGCACACGCCGCACCACAACGCGTCCACCAGCGAAGACTACGACACCGACGACGACTTCTACGCGGACCTAGAAGCTGCCGAGAACAAGAGGGCGACAAGGGTCGACACGTGCAAGGGGTACAGGTGTCCGCTCGGCGAGTGCCTGCCCGCCTCGAGCGTGTGCAACGGGTTCATCGAGTGCTCCGACGGCAGCGACGAGTGGCACTGCGCCGCGCCCGCGCACAACGCGTCGCGCACGCACGACCCAGATTAAACGCTTTCCTTTCCAACTTATTAGCCAGTACGTAGATCGTAATCTAAAACATTCTGAATTCGACTGATATTTTTAAGTAGACTTAAGTACATCGAATCTCAAATAGGATTAATCGAATCACCGCGATATCAGATTTTTTTTTTCAATAATGTTTTGTTACTACTTCACATTGTAAAGCTGGAAATTTTGCCATATCTTTAAATAATGGGGGCTTGTATATATAGCTATTATTTCTGACGCCCAAATTGTTTACCACTGCATGTTTGTTTATGTCTAATCTAATCCAATTTATTTATTGAAAAACTATGGAGAACCTTTTCCGTTTGAATAGTAAATGTGTCTAACGAAATTTCAAATGGACGATGTAACCCATGAAAAATATAAAATAAATGTGTAACATAATGATATTTGCGTTTTTATAAAGTCCCGCCTACTACTAACTTACTTAAATATGAAAATGTTGTGATAGATTATAATTCATGTGGATTATTAGTATTGTACAGGAAAGGAAAGTTGGATTACTTAAAATGTTGTTTAATATCTCGACAAATAAATTAACAAAAAGACAAATTTCAATACAATACTATATTCTCCAAATAAAGATGGCATAATAAATAATTAGAATGCTTATTAGGGACGTCACAAACAACATTAAAATTTATCGGAATACAAATTACACTGATTCACATTGTTGACTAATTAATACTTTAAATTGAATAATCATAATTTAATCATAAATTAAAAAAATAGTATCCTTAAATTATTCCTATGAAGTAAATATGGATTGTTAAACGCAATGTTCAGTTATTCAGCAAGTACAAAACAAGATAGAAGCGGTCGGGAGACGAGCTCCGGGGTTTTAGAATCACTTGAGACAGCGAGTTCAAAAAGCAAACTGTTAATTTCAATATCGAGACAATCACACGCCTTACATCTAACTTATCTATCCCGTACCTTGCGGTACTCCAAGCTATCGTTACTATTTTCTTGCATAATGTCAAAAATTAAAATCACAAAAACATGAATGTAAGGAACATCATTACATTACTGTATAATATTCAAAGGCCAGTAAATACACGAGTTATAGTAGTTATCTCTACGTCATATTAGATTTATATTTTAAAACACTACGATCGAGCCAAATGAGCAAGATAAATAAAGACAGATTTTAGAAGACAATGAAGAGGTAACAAAATGAAAAACCCGAGAACAGACTTACCGTTATCGAATGATAATTTGTGCTTACACGTTAGATACTCGAGGCGAATCGCAGCAAGTGAACTAATATTGAACTAGACCGTGCAAAATATATTTTCATTATCATTAATTTAAGAGAGACTCGCCTCGTTTCGAATTATTAATTATTATTACTATACGCTCGCAAATTCCACGCAATCGCAGAACACGAAAGAGGACGTACATCGGTGTACGTTTGTTACTCACAATCAGTTAGAATACTTTATGCATTGAATACTACGTTATGAACAATTGCGTGAGGTTTGAGATCGTATGAAAGGCGAAGACACAATTTTATACGCCCGCAGTCCGCAACTGCGTGGGTGATTAGAAGTCAGTTTGGGGCGTACAAAAGTTGTCTTCAGAGCCGAAAATATTCTATAAGCAAAAGTAGTTCCCGGGCGGACGTATGGCCACAGGAGGCTTAGCCCGTGCTCTCCACTGGAGTGGTGGCCAGGCCGGTCGGGGTCAAGAGAGTCTTGAATTGTTCCGGGATGGGGTGCTCGGTCTGAAATATAACAAAAGTAAGTTAAGATAGTTTTGTATCCTACAAGATCGCAAATTACAAAATACATACATAGTACCTAACTACATATTAAACATTCCGGCTAAAAATAATTTTCATTCCAATTGCTGTAAGCTTATAAACCACTTGTTTCCAGAAGTATGATAAACTACTTCGTTAACCAAAGATGTAATTGTTTTAACAATAACTTTCTCTAAAACGAAAATTAAGTCATACAGTTAGCAGCAATGAAAAATGAATCATACTCTTTATCTTATCTTTGAATGCAGCAGATCATTGGGCGAGTTTGGATCAAGCGCTATCCATTTCAATATTATAAATCATTACTGTTACTGTTGAATGGCTGTACTTGTATGGCTGTGTACTCACATAGTCCCCGTTGGCTTTTGGCACTAGCACGTTCATCTCGGATGACTTGGAGCTGACAATCTCCACGTTGAGCGACTCGGGCGACAGGTAGATCTGGCAGCCGTCGGTCTTGTCCACGGATATGGTCGGCACCTTGCCCAGGACCTGCAGTAAAGTAAACAAACATTATGTTTTTTAATCAATCTTTAATTGTATGTTAGTGATATTTATTTATTAGGATCTCCAACATAAGACACACACATTTTATCTTAATAGAATACATAACACAATCATTCAAATGGGCACAGTTTCTCGTGTTCCTACAATTACAGGAGGCCACAGCTTGCTATATTGAGTAGTACAACCAGACAACAAAATTAACATAATTAAATTTTTTAAGTGAACCTCATATTATTTTAAAAGGCCATGGTAACTTCCATTTTCTTTTTCACGTCGCACGCAACTATACCTCTAATTATACAAATATAAATCATTGTTATACGTAGGTAATAATATAAATAAATCTATGAATTGTTTTATAATTCAAATAAATATTGCCCAGCATCCGCTAATAATTATTTAATTACAATAAGTGGATGTCCATAGAGAAATGCTGCTACCATATTTACATTAGATTAAATTTAAGAACAAATAATCTTTTTGATTAATTAATAAAAATTAAAAATAGTCTTCCGGTTTTATTTCAATAGATTTTAAATAAATCGATAGTTGTTGAAAAAAGTAGTCGAAGGCACAGAGAATTAAACAAAACTCTATGTCAAGAAACTTCTTGGCCAGAAATTTTATAGAACTTTAAAATTTATAGAACGTCAAACTTCAATAAGTCCGATGTCAGTGCTACGGTTTCAAGAATTTTTCAAAATTAATTATTCAACACGTACAGATGTGTTGTCAGAACCGGTTTTTGTACTTTATATATTTTTAAATGTTTGCGACAGTAGTTATATTGGCGACAGTGCTGCTGGCGTTTCGTATGTGGAATATGGCAGGCCAGGGCGAGGAGATCGGCAAGAGTAGCAAAGTATTGACGAATGGCAGCGACGGAGGCTTCGTGCATTTCTGGCAGTACTTTATTGATCAATACGGCTTGCCTTTTGGACATATTTGCATCAGCTTCCTGTATGCTGTCTACATGAGATTCACATTTTTTAACGTGGTTTGTATCAGTGATAATGATAATAGCAGATTTTTTCTTAATTGTAGAAAATTACAAAAAGATTTACAAATTCCTTCCTGCCGCGAGCGGTTATAATATGGAATTCTTTGCCAGCATTCTTTGTCTTTCCTGAGTATTACAACTTGGAGGTTTTTAAGGCTAGAGTGAATAAGCTTTATCTAAGTAAGCACGCTCCATCCTATGTCAAGTGCTTTTTTAGAACTAAATAAAAAAAATCATAATTTCCAAACCAATTCATAACTATTGCTCTTTATTGCGAAGTATAATTACTACCTACCTAAACAAAAACATTCCAAATAATTTTAGGATTTGTTTATAAAAAAAATCAGATCAGAGTGTAGTCTGATTCTCTTGTTCTGGTACTTAGTTTTACCTAATCCTGTGGTATTTAGCTTTATTTAGGTATTCCGATTTCTGAAACAAGAGCTGTATGAGTAAAGTATGTTCCGTCCATTGTCTATATTGGTTGTTGTATTACTAACGTCCTATCCGCATTTAATGAGGCGTATTCAGATTTTAATAAGTGCATTTAAAGGAGATTATTCCATCTAAATGAGACGACGGCGATATTGAGATTCAGAGCGCGTTTTTATGTTAATATTCCAGACAATATTCATGGTAAAGTACGTACCGACGGGGCTGTACATGTACAAGTTTCTGAAGAACATTTACATAACGTCACGCGAGAGGATAAAGCAGAAGCAAATAGAACTGGAGGACATACAGCTACAGGTGAATGTGCCCACGTACGACATTACACTCTTAGGCCGTTTGTACATGTTGAGAAATGAGGATGTTATGTGTACTGTCAAGTCAATTAATATACGAGTATGTATGACGTATGTATTTCAAAATATTTTATAAGGTTGTGCAAAGACGTCACGAATTTTGCTAGGCAATTGACTGAATCTAAATCTGTTTCTTTTAATCAAATTAAAATCATTATGCAGCTAAAGTGTTGCGATATTATACGATGTCCTTATTTACTAGAATGGTATTTAGGAATTTATTGCGTCTAATGGCCATATCCCAATTTCACCGTGTCTGCTGCTGATAGAACTATTTGCATCATGTACACGACAAGAATTTCGTCTGATCTAGATACGGAAAGCTTCTCGTGTCTACTGCAGACAAAGCGAATAGGGACGTGTAAAAGTTAAGATTCTTTTACTTTTCGGGCAGTCGTAAAACAAGTCTGTTACGCTACCCTACTCCCCTCCCCTATTGAACCGCAACAACGTTCACGCGTCGTGTCGTGCAGACAAGATACTTTTCTTAATCAGCGCCGAAATATTGTACGCATTTATATTGTAGAAACTACAACATTTCTTGTGTAGACCCGTCAACTTTTCTTGGCGTGTACAAGCGGCCTAGACATGCGTCGGTTTGCGGTCGCGCAATAAACTACACGACTAGTACCTACATAGTAAAGTACTAAGTGATAATACCTTTATTTGAAACAGAGCATGAGCTTTTATTTATTTATTTATTTAAACTTTATTGCACAAAATGGTACAAAAGGCGAACTTAATGCTAGGAGCATTCTCTACCAGTTAACCTTTGGGTCATGCAGAGAGTGGAAATTGTGTGTGGTGAGTGTACATAGAGAATATAACAATTTAATTATATCTAATAATATACATGGATATATTGAATATATAGCAAATAAAGATAATATAACATATATAAATAAATACTAACAAATATATATATATATATATATATATATATAATATATAACAAATAAGCAAAAACATAAACGGTACTTAGATAAATTCGTCAAGCAATTAAATGTTAACCCAATTGATTCAAGAGGTGTTCACGGACCCTTTTTTTAAACAAATCTTTAGTCTGCGACACAGATTACCCCCAATAGATACCGCATGTTCGGCATTTTGCTTTGAGTTTCGGGAGTCAATTTCAGGTGGTATGGAAGGGTGTGCGGGGGACGTAACTCATTTCTCAAGTGATGTACATTTGTATTGTGCAATGTCGATAATTTTATCGAAAAATTACCAATCAGGTATATTAGACTAGATTATGTCTGTATCACCTTTTCAGTATTTTGTGCAATACTGGATATTTATCTATGTATGTATATAAATATATGTTTATATATGTCACCGGAAAATAGCAAGAATCGTAAGTTGATCAATTTCCTAGGTAGTTGATTATCTTTCGGAATATAACAAACGGTAGTGGAAATGTATTATTTAACGCAATGGATTTCAGTTAGTTAATCAACTTAAGGTAGCCTGACAGTCATTTAAAAATTTACGATTTTGACACAAGTAAAATCGTCCTCAAATGGGCCAGTCGTTGCTCAATGTACTATTTAACGGTGCACTATTACCCGTAACTTAATACACTGTTCCCTGATTGGTTGCCGGGATAACGCCACGTGAGCCATTGAACCAATCAACGTTCACCTCACCTTCGTCGGATGATTTTACGGTAAGATCCCGTAAAATGATCAATTTACTAAAATACATACGTTAAATAATACATTTCAACTGCCGTTTTGACATTATAAGTATATTTAAATGTATCTAAGTAAGTTTATCCGTTGTCTAGTACCCATAGTACAAGCTTCGGCTTAGTTTGGGGCTAGGTGGCGCTGTGTGGCCCAGCGTGGCATGTCTTGGGAAAAAAAAAATTCAAATGAGTATAGTTATAAATATGGTTAGGTGAAGTAATCACAGCAGTTTTCATTTACTCGTCTTCTATCCTTCATACATTGAAAACTATCCTATGTAAATGTCTCTAACAGCAGGGTGCGGCATTTGTCCATTTTAATGTTCTCTCAGGACACTTTGGAAATCTAAAGTAGAAACACTAAAATTTTTCTCATCTTGCATTATCGATATAGGTACTTGAAAGTAATACATTGTAACACTATTATCAAACGTGTCTATGCTAGAAAGGGATAAAAATAGTGAAATTGGTAATGAAAGAAAGGGATCATGAAAAAAGACATCAACGCGAGCTAACATCTGTCAAATATTTTCCATCGTAACTTGAGCTCCGGCGCCAAGGAGTTCAATACTAAGATTCATACGTTTATGTTCTACAAACTATTAAAAGTGTCTCCGATACACACGGGTCTGACTTCTGGTCAGTACTGACCGTGGTACTGACGCACTTTAAGCGCATGCGTATTGCGTATGCATTGCACTGATGTATTCATGTATGTATTACCTCTCGCGCGATATCTTAAGTGCGGTATCTATTGGAGATATCTGTGGTCTGCGATGATTTAATTGTACTAGGCAAATCATTCCAGAGCCGAATGGCTTGCACAGTGAAGGACTGTGAGAAAAAACTAGAATGGTGAAGAGGAACAGAGAGCTTTTAGCTCTTTACATTAAATAATTAATTTGCTGTGTTATGTACTTTTTGAAAGTATTTTCATTAATGCCGTGCTTGTAATGATAAGTTGTTTCACTTACTGGCTTCCATAATTTATGTTATACGACTTCCTCTGCCGAGTTAGCCGGTGAATGTTAATTTTCTTCGTTAAAGTATAAAGACAGTGCCGATTATATTGCCACCGTAATTTGAACCTGAGTCTCTTAACCTTATGGCTTATAATGATTGTATTTGCTATCATCCTTATCGTATTGTTGATTCGAAATAGACATTTTGACATCATAGATTTAAAGAAAAATAGATAGGGGTTGCTTATAATCGAAAAGATTAAAATAAGCGGCACAGGCTACCAAAAACACCTTTTTCGCATATGACCTGTCGCATCGTCGTAACGAGCCCTAGGAGAACTACGAGTAAAACACTCAAAACTCTAGTACGCAAGAGATTGTGCATATCACAGATGCAATCTTTATTTTAATAGTCTGTTGAAGGACAGAGTCCTTTCATTTTCTTAATCCGGGACGATGAAACGAAAGTTCCACAGGAGACAAATGGGGCCCAAATAGATGTTTCGGCGCAGAAGAGATATGTGATCCAAGATTTTGTCACCGACAACAGATCCAGATAGTGAACACGAAGCTATGCGTGCGCGACTCGGAGTTCACGGAGCGCGCGGAGCTGCTGCGGCGCGACGCGGAACGACTGAGGCGCGTGCGCGCGCGCGTGCGGGACATCATCGCCGCGGACGAGGCGCTACGCCGCGCGCTCGACGGGACCGCCCTGTGGGACCCTGAGCAGGAGGTCAACGTGCCCACTACCCCCGAACAAGGTTATTTTTCTTTTCGAGGAGAATCCCTTCGGACCTTCACCATCTAGCACAGGGGGGAAGACGGCGGTGTGTGGATCCAGGTTATCCCACATAACTCCCCGGTGTTCTCAGTGTCACAAATCTGGAGGAGTGTCGGTCCACGAATGATTCTACACAACTTCTCCTCCGATGCGCTGTCCAAACAGCTCGCCAGGCGCGCGTAGGCGCGTTTAGGGATGTACCGAGAATACGGACCACATCCCTACTTCAACGGACCTTTGAGTGGTCATATTGAAGCTACCTATGCATGTTAACCAAGCGTAAGCCAATGCGAGCGTCGGAAAATAAGTACAAGGCAAGTGATAATGTTCACATTTTCGTATAGACCATCCAAATTGTCAAATGCGTAATGAATAAGGTTACGGATGACAGATAGCAATCGCTCTAATTTTGTGACCATATTCGTAATCGTAATGGACCCCGAGCTCCGAAGCGTAAGCTTAAGACAAAATAAGACTAAAACCTTTTTGTCGTCCGGTAACCTAAAGGGCTTGCAATAAATATTTCGCTATATCCAGCGGAGGCCAAATACAACTAATAGCTAAATCGCAGACACGAACTTTTTTCAATCAACGGAGGCGGGGGGCGTACAAAGTGATATCTGTATTGGAGATATCCCTTGACACGACCCTCTGTGACACTTAGAACTCGAAGGGATGGGTAGGCTTATAAAACATAATAAGCAGTTTTATAATAAAATATTCAATTATTTTTTATTTTAGGGGAAAATCAATGAGGTCATCGTGACTCTACACATTCGTCCTCTTTAATTTTGTCTAGTCATTTAAAAAGTGTTACCGTCTAATTTGAAATAAAGCGTCCTAAAAACCCATCGACTCCCTAAATTAGGCAAAAAGCATTTCTCCATTCAATCTCTTAAGAGTATTAAACAAAAACTCATCCTGTAATTCGAAGTAGCAATTTTCCGGCAAAGCGGCTAAGCGAGACAATTGTATTCATAAAAACATTCTTATAATTTACCCGCTTTGTTTTGAACTTAACAAAAGTGAATTAATCTAGATCGGGAATTCATAATGGAGCTGCTGAAGGATTTGAAATATGAGAACGTCGGTAATGCGATGCCGGACTGTCAGCCGGAGAAGATGGAGCGCGGCGAGCACGCGACGAGTGAACCCCACACGCCCGAGACGAGCGTCTACTCCTCCCTAAGCGACATGGACGTGAAGCAGGACTGCCGCGTCAAGATAGTCAAAGTCACCAACGTTTACAAGGTCGCCTATCTGAAGCACTTTATCAAGCAGAAGCGGCTGCGACGCGCTCATAAGCACGCACTTCTAAAGAAAAGGGTACGTACGTATAAAGCTATTATAATAATATTTTATAGGTGCTGACTTTAAAAGCACACGACAAATCAAATACGCTATTTAAATGCTCGCCAAGCACGCTGATTGTAACAGCCACATTACCATATGGATTAAGCGCTGTGCATAAGAATTTCCTACATAGGTACTGTATTCTACGAGTATGCTAGTATTCGGATGTTAAGTTGGAAGTGTAAAATAGTGCAGAAAATGTTAGTGAAAATCTTCCGACAGAGTTTAAGTTTTGGAATTGTCTTGACAACTTACCGGTATTATTGAAAAGGTGGATAAAGTCGCGAAGGACTTTGCGCAGGACAGACTCAAATGGACTCTTATTATCGGAGGCCAAAACTCAGTTTAGGTCACTGGCCAATCTCTAGTTAGTTAGTTTATTGACAAACTCCTTTTTTACCTAGATGGAAAGTATCAAAAAACTTCTGGAAGACTGGCAGAAGTCGCTGAACATGGTGATCAACAACAAGCTCACGATCCTGAACATGGAGTCGCACATCGACGTGGCGTCGCAGGAGGCGATGGGCGACTACTCCAAGCCGACGCCGCTGCGGGACTCCTCGGACTCGGACAGCGATCTGAGGAACAGCAGCACCGACGTCTCCTACGACGAATACAGCCACAGCTGGGCGCAAAACCCCTACAGGAGCTATTGTTACGGCTACGAAGTACGTCTTTCATCTAGTTAACATATTTAAGGCTTTAATGAGAGAAAGCAAGTATATTTTGTGGCAGCTCATACTGTTAACAATTAAATATATCATGCCAGGCACATGACACGCGAGACATAATTTGAAATCTATTGTGTAGCGGTCGAATTCAGTCGATACGAGATAAGACCTTTTGATTGATAGATATTTTTCAACTTTTTGCCCGGGATTCGAAGTTAGACAATAGGGAATATGCATGAAAAATAGTTTCAGGTATTTACTAATTTATCGTAAAATAGATCAAAATCTACTACGAACAGTGAAAACAAAATCAAAATTGGTTGAAAAATGGGCGAGATACAGTCATTGAGAGTGAATATGTCCGTCTCTCTCTCGCGAAACAGATTTTTCTATGGAGTTAGTACGGCGCTTACGGTACGTGACGTCAACTACCGCATCGGATCTCTCTGTCTAATCAATAACTTTAACGCTTTATAACTCGCTTAATAGAAAAGATAGTTTAAAAATTCTTCGATATTTATGTATCTGGAAGACAAAAGATCTCAATAAATCCATAAAAAAAAGTCATGCATATTCCCTATTATTTAGATCGTGTTGTGATTCTAATATGGGACCTTTCATTGTGTTGTATATCGATTCAAGTAAGTGTCTAGAAAGTTCCGTGACACATTTTGTTTTGCTAGTCCCTTGTTAGTTGTTCTATTTGTAATTTATGGTCGAATACGAGTAACTTGTTTCTTAACAAGACTACTACGATTCGAGGACTGCCAAGCGAGAATGAAAGAGATAATAATAAATGTTTATCAGCTATTTTTAAGTATCCAATGAAAACGGAAGTCCTGCGATAAAGTTAACTGAATTTAAATTTTATTACATATTTATTGGTTAAATGTCCATATGGACATTATATGGGACATATATGGGTCCTATACCCATATTGAAGACTACGTGTTGGCCAGATGACCATAACTCGATTTAACGAGCATGGTTAATGCATAGTTTGTGAATGGGCGGCACTTCTTCGTCAAACCCTGTTAGACTAGACAGAGTCTAATCTACGAGGGTTGGTTAGCGGCGGCATAGAGCTGTGCCGGGCGCTAACTCCGGTTAATATCTTCGGTCTATAGTTAAACTGATTGCCAAGAGTAGTCTATTTTATAGTCGTCTGGTCTGTTCGTAACCACCAGGATAGCTTAATCATGTTATTGCATTTACGAACGCCACTAAAACGGAGTCGACGTTAAGCATTATCTTCGTAACGTTCACTCAGAATCTCAGATGACTTGGGTAAGAACACAAGCCATACTTTTGAATTGATTTATTTTCTCATCAGGGTATTTTTATTTTAGGACATGCCAGAAACGATCATAAACCGAGAGTACGGCGAACCTCAAGATTTCACCGAGTTGAAATACCCCATCAACGTAATGCACCCATGTGAATATGAGCCGCGCTGCCACAAGCTGTCCATACTGCCAGAGGAGACCATCAGCCAAGTGGCCATAGAAGAGATCCGAAGCGAAGCGGACGAGTTGTCGTGCCAAGGTGTTGCTGTAGCGTGACATATATTTTATTTGTTATCCATTTTATACATTATTCTCGCTTATATTTAGTTTCATTTATATTTCGTACATTCATAATCATTGGACAGCAACACTTTTTAAAAGTTAAGTATGTTTTATAGCAGCGATTAGATGCTTCATGCGAAAGTAGTGCAACGATCCTAATAACGCTCTAAATAATTAAACAAAGAAAGTAGACTCCCCGCGCATAAAGTGGGGTAACGTATACTTTGTCATGTTAATTTTCGCACCTGCTCTAGTGAGGGCTAAAGGGTCCATTCCTAATTAAATAATTAAGGGCATACTAACTGTGTACTTAACACAATCTGAATATGATAATGTTTATACGCGACAATTACGACATCCAATCCAATTCACCCACATTTTATGTGTTTAATTACAAATATTGTGTGCGCGGCTCGACGCGGATGAATACGTAATGAAACGCTCAAAATTAATGCAACTACAGTACTCTCAAACCAGCACATATTCGCTTTTTGTGAATGTAACATTTGGTGACATAAACACCTCTTAAACATTCTATATAGAAAGTATGCACCATATGCAAAATCTTGCTTTCTATTCGAGAAAGAATGTTAGAAGCCTAGCTTAAATATTGAATACATTAAACCTGTCTTCATTAAATAAATGCTCGGAGAGTAATATTTCTGCCGAATAAAACATCGCTGACCTACTTCTGATCTTACTACCATTGAGGTCGGTGCTCTAGTTTGTTGGCCCCAGTATTAACTTTGCAGTTCGGAAATAAGGAAATATTATATTAATTACCATTCTGGTCTGGCAGGAAATTTAATGTCAATTAATAAAGACGATTTGGGGAAGTCTTGAAAGTTTTGGGGACCACCGACAAATTATCGCTATTTATGTAAACAAAATATCTCTCAATAACTCTCAATCTACGCGAGCAATGTTTAAAAAACAACCCCACGAACGATGTGACAAAACCACGTATCGGTTATCGGTAGAGTATCGGAATTGCCTTGAATGCCAACAGCGTTCAATAGACGCCGTGTAATCCCGAACAAAACCAAACAATGTAAAATAAATGTGGCAGAGTTTTGTGGGAGCAAAGTATCTATTCAATAAAATGAGAGCGTCAAGGCGTGTTATTTTACAAATATACATACGAACACTAGGCGGGTGGAGAAAAACATTGTTAGTACTTTTAACCTTTGCAATGTTTACCTAAATAAGAAATACCTTAGGCGCAAAAGAGAGGTGGTATTTTAACAAGTTAGGTATATCTGGTAACTGGTAAATATGCTACGAGAGGAATTTCCATAAAGAGTAGACCTAAAAAAAATGTCATCTCAACAAAATTTTGTGAAACAAGTCTATGCGTCCGCAGTAGGTACCTCTTGGCATAAATTAGATTAAGATTATGTAAATAGCGCCTTGAGATAAAGCGTGGCAGACGCTTCAGGTTCAGGGTTCTCGAAAGCGTAATCAGTCGGAATTTCGAAAGTTTTTTACACAGAGGTTTGAAGACGATTAACAGAGGTATCAATTTTAAACGTTCGGCTACATTTTTAACTTTTCTTCTTGGCATTAGAAAGAATGCCTATAGCTATGACAAGCGGAAATATATAATCGTTTTATTACCACTGCTCCTGTTTACACGAATTCTATTGAAAAAAAAAATTATAAAATAAACCGTTAATCTTGCCGCGGACAGTCAGCGGCGGCGGTCGAGACAACGTTGTTCATGTCCGCGTTCTCGACTACTAGGAGTTGCTCTTCTGGTATTCCTAAGAAGAAAAAAGCAATGCTAGGGTACTGACCTGCATCTGCACGGACTGGCAGTTGACGAACTCCACGCTGGAGAGGAGGTTGTCGAATACGACGGCGCACTTGGTGCACGAGTCGAGCACGACGCCGTTGATCTTGCCGCGGACCGTCAGCGCCGAGTCGCGGCAGCGGAACATGTACACTACGTTGTTCATGTCCGCGTTCCCGACTACGAGTTGTTCATGTCCGCGTTCTCGAGTACGAGGTTGTAGTTAGCTATGCTAGTGTACTGACCTGCATCTGCACGGACTGGCAGTTGACGAACTCCACGCTGGAGACGAGGTTGTCGAACACGACGGCGCACTTGGTGCACGAGTCCAGCACGACGCCGTTGATCTTGCCGCGGACCGTCAGCGCAGAGTCGCGGCAGCGGAACATGTACACTACGTTGTTCATGTCCGCGTTCTCAACTACGAGGTTCGAGTTGCCCTTCTGGTATTCCTATGAAGAAAAATACCACTTGTAAATGTTGAAAATGTCAACTACCAAAAATTTACACCACATATACCTATAGTCCTCTTATCTTTGTCACTCGCGCCGTTATAGGTATTGCAAAAATGACGGCTCTAAGTTTTTGGATAGTAACCCCTTTACGACACATTTTATAGGAAAATATGTATAATATGTGTTATGGCTACTCTTACGAAAAAACCAAGATTGACTACCGGACCGCGGTCCCCGAACACGATCAGCTAGCTCGGCGGAAGTGCTCCCACTTAGGGACAAGTTTGTTCCTACAATTTGCAGAAGCAAATTTAAATGTAATAATTCAATGTAATAATAAGAATATTATTACATTGAATCACGTACACGTAAGAGTAGCCACATATGTATTTACAAAGAAAAACTAGGTATCTAAGTAAGTTTATCTGTTGTCTAGTAGGTAGCCATAGTACAAATTTTGGCTAAGAACAAATTAAGAAAGAAGAAGAAGAAAAAATTAAGAACAAAACGTATACGTATACTTACAATAAGCCACTTCTTCCCGTCGCGCGTGAAGACGGGCGGCTTGTCGGGCAGCGCGCCGGCGCCGGGCTGCGGCAGCGGCTTGGCGGGCGCGCCGCGCGCCGCCGCCTTGAACGGCGCCGGGCCCTGCCGCAGCTGCGGGTTCTTGTGCGTCTGCATGTCCGCCGTCACCTTGCGCAGGCCTGCCGACGGCGGTTGCACTTACAATATTGTTCATCAAACAAACCTGTACCCGATCTTCGCCTGAATTGAGCCGCTCGTCCGGGGAAGGACCTCCACCCTCCTCAAGCGCAACCAGGCTGCCGGCAGCCCTAATAGCCAAGACTTTTTCCAGGACTAAATGACCATTTAAGCTTAGCTACATCCAGTGGTGAATATGAATATTATATTGATCTAGCAGCTCGTTAGGTATAAGAATAAATATACAAGTAATAGGTGTACCCGCGTCATCTTCCACGTAAAATACAATTTCATCCCCTATTTTATCCCCTTGGGGGTAGAATTAATTGATCAAAATCCTTTCTTAACTACGGCACAAAATCTACCTGCATGCTAAATTCAGTTGATCCGTCCAGTGGTTTCAGCTGTGCGTTGATAAATCACTATGAATTGTATATATTTGGGCAACAATACTACATAGTGGTGTCGTTAACAATGAACAGAGAATAAGGGACGGAGACCATAAACACAATGAGGTGCCAAAACTGATCCACACTACAGTATTTCTCTATGCTGTCTCGTCTATAGAGTTAAGGGAATGTCGACCTCTTCTATCAACGGTCCGAAATCTTTGAACTGTGTCATTACTAAGGTTTTTTTGGAGATTGGTGGACGCAGTCTAGTCCAGCAGGATTAGTTGGCCGTAATCACAATGTCACAAAAGGCCGCCAGGAGAAGCTTGAGCTAGTTCCATCGTGACATGTAATATTTAAGAAAGTTAGCTAAGTAGGTAAGTTTACTCCTAAGTAAGCCTTTCGCTATCCTGCTTGTCTGGTAATGTTTTCATTATCATTAGACACCAGTGCTCGGGCCTCGCCTATGTGCGATAGGTAGGTGAAAAACAACCATTATGCCTTTACAGCTGAATAATGGTTCGAAGGATACCAAGAATCGTGTAAAAACAGCATACTAATGTAACATTAAACTCTAGCTAGCACAATAAAAACAATTTCTGGATTGGTTCTACTACAAAAAAGTAAGTATCATAGAAAATTAACTGTTGCGTATGACATACATTCTATTACTGATACTTACTGCTAGTGATGCCCTCGCCTTGGTTGATCTCCGCAAAGAGAGCACTACGGTCGTCCAGGCTCAGATTGGAGAAGTCCACGTCGGGCAGGACGGGTGGCGGAGGGGGCAGACCGCCCGGGGGAGGCGGGGGAGGGGCGCCACCTTTGCCTAAAGTTCAACAAAACGAAATTAATTCTCCTCATCGGCTCAAACCTCGGATCCTTATTATGCAAGTGTACTGTGTAGCTATATTGATCCTGTCCAGTAATCTAAAGTTAAACTGGATTAATTTTAAACAACTTTTCCATTTTCTAAAGTCGTGCAAAATTAATGTGTGATCAACGAACCGAGAACACTAGAAGATTTCTATTCAAATAAGGCTTTAACAAGAAAAATACTCATCTTTTGCGGTATAACTATTTTAAATGATACCTAAGCTTAATTATATTCCGGTGAATAACATCAAACGAAACAAACGACGTACTCCAAACATTTATTATTGAATTTTCGGGGTACTTCAATACATTAATTTTGTAACCAATGCTACAGTTCTTTACCCCCACCTTTGATTTATCAAACCTCGAGTAATATTAGTTGAAGTCTAGACCTGAATAGCTTCGTAGAGGACCGAAATTCCGCTAGCACACTTTGCATTAGCTTAAAAGCCAACTTTTATGTCACACATAAAAGCTTCAATAAGGTAAAAAACGACAGTTGATCATACGTTTGAACATTTTTCGCTTGATAGAGTGGATTATTTAAATAGACAAGTTGTAACAACAAAGTATTTGTAATAATTTTTTACCTGACCACACAAGTCCAGTGGTATGATGCTGCTTCACATAAGCCTGGAGATCAGAGAGCAGTTGGATCCACGCGCGGCACCACTCGACGTGCCTCTTGTCTTTCTCCTTCCAGTCCTTGAGCACGCGGTTCGTGTAGAACTGTCCCGCATCAAGCATTTCCTTCACGTAAGGCGAAGGAGTGGCAGCCACCGCCACCCACCCGAGAGCCGGGATGCTCTCGGATATAGCCGACAAATGGTTGAAAAGGGGCGACGTGCGGTGCGTCTCCCTAAACTTCTGTACAGCAGAGATTTGTTCGCTCGTCGGAGCTAGCAGGGCCATCTCGTCGGCCTGCGAGGGTTTACTCTGAGCGGCGGCCTGCTGGATGTATCGAAACTGTGCCCTGGTAAACAAATAGCGAGTTCTATTATCTTGTTTTTGCATTACAGAGCGACAAAGATGTTTTGGCACGTGGCCGAAATCGGAACAAAACGCGGCCCTCATAGAAAATGTCACATTTTACAATGATTTTTTACATTTTCGTTTCACAGTAATTAACTTCCGTCAATGTCACCCACAGGCTAAAACATCCTCGTTTTTCTCTATGATGCTCCGAAGAAGTCAAAAATGTATTTTTATTGGTCCATAAGACTAGGAACAACTTACTGAAAGGCGGCAGTGACGAGTTTGGCGTGGGTCTCAACGTCACCGCCAATCTGCTGAGACAGCTCGATATACGTGCGAAGGGGACCCTGCACAACAAAAATAATCGTTTTTAATGTGTCACCAAAAATGTGTCTTTGATATGATCGGTACCCAGTAACAGTCGGCATCAGGTATAATATTATGTAATATTATTTTGAAACTTGCATAGATTGTTTTAGCTGTTTATATTGTGTAGATTGATAGGTATTATAGGTATTTGATGCTCACATATATCTGATGCTGACTGTACCTACCTAAATTCCGCTTTAATAATAAAAATGTTCATTGAAGTCGTGACATCTTTTTCAGCGTTACAAATAAATCTTCTTCGGGATAATTTCCTGTGTCGAATGTTTTGATGCTTATTGAAATAGAACCACTCGGGGTGATAGATGAAGGCGGTAATAACGCGTCGATTCCAGCGAGTGATATCGACGTTACAGGAAATGTATGAATTGGAGGAAGTTTGTAGAATGCCGAGTGTAAACAAAAATAAATATTCCATTTGCAAACATGGTGTTTTTCCTAGAGTGCTCTCTTTCATGCTTAGTTTGCATTCCTTGAATGTTATAGTACAAATTTATGAGGCATTATAAATCCGGAAGGATTTATAAGGATTTATAATTTGTGTTAGGAATAACACAAATATGAATACAAAAGCACTGAGTCATTGTATCCAATACAGTCCTAACAATAAAATAATAATTTAGTTCTACTGATGTATAAAACAAAATCTTAAATTTATCGATTTATCAAATCTAATACAAAAACGTAGGAACTTTGCACAATACCGTATTGAATACGTAACGACGGCACTAAATCGTTTCACATCGATTGGTAAGAAGCAGTATTCTGTTGTAATAAATATCTATCCAGACATCACAATACTTGATCACAAAGTAAATATATCTCTGAAAATTATGTTGTTAATACATATATGAATGAGATACTACGATGATACCATAGATATAGCACTATATCTTAACTAATATTATAAAGCTGAAGAGTTTGTTTGTTTGTTTGTTTGAACGCGCTAATCTCAGGAACTACTGGTCCGAATTGAAAAATTCTTTTTGTGTTGAATAGACCATTTATCGAGGAAGGCTTTAGGCTATATAACATCACGTTGCAACTATTAGGAGCGAAGAAATAATGGAAAATGTAAAAAAAAACGGGGAAAAAATTACTATTCCACGCGGACGAAGTCGCGAGCACAGCTAGTATACCATAAATGTGCTCATCTATATCATATTAGAAACAATGTTCCTCATTACAATGTGACACGTCGAAAACGGAATCTAATTCAACCATCATTGCCATAGTGGCAATGCGGAAAGTTTTGAACGACTTCGGATTAGATAACTATTAACGAATCTGATCTCATTATAATTACCTAAGTTGTAAAAAAAGGTACCTAAGGATTGAAACACTTGACCCTCCGTTCAGAAGCGGCCCTGATCACACCATATGAGTTAGACGTTAATCTTATTTAAGTCTAGTCTAATATTAATTATAAGTTTAACCTAAGTGTCTCTGTTTAATTATATCAATCCTCAACGGAGTTCAAAGTTCCCGTAGCCACACTCAATTAACATAATGAATATTGGCACGGCATTAATAAAACAGTGTTAATACGTGTAATGCCTGTAGGAAGGTTAATTTACTCCATGGAGGAGGGAACGCACATAAAGTCACATTAACTAATAGTCACATAATGTTTCTGCTACGAACAGAACACAGTTAATTTTCCTATAGGTACGTAGAATAATATTTTGTAGATAATTACCAGCGTATATGAACCATATGAGAGTCCAATTCAACATTTGTGTACGCATTATATCGAAAGTCAGTTGGGTTCAGCAGCGTTTGGCAAACTTCGTCGAATCTTCTCACAATTGATGCCACAGTGCCTAAAAAATTCAATGAGTGCGTCCGAGCCCGGATCAACAATTTTATAATAATTGTAATGCTCGACGTGTCTCTGCGAGATCGAACCCAAAATGGAGTAATCCGACAAAGAACCAACTCGTCAATACCTGAACGTCATGAAGTGGCAATAGACTGGCTATATCGGCCGCAGAACCGATATCCGTCGGTGTAAACGAGTTCAAGAGTGGATACCCAGCTAATGCCCAGCAGTAGACAACTATGGGTGATAATGATTATGATAGTCGAAATAGCATTTTCTTTACGAAACTTTATTTAAAAAAAAATAACTCTCGTGGTTCTAGCTTCGAAACTTTAGACAATATCGGATATGAGAGAATAGCGTTGTTCGAACCATTATTGGTACAACATATCGATATAATTTACTAGGTCAATAAGCAATTCCGTTCCCAAGCAAATTAAGTCAATATAACCGCACCACAGGGCCTCTATGTCGACCACTCCTACAATATATCAAAAAGGAAACGTATATTGTTACAATAGGAACGGTATACACGTTACAATATATGTATTGCAAAAGGGTTTAATTCGACTCTACAAAATAACGAATCACAATACTTTACGGTACGGTAAAGTTTTTAACTGATCTTCTAGCAAATATTATTAATAGTGTACACGATATATTGATTTTAGAACTGTGTTTATGTATACTATTTAATTGTATGTCTACCTGACATTAATTAAGTTAATTACACTAACATTGCTTGCAAAAGCCGATACGTCAAAGTAATTTTGCGGAAAGCTAGAAAATATGTATGGATTAACCGCAAATTTCCAAATACATAATTTGTTACACATTTATTGAACGAATTAGTTAATATGTGAAGACCCTTGTCAAGTACAGCAGATCATCAAGTAAAGATTTAACTTGTATAGTTGCTACAGTAATTTTGGAAGAACACCAACAATAAATAGGACCAATTGTTGTTAGCAAACAAGTCCAAACTATTTATTTACACAGGGTAGCAACAATGAGGCAATGCGTACTTCCTGCCAAAGACAGGATCTGGTCCACGTTAATTAGAGGTAAGTGATTCCGGCGCGATCCTTTGTCTCTCACAAAAGAAATAACAAAGAAGCCGCCTATTCCCCGGCGATTACGTGAGTGCGCGCCTCTGGCTGCGAACCCTTTCATCGCGAAATCTTACAAAGGAACAATATCTTAATGTCATTTTATGAAACTGCACGTCTTACAAAAATATAATCAGCAAGAGATATGGCAAAGATTCTAGGTCAAGACTTTAGGGACAGATTTGATATGAAAACTATAGCAGCACAATAATGACAATCGTTAGCTAAGATATTTTGACCGCTATGAGTGCTAACAACAATTTGAATGCTTTGTCTGCAAATATGAAATTGATCTTATGTTCTTCAGATCTACTAGGAATGCTAATATATATCTGAGGCTGACTGTACATGCTATCTTGTCCCGACAGCCAATTCAGAAGTATCTAGAGCTAAAGTTACGCAAGAATAGGCCAATTAAAAAAAAATGAATATGTGACGATATGTTTTATACACGCGTGAATCATGCAAACATAATTAAAATTATACACAATATTTTTATAAGTTGACATCATAGTTGTTGTACATACACGATAACGTTAATACGTTTGTTATCGGTAGATGAAAAATAAGATACGAATCGGAATATCGATGTAGTAAATGTGATTCACGTTTGCCTTCAAGAAGTCTTCAAAGAATTATAATAGTTAAAATATAACATATATTATTGGGATTACGATTGGTTTTGTACGATTAACACAAGAAGATGATAAACATAATAATGGAACAAGAATAATTTTTTATCAAAAACAACATAGTTTTACCAATCACAGCATATTTTTGTCAAAGACTTTTTGTAAGTGTGATAGGGATGAATGTATGAAGAAAACATATTGCACTAGTCTTAGATAATGAAAGCATGGCAGGCGAATGATGATGACTTTGTGGAAACCTGCTACCTAAACTACGCTGTGATCAATCAGCCCGTTCTAAAATCATTATCGCTTTTCTATCTGCCTAAAAATCTGTAGATGTTCACAATGAAAACGTAATTGATTTTCACGAAACGACCCCTCTCACAAAGACCCGTCCCGTACTCAACATTGTTTGGTCCTAACAATGTTGATGACGAGAAGCATCCGGGGAAAGGATCAGGTTTCATGAAATTAAGAATTACGTAGAGTTCTCTTTTTAGGGTTGATTGAAAAACAAGGAAATTTAGAATAGGTAGGTAGTCGACTCATCTAAATATATAAAAGGAGAAACTGGCTGACTGGCATATCAACGCACAGCCTAAACGGCTAAATGTAGGCACTTGAAATTTGAACGTAGCTTAGGTACTACAGAGGTGCACTAAGATATGTCAAAATATTAACTTTAGAAATCATGTAAATGACACCGGTTGACAACAAATAGTAAATTACGTTCAAAGTCTACGTTGATGTGGAGCTTACGAAAGATACGAGTACAATGCTTAAAAGTTCGAATAAACACATGAGACAGTGTTCTCACAGTTTGTAAGGTGCATGCCTGATTGACCTATTATGACTTCAAATTTGTTACAATCAATTACAGCCTATATGTTGCACAGACTTACGAATATTATCTATGAAACCAAAAAAAGTTCATTAAAATTCGTCCAGTAGTGTTTCGAGTTCCCGACACGATGTATTGATGTATTTTTTTTTTGTTGATTTGTCATCTGCATTCAGTCGCCAGACTATGATCAGTATGATATGTGTTGAGTTAGGGTGACGCTTGTAGGGCAGAACACCATTGTCTCACTGTCTAATTGAGTATGTGGCTTCTCTTCAATCTTTCCACCACAACGACATCGGTAACTAATCCGTATTGATGTATTTGAATAAGTATTAATGATACGCTTAGGACACCGGAATGAGATGTCGGTCGTATATTTATTTCCCTGTGGAGTAGATTAGGTGGCTATGAATACTATGCTGCTGTACTCATGACTATGTAAGGAAGGACACAGAACTTACTACAAAGCTTTAACATGAACAAGAATCGTTCTCTTACTTGCACAAGGTCTTGATAACCGTTGACACTCATAGTGATGACTGCTGGGTCTAGTATGGGGGGTGGCTCCGGGAAGTCTGGTGGCGGGGGCTCAGTGGCGCCTGGTGGCGGCGACTCGGCGAGGTCTGGCGGCGGCGGGTGCTCGCGCAGTAGCGGCAGCCGCTCCAAGCGGGACGTGACGCGCTCCAAGCGCTCGATCAGAGCCTCGAGCTCGGTGGCCGGGCTGCCAGTAGCCGCTGCAGCCTCCGCTTCTGTAGCTGTCAACAAACAATTGTATCAAAACTAATATGCGCCATTCATAAATATCATTGTCTGCACTTGTACAAATTAATTAAAATCCGACATCGATTGCCTTATGAACAAACGAATACATCAAATTCAAGCTCTATCGGTTGCGAGGTATTTCTATTATTTCAGTCTGACGTATTCTTATTTGAAGGCTTATTAACCAAAGAAAACTTATTAATGCAGTATATTAACATTTGTCAGTTTATCAAATTAATACTGTTGCGAGTCAATTGGAATTTGGAACCTAAGATAATTTTGTTTGTCCAGTTTGTTAAGTTCAATTAAAGTGAATCACGACTTCTCCCAAGACGATCATTGTCAATATGATGAAGTTTTAATTTAACTGCCGTGAAAGCAGGCAGGTACTACGAGTATTACGTGATGACTCCTAAAGCGGTTTATGTGTTAACGATCAATTGTTTAAGAGTTTTATCATTGTTTAAGTATTGTGTTAGGTAGGTATATCTATTACACTAACTTTAAACAATTCCATTTTTCAATGGAGACACATAGAGGTTCAAGTCTTTACCAGCAAAAGTGAGATTATCAAAATATCTACTAGGTACTAGACACTCCCCTAAATCAAACTGAGCAGAATTCCAGTATAAGCATCCTATAAAATGAAAACATGAGCTTACAGATGGATACAGTACGGATCTACGGGAAATTGAAACTCAAAGGGTTGGATACATGGATAAACAACAAAAGTTGCTGGGTTCTGAATACAGTTGTAGCAAGGGACAAAATATTTCAATATTTAATAGAATAAACAGAGTATGTATTGTGTCGTACGCAAGAAACGTATAATATACTAGCTGTGCTCGCGACTTCATCAGCGTGTAATAGTTATTTTTCCCCCATTTTTTTTACATTTTCCATTATTTTTTCGCTTCTAATAGTTGCAGCGTGATGTTATATAGCCTAAAGCCTTCCTCGATAAATGGTCTATTTAGCATAAAAATAATTTTTCAATTCGCACCAGTAGTTCCTGAGATTAGCGCGTTCAAACAAACAAACAAACTCTTCAGCTTTATAATATTAGTTAAGATTTCCCAATAAAATGCATATCGTATTGAGAAACGATATGAGACAGTTATTTTGTGCATACTTATATGCCATGCCTTGCCTATACCATATTAGTGAAGGGTATTGACTATTAAAACAATTTTGAAATAAATATCTAAGACATAATATAGTACATAGTGCACTCTATGCATCGAGGAATAAATATTACATGACAGATTTTAGATAAAGGTATGATTAATACGAGTAGATACTGTATATGCCATGTAAATGTCTGTCATTGATACGTACGATCAAAAAATACTATGTATATACATACATAGTATTTTTTATGGGTTAGGTGGCGTAATGCGGCGTATTAATTTACATTACTGTATTAAATAATGTTTTACCTAATGAGTCAGTCGGATCATCTGACTCAGCCACGCCCTCCCTGTCGGAAATGTTTGTACGAGATTCAAACATTTCTATAAGGTTTCGAGTATTCCTAATTGCCTCCTCCATTTCCATTTTCAAAACTATAATCTCACTGTTTGCTCTAAACAACCAAATCGAATGCTGAATAACTACAACACGAATTAATATTAACACAAAACTGACACATAGGAATAACCATATTATACTGAACAAATGTTTATTATTATCTATGTTGATAAAGATATGATGCGATAACGCGGTTGTATTCAGACGATTATTCGAAGGTAGGTAATCGCTAGGGACTAATTCTTAGTAATATAATAGAGAATTTTTAACAAGCAACATGATTCACCCAATAATTATTACCCATTAGACAAATATATTAAAATAACTGCATTTGTAAACTACCTTTATAAACAGACGAAGGTAAGCTAAAATGTTGCTACCTCTAGAAACGCAAAGTAAAGTCGAGTATAATTGTATTCTACGACAAAAATATATTAGGAAGTTGCTTGCTAATAGTGTAAGCCCTGTTTGAAATATGAACTGTAAACAATGTAGAGACTAAATGCGTAATATCCGGGCACATGCGAACATTTCCTTGTTACAATGGAACATGCTGAGTTACATACAAGTGAGAAACACCCAATCCATATAAACAAAATGGGGAAAACAGTGACAGTTTAATTTTTAAGAAATATTGCGAACATAATGTAGCCTGCCTTATAAATAAGGCACATTCAAGCATACAATTTCAAAATTCATTGTCCTTCGACTTTAAATTTAAACGTGAAAGTACTGTTACCCAAAGAACGCCAAGAAAGATAAAAATTTTGCTTACAACATCTACATCTATAAAACTGGTACTAAAACGTATATAAATGAACTAGCGACCCGCCCTCGCTTCGCTTCGGGAAATTAAATGTTTAATATATTACATCATTATGTTACTCAGTGATAATGTAGCTTTCTAATAAAAAAAGAATTATTAAAATCGGTCCAGTACTTTTTGAGTTTATTCGTTGCAAACAAAAATTCAAATCTTTCCTCTTTATAATATTAGTGTAGAAGTGTAAATATTACTGTGAAGTTTCATTAAAGTCCGTTCACGTTGTTATTTTATACAACAGGTCCTTAAATAAATAAATAACCCAAGACATGCCACGCTGGGCCACACAGCGCCACCTAGCCCCAAACTAAGCCGAAGCTTGTACTATGGGTCTAGTACCCATAGTACAAGCTTACAACTGATAAACTTACTTAGATATTTTTTTTGTAAGTAAATACATATTATACTAGAATCCTTAAAATGAACTTTACTAGTTGTTAATATCATGAAAATATACATAATAGCTTTTGCCCGCGACTTCGTCCGCGTGTTTAAATTTATACATACAAAAGTTTTTTCCCGCTAACTCCCGTTCCCGTGGGAATTTCTCAAAATACAGCCATAACTAAACTTTATATTTACTAAGGTACCTGCATGCCAAATTTCAAGCGTCTAACTTAAGCGGTTTAGATTTTTCATACAAAAGGATTTTCCCGCTAATTCCCGTTCCCGTGGGAATTTCGGGAATTCCTTTCTTAGTGCACCCCTACGGTACCTAAGCTACGTCCCTTCCAAATTTCAAGTGCCTACGTTTAGCCGTTTGGGCTGTGCGTTGATATGTCAGTCAGTCAGTCAGTCAGTCAGTTTCTCCTTTTATATATATAGATGGAAGCTTAAACCGCATGACCAATACAAAAAGTGGTGGTGTGCACTCGCCAGCCCGTTACGACTGGATTACATACTCGGGCATACGTAGTGGATGTGGCTCGAGCAACACCGGCCAGTGTCCTACTAACGCGAGACAACGCGGTAGTAAACATACCTACAAGAAATCTTACTCTGAGGTTTCTACGTATCGTAAAAAATTTACGGTAATATTTTTTAAATATGACTGACTATGCAAAATGACTATTGTTAAAAGATAGCAAAAACCATCTGCTATTTGACTAATTCTACAAGACCTTTCTCTATACATGGGAAACCAATCGATCGCGAACTGATATCAATTTGGTATGCATACCCCGCGTGAATTTTTTATAGGAAACAATGTTCCGCCGCGCCGCATTCGCCAATCAAAGGGTTACACAATTTAAACGGAAAGAGGATTTGACATGAGTCAAAAGATATAAATCGCTACCTCTACGATTTATAGCTGGAATAATATAAATCGTAGAGGCCAGTCGCAAACGCCACCAACGAACCAAGAAATCCCATCCAAAAAATTACAATACCCATCGATGCTGTGAGCTATGACCTCACTAACTTACAAGTTGTGCATTGTGCTGGCTCTAGACAGGCCACATCTCTACGATAAGAATAAAGGAAGAAAGAGAACTCTGCCAAAGCGTTGCCTTGGTTCTTTTGGGAATATCCTGCACTGTCATCTCTGGGAATTCATGCACATGAAAGGTTTTAAATAAATATAATACGTATATGTAAAAGTTTCTACCAAACTTTCCTGAGACAACTCCCCCAGTTACAAGCTTTACGATCTTGTTTTCTTTCTTTCTGAATAGAACTACGAGTGGGGCATTTCACGTGAAGCGGACAGGGAAACCCAAAGTGAGGTTCTGAAAATCGGTCATATTCGGCCCATTTGTACTTCTAGTAGGTATCAATGTGAACATAAAATATTTTTTTTGTATGATGTATATTTCACTAGTTATAGGTTTCTAAAGAATTGTCGTAATTGTGAATACAATATTTTTAATGTAGTTTTTCGAATTTAACAAATTTAGAATAAAATATTTAATATAGTGCCACATATTGCTAACATACTATTATATTTAATGACAAAATAAAATTTAAAAAAAACTTTTTTTTTCATGTGCAAAACCGGAAGTAAACTTTTTCAATCAGAATTTTAGTCACTTAGCCAAGTCTGATTTTCTTTTTTTATTCTTTCAAAATATAGCTTAAAGTATTTCAAAAATATAGGAGAAGATTCAAAATGGCCTTTCTATTACTTTAGAAGTTAGATTGATTAAAGTACCTACTCGTCGCAATGTGCGTAGTATGTGGCACTTGCTTAGATCGGTTGGTGTGCGCGATATTGCATTAAAACTTGCTTGTTTCATGAAATACCCCATTTTTAGGGTTCCGTAGCCAAAATGGCAAAAACGGGACCCTTATAGATTCGTCATGTCTGTCTGTCTGTCTGTCCGTCCGTATGTCACAGCCAGTTTATTCCGAAACTATAAGAGCTACATTATTGAAATTTGGTACGTAGATGTATTCTGTAAACCGCATTAAGATGTGAAAATAAAATCAGAAAAAAATCCAAAATTTTTGGGGTTCCCCATACATAGAACTGAAACTCAAAATTTTTTTTTTCATCAAACCTATACGTGTGGGGTATCTATGGATAGGTATTTGAAAATGATGTTTAGGTTTTTAACAACATTTTTTTCTAAACTGAATAGTTTTGCGCGAGAGACTCTTCCAAAGTGGTAAAATGTGCCCCCCCCCCCCGTAACTTCTAAAATATGGGCATGATAAAACTGAAAAAAATATATTATGATGTGTATTACTATAATAACTACTAACGAAATTTGGTTTGAATGAAATCTAGACAGTAGTTTTTTTTTAAACGACATAAATCAAATTACCTAATTTTTTCATTCAATCCTTTTTTGATTGATTCAAACTAAATTTCGTTAGTAGTTTTTATAGTAATACACAATATATAATTTTTTCAGTTTTATCATGCCCATATTTTAGAAGTTACGGGGGGGGGGGGACACATTTTACCACTTTGGAAGAGTCTCTCGCGCAAACTATTCAGTTTAGAAAAAAATGTTGTTAAAAACCTAAACATCATTTTCAAATACCTATCCATAGATACCCCACACGTATAGGTTTGATGAAAAAAAAAATTTTGAGTTTCAGTTCTATGTATGGGGAACCCCAAAAATTTTGGATTTTTTTCTGATTTTATTTTCACATCTTAATGCGGTTTACAGAATACATCTACGTACCAAATTTCAATAATGTAGCTCTTATAGTTTCGGAATAAACTGGCTGTGACATACGGACGGACAGACAGACAGACAGACATGACGAATCTATAAGGGTCCCGTTTTTGCCATTTTGGCTACGGAACCCTAAAAATGGGGTATTTCATGAAACAAGCAAGTTTTAATGCAATATCGCGCACACCAACCGATCTAAGCAAGTGCCACATACTACGCACATTGCGACGAGTAGGTACTTTAATCAATCTAACTTCTAAAGTAATAGAAAGGCCATTTTGAATCTTCTCCTATATTTTTGAAATACTTTAAGCTATATTTTGAAAGAATAAAAAAAGAAAATCAGACTTGGCTAAGTGACTAAAATTCTGATTGAAAAAGTTTACTTCCGGTTTTGCACATGAAAAAAAAACTTTTTTTTAAATTTTATTTTGTCATTAAATATAATAGTATGTTAGCAATATGTGGCACTATATTAAATATTTTATTCTAAATTTGTTAAATTCGAAAAACTACATTAAAAATATTGTATTCACAATTACGACAATTCTTTAGAAACCTATAACTAGTGAAATATACATCATACAAAAAAAATATTTTATGTTCACATTGATACCTACTAGAAGTACAAATGGGCCGAATATGACCGATTTTTAGAACCTCACTTTGGGTTTCCCTGTCCGCTTCACGTGAAATGCCCCGAGTATTACTTGATTTACTGCAAAAGTTTCGCAACGTTAGGAACTCAGTAATAGTGCTGAATTACCTTTACAAGTCTTAGTATTAGTCGGTTACAAGGTATATTTTTGCCTTTTAAAAAACTTTTGACAATGCTGAAAAAGCTGACAGTACAAACCAAACACTCAACATTTTCCATAGTTATTCAGAAATTCTTCCTTAGTTTAACAAGGCTTTATCCTTTCCGTGAACCAACAACCGTGTAACTAGCTCTTTAACAAAACTGTTAAGTATTCCTATCCTAAACTATGCAAATAAAACTTTCCTGTGTTCTTCAGTGTAGTGTCTACTCGTAGCTCCCGACAATCGTGTACTTGCGTATATGTGTATGGTGAGGTCCCTCACAAGGAACCTTCACTTGTTAATTTCAGAGTGATTGAGAATTGTGAATATCAGAGTTTCGAGAAATTTTAATGACGAATCTGATCTATGACTCACATACCTGCCGAGGGTACAAACTTAAACAATCCGTCGCGCCTATCCATACATCGAATATTTTATTTACTTCTAAGTTATAATGAAATGAAAATAAAATAAAAAATATCTTTATTCAAGTAGGCTTATGACAAGCACTTATGAATCGTCAAATAATGCAAGTACAAACAATGAATCTACCACCGGATTCGGAAGGTCGTTTTCTACCGAGAAGAACCGGCAAGAATCTCGATAGTTACTCTTTTTCATCGCCAAAATTCTTACAATTTTTGTATTACAACGTTTATAAATAAGAAAATATCTTATAATTCCAATCTATCAATTAGTCGTTATCTTATTAGAGGAATACGGTGATATCGTTTGTTTTCTATTCTCTACCGATTCATTGTCACCGACACTAGATAACTTCATTTCAAATGAGAAATTTACAAAAATATGTAACAAAAAAATGCGCTCTACAGTCTCTACTTATGCTAGGTTTAGACTGCTCGTAGTTAGTTTGAATGGACCGATTTCCATAATCTCCTTTTTATGATTATTTGGAATAACTAGTTCTAGCTTCAGTATAAATAAACATAATACTTTATTTCAAAAAAATATCAACTGTAAATTTAAATAATTTTGATCCCATTTTCTCAACTTAATAATAACGTAAAAGATTTTGCAAGCCGCACAGATTTTATTACGAGACCAACCGGCAAGCATCTATAAAGATAGAACTTCTAATTATAAAAATAACTGTTGTTAACAATCTAACGATGGATCATTGGATGAACACTATTTGCTTGCGTCTTTAATTCATAAGTAGGTATTTATGTAAAAGCGCTTCTTACAACATCACCAAATGAATAACGGTCATTGCCTATTTTTACTGCATGTTTATTTTGGAGCGCGCTGCACGGCCAAGGCTATTACAAAATTATCGCACTGACTACCATGTTCGGCCTAGTATTATGCTATATAATGATATAGCAAATTAATAATGATTAAGTACAATAAAACACAATGTTTTCCAAAATAAAAGGAAGAAAGTTAATAGCAAGCAGATCCACGTCACGAGAGATGTGACACATGGTGAGAGTAAAAAACCTAATCTATACTTAATATTATAAAGCTGAAGAGTTTGTTTGTTTGAACGCGCTAATTTCAGGAACTACTGGTCCGAAGTGAAAAATTCTTTTTGTGTAGATATGTATGATGTAGAATAGACCATTTATCGAGGAAGGCTTTAGGCTATATAACATCACGCTGCAACTATTAGGAGTGAAGAAATAATGGAAAATGTTTAAAAAAAACGGGGAAAAAATAACTATTCCACGCGGACGAAGTCGCGAGCACAGCTAGTGTAATAATAATAATTAGTAGATCTATATCCATTTTTTGTAATTGAACAAAATACGTTGCTGTAGGTACAATGTCAAAACAGACCATCTGTTACACAAATGTTGTATCGCCATGTGCCGACGCCTTATATGCTTACGTATATAATTTGCAGCTCGAAGACAGGCGGCATTCGCGCTTGACCTGCTTCTCTGTATCTCGCCAACATTTAAAATACATTTTTAACACAACAACCTTTAGTAGGCGACTAAAAGCAAATCTTAAGCTCACACGAGCCCTCGAGGAACGACTCTGATTAAAGTGAAGTAAGGTGAGACTAGTAAGACCTAAGTGGGCCCCTCTTAGCTCGCTCCACATTCGTCGGGTAGCACGACTAACTAAACGACCGACTCGGGTACATTTTTAATGAGCGCAAGCCTCTGTAGCATGACAGAGCCCCTGACACTAAACTATTAAGATACGTGCTGTTTAATGATTTTGATAGATGTAAAGAGAAACGTTGTATTTAGTACGAGTATTGTGGAGGGAAAGCAACCGCATTACGAAATGTGATGTCAGACTGTTGTGTGTTGCTTTCCAGCAATATTTTCAGTTCTATATTTATAATCTGTTCGGGAGGTGTGCCAGGCGGGTCACATCTAGAATGAAATGTGGTAAAATAACTCATACACTTTCAATGCTTGAAATTGGACCCAATGAACCGAATAAAATAATAACTTTATATTGGGAGGATTATATTAGGCACATCGATATGATCACAAGAGTACTAGCTTAAGGCTTAAAGCACTTGTGTTATGGCACTACTATATCTAAACCAAAACTAGAGAAAGTAATACTTAAAAGTACGCAGAAGAAAGTTCAATGCTCTTCATATAAATGTTATATGGTGCATTGTAGTTGCATTATTGTTTTATAAATATCTAATGTCTATGGCATTTAACGCTACTCTTATTAAAGCGACGGTCATGATTGATAATAATAATAATAAATAATAATAAAATCTTTATTTATACAAACACCAGTTACAATTATATATGTGGCCCTGACCCCTGAACTAGTAGTAACTGTATTACAGGAGCCAGTGTCTTCCCAATGAAGTCCAAAAAGAAATTGGTAAATAGTACAAACAGAAAATGAAATAAATAAATTTATATTGCTCTTCAAATAAAATAAAAATAAAAACCATGCTTTGGTGTGTGTGTGTGTGTGTGTGTGTGCGTGTGTGTGTGTGTGTGTGTGTGTGTATGTGTGTGTATGTGTGTGTGTGTGTGTACGTAAGGAATCAAAGTAGTAAATTTGGTGCATAACTGTACCTACGCACTAACTCGTATATAATAATATATTATGTAATATAAAAGATAATAATAATGTTTTATACATATAAGTCATATTATCTCAGTGCAAATAATAATTTAAAGCGACGGTCATGATTGATAATAATAATGTTTTATACATATAAGTCATATTATCTCAGTGCAAATAATAATAATAAATAACCCAAGACATGCCACGCTGGGCCACACAGCGCCACCTAGCCCCAAACTAAGCCGAAGCGTGTACTATGGGTACTAGACAACTGATAAACTTACTTAGATACATTTTTTTTTTTGTAAATAAATACATATTATACATAGAAAACACCCAGACCAATACAAACAGACATGTTCATGAACAGAAATGTTTGTACTGTGCGGGAATCGAACCCACGACCCTTGGCTCAGAGGGCAGAGGTCACTACCAAATGAGCCACCGAGCCTAAGTAGACGCTTTAAATATCAAAGTAACTGGTGTAGATACCAGAGCTAGAGCAGAAAGATTACATAACAAATTCGGGTAGGGAGAAGAACAGGGAGTGATCGGCATTACACGATAAATCACCACGGGATGCGTGTTTTTCACATCGTTGGGTCTCAAACAATGGCAAGCAAAATCGATTCAACTGGGTGCGGAACATTTTAACCTAAGCACCATAATCAACACTGCAAATGTAAAATACAGTAACAAAATGAAGTTTCACATAAATAAATATCAGACATTATCACTTTAAACCAATTACATATAACAAATGGACTTAAATTTTTATTATTCACCCCAAAATGTTATACAATTTAAAAAAAGCTTTTGTAGTCAATGTAGAGCCAATACTACGATAACGAATACGATACTTATTGGTATAATGAAAATACATTTACAATAATGTACCTACATATTTCTTTATTGCTTTTTTCAGTCACCGCCGCCCATGGACATCAACAATGCCAGGGACACAGCAATGCCGCTACCTGTCGTGAGGAAAGAGGCTTTTTAAACCTCCTTTGAAAAAGGATATGTCGTAGCGGTCAGGAAATGTATTTGATTTACCGTAGTTTTTAACCCCCATAAATATAGAAATCAATGAAGTAGATTATAAGATATCTAGTAAGAATTAGAACATTTGAACCAGTTCTCTTCGCTGGAACTTGGTTGACACGCTCTCGCGTCTCTTGATATGTTTGAAGCAAGTTAGGTATGAAGTACTTTTTTTTTTCAAATTTTTAAAATTGTGATAATTGCATAAAATATACAAAATAAACTTCAATTGATATTAAGGAAATAGGGGTTACTTATATTATTAGCAAATAGGTAGTCTAGGTGTTCTAGTGCCCGAGGTAATAATCGTCACCTAGCTTTCATAGTACAAAGAAAAGCGTTATAAGTAATGCAGATTGATACCAATTAGTTATCAGGCGTAGATTATTTATTTTGTACTACCAATTGGTTATACAGATAACAAGCATAGTCCACAACGATCGGGCCAGAAAGAGAATGATAAAAAAATCATTTATATCCCTTATAGTCTATCTGACTTTCCAAATTGTCATCAAATAGATAAGATTATATAAATTATTCGGTCTATTTTTGTAGAATCCATTGTAATGGTCTATTTATTTCATCACTGCTTATACGAGTATATAATAACTTTACGTTGTAATATTCTATTTATTAACCAAACTGATACTTTAAAATTATTACTTAGTGGTATGATACTTTAATTTATACCAATTAAATGTTAGAAATGTTATCAAAGAATTTGCTCCCGGATTTAGAATGATCTTAGGTCACGTGACATAGCGAAGCGAATTAAATGGGTTTTAGACAAACTATCACTTCAATGCGCTGACGTGGAAATGTAGAGACTCCTAAGCAAAAAATAAATATATGTTTCAGTTAAAAGCATAAACATCGTCGACCGATATATCAACGAAAATGTTACAGCGCCGAAACAACAGCCCCAGTTTAACTCTGATTAACATAGTAACGATTTGTGTAATTAGTCAACCATAATGTAGAGTCATCACACATACATACATCATCACAATGTATAATAATGCACCAGCCCAGATATACACTATAGGTAATTAGGTAGGTACTTAAATACACCGACAATACGGATGATGACAAGGTATGAAAATGAAGAAAATAATTAATCCGTCTCTTAGATAATAAAAAAATATAAGACCCGTATTTTTTGTTTTGTCAAAATAACAAGAAAATACTTAGATATAGCGCATTAAAGTTACGGAGTGGGGGCTAACTACGTCACGTTAGAGTATATTTTGTACTCTAACGTGACGTCATGTGACATTTAAAATCAATGTATCTTCGTAAGTTTTTGAACAAGAGGCAAAATAAAAAATACGTATCCAATATTTTTCATTAATCTATCTGATGGACATTAAATTATTTTTTAGTCATCATCCCAATTCATTGCATCTAGACTTCAGGATTCCAATACAATGTTAATAGCCTATCAATACAAATATTTAGTTTATCCTGTTATTTTAAAATAGTCTGTCATGTAAGTACTGACGTAACAGTAATAATGAAAGAATCTTGTTACATACTAACACGAAAAAGTTTTGAATCTTTAGAGCTTACCGGTTGAGGACACGAATCCAAAAATCCGTAAAGATTAGCACGGTTGCAAACACTGTGAAAACACAAAACCGTTCTTTCACGCACTAGTACCTAGCAAAATGGTAACACATACGCGTGTAAACATGCGCGTGAGTCTCGGGACACTGGCTGGAGCGCAGTCGCGAACGGATACTGTCGTGATTCACCGAACTGTTGTCAGTCGTTCTCTAGTCACTACCGCCGGAGCAGAAGCAAACGCCCAAACTATCCGCTCTGTGCACGCGTCTCGGTGAGCCATCATAATGACTCACTCATTGCGATGACGTAGGACTCGGTAATGATGGCAACTTACGTACGGTCAACAACAGAATTATGTTTACAATACTGATATGTTGTAGACCTTATCTAAAACAAAATAAAAGTACATAGATGCATTTATTGCTGGTCGTACGTCGTACAGTAGTGATATGAGCACTATCTTTATTGCAAAGTACAAAGGCAATCAATAGTTACCCCGCGGCATGGCATTGATGCATATTTTATAAGTCAAAGCATCAACTACAAATCATTATTGTCATATTACTTAAGTTTTGTTTTTTTCATTGAATTAAGACATAATTTCGTGACTTCGGTAAACTTGATGTAAAATATTCGCAGTTTAGAAGGAAATTACCTATAAATCTACGTAAAATATTATTTTAGCTTAAGTTCGCTAAGCATACCACATTTACATATTTGAAGAAATAAAAATAATAACTACAGGTTCCATGCAATCTACCAAACACTTTTTCAAGGTTAGCTGATCTCATCAATATGTATGCAGAACAATATCTTCCAGATAGTCTTATCTTTCTATCTAATCGAGAAAAAACTACCACGTCCCAGATTATGAATATAAATTCAAGATCTTAAAGTTTAAAAATCCTTACAAAGTAAACTGTTCGCGTTTGTTCAAACGCTTTCCCATAAATCATACCTATTAGTTTCTTTCTAGTAGTTTCATTTTATTATAAAGAGGTGGACCTTTTATCACTTAACTGATTAATCTAACGAAGGTACAACCACGAATTGTGGACAATAGATCTATCAGAGTTCACTCAAGCAACCTAAACCTTGGTTAAAAATTAGGAATGGAAAATTGGTAGGTAGATGGCTTGTGAAAATATCATCCTTTAACTTGACATTTTGTCCAAATCGGTTCACGATTGTCGGAGATATGTAGTAACATACATGTCGCAGTCATCTGGTTGAATCTCCTATTCAATTGAAGGACTAGCGCGTTCATACACACACAGTTCACAACTCGTCAAGTTATTGAATGAAACGTTCAACGTCTTGACTGAACGTCATTTTAGCATAGTCGTTGAATGGGTAAAAGCCGACTGTGTAATGTTTAGTTTTAAATTTTTCTTTAAAAGTATCCGGCGGCGGCGTATTAATAGGTAAAATTATGCTGTCACACTATTTTATTCAGTTTAAAGTAAATCTAATCAAAAAAATATCAACACTATTCATATCTTTTTGATCATGTTTAACGCCATATTTGTTTTGGTGACTACTAACGCAGCGTGGTAAAAAAAAAGGACTAAATTACAATCACCTGACTGCTTTTACGTCCGCTCAGTTCAAAGGGCTACATTTCAATCCGCTACCTAGTTGGACGTTAACTGACGCGTGTTTAATCAACGTTCGGTCCAGTCATTCAATTAAATGTCGTCATTCAATGAACGCGCTAGCCATTCAATTGAATAGAAGATTCAACCAGATGCCTGCAACATACATACAAAAAAAACAGTCGAATTGGGAAGCTCCTCTTTTTTGAAGTCTGTTATAAAGTAGACAAGACAGTACATTATAGGTACCATTAGGGTAATAAAGTGTACGTAATACGCATTTACTTGCGCAAAAAATAAATACCAAGGCTATTTTCTACGGGAAGGGTAGGTAATTTAATGTGAACTTTACCGACGTAACAAATTCCCTCGAGGCAGTTTATTGACAAAAAATAATATACAGAAGGGGTATTTGCTCGGTCGAAAATTCCAATAAAAACGTCTTCCCAGCCTTATTCCTCCATTTCATTACAACCGTAATATGTATATCAAGTTGTCAAAAATATCATCATGTCAAACTCTACAGTCCATACAGGTAGCGGGATTCAGGCGAAACAATAGCTTTCAAGGTCCTATCGAAATCTTCATAACGAACACGAATTGGGAAGCTCCTCTTTTTTGAAGTCTGTTATAAAGTAGACAAGACAGTACATTATAGGTACCATTAGGGTAATAAAGTGTACGTAATACGCATTTACTTGCGCAAAAAATAAATACCAAGGCTATTTTCTACGGGAAGGGTAGGTAATTTAATGTGAACTTTACCGACGTAACAAATTCCCTCGAGGCAGTTTATTGACAAAAAATAATATACAGAAGGGGTATTTGCTCGGTCGAAAATTCCAATAAAAACGTCTTCCCAGCCTTATTCCTCCATTTCATTACAACCGTAATATGTATATCAAGTTGTCAAAAATATCATCATGTCAAACTCTACAGTCCATACAGGTAGCGGGATTCAGGCGAAACAATAGCTTTCAAGGTCCTATCGAAATCTTCATAACGAACATGTAACCAAATTAATCAATTTTGTTGTCAGTTGCTTGCTACCGCGGTGCTGGCCTGTTATACAGTGTAATTCTACACTTTACCAACAAGACTTTACTATAATATAAGGACTTAATCATGTTACTTTCTTATAAATTCTCAAAATTTCGCTACATTCTCACCTGGGTCGGCTACAACGGGACCCAATGGATCAAATCGCACCCGATGCTCAACCGCTGCGCGGGCGGCGCAGACTAGGTCCGAGAAAAACCTATGCCTTCGTAAGGCTAGCTCGTCACGACCCACAGGCGTTGCTGGAGGCTCCTGAGGACCCTCACCAGCACTCGCCGGAGCGGTGCTATCTTCAAAAACTTCATCATCGTCTGATTCAGGCTTAGCAGGCACACGCTGCTCAGAAATACCATTACTACTACTAGTTGTAGATTTTAGGATTCCAGAGGATTTTCTTCTCACACCAGGTCGTACATCCACGTTAGTTCGAGCTAACTCCTGCTCGAGACGCGCTAATTCCTCCAAGGTAGCCGAGTCACGACGACAATCAACAGAAAACCTTTTAAAATCTAGACGACTTCTCTTGTAGTCTACGGAAAATCTTTTTTTTGATAGATCTCTTTTAAACTCGATCCGATTTAATATATCATCAACCCCCGCATCTTCCGATGAGTCATCGAACGCCACTTTATTTTGTTCCGAAAGGTCTGTTTTAGGTTCTGTTTTAAACTGTTTCACTATATCGTCCATCACTTCAGATTGTACAAGATCCTTAGGTGAACTTAACACTTGTGATTCGCCTTTCCTATCCATGTTAGTTACGGTGAGATCGTTCTTTTCAGCAGCGGGTGTATCGTTAGTATCTGACATTGCATCCAATTTTTCTGACGTCGATTTACTTTTTGTGACTTTTTTGTTAGGGCGCGCACAGCAACTTTTAAACATAATTAGATAATACTTTAGAATATAGTAAAACTTTTTTATTATATATAGTATATTAAAACTTCTTTCAACAATTAATAACTAACTTTCATATGAAGTTTATATATAACTTTAATTAGAAAATTGTGTTAAAATAGCATTTCGAAAGTAGTTAATGTCTCTTTTGGTGTGTAAAGTGCATAGTAATGTGACAAGGAAATCGTGTCTATTCGAGTGTTATGCAAGGTAGGTCGGCGGCCGGCCGGGCGCGCGGCGGCGGGCGACTGGCGGCACTGACGCAGGGCGGCCGGCAGCGAGGATGCGCCGCCCGCCCCCTCGCGCCCGGCGCATCCACCACCCACACGGCACGCAGCTCTCGGGATTCGGGAGCCCACAGCCCACTCTCACCTCAAAAGACCTTTTAAATTATACCAGCAGCATAACAGGATGTACCTTTAGGTTAGATTGGTGTATCAGAACCAACTCCACTGGAAAAATATTATTTTTTCTAAATTTGAAATAATAATCTGATTATTTTAGAAAGCGTATCGAAAGAACTTAAGTTATAATTTTATAATATTTCTTTAAATTCTCTAAGCGTCATGCATGTTAATAGTATGACTGTCACCGATGATAACAGATTCTTATAGTACAATTTTAGAAAATTAAAATTGTAGTTCGTATATTAATCATTTTCACTTTTTAAATTAAATTTTAAGTCGTGCTATTTACTGAAAATGCCAACCTATTTAAAATACGGATTTTCAGTAAGCAAAGTTAGTGGGTATACGAGTATACCCACTAACTTTGCGTTAGCTATATGTATTTATTTTATGTAAAACATAATACGAGTATAATACATTATGATGACCTAAAATAAATTTTAAGATTTTATACCTACTGGAGTCTTACCTATCTTTGAAAAGGTGACAATGATACAATTGAATGATAAAAGTAAAATAGTCATTACATTCGCAGATAGGTGTGGTAGTAATGGAGCTGAGGCGAATGAGCACCATTCAGGGACAATAGCCGCGCCGGCTGCAGCCAACGACTCGTACTTCGGTGCAAGTGGCACGCGCGTGCGTAAGTAACGTCTGACAAATTGTTTTGTACTAAGTATTTGTTTTGTTTATGTACTTTTATGCTGTCAAAACATCTGACGCCACGAAATTTGCTAGCCAATTGACTGAATAATAAATAAATAACCCAAGACATGCCACGCTGGGCTACACATCCTCGACTAGCCCCAAACTAAGCCGAAGCTTGTACTATGGGTACTAGGCAACTGATAAACTTACATAGATTAGTATTTAAAAAATTTAGTGAGACAGTTTTCATCGTCCCTATTTGAATAAAATCTATAATTCAGGCAGTGTCATATTTTTTTGCGTCCATACGAGAGATTTAATTGTACCAAGGGACGATATCAAGAAATTCAAATAACATTAAGAAACATCTACGCAATTAAAAAAAACACTAAAAGAAATTATGATAATTCTTTTCATTCGACAAAGCGCCTGTTTATTAATGTGTGCATCTTTTGTGACACTGGTTCTGATGAATAATTCTTTACACATGGCATCATTTTACCTACAATAATATATATTTACGAGAAAGGTACCTCCTACGTCCAAAATATTTAAATGCCAAATATTATTTTATTCCTATACATTATTCAACTTAATAGTGCCTTAAATTTTCAAATTGTATGAATATTGACTGACACTACCAGGCCTGCCATGCATACAGCTTTATTTCAAGATAATTAGGGACTAATTAGTTAAATGGCTTTGACTTAGAAACATTTCCCTTTTCAATATTGATGATGTGAAAGTTTATTTATAATTTACGTCATTGTGCGTGTTATGTATGTATTTAGGTCACATAAGTAAAAATAACTTGCATGCCTACTTTCAGTTTTAAGTTATCATAATAATTAATTTAAGTAATATGATACAGCTACTAACTTTTTAATATTTTTTTTCGGACAGAAGACTCACCTGGCAAAAGCACATTTGGACAAAGAGAAAGCAGCTGGACACTAAACTGCGAAACATGCACTGGCTTATTGGGGGACACTCACAACTGAGCGCAAATAGCAAGCTTACAGTTTACAAAGCTATCTTAAAGCCGATATGGACGTATGGCATACAGCTGTGGGGCACAGCCAGCAACAGTAACATCAACATCCTGGAGAGATTCCAGACAAAGACTTTGAGAGTGATACTAAACATACCACAATACATTGCGAACACGTATATATACCAGGACATAAGAATTAATACGGTTCAACAAGAGATAGTCGAATACAGCAAGAAGTATCAAAGCAGACTAAAGTCTCACAAAAATGAGCTGGCCGTGGAGCTTGGTGGGGATGGCAGTGTTAGACACCAAAGGCTGAAGAGAAGTGATGTCCCGAGTCTCTTGGAGAGATTCGTCTGCTCGCAGGGGAACCGCCTGGCTCAATAGAAAACACAGATGGACGCTTTCTGTCCGGCCCGCCACATGGCTTATTGTTGTAAACAGATTGCCAAGTTGCAGAGAGAAATCAAAAAAAAAATTGCCAGCTGCTCTGCTTTGTTAGTAAGCTGGTGTGTCTGAGTGTTAATATTGTATTTAATTGTAAAATGTATGGCATGGTATTCCCATAGTTTCGGGTATTGACGAGACTTCTTATAAGAATCAAAAAACAAGTACATATATTAATTTATATACTTGCTATTTACTCTGAAAGTATGTACTTTGATGACAGATGTTCCTTGGCATTTCATTTATTATTTTAGTAAGTAGTATTTCCATAACTCTGACACTGCAGAGTTATGAGAATTTTATTTAAACACATTATAATATTTGTGTCACCTTCATCGACTTCAATTACCATAATACAAGTGCATAATATATACCTATGTATCCACTTACCTGTATAGCAAGCTGAATATAAATAATTACAAAATTAAATAAGTATGCTACAGAAAATATACACCAGGGATGGCCAACGAGTCTCACAATTCATTAGTTGATTGTCACATTTCATAATATTGTAGACTAGCAGCCCATCCGGGCTTTGCATGGGGTAGACAATTACATTGTTCAAATTTTACCAAGGATCCCTAATTTTTTTCAAAATGAAATGTAGCCTATGTCAAATTCGAAGAATGTAGCATTCTATTGGTGAAAGAACTTTTTAAATCGGCCCAGTACTTTTTGAGCCTATTCATTACAAACATACAAAAATAGGTAAAAATCTTTCCTCTTTATAATATTAGTGTAGATTAGTGTAGAAAAAACAGATAAGTTGGATTAATATCAAAATGTACATAATTGATAGATCTTGCCATACTAATTTTGGCAGTAAAAAAGTAAATCTTTGGTCTAATCAAGTTGGCCATCTCTGGTATACACTATAATAGTAATACTGTGAGAAATATAAATATCAAATTAGCCAAATCAAAAAGTTATACTGTATGATACCTTCCAGACAGATATTATCATATTATTTACATTATATTTTTCTATATGATTTTTTTTTGGAATTTACGTTTCCATGAAATATGGAATATGCCAAAATGATCATCAGAATATGTCCATTTTAGCAGATAACATAATCAATATTAAATCTATTGTTTTTCAACAAGCGAAGATGTATTACAAGATCATCAACTTTTCTGTAACCAGTTGATTACTCTCAGTATTATTATTTCAGTTTAGTAGAATGTAGGACTATGAAGCAGCTATTATAAATTAGATATGGTGAACAAATAAAATTAAAAATTGTTCCTAAAAACTTATAGGTAATCTACTATTCATGTTTATTGTAGGTGTACCTATTATCATATATTAAATCGATACCCTAAGCAGTAAAACTTTGATCAAATTAATCAAGATACTAAGGTATGCATGGTATCCAAATAATTTTAAAAGCTTGCAAAGCTTGCTACGTGTTTAAATAATTGGTACCAAGTAGGTAAGTTACACAAAGTATTTATAACGGATTTTTGTTATTTGTATTTGCTCCTAACTAAAAATTAAATGTATCAAATTCCAAAATAGTAGTTTACTAGTTTGTGAATAATTCTGTACGAGAAATAACAGTAATTTAGTACGTAGCGTTAGTTAATCGGTCGGTACATAGACTTAAAAGCCAAGCCGGAAAAGTGACATTTATATTATTTCTTACCTTAATATTTGGTTCTATTTAAATAATCTGTCCTCCTTGTATATAACTGAAGTTATTGTATTGTAATTCACTTTATCAATTAGTCTTGGTATAAAATGATAAAAAATCAGTCTTATTTTAGGTTACTTGTCAGATAAACGGATGCCACAGATTACAACAAATAAAACGCCAAACGAAATGAGACAGCCTGCGACCCTGACCCACAGATATCATATGTCTATTACATTAACGTAAGTAATTCTATCCTTAATACATATTATATGTATAACTATAATTATTTAAATATTACAATAATTATCACTTATTTTTGGAGTCGGTGCCAGCCTCTAGGCAGTGGCGGCGCTAGACCAAATGTAGGCGTCGGCGACATCAGCTTTGCGAGGCCTTTTTCATTACCCAGTCAGAAATATGTAATTATAATTGGTCATATTTATTTTTGGACATTGCCCTTTAATATTTTTTATTTTGGACATTACGCATGTGAACCAATGCGACTGATGTAAGTATTACTTACCTTACAGATATGAAATAAGTCACAAAACTTAGTGTTGAACACTATAACCATAAATTAATACTATCTTCTTAAGTAATACTTTCTTTGAAATAAACAAATCCCCCCAAAAACATTTTCATGTAAAATGTAGCCAAGACGAGGGCGATACTACATAGCGTGCACTGTCAAAAAGTTATCAGATGTCATTAAGGGGCCAAGCTGACTACAACTCTACACGCCCCCAATAATTCTACAATCACAAACTTAACATCTTTGCCAAAATATGTGGATGTCCGTTTCGCATAATAATGAGGGTAATTTTTTTTTGTTTCCACAATAGTTCTTACGAAAGCTCAACGGCCAAGCCACATATTTTGGCAAAGATGTTAAGTTTGTGATTGTAGAATTATTGGGGGCGTGTAGAGTCAGTAGCGGCGTTAGGGTAGAGCGAGGCTGGGCGACCGCCCGGGGCGCCGGATAAAAAAGGGCGCCGCAGGCGCCCTTTTTTATCCGGCGCCCCATTCGGCCCATTGTCTTGGTTCTAGGAATCCCATAATTAAGCGAAAATACTTTATGTTGGCAACACTTGAATTTAACGAAGTATACAATTGTTCGTTCGGAATTCATTTTATCGGGAATCCCCGATCATGAAACACACATTGCCTATCTCTTTTTAACCAATTGATTTATCCGAAGCGAAGCGAGGAGCGGGCTGCTAGTTATTATAATAAAGAGGTAACATTTTATTATTTAACTAAATGTTGGGCGCGGGGCGGGCGGAGAAATATGTGGCTTCTAAAAATGTCTAATTCCCATATAGTGCAGTCAATGAAGCGAAAAATACGGGCTAACCTCCGAATTTTTTTACTGTGATCCGATTTGCATGAAATTTTGGAATTAGGCTCATCTTACCATTAACTTCAAAAGTGAAAATGATTTGAACTCCGCCACCACCATGGGGGTGGTTGCCACCCCTTCTCGGGGGTCAATGGTTGTTTTTTCAAAATAACCTCGGATATCGATTGAAGATCTAATTTTAAGCAAAAAAGTTTCTATAAAGTTTCTCGAAAAATCTAATACTCTTCAAGTTATTGGCAATTGAAAATTCGCAAATTTTTCACGATTTTCATCAGTTTTTTTCAAATATCTCCAAAAATATACGTTTTATCGAAAATTTTATAAGGAACGAAACTGTAGCAGGTAAAAAAATGAACAATTTGGTTTTTTACAAAGTATTCTAAGTGCAATATTAAGCTAGATATTAAAGATCAAAGCCGTTTTTTATTTTATCTGAAATTTCATCGATGTAGTCAATGCCATCTAGCAGCGAGCAAATGCATTTTATGCTTTCTAATCGAAAAGGGTTTTGTAGTGCTTGAAATAAGCTTTAAAATGAGCTTTATCAAAAGTCTTTTGCACGTAAAATAAGTGAGCTATATTGCAAATAAGCGGAGCATCGAATGTTTTTTCTTTTCAATCAATGGGTTTAAATAAGTGCCATTTCCACCAAAACTAAAATTAATCATATTCCGCCTAGAATTAACTTTATTATGAAGAGTTTTATAGATTGTATTAGTTTGGCTGCTTTAGGACACATAGTTTTCAAAAAAGTCACGATTAAGGGAGGCTGTGATTGCGCTGCCACGCGCTCTTTAAACAATCATATCTCCGTCAATTTTTATTTGATAGAAAAAACAAAAAAACCAAATTGTTTGTCAGAAAAATACCTAAATTTTTTATCCCTACACTTTTATACGTATCTGTCGTCATTTTTGAGATATTATGAAAAAGGGGTGGGATTTTTAAAAATTTGAAATTCTCGATTTTTTTTCAATCGTGACTTTTTTGAAAACTATGTGTCCTAAAGCAGCCAAACTAATACAATCTATCAAACTGTTTATAATTAAGTTAATTATAGGCGGAATATGATTAATTTTAGTTTTGGTGGAAATGGCGCTTATTTAAACCCATTGATTGAAAAGAAAAAACATTCGATGCTCCGCTTATTTGCAATATAGCTCACTTATTTTACGTGCAAAAGACTTTTGATAAAGCTCATTTTAAAGCTTATTTCAAGCACTACAAAACCCTTTTCGATTAGAAAGCATAAAATGCATTTGCTCGCTGCTAGATGGCATTGACTACATCGATGAAATTTCAGATAAAATAAAAAACGGCTTTGATCTTTAATATCTAGCTTAATATTGCACTTAGAATACTTTGTAAAAAACCAAATTGTTCATTTTTTTACCTGCTACAGTTTCGTTCCTTATAAAATTTTCGATAAAACGTATATTTTTGGAGATATTTGAAAAAAACTGATGAAAATCGTGAAAAATTTGCGAATTTTCAATTGCCAATAACTTGAAAAGTATTAGATTTTTCGAGAAACTTTATAGAAACTTTTTTGCTTAAAATTAGATCTTCAATCGATATCCGAGGTTATTTTGAAAAAACAACCATTGACCCCCGAGAAGGGGTGGCAACCACCCCCATGGTGGTGGCGGAGTTCAAATCAATTTCACTTTTGAAGTAATGGTAAGATGAACCTAATCCCAAAATTGTATGCAATTCGGTTCACAGTAAAAAAATTCGGACCTATAATGCTTCATTGACTGCACTAATACGTTGATGATCGTGATTTTTTCGTACCAATCTGTGGACTCTCACAAAACACAAATATTTTGCTGCCTTATCAACGTTAGCTTAATTTTACGACCTTATTTATTCTATACACGGGAACTAAGTTCGAAAAATATAAGTAAAAATTGCTATCCCGAATATAGCGCGTGTTTGTTATCCTTTTTAGGGTTCCGTAGCCAAAATGGCAAAAACGGGACCCTTATAGATTCGTCATGTCTGTCTGTCTGTCTGTCCGTCTGTATGTCACAGCCAGTTTATTCCGAAGAGCTGTAAGAGCTACATTATTAAAATTTGGTACGTAGATGTATTCTGTTAACCGCATTAAGATTTTAAAGTAAAATCAGAAAAATTTTTGGGGTTCCTCATACATGGAACTGAAACTCAAAAATGTTTTTTTTCATCAAACCCATACGTGTGGGGTATCTATAGATAGGTATTTGAAAATGATGTTGAGGTTTCTAACATCATTTTTTAGGGTTCCGTAGCCAAAATGGCAAAAACGGGACCCTTATAGATTCGTCATGTCTGTCTGTCTGTCTGTCTGTCTGTCTGTCTGTCTGTCTGTCTGTCTGTCTGTCTGTCTGTCTGTCTGTCTGTCTGTCTGTCTGTCTGTCCGTCCGTCCGTATGTCACAGCCGTTTATTCACACAGTTTATTCCGAAACTATAAGAGCTACATTATTGAAATTTGGTACGTAGATGTATTCTATAAACCGCATTAAGATGTGACAATAAAATCAGAAAAAAATCCAAAATTTTTGGGGTTCCCCATACATAGAACTGAAACTCAAAATTTTTTTTTTCATCAAACATATACGTGTGGGGTATCTATGGATAGGTATTTGAAAATGATGTCGAGGTTTCTAACATCATTTTTTTCTAAACTGAATAGTTTGCGCGAGAGACTCTGCCAAAGTGGTAAAAAGTGTAACTTCTTCTCGTAACTCCTAAAATATAGGCATAATAAAAGTGAAAAAAAATATATGATGTGTATTACTATGAAAACTACTAACGAAAATTGGTTTGAACGAAATCTAGACAGTAGTTTTTTTTTAAACGTCATATATCAAATTACCTAATTTTTTTCACTTAATCGGTGATACGGAACCCTACGTGCGCGAGTCCGACTCGCACTTGGCCGGTTTTTTCGTATGGGATTGAATTGAAGTTGGAGGGCGCTGTCGAAATCTCGCCCAGGGCGCTGGTAGTGTTAAAACCGGCACTGTGTAGAGTTGTAGTCAGCTTGGCCCCTTAATGACATCTGATAACTTTTTGACAGTGCACGCTATGTAGTATCGCCCTCGTCTTGGCTACATTTTACATGAAAATGTTTTTGGGGGGATTTCACCTCTTTTTGTAGGTTGCTTGTTTATTGCAGTATTGTATTTTTACTTACTCTCCCTATTTTTTAGTAATTATTCACTGAATAAATATATTTATTATATAGTACGCAGTCAGTTCATCATCATCATCAGCCTATAGCAGTCCACTGCTGGACATAGGCCTCTCCAATTGTTCGCCACCTCTGGCAAACAACTGGAGGCTTTACTCGTAATCGCCACGCTGAGCAGGCGGGTTGGCGATCGCAGGACGTAGCTTCTCCCTCCGGTAACGCTGCTGCCCGTCATCGGCCTGTGATATTTACAGTCCGTTCCCATTTGTCGGGTGTCGGGTCCGGATTTTAATCGGAGGTTACAGTGGCAGAACATTTATATTATATGGAGCTATTCACACTTGTTGGAATCCGATTTATTGCCGGGCCCAACAAGAAATGTCGGGTGTTTTGCCAGCCCTCTATGCCCGGAAAAAAATCGCCTTGCCTATGAATATGAATGGCGCTGTTCACATTTGTCGAATGTCGGGACCGATAACCGATGATTGAAACTTGTATATTAGTTAGTATAATTATGGACTGGTAGAGAATGCCACACGGCACTAAGGCCGCCATTTGTATTTTCATAATCATGATGATGATGATGACGATGTTAGTTTTCTGGCTCGCCCAATGGTTGACTTGTATAGAATGCCACATGGCATTAAGTCCGCCATTTGTACTTTCAACATCATCATGATGATCATGATGATGACGATGTTATAGTTTTCTGGTTCGCCATATGGTTGACTGTTAGGGAATGCCACACGGCATTAAGTCCGCCATTTGTACTTTCATCATCATCATGATGATGATGATGTTATAGTTTTTTGTCTTCCCCAATGGTTGACTGGTATAGAATGCCACATGGCATTAAGTCCACCATTTGTACTTTCTTTGAGCAATAAAAATTCAATAAATACGACAACCGATTTATTTAAAGTTTAAGAATTTTTTGTTTCATACAAATTGCCATCCTCTAATTTTTAGGGTCGGGGGGGTAAAGTTTAAAGTTTTATATTCTTTCTCTTGTTTGTATACTAATAGTAGCTTACATACCCAATTTTAGCTTTCTAAGACTCCAGGACGTACCCTAAGAATTTTATGTTTCATACAAATTGCCATCCCCCAATTTTAGGGGTTGGGGGGGGTAAAGTTTAGGTGGTTATAGTTTTTTTCTTGTTTGTACATTAATAGCCATATACATACGAAATTTCAGCTTTCTAAGACTTCAGGAAATACCCTAAAAATTTATTTTTCATACAAATTGCCATCCCCTAATTTGAGGGGTTGGGGGAGAAAAGTTTAGACTTTTGTAATTTTTCGTTTGTTTGTATACCAGTAGCAAGTTACATACCAAGTTTTAGCTTTCTAGGACTTCAGGAAGTACCCTATAATTTTGATGATCAGTGAGTCAGTCAGTCAGTCAGTCAGTCAGTCAAATCGGAGGTTTTTACACATTAATAAAATCCAAAGTATCAAAGCTACGGCATTCAAACTTTGTATGTTTAATAAGTGTACTGATGGCATTCTATCTTGAAAATTTTAGATATTTAGCATCATTCAAACCAAAGTTATGAGGGTTCAAAAAAACGGCGAAACCTTTCGAGAAAAGATAGGTAGTGCCCTTGCGCTTCGCTTGGCTCGTCTTGGCGAGGGCACGACCGTGCCCTCAGATAACTAATTTTTCACTTACCTACTTAGTAATAAAAACGGTATAATATTGCGTTGTCTGTGAAAGAAAACCGAGGATTGAATTTTGTGAACGATGAATGAAACACAAAGAACTCGGGGATTACTCCAAGCCTCCTCGGACGCGGATTCGCTTAAAAACAGAAATAATCAACTACTCGGGGATTCCCCGACTCTCACGCGCGGCAGTCTAACTTTCATAGTGTTGCCCACACTCCACTTACCAATGGTGTTGGCAACACCGTTGCCAGACCACTCAGAGCGGCTCTGGCCAAATACTACTCACGCGTACGAAAATAGGTATATACGAATAACTACACCTTTGAAATTTAGCATTTTTAAACTTTTTGCGAGGCCCCCACAGGAGCGAGGCCGTCGGCGGTCGCCGACGTCGCCGACGCCTAGCGCCGCGGCGCCACTGCCTCTAGGTACCTAACGTAGACTGTTGTTGTATGACGCGCGCGGCCGGCAAATACCGACAATATACATTTATTTGTTGGCTGGCACCGACTTCAAAAATAAGTGATAATAGGCATGACGAATGATTTTGAAATCCTCTTCCGTAAAGAGGGTACACATTTACTGATTACGAAAAAACCTTTATTTCTATAAAAACTCCAAATTCAACGAAGATTAAAGCTAATTTTCCAATATTTTTTCAATGTGGCTCAAAAACAGCTCGCAATGTCATGGCGTCGGGTCTGACGTCACCATATAGTAGACGTCAAATTTGTCAAATATGCGTCTAAGGACAATGTAAACAAACATTGTTTAGTTTCGTGTATCGTGTAAGAAATGAATAATAGATGTTATAAGTGGTATGCAGTGTAAAAACACGTTAATAAAAACACCCGAAAAGGTTTTTGTACATGTCCCTTGTAAGAGATTAATAAGACATCAAAGGTTAAAGCTCGCACGGCGCAACCCGAACGAAGTAAGCACGAATGCACCACTTTATTTCTGTGAAGACCACTTTGATGTAAGTATGTTATCAATTATCATGTTCTGGTAGGTTTTAAACTTAAAATGTTACGTAAACCAATAAAAAACCAATGAAATGCGTAAATGCGTAACCTAACATTCATAACAACAAAACACAATGACAGGACTGACAGGTGACAGCATGTTTACCAAATAGCGGTGAGGTGTATTTCTCGTAACAGATACGCATAACAGATATTTATCTATGGAACATTGAGAACTGTTACTACGAAGTAATTTATTGTTTTTGGACATATTAACACCTACATTTAACATATCATTACCAACAACATAAACAAACTTTGTCGTTTTTTTTAAAATAAAATTTCAGAGAATAATACATCGCGTAGCTACTGAAAGCACCACAACTATTAATGAAGGAGGAAGCTCCAGCCAACAATATGTGTTAATATTATTATTGTGTACAAATCAGATGAAGTTAAATCAAAGAATAGCAGGTGTTATTTCAGAACAGATATTTGGAACTGTTATTTTAAGATAACAAGTATTAAATTTTACCTGTTACGACCCATCACTATTACCAAATCGTGACGTTTTGCGCTGTGATTGGTGTTTCAATCAGAATGGCCGATTGCTGTATTTTATAATTTTTATTTATTGAAAATCTTGTTAATCTTAATTTTCTTATGAAAATTAAATCAACGATTTAAATCCTTTTAATATGTATTTTTTCCCAACGTCATCAAATCTTATATTATTTGATACTGTCGTCACGCCTATTGTAATATTTAAATAATTATAGTTATACATATAATCTATACTTATAATAAATCTGTAGAGAGGTCAATTCTGTACATTAAATATATTTTCAAAATAACTATCAGGGGATGATTAGTGATCGATACTGATGCCAAAAATGCAATCAGTAAAATTTTTGTCTGTCTGTCTGTCTGTCTGTATGTTCGTTATAGAAACAAAAACTACTCAACGGATTTTAACGAAACTTGGTACAATTATTTTTCATACTCCTGGGCAGGTTATAGGGTACTTTTCATCACGCTACTATTAATAGGAGCAGAGCAGTGAAGGGAAATGTTAGGAAAACGGAAGAAATTTTTTGAACGCGCATATCTTAAAAAACTACTGCATGAAATTGAATACGATTTTCACTAATGTATTACTAGAGGTCTAACTTAAAACTTAGGTATAGGTATAAGTATTTTATGGAAGTCCGTTATTTTTGAAACCCGATATCCACGCGAGCGACGCCGCTGGCACAGCTAGTATGTATTAAGGATAGAATTACTTACGATATTTATCGCTTTTTAGTTTTGGTCGTTTGTGTTTTTTTTGAAGTCGGTTTAATTTTTTTTTTAAATAATTTTATTTCTCGATTTTTAGTTGCGTTAATGTGCTGTGAACTTGAATAAAGGCTAATTAATGTCCTTAGGAGTTTTACTTAGGAATGACAATTTTTGATTTAAGTCAAGTGAAGACTTTGCGATCTAGAATCAAGCAAATCACTTACCAAATCACCTGCCCTATTAGCCCTGCATAAGTACATACTACTACCTAGTTTCTATCGACCAATGGCAGTACTGTTCCCTAACTCCTAACCGTTAAGGAGTTCTGTGGCTTCATCATCAGCACCAGATGTTGACGCCCGGAAGCATATACCTGAGTAAGATATGATTACGTAACAAAAACACCATAATATGAGCATACAGTTTTCGGTTGTTGCCCTCAATTTCTCTAGGATCCCATCATCAGATCCTGACTTGATGATAATGGGACCACATCGGAAGTGTCCTCTGTCGAACAAAAAAAAATTTTTTGAAATCCATCCATAATTGACGGAAATATCGGTGAACATACATAAAAAAAAAATATTATACATACAGGCGAATTGAGAACCTCCTCCTTTTTTCGAAGTCGGTTAAAAATAGGACGTTACTGCTGTAAAACAAAAACAAAATATATATTTTTATAGCCTTTTGAATTTTTATTTGCCGGGTTTGTGCAGTGCAGGGCAGTATATGTGTGTGTGCTATCTATGACCTTCATACTCACTTCTCAAGCGCGGGAACTTTAAAATACTTACAATAATGGAGTGCCATTAGGTAATAATACTGATAATGTGTAAAAAAGCAGACAATTTAAATATAATTAATAGTCCGGCGAACTTGTATCGCCTAAGAATTTATTCCTCCCCAATCAACCCGTTCCAATTTTCTTAATTTTTTGTTTCATGAGAACCTTCTGACAATCACAAATACTACAAAAAAAATTATCAATATCAGTCCAGCCCACACGGGGGCGCAACTGTCTTTGTAGTTTAGCCATTACAATACTTCCATGAGTTTAGCTATCTTGCACTAGATGTCAGTTGTGTTTTTCTTGGGTTGAAGACTTGGTAGATGAAAGTTGATTGGAGAAAGACAAATAGGGTCAGGTTCATTAGGTACTGAATAGAATAGAAACCGTTTATACTGCGGTCTGTATGACGCCATAATATCTTATGAGTTATGATGACAAATATTTTGAGGTGGAAGTAAACTAGTCAATAAAACAAAATTTAATACAAAAGTAAACTACATTTATTTTTCAATTTGTTACATATAAATAATTAATCCAAAAGCAATATTTTGAAATATTGGTAGGTACTCAAACCTACCTACGAATATTTTTTATTAAATAAGTTCTCATTAAAATATTTATATCAAGGCACAAAATCATATTGCAGACAAGCTAGTGCACTTATATGTATATTTTTTATGTATACATATTATATGGAATTTGTACTCTTCTAATTTAACATCTAGCTTTACCAGTGTCTATAAAAATGTACAAAAAATCAACGCCGTCCATTATTAGCTAAACATGCTTCTATTTCGAAACGCGCAAGTGACTGTAACCCAATTTGTAGAACTATATAGGTAGGTATGTATTATATTATTTATACTTTATCCATTTGAGGATACGTACGTAAAGAATTGTTTGAATGTATCTTTGTACCTCCTCAATTTTTTTCCCATATCAGTGGTAAAATTGTATCGTAACATATTAATTTTATACATAATGTATTTATTAGTTAAATATAAATTAGGTTAACAATAGTATGTTTGAAGTCGAGCTTGCTGCCATACCATACCGCCGATGGATTTTATACATTATCTAAATATTCATTGTCAGTAGCTGCCCTACAGTGCTGGGTGAGCAGTCTTTATATTTGAAAATATATTTGACCATGTGTGCATGTATCTGTTTGTTCTTCTACACTATTAATAAAATTAGGTAGGTACACACGGCCACACAACCTTATCTGTCAAATTTTCATCTAAATGCGCAGTGCACAGTGTTGTATTTTTGTATGTAATAATATAACTAGACATAATAGGTAAGTATATGTGTGTCCGTCTGTACTAGACATTTTTATAGTAATTATGTTACCATGTAAAATATTTGATAGCTGTTGATCTGCAATCATACCTACATAATCTGATTGTATTACAAAGATAATATAAAAAATAATATCACAGAATTTTGTTGTGAAATTATGACTTTCTAATAAATCCCAAATTGATATGGACGGGTAAAGAGTATAAAATAGGGCAGAGTAGTAAGTATTCGAATATATGTACCACTTGCACTTAGATAATATAAATCTTTTACGTGAAGTCTATTTCGGTGAAGATTACGCTAATTTTGCAAATGATGAAATTAATGAAATTTTGTAATGCACTTTTATATCTACCCAACTGGAAACAATCTTATATGAATAAGTGGTTAAATAAAATAAACACGATTTTATGGTTTAATGCAACTATTATTGAAATTATGTTTATGGATTCTATAACGAAAACAATTGCTTAAAAGGCGTGTAAAACGTAAAAATCTCTAAAACTCAACCGTTTAATATTTATAGCTTAATCTAAATACACTAAATATTAAATCTAACAAAATTTGTACAGTATCTCTCATACATTCTCAATGTATCTTAAATAAATAACTAATGGTATGTTTGTACAGGAAGCGTCACAATAAGTATGATAAAAACGTAGGTAAGCATATGACATAGCACGTTCAGGAAGTACCGTAAGAAATACAAAGTCTAACATGACCAACTTAATGTGATGCATCCTGTAATACAACTAAAACGAATTAAATAAAAACAACAACTGCTCAATACTTATCTACTATTAAGACTTTGTCTTATAAAGGTTTTATTTTGGTCATTCTGTAACTTATTTTCAGACATTAAGGAATGTGACATTCTATGGGTGATCTATTTTATTCATGGGTCAAGACTCGAGTAAGTACTGCTATGATAAGTAACATTAGACACTAACCATATTTTATGCCTACTTTTTAAATGTCGTTCATTTCTTAGTATGTCCATAAGATTGTATGTTTAAGCTTTGAAGAAGGGATTCATAATATTATTTTTTTAAATACTTAAGTTAGTCTTCGCGTATAAAAACTTAGGTGTACACCCGTATTCTAGAGATAAAATAGCTTTCATGAATATATTTTCTTAGATAATACCATTAATATTTCTCTGTGTTGTGATTTTTATTTCTAACTAATGTTATGAATGGAGGTACAAAAAGTATTTTTAACAAATATTTTTTTATGGAATGTATTAGAAGTAGGTACATAACAACTATTTTGGGGTGGGCTAAGTAATTAACTGAATAGTGAAGAGGGAATATCTCCCTAGAAGAAAATAATGGCAATAACGTAGTCTTAAACCACAACACCAGGAGAAATAATTACTAATTAGTATACATTTTACGATAACAGTGATGACGTCCTTAAGCGGTTACGTAGGCCGGAGATTCAACAAGCGGGAAGAAATATCTTAGAATACGGGTCTAAAATTGCGCAACAGTGTATTGCGTGTTTATTCCCTCATCGTCAAATTGCCCACTCCATGAAATATCCGAAAAATTGACATTACAGGAATAATGGTTGCATTTAATGATGTAGGCAAATAAATTAGATAGGAATGTTTCACGACTTTAGCCACATCGTGAAAATTGGGTATTCACCATTTTATTTAATTAAAGTGTTTTTGTTCACTTTTTACTCGGTATTTGCGCTACTACAGTGGGTGGCCAAATTATTAGGGACAGTGCGATTATTTCAATTTTTTTAGCATAAACGGATTTTTAAAATTAAATTACCCTTTTTTATTGGAGTAATTTTGTTTAATATTGCTACTGATATAATGGTTATTGTTTTTGTGTAGTAGCAGCACAGGTTACTTACGTAATTTATTAGTTGTGTGGCATTTCTTGTGGAGTAGACATTGTTCATTGAAAAGGTGCAAATTTCAAGGTTTGTGTGTCGGATTATCTTGCTTAGATTTTCATTAGTTTCAAATGAATTTTGTATCTTAAATAATCAAAAGGTAAGTGATAGACGTATAAAAAATATTTTTGCCATGTTTTAACTCATAATTTATACATTATTCACAGTACAATACGATATATCAAGATTTTCTAATTTTTTTGAATATGTAAGGCTTCAGAGATTTCTCCAAGAAAATTAAGAGAGATACAAACCCTGATACTGCACTCTGCACATTCACAAAGAGAGATAGCGTCTATTCCAGGCATTTCAAAAATAAAAATTGACCGTGAACAACCTCTTGAGGCAGATCGCGCTGGCAAAGATGGTAGAAAAAAGATCACCACACTACGTACCTATCAAAATTTCAGGGACATTTGCCTTAAGAATCGTAAAAAGAGTGTTGCCTATTTGATTACACTAATTAATGAGGACGGTATTAGGATTTCTGAAAGAACAATGCGGAGATGCCTCGACGAACAGAAGCTGATAGGCCGGCGGCCAGTCAAAAGGCAACGGCTAACCCACCGTATGAAGAAATACGACTTGAATGGGCTCGGCGACATCCAAATATGACTGTTTAAGATTGGAGTCGAGTTAATATAAACTTATTTAAGTAGTTTAGTTGAACAATAACCTTCTTAAGTTATTAGTTTTATTGATTCACAAGTGTGCTTTTTTAATGAATCGACGTTCCAGATTTTGATCGACAAAGTTCGTTTGTTAGACGTCGTCCTGGTAAAAAAAAATATCCAGACTGCTAGTGGAGAGGGTTAAACACCCAATAAGCATTATAGCTATGGTATGTAATATCAGCCAAAGGTATGGAGCGGCTGTATATTGTAGAAGGGACGATGAAACAGAACCAGTGCAAGACAGTACCATAAACCCGGTTACTGCCGCAGATCAACGAATGGTTCCCTGATGATGAAAACTATATTTTCATGCATGACTGCACCATATCATAAAACAAAAACTGTTTATGTGTTTTTGTCTGATAAAAAAATTACGATTTTGCCTAAAATGGGAATTCGCCAGACATGAACCCTATAGAAAACCTTTGGGAACTCACGAAACGGGCAGTTACAAAAAAAAGTGATAACCATCAAGCAACCACTCATTGATGCGTTCATAAAATACTGGCACCTATCACCAAACATCAGTAAAATGTACTGAGAGTATGCCTCTCCGCATAAAAGCTCTTTTTGTAGAAAATACTGACATCGCAAAATATTGAACTTTAGTTTTCCCTCTTTTCTATCCCTCATATAATAAATAATTCAAAATGATTTGTAATATTTTTTATAGTTATTATAACCCTAATAGAATACAGATAAAAATAAAAATTGTATAAGAGACCTACAACTAATCATTTGTTACACAAAATCGATGAAAATGGTAAATTTTAAAATTTTTGCACTGTCCCTAATAATATGGCCACCCATGGTATTTCATGATGTGGACATTTTTATGATATATCCACGACATTACCATTTGATCGCTACTGAATCGATATCATATTACGATAAAATTTGGATGTGATTAAACCAAGGATTAAACCATGACATAAATCGTTAAAAAGTATGGCATTAAAACTAATTTGACTAGTTTATTTAATTATTAGTTAAATACCAATATAAATACAATTTTTCAATTCAATTTATAATTTAGTAGGTGCTTTTTCTAGGTTCTACGACATGATTTTAAGTGTTTTAGAATGACTAAGTAACATTAAAATTTGCTCGTTACAAAATTTTTTTTTTTCGAAAACAATTGAAAATATTTACAAAAGTATGATTTTGTTAAAAAGCTTTGGTAAACGCAATGATGATCAAGGTGATCATAATTTTATATCTATACAATAGATAAATTAGATAATTTACTATCAAATAATTTTGTGCACTGCTTAAGAGGTAGGTTTTAATATTACTTACGTTTACATATTGCATAATAATTTAACCCTTCGAAATCGGGCAACGTCTTTAAAAGCAAAAGTCCCAATTGCTAAGCAATCCGTTTAGCTCGATCAATGTTTAATTCGTTGTTTTTTACCAATTTCACGATAGCTCGCCGATGGGCGCGTTCTGAAGCCACAGGTCATGAATGAAATTGTACAAATCATCACTGACCGCCACCTGAAATAATTTATAAAGTATCATCATTATCATCCTCTCATTGATGGACAATAGACATAGGCCTTACCCATAATCGCCACGCTGCACTAGACAGGCAAATTGCAGCGCGTACGTCATCCAGCCTGTCGTATTTAGCTATAATTTAGAGAGTAACTCAGGCCTTTATAAACGAGGCCTTAGGAATCTATATATATATGTCGCAGTCATCTGGTTGAATCTCCTATTCAATTGAATCGCTAGCACGTTCATTGAATGACGACATTCAATTGAATGACTAGACCGAACGTTAACTAAACGCGCGTCACTTAACGTCCAACTAGGTAGCGGATTGAAACATAGCCCTTTGAAAAGAGCGGACGTAAAAGCAGTCAGGTGATTATAATTTAGTTCATTCTTTTCCCACGCGGCGTTAGTAGTCACCAAACAAATATGGCGTCAAGGATGATCAAAAAGATATGAACAGTGTTGATATTTTTTTTATTAGATTTACTATAAACTGACTGATTCGTAATAAAATAGTGTGACAGCATGAATTTATCTATTAAGAGCGCGCATACAGAATTCGACGTATTTGCGGCGAAACTGGTATTTTCGGACGAGCTATTATCAAATAAAACGATTTTTTTTAAATAAGAAACATAGTTTTTTATATAGATAAAGTCTTCAAGCAGTGCGTAGGCTAGATTAAATACAACATTTACTAGTATATTTTTGTTTATCAAAGATCTCCCGTAAGCCGATTCGCAAAAATGCGAGTCAGAGTCAATTTCGAAAGTCTTAATATCAATTGCATTACATACATATGTTTTAAATATATGTTAATACAATAGCTTATATGGTCTATTAGTGCACTAGATAAAAAAACTTTCAAAAATGTGTTATTAAATTGCCCAAAATAATTTTTCAAAATAAGCTCAATTCACACTTTTCAACAGTGTTTTTCTAGTAGAAAACACTGTTTCTTTTAGTTGAAATTTTGTGTAAATGTAAAAGAAGTGTTTCTTAAGTGCACTAAATTATTAATTTATTAATATTCTATGCCTGTTATTTTATACGATTTTTTGAAAAGTGACTATAAAGCCACGCGCGCGACGCTTGCCGATTCAGTCCAAATCGGGTCATCCCAGAGGGAGGACGTGCCGCTCGCTGCTCCGCTCACGCACACATACGCACAACCACTTTTATGAGCGTATACCGCTCTGCGCGAGTGCAACTCCACGAGTTTGATACTTTGTAATATTATTTTTGTATGGAAAATTTATTAAGTTAAAATAATGTACTAAATTAATGAAATTATTTAATGTTTAGTCATGAGTATCAAATATAAACATCAGGATTATTATAATTATTATTATCTACAATCACATTTGCTACATATTTCAAAAAATTAATATGATATTTGTTTATTAGTTCACTAACGAAGTTACAAAGTAAGGCTATTCCAATGATTATTATTATGCTCGTTACCATCAATGGTCAGAAACAACTTCCATGAAGAAACTGATAAGGAACTGAACATTTGAGTTGGGATTATTTAAGGAATCTACGTCACATGTTCACGACTATAAATAAAGGCATACAATGAAGCTGAAAGTCCTAGAAATCCCATAGTCGAGTTATTATTAGTAAAATTATATGTGTAAAGATGGATGATAAAATGTTTGATAGTATGCACGAAATTGATCTATTTAGATTAAGATAAATCGATCTTCGAATCCAATTTTGGAATTGTCGCTTAATTGTTTAGTGTGGAATAAGTGAATCTTTGTGTCACAATAATAACAAGTACCTATCTAAGATTAAAATTAAATCGATCAAAGTGTTCAACAATGGGAGAGGCCAATGTCCAGCAGTGGAGAGTGTGAGAGGCTGATAACGATATGAGATTACTACTTTCATTCAGATAGTATTAGAAAGAAGTAAAAATTATATTTTATAGTTTCAAAATGTAAAACCAAAATGCAATATGATAGTTGTAAAATGTATGGCCATTACGGTTACTAGGGGTGATTTTAGCGAAAAGGCTGGTAAGATACGGATATGTTACGGTAACTTATTTACATATATTACGTTAAAATTACCGGCTACGTATGCTGAATGGTGGTATGGCGACGAGCAGGGCGAGCATGTAACTTGCAGTATGCAAGTCGCAAGGTGCAACGTTGCCAATGAGGGCTACCGTTTTTGTAATCACCAGAGGGCGCCACTGTATAGTGAGGTCTGCGGGCATAGCTGTTAAGGTTTGTTTTATGCATGTGATGACTGTTTGTTCGTTATAAGAAGGAGGACATATGTTTCCAAAAGGCAAAACTGTTTGTTAACGGTTAATAAACAAACCAGTGAACTAGCTTTTCTTTCAGACCGCTAATTTTTACACCTAATTTTCTCGGCTCCGCTTTTAAAGCGCAGATAATCACTGAGCCGTGTCTCATATTTTCGAAAATTAATGCCAGCTATGCCAAAATTGCACAAAATTATTTAATTTTCCGAAATAAACTCGTTTAACCCACAGAACCTATGTAATTTGACATTTTGGATACCTCACGCTACACTAGCACTTCTGGTGGCGGATTCACACGCGATATGGGCGCCCTCATTAGTGCAGCAGTTTGCCATAATAGGTATTGTTATTTCTTTTATTTGCTTCGTCGCCGTCATTGGAATTATGTTAAATTAGAAATATTAATAGGTAATTAATTAATTCAGTTTAATTTCCAAAATGTAGATTTTGGGGGAAAAGGTAGGAACCAAAATTGCTCGGAAATTGACTCTCTAGAACTTTGTTTCTTTTCATTCATGCCGTAAAAAGTACAACATAGGACATAATGATACAGTTTTGAATATGTCGCGGTTTGCGAGTTTTATTTCCAAAATATCGATTTTAAGGGAAAAGGAAGGAACCAATTTAGACCGTAAAGTAGAAAATAAACGAGATAATGACAACATTTTTTACTTGCTGTTGTATTTAATTTTAATTTTCAAAATACCGATCCAAGACAATTTTTGAATATACACAAGAGGACTCACCATACCTACCTATTCAGATAGCTCGCCTTTGTAACCTGTCCATTGCATCATTTATAAAATTGCGTAAAAGCAGTATTCTACGCCAGATTTGTGCCTTATACAAAAAACAGCGCTGGTCATTATATTCTTTCAGAATCAGGTTCAGGACACCTATTTTAGAGAATGCTGCAGTAGTCAATGACTCCTTCAATGTAACCCTTAGGATTCGGGTCACGACGAATATTCATCCCGAGAATAAGTGATGGATTGGTCAAGCTGGATAGGAACCAGATTTTAGTTGTTGTAGGCCATCTGGGGTTTCTGCTACGAAACACAAGCACAACTTTCAGCACAAGCATCAGTAGGTATACATGATCTCTGTGATCAGTGCATAGGAGACTTAGCACCTTAATTCAAATTGACAAATTGTTTACAAACTAATCTTTTTTGAATGATGGCAACCAGCCTCTTTGTGAGATCCATTTCTGCCGAGTGAAAATGAACAAAGTAATTTTTACAAATTAAAATATAAAACGGGTTAGAGTTATATCGTGGCAACCACGGAGACTGCTCTTTCCTTAAATAATAATACAAACACCTAAACACAGAACAAACACAAATGTTCAGCACACGAATGTTTGTCCTGGATGGGAATCAAACTCACGACCTTTGACTCATGATCAGAAGGCAAGGAAAACACAGTAGGGATTATTGATTTTTATAAAGCAACATTAATAATGTCAATCACTTACACAATACCTATGGATAGGTAAGTACCTAGTACATATAAAGATAGAAAGACAAAAATATTGTTATATTTTTCTTAAACCTTAATTAATAAGCACTTAAGAATAATGTACTCTAAAGTGTTTAAATATATTTAATAAGTACGCACCTGTACTACACTAATAAAATATTTAGCAATAATAGAATTTTCAAGTAATTTAGATGAATAATAAATTGTTAAGTATCAAAATATGTTCGTCCGACGCGCCCGGGGCGTGTCGCGCCGGAGTTTCCGTCCGACACGCCGCTCACCCACACAGACACAAATGATGTCTATGTGTGTTTCGGAATCGGCTCCCGCGTGCGTTTCGAGTTGCTTAAAATTGTATGCGCGCTCTTAATACGCCGCCGCCGGATACTTTTCAAGAAAAATTATAAACTAAAGTTAACTTTTACCCATTCAACTACTATGCTAAAATGACGTTCAGTCAAGACGTTGAACGTTTCAATCAGTAACTTGACGAGTTGTCCTTTAGGCATTCAATTGAATGTCGTCATTCAATGAACGCGCTAGCCATTCAATTGAATAGGAGATTCAACCAGATGACTGCGACATATATAAAAGAACATGTCCTGACTGAAGCGAATGCAACGAAATTTTGCATGTAGGTTACATTTATGACGTAGGCGCCCGCTAAGAAGGGATTTTTCGAAATTCACCCGCTAAAGGGGTAAAATAGGGGCTGAACGCGGGCGAAGGCGCAGGGGCACAGCTAGTATGTACATATAAAACAGACAATAGACCCACGTCACCACTTGGTTTTCTCTTATGCTATGAGTACCAGATTACTGGTGGGGTCTCACAAACGTTGAGTCAACTCCAGATTAGTTACTTTCCAAAATTGACCCTACCGTGAATCGAACCCAGTATCATTATCGATTTAGACGGTAGCCCCCTACACAAAGCATTAAAGTCATCATTATACTGGGATGTAAGGGAGCGACCCATCATCTTTTCGCTCCAAGCCACCCTCACCTGCCCGTGCTGGCTACGAGGCTCTGGCAACCGAATGGTGGCGGTATAACTATCACAATTGAAGTCATAGCTAAATACCACAGGCCGATGACGGGCAGCAGCGTAACCGGAGCAAGAAGCTGCGACCGCCAACTCGCATGCCCAGGGTGGCGATTATGGGTAAATCCTCCAGATGATTGACCAAAGTGATAAATAACTAGAGTGGCCTATGTCCAGCAGTGGACTCCACTGGCAGGTACAGTGGGCGACGTCCAATTATGTCCACTGAACGTAGACTCTAATGTAGCTTATCAGTCGAGTTGGGGTCAAAGTGCTACCCATTTCCTTATAAAAAACAAGGTAAGTAATTACCTTATACGGTGTGGGATTCAAGTTCCTCTTGATATCTTGGCGCAGGGTGCGAAGGGACGATTGGACCCTCTCTCGTACCTCCAGCAAAGGTTTCGGCTGAATGCAAACACGCCCATCCTTCCAGCATTCCTAAAACATATTATAATAGTTTCCTTAAAACGAATATTTATAGGAGCATAAATAAGTCCTAATAGTAGCCAGCATGGCTGAGATAACTGACTGGAAACTGAAGTTTCCCACCCGTTGTCAGAGTGATTTTGGCTTCCTTTTAGCTTTCCATCAGGCAAAAGGAGGCCACTATGCTCATATGCTGAGCCAATATAAAAAAACGTAAGCACCTTCTGCCCCACGCCCGGCGCAGCAGGTCGATGAGCGCTGGCACAGCTAGCAGGAGCATATATGAGTCGTAATAGTAGACTTGACCACGTACCTTATAGAGGTGCTCCACCTTGCTGGGTATGACGTAGGCGCGCTTGGACTCCTGGAAGGGGTGGCGGCACAGCACCTTCTGCCCCACGCCCGGCGCAGCAGGTCGATGAGCGCTGGCACAGCTAGTAGGAGCATATATGAGTCGTAATAGTAGACTTGACCACGTACCTTATAGAGGTGCTCCACCTTGCTGGGTATGACGTAGGCGCGCTTGGACTCCTGGAAGGGGTGGCGGCACAGCACCTTCTGCCCCACGCCCGGCGCAGCAGGTCGATGAGCGCTGGCACAGCTAGTAGGAGCATATATGAGTCGTAATAGTAGACTTGACCACGTACCTTATAGAGGTGCTCCACCTTGCTGGGTATGACGTAGGCGCGCTTGGACTCCTGGAAGGGGTGGCGGCACAGCACCTTCTGCCCCACGCCCGGCGCAGCAGGTCGATGAGCGCTGGCACAGCTAGTAGGAGCATATATGAGTCGTAATAGTAGACTTGACCACGTACCTTATAGAGGTGCTCCACCTTGCTGGGTATGACGTAGGCGCGCTTGGACTCCTGGAAGGGGTGGCGGCACAGCACCTTCTGCCCCACGCCCGGCGCAGCAGGTCGATGAGCGCTGGCACAGCTAGTAGGAGCATATATGAGTCGTAATAGTAGACTTGACCACGTACCTTATAGAGGTGCTTCACCTTGCTGGGTATGACGTAGGCGCGCTTGGACTCCTGGAAGGGGTGGCGGCACAGCACCTTCTGCCCCACGCCCGGCGTAGCAGGTCGATGAGCGCTGGCACAGCTAGTAGGAGCATATATGAGTCGTAATAGTAGACTTGACCACGTACCTTATAGAGGTGCTCCACCTTGCTGGGTATGACGTAGGCGCGCTTGGACTCCTGGAAGGGGTGGCGGCACAGCACCTTCTGCCCCACGCCCGGCGCAGCAGGTCGATGAGCGCTGGCACAGCTAGTAGGAGCATATATGAGTCGTAATAGTAGACTTGACCACGTACCTTATAGAGGTGCTCCACCTTGCTGGGTATGACGTAGGCGCGCTTGGACTCCTGGAAGGGGTGGCGGCACAGCACCTTCTGCCCCACGCCCGGCGCAGCAGGTCGATGAGCGCTGGCACAGCTAGTAGGAGCATATATGAGTCGTAATAGTAGACTTGACCACGTACCTTATAGAGGTGCTCCACCTTGCTGGGTATGACGTAGGCGCGCTTGGACTCCTGGAAGGGGTGGCGGCACAGCACCTTCTGCCCCACGCCCGGCGCAGCAGGTCGATGAGCGCTGGCACAGCTAGTAGGAGCATATATGAGTCGTAATAGTAGACTTGACCACGTACCTTATAGAGGTGCTCCACCTTGCTGGGTATGACGTAGGCGCGCTTGGACTCCTGGAAGGGGTGGCGGCACAGCACCTTCTGCCCCACGCCCGGCGCAGCAGGTCGATGAGCGCTGGCACAGCTAGTAGGAGCATATATGAGTCGTAATAGTAGACTTGACCACGTACCTTATAGAGGTGCTTCACCTTGCTGGGTATGACGTAGGCGCGCTTGGACTCCTGGAAGGGGTGGCGGCACAGCACCTTCTGCCCCACGCCCGGCGTAGCAGGTCGATGAGCGCTGGCACAGCTAGTAGGAGCATATATGAGTCGTAATAGTAGACTTGACCACGTACCTTATAGAGGTGCTCCACCTTGCTGGGTATGACGTAGGCGCGCTTGGACTCCTGGAAGGGGTGGCGGCACAGCACCTTCTGCCCCACGCCCGGCGCAGCAGGTCGATGAGCGCTGGCACAGCTAGTAGGAGCATATATGAGTCGTAATAGTAGACTTGACCACGTACCTTATAGAGGTGCTCCACCTTGCTGGGTATGACGTAGGCGCGCTTGGACTCCTGGAAGGGGTGGCGGCACAGCACCTTCTGCCCCACGCCCGGCGCAGCAGGTCGATGAGCGCTGGCACAGCTAGTAGGAGCATATATGAGTCGTAATAGTAGACTTGACCACGTACCTTATAGAGGTGCTCCACCTTGCTGGGTATGACGTAGGCGCGCTTGGACTCCTGGAAGGGGTGGCGGCACAGCACCTTCTGCCCCACGCCCGGCGCAGCAGGTCGATGAGCGCTGGCACAGCTAGTAGGAGCATATATGAGTCGTAATAGTAGACTTGACCACGTACCTTATAGAGGTGCTCCACCTTGCTGGGTATGACGTAGGCGCGCTTGGACTCCTGGAAGGGGTGGCGGCACAGCACCTTCTGCCCCACGCCCGGCGCAGCAGGTCGATGAGCGCTGGCACAGCTAGTAGGAGCATATATGAGTCGTAATAGTAGACTTGACCACGTACCTTATAGAGGTGCTTCACCTTGCTGGGTATGACGTAGGCGCGCTTGGACTCCTGGAAGGGGTGGCGGCACAGCACCTTCTGCCCCACGCCCGGCGTAGCAGGTCGATGAGCGCTGGCACAGCTAGTAGGAGCATATATGAGTCGTAATAGTAGACTTGACCACGTACCTTATAGAGGTGCTCCACCTTGCTGGGTATGACGTAGGCGCGCTTGGACTCCTGGAAGGGGTGGCGGCACAGCACCTTCTGCCCCACGCCCGGCGCAGCAGGTCGATGAGCGCTGGCACAGCTAGTAGGAGCATATATGAGTCGTAATAGTAGACTTGACCACGTACCTTATAGAGGTGCTCCACCTTGCTGGGTATGACGTAGGCGCGCTTGGACTCCTGGAAGGGGTGGCGGCACAGCACCTTCTGCCCCACGCCCGGCGCAGCAGGTCGATGAGCGCTGGCACAGCTAGTAGGAGCATATATGAGTCGTAATAGTAGACTTGACCACGTACCTTATAGAGGTGCTCCACCTTGCTGGGTATGACGTAGGCGCGCTTGGACTCCTGGAAGGGGTGGCGGCACAGCACCTTCTGCCCCACGCCCGGCGCGCGCTCCGACGAGCGCTGCAGCAGGTCGATGAGCGCGTGCCCGTCCGCGCCGAACAGCCGGTACGCCTGCCAATAAATAAATAAATAAAAATAATGTAAAATGGACGATTGCGAAGTGGACCAAATGCGACGAAACGAGGAAACATAGCGGCTGGAAGCTCATTTCAGAGCTTGCACATTCTTCGTGAAGCCCTGACCGCAGCCTTTGGACGCCTGCAACACCAGAGGCATAACACGCGTGTTGCCGACCTTAAACCCCGCAGCTGCCGATGCAGCACTCACCTACGAGCTCCGGAAAAAAAATACTCACCGGCAGAAACATGATCCGAAGATCATTTAGCTGCGGTATTCTATAGGGTGGAGGTACTGTCCCGGGCGGGCGGCTCAATTCGAGCGATTCGACCTCTCTTTCGCAGTAACGTTCGCAAAAAAAGCTTCCTGAACGACATAATCTCCTGGACGGCAATGAATTGATACTCAAATAGATAATTACCAGAAACCTACCGTCTCGCTACCTACCCACACATAACCAAAAGTTTAGTAGTAGGTAACAATTATATTGACGGAGATTGACGGAGTGGGCAAAACGCCAAGGGCCATGGGCCGAGTTTTTTTTACATTAATTTAAATCGTAAAATGCCTTTAATGCTATGCTACAATCAGTTATCGTTATATTCATTCTTATTAAAAAGTAGATATAGAAATAAGAAAAGTATGAAAATATGATTTTTTAGAATAGATCAGATGTACTACTTATAGTAGGCGTGAAATTATAACGTGATTGTTTAAGTTTTACGCAAGTAGGTAATCGCGTCATTACGTTTAGAATAAGATTTTGAATTTGCATTTTTCGCGAACATGTAGCTACGAGTATAACATGTCATTGTCTACCATAAACTAAGACACATTTCATCAAATATTTGGTACGCATAAATGTTAGGTATATTATACAACATACACTATCCTACTAATATTATAAATGCAAAAGTTTGTTTTGATGGATAGATGGATGGATGTTTGTTCCTCTTTCACGCATTAATTACTGAACGGATTTTTGTGAAACTTCACAGTAATATAGCTTATACGTTGGATTAACACATAGGCTATGATTTACAAGTAAACGAATATTCACGCGGGCAGAGCCGCGGGCAGCAGCTATACAATATATTATACAATAATAGTATGTGTACGCATAATATTAGGTACGTGTGCAAAATGAAGACCATGTAAATACAAAGTTGTAATAGTAACTTGTTGTTTGGTATAATACTGTATTGTTTACTGTCGCGAAATTACTTATAGCGAGCATGATAAGCGGTTTGCTCCTTAGTTTGTGTGAACACTGTAGTCCCATCTGACTGTGAGAGTGGAGAAATAGAGATAAAAGTAACTACGAGTATAATAACCCTGCGTTCTTGGCTTATCTTCTTTTAGAGGTGTGACTCTAGTCCTTGACCGAAACTAGGTCGGGAGATACCTAATATCTATATGTCGTGGCCACATCGTAGAATTTGCCCTTTTCATGAAATGTTCACTGTCTATTGGCCATATCATGTGCCCAGGCCAGATCAATGATAAGAAATCGTTCGACGATAGGGCCAGCTAGACTGCTATTTCATGAAACGGTCAGTCTCAATCGATCATATCGTGGAATTATTTCATTGACTACTGGTAGAGGCACTGTAAGCGCCAGTGTTGCCATATTAGCATATTATTTTATCTCTTAGCATATCAAAAATTTGGGTGAAACAACGAGATTTTCATAAAATTCATGTATATTTTAAAGCGGGGGGAAAGGGGCCAACCAAAAATACACTCTTTATCACAGATCTGACATAGTTGGTTAGGTTAGGTTAAACTTGTGACCCTTTTGCCCCGTGGGGGCGCCGCACCACTCAGGCCATTGGCCCCATCTTGGAAGAGTGGATGCGGCGCCCCCACGGGGTGGTGACGTACCGGCTGACCCAGGTCCTCACGGGACATGGATGTTTCGGCCGGTACTTATGGAGGATCAGGCGAGAGCCTGATCCTCTATGCCGTCACTGCGACAGTGGCTCGGAGGACACGGCAGAGCATACGCTTCGGCATTGCCCTGCCTGGGCCAATGAGCGCTCCGTCCTCGTCACTGTCGCACAGGACCTCGACCTGCCGCAACTCTTGCGGCAGATGACGGCGTCGAAGGAGGTCTGGCGAGCGATGCTCGCATTCTGCGAGACAGTGATCTCGCAGAAGGAGGCGGCGGAAAGAGAGCGTGAGGCTGCGGTAGACGCGCCCGCTCTACGCCGCCCCCGGCCCGGGCGTCGCCGGAGGGCATACAACGCATCGTATGCCCTCTGAGCCTCTCCTTCGTGCCCCGAGTGGTGAGTGCGGGGGCGCGATCCACTCATAGGGGCGTAACGGTGTGGTGGGTGCAGCCACACCGTTGCACGAGGTCCGCCCGGGGAGCACTCTACTGCTCCCCGGATCCGGGGGCAGGGGTATTTGCCCTCTCCGGACCAGGAGTGCCGGCCGCTTATCATCTGCGGCTGGCCAGGGCAGGCAGGGATATGGCCGTATGCTTCGGCGCTACCCGTGTCCCTGCAACTTGCTGCCCACTGGCGACACAGGGGGGTTTAGTGGGTATGCCCTCCCTTTTGGGAGGTGTGAGTCCCACACACCATGCCGCCTCCCCCCGGAGACGGCATGAAGGTGCCTAATGCATTCCCCTCTTAAAAAAAAAAAAAAAAAAAAAAAAAAAAAAAAAAAAAAAAACTTGTGACCCTTTATTTCGATATGGTCAAACGTGGGTGACCAAATCGCTAAACGTTTATCGTTGGCCACTTCATAAAATGATCAATTAGTCGATTTGGCCACGACATATATTATATACTTACTTATAATAAATCTGTAGAGAAGTCAATTCTGTACATGAAATATATTTTTAAAATATCTATGGGGGGAGGGGGGGGGGGGGGGGGTGATTAGTGTACACTATCATTACTATTATCGTACGATACTGATGCTAAAAATGCAATCAGTAAAATTTTTGTCTGTCTGTATGTTCGATAGAGAAAAATAAACTACTGGACGGATTTTGACGAAACTTGATACAATCATTCTTCACACTCCTGGGCAGGCTATAGTACTTTTCATCGCGGTACAATCAATAGGAGCAGAGCAGTGACGGGAAGTGTTGGGAAAACGGGAGAAATTTTTACCTGTAGGTATGTTTGAACGCGCATCACGCAAAAACTACTGCATGGAATTGAATGCGGTTTTCACCAATATATTGTTAGAAGTCTAACTTAAAATTTAGGTACCATTTTATGGAACTCCGTTATTTTTGAAACCCAATATCCACGCGTGCGACGCCGCCGCGGTACAGCTAGTTAATAAATAATAACATACCTAGTTATAACACGTTATAACAAAGCAAAAAATTGTTTTACATTTCTATGGGTTTTTTTTATAGAAGCTCGACATAATGGCTTCCCTACGCCTCATGAAAAGCCGAAAAAGAAGCCCAAGTCGCTGTGACAACGGGCAAGTAACTAGTCAGTTACTTGTCAGTTGTCACCGCCATGCCGGCCCAACCCTAACTCCCCCACGAGTTCCGGAAACCCTACTCACCGGCAAAAACACCACCCGGAGGTTATTTGGCTGCGGTATTCTATAGATAGAGTGAAGGTCCTTCCCCAGAGGGGACAGAAAAATAGGCATGACGACATTCTAATTAAAATTACTCTTAATTACTGATTATTACGTCTATGGCATGATTATAACAAAAAATGTTGTTATATTCCGGACATACTGATTATTCTGAATGACGTTATTGTCGAATCCATGATGTTTTTTATGTAAGTTATATTACTCGTATATATGTCCTTATCATCTAGTTCAAGACCATGTATTGCATATCTTAACGTTTGTTATCTAACAGTCTGCTACATTAGGTAGGTATTATGATCGTTATTGAACCAACAAGCCAAGATAATGAGATCAACTTTGATAAGTTATTCAAATTATATGGCTGCAGTTAGTAGAGCATTTAGGTAAATAATGCATATAGAAAATACAGCGATATCTAATTATAGATATTTTAATACATAGTTGTAGTATAAAGATATTTATTTAATCCTTCTTTAAGTACTGTTTTGTTAATATATTTTTTTAAGCGCTAGAGAAGCCCAAGTCGCTGTGACAACGGGCAAGTAACTGGTCAGTTACCTGTCAGTTGCTACCGCCATGCCAGCCCAACCCCAACCACCCACGAGCTCCGGAAACCCTACTCACCGGCAGAAACACGACTCGGAGGTCATTCGGCTGCGGTATTCTATAGGGTGGAGGTCCTTCCCCGGACGGGCAGCTCAATTCGAGCGGAGATTCGCTATGCCCTACCTCTCTTAAATTATATCAAATTACCTCTTTGTGTCCAGGAATGGTAACTTTGCCAACATCTTGACTTAGTTTGATCCGAGGTTGGCCATTTATTTCCACTAATTTGTAAACACAGCCCAATGCTGGTTGTCGTTGACACGTAACTGTAAATCATTGTTAAATGATACATACATTATAATTTCAATATAGGAAAAGAACATTTTCTTATATTATATTTTAATAAGTATCTTATTAAAAGGATTAAGTTGAATACCTACCTAAATGAGTTCCAATGCCGAAGCAATCGATTTTGTGTCCCTGCTCGTTCAGGCTCAGTATGGTTTCCTCGTTGATGTCATTAGATGCCACTATAGTTAATTTTGAAAACCAAACCAGTTTGAAAGCTTCAGCGATCTGTTCAAAGGTCTCTCGGGCGAGTACCGACAGGTAAGCCAAGTCGCCGCTATCAATACGTATGCCCATGGCCCGGTATCCGCAGTCGTTTAATGCCAGTGCCACAGCGCAGAAGTTCAGCAAGCCACTCCTGTCAAACACATATCAGCTCAGTAAAGATAAACATACGCAACAATTTGGTCTATATGAGCAACAAGCCTGTCATTCTCCTAATTTTAATTGGCAATATCCACTTTTAATAATCCAATGTATCATTATGAGTTGTTTTTTTCGTTACCTAGGCGCGCCGGTTAATTTTATGGATAACGCTATTCAAAATACAAGTACATAAGTAAAAGTACACGGTATACGAATAATGTGTTGCAAGCAAGAACACACTTTTTTGTATTGTATTCCTAAAGCCCACAGATAAATTTGAAGTGTTGTGTGTGCAAGGTTAAAGGAATACTCGGAACTTAGTTGAATCCTAAAGGTTAATTAATACAAGCACAGACAAAGCTTGTCATATTCAAATCTACTTATCTGTGTGCACCCATGACATCACACAGGGTCAGTCACTGGTTAGTTATTTTATTCATTAGGCATTTATCGTAGAAAGGTAGTGGTGAATTTTAATATGATCAACCGTTATACTAATACCAATTGTTATTATCGTAACAAAAATGCTCCAAATGATGGAATGGCATCTTTGAAATAAGTGAATGTTAAATTAACATTTCAGTAGTAAAGGGAGGTTAAGGAAGTGACTACGAAACTAATTTAAATACCTACATAAATTTTGTTTACAACTACCATTACTTATTTTAATAAAGTGTAAACAGTGTACTCGTAGTAGTGATAAATTCAACACAGAAGTGAGCAGCTACAATGTCGTCAACAAATTAAAATTATCGCTGCTACAGCTCGTTCGGTACTTTTTACGTACGTAGATAGGTAGACAAAATAACTGGCTTGCGTTGAATGTAGTCTTTGTGAAGCAGCATGATGTCATTGACAGTATAGCACAATACTCAATGCAAGTATGTAATACAATGCCTACTTCTAAATCTAATACTACCCGATATATTGAAAACTAATCTAATAACACAGTGAACCATTATGTGATGTGATGATGAATGATGAGATGTACATGCATAACAAAATGTATTTACTGTGACCATGTGCATATCCCTATACAATGCAACTGTGCCCAATGATTAAGATTGTCCCTAATATCGCTTGTAACAATACGTCACACTGAAGCAAATGTAAGTATCTCCGTTCGTGTTCTTATTTATTTACATTCGGTTGTAAATGAAGCGCCGTCCGTTTACGCTTCACTGAAAAAGCCAAACAAAATATATCGTACTACGGCCATGAGCAGGATGTTAGGGTGCCCGTGGGTCCCGCGTGTGTTATGTGCTCGTCCCGACTTGCCCCCGTCCCGATGCGATCATTCATGCCCATCCCCAATGACTAGGATATGTAGGATGAACCGGACGCATGCCAGCTTTCGAAACAATGTCATCTAATAAGTAATCGAAACTCCACATAACTTAGATATAAATGAACAATGCAATACAATAATACAAGTTTATCAGACACCAAAATGTCAAGTGATTTGTTTATTTGCATCTTTACCTCAGTGTGCGTTCGACCGTGCTATATCCATATGTACTATGTATCGGTGATTTTAGTAGTCTATTATCATTGGATCCACAGTTGCTATTGTAGCCAGGATGCCCATTCATATGCTGCCTGTGTCGTGACGGTAAGCCTTGAAAATTATACCTCTTGACATCGTACGTGTCCACTAGAGCCAGGAAACCTGTTGGAAAGGCTATGGCGTAAGAGATAAGTGCGGCTAGTTCGCCGTCGCTCGCCTCCTCGGGGGATATGTCTATGACGGCCGAGACGCGCTTGCGCCACTCAATGGAAAGGTCTAGCAAGTCGCAGGGCTCCTGCGTGGCGGCGTGGCGCAGTGCGGCGCTGTGCAGGTCGGCCAGCGTGCTGAACGACGTCACGAACGAGTGCGCGTGCGTCCCCCGCACGGGAATGTTGAACATTTTACCCGCCAGCACGTTACTTGTTCCATCGAAACCCCCTGGAAACAATATCCACGATACAGTCATATAATACTTTAAGCTACCTACCGCAAAATATTGTTGATTTATATCACACAACATCACATACGTTGCCCCAATCCCAAAGTAAGTAGCTTAATCACTTGTGTTACGGGTATCAGAACAACGAATGTAGGTACCACAAATATATAGGTACAGTAGAGCTTCGATTATCCGAACGAAAATACCGTTATCCGAACAAACATGTCCCCCAATTAGTTCGGATAATCGACGCCCTACTGTACTTAATACAAATATAAACACCCAGACATGGAACAAACACAAAATGTTCATCACACGAATGTTTGTCCCGAGTGGAAACCGAACCCACGACTTAGTTCAGAACTCAGTTCAAAAGGCAGGGGTCGCTACCATTGAGCCATCGAGCCAGACATTTACTTATACCTAGATTTAAATCTCGCTTTAAGCCATGTTTAATGTCCAAAGGTTACTACAAATTACAAAATTTCACAAGGACATAATATTCTGATCGCTTGCGCAATGATGTATTTAAAAAAAATGCTAATAGTCGAGCTTGTTGCGCCACTATTTTTCAGTAGGCTACATGTTTCATTGCTGATAGGAAAAATGTTTTGACTAGCGAACCTATTTGCTAAAATAAACTATTTTACATTAAATTAACCTGCTCTGTTAATAAGAACTGAGATATCATTACACCCTTTGTTAGGTACATTAAATTACGAATTAATAGCTAAATAGTGTAGGTATCAGTTTGTTTGCCAAGTAAATACTTTGATTCTGTATTTCTGTTCAAACGTTTATACTCATAATCTACCTAAATAAATATACCTCATACAATACATGGGACAATGCACGCAATGTTAAGAATTGTTCCAATTCAACTCCAACACATAGCTTGTAAATAAATATCAAAAAATATCACATTACATTGACCCGATCCCAAAGTAAGTAGCTTAAGCACTTGTATCAAGGAAAGGACTATGTACAATGTACATAGTACTTTCCTTGATATATAATAAATTGGGTACATACTTAAATACATACAATACTAACACACAAATGAAAAAAAATCATAACATGAATGTTTGTCCTGGGTGGGTATCAAAGTTATCAAATTCACAACTGACAGGTTTCGAAGGCAGGGTTACTATAATATAACAAATGAATGAGCAACCGGGCCAAACAATTCCTATACATATAAGATGTACGATTATAAAGACTAAAGGATACCGTCCCACCACAGTACTTCATAGACTCTCGATAATGTACAATTTAAGATATAGGTAGCAACCTATTCATATACCGACGAGAAAAGAATGACTAACAATGACTTGGCACAAATTAAGTTTATTAATTTATTGTGCAAGTACCATATAAATCACATGGTTACACTCTTAGATCTCAATAGTAAATCTATCTAGATCTTCAACAATGTATTACACAATTTCGTCTACTGCGATAAGAAATAATATACTTAGGCAATCATGTAGGTATCGCTGAATTTTGATAGTGCCGATAGAAATTTCCAAGTTCGGTAGGCATGACTAGCGTTGTGCTAGCGTTCAAGGTTTGCGAAAGTTGCCTGATTAAACCTATTAAATAAAAGTATATTCGCTATTGGAGCTTCTTATGAGTCAGTGCCGCGGCGTGTGTTATATTGCTCAAGTTTGAACAGGGCGGGCGGTCTGTGCCAGGCACGGCCGAGATCGGTTTCACCTGCCCGCCCTAGCTGCGGAAATACGCTAATACAATCAATAACACAAAAGAAAGTTAATTTCAGCTATATTATTACACCAGGTCTAGGCACTTGGGTGTAAAGTAAATTATAATTTAAACAAATATGAACGATCGGTTAACAGTCTATTCATCTGCTCTAAAGGCACGAATTTATTGGACTTCTATAATCTAGACTAGTATAGTTTACATTGTGTAAAACGATCGTGAGTCAGCGTTGGAAATAAATGCGAACTTCGGAAACCTGAATCGTGAAGGCTTGCTATTGTTCCGATGCAAGGCGATGCGTGGCGCTAAACTAGTAATAGTAATGTTTGGTAAAAATATCTGTAGTTGAGATGAGTTGATAAATCTTCACTCGTGGGTAGACAAGAAAAGGTAGGAAGTACTCGTATCGTAGTTGGAGATATTTATAATTAGCTTAGTCAAAACCCTTGATCATACTCTATTCCTATGTTAACTACAGCATTGAAATGATAAGGTGATGGAAAGATAGGCAAACAGTTTAAGAGCTAAAGTTTTATGAAATAGGTACCTACATACCTATCGAATTTAAATTGGTAAATTTTAAACAAACGAAGAGAGGCCTATGTCCAGCATGGTCCAGCAGGGGACTGCGAAAGGCTGATGATGAAGATGACGAAACAAGAGAATACCTTAAATATATCTAATACCTTCTTTCAGTCTGGAAGAACAAGTTTAAAATTAAAATAATTACCAATGTAGGCATATTTGGATGCAGACAGGCCACCATCAGGGCCTTGCGCTCTACGAAGGCCGAATTCCAGTAGGGACACATTTTTGCCGGCTACCATTCTATATCTTGCAGCGTTCGTTGCCATCAAGCTAAAATAAAAGATGATTCAATTATTAATGGTACCTGGATGGAGATAATAAAGTAAAATAAAACGCGGCTTTAGAATAGGACCACCCTCTTCTACTTCATCTTTACCTTCACCTACGACCTCTTCTACGATACCTACGAGAGAGATGTCATCCCGTGGGTGTCGTAGGACTAAGGGAATATCGGGAAATAACACCTACACCTCGGTACAAATAAAACCTACTGCGCCTGCTGCTACTACTCGTACTAACCTAACCCGCCTGCCAAGCGTAGTGAATGTGGTGACTAAGGTTAATTAATCCCCACAAATGACAATTGCCATTGGGTGAGGCCTATGTCCAGCAGTGGTCGTTTGCAGGCTGATGATGATAATGAATCCGGTCAGATACTTGCCGCGCGATCATAATATTATTTACATATACTGTTCACTGTCCAAATAAACATACCTACTTACCTATTCATCGTTATGTTGAGAATGGAATAATGAATATTTTGCTTAAATAAATACCTGATTGAACTTTGTTTTATTATGACTGCGAATATGTTGCCTCAAATGCGCTGAGAAAGTACCTAGGTAACCTATTAGGTCCTCCAATATTGATAACTCATACGAGAGGCAATTAATTGAACTAGTGGAGCCTGACAAAACTGATAATAGAAGGTATGTGCTAACAATTATGTGGGCTGCCAAGCTTAAAACATAGATTGACATATTACTTAGGAGTATAATCAGGTAGACAGCAAACAGTCATATCTAGCTAAAAATGAGATTATGAGAGGTACCAAAGTGTCCTGATTCATAATTGATGTAGCCATTAACGACAGTTTACAAACTTAATGAAAGAAAATATTATTCTACAATTTATAAAACTTAGATTCGGGAGTTCCTACATAGATAAAATCTCAATTAGGCAGTAAGTAGGACACCTAATTGCCTACTTAGGTACTACATCACGTTAGTAGGTATACCTACACCTACGTATGATCTAAATTTTATTGCACTACATTTATCTTATTATACGTCGAGTCTATTAGCATTGGTAATGGAATTTTACAACTAAAAGCTTCTTTACAGTAGGACATAGTAAAAATCAGTAAAAATTTTGTCTGTCTGTATGTTTGTTATAGAAAAAAAAACTGCTCGACGGATTTTAACGAAACTTGGTAAATAATTGTGATTCTTTGCCTACAGTGACCGAGCAATTCTTTGCTTGTCAGATTTAGGTACACTCCATAACAGCTAAGACTCGGAATTAAGACCCATAATGAAGACAAAAATTAATTACATACAACTAGGTATCCTTTGGATTTGATCCTTCCCAATTCTACTACCCTGACTAATAACACCTGTATAGAACTTCAATGGCTTGTCAATATCGTAACGTTACGCTTAAAAAATCCAGCTCTATAACAAGTCATGAATTCAGAATAATGCAGTTTGGCAAATAAGCGAGTATAGGTAGGTACACTCGTATAATATATACCTATCTACCCATCATGAATAGACATCTCCATTGGGGATGATAGCCTTCCGCTCCCCCAATAGTCCGATGATGAAGACAAGACCGCCATGGCTGTCATCATAGTCATTTAGAAAAAATAAGACATCTACTTAATTGGGAGGCTGATGATGATGAATTGGGAATATTAAGGTCAAGTGATTAATAAAATAGTACCACGGTCACTTATATCCTGACTTATAAAATATCTATAGGTACGAATAGGTAGATAACTTCCATAGCCGCTTTGCTTGCTTCGCTTGCGTCAACTATGGATTACTCATACAAATCGACCTTCCTATTTTTCCTACACCGTCATAAGGATGAAATTCAACCTCCCAAATCCCGTCATAGGCGTTGACGTAGGTATGCGAAATTTCAGGTCTCTTACAAAGCAAACAAGGTTTCTCCAGGCTTCGTGTTTGTTTAGTCAGCGATTATGTAAATACCCGCGCCCCGGACAGGAGCATAAAACGAACACAGACTGCGCGATTGAAAGTGATACTAATTTGTGTCTTCTAACTAAACTATGCTTCTCAATAAATTATGTACTATTGAAAAACATAGTTTCGAAGGAATAAAGAAAGGAAATACAATTCTATTTCACAACAAACATAATATTTTTAAGAGAAGGTTATGACAGTGATATATGCCGATAGGAATCCTTAGAGAATATCTTAATAGTCAATTAAGCAGACGAAATGAAAGTGCATTGTATGTCGTATGTGCAAACACGGGTACACTGTTCCGATATTCCCAAAATCCGATTGGAGAATGTCACGGCTGGAGAGGTTGGGCGCAGGACCGGCGGATTAACGTGCACATGGATGTTCCTGACCCCAGACTGTTACTGAATACTTTCTAAATAAAAAAACCTGGTAACAATATTTGACCCCGCCCCGGATTTGAACTCTGAATTCTTGGTCCTGGGCGGTCCTTGCGATTTTAATATTTATTAGGCATATTAGGCAAGAACTTAATAATTGGTTTCAATAGAAAATAACAACATTTTTAATATGAAATCATATTATGTGCTGATAGCCTGTTAATTTTGAAAATTAGTATTGAGTAGGTATATTCAAAATTATAAAAGTCTTTACCATTTATAATAATAATAAGTAGTTTAAAAATTGCTTGTGATAATTGTATTTTAGACTTTTTATTCAGCCTATACAAACAAGATAGGTACATAATTGATTTAAATTGTCTCATTTGTGTCTTACCTTGCAAAATTAACCAGGGTTAATAAGGTTGTCTCCAGTAATTGAGCAATTATTAATGGACCCTCCACTCTTAGAAGTGGTACCCTGAAATAAAAACACTTTTAACAAAATGTTTACAGTGTTTATGAAAGTGTGATTAATTTGAATACATGTTTGCTATTTGTAGTTACACAAAAATAAAACAAAAAATATAGATACCTTGGAAACACAACTGAGCCTTCTTCAATTGCACTCAATTTAACGTCTTTACATGTTAAATCTTTCAAATATGCAAAGAACTCAGGCTCAATGTTATCTGGTAGAGTTTGCATTAAATATTCTATATCTGAAATTATAATTAAAACTTACTAACTACTATATTATTTACCATACAATATTTTTGGGGAGTTGTATACCAATTCAAAGCATTGAATATTATTAAATTAGACACTGTTAAATAGGATTTCAAAACAAATTATAAATCATTTGGAGATCTATTTGGACTAAGATTACTTATTTATAATGTACCTACAAAAATGAAATTTATCAAGTAATTTGAATTTAAGCTTATTTTGATTGCTATTTATATATTATGTATTACTTATTATTGACTTATATCTGGTGAAACTGGTATACATTGATTAGTGACATGCAATAAAATGTAATACCTAATACCTACTCAAAGGATGCAACCCCTTATTAATATACCTATAATAATATACATGTACTATGTATGAGCTCAATAAGTATACATTTATAATTGCTCAGAGGCATCTGACATAAAGAAGTTTTATATGAGGTCAAATTTATTAAGTTGTTGTTGAAATTATTTGGATTAAATTGAATTGATAGTCATCAGGCAATGGTGATAGATGATACTATAAAAACGTTTGTACCAATGACCTTGTAAATAGGTGATCCTGTGGGAATGTAACATACTATTTTCAATGTACTTTGTATAATAATAATCAGAATATTAGGACACTGAATAAAATAGATATGTTATATGAATCAAATTAAAAAAAGTATAATTATTACAAACCACTCTCTGAATAATGAAAATTCTCTAAAAACTTTAAACATTCTTCCAGTCCAGCGAATATTGTAAACTCTCCTTGAAATGGGTTGGCCCGGAAAAAGAGATCAAACACTGCAACATCATTCACTTTTCCTGATTTCCAATAGGCATATGCCATGGTGATCTGATAAAGATCTGTGAAAAAATATAAATCAAATGCAGATTATAACATTTGGTCAGAGTGTATTTTAATTAATCAATTCTTTTGATTACAAGGACAGAATATGATTAATAAAAATGTGATAATCATACATCTACCCTCATACTAATATGAAACTTAAAACAAAACAATACTTTTGAGCAAGACAGTGTACTAGCATTGATCAAATAAACAAGTTTCAAGTTCAAACTGATAATTCTTAGTTTTTTGTAGGTTGCTTCGGTTCAAAAGTACAACAAGGACTTCCAATTTTAAAATTCGCTCCAAAATCAAAACAATGGGTGACACTTTATTGTACTTACCAGTGAGTAAGGGTTGCACAATACCGTTTTGTCTTGCCATTTTAACTTTGCAGGTTAATTCGTGATTAGACATTTTCGTTGCAAATAAACTTGTGATAGAAGCGATTACGTACGTCAAGAGTGCACGGAATCTGTCGAACGACTAAAAAAAATAAATTCATATTGTGATCAGCAGCGTCTAGCTAAGCTTATCAGCGCGCCAAACACAAGTTGACAAGAGATTTTACGCATGCGCAATATTTTCTATTGACTACACAAGTTGTAAGGTCACTTATGAAGGTCGTTGATTTCTGAAGTTTAATTTAATCACATATATTGTGTCTCCGACTGATTCAAAACGACACATTTCCGAAAGAAGAGTTAGTCATCTACTAAACCCGCAATGAAAAAACCAGTGTTTGCCGAGCAGAATGAAATAATTGGATTATTATAACTTAGATGAGCAAACTTAATGTTTGATTAAGTTATAAGTAATTGAAACTTAGCGATTGATGAGGATGATTGATTGATACAGGCTACCTTTTGCTTATCTATGAATGAATAGATCAAACTGCGTAGGTACAAATAATTGATATAATATTTGATTGATGTAAGTAGGCACAAATTTGTGGGTTGCATAATGCAATGCAATGCTTGCATAAAAAATTAATTTGGGTTTCATATTATGTATGTAGCTACAATTTTTAATAACTAGCTGCGCCCCGCGGAGTTACCCGCGGTTTCTCGCAGTAAAAACCACCCTTGAACTTCAATGAACATTAATAAAAAAGAATTGGCCAAATTGGGCCAAGCGTTATTAAGTTATTATTTTATATTAATAAATTACCAACACATTTAGCGATTCATTTTTATATTATAGATGTAAGGTGCTTGCTCAACTAGTAAAGTATATGAAGATTAGGAAAAACCAGAATAAGTCGTAAAACCCCTATCAGCCGCGAAACAATTTTATGTTGTACTGTGTTTGGAATTAAATGAAGTATTAAAGGGAAACCTAAACTAAAACAAAGCATCTACTTTTTCTAATCTCAGTAAAGACAATTTAGTTACAATATTATTTAAATCATTATTCGACCAGATATGTATTGATAATCACAATATGTATAATCAATTGATTAATAAAATTTTGTTAATTGATTTAAAAAAAAAAAAGAATGAACATCCCTAGTACGTCAACATGACATCAAGCATCAACCAATAAGAAAATTGCTGTTTTTTTTAAAGATCATTCATTCAAGGACATTTTTTGCATTCATTATGTGAGATGCGTTCCATGTGACAGTGAGAATATTTACTGGTACATGCATTAATATTCAAAGACTGGTTTTTTTGTACATACCACATCCATAGACTCATTTATTCATTGCATCACACTATTACAACTACCAAAAATACAACAAGATTCTTAAAAGATGTACTATTTCTTCTAATAAGATAACAAATAGGAAATTTGTAACTAACAGCAAAAATATAGCGCGAGCAACGTGGACTGTAATTAAAAATGAAACAAACTACACAAAAAACCGAAAATACATTACTGAAATAGTCCACAAAGGCGAAAAAATTGCAAAACCCTCTGATATGGCCACAGCTTTCAACAACTATTTCATCAATATAACAAACCAAGTTGATAGAAAACAGAGAAAAGTCGGATTATATAAAACACTATCTAATACAATTTTCTTAAATCCAGTAAATGAAACCTATATTTCAAAAATTATAATGAATATTAACAATACATTATCAGAAGGATTTGACTCTATATCGACCAAAGTATTAAAATCTTGTAAAGATGAATTAAGCCCCATACTTACCTATCTAGTAAATTTTTCATTAGAATCTGGATGTTTCCCTGAAAAACTAAAACATTCAATTGTGAAACCCCTACATAAAAAAGGCGATAGCACTGATATAGGAAACTATAGGCCTGTTACCTTGATATCAGTATTTTCTAAAATATTTGAGAAGACTATGCATGATCAGCTCACTTCCTTTTTCAAACGATATGAAACCATAAAGACTAACCAATATGCCTTTCAAAGGAACAGGTCTACCACGCATGCGGCATTCGATCTAGTACAAAATGTTCTCAAAAACCATAATGATAAAAAATTTACAACTGTTTTATTCCTAGACATGTCTAAGGCGTTTGATCTCGTATTACACGACCTATTATTACAAAAACTACACAACTATGGAATTAGGGGTAACGCACAAAAATGGATTGAAGCTTATCTGAAAAATAGATACCAATGTGTTGAAATCAATCAGATAGGTAGAGCTGGTAAAAAAAATATTGTTCAGACATACAGGTCTGATCTTATTCGGAATAATTACGGGGTTCCTCAAGGGAGTATCCTTGGTCCTCTTTTATTTTTAATGTACATTAACGACTTACCTGACTCTACACACCACAAAACCATTCTATTTGCAGACGATATCTCCGTCATCATTACTACTAACAAAGCATTGACAATTGAACAACATAAAACCGACATTTTAGACACCCTTAACTCCGTCATAGAATGGCTAAACATTAACAACCTCCAGGTAAATTTAAACAAAACCAAAATAATGAATTTCAACAACCTTCAGAACCAATTGATATCTATACAATCAAACAGTAATCTTCTTAACCACACCTCAGAAGCAACATTCCTTGGTCTAATCATAAATCCAAAATTAACGTGGCAAGAACACATAAGAAAAGTCTCAACAAAAATTAATAGATTTTCCTTCGCACTTTACAAACTAACTAAAGTAACAAATAAAACAACAGCTCTTACAGCTTATTATGCATATGTAGAAAGCATTATTAGGTACGGTTTGGTAATTTGGGGCAACGGTACCGACATTAATTTAGTTTTTATAGCCCAGAAGAGATGCATCCGCGCAATATGTAATATTAGACCAGACGTTTCCTGTAGACCATATTTTAAATCTTTGAAAATACTTCCACTTCCCTGTATCTACATTCTCGAGATAGCTACATTCGTAATAAAAAATAGACATTTATTCCTATCAGCAAATAATCATACAAATAGGCACACCAGAAATACACACAATTTAATATTAAATGTAGCACCGTACACTACTCGCTTTTTAAAAAATAGCTACATAATGTGCATTAAGATATTTAACAAAATACCAAATGATATCAAAACTCTTCCCACACATAAATTTAAAATTGCGTTAAGAAAATGGCTTTTAGAAAATACGTTCTATTCCGTAAAGGAGTTTCTGGAAGCAAAACGATGAGTAAATTAATTTTAATTTACATGCCTTTAGTTTATAAATTTAGCGTAGTTTTACCTCAGTATTATAACTACTGATATTTACATGCTCTTTCAATAGTAGCTAAATAGTAATAGATGCTCACTTTCTGTAAGACCTACATTGCATATGTAACCACCCTATTTATGTGTAAATAAAGAATTTTGTATTTTTGTATTTTGTATTTGTATTATGAAATGTATTAAGTATAAAAAAGCCTATTACACCATCCGGTATTTAGGGACCCTAACTCTGAATAAGGGTGGTCTAATAAGAGTTAGGGAGTAAGGGTCCCGATTTAGGGCGATCGGGTCGTCCCGGTCTGCCTAGCTCCCTAACCGCTCTGCCGACCGGGTAATCTAATAATAACACTTAGGGCGATTAGGGAGCGAAAGCACTTATTACACCACCCGTTATTCAAGGACCCTAACCCTGAATAAGGGTGGTGTAATAAGATTCAGGGAGTAAGGGTCCCGATTTAGGGCGACCAGGTCGTCCCGGTCTGCCTTGCTCCCTAACCGCTCTGCCGACCGGGTAGTGTAATAACACTAAGGGCGGTTAGGGAGCTCAATCAGTTATTACACGACCCTAAATTCAGGGCACTGAATACCGGGTAGGTGGGGACCCTATAGTTCATTCGCGTTAAGAAAATAGTGACTGACAGGTCACTGACAGGCCACTAGCCAATTAAAACGCGTGAAATTTAATTTCTAGCAGGCCACTAGCCAATTAAAACGCGTGAAATTTAATTTCTAGCGTTTTAATTGGCTAGTGGCCTGTCAGTGACCTGTCAGTCACTATTTTCTTAACGCGAATGAACTATAGTTAGTGCGGCACTTATTACACTACTCTGAAAATCGGTCCCTAAATCAGTTGATACGTGAATGTCGAGAGAGTTGGACGTATTTACATCATGCCACCGTCGCTATCGAAACATCAAAAAGTTGCTGTAGCAGTCACGGCAGTGCTCGCAACAACTAGTTTTTGCGAGCACTGCCGTGACGTGCACTAGAAGTCAGTGACCTGTCAGTCACTATTTTCTTAACGCGAATGAACTATAGGGTCCCCGCCCACCCGGTATTCAGTGCCCTGAATATCGGGTGGTGTAATAAGCGTTTTTATGCATGTAAATAGCAGTTTGTCAAGTGGAACGCACGCCGGTTTGGTTGACAATTAACATGACAGTATGACAGTTCAATGAAATGTCAAGTGGGTATTGAATTGAAAGTCCAGTCATCATTTCATTCATGAATTTAAATAATTGAAAATGTAATTTGTATTTGTTTATGTAATGTTTTTATATCTCAACGTTATATTATGGTGGTACCGGTTCGGGTTAGTTATTTATTAGACATAAATTGTGGTTGTCTTAATGCCTAGAAATATATTACTTCATATGATTATTCAGTGGCAACTGGGAGCATCGTAATGTTTTGGTAAACACCTTGCGCCCCTTAGCGAGTCTGCGCAGTGCGCAGCGTTGTTCGAGTGTTATACCATTCTGAAAAATATCAATAATTATGAAGTATACAAAGCTCAACATCGCTATCTCTCAGCGCGCATGCGTCGTAATGCTCTGGAAAGTAGGATGGAAAAATCATTACAGTATACTTGGTACCAGTGTTAAGTGAACTATGCCGCATACAGTTTAACCATGGATACATCACTGCTAGGAAGTTTTGAGAGGTGCTGTCGCCTTTGTGCCGAGGAACAGGATGTAACAATAATGATATTCAGTGAGGAGGCAGAAGCTATGCTTCTTCAGAACAAACTTAACCAATATCTTTTGATTGAGGTATGTTTACTATCTTTTATCACTTCCTTTAATACTACATAGACAGTTGTAGCACCTGTGTTGTAGCATACTCAGGGACCCTGCCTGTCTATGGAAATTATGTGTACACTTGACATAGAAGTCTGCAAGTCAACATTTTTATTATTTTCAAACAGATTGTAAAGTATTAAAAAATTTCAGGTTGATGAGGATGATAAATTACCTAAAAATATTTGTATTAAATGCTGTTCAAAGTTGCAAACAGTTTGTGAATTCATTGACACAGCGAGAAATGCACAAGTATTGTTAATGAACCGTAGCTTGATGATAGACCAAATAACCACAGAGGATTGTACCATTTTTAAGAACATTAAGACTGAACCAGATGTTGGCTATGATGACGATGGGAAATTCACAGAAATGGAAGTGAGTGTAGACCCAATGGTAGTCCTTCAGAATTCTGAAGAGCCGTTGTCCCCAAACACAGAAGAGACAGGTTTAACAATTGAAGATGTCACACATTTGCATGATGTAGACAGTGATAATGTAACAATTAAACTAATTAGAAATGGAGAGAAAATCAATAATGACGATGATGACAATGAAGATAATAAAAAAGAGAGTCTAGATGGTGATGCGCTGAACCCTAAACCATTTCCTTGTGCAACATGTAAAAGGAGTTTCTACACTGAACTTGCATTGAAGAACCATTCCTGGATTCATATAAATGAGGACAAGTCAAATAGCCTGTACAGGTGTCATACATGTAATGCTGGATTCGACTTTAAAAGCAATTTAATAGCACATTTGAAAACACATAGGATAAGTGGTGTGTGCCAATACTGTGGTAGAAGGTGAGTTACATTTTAATTATCACTGGTTGTCTGGAAGAGATTTATTATAGTGATAAGGCCGCCTATATTGTACTTCAAATGTCTACCTACCTACCTAGTTTTAAGGCATAATCTATACCTGATATAGTTTTAAGTAAATTTTTTGGTGTGCAATAAAGAATATCATCTATCTATTAGTAGCCACCCACCCTCGCTTCACTTCGGTATTATACATATACATCGTCTTGAATCACTCTATCTATTAAAAAAAACATATCAAAATCCATTGCATAGTTTTAAGATGCATACCTGTGGCATGTCCTTAAGGACAGACATGAAAGAGACTTATACTATGTAGTGATACAATGTACCAATTCTTCTGACTTATTTTGTGATAATATTACATAATCTATTTCATTGAGTAGTTTATAAAAACATATAAATCTTTTTAAATTAACTTTTTCACAATTTTCTGTAGGAAAAGTCAGTATTATTATGAAAAATTTATAGTGGTTTGACCAAATCTCCACCGTTGTTGTCTCCCGTTGGCTCACTTGGTAGTAACCCCTGCCATCTGAACCAAGGGTTTGGATTCCCACATGAACATTTGTGTGATGAGCATTTGTGTTTGGTCCCTGTCTGGGTATTTGTATTGTTGTTCTAATACCCATAACACAAGTGCTCAAGCTACTTGTGTGTAAGAAATGTTTAAATAAATATCAGATAACATCTGATATTTATTTATTTATTTACATGTTGCAAGTTAATATATAGGTATAACATATTTTTTTGTATAATTACAGCTTTAGGACAGAAAGGAATTTAGCTGCTCATATGGCAGTTCATCTATCCACAAGTAAATCTTATACTTGTAAGGTGTGTGGCAGATCTTATAATACAAAGAGCAATTTGAAGACTCATAGTATCACACACAGTAATGAAAGACCTTATCACTGTCATCTTTGCAAAAAGAGCTTCAAAAGAAATCAGGATCTAAAGGTATTATAATATGTATACTTAGGTATTTTTTTTTAAATATATCTGGGGGCACGGTCGTGCCCCCGCCAAGACGAGCCAAGCGAAGCGCAACCTACCTACCTTTTCTCGAAAGGTTTCGTCGTTTTTTGAACTCTCATAACTTTGGTTTGGATGATGCTAAATAGTTAAAATTTTCAAGATAGAATGCTATCAGTACACTTACTAAACATATAAAGTTTGATTTTATTAATGTGTAAAAACCTCCGATTTCGTCACTGACTAACTGACTGACTCACTGATCATCAAAATTATAGGGTACTTCCTGAAGTCCTAGAAAGCTAAAATTTGGTATGTAAGCTGCTATTAGTATACAAACAAAAGAAAAATTACAAAAGTTTAAACTTTTCCTCCCCAAACCCTAAAATTAGGGGATGGCAATTTGTATGAAACATAGAATAAAATTCTTAGGGTACTTCCTGAAGTCTTAGAAAGGTGAAATTGGGTATGTAAGCTGCTATTAGTATACAAACAAAAGAAAAATTGTAAAAGTTTAAACTTTACCAACCCCTAAAATTTGGGGATGGCAATTTGTATGAAACATAAAATTCTTAGGGTACTTCCTGAAGTCTTAGAAAGCTGAAATTTCTTATGTATGCTGCTATTAGTATATAAACAAGTTACAATATAAAAATTATAAAACTTTTAACTTTACCAACCAAGCAACCTACAAAACTAAGTGAAATCCCCCAAAAACATTTTCATGTAAAATGTAGCCAAGACGAGTGCGAGATCACATTGCGTGCACTTTAAAAAAGTTATCAGATGTCATGAAGAGCCAAGCTTATTAACAACTTTACTAGCATCTTACTTCACAATCACAAATTTTAAATTTTTGCGAAAATGTGATCTCGCACTCATGTTGGCTAAATTTTACATGAAAATGTTTTTGGGGGATTCATGTTTGGGTGAAATGATTCAAAAGAGAAATATTTTTTATATTCATAATGGTTTTGTGCTTGGCCATAATTCACCTAATGTTAAGTGATATTGTCGCCTATGATGGAGTGTGCTTAGCATGGAAATACTAATTCCATATCGCCTTGAACACCAGAAGTTTGTTTGTCTTGGGGAACAATGAGTTCCATGGTTAGGTCATTCTTGAGCTCATAGACTAATTCTCTATTAGTTAATATATTTAGAAGACATGTAAAGACATTGTAATTGAAATTAATATTAGAATTATAAAATAATATTCTGTATCTTCATATTTTCCAATAAAAGTACCTATGTAGTTACATATTTTATAGTATATCAATATTTTATCTAACTTCAACTTCTTCAATTGTGGTAAACAGAACTTTACTTATTTCTAAAGAACAATGTTTTCATTCCAGTTTCACATAAATCAGCATACAGGAGCCAAGCCATATAAATGTCCATTCTGTGATAAGTGTTTTGCAAGCTCTGGAAACTGCTACTCACATAGGAGTCGGATGCACCCGGGTCGAAATGTGGAATCCAAGTTGCGGCGACGTGTTCCCGTGGCCCGGGACACCCAAGCGTTGCCACCACGTGTCTTGCCTGCTAAAAGCCCCCTAGTTACTGTGAAAGGGATTTTGAAGTATCAGTGCACACTGTGCGATCATAGTTTTATGAGGAGGGATAATTTTACAGTAAGTACCTATGCAATCTCATCCTACTAATAATGGGGTGGATGGATGCCTGTTTAGATGGATGTTTGAAGGAAACTTTACACTAATATTAGATCTTACATTAGATTAACAATTAGGCAATATAATTTATGAGGAAATTTTACATATCACCAATATTTACACAGGCAAAGCTGTAGCAGCATCAGGCTAGAAATATTTAAAAGGATAATTAAATAAAACAGCATCCACTTCAATGTCCTTGAAATTGTAATAGGTTTCACTCGACTTGATAATGTTGGTAAAATTTAAGTTTAGTGATATGTAATATGCAATTGGCTAATGAAGCAAAGCAGTTATATGAAAATAGACGATTCGAATTTTATCTCTGTCTCAATGCCGCCCGAAGAAAAGATGTAAGGACTGTCTGAATGGTGATATGGCTGAGAAAGGAGTTAACGGAACCATGACTATGGATAGAGATGAATGAAAGAAGAAAACATATTGCGCCAACCCCAGATAATGGCAGCAGGGCAGGCAAATAATGGGTAAATTTTTGTTTCAGTATCACATGTATCAACATACTGGTGAGAAGCCATTCCAATGCTCGTTCTGCACCGAGAAGTTCGTGACGCGACGGGGAATACTCATCCACCATGACAAGGAGCACCCTGGAAAGGACAGGCCTCTAGCACTGCTTTCCAAGAATGCCTTACTCAAATAGGCGTTGAGTAGCAATGTGTATAACAAGTGAGAAATATACATACTACAATCAGGAAAAGTTGCAAATGAGGCTGCCAACTGTCAGGTAAAAATGATGAGTTATATTTTTATTATTATTGTATAATTTTATTGTTGTCCAACAGACAACTGAGAACTTCTTCCGAATCATACATTTGCTATAAAATGTAGGTAGGTCTATATGTAGAGTCTGTTAATTAACAGCCATGTTTAAGTTATTGTAATTATGGACTAATTTTATTATCTTTATCTCTGGCTTTTCCAAAAATAGAGAGCTTGGCTAGCTCGTTTTTTTTAAATGGTATATTGATAATAATTATGTCTTTTAATCAACTCGCGATCAATGCGTTTAAGAACATTCATTGTGTTTCGCGTAGTAGGGCACAACGAATGGTGATACCCGACACCAGGGCCCCTACCACCAAAATCGAAAACGATCGTTCGTTGAACGGCTCGCGTACTTTTGCACCATAATACCATAAATCCCTCCCATTTGTCCCTCGCGTGTTCGATTATACGAATTCAAATTCGTCAAAATCGATTTTCATTAATATAATTCATAATTCCCTAAGCTTGCTGAGAAAAAATAATACATGAGTGTCATTTTATGTTCTTCGGATATCGTGACTTCTTGTACATAGGTTATTGCTTTAATGAAACCAAATCTCACATAGTTTAAAACACTTATAGCTTACTCGTATAGTTCAACTCTTTTGTGTAGGTTTGTCTGAAACATGAATATGAACATTTAGTCATAGTGAAATTCAAATTTTTAATTTATCTGCCGAACTGATACTCATAGCAGAGGTTAGAAAGAGTCCAGTACCGTCGTATGTTGGTTTGTAGTGAACGTCAAGATAGCAGGATTTTATGTTATACCTATTTGACCTCTTTTTTGATTCTTAAAGATTCATTTCAGGAGTTTAAAACATTATGTAATTGTAATGTAATCATTTTTTTGTGGCACAGTGATCCTTAACTTTTTGATGTAAGAAAGTGTAACTAGCAATTTCGTGAAACATATTTAAATTAAAAATGTAATAAATTATAATTAGGATTTAAGTTCTAAACATTGAATTCATACTTAATGATTATTATACTTTGAAGAATATAGGTACACAGTTCAGGATGTTTTTTTGCCAAAAATCAACTCTTATTGCATGGTCAGATAAAACTGCTTATGTAATTCTATGTTTTGTAGTAGGTATATAATTCCTTAAATTTTAATTTAGAAAAGAATGCATTCAGTGGTTCTTCACTCCTGGGGGTTGAAATAAGTGATGTAAAGACGTACATGTAATAGATATTGAAGTGGCGCTAAACTTGAAAATGTACTGGCTTAAATCGTTATATTTTGCTTTAAAAACCTGCATCTGTCTTGCTTTGAAAATTAAATTATGTAAATAAGCTGATATAAAAATAAACCGCATTACTTAAAATCTTTTCTATTTTAAGTTAAAACTTATAAGGGTTTACAAAATAATATAAGCAATTTTCCAAGTTGGCCGCGGTTGCAATCTTAGCTTTGATTTTAAAGCATGCAATGCATAACTACGAACACGATATCTTGTTATTTAGGTAGGATATCTATAAGTATCCAAATAAAAATGGTTTATTTTGAGGAGAAATTTCCCGGCTGTCGGCGCGCTCGATGGAAGCTCTGGTAGGAACTAAATCCACACTGTCGAAGCCGGGGGATAAAAGTAGAGGAAACATAATAAAAACAAAACATCAACCATTATTATCTTTATATATTTTTATTACTACATAATATTTATTATTAAAACATAAGGCAGGATCCTGCCATCTTGACGGACACTTTGTGTGCCTTTGTGGATTAAGGATTGGATTTCGTATTGTGTTTGTTCATCCACCATAGATCATTTTGGTGGGGGCAAAATATATATTGATATATATAGTAGGTAGTTAATGTTTTCAAATAAGTGACAGACATTCATCAAATAGTATTCCAGTTAATTGACGCTACATAACTTTGATATGATATCTATATATATAAAAGGAGAAACTGACTGACTGACTGACTGACTGACTGACTGACTGACATATCAACGCACAGCCCAAACGGCTAAACGTAGGCACTTGAAATTTGGAAGGGACGTAGCTTAGGTACCGTAGGGGTGCACTAAGAAAGGAATTCCCGAAATTCCCACGGGAACGGGAATTAGCGGGAAAATCCTTTTGTATGAAAAATCTAAACCGCTTAAGTTAGACGCTTGAAATTTGGCATGCAGGTACCTTAGTAAATATAAAGTTTAGTTATGGCTGTATTTTGAGAAATTCCCACGGGAACGGGAGTTAGCGGGAAAAAACTTTTGTATGTATAAATTTAAACACGCGGACGAAGTCGCGGGCAAAAGCTAGTGGTTGTATAAACACGCATCCACGATATAAAGTATAAGTGTTTGAATAATACGTTTAAACCTTATCTCACATACTATCAATATGCACTGACGGCAGGTAAGTATATGATCGCGATAAGATAGCGAATGACGACAATGTGTTTTTAGAACTGAGGACTGTGATAAAATGTTCTCATCATTATTTCAAAACATGACTACAATCATGTCCGAGGTACACCTCGGACAATCAACACCACAAACATGGTGAAAGTACTCTGGATTTTGCCTAAGTACTCGATATAGCAAAACTTACTCCTTTATTATGTGCAATGTATTACTATTACCCATATATTAGTGTCGACATAAATGAGTAGGCACGTCCACAAATGGTGTACGTCTGCTGAAACCATATTGGTGCCGTGTTTTGCCGTGGTTATTAGTAATTTGCAATAGTTCCAACCTACTACGTAGCTCGACCGCCAAGTAGGTACCTACCCTCTTTTAAAGTTCCTACTACTAGGTCTACATTATAATGATCGTTAAACGTATAACTGCAACAGTTGATTAAGACAAAGCACAGTAAACTTACTACATCAACCATCATGTTTGAAAAAATGTAAGCCTTGGGTCTAGACCTCTTAGTATACTTATAATCAGACACACAACGTTTTCTGTACTGTGAATTCCTAAAAACAACGGTAACTAAACGGTTACATACATATCATACACACGTACAGGATAAGCAGGTTCAGCTTAATTTTGAGAAAGAATCGGTGTGATATTTCCTGCAGGGGTAATATTAGCAGATACCATATTAGGTAAGCAGGTATACAGATACCTACATGGATTTGAAAATACTTCTTAACTCGTAAATCTAAAGTTATTATTTTAAACTAATACCTCAACGATACCTAATAGGTACCTACTATTATTTTTTAGACTTCATTATTTTGTAGTCGGTCGGTTAAAGGAATTAATTAAGATGTGGTCCCTCGTGTCTGCTCTTTACTGTAATCCTAACCATAGTAAAGGTATTGTTCACAGAAACAGTAGATTCTCGTGAATGTTGATTCAAGTATTTGTACTTTAAAATACTAATGTATGTTTAAAACTCACTTGAGATAATATATCTGTCCCTCCGGTGTCCGAGCCTGTTCCCATCCAGCTGGCAGCGGACCCAAATCATCTTGAAGATGGCTTCCGACATCATATGATCTGTGTTTGGCGTGCTGGTGGAGTAGGGGCTGAGGCTGGCTCTGCTGGCCCGCGGCGTACGTCTGCTGCAGACTGGCCGGCGAGGAGTGCGCCCGGGAGTGCGACACCGGAGCGGCGCCAGTCGCCGACGACGATCCGAACGCCGAATCAGCCGAGTTTTCTCGCGAGTGAGACACAGATGGCGACTTGGAACCGGTCGACGGCGGGTTAAAGAACGACTTTGGAAGCTGTCGCATACGAAGAGGCACCTGTAGCGGCCGTTTCGAGTCCGGCTTAAGCACAGTGTCGAACAATGACTGCAGAACCGAGTCCGAATCCTGGTCCACGCGGAGGACCAGGTTCGATTTCTGTTCACCGTCCGAGTTGAGAGCCATGGTTGAGTCGGAACGAAGAAATCTCGAAACCGACCTGGCCCACCGCTGTGACACAACACTGGCACGCGACGGGCTGGCGCGGCGCCACCCGACGTAGTTCAAGTATAGCGCTCGCTGCGCGACTGCGGCTGACGCACGCCCCGCCCGCCGCGGCCCCTGCCCACGCGCACCGCCCGCGCCGCGCCACCCGCGCCGCCAGACCGGTCGAGAGAACGATGCCCCTCACCCCGCTTTGCTTACCTTGCCTTACCTATCTCCTTAGCTTGCCTTCTAGGTAGCCACCGAGCACGCAACAAACCTTTTTATTTATTTATTTATGTATGGCAAAACACAAAGACCCCCACCTTCGTTGGAGTTTAAGGGACCTCCGTAGCTTTACACTATGAATATTTATAAAGATTTAATAATGGGAGTGTAAAAATAATGTCTTCAACTTGAGTGATAACTTGGTGGGGTACATAGTTATTTCTTTAAAATCCCGGGATCCGGGATTGCAGTCTAGCACTTAAAATTGTTGTAGAGATTTTTTCATTTGCTAAAATGATTTCGTTTTTTATTTACAAGTAGATAGGTTTCGAAGCCGCGCAGTCTACTACAATAATATTTGAAATAATAAATTTAATTTACAAAATGTAGTGATGTTGTCTTACATGCGGGAGACGGGCAGGTTCAAATGCCACCATGGACCAACGTATTTTCTGAAATTCATATTGCGATTACTCGACCCTCCTATAGTGAAGGAAAACATCGTAAGGAAACCAGTAGATCTATGAAGAAATTTTATGGTTGAATTAATGGATGGTGTGTGAAGTCGACTTTGTCTTATCGCCCTAATAGGTGTAAATAGTGACGGCTTTCGTCTCCTTAAAAACGCTTTTTTTTCTGCGCCTGGAAGGCGAGGAAAATGCTTTTTATCCTATGGACCTCTAGGCCTCTCAGCTTTCCTAGGTACCTACAATTTATTTTTAAAATTCGTGTAGCCCGTAAATTATTAAACTAACGGAAAAGCTAGGAAATACTAAATTAAAACAGTAATAATGCGTGAAGTGCTTGTATTTTATTAGATTAACAAGATAAAGCTTAATAAAATAAATTTTTGGAGTGAGTAGGTACTTACAACCTTATTCAATGAATATTTAGCATTCAAGCTATTATTTTACCTACTTACAATCAAGTGTTTATGTATACCAAACATATTCTGACTTATTGAAACACATATTGCACAAAACAACAATTTGATAACTAACTGACGCATGAAATTTAAAATTAAATTAGTGTGGAATTAATTGCCTTTATGAATAAGTTTACAGAACATAATACGAATTCGATACATATTTTATATGGTTTTAAAACTTATCTTGAATAATAATAATAAGTACACAAAGGAAACATGCATCAAACATATTTTCGTTTATTTACTCATTAATCGTTAAATAGACCAAAATCAATATCCAGTCGTTTTGAGCAATTATATCTTAAAGAAAACAGATTTTTCTAAGAAAGTTGAATGGCGCTTGAGTAGCACGACGTCATGTTACTAATCAGATATCTGTCTATTCAACAAATCGGTATTGAGATTTATAACTCTGGTACTAGAAAAGATATATAAAAAGTTCTTCTTAAATAGGTATCTTTATTTATGTATTTGTGTGATAAAAGTGAATTTTCATAAATCTTTATAAGTAATGCATGCATATTCCCTGTTGAAAACATTCATATCAGGAGCAGTACAAACATACATCTTCATTAGGTATTCATTTCCAAAATATGTAATACATTATGGGGAAAAGAATGAATCTTGAATTTCAATTATACCGCAAGCTTATGATGATAGATAAGCGGATATTGGCTCCGTGCACGATTACAGCACCAACTAGCGTCCACAACTTTGTGGGCTCTGTCACATTGACATTTAGGTCGTAAATTTGTGAAAAATATCGAAATGAAAAAATAACAAATATTTTCGACTAATAAATTGTTGTGATACCACGATTTGGGTGGATAAAAGGTTTTGAAATAATTTTGGTCATTCAAATCAAATGAGGTAAGTCCAAAAAGTGTGTTTAGTTTTGATTGTGTCAGGTTTACTTCATTTATAGTTGTAGTTTTACAGTAAAACAAAAAGAATAAGCTACTTTAATGCTTTCGTTATATAACAGTAAATATATTTAAATGTTCCTGTATCGCTAGTAATAAATTAAATATCGTTTTCAGATCGAAATGAGTATTGTTTTGAAGACCGGGTTTGTGAGTGTTATTACATTATCAAATTCCAACCACATACCGTATTTAAAGGAAAGTTGTTGGTATTGGCTGGACATGTCCGAGGACCGAGATGTAGAAGAATTAAGAACAAGGGCAGAAAGAACAAGGGCAGAGTTCATAATTCACGCTCTCATTATAAGGCAAACATCTCTGTATATGTATTATGTAGAATCGCTTTGCCATTGACAGACATCTGATGACAGAGCTTACATTATTTTTACTTTTGACAACCATTAGCGCTGGCGATAGATTATGTTACCCCCACCTAGTACTTCGCACCAGCCAATACCCCCCAATTATTTATTAATGTAATACATACAAACGAATTTTTAAAGCAAGTTTGAACTTTTACTTTTTACCTATGGTATTGATCGTTATTTTCGTTATTGTTTGATTATACGATATGGATGTCAGTATGGTAAGTAACTACGTCTTTGTTATCAGTTGTTGGTAACGTTTGTTTATAATGAAAATGCGCCATCTATTAAAATTTATTAGACTAAAAGTTCTAGTTATGTCATATCAAAGTTATGTAGCGTCAATTAACTGAATACTATTTGATGAATGTCTGTCACTTATTTGAAAACTTAACTACCTACTATATATATCAATATATATTTGCCCCACCAAATGATCTATGGTGGATGAACAAACACAATACGAAATCCAATCCTTAATCCACAAAGGGCACACAAAGTGTCCCGTCAAGATGGCAGGATCCTGCCTTATGTTTTAATAATAAATATTATGTAGTAATAAAAATATATAAAGATAATAATGGTTGATGTTTTGTTTTTAATATGTTTCCTCTACTTTTATCCCCCGGCTTCGACAGTGTGGATTTAGTTCTACCAGAGCTTCATCGAGCGCGCCGACAGCCGGGAATTTCTCCTCAAAATAAACCATTTTTATTTGGATACTTATAGATATCCTACCTAAATAACAAGATTCGTGTTCGTAGTTAATGCATTGCATGCTTTAAAATCAAAGCTAAGATTGCAACCGCGGCAACTTGGAAAATTGCTTATATTATTTTGTAAACCCTTATAAGTTTTAACTTAAAATAGAAAGATTTTAAGTAATGCGGTTATTTTTATATCAGCTTATTTACATAATATAATTTTCAAAGCAAGACAGATGCAGGTTTTAAAGCAAAATATAACGATTTAAGCCAGTACATTTTCAAGTTTAGCGCCACTTCAATATCTATTACATGTACGTCTTTACATCACTTATTTCAACCCCCAGGAGTGAAGAACCACTGAATGCATTCTTTTCTAAATTAAAATTTAAGGAATTATATACCTACTACAAAACATAGAATTACATAAGCAGTTTTATCTGACCATGCAATAAGAGTTGATTTTTGGCAAAAAAACATCCTGAACTGTGTACCTATATTCTTCAAAGTATAATAATCATTAAGTATGAATTCAATGTTTAGAACTTAAATCCTAATTATAATTTATTACATTTTTAATTTAAATATGTTTCACGAAATTGCTAGTTACACTTTCTTACATCAAAAAGTTAAGGATCACTGTGCCACAAAAAAATGATTACATTACAATTACATAATGTTTTAAACTCCTGAAATGAATCTTTAAGAATCAAAAAAGAGGTCAAATAGGTATAACATAAAATCCTGCTATCTTGACGTTCACTACAAACCAACATACGACGGTACTGGACTCTTTCTAACCTCTGCTATGAGTATCAGTTCGGCAGATAAATTAAAAATTTGAATTTCACTATGACTAAATGTTCATATTCATGTTTCAGACAAACCTACACAAAAGAGTTGAACTATACGAGTAAGCTATAAGTGTTTTAAACTATGTGAGATTTGGTTTCATTAAAGCAATAACCTATGTACAAGAAGTCACGATATCCGAAGAACATAAAATGACACTCATGTATTATTTTTTCTCAGCAAGCTTAGGGAATTATGAATTATATTAATGAAAATCGATTTTGACGAATTTGAATTCGTATAATCGAACACGCGAGGGACAAATGGGAGGGATTTATGGTATTATGGTGCAAAAGTACGCGAGCCGTTCAACGAACGATCGTTTTCGATTTTGGTGGTAGGGGCCCTGGTGTCGGGTATCACCATTCGTTGTGCCCTACTACGCGAAACACAATGAATGTTCTTAAACGCATTGATCGCGAGTTGATTAAAAGACATAATTATTATCAATATACCATTTAAAAAAAACGAGCTAGCCAAGCTCTCTATTTTTGGAAAAGCCAGAGATAAAGATAATAAAATTAGTCCATAATTACAATAACTTAAACATGGCTGTTAATTAACAGACTCTACATATAGACCTACCTACATTTTATAGCAAATGTATGATTCGGAAGAAGTTCTCAGTTGTCTGTTGGACAACAATAAAATTATACAATAATAATAAAAATATAACTCATCATTTTTACCTGACAGTTGGCAGCCTCATTTGCAACTTTTCCTGATTGTAGTATGTATATTTCTCACTTGTTATACACATTGCTACTCAACGCCTATTTGAGTAAGGCATTCTTGGAAAGCAGTGCTAGAGGCCTGTCCTTTCCAGGGTGCTCCTTGTCATGGTGGATGAGTATTCCCCGTCGCGTCACGAACTTCTCGGTGCAGAACGAGCATTGGAATGGCTTCTCACCAGTATGTTGATACATGTGATACTGAAACAAAAATTTACCCATTATTTGCCTGCCCTGCTGCCATTATCTGGGGTTGGCGCAATATGTTTTCTTCTTTCATTCATCTCTATCCATAGTCATGGTTCCGTTAACTCCTTTCTCAGCCATATCACCATTCAGACAGTCCTTACATCTTTTCTTCGGGCGGCATTGAGACAGAGATAAAATTCGAATCGTCTATTTTCATATAACTGCTTTGCTTCATTAGCCAATTGCATATTACATATCACTAAACTTAAATTTTACCAACATTATCAAGTCGAGTGAAACCTATATTTTTTTTTAAATATATCTGGGGGCACGGTCGTGCCCCCGCCAAGACGAGCCAAGCGAAGCGCAACCTACCTACCTTTTCTCGAAAGGTTTCGTCGTTTTTTGAACTCTCATAACTTTGGTTTGGATGATGCTAAATAGTTAAAATTTTCAAGATAGAATGCTATCAGTACACTTACTAAACATATAAAGTTTGATTTTATTAATGTGTAAAAACCTCCGATTTCGTCACTGACTAACTGACTGACTCACTGATCATCAAAATTATAGGGTACTTCCTGAAGTCCTAGAAAGCTAAAATTTGGTATGTAAGCTGCTATTAGTATACAAACAAAAGAAAAATTACAAAAGTTTAAACTTTTCCTCCCCAAACCCTAAAATTAGGGGATGGCAATTTGTATGAAACATAGAATAAAATTCTTAGGGTACTTCCTGAAGTCTTAGAAAGGTGAAATTGGGTATGTAAGCTGCTATTAGTATACAAACAAAAGAAAAATTGTAAAAGTTTAAACTTTACCAACCCCTAAAATTTGGGGATGGCAATTTGTATGAAACATAAAATTCTTAGGGTACTTCCTGAAGTCTTAGAAAGCTGAAATTTCTTATGTATGCTGCTATTAGTATATAAACAAGTTACAATATAAAAATTATAAAACTTTTAACTTTACCAACCAAGCAACCTACAAAACTAAGTGAAATCCCCCAAAAACATTTTCATGTAAAATGTAGCCAAGACGAGTGCGAGATCACATTGCGTGCACTTTAAAAAAGTTATCAGATGTCATGAAGAGCCAAGCTTATTAACAACTTTACTAGCATCTTACTTCACAATCACAAATTTTAAATTTTTGCGAAAATGTGATCTCGCACTCATGTTGGCTAAATTTTACATGAAAATGTTTTTGGGGGATTCATGTTTGGGTGAAATGATTCAAAAGAGAAATATTTTTTATATTCATAATGGTTTTGTGCTTGGCCATAATTCACCTAATGTTAAGTGATATTGTCGCCTATGATGGAGTGTGCTTAGCATGGAAATACTAATTCCATATCGCCTTGAACACCAGAAGTTTGTTTGTCTTGGGGAACAATGAGTTCCATGGTTAGGTCATTCTTGAGCTCATAGACTAATTCTCTATTAGTTAATATATTTAGAAGACATGTAAAGACATTGTAATTGAAATTAATATTAGAATTATAAAATAATATTCTGTATCTTCATATTTTCCAATAAAAGTACCTATGTAGTTACATATTTTATAGTATATCAATATTTTATCTAACTTCAACTTCTTCAATTGTGGTAAACAGAACTTTACTTATTTCTAAAGAACAATGTTTTCATTCCAGTTTCACATAAATCAGCATACAGGAGCCAAGCCATATAAATGTCCATTCTGTGATAAGTGTTTTGCAAGCTCTGGAAACTGCTACTCACATAGGAGTCGGATGCACCCGGGTCGAAATGTGGAATCCAAGTTGCGGCGACGTGTTCCCGTGGCCCGGGACACCCAAGCGTTGCCACCACGTGTCTTGCCTGCTAAAAGCCCCCTAGTTACTGTGAAAGGGATTTTGAAGTATCAGTGCACACTGTGCGATCATAGTTTTATGAGGAGGGATAATTTTACAGTAAGTACCTATGCAATCTCATCCTACTAATAATGGGGTGGATGGATGCCTGTTTAGATGGATGTTTGAAGGAAACTTTACACTAATATTAGATCTTACATTAGATTAACAATTAGGCAATATAATTTATGAGGAAATTTTACATATCACCAATATTTACACAGGCAAAGCTGTAGCAGCATCAGGCTAGAAATATTTAAAAGGATAATTAAATAAAACAGCATCCACTTCAATGTCCTTGAAATTGTAATAGGTTTCACTCGACTTGATAATGTTGGTAAAATTTAAGTTTAGTGATATGTAATATGCAATTGGCTAATGAAGCAAAGCAGTTATATGAAAATAGACGATTCGAATTTTATCTCTGTCTCAATGCCGCCCGAAGAAAAGATGTAAGGACTGTCTGAATGGTGATATGGCTGAGAAAGGAGTTAACGGAACCATGACTATGGATAGAGATGAATGAAAGAAGAAAACATATTGCGCCAACCCCAGATAATGGCAGCAGGGCAGGCAAATAATGGGTAAATTTTTGTTTCAGTATCACATGTATCAACATACTGGTGAGAAGCCATTCCAATGCTCGTTCTGCACCGAGAAGTTCGTGACGCGACGGGGAATACTCATCCACCATGACAAGGAGCACCCTGGAAAGGACAGGCCTCTAGCACTGCTTTCCAAGAATGCCTTACTCAAATAGGCGTTGAGTAGCAATGTGTATAACAAGTGAGAAATATACATACTACAATCAGGAAAAGTTGCAAATGAGGCTGCCAACTGTCAGGTAAAAATGATGAGTTATATTTTTATTATTATTGTATAATTTTATTGTTGTCCAACAGACAACTGAGAACTTCTTCCGAATCATACATTTGCTATAAAATGTAGGTAGGTCTATATGTAGAGTCTGTTAATTAACAGCCATGTTTAAGTTATTGTAATTATGGACTAATTTTATTATCTTTATCTCTGGCTTTTCCAAAAATAGAGAGCTTGGCTAGCTCGTTTTTTTTAAATGGTATATTGATAATAATTATGTCTTTTAATCAACTCGCGATCAATGCGTTTAAGAACATTCATTGTGTTTCGCGTAGTAGGGCACAACGAATGGTGATACCCGACACCAGGGCCCCTACCACCAAAATCGAAAACGATCGTTCGTTGAACGGCTCGCGTACTTTTGCACCATAATACCATAAATCCCTCCCATTTGTCCCTCGCGTGTTCGATTATACGAATTCAAATTCGTCAAAATCGATTTTCATTAATATAATTCATAATTCCCTAAGCTTGCTGAGAAAAAATAATACATGAGTGTCATTTTATGTTCTTCGGATATCGTGACTTCTTGTACATAGGTTATTGCTTTAATGAAACCAAATCTCACATAGTTTAAAACACTTATAGCTTACTCGTATAGTTCAACTCTTTTGTGTAGGTTTGTCTGAAACATGAATATGAACATTTAGTCATAGTGAAATTCAAATTTTTAATTTATCTGCCGAACTGATACTCATAGCAGAGGTTAGAAAGAGTCCAGTACCGTCGTATGTTGGTTTGTAGTGAACGTCAAGATAGCAGGATTTTATGTTATACCTATTTGACCTCTTTTTTGATTCTTAAAGATTCATTTCAGGAGTTTAAAACATTATGTAATTGTAATGTAATCATTTTTTTGTGGCACAGTGATCCTTAACTTTTTGATGTAAGAAAGTGTAACTAGCAATTTCGTGAAACATATTTAAATTAAAAATGTAATAAATTATAATTAGGATTTAAGTTCTAAACATTGAATTCATACTTAATGATTATTATACTTTGAAGAATATAGGTACACAGTTCAGGATGTTTTTTTGCCAAAAATCAACTCTTATTGCATGGTCAGATAAAACTGCTTATGTAATTCTATGTTTTGTAGTAGGTATATAATTCCTTAAATTTTAATTTAGAAAAGAATGCATTCAGTGGTTCTTCACTCCTGGGGGTTGAAATAAGTGATGTAAAGACGTACATGTAATAGATATTGAAGTGGCGCTAAACTTGAAAATGTACTGGCTTAAATCGTTATATTTTGCTTTAAAAACCTGCATCTGTCTTGCTTTGAAAATTAAATTATGTAAATAAGCTGATATAAAAATAAACCGCATTACTTAAAATCTTTTCTATTTTAAGTTAAAACTTATAAGGGTTTACAAAATAATATAAGCAATTTTCCAAGTTGGCCGCGGTTGCAATCTTAGCTTTGATTTTAAAGCATGCAATGCATAACTACGAACACGATATCTTGTTATTTAGGTAGGATATCTATAAGTATCCAAATAAAAATGGTTTATTTTGAGGAGAAATTTCCCGGCTGTCGGCGCGCTCGATGGAAGCTCTGGTAGGAACTAAATCCACACTGTCGAAGCCGGGGGATAAAAGTAGAGGAAACATAATAAAAACAAAACATCAACCATTATTATCTTTATATATTTTTATTACTACATAATATTTATTATTAAAACATAAGGCAGGATCCTGCCATCTTGACGGACACTTTGTGTGCCTTTGTGGATTAAGGATTGGATTTCGTATTGTGTTTGTTCATCCACCATAGATCATTTTGGTGGGGGCAAAATATATATTGATATATATAGTAGGTAGTTAATGTTTTCAAATAAGTGACAGACATTCATCAAATAGTATTCCAGTTAATTGACGCTACATAACTTTGATATGACATAACTAGAACTTTTAGTCTAAATAAATTTTAATAGATGGCGCATTTTCATTATAAACAAACGTTACCAACAACTGATACACAATGACGTAGTTACTTACCATACTGACATCCATAATCGAATAATCAAACAATAACGAAAATAACGATCAATACCATAGGTAAAAAGTAAAAGTTCAAACTTGCTTTAAAAATTCGTTTGTATGTATTACATTAATAAATAATTGGGGGGTATTGGCTGGGTGCGAAGTACTAGGTGGGGGTAACATAATCTATCGCAGCGCTAATGGTTGTCAAAAGTAAAAATAATGTAAGCTCTGTCATCAGATGTCTGTCAATGGCAAAGCGATTCTACATAATACATTATACAGAGATGTTTGCCTTATAATGAGAGCGTGAATTATTGAACTCTGCCCTTGTTCTTAATTCTTCTACATCTCGGTCCTCGGACATGTCCAGCCAATACCAACAACTTTCCTTTAAATACGGTATGTGGTTGGAATTTGATAATGTAATAACACTCACAAACCCGGTCTTCAAAACAATACTCATTTCGATCTGAAAACGATATTTAATTTATTACTAGCGATACAGGAACATTTAAATATATTTACTGTTATATAACGAAAGCATTAAAGTAGCTTATTCTTTTTGTTTTACTGTAAAACTACAACTATAAATGAAGTAAACCTGACACAATCAAAACTAAACACACTTTTTGGACTTACCTCATTTGATTTGAATGACCAAAATTATTTCAAAACCTTTTATCCACCCAAATCGTGGTATCACAACAATTTATTAGTCGAAAATATTTGTTATTTTTTCATTTCGATATTTTTCACAAATTTACGACCTAAATGTCAATGTGACAGAGCCCACAAAGTTGTGGACGCTAGTTGGTGCTGTAATCGTGCACGGAGCCAATATCCGCTTATCTATCATCATAAGCTTGCGGTATAATTGAAATTCAAGATTCATTCTTTTCCCCATAATGTATTACATATTTTGGAAATGAATACCTAATGAAGATGTATGTTTGTACTGCTCCTGATATGAATGTTTTCAACAGGGAATATGCATGCATTACTTATAAAGATTTATGAAAATTCACTTTTATCACACAAATACATAAATAAAGATACCTATTTAAGAAGAACTTTTTATATATCTTTTCTAGTACCAGAGTTATAAATCTCAATACCGATTTGTTGAATAGACAGATATCTGATTAGTAACATGACGTCGTGCTACTCAAGCGCCATTCAACTTTCTTAGAAAAATCTGTTTTCTTTAAGATATAATTGCTCAAAACGACTGGATATTGATTTTGGTCTATTTAACGATTAATGAGTAAATAAACGAAAATATGTTTGATGCATGTTTCCTTTGTGTACTTATTATTATTATTCAAGATAAGTTTTAAAACCATATAAAATATGTATCGAATTCGTATTATGTTCTGTAAACTTATTCATAAAGGCAATTAATTCCACACTAATTTAATTTTAAATTTCATGCGTCAGTTAGTTATCAAATTGTTGTTTTGTGCAATATGTGTTTCAATAAGTCAGAATATGTTTGGTATACATAAACACTTGATTGTAAGTAGGTAAAATAATAGCTTGAATGCTAAATATTCATTGAATAAGGTTGTAAGTACCTACTCACTCCAAAAATTTATTTTATTAAGCTTTATCTTGTTAATCTAATAAAATACAAGCACTTCACGCATTATTACTGTTTTAATTTAGTATTTCCTAGCTTTTCCGTTAGTTTAATAATTTACGGGCTACACGAATTTTAAAAATAAATTGTAGGTACCTAGGAAAGCTGAGAGGCCTAGAGGTCCATAGGATAAAAAGCATTTTCCTCGCCTTCCAGGCGCAGAAAAAAAAGCGTTTTTAAGGAGACGAAAGCCGTCACTATTTACACCTATTAGGGCGATAAGACAAAGTCGACTTCACACACCATCCATTAATTCAACCATAAAATTTCTTCATAGATCTACTGGTTTCCTTACGATGTTTTCCTTCACTATAGGAGGGTCGAGTAATCGCAATATGAATTTCAGAAAATACGTTGGTCCATGGTGGCATTTGAACCTGCCCGTCTCCCGCATGTAAGACAACATCACTACATTTTGTAAATTAAATTTATTATTTCAAATATTATTGTAGTAGACTGCGCGGCTTCGAAACCTATCTACTTGTAAATAAAAAACGAAATCATTTTAGCAAATGAAAAAATCTCTACAACAATTTTAAGTGCTAGACTGCAATCCCGGATCCCGGGATTTTAAAGAAATAACTATGTACCCCACCAAGTTATCACTCAAGTTGAAGACATTATTTTTACACTCCCATTATTAAATCTTTATAAATATTCATAGTGTAAAGCTACGGAGGTCCCTTAAACTCCAACGAAGGTGGGGGTCTTTGTGTTTTGCCATACATAAATAAATAAATAAAAAGGTTTGTTGCGTGCTCGGTGGCTACCTAGAAGGCAAGCTAAGGAGATAGGTAAGGCAAGGTAAGCAAAGCGGGGTGAGGGGCATCGTTCTCTCGACCGGTCTGGCGGCGCGGGTGGCGCGGCGCGGGCGGTGCGCGTGGGCAGGGGCCGCGGCGGGCGGGGCGTGCGTCAGCCGCAGTCGCGCAGCGAGCGCTATACTTGAACTACGTCGGGTGGCGCCGCGCCAGCCCGTCGCGTGCCAGTGTTGTGTCACAGCGGTGGGCCAGGTCGGTTTCGAGATTTCTTCGTTCCGACTCAACCATGGCTCTCAACTCGGACGGTGAACAGAAATCGAACCTGGTCCTCCGCGTGGACCAGGATTCGGACTCGGTTCTGCAGTCATTGTTCGACACTGTGCTTAAGCCGGACTCGAAACGGCCGCTACAGGTGCCTCTTCGTATGCGACAGCTTCCAAAGTCGTTCTTTAACCCGCCGTCGACCGGTTCCAAGTCGCCATCTGTGTCTCACTCGCGAGAAAACTCGGCTGATTCGGCGTTCGGATCGTCGTCGGCGACTGGCGCCGCTCCGGTGTCGCACTCCCGGGCGCACTCCTCGCCGGCCAGTCTGCAGCAGACGTACGCCGCGGGCCAGCAGAGCCAGCCTCAGCCCCTACTCCACCAGCACGCCAAACACAGATCATATGATGTCGGAAGCCATCTTCAAGATGATTTGGGTCCGCTGCCAGCTGGATGGGAACAGGCTCGGACACCGGAGGGACAGATATATTATCTCAAGTGAGTTTTAAACATACATTAGTATTTTAAAGTACAAATACTTGAATCAACATTCACGAGAATCTACTGTTTCTGTGAACAATACCTTTACTATGGTTAGGATTACAGTAAAGAGCAGACACGAGGGACCACATCTTAATTAATTCCTTTAACCGACCGACTACAAAATAATGAAGTCTAAAAAATAATAGTAGGTACCTATTAGGTATCGTTGAGGTATTAGTTTAAAATAATAACTTTAGATTTACGAGTTAAGAAGTATTTTCAAATCCATGTAGGTATCTGTATACCTGCTTACCTAATATGGTATCTGCTAATATTACCCCTGCAGGAAATATCACACCGATTCTTTCTCAAAATTAAGCTGAACCTGCTTATCCTGTACGTGTGTATGATATGTATGTAACCGTTTAGTTACCGTTGTTTTTAGGAATTCACAGTACAGAAAACGTTGTGTGTCTGATTATAAGTATACTAAGAGGTCTAGACCCAAGGCTTACATTTTTTCAAACATGATGGTTGATGTAGTAAGTTTACTGTGCTTTGTCTTAATCAACTGTTGCAGTTATACGTTTAACGATCATTATAATGTAGACCTAGTAGTAGGAACTTTAAAAGAGGGTAGGTACCTACTTGGCGGTCGAGCTACGTAGTAGGTTGGAACTATTGCAAATTACTAATAACCACGGCAAAACACGGCACCAATATGGTTTCAGCAGACGTACACCATTTGTGGACGTGCCTACTCATTTATGTCGACACTAATATATGGGTAATAGTAATACATTGCACATAATAAAGGAGTAAGTTTTGCTATATCGAGTACTTAGGCAAAATCCAGAGTACTTTCACCATGTTTGTGGTGTTGATTGTCCGAGGTGTACCTCGGACATGATTGTAGTCATGTTTTGAAATAATGATGAGAACATTTTATCACAGTCCTCAGTTCTAAAAACACATTGTCGTCATTCGCTATCTTATCGCGATCATATACTTACCTGCCGTCAGTGCATATTGATAGTATGTGAGATAAGGTTTAAACGTATTATTCAAACACTTATACTTTATATCGTGGATGCGTGTTTATACAACCACTAGCTTTTGCCCGCGACTTCGTCCGCGTGTTTAAATTTATACATACAAAAGTTTTTTCCCGCTAACTCCCGTTCCCGTGGGAATTTCTCAAAATACAGCCATAACTAAACTTTATATTTACTAAGGTACCTGCATGCCAAATTTCAAGCGTCTAACTTAAGCGGTTTAGATTTTTCATACAAAAGGATTTTCCCGCTAATTCCCGTTCCCGTGGGAATTTCGGGAATTCCTTTCTTAGTGCACCCCTACGGTACCTAAGCTACGTCCCTTCCAAATTTCAAGTGCCTACGTTTAGCCGTTTGGGCTGTGCGTTGATATGTCAGTCAGTCAGTCAGTCAGTCAGTCAGTCAGTCAGTTTCTCCTTTTATATATATAGATTATTAAGCTTTGCTTGGTAAAGGTCTCCCTTAAGAAATAAAATAAATCACACCTTATGGGTGAGTGGTCTAAATCTCTTTAGTGTGTAGGATCCTAGGTACTTGATGCATCAAGTGCTTGCATGCACACAGTTATTTCAAAGAATATTAACTTAAAATAATTATAAACAGGGCGTAATTATGTAGCCACACATTTATTTTGACACAGGAAAAGAAATTACAACCAAATGCAAACATGATGATTGCATTTTTCATCATCTACTTACAAAATTTCCTTATTTGGATCACATAGTTTAATGTTTTCAACCGTCTTATGTTATTCTACTTGAAAATTAAGTAAAATAATTTAGGATTGTATTCACCATCTTGAATATGAAACCTTGCACAGTTTAGGAAGATTTAAAAATTATGCTGATGACTTCAGCGTAACTATTTAGGCCTATCCATATTTTATTATTTTATCTATCCATTATTTTATTCTTCACCTCACATACTTACATATATACCTATAAGAGGCACGTTATCACTAATTATTACATAATAGACATTAAAAATGATGTTAATGAACTACACACACACCGATTATCTATAAATTGTTTTAAGTTTGTGTACGTAGGTTCCTAATATTCTAATCAACCGAGTCTAATGGGATAGTAGATTTGAAGTAAGACAATCTGTTCTAATATTTTTCGATACACCTATTGATAATCTTATTATTACTCAAGCTATTTGCATAAATTGTACGAAATATTAATTTACATGATTTAATAATATTTATCAACAATGTCTACTTTTCATGACAAATAATAAGAACTTGAGCATAAGTGTTTTCGAAAGCCTCCGGGATTTTTGACATTTTTGCGGGATTCCAGCGTTAATGCCCATCACTGCCTTGCTTTCTAAAAATTTTATTTTAATTGTAACTGAAGATACTAAATAGTCTTAATGAAATATTCTATGGAGCCATGTCGGTATATTATTACCTAGAATTTAAAATTAAATAAGAGTAGGTACCTATCTACTGTTGAACTGAAGTTGTTGAGGAGTCCCCGGAGGAATTTTCCCCGGGCTGAAAATACATGGTTAACAATTATTAATAAATAATAAATAATACGATTATTTTATTAAAGTTCTAGTTACATAGGACCTCGTAGGTACTCATGGGCTAAAGCGTAAACGTCAGCGCTGGCGCTCTTTCCAAATAGATTTTATTATTATGTATTCACATTTGTTCAGGCGAAACAGACACGGCGCTAATGTTTGATGGTAGGTCGAGTGTATTGATATAATTATATCGATAATCAGTAATGGCTGGTAGTCTGGCGCCAGAGCCATTACTTGTTGACCAGCGCGAACGCAACGCGCCTCGGGTTGCGTACGAGTCGCGATTATCGCACGGGAAAAAAATTAACGCACTGTTACGTTTAAGTGACGCAACTTTGTGTTAATTGTAACCAAGCAGACGACTGCTTTTATTTCAATATCCGTAAGAAAAGAGCACTTGCAGTTTACGTCTACGTAACCGAAATTGAAATAAGAAGGGGTAAAAAATACTAATCTTTAAAATTTTACTCTGCTAATGTAGAGATTTAATCTGCTAATATAGATAGACATATTTACAATAACCTCTTCAGTAAGTTTTTGTTTGAAGATTCGTTGCCACAGAAATGTTATTGACTGCCTATCAGAAATGCACTCCAACCTGCAACTGAACTCTAAAATACACAGAAACGTTAGATCAGGGTTGTTTTTTTAACGTTCGATATATTTAGTGCAAAGGTCCCTTAGCTTTCATATTATTCGTGACAGCAATGTTTTTAACTTCCTGCGTTTACCTGATAATCTCTCAATCAATCATGGAGCTGAAAATGTAAATCATTATTTCCTATGATTGATGAGGAAAACCAAGTGTCTATCGTATTTGATCTATATAGCGTTAATAAATAGGTATTAATGATACAACAATAGCAAGGTGTTCAAGAGATATCTACCTACCTACTACCATCGAAATGCATGATCTTCCCGCCGCGTTGCGTGGAAGACAGCCAATGCAACATCAAAGGTTTTGCCACCTCGTAAATAAATAAAACTACTCTTGTACTACATAGGTACTCGAAAAATCGAGGTTGTTACAGCACACAATCATTAAAGATTAGGTAGGTAATAGAACCTATAACTAATAAACACGAGGACCCCAGCTTTATTCTGACAAGTGACACTGCTTGCTGCCTTGGCTTTCCAGATGCGCTAAGTTTATATGATTTTTCCCCTTACTTAGACTTTGACGATTACAGATTAATGCAAGAACCTTTTGAAAGTTGCACGCTGGCCACGCTGCAGTTGTATCTGGAAATCGAAACCAAGCTTTTTGACTCTCAAATGTTTTCCTCGTGATTGGTGAACAAATCCAAGAAAATCGTTATAGCTTTTTGTAAACTGAAGCGGCAAATTAATTTATATAATATTCACGCGAAATTGTACAAATTGGAATCGCGCAACAGTGTTGGGTGACTAGATAAATGTTACGTACGAGGATTTATTATGTATTTCGCTTAGCTCGGTTCGTTAGCGAGCGCCGGGACTGCCAACGCGGAAGGCCCGCGTAGCTGCAACGACGCACTTCATAAGCTCCCTTAAAATATTGATATTTCGAATATCAAAGGTATTAATTTAGACGGGCGGCGCAGGCGCACGCGCGATGGCCCATTGCAAGCGGTGCGTCTCTTCCGCGTGTTCCTAAATAGACGTGCCCGTCGTTTCTTAATTGCGAGTTGCGGCTGATGCTTTATAAGCTCTATAACGTCCGTCGGCGTGCGTCTCGGCTGCGAAATGTTTGCTTTAATTATTATTGGAATGGAGGGTAATTCTCAGTGGTTTTGTTCGGCTAGACTTGGCGATGTTCCGAAACGGGTAGCGATGCAAATTGCCTTGGCGGACGCCCAACGCGGCGCTATCAGGCCCACTAGCTTGAGACCATCACACCTTTCATCTGATTCTTGACCTGAAGTTCATGTACCTGGGCCTTTTGTAAAATTTCATATAACATTGAAAGTTAAAGAACTTAGGTATATCTATTAGTAGGCTGTTCACATCGTATTAACTTTATACAGTGTAGGTATTGCATTAAGTATGTGCATGTTCTTAAATGTTCATAATCACGTAGATTAAGCACCTACCTTGCTACTAAAAAAAGGGATCTTCAACAATAAAATAAAATAATAACATTAAAATCAAAGAAAACAAGCGTGATGGTAATTTTATGGGCCTGCTTGCTTTTGGTACGGTTCCAACACCCCACAAGGGATAGAGGATCCTTTTGCACATTGCATAGTGACTCAAGAGCGGTACTAAGTCCCAAACTTCAAAGTTAGTTATTTATAAAGTTTATTGAACTACCAACAACAAAAGTAAATGAGAAGAGCACAATTAAGTAGATACTGCTTTTGAAAACAGTCGTCGAATTAGTATGAACTTCTGTCGGACGTGAAAGTGATTACATAACGTTAATACCTAATTCGTTTATGTATCATCTCTTCTGAGCATTCTGGTTCCGATATTTGCATTCAAAAATGGTTTTGGTAGTGGTATTGTAGAGAAGGTAGAAGTAAATTCTACTATCTTTAAAAGATGTGGCGCTTTACGCTCGCCTAAAACATAAAATGTACGGCGAAGTATGGACGCGTTTAAGGAGCAGCTTTCATGTTATTTTTCGGTAATAATAGCTATATATCTCTTATCATATAAAACTACCTCTCGGCGTAGTGTAGTAAACGACATGACACTTTACAATTAGATTAGTTACTGTACATATAGGTACAATACATAACAGAACAGTTGCTAAGCTTTTTAGTCAGTAAAACTCTACATGTTCGTATTGCCCGTGCCTTACCGACTCTCCTCTATACAATGGCCAACCGAGCTTCGAATAATATTTCCTTTTAAGAGTCGTTCTTTGAATCCTTAATCAGAGAAACCTCTCGCGCTGCATACAAAGGAATAAGCGTCGTACGAAAAGATAGCACAAGTTCATTCAACTCTTGGTTTATTTAGACAGGTAAATCAGGGTTACGCTTCATGCGCGCTATATTCATCTCTTTCAGGTTTCATACATGGAGGATTTTGCCAAAGTACCTACAATAGTTTTGTGTCATATTCACAAGAACTGCAATTTCAAAAATTACAGATTTGAGATTAGAAGAAAATTATTTATAGGTAAGTAGTGCAACTTTTCTTAGACCTGAGGGCGAAGAAAAAGACGGGGTTCGATCGCTATGGAACTCCCCACATATTCGATTGGGTAGAAGGGTAGAATGATTTAGTGATCGATCAATTGAATGGGGCTTGGTTTACTTAGTCCCTACGGACGTATTTATGAACCTACGATAAGCCACCTCAAAAAATTTAAAATTTGCAACTAAGTTTAAAATAACTACCGGACTTTGTGTCACACGAGAATAGGTTATTCTATTCTCAGTAGTAATTACGTCAACTCGTTCAATTTATAATTTGCGTTGTTACCAGATACCTACTTGCTTAACAGACGCAACGTCGAACCTCTTTGTTGGATAGTGACCTTTGCGGCTGTTGTAATAAGAGCTATGAATACGGTTCGATATTGCCGTGTGCGTAGTGGATGGCGAAAGGAATAGCCTCTCGGACGACTTTGGCAAGGCCGTTACAGCGCCTTGTCTGGTACCCGAGACCGGCACGGCATCGGCAGGCGTCTATCTGCATGCGTCGGTCGCCTGCATATTATAGCATTTACCATCTTTCCTTGCACTAAGGTCGTTATTCAGAGAAGGTTCTTTGTCTTTATCTCAGGATTGCCTTAAATAAGAAGAGGTACTTGAAATAAAAACTTTCATTCAATGTAGACTTATAAATGCACAGCGTTCTACTAGAGTACCGCCCGAGTTGCATAAACCCTAATTACCGTGTTATGAGATACCTAAATTTACTTACATTATCTTATTTTTGAACATATCTACATCCGCGTTATGAACATACTCGTACATTTATATTTCATGTTAAACAGATACTTAATTGTTATTAACTTAGTTCTTTATCTTATTTATACATCTCTTACGCTTTATAAAGTCTTAGTCAATCGTAGACTCTAACACCCAATCTCTTACTTTACCAGGAAATCATTAAAATATGAATGACTCACATATTTTGTTAATTTAATCACTAAGTTGTAGATAAATACATCCTTATGAAAGTTGTGGAACAAGTACTTACCTACCTTTTAAAGTGAATGAATAATGGCAACAACGGCCTACTGGTATGCTTTATTAACGAGGCAATTAGTTAAAATGTCCCAATACGTTCTAAGAAGGGTACAGTGGAGTGTGGCAATCTCGTACACAACAAGTGGACTTATCGAAGGGTGTTCACAGCGCGATAACGTTAAAACGGCTCGGTATACCTTCCGAGAAGCGGCCGCGCTGCGCCCGCGCCGCCGCACCGCCACACCGCGCCGTGCGACAGGTAGCTCTACCTAACGGCACTCTCTTGAGAATACAATTTTCGTTTTAGAACAAAGTAATAATGTGCCGTTAATATACTTTCTCCCGCTCGCTTCAAAATAGCATTCGAGTAGGTACTCAGTGAAACCGATTCTGTAACAGGTGGATTACCAAACTATGGCTACTAGCTAATTAATTATACGCTAATGTAAGTTTATAAATATTTTATCAACCGACGCGCTCACGGTTGTTGTTATGCCACTGATGAAGTCTCGAGTGTAAACAAGAGGTCCACTAACTGCATACTCCGGCTGGAGTTATTGCCATTATTAATATCGCATTACGTGTACCTTTCAATCGTCATGTGACATCTACATCCTTATGTATACGGTAGAGCTAGGCGGCGACGAAGACGCCCGCGTCGGTAATGTGGACCCTAAGGGGACGACATAGAGAGTGTTCTGCCACGAACAGCCGCGGCAACAAGGTACTTGCTCAGTTTCCACGCTCTGATTACTGGATGTTGGCTCTAGACAACGTCTTTATCGGCGCCGATCAGAAACTTAGCGCTGTACGAGTGTTCTGAGAAATCGATCCGACACTAGCCAATTCATACAAAAGGATGTTCCAATATCAACCGAGGCGTCCCCAAAATTATTTGTAGAACTTTTAAACTTAATTTTAAAAAAATCTGTTTGTGTTAAATGAATCTCAAAGTCGTGTCAGAGCTGTCAAATTCTCGACACTTGATGGATTTCGTTTGCCTCGACCGAGCCTTCTGCTAAAATGTCATTGTATTGCGAAGTATGCTCGCGCCTCTAAAGACCTTTAAATGTCTTAACTAAAACCTATGGAAACAACTCGAACTTTAACATTTATGAAATCAAAAAAATGTTACCGAAATATCTCTGCTACCTAATAGAAGCATTTTTTGAAGTGAAACTGAACATACAACCTACCTACTCGAATTAAAATTTGGTACTTCAGACTGTCAGTTGCGGTACGCGCATACGAGAACACTTGAGGTGTTAGAAATTCCTTGAATGCTTTTAACAAATGCATCTAATTTACTATGTTTAGGCCACATCGCACAGGTCCTATTGATACGTCCAGCCGTAGAGTCGGCGCGGCACCTTCAAGGGCAGATCTTTGTTCGTGGTGCATTATCAAGTGTTGTGGACACAGATGGCTCTCATCGGCTTGTGTCATCGGTATTAATGTGCTCCAATAATACTCGCCATGATCAACAAAGCTGCCTGTCGCGATAAAAGAGTGAGACGGAGCATTCAGGCAGACCACACCGGTGGCCCACACCACACAGGCACTTAACAGTCGTCTTATTTTAAGACCTTCATGATGATATTAATATAAAATAGGGCGCTCTTTACTCATTTACGACAAAATGATTTCATTTATTAATTTATTATTATTAAAGCAAATAGCAAAAAAGAGCTTTATAGTCAGTGTGTTTCTATAGTAGATATTCAGATAAAGCGGAGCTCCGATGGTGCTATGGTTAATACAGCCGGAGAGTATCGCCATGCTTAATTGTAGGATCAAAAGGGGTCAACTGTGTACATTGACAAGCGCCTTAGGGCCAACGTCATAGCCGCAGCGCCGTCCCCTCAATACAATGAACATTTGCTACCCAATCATTTACAACAACTGGATATTAATACATTTTATTCACGAAATGTACAAAAACATTGATTTGAGTTTTAAAACTATTTGAAAACCTCGTATTGTATTGTATCTATAGAAGTAATATAAGATTTAAAGGAACATTAACGCCTAAAACGTTCTATGAGTATAATGTGGGATATTATTAGATCAATATTAAGAGATCAAGGGAATGATGTTTCAAGTATTGAATCAGAGATTAAATGAAGTATTTATTTATATACACTACACAATATAATCTGTTTGCTGTAGGTACCTATTTACATGAATACCGGACGAAGTTAGTGTAAGAGACGAAGCGGATGGGCAGTCGAAGGGCCCAGTTGAGCCGCTGATTGGAGTCAATATAGTGTTTTCAATTTAGCATTGTGAACTGATTGTTGTGGTTCCTATTACTCATACGATGTCACAGCACGGCACCGCTGCTACCGTACGTACGCGCCTTTATTGAATACTGATAAGTTTACTCATATGACAAACCGACCTGTTGTTCATTATTCACCCGACTGTTTTGTTTTTATACCTGTTTCGTTACTTGAAGTGTTACGAATGGGAAAAACATATACTTTCGTTATGGCTGCGTTGGTAACGCTGTTATTTGCATTTTGTTTGTGGTTTAGTCACTGCGTCCTACGTGTTGTGTGCCAATAATATTATCGTATGGGTAGGTTTGCTAGAAGATAATTAAAAACCAAAACAAAAGTACTTATTTCAAGTTGTAATCTGATGTTAACGATTTAATAAGTGAAAAAGACTGGATCAACTTTATAATACTTTGCATAATACGAGTAAATTACCTATTATGCAAAGTATTAATCATTTTGCAAAGTGACCTGAAGTTGGCTAGTGTAATTACTACGCCAAAACATGATTTTCAAACGAATTAATGGCAACAGTTTCTATGAATGTTTTTAAATCAACTATAGACTTTTAATTTAAAATCTTTAGTGTGGGTATACGAATAAAGATTTAGATATTTAGAGAACATACAAAAGTAGCATTTTGTGATATACTTAGTACGTAATAGACCTTTTTATTTTTTTCCTTCCTGACGTAGGTTTTATACTTTGCTACAGCATGACTTACTATTGTAAGAATTCTGTAAAACCTCTGTCATTAGGTAAACATAGGTATTTTGTTATCGTTACCATCCATATTATTCGACTACCTTGGTATTGTGTCCATGGTAAACTTAGACATGAACTGTGTGGTTCATGTCTAAATTAACTTATATCGTTACACTAAATATTATCACTTTGGTAGATACCAACGTGGGGTCTTTATTATATTTATTTACCTCGGATACCTTTCCCAGAATTTGATTTGTGACAACTCAGTGATCGGCTAATAGAAAGCTAAAGAGAGACCAAGTAGCTGTGACCACTTACACCAAAATAAGACCTTATTTTCCTGCCAGATGTTACCTCCAACAGTCGGTCTGCCCACAAAATGCTTTGTAGTTTATGCTTCGCTATACAAGAAGCAAGACTCTAATAATATGATTCTCCCAACAGCCGCATGGGCGCTTGTAATATGCTTATTCTTATTTGTGACTGATCGACTTCTTTTCTTTTTCTGGCTTAGTGAGGGATGCCGTGCCGCAATAGTAAACTCAGTCAAGAGGCTTCTCAATTTAGTACCTATTCTTCAATTTAACAAGGAACTAAGTATTTCAAGTCCTGACATCCGGTGTTGGCATAAGCTACTTACTTTGGAATCGGGACAATGTGATGATGTTGTCTGATATATTAAAGTGGCGTCTTTCAGCAAATTTCTCTAGGAGTAGTTACTCTTGTAAGAGAGCTTGTGTAGTAGGTAGTTGTTTTGAAAAAGTAGTGTGGTGTGTGCGATGAGAGCGCTGGTCGCGAGTCGCCGGCGCCTCGTGCCGCCGTGTTTACGTCTAATTTTGGCGCTCGCGCCGCGACGCCGCCCCCGCCTCCCGCGCCTTCCCATTGAACACGGTACGCATGCGGTTATTTCGGCATAGCGAAGGCGGCACTCTGACGCCACTCAATATGCTCACTCAGCCTCCGAAGCCTAGATCTCGCTTTCAATTCACTTTTTACATTATACGCGGCAGGTGTCACAGTGCCTCACTCGAAACCTACATGCGTAGGTGTTCGCTTTTTATCTCATTTGTTATCTTAGATAAGTCCTGCTGTTAGGAATTAAGATGCAAAGGTTTTGTTTTAAAGAGTTTGCGTTCAGGGTTTTTGTACAGAGATAGGTACAATGAGTATGTAGGAATTTTAGGTTTAATAAGTAGATAGGTCTAACGACAAAACTTACTAAAGGATCTCAGAACAGCTAAATGTTTCAGTGACCACGTTTCATAAAGCTATTAAGTTCCTAATTCCTATGTACTTTAATTTTGTGATGGATTAGTGATTAATAAAGACGAAATAAAATAGATAAGATAACTATGACGAAATAATAATATCATAGATACACTCGCGTACACGTGTATAGATAGGTAGGTCTGTACCTACATTAAACAAATAAGGCCAGTGAGATTATTTTATAAAGAATAATCTGCAGAAAAGGGTGAAAAAATATGGCAAGTTTGCTAAAGCTTCGCAATACAGTAAATTACCTATAACAAATTTGTAATGTAATGTTTAATTTGTAATTCTTCTAAACAGGTGTCAAAGAAATAGGGCTGCAAATGAAATTTGAGTAAAAATCCTTTGATGCCCTCCTTTGTCTTTTTAAGTGAGAAAACCTCATAATATTTGTTCCCGATCATAATCATAAAATCTCATAATATTTGGTCAGTGTTCTAAGTTAACAACTTTGTAGTACACTACCTTCACGCATTTATCTGTTCAGTTCAATGCGTATCGCATTTAATCTCCACCTTTTCTACCCTTCTGCTATGCTCAGTTTAAAGAATTTTCAACATTTCAACTATTAAGTGTATCATCTCATCACCTGGGTCCAATTATGTCCAAGCCACCAACATTATAAATGCAAAGGTTTGTTTGCATTGTTTATTTGGATGGATTTTTGTTACCTTTTTCACGCGAAAGCTATTGAACGACAACTCAAACAATACTCAGATTAACACATAGGTTTATAAGGATTTATCAGTCCACATATCACCGATATTCACAAAGCCGCGGGCTGAAGTTAGTCTAAAATATAAATAGTTTGACAGATTTTAGTCATTTGATTGTCCCTTTGTTTATCCTATATCCTACACTTTCATGTTTTTGGTACGAGTATAGTAAATATAATAAACGTTTTATCAACTCTCGAATTTTACTATTAAACTGGACTGTAATAATAATAATAATTATAATATTATCCTCGACCGAAGAAATTATCGAGCAGTAAAATTTTGTTTTAAATTTAATTGAGTCTGCTTAAAGTGCATCTGCGTCGTCCGTTTTTCACCTCGGCGAGTTAACGAGCGGTCGTCCTGTGATGTTGCCGCGCTGGAGGCTGCTTCTTCTCGGAATCGACGAGCCTTCCCCCCTCCCTGCCCCTAGTAATCGTCTCTCACCACAGCCCCGCTTATGGGATAACCATTGCAGCACCTTCGACTATCGACATCGCCTTTACTAATTATCGTCGCCATTTGTGTTCACGATAAGCTTTGTAAAACGTACATTTCTAGAGTAGGTTTTGTTCTGATAAAGAGCTTTGTAATTTTTTGTCTATACCACAAAGAGTCATTAACTCACTTTCGATATCGGTTTAGTGTTCCTATTATTTCTACTACTATGACTAATTCTCATTTATCTGAATTAGGTACAAGAGAATCCGATTTGTTAAATTCCCGTCCTACAGGTATTGTACCTAGGTATCTACCTACAGCAAGTAGAAGGCCTCCGAACGGATAATTCTCCAATTTATTGATGCTACAATGGTTATGTCGATTGCAACGTTTAAAATATATTTCTATTACGTAAACCGTGCTTGAATGGATGTCGATAAAAGCTCCAAAGCGTTATTAGCCCATCGATAATCGGCGGCGTCGAGCGGCGGGCGCCTCCCTGGGCACCGGCACTTCGTGTTCAGTTCTTTTTATTTTATTTCTGTACACCTGAGTTGTTAGTAACAAAGGGATTGATTTTTTCTCTCGGCTCCGCCCCGGCCTTTGAGCGGCTCGCCGCGGTTCTCGGAACCAGGGCCGATCATTCAGTAATCTCCGATAGCCTGCCGATACCGCGTGGAGCTCTCCAAACAACTCCCTGCAGCCAGATAAGTAAAAACCCGACATTACAAAAACATGATCAATGATGGTGATTTGAAACTGCCTTTGAACCTCTAGCGGATTATAGGGAAAATTACTTTATTTATCTACCGCTACAGTGTGGTGGCGTTGTTAGTGTCATTTATAATACAAATTAGACTGATAGGGAGATAATTTTGTAATAATATACACTTTTGACTTTTACTTATTGTTTCTTACATGAGAGTCCATGAAATAATGAAGGGACGAGAAATTGTGAACAAAAATAATTTTGTGTGATTACACCAAACATAGTACAAAGTTTTAAAACATTAGTATTGCGTAGAGTGCAAGGACTTTATTATAGGTAGGACACCTAAATTTATAACTTGATTAATTCATTGAAAGGTTCGTGGAGGCGGTACACTCTAGAATACAATACAATAATACGAGCTATGACCTTGGATGATTAAAAACTGGGACGAATATTATGTAAATCACAGTTGGCATTTTGAGCCTCGAAGGCGGGGTGTGCCTGTTTCGTTCCCTTCTCGCTTGCCTTTGGCATTTCGTAACCGCGAATTGCGTTTGAGTTGCATTGTCCTACATTTTAACATTTGATTTAACATCTCCTCGTTCTACACTTAAATATTAGTCACTCCTGCTAGAATTAATACTTGCAAGACAAACACGACTTCCTTGTTCCAATAAAGACAGAAAAGCTAGAAGGCAAACTAGATATGCAAGCCGGTTTGAAGCCTTGTGAAACCGTTCATGCGTTTTACAATATCTAGCTCGAGGCAAGAACAAAAGGATATCAAAGATGTCCGAGAATGGAGATTTACCTGTAGCTGAGGTGGCTGTGGAAGATGCGCGGGCGGTTCAAGGACCGCTAAGTCATTTAGTAGCCAGGTATAAGCTTCTCGCTTGCGGCCACCGGAGCACCCGCTCGATGGCTCGCGTGTGGGAAATGGATTGTCATTCTGTCTCCGCCGCAGATTTTGCAAATTTTCTGCCCTTCTGTGTAATTTTAATAAATATTCAATGGGTTAAATTTGACGGATATCGCCGGTTATACAATTAGGTGGCATCCTTTTAGGCGATCGCTGGAGGCAAGCTCAGAGCTCTAGGCGGCGAGTTATCCTGGTGACAGCAAAAAGTTTACCGATACGAATCGAGTGGCGGGGTAATGATGTTGCGGCAGAGGGGAGAGGGGAAGGAGCGAGCGAGACGGATGCCGGGAGGGCATGGGACGCACGTAAAACAGCCGGGTCCAAAGTCTGCAGCCGTAGGACACTAGCCTTTCCCTTGTCTTGTGCCTTTCTCGGGACTGTGATTTTCTCAATGTAATCATTTTTCTTCATGTCATTTACAGTGTTCGTAGATAATGTTGTATTTCTTTCTTTTAAGAATAAGTTTATGGATAAATGCTACTACAATATCGACTGATGTCAATAGTTTTTTGCTGGGTTGTACTACGAGTATCTAGGTATTTGGGATATTGACGTAACACAAAAGGCTGTTATAATGAAAATGCTCTTTCGTAAGACGTCTTTATAATTTGTAATATTGTTGTTCTTAGGTATACTTATAATTTAATAATAGAATTTAAAAGGAAGTGTTATCAACTTGTGTAATTACATTACGTAGATGCTTCGTTTAATGGAGATATCCGCAGCGTAGTAGAAGATAACGAATAGATAACCAGGCCTAACGTTTTTATCTTGATAAAGATCAAGCCCCAAGCCCCCAATGGACATGGTTATAATAGGTATGTCGCAGGAGTTAGTATTGTGGTCAAGCTAGGTGTCGATCAATTAGTTGTCAAAGCGATATCAGGTTAATAAGGGGCGTAGAAAATACTCCTTATAGTGAGTAAGATCAAGGCTTACCATGAGCAATATACAGTTAACTAGAGTACTTATTTATTTATTTATTTAAAAAAAACAACAGCTTTAAACGTACGTTTGAGTATTTAGAAATTAGATTTTTATTGAAGACACAATATCACAATGTTCGATCCAAAAATAGCACAAATACCTACTTTAGAATAATCAGACTGTAGGAACAAACCATAATGTAAAAAATACACAAATTTAAGATTAATATATTTAAAGATACTTTCATGATATTTCACATAAGATACATACCTATCTAATTTATTGCCGCTACTTACTAATGTTTAAGATTAAATATAAATGGTGAAACATTAATGTTCCTACACCTCATTCATTTATAGCTACAGTTTATCCTCCTGAACTATAGCAACTTGCGTCATATTTGTAACTATCTACGTTTTTGCTGGGCCAGGTTCTGCGGTTATTGAACACGAGTTTATTTTAGTATTCTTCCTGCATGTTTGGTAGGCACTACTTTGTGACGCACATTAGATATTGTATCATTTTCATGCTTTGCAAAGTAATAATGGCGCCAGACATAGCGGTCTATCTTATGTTGGTTCATAAGCATGGATGTCTCAAGATTTAAGGCTGGGCAAGGCTGCTTTTTGCTATTTTTGTCCCGAAATCATCAGCACTTATATCAAAATACTACAGATTTTACAGTCAAGAACGGATGTATGCTTGATTGAGTACCACCTACCTACCTATCTACAACTTGCATGTTCGTAAGTAAGTTTTTATTTCGCTCGAAAATAATATCTATCCTTTCCTTCATCGAACGATGCTTATAACAAAAGCTAAGTTTATTATGTATAACAGAGAAAAAATTTGATCAAAAATCCAAAGAAAAGTTTTCCGTTCGTGCGCGGATGAGAACATTGTTGCATATTCATACTTCTGTCAGGAAAGATATTTCATGTTTTCCTTCAAAGTTTTTGGTTGCAATCGCTTTTGTTTATGCCCGTAAACAGTTAATTTTCTCGATACTTCTTTCGTCCTAATTAAAACTTAGTTCATCTGGATCTAATCGCCATGCAATCGGATCGGAAGTATCATAGTCCGCCGATCCACATTATAAAAAGGATCAACATCTGGCAAAGGCGTCCGCGTGCGCGTTAACTGTTCAGTTCCTGGCAACTTCCAGTTCCGGTGGTGCAGTGTCCATTAGCGCTTCCTGTGCGACGCACTCGCTCTCTGTCCTGCCTAGTATTGCCAGATCCACACTCTAAATTTCGGGACAAAAGGTCACAAACTCAGTCTTCTTCTTCTCGAGGCAATAGTACCATGCCTCCAATTAGAAATACAGGGTCGCCCTAGCTTAGGCTCCAGTTCACACAATAGATGGATTTCTGTTCTATATTTTGTAAGTGAATTTATTTTGTGCGAAAAATAAACTATTTTTTTTTATTTTATTAATTAGAACCAGTCTGAAACCTGAATACCGCCGTCGGTAGCCCACCCACCGTGAACGTAGTGGAACACAGGTGACAAAATCAGTGATGACCTGTAACCCAATGGTATTCAAGTGTGAGAAGCATCAACTTCCGGAACATTTTTAATTTGGGCACGTTAAATTTCAGGATAATAGGTCATAGAACCAGTGCAGTGCTGATCTGTCTTGACGCCCAATGTGTAGTGCGTATAAATGTGGAAGGTCCTGATTTTCAAAACAAAATATTTTTATTTGGGTTGCCTGGTGTCTAAAAAATGCTAACAGTGAATCGCTATTATTGTGGTACTCATAATTCATATTATGCGTACAAAAGAAAATTCATATTTGAGAACGGTTGAGAGTGGCAATTTGTTAATTTCAATCTTTTACTACAATAATTTACTACTCCTACTGAGAAGTCATAATTAAATAAATGTTTCTAGCTGAAATAAGAAGAATCTTACAAGCTAAATTTATGGTTGCCGCTAGATGTTTCTCGCAATATTCGACTATAATTGCAAATTGGATTTAGCGTGCGGCTGCGTTGATTTCTAACAACAAGTGCGTTGACACTATCTAATCACTACATCGCGCATCGTCGCAACCTATGATAAGTTGATATCGTTCCAAACACAAAAATAGGTGACTACAAATCTTCGTACTTGTTAAGACTCAAAAGCCTGTTACTTGTGTAGCTATGACTTCAGTTTGAGGTTCTATGTACAATATAGTTTATCGAGCGACCGATAGCAACATACATGGCGTAAACCCTTTGATGGTCAATTGTTTCAAAACATCGCTTTAAATTCGCAATTTGCAAAAAACCGGTTGCAGGAAGTTCGGTGATGACACCATCGATGCTTGTTTGACGCACTGTAACCAGATCGTTTGAACAGCAAGACTGTCCTGCTAAAAACGTCCCAGCTGGCTACGTTAGCCGCACCATATGAATGAGTAGCGCGTAATGCACAATGAATTATTCGTGCCAGACCGGCTTCCGCTGGCGCCGGACACATGCTCAGTATTCAACCTTTTTCGCTGATTAACGTCTAATTATAGGGCACAGCTCTCCAACACATGACTCCTAGTGACTCAGCTTTGCTTAATAACTGCACAATACAGTTCAAGACTTATTAGTAGCTATGGTTTAAAAATGGTTGAATTTAGCACGGTTCGCGATGTGTGTTTCTTTACGACTGATAGGTATCTTTTTTTTACGTTTTTACTATTTATATGCTCATTGTGTGGTCTTGAGTAGGTAGCTTTTATTAAATTATCAGATACACTCTTAAGATTGCTTCCTAATTCCGAATCAAAAATGCGACATAGATCAGTTATAAATAATTATGCCATAGCTTTTTATATAATGTTTTCACTTAAAAGCTTTCTTTAATGTAAGTATCAGGAAACAAAGCAAATAAAAATTTTATAAATCATAATGAAGGAAATAATTATGACTGGCAAATAAAATTGAAGCGATTTTAAAGTGAATACATAAACAATCTAAGCTGTTTAAAAATGTTAATTGGAAATAATTTTGAGAAGTTAACGATTTCTTGAACACGCATTCTGGAGCGATATCCGTCACTCGAGATGTACTCGTATTTGACGCAGCTCGCTACACACTCCCTTTCCACGATTCTAAAAGTGACGTTTATGAGCACTTGCAAAATATTTTATGAGTCTTTTAGAAATAACTTCATTACGACTTTCTAAATTAATATCGTACGTACGTAGGTGTCCACGGGTTAATTTTAATTTTCCATTGATTCTTTTCACACATTGGAAGCAAAATCAGTATCCAGAAACATCATGAATTGTTTAAAATAAGGAGTGTCGATATCTCAATGAAACTGTAGTGTATGGTCTGGGAGCATACGTAAGGATTTACAAAGTTATCCGAAACCATTCTTGGAATCAGTATTCAAAGTTCAAAGAAATCTGAAACCAAAATTCTGGGAAACGTTCGGCGATATTGTAGTTGAAGCGCGGTTTGTGGCGTCGACCCGGATGCTGTCTGAGTCAACGACGCCCAAAACTCGGGTCACGACGCCGACAACCTTATCACGATAATTTAATTCATAATTTACAATTGCCTATTGCATATTCATCATCCAACTGGTTTCATCACGTTGCTCATCCGCTATAATCAATAATCCCACACAAAACAACGCCGCTATTGTTGTAAATATCACCACAAGGAGTTGAGTCTCTCTCGATTGCGAGATTTACGACGGAAGTCGTCTTTTATCTGTTCCGAAATGGATAAGGTGGAGTCATATATTTTAGATAACGTTCGATGCCTGTTATCTTGTTACTTTCTAAAGTTAGATGAAAAAACACGTAGTTAACCTCTGGCAGCGAGAGGCAGGCCACCGGGCGGCAAGGCCGACGGGTGTCCGCGGCCCGCGCCCGCGCAGCGCCCGCGCCTGCCGCCTCTACGTGCGTGTGCGAGTGCGTACGCACTGGCACACCTTCTACTCATAACTAGGTGTCTATGTTTCACACACGTCGACTACGAATTCAAACCAAATCAATTATAAGACAGATGTTGTTATTTATATGTCACGTTTATTGTATCTTTCGATTCTCTCGACGACGATGTGATATATGTATAGGTCTATCTTAGTGACTTGCTTAATTTTATTAGCAACTTATAGTTACTTACATAACGGTTCTTTGTTATCACTTCTAAAAACTGGATACAAGTACTGCTCGATAGGCAATGTTTTGTTTAAAATCTTTCATGTGATCAAAACTTCCGTTCGGTTGAAGTAGCGTATTTAAATGAGTGTAGGTAATCTTATTGATGCCGGAAATGTCTGGTAACCAACAGGTAACGTAAATAGGCTGCCACACGTTCTCGATGACATTGGCAATACGAGTACAGCTCTTTGTATAGGTTGGTGCAATATTGCAGACTGGTCTGTAATGGTGTCCATTGCTTCTTCACTGCATACTTTATCTCGTTATAAGCCTTCTCGTTCACATTTTTCTCTTACATCATTTTCAAACGTCCACTTGGCCTTGAGCTACCAGCAGTTTTTATTGTCTTAAATTGATCCACCTACTTCCGAAATTGCTGTTAGAGTCGTCAGTGTATCAAACAAATTAGCTTTAAAAATAATTTGACGTTTCTTTCTCTTTGATGTAATTGAAATGCTAGGATGCATTAAAAATGTGTTATATCGGAGGTTGGCGGCGCCACATCGGCTTTTGAAGTCGCAGTGTATAAATCAGCGCGCGTCTGGTGCGGCTACGCTGCGCCGGCGCCGCGCTGCGTCCACTCCTTTTGTTTTGGTGCGCCTGCGCGCCGTGTTTCACGAAAACTTTTCAACATAAATTAGGTCAAAATATTCTTTATTATCCTTTACTACATGTAACACTCATGATGTTTATCACTTATTTGGTTTGTCCTTGAGTTCATACATGTAGATTGTCGTTATAGTCCATAATTATTTTACGCCGAAAATCTTGAAGTGACCTACAATAAATAAAATAAAGAGAACACTGATGCAGTCGGTTGATTCAACTTATTTGACTTTATCTGACAGTTATTTGTAAGAAATAGTACTGGGAACCACATAAAATAAAAAAAAACACAAACAGTATTACGAACGGGTTGAAAATGTATTGTTGACAATTTTGTTCGTGTTATTCTTACGAATCCCGAGATACGAAATACAGCTAAGGGAAAACGCTAAAATGCGTGTTGGCTGGAACAGTTAGATCCCAATAATAAAATCACCGGCCGGAAGTCGATGCGTCACGCTTACGTTTTCGTCCACTTGTTCTTGTGTGGGTGAGTACGGGAGTATGCGCCAGAGTATGCCACACATCACTGCATAATATTTTGGATTCCTATTGTTACCCGCAAGTGTGGTTGCCGTCTCGTAAGGGTCGCCTGCATTGAATTTGACATGGCGTTCTGGCGAGCGGCGCCGCCTAGATTTGACAATTTCTCCAATGTAGTAGTTAGGTACACGTTTGCTCTAAAAGTTGTATAGTGTTACTGATTATTAGTGTGTGCGTTTATTTACGTACGCGAGCGCCGACTCGTCCGAGATTCAAATTTAGAACGCCGTCTCCGCCATGTTGTTCTCGGTGAAAAACCTACGATCCATCGTTTGGAAACCGTGGATGTGTCACAAAGATCTTAACCGACGGGCCTCGTGGAATCACTGTATTTGTAACTAATGCCAAAACCAATAAAGATTTGCATGAATCCGTGGAGATTTCAGAGTCTTATTTTCTTGCAATAGCATTCACATTTGTCACAACGAGCGGCTCGGGCGGTCGTCGTGTGGGTTGTATAATACTTTAACAATAATTACGATACTGATTGTGGTTGGCTACGTAATTAATGAATGTTTACAAAACGATGCCTGGCGAAGGTTGTCTGGACCAAGTATTATGGTTAATTGAAAATCCTCCTTACGTAACTGGGCTGAGTGTGCCGAGGAGCTGACATGTTTGAATATCGTGTAAGAAACAATTATGATTTGATATGAAGGGGCCGAAACTGGTCGTTTAATAAACCAGATAATAGCAGTTTTATTTGTGTAGGTACATAGGTCATCGAGGCGAATTCTCGATGATATAGTATCAATCAAACGACAAACACAAAGATACGAGGACTTTTGCTGCAGCGAGTACCTATATAAAAGCAATACCAAAAGAACATTCCCTAATACGAGTAGAATCAGAAGAAATGTGCGCCAACGCAGGTACATTTTTTGCCATCAGATCTCATAGTTCGATCGATGTTTCTTTATTTGGTCACTTTGAGCAGTCTATCATTAACAAGCCCAAATTAAAAATATTTAGTCTAAAGGGAATCAAATTTCAAAACTAAAGGGAAATCAAGCTCAGAACTTAATGCTTAGTATAGTATAGCCAGCTCCCTCTAGGTACGTTGTTTTTTAATGTTTTTTATTAAAATACGTATTTACTAACGTATTTACTTAATAAGTACCTATTTGAGTTATTATGATGAAGAAATAAGTTTTTGTGCTAGAATATACTATAGTTCCTGAAAACAACATGTCACGTGAATACGTTAGTATGTATGTAGTTGTAAATAAATGGTGCGTAGGTAAGAATAATGTATGATGTGAGTGAATGAATGAATGACTCACCGTCAAAATTGGATCACTTATTGTACAGATTGTAGCGGGTAACGACTACTTCTGCCTAGCCATCGCATCGTTACCTCGCATATTCTGATAGGAAAACGTTTGTGTTTGTAATATTGACATTATGCATCGTTCACTCGGTACATTTGTAGAATTCTATATTTTTGAGACACATAGTATAACCCTTGGCTTTGTTAGTAGGTATTAAATATATCAAAATATTTGTACTCCGTGCCGTCGACATCATAGGACTAGGTAGCGTTTTAAATGATTTCGGTACTTCTTTGATTTTCATTAATTCTATATATAAGTAATTTCATTATTTCTCATAAAAACCAATGCTAATGTCTAACAAAGTACACACAGGTACTTAATCCGTGTACATGCTTATTATGCAGTCAAGGGAGGTTTCAAGAAAAAGTAGCTTGGACTAGAAGTCATTGCGCGTCTCATTGTTGAAGACTGGCACACTTCGGCTAACGGTACCCACTGTTTATTTTATGTTGATGCCCCTACTTATCTCTCGGCTTTACGGAATATTTGCATTTCGACGCTTGGGCTTTTAATTTATGCTTCAATAGTACCTACGTTTAAATGCGTGGCTCTCAGTTATTTATAGTTTATACCAAAACGAGTAAGAATTTTAATAGGTTTACCTAACTCGGTTCTCGAGCTAGACGTAAATATTCATGTATCTCCCATAAATTGTTAACATATTTCCATCTTGAAGCTTGACAAATACGCATTTAAACATTTAATATATCACTTTAATTCACTTTTAGGTAGAGCTTTAATTGTTTATTGTCCAAAGGTATTTGATTATACCAAAATAATATAAATCTACATAACCGAATCTCATCAACCTATTTGGGTTCCTAATGGGTAGGTATTTTAATTGGTTACAAGATTTGTGGAAGGCGCCAGTAGTGTTAGTAATAGATTTATAATACCAGGCTCATTCTGTTACTCGTTAAATAACCATGTTTTATATAGGTACCATACAGTTTGTCTATTAATAATGTATAATGCTACCTATGATTCCCGAAACACTTTTCCTGTAACTGCACCGCACTGCCTACCCGTGTATCCGTGCATTACGCAATCCGTCTTGAGAGCAAATAAAGCTTATTTCGGCTGCACGTTACTGCAGTTGTTGTTCATTGTTGTCTGTAGTGATGTACTTACTTGCAGTGTAAAAGCGGGGAAATTACGCACCACACGAGGATGTACGTCCGACATGACGCGCGTCCGGTGGCGAGCCATCTTAGGAGCGGTACGCAGACACACTCCACTGCAGATTGTACTCGATTTAACTAGCTAATTGACTTGTTTATCTCAATTCACCAAACGGACCGTAATGTACGATATGAGATTGCAACTGGCTATGATGTCACTGGTATTGGGTTTAGGCGGAGGAAGAGACCCGATGCGAAATGAAGCTAAGCCCGCAATTGGAAAATAAGGCTGACCTTATATAGTGTTTCATCGATGCCTCTGACAGTGGTTGCGAGTTCGATGCCCGGATTCCCAGGACAATAGAAACATCGAACCTGTATGCTTCTCTTCTCTCTCTTCGTCTTATGTTTTATTTGTTGTGTATAATACTTAGATATGTATTTATTTACAAAAAAGAAATACTCGTATCTCTAGTACCTACCTATAATATTCGGCCCAGCGACATATCTTGGGTTATTTATTTATTTAAGACTGTATGAATTACAATGATAACTGACACAGAGAATAACGACGAACAAAGCTGAGAAATGTTGCAAGCTATTATTCAAATACCTACCTCATTGCTAAATTACTGTAACCTAATAAATGTCGTAGATATGTAACGTATTGGCAGCTGAATGAGATTCGGGTGTTGCTACTCAACGATCATAGTTATTTTAATGTTTATGTTACGTCGACGGACACGGTGCCAACTTTATTTTCCGTTTAATTGAAACACGAGGCATTTCACCGAATTCGTCATATTGTGCCCGCGATTTAGTTTACGAGTGCTACTTTGTCACAGCGACGGTTTACGCGCTTTTGAGTGCTCTGAAGGAGCGACAACAGTGATCACCCGTTTACGGATTAAATACATCTGACTGACGCGTTTGTATCCGTCCCGTGTAATTAGTGACAGTGTCAAGGCGGACCCGAGCCAGCGTGCAGCGCGCACGCATAAAATTCGGCCGTGATATAAAACAAAAGGTTTATCTGTCAGTTGTTTATCTGTATCGGTCGAGTTGAAAAGTACTGTCGCTACATGTGTCACTGTGAAGGCCCTGTCGATGTCGATAGTCCCGGCTAGCTGTAGCCGGTCGTTGTGTAAGCGAGCGGTAGGCCTTCGCGAGAGAAATGCCTTGCCGTTTCATATTCTCGTTGTCATCGTGCGATTGTTCGCTACGACCTATTTAAATTCTAATTTCGCGAGGCTTACACGCTTATGTCATGTTGTATGGCAGCCCACTTGTTGTGGTTATTAAAACAAATTACCCGCTTTCGTTAATAGGAGCATGTGGAGCGTCTTTGTTTCCAACTTAATTGATTTACGTAAGTTTCGTGTCGATCCTGACTGACGTGATCTGTAGCATGAATTTAACGGAAAATGTTATACCTACCTACTTATTTAAAATTGTAGTTAACTAGCAAATGTGCTCTAATCGTATAATCATGAGTAACTATGTACTAATGACGAGGATAATCAGGCAGAGTAAAAGAGGCAAGAATTTTTGGAGTTCCCTTTTGGGTTGTTTAAATGTTATAAAACCCTCTGACTACTTATTCAAATCTATTGAAGTATCGATATATGTATATCTATTAAGGTATTTAGCCAATAATGGTTACAATGTAATTTTATCTCAATGAAAATAATAACGTAGGTACCTACTAGGTACTACTGTTTACTATTTGTGAATCTGGTTGTGAATGAAGAAATCTATTTATTTATCAAATTCTGAACTCAGTGAAATTTCACATGTGAAGTGGGCATTTATGCCTAAAAGTCACGAAAAAAGAATTGTAGCTTTCAAATGGTCTGTTTTCCAAAAACGCTTTCTCAATATAATAGAGTCGCGCGTGACTAATGACACCCAGGTGTTCGCCGCAGTTGCCAATTTTGATGTTGGCTTTCTGAGAACGAGCGATTACGTGTTTGGCTTACGGGGTGTGAGTAAATAGTGCGATTGTGTACAAACACGATGCGCCCGCGCACCGCACCGCACTGCGCAGCGCTGCAACTGCGGAGGGTTAGGGCTGCGACACCTTGCGCTGTACAGTCCATGATATCAAGTGCATCATTCTTTGTTCTTTGCAAACTCAAGTCCGAGAAGGTTTTAAAAACTAATTATGGCAAAACAGGAGATAAAATTCTCCCAAAAGTCACTGATAGTTTGTTCGTTTTCTCATTCTCATTATTCGGGGGCGGGAGTTGCATAACCTGAGACTTTTTGATTTCGGAGCTGTTTTCGAATAATTTTTTTGCAAAAGTAACAATATTTAGCCCGCTGGTATTCGAGTTAGAGACCTTGCTTTCTTGTTTTTTTTGTAGCAATTTAAAAAAAACAATTACAAATTAGAGAGAGAGGTTGTGTTGATTGGTTAACTTTACTATGTAGTTTTAGGTTAGAAAATAATATTTGGTGGAATAAATTTTGGAGATTAAGATTTAGGCCAAACTGTCGCATAAAGTTTTTTAACATGTAAGGGTAGTTTTAAGTAGAGATGTGCCGATTATGACTTTCGCCGACTAGCCGATTAGTCGGTTGTAATAAGACCGACTAGAGTCGGCTAAGCCGACTACGGTTTCGGGGATTTCCGGTACGCTTCTTTTACGGCTGATTCGCGCGCAATCGCATACGCCGCGCCGCCTGCGAGCGTGTCGGACGGAACATGTTTTGCTTGTGTAATGGCCGAGAGCGGTGTTTTTGTGTAAAAAAATTTTTTTTGCATAATTAAAGATAATACTGTTATTATTCATTGAAGTGAACAAGTAGAATTAAAATTTAATCAAGGTTTTTATTTCATATAGTTCCCCCGCATGCATATTATTGAGAAATTCATACAACGTAAGAAGCCGGATTGTCGGTTCTCTTTGCCGATTAGTCGCCGATGGCCGGATAATCGGCTTTACCGACTAGTCGGGACATCTCTAGTTCTAGTTTTAAGGTTTTTGTAAATAAATAAATGTCTTTTGCTGTTAATTCGAAAGAGCAATCAATCAAATTAGGATTATACTTCTCGCATTTTGTAGGTACAGCCATTTCTTGGTGTTTTTTTTTGCGAAAACCCTCATTGTGTCTGTAATAATCTAGGTTGTCGGCGCATCCCTACAACGTTATGCAACTCGAGCCATCCGCGCCCCACGCAGCCTGTAATTGAACACCTCCCCTCTCCCCCCACAACCAACCTCATGCACCTTCTACCGAGACCAAGTGTATTTAAAATTATTAGTTACACAAGTTTATAACAACTGATTTTCATTTAATTCAATTTCTTAATGGCATAATACGGTCCCGTAACAATATACCTAAATAGATTTAATTTTTTGTCAGGAAACATGAGGGTACAGGAAGGAAGTATTATTAGTGAACAATCTTTTTCTTCTATACATAATAAATCTGTAGAGAAGTCAATTCTGTACGAAATGAAATATATTTTCAAAATAACTATCAGGGGGTGATTGATACTGATGCCAAAAATGCAGTCAGTAAAATTTTTGTCTGTCTGTCTGTTCGTTATAGAAAAAAAAACTACTGGACGGATTTTAACGAAACTTGGCATGATTATTCTGCATACTCCTGGGCAGGTTATAGTATAATTTTTATTACTCTACAATCAGTAGGAGCAGAGCAGTGACGAGAAGTGTTGGGAAAACGGGAGAAATTTTTATCTGTATGTTTGATCGCAGATCACGCAAAAACTACTTCATGGAATTAAATGCGGTTTACACCAATGTATTTCTAGAAGTCTCACTTAAAATTTAGGTGCCATTTTATTGAAGATCCGTTATTTTTGAAACCCGATATCCACGCGTGTGCGCCGCCGGCGCTACTAGATTAAACAATCAATCGTTTTTCTTGTGTACAATACTAGGTACACTGAACTGAAGGATGGACTTTATGTCCTACCGAAATCCTAACTTCCTACATTGTTTTCCCTTGTAAAAAAAGATGTACCTAGGTAAGTAAGATTCAACTATTTACTGTATGGGAATTCATCATGCATAAGTGAACAACAATATCAACGCAACGTAGCGAACGCATGCGAGCTAAACCAATCAATTTTAATATTAATTACGTATACGTACCGCCAGTCAGACAAATCCGATTTGCGACTAAGCTTGTTAATATAATTATAGGCATCCCGGTCATGTAGGTACACCATTACCTGTAGTCTCCACTACTATCGGGTTAAGCCTAAGGGGCTGCACAGACGACAGACTTTTTGTGCGATAGAGTCTGCGTCTGAGACATTTAAAAAGAGCATCTAGGTCCCTACAGCTCTGCCGACAGAATGATCGAAGATGTGCGTTGAGTCTGTGAAATATCCGCGACAGATTTTTGCGCGTCGTGTGCGTTACAGCATATATGTAATTGCATCACAGACTAAAAAGTGCGTCACGGATAGTCTGTCGTCTGCGCTGCCCCTTACACAAAGTAAAATGTGACGTGAATGAGAATCAACCCAGCAATGTAAGCAATCGCTAATCATTCTTAGATTTATAAGTACAAATCGTTAAGTTACTTCAACAGATATAAGTTACAAGTGCCGACAGGTCATAAATTGTTCAACTGTATATAAAAAGGCAACCGTTTCATTTTGAATCATAGATATAAATTAATAGAAATGTGTTTTTATTTTATGTTTGTTATTCTAAAGCTTTATTGCGTATTCGCTTTCATGGAAAAACATAACACACGTAAACAATTTTCAAGTAAACACGCACGTGAGATTGTCTTGAAGGCAAGATTATTGTATAAACTGTATAAAACACCGCATTTGAGACGCTTGCGCAACCCGACTGTAGAGCTCTCGGAAACACACACAACGACTCTACAGAAACATGAATGGTGAAAATAATCTCTGTATGAATGAGGTGTTTGTTTAGATGTACATGCACAATTTAAATAATGATAGGTATATATTTATTGAACACCCATAGATATATTTAATTTATCTTTATAGTTGTTAAATGTATGGCGACTACACGGTGCAGTGTTAGTTGCATTTTAATCTCACACTATTTGATGTAGGTAACGTTTGGTTAGCTATTAGGGACTTAAAATAAAAACAAATGAATTGAGCAGGCAAGTGGCGAATTTCTAGGTGGTCTAAAATTATAACCAGCTGCGTTGACCGCTAAAGGTTAATGCAGAGCAGAGGGAAGTAGTAACGAATTAGAGGGCGATAAGCGAATGGCGCACGGCGGCCGCGCAGGTGCCCGCGCAGGCGCAGCACAGGTGGCCGCGTGACACGGCACCAGCTGACAGTGGCCCAAGTTCATTACCGCTTCGCGCGAATCGATCCGCCGTGGTGACGCCCCCACCCACTTTCGAATGCAACACTTTCTTATCTTTCCGTCTGTGAATGTTCGATTTGCACACCGGATCATACCGCCCATTTTTTTCTCTATCGACATTGAAAGATTTACACGCGGTTTGCGTTTCCGCTGTCTTACTATCGTGACGCTGCGAGTTGGTTTGATGCTTAATTTACCTTCGTACCGTCTAATTGTGAACAATATCCTACGTTCGGGCGATAACGTAAGCGCCGATTACTCATGTTTTATTTACCGGCGCAGTAATGATTTAGGTTCTACGTCGACGAGTAGTGTTAGTTGGAGATAGATATCGATGTTAAGGATTCGTGCTTGGTTTTAGCCAGTTTAAAGGGGTCACAGCGTCGCGCCGCCCGCGTCCGCGCAGTGACGAGCTGACGACTGCCTACTTTCAGCGAAGAAAGTAAAAGAGCCATTCATCATGCCGTAGCAGCGGCTATTCAGTGGGTCGCACACGCTGTGTCCGGTTTGCCCACAGATTGGTCACATCGACCGCTAAGTGGGAAGATTCGGCTCGCACGCCGCTGCCGCGTTGCTAACAATTTTATAATACTGTCTAAAACGTATATTAAATTTAGTATGTAGGTACTTTGCGTATAACGGCACCTAATATTGAACCTTATTATTATTTATTTTGGATCATTAGGATTGACACAAGCGGGGCTGCGCAAAACCAACCTGAAGCTAACGAAAATTTACCAATGATCTCAAATCACATAATATTATGTCATCTCCGCCCCACTTCAGTGGAACATAATCATTGGTACAGTTTCACGCACCTTCGCTTTTGTGAAAACGCACAGTGGTCGCGGGTTCGATTTATTTATTTATTTAATTATTGCACATGTAACATACATAGAAGGATCTTACAGCTAAGGCCTTAAAAGTACAAGCATTTGTACCTAAATGTCTGCTTATACTGGCCTGGGTGTTTGCTATGCTAATATACCTATTTATTTACAAAAAAAAAAGTATTTAATCAGTTGTCCAGTACCCATAGTACAAGTTTCGGCATAGTTTGGAACTAGATGGCGCTGTGTGACGCGTCTCGGGTTGTTTCAATGTATTAAACGGTGTTTGTTTATTGTTTTCCAGTCACATAACAAAGACGACGACGTGGGACGACCCGCGCAAGACGCTGGCGGCGCAGACGGTGGCCGGGGGCGTGCAGCACCAGAGCGCCGAGGCGCTGCTACCGCAGCCCGCCAGCGCGCCCGCCATCACACCCGCCGCTACACCAGGTACCTACCTTATTTTTTTTTATATTGGCTCGGCATAGTGGCTCCCTCTCCAGATCAAAAGTTGAAAAGGAAGCCGTAGGTACCTAAAAACCTATAGGATTTTAGGCACTGTGCGTCCGCGCGTCGCATAGTAATGTTTGTGAACACCTACGGCCGTAAGTCGATCTGGCTACGAGCGGGAAACCTCAGTTTCCAGTCAGTCACCACAGCCATGCCACCCTGGATACTTTTTAACGCTTCGTTCAAAGGATACCATACTGTAAGAAGGCGGAAACACATTTGCTGGCAGAGAATTCCATTTTTTAATGGTACGGCACAAGTAGAAGTTACCAAACTTATTAGTACCTACGCGAAGGAATATATTCTACCGTTGAAACTGTGGCACCGAATGCCAGGTCGCGTGGTCCTGTGTCGGAAAGTGGAGGGAGGGATAAGGATAATTAACTTTTCAGAACATTTTCCATGAAAAAATGCACCGTTTGTGAATTAATAAACTTTGTTTCAAGTCAAGTGAGTACAAAGTCATTTTTGACTTAATAGTTACGGAAAGGAATACTATTTTATGTATTTGTAAGATCGCAATTTCTTTTACCTAAGTATGAATCACTTCTGTGGCAAATTATTAAGTAGATGTATATTCTTGTATAGCTTTCAACAGGTAGGTAAGGCATCACCTTGGGTTTTCCGTTTTTATCAGCTAAATGATGTCACATTTTATTAGCAGTAACATTAAAAACCATACCTTACCTATTATCTTTACTTTTAAATAGAATAGGAACAAAAAGTTAGTCGCTCTATCTTAGCACTGTACCTACATGTCTATTCACTTAGACGAAGAAATAAAGAGAAGCATTTTTAAAAATATGATGACGCATTAACTGCAGAACGTTTACCAGTAGGGTGGCGCCGATTCCGTTTCTTTTACTTCTCTATCCGACTAACTCTATATTCACGTGATCTAATTGGCCACAGAGGCGCGTTTAAAATTATCATGGAACTGAAATAAAAACAAGTAAATAACCCGAATTCTAAAACTGATTTTATGACGGGAATTAACGCGTTGTTTCCGTCGGTCGATGCGAGACGAGCGTTGAAAGGTGTTCGGAAAATACATTGGTGTCTCGGCGCCGTGTGCGCGGGCGCCGCCGGCCCTGGCACCGCGCTTTTCAGCGCTGCCTTGCGACACATCCGCTGGGCCGCACCACAACAACTCTGATTCTTTGTCACACAAACCGCTAAACATACATTCATCAACCACAGATTATAAATGATAAGTCTGGTTACGTTTCAAAAATAATGCCTATGTTTTTTGTTCCGACGTCGAGTGAGAGAAGGTTTTGACAGAAAAATTATTGCTACTGCCTGCACGGAAGAAAACGTAGTTCAGTTAAGGGATTTTATTCAACGATTAAAAAGTTAAGAACTACCAATATTGATGTGAATCCCAAGCGTACAGCCGTTTGATTAAAGGAGAAGAAAACCGTACGCGCTGATAACTGTAATCCTTTAAATTTATACTTAGATCTTTTTACTTAGGCTAGGTTATATAAGTAGACAAGTAAATTAGGCATGAGAGCTTCAGATCCTGTTCGGTTCCGAAACGCGCCATTGATATCGCCGGACAACAAAGCTAGAGGATACTTACCTGGTTATAGCAATAACTAATAACAGATTGAGATATGATAGACTTTAAGATTCAAGACAATGTAAAAGGCTGGTGGGTGGGTAAGGCAAAGGCAAATGGAAGGAAAACTTGCAACAAAAATAATAAATCAACTTTGCATATATCGTCATAACGCCTGTCTTAAGATGACAATGAGGGTTTTACCCACTTTTAAGTAAGAAGTATAAATTTCCACGTAAATTGTGATTGAATGACAATACCTACAAGTAGTCACAACTTAATGCGCATTGAAAAGTTGTTGTTTACAATTCAATATTCGTTACTTTCCGAATAAAGGGTTCTGCAACGTACGTAAGTATGAATGTAATCGTAGTTGATAGCAGGTAGATACTATTCTCCTTTAGCAAAAATGTCACGCGGTTCAACAAACGTATTAAGGCCCATAGCACACGGCGGATTTTATACGCGCAGATGACGCGCATAAATGCGCTTCATACGAGATTTTGAACGCATCCTTGTAACGTAACGTAACAACAACTTGTAATAAGCTAAGCGCACTGGACGATCGTGAAATGCGCCTTTCAGTATACTACAAAGTACTCTGCGAACGCGCCTCTATTGCGCGTTTACGCGTCAGTCGCTCGTAGCTTTTGCGTTTTGATCAGAGACAATGGCGCGGGTGGTGTGCAGTGGTGGCGTAAGCGAATCACCCTTCGCACTCCTGCCCCTACTTCCCTCCTTTGTACGCGCGATTGCATTGCTTCAAACGTATCACCAATGTAAACGCAACAATCAGCGTATACGCGCTGAATACGTGCGTTCCGAAGGCCGCAAACTGGACGGCCGCGGGAGCGGGAGCGGGGGCGACCGCGGTGCATCTCGCGTCTGGCGCGATTTGATACTTATTTATGCTTAAGTTTGTATTATTGTATTGTTTGTATATTTGGGCGGCGATTGCCCGCCTAGCAGCCCGCGCCGCAGTTTGCGGCCTAATACGCGCGTGTGCTACGTGGTGTACTATGGGCCTTAGGGTTAAATGACGAATAGCTACCGTTACAGCTGACTCGCCGATACTCGGGCGCAGTCTCACGTGTCCGTGCACCCATTCGTGCATATTTACCGATAGCTCATTTCAGTACGTGCCCTAGTCACGTATTGCCTTTTGACGTCGTATGTTTGCTTTAGAACTAGCTGGCAAGTGCATGTACTGTTTTAGTTAACAGGAGCAAAGGTCTCTTTCTCCACAATTTCTTTAGAAAGAAAACCATTCCAACCCAATTTCAGCTCTAAATAAGGAAATGACCTAGGACCTACTGATACGTTACAATGTTCCTACAAATCTAAGTCGATTAGTCCTGGTGTTCTGAGAGGCCGTTCGAAGTCATAGTCATGATTGAGAGCGGGTGGTGACTATGCATGCACAAATGCAGGCAGCATTGACAGTCTCGGTTGCGCAATGGTTAGAGCGTGAAACCTAAAGCGATGGTCGATCCGAAGGGTTCGATTCTCGGACGTTTCTAAATTGCCTCGTGTTTTCTGGCAAACGCCCCTAATCTAGTACTAACTGGTATAATACAATGAAAAACCTTAGTTTGAGACCAAATGTTTGGTTTGAATTTGTCTAGCGTAAGTTGAAGTTGTCTACCTATTTATTTATTTAGAAAAAAATATAACATTTTCCGCTTTTTTGGTGAAGGATGAACAAGATAGGAATGCTAGGCATTTTATTTTTGCCCGACTTATCGTGTAGCCGGAGAGACAATCTATGTAGATCAAGTAACAAAACAAATAAATTGTGTTTTCGTAGCGCATTCTTCCGTAATCTGATGACATGGCGCTATCTTCTTTGTTATCTTTTCGGGTGAAATTGCTTTCTTATTACGCTCACCGTGCTCAAAATATTTATCTGCCTTGCTCTATCTTTTGAGAACCAGTACAATTAAGCCCTACGTAAGTAGTAACTGCCGGTTTATCATTCGACCGCATAACATTTTAAACACTAGATTTAAAAAAAATAACCAATTGCTGCGTTGTCTATCAAGGAGAAATCTTCTAAAACGCCAGAATTAATGTACCTTGACCTATACACCTGTTAATTGGTTCCATATCTTAATATGATACCGTAGACAAAAAATATCTTTCTTTAGTAAACAGCAGTATCGGTCCATATTATATACCAAGTGCTGTATAACTTGATATCACTTGTTTATATAAAAATATATTTTATTTATACATTACATAATCTTTAATAAGTAAATCACGTTTGCTGCGATGACTAATTTTATTATATCTATTATACGAGTATATTACTGCTTTGCTGATCTATAGGTTTGTATAAATAACTATACCACTTCAGCCTGATAAGTGTTATAATAACAATGACAAGTTGTTATTATAGTTAGTGTTGTCTGTGATTTTACTTAATGGGTAGTATTTTATTCTACTACCGCTACCGCTTCACTTGTTTTGTACCGGCAATTATTACTACCAATACCAACGCTTGGTACTATTGGTTTGCGGGTACAAACGGTCTAACGGTATGTAGGTAGGTACGTTTAATGTTAACAGGTAAACGTCAACATAGCAACATTTAAAACAGTTTAATTGTATATGCAGCGGAGGTAAACGTAATGTTAAGTAATGTATCGCGGTGCTTAGTCGCCCAACCGCGCGTTGTTGAGTAATGGCAAATAATGTTTAATTATACTTGCGCACGGGCACCGTCGCACTGGCCAATAAAGAGGCTATCTTGATCTGATGAAACGGTAAAAAAAAATTGCATGTTGATTAAATAATTCGAAGTTTAAAAAGTTTGGTTCCTGCTAATCAAGTCACGTAAGTGCAATGTAAAAGATGAAAGACATTTAGGGATGAGAGTCTTCCGGTCCCCTGCAGTCAGGTGACAAGGCCGCCTTGGCAATAATTGTAGTAATTTAGAAAAAAAAAGGAAATTTCAGCTTTATATGTCGTTTATGTAGTGTTCTGAATACACAAACGATCAGCAGATTAGAAAGAAATCTTTCGAATCTAGTCTAAGTGTAATTCATCGTCTGACAATTACCGCGAAAACAAGCTTTAGTTGGGAGCTATTTATGAATGATTGTGTGTTGGCAAAAGGAACGAGAGTATGGTCGGGAGAGATGTCCGCGCGACACGTTATGCGCGCGCGGCTTGATTAGAGATGCAAAGAAATCGAGTCTTTTTAAGACTAAAAGACTCGGCACAATTTTCAAGACTCAGTGAATTAACTAAACTCGGAGACTTGAATTTAACCGAGCATCAGTCTTTTCAAAGACTGAGCGCTAAAAAACTCGAGTCTTAAAAATATGTAGTTTGAACCTTTATTAGCATGAGCTAATGAGCGTATTAAAATTTGATTAGATATGTACTAGGTATTAGTAGTTGCAAAATGATTATTTTACGCTTCTATTTTTCAAAATATCTTTTTGATTATTCGCACTCGTATTTATGCAAACAGTTTCAAAAAATAACTCGAGCGAAATTCACCCCGTAAAATAATTTTGAGTAATCTCAAGCGCTGAAAAGACTTAGAGTTTCACGTTGTGCTGAAAGTTCATACCTATAGGCTTAAATTCTTTAGTTTTATTGTAATGAGTCGATGAAATTTGTCAGTCGAGCCCAAAATGTATAGGACTCGACTTCTTGACATCTCTAGGCGTGATTCACCGCGGTGCGTGCGCCAGCGCAGCCGCGGTAGCGAGTGCGTCTGGCGCCGTTGTTTTCTTGGAACCAGCTCTCGTTGGCCTTCTCCATATCCACCTGATATTTATATTGTCACGTGCGCTAGCTTTGCTCATACGTCTTTATTGGCGCTTAACCAATCTTAGGTATCTTGTAGATGTATGAAAAAATTAAGGAAAATATTTAGGCAAAACTAATAGGTAGAAGTAACGTGGCAAAACAATCAAAACAAGTAGGTACCTATAAATAGTTATAACTGTATTAGATACTATAACAATGCACTTAGGTCCCTTATTTAGAGAAAAGAGGTTCTATCCCGATATTGCATGCAGGAACGATTTTCTTTCCCCCGCACCTGTAAGAAGCTGTGCAATCTACCTTTCACAGCAAACTATTGTGTGTAATTTCTTTTCTCTCCATTACCTAATCGTTTTCCCCGTTAAATTACCAGTTAGCTGCAAGCCGAGCTCTTAAATATTAAACGATTTTATTCTGTTAATTTCAGCAGCGAAGAGTACAAGTAGTAACACAACGCCGGACGCGCTAGGGCCGCTGCCGGAAGGTTGGGAGCAGGCGACGACACCAGAAGGTGAAACCTATTTTATAAACCATGCCGCCCGAACAACGTCATGGTTCGACCCTAGAATACGTAAGTTAGCTTCATTATTCCCTGACGTTGCTTTCGTTGGGTGGTTACGGCTGTAGTGCTGACGGTTGTGTTTTGTTTGCAGCACAACACTTGCAGCGCACTCCGGCGGCGAACGCCGGCGCGGCGGGCGGCGGTTGGGCCAACGCGTCGCTGCAAGCTTGTCAGCAGAAGATACGCCTCCAGTCGCTGCAGCTTGAGAGAGACCGCCTCAAGCAACGTCAGCAGGAGATCAGGCTCCAGGTAATTCTGTTTTTAACTTAGCCAGTAAGGTTGTTCCTCCGTTTTAGTCCAATACTGTCCGTTCCTTTCACATTCTGATCTACCAATTATGGATATTATCACTTCAATAGTTTAGCTATTATTCATTGAAATGTATTTGACATTTTCCATTGATGGATAGTAGAGGTATTTCCAGTCGTAAGTAAAAGTTGTCACCTAGAATATAGGTGATACTAATATGACAATCCCACCAATAACTTTGGTCTCAAACTAAGAAAGTTTGTACATCTACTTAAATTATGATAGCTAACGTTTTAAGTCCTATTGTTTATTTTGAGCTATAAAGTTTGTGTAAAATCTTCGAGCACACTCTGTCGCGAGATCTGGAAATTCCCCATCATATTGACGAATGACCTCACGACTTTTCTAGTATAAAGTGGAACCCTTTCGGTCGAACCTTGCGCATGCTTTGGCTTCTCGCCAACCGACGCGTTAGGTCAGTGGGACACAAGATTTGGTCCCGAAAACATATCAATCAACGAGTTAGTAAAGAAGTAATAATAATACATCAGACAATGAAAATCAATCACCTGCCCTTTGGTTTTGACATTGAGAAGAATTTTCTAAATTCACCCAAGTTTTATTTAACATCTATTTTAATGACAGTTTTTTAGACCCACCTAAACTAGGGCCTTATATTTATCCACCCTGGCCAAGTAGAAGTTAGAAATTCTAAGGTTGTGTGATGTCGACCAATCTGCCACCCCGACGAAGAAACCTTTCTTTACGATGTTTTCCTTCACTGAGCACTGAATTTCACATTTAAACCAATGATAGAGTTTAGTCTTACACAAGGTTTTCTATTGTATTAAACCAGTTTATCTATACCTATTCTACAGCTTTAGAAAATGCTGTATGTTATCAATTTATCAAATTTGAATGTATGGTTGTTGTTTTCAGCAAGAGCTGATGGCGCGACAGTCGTCGTCGATAATGTCGTCACTGGCGAACAGCACGGGCGCGGTGGCGAGCACAGAGCTGTCGCTAGACCCGTTCCTGTCGGGGCTCACGGACCACCAGCGGCAGGAGTCCGCGGACAGCGGGCTCGGCATGGCGGTGCCGCGCGTCGGCGACGCGGACGGCCTCTTCTCCATCCCCCACACGCCCGAGGACTTCCTCGCCGGCATGGACGACCGGATGGACTGCAGCAGCGAGGCGGGCGCCAACATCGACTCCACCGACATGGCGATCGGCGACAACCTGGACTCGACAGACGACTTGGTACCTACCTTACAGGTACTTCGCTTACTGCTTAGCAACTCAACCCTCGATCGGGCACATTCATAACCAAAAATCATATTATCCCTCTTTATTATCATTTTATTTTAGTTACAAAATCCTCTAACAAGTGAAGTAATCAATAGTAGGTACATTGTACAAAATATCATCGATTACTTATTTTAATTATTTTGAATATTGCCGTTTTGTCCGATTCATGGTTAACCACTAATTAAAAGCCAATGTGCTTACTAATTTATGCTTAAGGAGCTGTGTTACTGTTTACTAATAAAAGGTGTAATTATTCCTAAATATGTTGCATCAATGTGTCACCTATAAAACGCAATATTATCATTTATTTGCCGTTCTCCGAAAGACGAGCGTAACGGGAAATCCTCACGACAAAAAAAGGCGCAGTCAATGTGTTTTCCTTTAATATAATTAACCGCGGCAATAATAAAATGAGTCATTATGGTCATTAATGGAATATAATGCGTTGGTGATGTATGGATCGTAAATATGTAATCAGTCTTTATTTTATTTTTATTTCGTAGTTGTGTTGACATTATCATTGTTATCCATTTAGCAGTATAATTTCATCATTAACTAACGATCAGCTAATATTATTTCTGGCCATTAGTTACTTGTTACTCTTTTAAACATTATTTTTTGTATTTTGATCAAATGAATTTTGGGATAGTCGCTAAGGGATCCAATCGCCTGGTATCAAAGATTTTCATGGCGTTATGTACGAAGGGGCATTGATACGTATAATATAGATGTCGTGACGACTTTACTTTAACTTACTTACGATTTTTACGATATCTAACAGCTCTGTACAATTCCGTTGGTGCAGCGAAGAGAGAAGTTGCAGAACTTTATGGTATGCGAATAAAACGATGACCCTACAAACTGGCACGTGTAGATCTAAGACGGAATAGAAAATGTATAGTATAACAGGGGATTTACCTATATGTAGACGTTATAACTAGAACATTTATTGACGTAATATAAACAAGTGCATTTCCTTGATTTCAGTTGAACGAGTTTACAAACGACATACTGTTGGACGACGTGCAGTCGCTTATAAACTCGACGCCGAGCAAGCCCGACAACGTGCTGACCTGGCTGTAGGCCGGGCAGCCGGCGCGAGCCTCACGCTTACAAACTGTCAAATTAGATATCATATTGTTAATTTAGCGTACTTACCGCTTCAAACGACGTCGACCGCTTTACAGTGTCGGTGACCGGTAAAGGTGTACATTTCACTACGAAAATGACAATAGTGCAACGTGTGTTTGGACCGAGTTGAATATGCTCGGCCGTGTGTCTCCGTGTAGAGGTGAAGTCGGCACCGTTACGCCAACGGCTACCTCTAGTGTCTACCGCGCTCGCTGCTCAGGATCCGTCTCGTCGTCTCTGCATTTATTCGAAAGAGGCAGATGTACGGTATTCTGCGCGATGAGCGTTTACGTTCGATATTTACAATCGTGTGTCCGAGTCTGAAGTAACATCTTGTACTAATCGCAATTCGTGAAGATGTTTTTATAGCTACTGTATATCAATGCTTAATTGTATTTGTAGGGGTTGTAGCCTGGGGCGGATATGCGCAGCGACGCTGTGCAGGCCCCGGGCAGCCCCTGCGTAGTGTGTAGTGGCGCCGAGCCGGGAGCGGCGCCCGCGACTGTCGTGCGGCTAGTCAGTGTCAGTTCTCAGGCGCCCTCGGCGCGCGAGTCCCGCGTCGGGGCGCATGCTGCAAACCTTCTTTCTTCAGCGAAAGAAGTCATCTTGCACCATATACATTTCTTAAGTCAGGTTTCCCATATTCTTTTTTTTTCTAAGACTATCGGAAATCCTAATTATTCGAGCGTATATAAAATTAGACATAATGTTGGCTGAATATAAATAAACTAAATATTGTACCTATTATCGATAAATTTAAGATTGTGATAACATCTTGACATAACAGTGCCTTAATGTGCCTTTATAAAAATTATTTATTGTGTTTTGTAATTTAGATAAATGTTAAAATATTTCTACACTCTTCTATTGTCAAACTTTGATGTATTAATTCGATATACCTAATTATAAACTACTTATATGTACTTGTAGTAATGTGTTTTGTCGACTTACACCGTCCTTGTGTATTTTTGGAGATTATTGATAGATGTTAAGTTTAATCGTTAATCGTGACTTAGATAATTATGTTGGCAACTATTATTGTGGTTAATGTAGTGATTGTGATTGGCTGAGGAGAGCAATGTGACGCTGCGCGGAGCGTGCGCAGAGCCGGCGCGGGCGCGGTGACGTCACGCGCAGCCCCGTGACGTCACACCGCGCGCGCGGACCGACGAAGGCCTGTGCAATATGGATCCGACGTCCAATTTGGTGCCAACTTAGATAGGATCAAATATATTTTCGATATTTTACCGTCGCCTAGGTATTACTTTCCTCTAGATTTCTTTTCGACTCATCGTATCAATCATCCATTTTTATCTTGTGAAAACATCAGATCTTCTCAAAATTACGTTTTAGCCCACCTAGTCTTTAGATTTTTTTTAAATTTGAGTGTGATGAATTCAGCTAGCTTGGTTATTACGATTCGAAATTAGGCCTTATAAAATGCTACATAGAAAACTTTGCCATATTAGTAAAATACTATTATTCTTATAAGACTTAATGTAATCTTCAGTTATGAATATAATAGCAATCGTAAGCATCTGTGTAACTACTGTAATTAGAGGTAACGGTGCTGGGTTTATGATACAGTTTATTTTGTATTCTGTAGATCCATTTGTTGTACTTTATATTGTATTGTGTACTTTATACTCCGTAAGGGATGCTTCTCATATTGTTCGGTTCATTATTCTCTGGTCGCGCCCCTCCGGCTCCGGCCCAGTGAGGCTGTTCACACATTAGTCGGTGAATATATTTTGGTCGATGGCTGCGATTGAATATATGTATCATTAATTTGCCTAATTACATAATGCTCTGTTGCTTTAATGACACATTGAGAAACATTCCATGTCGCTTACAGTCGGCGGCCGGGCCCGCGCCCGGTTCGCTCTCAAGAATAATATTCGGAACAATATATCAAGTGTAAAATAAATCGATTATTTCATAAGTATAGCCTTTATAATTACAAACATATCTTTTCAGTCTGATAGCAGATGCAAGTTTTCTCTGTAGTGTATGTAACATTACGTGTATCAATGTCATAACAATGAAATTTATAAAAATGTGAAGAGTAATTAATTTACTATAATTTCATTGTAAATAATTTGATATTCATAAATGAATGAAATAAATATTTGTTTTAATACCTATTATCAATTTAATTTCCTTTTCTCCAATCTACTCATGTATCTAGCTAAATACATCTTAACTAATAATATGTTTGAACGCGCTAATCTCAGGAACTACTGGTCCGAATTGAAAAATTCTTTTTGAGTTGAATAGACCATTTATCGAGGAAGGCTATAGGCTATATAACATCACGCTGCAACTATTAGGAGCGAAGAAATAATGGAAAATGTAAAAAAAAACGGGGAAAAAATAACTATTCCACGCGGACGAAGTCGCGAGCATTGCTAGTCTTAAATATTATCTTCCTAATTATTGTTGCTATAACAACAGTAGGTATATATATCATATTTTAACATGCCCCACACTGATTTGCGTGCTTATATATCTAATCTCGTTATTTATCTTCTTAATTAGGTAAGTAATCATTATTATATTTACCTAAAACTCGTCGTGAACAGTCTGTTGAAGAGAAAAAAACAAAAGATGTAAACCTAAATTTAAGCATCTGAAATGATATCTTAAATAATGTTGTCTGTACTTACAGCATGCATAACTTTATGTAAGTACCTAACTAACTACTAAAATAATTTCTAGGTAATCTGAATTCGGTTAAAAATAAAGTACACACATTAAAATTGTTCTACTTATATAAGTATTTATTTATTAACAAGCACGCAAGCTTTAGTAATGCATTAGCTTAATATTTACATGTCAAAATATCATGCTTCATCAATTCAAGATCTCCTCACCTGTAAGGGAACAATGTGTTATAATAAACTACTCTGCTTATTTAGAACTAAACTAGTGCAAAATAGCGGATGATCAGCGGCTTATTCACAAATTCCTCAGAAAAATGATTCGGAAATTAGGCGTTTCACTGACATATTGGATCTAAATTTCAAATAAAAAACTTTACAAGGACTTTGAGTTTAGCCTAAATATCGTAAGCCAAACTCAGAGATCTAGTAAAGATTTCGTTGCGAACTGTCACTTTTACCGAAAACGATTGTCAATTTGAATGAAAATGCCTTCAAATTGACATTAATTCCGAGTACAAATTCAGTGCCTGCTTGGGCTGCTTGTGAATATAACCCTGCGGTAAGTTGGATTCCCTCAGTATTCTTAGTAAGTAGGTATTCTTACGCCCCATACCGCAGGCCGCATCTAGCCTATGTTTGCCTCAACTGCCTTGTGATATGCTGCGTCGCCTACGATTCAGCATACCTACTCTTAGCCTATTTCACTCGTGACTAGCTGTCTACGTCGCAGCATGTAAGCATTTTATCTATTTTATTAATGTTACAACTAATAGGAGAGGCTTAATCCATTCCTTATCTTTCTATTATAGTTTTTTTTGGCACGTGTAAGATAATAATAATGTACACGGCTTGTGGGAATAGTGAACTGGTTCACAATATGTTATCTAATAAAGCTTTAAATTAAATAATATTAAATTGATAACTAAGTTCGTAATTATGTATGCTTAAAAGAAAATACCTAAAATAATGTACCTATGAATTTATGTTACTTACATACCTACTGTATTTTTTTACTTATTGTAAACTAAGTTCGTATGACAAAAAGCAAATTAATCGCGCTAAAACATCGATATACCCTAATTATGGAAGACAATAGGACTATAAGAATGTTCTGATAATTTACAAGGTAAAGGTACCCATAGGTTAAAAAAGCTTCGAAACCCAACAGCCCTCAAAGGCAGCCAAACAACCACCACCATTAACAAGCGTGAAAGAAGTTCCAGCAAGCGTTACTTGTAACGACCCGTATCCATAAGGTCTTGGCCCGTACCACTAAAAGCGAAAACGATCGTTCGTCGAACGGATCGCGTATTTTTGCAAAATAAATCCTTCCCATTTGTCCCTACCGTGTTCGAATGATCGTTTTAGATTTTGGTGGTAGGGGCCCTTGTCTCAATTAGAGTCACCATGGGTCAGTAACTTAACATTTAATATGCTTAATGGAGTGTCCATACAGCACATTCCGTATACTGTACCGTATTTCGTTTGCCGACTCATCCAGTGAGCAAACTATGATTATAGTGTTTTTAATTAAAGATCGATTACTGCGACGCTAATGAGGAGCCTAGAACCAACCGGCAACCAATCCATCCACCAAAAGCCATTATTGAGGTACATATAGGTACTTCGATTTTTCAAACCATGTAAAACAATTTTCAACCATGTAAAACAACGTTTGTCTTTGCAACATATTCTTTTCATTTGTGGAGCAAACTTTTCACAAGTAGGTACTAGGTAAGGGCGACACGGCGACAGGCGCGGTGGGTTTACCCTAATGTGCCTCTCAACCTAACATTTGGACCTCACGATCGATAACCATCAGGTGGAGTGAAGTCTACTGAACGTTCTTTTAAAAAAAAAAAGCTTACTATAACGTGCATAATAAAATACCCAAATATATTATTTCTAATGCTTTAAAAACGAAGTATAGGTACCTACCTACATATATTTAAATTGGAATAGGGGGCAGCGCAGACGACAGACTATCCGTGACGCACTTTTTTGCAATCATATGCAGTAACGCACACGACGCGCCAAAATCTGTCGCGGATATTTCACATACTCAACGCACATCTTCGATCATTCTGTCGCCAGATCTTTTTAAATGTCTCAGACGCAGACTCTATCGCACAAAAAGTCTGTCGTCTGCGCAGCCCCTAAAAGTCTCAGACGCAGACTCTATCGCACAAAAGTCTGTCATCTGTGCAGCCCCTAGTGCCGATGATACTCACTGCGGGGTCTTTGAACCTCTCGTCCTGAGGCAGCTCGCGCGTGGCTGTCAGCTGGCGGTAGTACTCTACGGATAACTTGGGCGTGCGCGGCCGGTCGGGCTGCGTGATGTCTACGTAGTAGAATCCGAAACGCTCGCTGAACAAAAAATTTATAATAGATAGTTTAGATGACTGACTCGGTGGCTCAATTGGTAGTGACCCCTGCCTTCTGAACCAAGGGTCGTGGGTTCGATTCCCACCCGGGACAAACATTCGTGTGATGAATACTTGTGTTTGTTCCGTGTCTGGGTGTTTATATTTGTATTTAAGTATCTATTCGTGGTACCTTCGTTGTTCTAATACCCATAACACAAGTGCTTAAGCTACTTACTTTGGGATTAGAGCAATGTATGTGATGTTGTCTGATATTGATATTTATTTATAGATATTTAACACATTTACTTTGATGGTTTACAAAAATAATACCTCCATTCTATAACCCGATCACCAGAATGTGTCGAACATACAACGAGCTTATACGCAGTGGCGAGGATGTGGACATTTTCAACAATCGTTTTTCTAGGTTTAAGTAAAAAATTTGGCTATACCTAGGAGCCAAAGCATCCTCATCCTCAAAGTAAATATTATATAAGCTGTATTTTGTTTAATTATAGTTAGGTTTCTATTTTGTCTGTCTTTTTTTAGTTAAAGTTAAAATTAAAATCCGCTTAGTCCGTATCCGTATAGTTAAAGTTAAAACCCGTTTAGTAATGAAACTGGGCAAAGGAGAGTTTCTCTCAGGTTTTATAATGAAACTTACGAGAATCCAGCTCGCCATTCAAAGTTGTCCATGAGAGTCCAAGCCGTGTAGCCCAGAACTTTGACGCCGTCATCATAAATTACGTTCAAGATCTCGCCCAGGTAATCCTAAAAACAGGAGAATTGTTTTTGATATAAATTATAACATAACAATAGACTACGATTAGGATAAAAATACTTTTATCTATTTGGCCTTTCTTTTGTTTTTTTCATCAATGTTTTATTTATTTATGTTTCAAATACCTTATATAACTATCATTACAAGTAAAACTAAATGCGACAGTTTGGCCTAAAATTATTATTTTTTTTAATAAAGAAATCGCAATAAGGAACCCTAGACTTGGCACGACTTTGTCTAGTTTTCATTACTTTTTAGAGATAAACAGGTAGCTCCTTCGAGACTTGCCTAGTTTTTTACAGAATGTTTTTGGTGGGATATTTTCTTTCCAATCTTGTTAGACACTCATTTAACGTAGGTACAGTAGCCTTAACTTTTATAAAGATATAAAGAAAATAAAAGTACCTACTCAGAAATGATAATTTAATAAAAGTACTAATTATTATCTTCAGTAGTAAAAACGTAGATGTTGCGCTACACGGATACTCACGTTGAAGTAAGCGATGCGTCCGTAGTCCTCTAGGGTACCGCGGTCAGAAAAACCGTTTTCTGTGATGTAGATGGGTGGGTCGTTGTAGGAGCTCTTGCACCATCGTAGCAAGTTAGCGAACCCGGTTGGGACCACCTGGAATACATGAATATATCGAATCTCTTCTAATATCATCATCATCATCCTCTATGAGTCCACTGCTTGACACAAGCCTCCCCCAATGTTCGCCACTTGATAGAAATTTATTTGTACTTTCCATAGTAGAGAATCTATTCCGTAGGTTATCATGGCCATCCTTCCAGGTTTCTATGGATTTGTCCTAATTTAGAAGGCATTCGGGGTATGTCAAGATGAGTCTAATTGTAGTAGAGTTCAAACTTTTTGCAATTATGTATATTATTATGTAATTATTATATTTATTTACTCTAAGCCATTCGGAAGCGGAGTCCCCACCAACTTCCATAGTGGTAACAGCTCCGATATCCTTCAGCCAGGACGGGTGTTTAGCTATGGGGTCCACTCCGGGCCCAGTGACCAGGTGCGTCGTGTAGTGGTTGATGCCCAGGAAGTCCGACGTGCCCTTGATCCTCTCGATCCAGTACGCGTCGAACTGCTCCAGGCGGGGCTTGGGCAGACCCTCGGCTAAGCTCTGCTGGGCGATGTTCTCCACCATGACGCCTGGGTAGCCGCCTTCCTCGGTGAAGATTGGATGGGCGAACCAACCGAACTGGAAAGGAAAGCGATTTTTAGGGTTCCGTAGCCAAAATGGCAAAAACGGGACCCTTATAGATTCGTCATGTCTGTCTGTCTGTCCGTCCGTATGTCACAGCCAGTTTATTCCGAAACTATAAAAGCTACATTATTAAAATTTGGTACGTAGATGTATTCTGTTAACCGCATTAAGGTTTTAAAGTAAAATCAGAAAAAAATCCAAAATTTTTGGGGTTCCCCATACATGGAACTGAAACTTAAAAATTTTTTTTTCATCAAACCCATACGTGTAGGGTAGAATCTATCGATAGGTATTTGAAAATGATGTTGAGGTTCCTAACATCATTTTTTTCTCAGATGAATAGTTTGCGCGAGAGACTCTTCCAAAGTGGTAAAATGTGTGTCCCCCCCGTAACTTCTAAAATATGGGCACTATAAAACTGAAAAAAATATATGATGTGTATTACTATGTAAACTACTAACTAAATTAGTTTTAATGAAATCTAGATAGTAGTTTTTTTTAAACATCATATATCAAATTACCTAATTTTTTTCATTCAATCAGTGGTACGGAACCCTACGTGCGCGAGTCCGACTCGCACTTGGCCGGTTTTTCTATATCATTACATTACCTATACCTACGACTTCATGACATTCGAAGCCTACGAATAAAATACAAAGCACACGTAATATTTTTTTTATTGTTTCCCAGCAACCAGCATAAAGAATTTTACTCTGATTCACAACATTTTAGCATTTCGAAGAAACTTTGCAACAGACTAAATCTACATACTATCAATATTTGATTTTTTTGAGGGCACAGCAGTACCTCCGCCAAGTCGAGCTAAAAAGCGGCACAGCCATACTCTACTTGTCGCGTAGCAGTTCACGCCATTTTCAACCCAATACTTTCTCAGTGGATATTTTTTCATTTTCATTATACAATTTTTTTTTCTATTATGCTTAGCGTAGAGTTTATAACATATCGGTGAACGGGATGACGAGATGTGTAAACAAGCGTGCGTATTACGGTACCTACAAGATTCGTACGCGAATGCGTGTGAGTGTACAAGCGTAAAACCAAAGAATTCCACTTACTTTGAACTGGTTGGCTACCTCCGCCAATGCAACTTGCTCGGCGTTATTCGGGTCACTGGGCTCATACCAGATAGAATTGATGGAGATCATGATCCTGCCGTTTTGCGTCGGCCTGTACGTCGTGTTGTACAAGTGATAGGACTCGGCGTGAGCCTTCAGCAGCGTGTCACTGCACAAGTAGTTCCCTACGCCATGCATGTCTATTGCTGGAGCCTTCTTTTCATCGCCGTATGCATCCTCGCAAATCTCATAGGGCTCGTTGAACGTAATCCAGGACTTGATCTTGCCACCGAATTCGCGGAAGCAAAGGTCGGCGTAATCGTGGAAGTAGTCTATCATTTTTGGATTAGCCCATCCACCTAGCTCTTGTAGGGACTGGGGCAGGTCCCAATGGAACAAAGTAACCTGTCAAAATAATAGTGGATTTGTAATCTTGACTTAGGAAAGGTAAAATAACTTGTTGCCATTCTAGGCCTGACCACTGAACAGTCTTTGTATTTTTGTATCTACGAGCATATGTCACCGGAAAATAGCAAGAATCATAAATTAATCAACTTCTTAGGAAATTGATCAATTTACTGTGTGAGTCTTGTTATTTTCCGGTGACATATAGAAAAAGACAAGGTCAAACAGTCTGCACAGATTAATGACCAATCGCAACCGAAAGCTACTAGTGAGTAAATGTTCAATCAATCAAGCTTTTCGGCATTCTTCTAATTTAGTATACCTAAATAGGTCATGTTGATTTTAAAATTTCGTAAAAACCTTGGCTTTATTACTGTTTAAAATCCCTGTTTCAGTAAGTTAGGAACCATATCTTAAGTTTAAAAACAAGGAATAAGCGTGTAATTACCAATGGTTCGATGTTCTTTTCAGCTAAGGCATCAAGCAGATCGTTGTAGTAGCGGATCCCGTCAGGGTTAATGTAGTCAATGCGGCCGGTGGGCAGGATTCGGGACCACGAGAGTGAGAAGCGGTAGAAATCGACGCCCAGATACGCCAGCTCTTCAACATCCTCGCGGTATCTGCAAGGTATTAAGGAAAATTAAGAAGGTATAATACCTACTTACTTAGCAATCTGAAGAAGAAAGATAATATAAGTTTGGAAGTTTAAAAAACCTTTCATTATAAAATAAAGGCTATCCCGGGTCTAATCACTGGAAGTAGACGCTTTTCTTCCACGACATCTTTGTGTAGAGGAGAGAACAATGGACTGGCAGTTGAATTTTGGTTACATCGGCCAATCTCCTCACAGACGAGCGTAGTATAGAGAAGATTTAATTGGTAAATATTACACATGTGTACACGCACACTCTGTTGCTTATTTATCACAAATTAGAATAATAATTATTATTTCCTACTTATTTGCAATGAAACCTCTATTTCAAAAGTTCAAAAGTTAAAGTCATTTCAAAACAGAATACGCAGCCGGTTTTGTTTAATAAGTACGGTACATACTTGATAAGATAGCTCATTTCTTCTTTTAGATAAATTAAAGAATAAATAATTATAACAAATTAATTAGTCACCTGTTGTAGGAGTCACAAGCCAGGTCGCCGTTAGAGCCATCGGCAATCATCCACGGTCTACTGTGGCTCAAGCGATCCCACACATTTTCCGATTTGCCTGCAATCAAATTTAATTTTCAATACCTACAGGGTATGATTCAAAATGTTGCTGTTAGCAACATTTTAAATTTTACATTTCTACGAAAACCACTTGCAGTATATTATATAATTACCAGAGGTCCATTTTCCTTCACGTTAGGGAGAGTAAAGTTAGGTACTTACATAGATCATGAGGGACGATGTACCTACATAATACAGAACATATGTGACACATACAATGACATCGAGGTAGATGTACCTAGAGTCCAATTATTATTTTGTAATGTCTACAAAATGTTCACTTGTATGATACTCCTAAAATCGATCTGCCATAACGGTCAATCTCTTCCTCTCATTCAGGAGATATAAAAGTGCACAATGTGTGCATAAACACGAGCTTACTTTTCCCCCAATTCGATTGGACGATAGAACGAGTGAGTTCAGGCGTAGAACCAGGCCGATAACCTAAGAGCTATTGGGCTGCAAGCCAGGGCCTCGAGGTTACTAAAGGCCTCCAGACCCCGCTGATGCCTTTTCTACAACTAAAACAGTTTTTTGAAGATGGCTATTAGTTGACTACTTAGATGAGCCCCTAAGTAGTTTCAGCCCCGAGCCCTACAAATTTATTATCCGCCCTGCGCAGATCTTACGGCTGATTTCCGATGCGATTTTATTTGACCCGATTTGAGCCAGGGACCAGTCAGCCGTTGCTACCACTCGGCCAACGAGGCAGTTGATATGACAACCTGATCTTGTTACGGGTCCGCCGAAAACGTAAAGATCATGTGTTCTGCTCATATACATATAAGTATGTGAAAGAATCCTTTACTACTCGTATTAGGTAACTCTACATAAGTAGTCTTAATATCGATGAGTGATAAAATTTGAGAGATTATGTATCTCTGAGTACCTACATAAGTACGAAAATGTCACTGTCAGCTTATCGATAACAATGTTCTTTAAAGAATTTATATTAAGCGGGCGTTATACGACTATAACAATATGCCGTAATTCTTTAGGTGATAACTTGATAGAGATCACATAATACAAATAGGTATGTTCATGATTGTAAATAGTAAATAGGTATTATTTAACGGAATATCCCCTAGAAACACTTACATTTATTCTACTAGGTATATGTGGAAAAGCTACACAATCTAGCAGTAGACAATAAAATAGATACCCTATAACGGTTTTATAGTAAAAAATAGGGCCATGATAGGTATTATTATTATTATGTCTTTTTGATTTTAACATGTTAATATCTATGGGTGTGCTGTGCAATGTAATTACTATTTTCATATAATATTCCATCATTTCAAGCTTAAATTGTACCTAACATATTAATTATTATGTAATTAATCAGAATTTAACATCGCATACTTATGAACTAACATTAATTTTAACTTGATAAACATTGCTATGCGAATATGTATAAGAAAATCACTATATTGGTTCTGATAACTATGACTTTATTGTCGTGATTGCACATAGAGGTCTTTAAACTTAGATAGGTACTTATCAGATGTCACATAGAGGTAGGTAACGTTGTTCATAGACTATAGGTAATAATATTGGACGCTACCGATTATGAGCAGGACAAACTTATCTAGTACTTACTCATACACTCACAAACTAATACATCATTAATAGTTGATTGCCTACCATATACCAAATACACGAAACAATAGTAGGTAACTTATCTTAATGTTAGTCACATAGAGGACCCGTAGGAAAATAGCTCGACGTATTTTAATGTACTCTATTTGGATAAATAAACATTACATGATTTTTGACTTCCTTGTCTTGTCACAGCTGGTCACATTTGGGAAACTAGGATTTATCTTTGTGATCAGATTGGGATCTAATATTAATGTGCACCAATTGCTTTATTACGTCTTATTGTTAATTGAATTTCTTTATTTTATAGCTAGCTAAATGTGTGGAAAAGCTTAGAACTCACCACTAACGTTCCAGGCACCCTCGATCTGATGTGCAGCAGTTGCCACGCCGAAGGTGAACCCTTCAGGGAATTTGGTGTAACCAGCAAGGCATCTGTAATTTGCGAGAATAGGTACATTAGAACTACATACATTACTGCGAGAGTAATTACAACTTCATACCTACAGTACTACTTTCATAAAATTGTATAAATGGAAAGTCGTTGAATCATGAAATTGTATTTACCATACCTACGGCATACGTGAATATGAGAACGGATTTTGTGTGGGAAATTACATAGATACATCTTGATTTTACTGTGCTTAAAATATTGATAGACAAAATCATACACTATCTCAAGGTTTAGATAAGTGGCATTCGGTTATAATAAATGCAACGTGAAACATCTTTTCCTCGACAGGACAAAGGTCACTTAATGAAAGGAAAATTGTTAACAAAAACATTTGACTTATCTACCATAATTTGTACTAATGCTTTAATTTGACAATAAAGTATTTGAAATCGCTGTACAAAGTACCTATTTCATTTTCTTAAATTATAAAGATGCAAGATCGTAAGGACCAATTCGAATGCGAAACATCAGAACATAATAAGTCTAATGTCTGGAATATCCGCATCCGTCGCGTCTGAAGTTATATTGTTCAGTATGGCAAAACAAATAAGCGGGTAGTTAATTATAAATTTAGCTTCATAAAATTGTTGTTTCTAAAAGAGAAGGTAGCTTAAATTGGATAGTCTTATGTTTACTTCTTCTAATTGTAATGTGAATTTCCATTATTAAACAATTCCACTTTCCAGTGTTAGTATGGTAGTAGGTAGTTAGTACGGTCGTATCGATACGTTTGATAATTTAGCGTCGGAGGTAGTGTTTGAGCAGGATGTTGACTGTGGTTCTTTGTAAACAAGTTTGGTATCGGTACTCACGTGTGGCAGAGCGCTAACAGGCCAATAAGCGTCCAGCTCGCCATGGTGACGACCCACAATGCCGCGGTTCCTTGGCACACTGCCCGCCGCTCGGCAATACACAGCTTTTTACCAGACCAGCCTAAATGTAACGGTAATCTCGAGAGGTTAAGAATCGTTTCTTTGAGATAGCTGCGGATGTGTCAAGGCGATGAGATAATGATAACAGAATCCGCTGGAGGTGTATTAGGTACGTGTAATAGGGATGTTGACACGATTTCCAATAAGTTTCAATGTGAGCATGGTAGGTACCTATGGTTATGTAAAAATTGTGTTTTTTTTTTATAATATACATTACACAAACTACCACTGTCTGCAATATACTACATTTATTCTACATTGAAGCAAAGGCACTTTAAACTGTACCCTAAAAAGTGGAAGTACAGTAGGTACCTACCTCAATGTATATTCATATCATTATTATTATGTACCAATTAGAGGTTCACTTAAAAAATTTAATTATGTTAATATTTTGTTGTCTGGTTGTACTACCCAATATAGCAAGCTGTGGTCTCCTGTAATTGTAGGAACACGAGAAACTGTGCCCATTTGAATGATTGTTTTATGTATTCTATTAAGATAATATGTGTGTGTCTTATGTTGGAGATCCTAAATAAATAAATAAAAAAAAAAAAATAGCGCGGAACCAATACTCTATTTAATATCTCTATTATATCTATCTATGTTATACCTATATAGATATATTAAATTTTATATAGATATATTAATTATAAAACAAAATTGATAGGTAATTTATTTGAGGTTGCAAAACCCGTCCGTTCCAATGTATGAAAGCATTTCAGTCAATTCTACAAAATAGTAGTTATCTACTTTACAATGCACAACCCTATTTGAAAGTTACAAACAGAGTTAGGTTCGTATAAAGTTCGAGTGCTGTTCAGCAGTTTTCATCAAAAGATAAACAATAATCTTGAAATATTTTGATATCGGTTTTCTGTGGGGGTTAGGTAATAACTATATCAGACGTTAATTTATGCGATGATAAGACTTACGTATTTGTTCAATAATATCCTGTATTCGTACCAATTTAAATCTAATACTAATAAGATTATTTTCGTAATTAAAAAACAAATTAAATCCTTGTCGTAGGTATCAATGCTTTTGACTGGCTCGATGGCTCATTTGGTAGTGACCTCTACCTTCTGAGCCAAGGGTCGTGGGTTCGTTTCCCGCACAGTGCAAACATTTGTGTTCACGAACATGTCTGTTTGTGTTGGTCTGGGTGTTTTCTATGTATTTATTTACAAAAAAAAAGTATTAAAGTAAGTTTATCAGTTGTTTAGTACCCATAGTACAAGCTTGGCTTAGTTTGGGGCTAGATGGCGATGTGTGGCCCAGCGTGGCATGTCTTAATCAAATACATGGGTTATTTATTTATTTTTATTAGGTCCCTCTTTCTGAGGTACCCATCTTAGACCAGGCGCACTACGAGTTTTTCGCCGCGCGGCAGAAAAGAGGTTGGTACAGTATTACAGTGCGACATTATGCCGCTGCTCTTTTCTGTCGCGCGGCGAAAAACTCGTAGTGCGCGCCTGGTCTAAATGTTATTTATTCGTATAAGTCAAATAACCATTTACACTCGTAATATAGAGATATACATTATGAGATTCAAAATAGATCATTAAGAGAGGTAGGGCATAGCGAATCTTCGCACGAGTTGAGCGCCCGTCCGGGGAAGGACCTCCACCCTATAGAATACCGCAGCCAAATGACCTTCGGGCCGTGTTTCAGCCGGCGAGTAGGGTTTCCAGAGCTCGTGGGAGTTAGGATAGGGCCGGCATAGCGACTTGGCCTTCTCTTTCGCTTTCCATCAGGCGTAGGGAAGCTTATGTTTAGCCGTCAACAAACGGATTGCACGCATCAAGACGCCTCACTCTTTATTTTTCAACTATTCTCTACCCTAAGATTACCTGGAAGAGATGGCTTACAGCGAAGCCGTAAGGCCGCTTAAATTGCCAAAAGTCAATTGTAAAATGCGCAAAAAATAATAAGTATCTATCTATCCAGACGCATTGTGCATGTACGGATTAAAACCATATGTTGATGTTTTTATTTCATGTTATTTAATGCAAAATAGGTAGATAATTATAGGTTTACACATTAGACGGACTTTCTTATCACGATGATATCAATCAATAACCAAATGATTTATTTGATACCGTTTATCATTTTAGCGTACACCAGGAATTAGCAATTAAAGGATAAGGCTCTTTTGTTGTTAAAAGGTGACTTTGGTTCTGTTTACAAGTCAATAACCAGGAGAAATGTACTCCTACTATAGAGCATAAATGCCAGCGAATGTGAAGCTCAGATATATGAAAAACCAGTGCTACCTTTAGCAGATTGATTCGCACTAAGCAACGTATTGAAAAGATTTATCTGACCAGTCGATTCTTTTCGAGCAAGTTTTGCATGGTAGAGCAATTTTAAATGGTAAATAACCTGTTATGTGCTTGCTGATATAAAGTGATGTTTTTCTACCACTTCATTACACTTTCACTGTCCATACATTACATGTATTGCACTGAAAACAAGAAGTTAGGTGCGTCTTTGCAATCAAGAATAGCGTTGTCCACAAAAAGCACGATAAATCGATGTTGAATTTAATTTTATCACGCCAAATGCGGTACATGGCCTCCAGAGGTTTCCATATTCAATACATTACCAAGTGGTTGGCCGTTGATGCACGTAAATTCATTATTGGATAAATGGCAATAAATTGTATTGAAAATTGCCTTGGACAGTCAAAGTTTTAATGTACATCGGTCAAAATTTCCACAAGCAGTCGGCTGAGGTGGAGGCAGCTGTAATTAAAATAGACGAGGAAGCATAGAACGCAATCAGAGCTATAATATACACATCATAATATCTTCTTCATGCGGTCCAGGTTTCGTCGAGCAGGCCCTGCATGACGCACAGATAGTCGACGGAGGCGGTGATAGAGTGCGCAAGCAGGATGCTATGGGTGTATATCTCGTTTATGACGTTCAGGTCTCGACGAGTAGGCCTTTCATGACGCATAGATAGTAGACCGAGCCGAGGAGGCGCGCGACTGTGCGAGGAGAATGCCGCAGTTGTATCTCCTTAATGACGTTTAGGTTTCGTCGAGCAGGCCTTGCATGACGCACAGATAGTCAACAGAGGTGGCAAGCGAGGGCGCGAGCAGAATGCCGCATTTGTATCTTCTTTAAGACGTTCAGGTTTCGTCGAGCAGACCCTGCATGACGCACAAATAGTCGACGGAAGTGGCAAGAGAGTGCGCTAGCAGGATGCCGCGGGTGAGCACCTCTCGCACCTTCCACACGTCCTGGCTGTGGCAGGCGCGGAACGACGTGGAGAGCGCCTGCCGCACGATGCTCGTCGGCAGAAACCGCCACGGCTGGTCCAGTTTCCAACTGAAATTAATGAAAATCAAGTATGTAGATTGCTTGGAAAATTATACTAGTATCAATGTCAAAATAATGATAGTATAATTCCAAGATTTAGAGGAAGTAACTATAATATTATTGTTCTAATAGAGTTGAAATCGGCATAATTATGAAGGTTGTGATACGATTTTTGTAGAGTGTGAGTGGCCTAGTGGTTAAAATGTTGATTTTCATAAGTGAGCCTCGCCACGCACCAATGCGTTTTATTATTTTATATTCGACGCTCTTACGGTGAAGGAAAACATCATGAGGAAACCTGCACACATGCAAGGAATTCCAAGGTTATCGACCTTAATCAGGACAGACTTGATCCCATCGGTGATATGGTGGACATATATGGTCAGATTTATGGCATATCTGGGTGTTCAAAAATATTTAACAGGTCATAAAATAAGATGAATACTTACCTCAAATAAAGCCCCTCATAAGTAAAATATGTCATAGCTAAGACAAATACGGGGTATATGAGCGGCATGATGACGAGCAGACACAGAAATAGTGTGCCAATGAGTTTGAGGAAAGTCGGGAAAGGCGCGCCGTACCGCCACAGGGAGTGCACGTCGCCCGCAAACTCGCGTGCGAGCACCCGAAGGCGGCCGAGCCGGGACGCCGAGCGTAACTGCTGGAACAATAACGGATATATTATTATGTACTTTATAGATCTAACAGACGAGTAGCACGACGGCAGAGGCGCCAGCAGTCACTGGCAGCTAGCTGTCGGCATGCCGTCGACGCTTTTGACGCGTTGGAGCTGGTGACGGTGACCTCTGCCGTCATAAACGCGGTACGTGTGTTTTATGAATTATTCTTTAAAAAAACTACGATGGTTATGGGCAATTTTTTATGATATTAAAGTCTTAAAACGCCGACTGAAACTCCTAAGGGTAGTTTCCTGACGCGATTATGGAACGATAGAAGGTAACATCCTAATGCGTAACCCGTGAATTCATAACAAACTCATACTAACTTCTACCATAAAAACCTTGTTAGCCCGGCGATACGGCTTCATTGTGGATTCCGTTTTGTCTGAGTTTGTAGCGTTGGTCACTCTGTCTGTTCTTCATAGTCTTGCATTATAAACCTACCATTAAATTGATGGTTATTCATTCCTATTCCGGGATACGATATTCAATTTATTATTTTTTTGTAGAATTATGTTATTTTCATGTTTAGTGGTCCTGTTGTCTGAGGCGGTTATTATTTGACATAATGTCATTATTACTTTTTTATTATTATTGTGTTATCTTTTTTTATTCACTACTTTGGACGATACACACAATACCGTAATAATTCCATTAATTTCGTAACTATTTACCACCTGAACATCTTATACATAAAATAAAAAGCTCATTAGTTAAGGTTTTATAGCAATTAAACGGATAATATGCAATTTAACGGTATGATACGTAGGTAGAGTAGGTACCTACATTCAATAAGCTAAGTACAATCCTCCCTCTTCAATCATCATCTTCATCTAATGCCGGCCATGCACCCTACGGTTTACCGGAGAGGTCCATCTGTGCAGGTATGTCTGCGCAGGTCGCCCGTTATGCCTTCACTCTTATCAAATGGTTATACCGCCACCAATCGGTTACCAGCCTAGTTTGTAATTCAGTAGGATGATGCACCACGGGCAATTGAGGGTACCCTGATGCGAAAAGATGATTGTCGCTCCCTTACAGCTTTTGTGAACTGAAATATCCACTCTTAGCTCGATAAAAGAGCATGCATTACGAGCTTTCCTCAAGTGCGCTATTAAATTGGCTATGACAAATTGCCTCGTTGCACAACAAAATGCGCAATGTAAACGTAGCTTTAGACCAATCTCAGACATATGTATGTATAAAAAAGTAGGTAACTTGGGTTCATTTTAATTAATCAAGTCTAGATATTGAGTCTCTACGAATTATACATACCAACTTAGTCTTCATATAGAAGATAATAAATTAATTTAGTAGTGTATATTTTGCCCTTGCGAGCAGACATGATGATAACGTATATTCTCATTGCTGTACTTGCAGTGTGTATATTGCATTTATTTTGCAACTATAACGAAGTAGCTAGGATAATAAAAAAGATACCCGGACCAAAAGACGTTTTTCTAGTGGGAAATATAAGAGAGCTGAATGTCGACTCAGGTATTTTTTTATTTAATTTTAAATAATAAGGGACTAATTCAGTGTATTTTTTAAATGTTTCTTTACCTCAGTCATTTGAATTTAGTTTTTTTTGTCAATATGAAATGGAAATGAAAAAATGTTTATTTACAATCACATTATTACATTTGCCATTTTAGTGATTGAGACCCCCTATTAGGTAAGTATTCGCAGATACTTGTATCAGGAGGTCCCAACTCCCAAACCTACCCTAATAATATACTATCCATTTGACACTTTGTACAGCCTCTACCTAAACAACAGTCTATCGATACCTCTGTGCTCAAAAGTAGTAAAGGGCATTTGGCTGAAAGTTTCTACTTACCTAGATATCTACAATTATAACCAGAGTATTGTTATGACCTGCACTCGTATCTTGCAAAAAAAACTAATATAATATTAAACTTTTGAGATTCCACATATATATTCTACACATACAGCGATCGCTTATAGCGATAAGGGCCGTCCAAATTGTAGGTACCTACACTAAATGCACACGGTGTCCATGTACGACAATTCATTTGTTGTGCAATATAAAAATAATATGCCCTAGATATCATAGGAGTATAACTAAGGTGCAGCGCAGACGGCACACTTTTTGTGCGATAGAGTCTGCGTCTGAGACAATTAAAAAGAGCGTCTAGGTCTGCCGACAGAATGATCGAAGAAGTGCGTCATGTGCGTTGAGTCTGTGATATATCCGCAACAGATTTTTGCGCGTCGTGTGCGTTACTGCTTATAATTGCAATTGTATGTGAAATACTCAAAACGTTTGTTACAGTGTCCTTATTCAAATTACGCTCAAAGTTCGCCGACCAATTTAATGGAATCTATCGGTTTTGGATTTATCCGTTCGGAATTGTTAATATATATAATCCAGATGATGTAGAGGTACTTAAGTTTTATACCTACATTGATGATATTTGATGGTAGACATTAATATAATATTGTACTGAGTGTGTATCTTCATATTCATTTAATAATTTGTATCCGTAAGTTAATCCGACACTTACGTCCCTACTAATTGCAGATTGTGATATCGACTTCCAAGCACAACGAAAAGAGTTTTATTTACAATTTCCTAAAACCGTGGTTGAATGAAGGATTACTTGTGAGCAATGGTAAAATATGTTTTTAGAACAGTCAAGATATTTTTATATTAGGATTCATTACAGTGATTCTTTTTTCAGGTAGCAAATGGCATCAACGAAGAAAAATCCTTACACCGACTTTCCACTTTAATATCTTGCGTCAATTTTTTGCTATCATGGAAGAGAATAGTAGCCGTTTAGTGGAGACACTGGACACAATGTTGGACCAGCCCGTAGACGTAGGGCCTATCATTTCTGAATACACATTAAACACTATTTGTGGTAACTGTTTACTTTCATTGGTAGAACACTTGACTTTAAAAAGGAACAATTTACTTGCATTTAAAACCAAATTATATTTTTTTCTATATTTACGAATTTACCTCTACAGAGACTGCTATGGGTACACAGCTAAACAAAGAAACATCTCCAATTGGAAAAGCATATAAAGATGCAATACACAAAGTCGGACAAATATTAGTGCAAAGATTTATTAAAGCACGGTATTATATTGACTGCTATTTTAATATAACTTATATCCCTTTCGCACCTGAGATTTTTTTTCCCTCCTTTTGGCTATATTTGTTAAAAATAATAATACCTAGGGCCTTCAGATTAGGGGGAAAATAGTGAAAAAAATCCATCCTATTTAGTATTTTAGAAAAGCATGCCGCACGATCGTGAGTTCCAGGTCTTACTTCTCCCTACGCACGATCGTGAGTTCGGTTAATTTTATCAGTGTTTTATTATGTTTTTCTTATTATTATACTTAATTATTGGCTAGGTTAAAATATAGTTTTGTAATAAAACAATGAATTTACCAAAATCAAACAAATTCAGTCATATTACACCATTTCACCATAAAATTAGCTTTTTTCTACTTATTTGGTCATACTTATTGCCAGTTTTTACTTATTTTGTAATTATTTCGAGTATTTTTTAAAGTTAACTTTAAATTAAGATAACAAAGAAACATTTCTTTCAGTCCTTATCAATATAGGTCTCTTAAAATATAGTAAGAAGTTATGAGAGAGTTCTAAAAAACGACTAAATGTTTCGAGAAAAGCTAGGTTGCGCTTCGCTTCGCTAATTTTAGCAGGCGATTTGCAGCTCTTTAAACTTCAAACTCGAGGACCCTTCAATGAGGGTTTTCTGAAAAAAGAAACCCACCAGATACCACCACATAGGCACATATCTATTCGGGTCGCAGGCATAACGTAATTGGTCCATGTCAAAACATGGCACTAATATTTACATAGCAACTTACCAATCACATGATAGCTGGACCGCAGGCTTAATTAATGCTATCTATCGGATAATTAATTTTGAAACACCTTCATCTGTCGAAAATGGGCAAAGGCATGTGCCCATCATATCTCTTTTCCTGAAACGGACTATTTGCAGGTTTGTATGTTCCTACGATCGAGATGTCTCTATTGGCCTGATGACTCATTTGGTAGTGACCTTTACCTTCTGAACCAAGGGTCGTCAGTTCGATCCCCGCGCTGTACAAACATTTACGTGCATGAACACGTCCGTTTAATTGATCTGGGTATTTGCTATGTATGATAATGTTCTTTATTGTACATAAACCACATAATTTTCTTAAATTTAGGTACAGTCAGTAGAAATTTATTAGACAATATAGGCGGCCTTATCGCTGTAAGCAATAATATGTATAAATTTACAAAAAAAGTATTAAAATTTATTGTCTACCCCATTCAAGCGTTTCATCTTCCCTCACAGCGGGTGCAGCGCAAAATTCCTCGCCAGCCTCATCAATGTCGATATCTGAGCATTCTCCTTTTGTGAGAATATTAAGAACTTGCTAATCATTCAATAAGACACCTGAAAAATAAAATAACACTTACATTTACTCCATGAGTCAAGGTAAATATACGCAACTCATTTTCGTGAGTAGGTACAAATAAGCCCGAGAGCTCACGCTAGTGAGTTCCATATTTCGACACGAGCCAGGTCGACGTAAATGTAAAATATTTTTAATTACCTTATATTATTCGATTATTATATTAATAAAGATTAAATAGAAACAATTATTTAATAAAAATAAACATTAAAACCATAAAAGTAATACAAATACTTACGGCGCTTACTACGGGCACCGAGACACACCTTCGTTTTGGGCACACCGGCGAACACACGGACCTGTGAATGCCGCGAAACTGCTTCTGCCTGGTTTTTTGTTAGACACACTATCATGTGGTAGCGGGCGCGCGCGGCGGAACAGATTACACGCGCCCTCAGATTTTTTGAAAATTTGAACTCACGATCGTATAAGTCAGGTGCGAAAGGGATATGGGATGGCTACAGAGGAAATACCTAAAAACAATCCACTATTTTACTAAGACAGTAATAGAAAACCGGAAAATTTTAGTCGCGCAGCAAAAGGTGGTGAAAGCTGATGATGACTTTGTTGATGAGAACGTGTATAAGAATACTAAGAAACGAAGGACAGCTATGTTAGATCTGCTTATATCAGCAGAGATGGAGGGACTGATTGACGAAAAGGGTCTGCAGGAAGAAGTGGATACGTTTATGTTTGAGGTAAGATATAAGACTGGTCCTAGTTCAAACTCAAATGGTTTACTGCAAACGCATCAGTTATAGGACAAGCAACCCTACGTTTGATCGCAAGGATGGGTGTATCATGTGATGGTGTATAATTTAATACTACAATTCTTTAACAGGGTCACGACACAACAGCAACGGGGCTAGTATTTTTATTAATGTTACTGGCTAATAACTATGATTCTCAGGTAAATCAACAATAACAACAATAATACTCGTACCTTTCGACACAATTAAGTGTATATTACATTCTCTTTTTTCACTTACAGGATAAAATCGTTGCTGAATTAAAGGAAATATTTGGCGATTCTAAACGACCTCTGACCATGGATGATTTGTCCAAGATGAGGTATTTAGATTGTTGTATAAAGGAGGGGTTACGTCTGTATCCTCCCGTACACTTTATTAGCCGCAACATAACTGAAACTGTGCAATTGAGTAAGTTCCTTACGTTCGTTCAAAAATGTAGCTATAGGTATAGAGGTGTTTGTAAAAATGTTTTTCTAACTTTAAATTAACTTTCAGGTAATTATACTGTGCCGGCGGGTACGATGTGTCACATTCATATTTATGATTTACACCGTAGAAAAGATCTATTCGAAAATCCACATGAGTTCATACCTGAAAGGTTTTCACCGGAAAATAGCGTTGGCAGACACCCCTACGCATACATACCTTTTAGTGCTGGCCCTAGAAATTGCATAGGTAAGTTACAAAGGATTTTGCTTAAAATTTTAGAGTATAATTAGGATGATTATCAACACGTAACTATGAATGAATAGATATCGTAACTTAACATTTTGTTACAGGACAAAAATTTGCTGTTTACGAATTAAAATCATGTTTAGCAGCAATATTGCGAAACTACACTCTACATCCAGTCACGAAACCAGACGATATAGAAATGCTTGCAGACCTAGTACTCAGGAATAATGGGCCGGTATTGGTTAGGTTTTCAAGAAGAATAGATTCATTTTAAATCAATAGTGGTAGATGAAAAATACGTTGTAACTATATCTTTCTTTATTACTAATTATTATGTCCGTAACTTTTAAACTAATTAAAATAAATGTTCTTTTGATAAAAGTATTTTTGTTTTACTATCGGTGAGATTTAGTTTAGTGACGAAATTTTTTGTAAGTCCGGTATATAATATACGCCGTGTTATATGGATCACTATTAATGAGCCTTCTTTATCCAGATCGATCCACTAAAATTGTGTAGTATCTATTTTATTTACTTAAACTTTATTGCACAAAATGTTACCAAAGCCGAAGTTAATGCTACGAGTATTCTCTACCAGTCAGCCCTCAGGGCATGCAGAGAGCAGATTTCATGTGCGGTAATATTTTATCGTACACTACCCATACCGTACTACATAATTGATCCTGGACATTCTACTCTGGTGTGAATTTATTTAACGATTACACTATATCCAATCCAAGTCTCCGTGGGGGGTGCGACTATTTAATATCTACCTATATCCTGTAAAGATATACGTAGTAGATAGGACATACAATCTAATAGACTAATATCAAGGCTAGATATTTAATTAATTTAATAAAAGATAATAATTGAAATGAAGTAAAAGATAATAACATCAATATGTATTTAGTAGTGTAATTTTCGCCGTTGTGCGCGGTCACCACCAAACATGATAACGTACATCCTCGTTGCTGTATTTACAGTGTGTTTATTGCACCTGTTTTGTAATTACAATGAAGTGGCTAGGATAATAAGGAGGATTCCCGGACCTAAAGACGCTTTTCTAGTGGGAAACGTAGGAGAGCTGAATGTCGACTCAGGTATATTTTACACATTTATATTTAATCCATACATTTCCACTCACAATTACAATTTTACTTCGAATTTAATTCGCCATCGGCCATCGTTATTGTATTTTCCATTTTGGTTTCTTTTATCATAAGCTTAGCACAGTCCACTGTTGGACATTATGCCTCTCTAGTATCTCCATAATCGCCACACTGGGCAGGCGGGTTGGCAATCACATGGCGTAGCTACTCGCTCGGTGACGCTTCTGCCACGCCTGCAATTATGATGGTTATAAGGCCACCATTCGGTCACCAAAGTTGCCAGGGTCTCGTTTGTTGGCAGGCAGCAGGATGCACTACGGGCAGGTGAGGTTGGCCTTGAGCGTAAAGATTATAGGTCGCTTTCTTGCATCCCCTTTGCATATTCCTTTATAGGAAGGAGTACGTACCTAAAAGAACAAGCTACGACTTTTCATGCAATAAACCAAGCATCAAATTTTTAAAATAAGACAAATGTGCGTATTGAATATGATATGTTAAAAATTGCAAACGTTTGTTACAGTGTCACTATTTAAATTAGCGCGAAAGTTCGCTGATCAATTCAATGGAATCTACCGGTTTTGGATTTATCCTTTCGCTATTGTTAATATATATAATCCAAAAGATATAGAGGTATCTACTTAAGATATATATGTGAGTAGTTGGCCCAAAAGGTACCTGGAGGGATTGGAAAATGTTATTATTTAGTAAAATTTTCTTAGCTTTCGTAGTTTTGATTTAGTCTAAACAGAATATTTTAAGGTGCCTTATGTAGTTATTTTTTATAAATTTTTTTTGTAAGCCGAGGTGACAACAGTCCTCTACACGAAACTTCAAACGTGATTCAGTCGAAATCAATTATTTTCCCTTGAGGTCCCTTTTTGGTCAACATACCTACTCGTATTTGGAATATTCATTTTGATGGAAACCAATAATAAATATACTTTGTATAAAAATAATATACATACTATAATAACGAAAATTGTTGATATGTACCTCCTACCCGTAAGTTAATCCGACACTTATCTACTTACATACTACCTAATTGCAGATTGTGATATCAACTTCGAAACACAGCGAAAAGAGTTTTGTTTACAACTTTCTAAAACCTTGGTTAAATGAAGGATTACTTGTTAGCAAAGGTAAAATCATTTTTAGAAATCCTAAAGTGATTACTAGCTCTTCAATTAAGATTATTTAAAGTGACTCAATATTTTTAGGTACCAAATGGCATCAACGAAGAAAAATCCTTACACCAACTTTCCATTTCAATATCTTACGCCAATTTTTTGCAATCATGGAAGAGAATAGTAGCCGTTTAGTGGAGAGGTTGGACACAATGTTGGGCCAGCCCGTCGACGTTACACCCGTAATTTCTGAATATACATTAAACACCATATGTGGTAAATGTTTCCTTTTTATAAACTTTTATTTTTAATGCTTTGTTGTATATTTTGATTTATATTATAGTAACTATCTTCAAAAAATAAATAAATTTATATAATTTTTATTAGAATCTGAATTATATTTTATGGCCTTCACAGAGACTGCGATGGGTACACAGCTAAACAAAGAAACATCTCCAATTGGAAAAGCATATAAAGATGCAATACACAAAGTCGGACAAATATTGGTGATTAGATTTATCAAAATACGTTATTATTTTGACATTTGTTTTAATTTAACGTATTCGGGATGGCAACAGAATAAATACCTAAAAATTATCCACAATTTCACTAAAACGGTAATAGGAAACAGAAAAATTTTAGTTGAGCAGCAAAAGGTGATCAAAGTTGATGACGACATCAATGATAATGTGTTTATGAATAATAAGAAAAAAAGGACAGCTATGTTAGACTTGCTTATTTCAGCAGAAAAGGAAGGATTAATTGACGAAAAGGGCCTGCAAGAAGAAGTAGATACGTTTATGTTCGAAGTAAGAAATGCAATTGGCTGTAGCTAGATTATCTTATTAGTGAAATATGGAATTTACTAATATAAGCTTTCAATCAAACAGGGTCACGACACAACAGCGACGGGATTAATATTTATGTTAATGTTACTGGCTAATAACAAAGATGCTCAGGTAAATTGAAATCAAAATAAGTTGTATACTTCGGTTTCTAATAGTATTCAAGTTAAAATTGTTTTCTTTTAATACAGGATAAAATCGCAGCTGAATTAAAGGAAATATTTGGAGAGTCTAAACAACCTCTTACCATGGATGACCTGTCCAAGATGAAGTATTTGGATTGTTGTATTAAGGAGGGCCTACGTCTTTATCCTCCAGTACCTTTTATTAGCCGCAATATTACTGAAAGTGTAGAACTGAGTATGTTTATAGTATAATATGAGTAAGGTATACTCGTATCGGCTTAAATTTCTAAATTTTATTTAATTTTCAGGCAATTTTACCGTACCGGTTGGTACGATGTGTCACATTCATATTTATGATTTACATCGTAGAGAGGATTTGTACGAAAACCCAAATGAGTTTATCCCCGAAAGGTTTTTACCGGAAAATAGCGTCGGCAGACACCCCTACGCATACATACCCTTTAGTGCTGGCCCTAGAAATTGCATAGGTAAGGAAGTTATTATTATTATAACTTGAGTTTCTGTTACCATTAATATGTATTTGAAAATGGTTACCTAGCAATCACATGTAGGTATTATACAGTGAAGTTTACCAAATGGTTTACCTAAGGAAATGTTTTATAAATATTTTAGGGTATTTTATTAATAGACAGTTTATAACGATCATGCTTTCGTTTAGCACGATTAACAATCTATCTATCTTCTATACTTATGATAAATCTGTAGAGAGTTTAATTCTGTACACTAAAATATATTTTCAAAATAACTATCAGGGGATGATCAGTGATCGATACTGATACCAAAAATGCAATCAGTAAAATTTTTGTCTGTCTGTCTGTCTGTCCGTTTGTCTGTCTGTCTGTCTGTATGTTCGTTATAGAAACAAAAACTACTGAACGGATTTCAACGAAACTTGGTACAATTATTCTTCATACTCCTGAGCAGAGCAGTGAAGGGAAGTGTTGGGAAAACGGGAGAATTTTTTATCTGTATGTTTGAACGCGCATTACGCAAAAACTACTGCTGTTGCTACTGGAATTGAATGCGGTTTTCACCAATGTACTGCTAGAGGACTTACTTAAAAATTTGGCACCATTTTATCGATGTCTGTTATTTTTGAAACCCGATAACCACGCGTGCGCCGCCGCTGGCACAGCTAGTATAAAATATTTTTTGTTGCAGGTCAAAAATTTGCTATTTATGAGTTGAAGTCGTGTTTAACGGCAATATTGCGAAACTACACTCTACACCCAGTCACAAAACCAGCCGACATAGAAATGCTCACAGATCTGGTACTAAGGAATAATGGACCGGTGTATGTTAAGTTCGTGAAAAGAATAGAGTCATTTTAAAGTAATAAATCATGAAAGATGCGTACCTTTTCGTAACCTTTAGACAATTAGGTTGCATACGAAATATATACATGTAGTATAATAAAATGCATTGTCAACAAAGGGCTTTTGTTTTATTTAACCTAATCGAAATACCATATATTTTCTTATTCCGACATTATACATACTGCATGGGAAATGTACATAAAAGAATATAAAGATAGTAACAAAATGAATAGAAAGAAGACAGAAAAAACATTAGTTGACTATCCAATAAAGGAATCGTCTGCTCCAGCTTGCTAATTCTCTTTCGTTTTCGGACACGTTTCAAAATTTATATTTCAACAAACTTGCTGTTAGTGTGCACGTCGTGGTTCCGTATGGAAGATTTCTCTCGAAAGCCTTGAAACACTCGACAGAACATAAAAACATATACCAACAAAAGAAATGTCGCAATATCTATCAATCTATCTGTACATGAAATATATTTTCAAAATAACTATCAGGGGGTGATTAGTGATCGATACTGATGCCAGAAATGCAATCGTCTATAGGTACTTATAAAAAATCTGTAGAGAAGTCAATTCTGTACATTAAATATATTTTCAAAATAACTATCAGGGGGTGATTAGTGATCGATACTAATGCCAAAAATGCAATCAGTAAAATTTTTGTCTGTCGGTCTGTATGTTCGTTATAGAAAAAAAAACTACAGGACGGATTTTGACGAAACTTGGTAAATTTGTTCTTCATACTCCTGGGCAGGTTATAGTATACTTTTCATCACGCTACAATCAACAGGAGCAGAGCAGTGACGGGAAGTGTTGGGAAAACGGGCGAAATTTTTATCTGTATGTTTGATCGCGCATCACGCGAAAACTACTGCATGGGATTAAATGCGGTTTTCACCAATGTATTGCTAGAGGTCTAACTTAAAATTTAGGTACCATTTTATAGAAGTCCGTTATTTTTGAAACCCGATATCCACGCGTGCGACGCCCCCGGCACAGCTAGTATTTAAAATAATATTATTTGAAACCTACCAAGGACATGTTTTTGTTCCTGGAGTCACATTTTCATTCAGAAATTACCGCCTGCCCAATGAAATCAATCATTTGAAACCTAACAACTGCCCATCTAAGTGATGGACCCTGGGAAGCGTATGCGAATTTCGGCCACAGCGCCCAATCAAGTACAAGGATGCTAGCCAAGTACATAGGAAATATTAAAGCGATCAAGTGTGTGCGCCAACGCAGGTGCACTCTCTGCACAGATGTACGAAGGTGTATTACTGCTAATGCTAATTACCTGATCCTGCTGTGTGTAGCTGTTACTGAGGAATTTTAGCTAGAGAAGAATAGTATGATGTTTGGCTAGATTGTTTTTTTTTTAATGAATTTAATAATTGTATTGACCTACGCGAATATAGAGAAGAAGTGTGTGACTCCTTGCGCGAAGTCACTAGTGAAGAAAATTTGTAACGCCTAGTATATTTCCATCCGCAAATACTGTTACAAGTTAAGAAATACAAACGGCTGGATACTCGTAAATACTTTATTAGGTCTTTCCCGTAAAATTTAATTGGTACCTATATCTACACTAATATTATAAAGGGGAAAGATTTTTATTTTTGTATGTGTGTGTATGCTCAAAATTACTGTGCCGATTAAAAAAATCTTAAATCATTGGAAAGCTACATTCTTCATGAGTAAGCTTTCATTGCTAGAAAAGATTAGAGATCCTTACTAAAACGTCAATCAAATGTAACCCAATTAAATGTTTAAATCTGAAATACCTGGGCGGTTCGCTAGTGTACTATGTTACAGATAATGCTTTTCATTGCGATTTAATTGATTCGAATATACATAATTATGTTCTCAGGGGTGAAATAATTACATAGATACTCCACTATATTCGTGTCGTGTCACACATAATAACCCATAATAACACCATAACCCCACGCGTAAACTATAGACGAAGTTGTTTGTATCTAAAGATAGATGAAGTCTATTAAGCAAAAGACTTGTTTAGTCGTCTGTATCTCGTCGACCAGAGCGGGCCTTTGGTAAGATGATAGCGTATCTCTTGACTATTGCTCTGGTCTTGTGTGTAGTGCATATAATATTTAATTACAACAAAAATGCCAGAATTATCAAAAAGATTCCCGGCCCTAGAGATTTATTCATCTTTGGGAATGCTATTGATGCTATTGTTTCACCAGGTAATATACTTATAAATCTACTTTTTTATAATTTTATTATGTAGTTATTGGTCTGCCAAAATTAGATGGCAAGGTTATAACTTATTCTTATCGATACTTGATTAGCTGGTATTTAGCATTTTAATTTATTTTTGTACTACTGTTATGGTATTAGGATTGGGATTAGATGTTTATATGGATTGGCAGAAAGATAACTTCAGGATTATGATGGTCTTGCAATGGATAGAGCGTTAAGCCTAAAACGCATCCGAAAGTTCCGGGTTCGATTCCCGGTCGGATCAGTTTAGGTAACTCTCTAATTGTCTCGGGTCCGGGTGTTTAGGGGAACCCCGGCATAATCTAGTAAACATAGTAAAAGGGAAGAGCTTACTGTGCGAGACCATATGATTGGTGTTATATGGTCTGGCGGATTTTGGCGAAGGCTAGGAATTTAATAGCATCAAATTTATTTAAATTGCTAGCTGCAGCCGCCCGCGTGAATATCGGTGATATGTGAAGTGTTATCTTGTAAATGTAAATTATAGCCTTATAATCATGTAGGTATAACATGACCTATATTAATTGTAAAGTTTCAGTCATTGGAATCGTTCAGTCAGTAGTTCTCGCGTAAAAGAGCAAAAAACTTTCATTCAATTCCATTCAAATAATTTAAAGTATTAGTAGGATTATATTCATTAGAATTAAAGTATTAATAAATTATATAGAGTGTGGAATCTGTTGTTATACTGAAAATTTACTACAATCATCGTCTTTGAAAATCAATCTCTGGGCATACTTATAATAAGGTAGGAAAACCGATGCGAACACAAGCTCTATGTGACAAACCGATATTCATGAAGGCAAACCCGCAGGCAAAACCTAACATACGTAATAGTATCCGTAGAAATATTGTTATTCTTCTTCATCCCTTCTTATAACTAGCCTTTAAGGTTGTCCATTATAACGGTCTCTTCCAGAAAAGAATTCGCTTATAGCGATAAGACCGCCTAAATTGTACAACAATTAATGTCAATTATAGGCAGTTTTATGTCATCTTTATGGTGTGCGATATAGAATATCTATATAACCCTAAAATTCGGAATACAATGAGTGAGTTAGGCTCGTACTCCCAACGGAGATTTTTGGTAGGTGTTCCGACATAGCTCACCGGATTAGTAAGCTGAAGGGGCAGTGAGCTGACCACATCAGCGCAGAACCGACAACCGTTGGGGTAAACGAGTTCTGGAGTGGATTCCGCGTATCGGCAAACGTAATGTAAGACGCCTTCAGGCCAGGTGGAGTGTCCATTCGCGCAGGACAGCTGGCAAGTGCTGGATGCGAAAAGCCCAGGATCGATCAAACTGGCGAACATTGGGAGTGGTCTATGTCCAGCAGTGGACTGATACGGGCTGATGATGATGTTGCCTGAAACTTGTACTTATTATGCTGGCATTTCCGTGTGGTTTACGGATTTAGAATAGGATCACCCCATCTCATGTCATGGTTGTCGTAGAATACGACTAAGGGAACATTAGGAAACCGGCAGCAGCGTTTACCTGGGTACAAATAAAACCTACTGCGGTCACCAAGGCGTGGTGACTAAGGCAAATCGGCTCAAATGACAATTGTCACTATGTTAAGTCGTTTGTAGGCTGATGATAACCTATACTTTATATTTTTCAGTGGAGCTATTCAAATTGGGACGTAAATATTGCAATAAGTGGAAAGGAATCTATAGGATTTGGGCATATCCTTTTGGCTTTGTGAATTTATATAACCCAGAGGACATAGAGGTAATACGTACGGCAAATCTTTTATCATTTGAATGAACAAATTATTAACAAAATATTAAAATTAATAGAAATATTTGTAATCGTGTGTCAAAAAAGTAGGGCATAATATCAGAAATCCGCATTTACAGCAAGAGTGCGTAAGCTGTAAAATTGAGGGTTATTTCTTTATATAAAAAATCTTCTCGATAGCGTTTTTCATATCAAAATCTATAACAAATATCATAAATAAATAAATAACCCAAGACATGCCATGCTGGGCCACACATCGCCATCTAGCCCCATACTAAGCCGAAGCTTGTACTATGGGTACTAGACAACTGATAAACTTACTTAAATACTTTTTTTTGTAAATAAATACATATTATAGATAGAAAACAGCCATACCAAAACAAACGGACATGTTCATGAACACAATTGTTTGCACTGTGCGGGCATCGAACCCACGACCCTTGGCTCACTACCAAATGAGCCATCGAGCTAGTCGTGTCGTCATGATTTCATAATTTATCGTTAATAGATGAAAACAGCCTATTGTGTGATAGAAATTGTCTATACAGCATTTTATCGTTTAGGGTTCAGATACGATGAGGTAGGTACTAAAAATTGCAAATATTTTTATATAAAATAGGTATGTTGTGATATTTGTAAGTTTTTCTCATTTATGCAAGTAGATAAACGTAAGAATATGTTGTGTGTTCAGATATATAAACAACAAATAGTAAAATTACGAAGACAACATACTCATATTTATTTATTACTCACAAATAAAGCAAGTAATTACCTAGACTTACTTGTTGCTGTACTTTTAGTAATACTATATAAAGCTGACACTTAATTAAGCCGGTTAATATAGTCATACTCGGATGCAATAATGAGCTTTAATCGTGCGCACTGTTCTGAGATAAAAGCATTAAATTATGCAATGTTGAAACTTATTTCAATAGAACGTAGATTCAATCTACTTATGCAGGTTATTGTGATGTCGAAGGACGTACCGTAGGTATATGCTACATGTTATAATAATACTGTTTTAAACATAAGTGAATAAGTACCTACTATAATATAGTTCTAAAATGTTCTAATGGTAGGGGAGCCCGGGATGCTAAATCGGGATTTACTCGAGCATTATAGAGACCTATTCGATTGCGAAGCTTAGATAATTAGAAGAAAAAAATGTTATATAATATATACACTTTCATTGGTGGGGGGAACGGCTATAAATTTTCAAAAATGTAAAAAAAAAACCGATGCATGGATATACTGGAGCGCGTCAGATATTGATAGCATCAATGTTTTACGTATTTTGGAAAATGTACGTATGTTAATCTGATTGTTTCCATGATGGGGGTAGTCATACGTAAGGGTTGAAATCGATAAAAAAAAAACTTAATCGAGCGCGTCAGATTTTGTAAGGGGGTGTTAAGTGAACCTAAAAAAAAGCTCTTATATAATAATCTGACGATTTGGATGTGACCCAAACTCGCGGCCATTTTTAAACTGTGTAAAAAAAAATCGCCATTTTGAAATACTCGAGCGCGTCAGATTAAGATATATATGGTTCATCTATATACCCTAGACGTGCTGTCTCATAATCTGACGATTATCTAGAGGGATTCGCCTAATCTGACAATTGAATTTTTTTTTTCTTATTTTTTCAAATCTTTTAACTTACCAAATTGAAAAGATGAAAAAATAGCATGCAAATAAAACAGTCTATACTTTTTAAAGTATAATAATTTTATTTATAAAAAAATAATAATAAACAATATAAGTTTTTTTTTTAATTTTTTTCACCACAAAACACACACTTTACATTAATGTCACTCATAGTCACTTTTTTTTAAATTTATATTCATATAATTAATATGAAAATCATCATTCAAGATCAGACGCTACAAATACGTTGTAAACAATACCATCTGCGCAATCAGCTGTCATGGCGTCATGGCAACAGAAACCAGAGTGGGGACGGAGTGAGAGAGTCATAGATAGAGAAAAAGTGAGAGAGGAATAGAAACGCGGAGTGGGGAATACAGGGATTACGTAGCTGCACGCATTAAACTTTATTAATTAGTTTTCCTTACTTCGGCTTATGGAAATCGTCAGATTATATATTTTTTGTGAACGTTGAATTATTTCCTTCAAAATAAAAAAAAATTTAGCCACGCTCGAGAAAGTCGAGATGACGTTTTTTTTTACAAGTTTGTAACCCACCTACTTCTTAACGACAATCGGAAATTGTCAGATTAGTGGAATATATACTTTTTAGCATGTAACTAACTCACCCTACCTTAATCTGACGCGCTCAAGAATTTCTGATGATCAACTTTTTTTTACTAATCTGATCCTTTATCCTTGACGGGCGGCCGCATTTACGGGACTCATGTTTGGTGGAAGTATTTAATCGGGTACAAGGTATCTCCCTATATGTTAATCTGCCGCGCTTTAGTAACTCCCGAAATCCCCCCTTGGGCTCCCCTACTATAAATAGGTAACGTTTAGAGCAATGTATAATTATTATTCTACTGTTTCAGGTTATGATTTCAACAATGAAACATAATGATAAAAGCATAGTTTATACATTTTTAAAGCCCTGGTTGCGTGACGGATTACTGTTAAGTAAAGGTAGAAATATAAAGATAGAAATATACATTTTTCTAATGACATCATAATGTAGATATGTATTCATGTAACGCTCGTCATTGATATTTAATTTTAGGACCTAAATGGCAGCAACGCAGAAAAATATTAACTCCAGCCTTTCACTTTAATATACTGCGACAATTCTATGTGGCCTTGGAAGAGAATAGCAGTCGTCTAGTTGAAAATTTGAACTCATTATTGGGAAAGCCTGTGGATGTGACACCGATTATCTCTGACTTCACATTGAACTCCATATGTGGTACATACATGTGTTTTTACTAAATATCAAAAGAACATTAACGCAAAACGTCAATAATTTAATTAAATAGGTCTGTACACAGCTACTTTGATTTTCAAAGACAGAGTAGTTGACACGTTAAGGAAAGACTCTATACGGCTTGCTCCCCGGAAGCCGGGGGTAAGGGTACTTGCACTCCCCGGACCAGGAGTGCCGGCCGCTTGTCATCTGCGGCTGGCCAGGGCATGCAGGGATGTGCGGCGGTATGCTTCGGCGTTGCCCGTGTCCTGCAACTTGCTGCCCACTGGCGACACAGGGGGGTTTAGTTGGTATACCCTCCCATTTCGGGAGGTGTGAGTCCCACACACCATGTCACCTCCCCCCGGAGGTGGCATGACGGTGCCTAATGCATTCCCCTCTAAAAGCAAAAAAAAGGCTCTATACGGCTTAAATTTACATAATAGTGAAAATGTGAGACTTGGCCGTATCTCTTCTGTCACACTTCGATCGATTACAGTCTACCGAAAAATAATAGTTAAACTGTAAACATAATGTTACAGTTCACAATCTTTCGACAGATTAAAATCTCGCGAGAGATTACAATCTAACGGTATTTACAATTTTATTGTGACATATAGGTACATTAAAATGCTTAGTGACGTATGAAAGTTTTAACAAATTTCTTTCAATTCCAGAAACGGCAATGGGAACACAATTAAACAAAGAATCATCTCAACATGGAAAATCTTACAAAGAAGCAATTTACAGACTTGGATCGTTATTAGCAGAAAGATTTGTTAGGATACATTTGTACTCCGATTTTCTATTTAAATTATCTGCAATTGGACGTAATCAAAAAAAATATTTGTCTATCATTCATCGATTCACCGAAAACGTCATACAAGACCGAAGAGCAAGTGTTGCTGAAGAAAATATAAATAGTTCTGAAGATGTAAATAGTGAAATATATATGAACAGTAATAAGAATAAGAGGACGGCTATGTTAGATCTGCTTATATCAGCGGGAAAGGAGGGATTGATCGACAACGAGGGTATTCAGGAAGAAGTAGACACTTTCATGTTCGAAGTAGGTATGAGTGGAAGTAACTCGTAGTGCATGTATCTAGAGAATGAACTTACAAACGAGCAGAGTTACAATAAAATAGAGGCGAATATTCTTGGTGATTCTATTAACCTAAGTACATATAGTGTTCCCAAAAGATAACATTCATGCTTTCTTAGAACCTTATGATTCAGTATTAAGATCTAAAACCACATAAATAAAATTGGTTAATTGGTGCATTAAAAGGTAAAATAAGAATAAACAAACAGGTCACGACGACGGTTAAAAAGATAAATTTGAATTAAAGAGTCATGTGAATGAGTTTGGCTTAGTATTTTCTTTATCAACAGGGACATGATACGACTGGAGCTGGGTTAACATTTTTCTTAATGTTATTAGCTAATAACAGAGATGTACAGGTAATTATTATTTACTGTAAATTATTAATTTAATATGCAAGGGAACGGCCTATCATTGTTTTGCTCCAAGCCAACCTCACTAGCCTGTGGTGCATCCTGCTGAATAAGAAACGAGGCGCTGGCAACCGACTAGTGGCGGTATAACTATCACAATCGAAGGCGTAGCTAAATACCACAGACCGATGACGGGCTCTGCGATCGCCAACCCGCCCGCCCAGCGTCCTGCAGTCTATGTCCAGCAGTGGACTGCAATAGGCTGATGATAATGATGAATTTAATATATAAATATCAAACACTGGGCCAGTTGTTACTACTCGTACATATATCTTTGAATTTCAAGTTGTTTGTAAATATAACTATGTAGTTAAATTAACTTTTATTTATCATCTTTATTTCAGGAGAAAATTGTAGCTGAATTAAAAGATACTTTGGGCGAGGACAAATCTAAATTAACTATGGAAGATTTATCTGGCTTGCGGTATCTAGACCGTTGCATCAAGGAATCCTTACGTCTATATCCTCCTGTTTACTTTATCAGCCGTAAAATTAACGAAACTGTGCAGCTAAGTATGTCAATAAAAACATTTATGTTCAATTAAATATAATAATATAGTTTTATGTATGTAATTTTTTCTCGCTCCACGGTAGCTCGTAGCAAGTATTCGTAGCCGTAGTAGGTACAAATAGTGTCTCGACAGTGATAATAAGTACAGATGCATGGGTATTTAGCAATTTTTTTAAAATACTAGCTGTGCCGGCGGCGTCGCACGCGTATATACCTATCGGGTTTCAAAAATAACGGAATTCCTTAAAATGGTACCTAAATCTTCTATATATATAAAAGGAGAAACTGACTGACTGACTGACTGACTGACTGACTGACTGACTGACTGACATATCAACGCACAGCCCAAACGGCTAAACGTAGGCACTTGAAATTTGGAAGGGACGTAGCTTAGGTACCGTAGGGGTGCACTAAGAAAGGAATTCCCGAAATTCCCACGGGAACGGGAATTAGCGGGAAAATCCTTTTGTATGAAAAATCTAAACCGCTTAAGTTAGACGCTTGAAATTTGGCATGCAGGTACCTTAGTAAATATAAAGTTTAGTTATGGCTGTATTTTGAGAAATTCCCACGGGAACGGGAGTTAGCGGGAAAAAACTTTTGTATGTATAAATTTAAACACGCGGACGAAGTCGCGGGCAAAAGCTAGTTAATAAGATAAACCTCTAGCAATACATTGATGAAATCCGCATTCAATTCCATGCAGTCGTTTTTACGTGATGCGCGTTCAAACATACAGTTAAAAATTTATCCCGTTTTCCCAACATTTCCCTTCACTGCTCTGCTCCTATTGGTTGTAACGTGATGAAAAGACCTGCCCAGGAGTATAAAGAATAATTGTACCAAGTTTCATTAAAATCCGTTGAGTAGTTTTTGTTTCTATAACGAACATACAGACAGACATACAGGCAGAAGGACAGACAGACAGACAGACAAAAATTTTACTGATTGCATTTTTGGCATTGGTATCGATCACTTATCACCCCCTGATAGTTATTTTTAAAATGTATTTCATGTACAGAATTGACCTCTCTACAGATTTATTATAAGTATAGAAGAAAATTTTACTGATTGCATTTTTGGCATCAGTATCGATCACTTATCACCCCCTGATAGTTATTTTGAAAATATATTTCATGTACAGAATTGACCTCTCTATTAAAATCGATGAAATCAAATAAAAACAGGCAGAGAATATATCTATGTTTATATATAAAGAAAATGCATATAAATATGACCTAGACGCCTGTTCTTAATGTTTACTAATAGGTTTAAGAAAGTTTGTAGGTACTCGTAATTCGTGATCCATTTTTGATTCGTCAGCTGACTCATGGCATTCAAGAACTATGGTGTGATTTTATTGACACTAAGTACTATATTAACTATAAATTGAAATAATTAAAAACCTAGTGCTCTGGATCACTAGGTTATCTACCGTTAATTTATCACATAATAAAATTGTATGTGGCAATAATAATCTACATATATATATAAAAGAACATGTCCTGACTGAACGAGCAACGCAGAGCCGAAACCGCTGAAGCAAATGCGACGAAATTTTGCATGTAGGTTACATTTATGACGTAGGCGCCCGCTAAGAAGGGATTTTTCGAAATTCATCCGCTAAAGGGGTAAAAAAGGGGTTGAACGTTAAATGAAACTTTATCATTTTTGAAGTAAATTTTATAAAAATTGGTAATCAGGCTCATAAAACAAAACAAATTATGACGCGCTTCTGATTTTTGGAAATTCGCACTTCTAAGGGGGTTAAATTGGAGTTGAAAGTTTGCATGAAACTTTGATCATTTTTTAAGTTCAAGCCCTGAAATTTCGAATTCGGTCTTAAATAACAAAACAAAAATTTACGTGTTTCAGCTTTTTGAAATATTTACCACTTAAAGTGGTAAAATAGGGGTTGAAAGTTTGTGTGTGTCAAATCTTTCACGGCAAGACGGAAAAGCAAATTGACGTGATTTTTTACGTAGACATAGTTGAAGAGATGAGAGAGACATAGGCTACTTTTTGTCTCTTTGAAAAACATTTCTGTGACCAACCTACATGGATGCGGGCGAAGCCGCAGGGGCACAGCTAGTAATCCCAATATTTTTCAGGCAATTACACTGTCCCGGCTGGGACAATAAGCTTCATCCATATTTATGATCTGCATCGCCGAGAGGATTTGTTCGAAAACCCATTGCAATTCGATCCTGACAGATTTCTACCGGAAAACTGCACTGGAAGACATCCATACGCGTACATTCCGTTTAGCGCTGGTCCTAGAAATTGTATAGGTAAATAGTTTCATTTGAAATCAAAGTTCCGAAAAGCTACTAACAAAGTTATAAGGTGCGGAGTGAAGATTAATTACCCAGATATAAAAGTGAAGTGTGTGTATTTAACCACTTTTTATTGGGGTACAGAAGGTGGCAACAAGCCTACGGCCCGCCTGATGTTAAGCGGTTACCGCAACCTATGTACGCCTGCAACACCAGGGCAGGGGTATCACACGTGTTGTCGAAGTGGACATATTTTTAGGACCCACGATACCATCTTTGGGGCGCTTTGAGGAAGGGACCGGAGTTTTAGTGGGTATCGCCTTACTTCCATCATTCTGAGGCGGTGATGAGTCCCACATACCCCGTCCGCTCCCCCGAGCCACAGATTAATCCCGAGCGGCGGATAGGCGTAAATGCATTCTCTCCGGTTAAAAAAAAAGGGTAGGTATCACACGCGCGTTGACCACCACACATATCAAAATTTCTGTTTATCTCGTACATTATGTTTTCAGTACACATTTTGTATCCTGTACCTATGTATCACTAGTATTTGTATTTTTTCCAGGTCAAAAGTTTGCAATATTGGAAATGAAATGTATTGTAACGGCAATACTGAGCAATTACGTACTATTGCCGGTAACCCGACCCTGCGATATAGAGATCGTATCGGACTTAGTTCTGCGCAACAATGGACCAGTTTACGTTAAATTTGTAATAGTGCAGTCAATGAAGCGAAAAATACGGGCTAACCTCCGAATTTTTTTACTGTGATCCGATTTGCATGAAATTTTGGAATTAGGCTCATCTTACCATTAACTTAAAAAGTGAAAATGATTTGAACTCCGCCACCACCATGGGGGTGGTTGCCACCCCTTCTCGGGGGTTAATGGTTGTTTTTTCAAAATAACCTCGGATATCGATTGAAGATCTAATTTTAAGCAAAAAAGTTTCTATAAAGTTTCTCGAAAAATTTAATACTTTTCAAGTTATTGGCAATTGAAAATTCGCAAATTTTTCACGATTTTCATCAGTTTTTTTCAAATATCTCCAAAAATATACGTTTTATCGAAAATTTTATAAGGAACGAAACTGTAGCAGGTAAAAAAATGAACAATTTGGTTTTTTACAACGTATTCTAAGTGCAATATTAAGCTAGATATTAAAGATCAAAGCCGTTTTTTATTTTATCTGAAATTTCATCGATGTAGTCAATGCCATCTAGCAGCGAGCAAATGCATTTTATGCTTTCTAATCGAAAAGGGTTTTGTAGTGCTTGAAATAAGCTTTAAAATGAGCTTTATCAAAAGTCTTTTGCACGTAAAATAAGTGAGCTATATTGCAAATAAGCGGAGCATCGAATGTTTTTTCTTTTCAATCAATGGGTTTAAATAAGTGCCATTTCCACCAAAACTAAAATTAATCATATCCCGCCTAGAATTAACTTTCTTATGAAGATTTTTATAGATTGTATTAGTTTGGCTGCTTTAGGACACATAGTTTCCAAAAAAGTCACGATTGAAAAAAAATCGAGAATTTCAAATTTTTAAAAATCCCACCCCTTTTTCATAATATCTCAAAAATGACGACAGATACGTATAAAAGTGTAGGGATAAAAAATTTTGGTATTTTTCTGACAAACAATTTGGTTTTTTTGTTTTTTCTATCAAATAAAAATTGACGGAGATATGATTGTTTAAAGAGCGCGTGGCAGCGCAATCACAGCCTCCCTTAATCGTGACTTTTTTGAAAACTATGTGTCCTAAAGCAGCCAAACTAATACAATCTATAAAACTCTTCATAATAAAGTTAATTCTAGGCGGAATATGATTAATTTTAGTTTTGGTGGAAATGGCACTTATTTAAACCCATTGATTGAAAAGAAAAAACATTCGATGCTCCGCTTATTTGCAATATAGCTCACTTATTTTACGTGCAAAAGACTTTTGATAAAGCTCATTTTAAAGCTTATTTCAAGCACTACAAAACCCTTTTCGATTAGAAAGCATAAAATGCATTTGCTCGCTGCTAGATGGCATTGACTACATCGATGAAATTTCAGATAAAATAAAAAACGGCTTTGATCTTTAATATCTAGCTTAATATTGCACTTAGAATACTTTGTAAAAAACCAAATTGCTCATTTTTTTACCTGCTACAGTTTCGTTCCTTATAAAATTTTCGATAAAACGTATATTTTTGGAGATATTTGAAAAAAACTGATGAAAATCGTGAAAAATTTGCGAATTTTCAATTGCCAATAACTTGAAAAGTATTAGATTTTTCGAGAAACTTTATAGAAACTTTTTTGCTTAAAATTAGATCTTCAATCGATATCCGAGGTTATTTTGAAAAAACAACCATTGACCCCCGAGAAGGGGTGGCAACCACCCCCATGGTGCTGGCGGAGTTCAAATCATTTTCACTTTTGAAGTTAATGGTAAGATGAACCTAATCCCAAAATTGTATGCAATTCGGTTCACAGTAAAAAAAATCGGACCTATAATGCTTCATTGACTGCACTATAAAGAGAATAGATACCAATGTATGAAAACAATATTTTGTATCACAATTTTTAAATTAAGGATTTATCTACATATAATAATAATGATAAGTGTAATTGTAGTCTATTGAACATGTTTCTTGTTTTTTATTTTGTACTAGCTGACCCGTGCCCACTTCGTTGGGCATAATATTAATAGCCTTTTTATTTTTCGTTTTTTTTACCTGTGACACTCAGCAATAATGTGGCTTTCTATTGGTCAAAGAATTTTTAAAATCGGTTCAGTAGATACCGAGATTACCCCTTACAATTTAACAAATATACAAACACACAAACTTTACTTCTTTATAATATTAGTATAGATATATTTTCTTATACTAGCTGTGCCAGCGGCGTCGCAAGCGTGGATATCGGGTTTCAGAAATAACGGACTTCCATAAAGTGGTACTTAAATTTTAAGTTAGACCTCTAGCAATACATTGGTGAAAACCGCATTCAATACGGATGATGACAAGGTATGAAAATGAAGAAAATAATTAGTCCATCTCTTAGATAATAAAAAAATATAAGACCCGTATTTTTTGTTTTGTCGAAATAACAATAAAATACTTAGATATAGCGCATTAAAGTTACGGAGTGGGGGCTAACTACGTCACGTTAGAGTATATTTTGTACTCTAACGTGACGTCATGTGACATTTAAAATCAATGTATCTTCGTAAGTTTTTGAACAAGAGGCAAAATAAAAAATACGTATCCAATATTTTTCATTAATCTATCTGATGGACATTAAATTATTTTTTAGTCATCATCCCAATTCCATGCAGTAGTTTTCGCGTGATGCGCGTTCAAACACACAGATTAAAATTTCTCCCGTTTTCCCAACACTTCCCTCCACTGCTCTGCTCCTATTGATTGTAGCGGGATGAAAAGTATACTATAACCTGCCCAGGAGTATGAAGAATAATTGTACCAAGTTTCGTTAAAATCCGTCTAGGACTTTTTATTTCTATAACGAACATACAGACAGACAGACGGACAGACAAAAATTTTACTGATTGCATTTTTGGCATCAGTATCGATCACTAATCACCCCCTGATAGTTATTTTGAAAATATACTTCATGTACAGAATTGACCACTCTACAGATTTATTACCTATAAGTATAGATAGATATAGATTATTCAGAATTTGTTAGTTTGATATCTGGCCTTCTCAAATAAACTAAATAAATTACACTAAAACATTTATGCTGACAAGATAATATCGTATCAAATAACAGACCTGACCGAAAAATAAGTACGAGTAGCTAAGCACTTGTGTTATAGAAATCAGAATCAACGAAAGTATGTACCTACACACAAATAACTATCTACACTAGTAAGAGAACACATAAAAAGGTTGATCTACTGTAATTGACTAAACAGTATTGAAATACAATATTATTACAATACTCGTACATAGCACAAAACTAATGATTTCACTAACCTCATACTTTTTTGACTAAAAAACCTGTTGAAAATTTATTGTAACATTAATTAAGCGCCCGTGTCGTATAACTATTAACATGTATAACTAGAATAGCGGCCGAGGGGTCATAGAGAGAATAAGTAGTCTAAACTTATCACAACAAACGTTAACTATACCAGTATCATTCGTCATCTGTAGTGGGACGCTTGTCTAGTAAATATTTGCAATAAAAATATTTGCAATGATATTATTCATATTAGTAACAACAATATTAATTTTGATCTGCTTACATTTTCTTTTCAATTACAATGAAAAAGCCAGGTTGATGCGAAAAATGCCAGGACCGCAAGATGTATTTATAGTGGGGAATATGTTTTCGTTTCTCGCCAGTCCAGGTTGGTAGCAGAAAAATATTTAATTTAATTTGTTTAAAATATCATTTTAAAATTTTACTTAATTTTAATTCTTATATTTACAGTCGTATTGTTCAATTTAAACAGAAAGTTTGCTAACTCTTGGGACAGACTGTATAGATTCTGGTCGTTTCCACTTGGTTCAGTAAACGTGTATGATCCTGACGATATTGAGGTTTGTTTCTCATTCAGACTTTACATTTCTTTCTCTTCATCACATCACACAGATGACGTTTATCACTTCTACAATACACTGTAGAAGTGTTGAATTTTAATTAAATCGATCTCTGTTTTAAATTAGTTGCAAATTGGATTAGCCATTATTGCCTTAAAATAAAACTGACATCATCGAATGAGTCTTCTAAACAAAGTATTATTTTAATCAAAATTTAAACTGTTATTTGTATGACCAAATACAATTTTCATTTTATTTTTAATTCTATTTATACCTATTTATTCCAGGCAATCATATCTACTACAAAACATAATGGTAAAAGTATACTATACAGTTTCTTAAGTCCCTGGTTAAAAGACGGCTTACTGTTAAGTAATGGTAAGTTTTTTTTTTAATAAAAAGCAGTGTGATTTCTCAGTTTGATGTTAGACCTTGTGTTGACAAAGTTATGAAAAAGATATCATTTTCTAAAGACATTCTAATAAAATCTGGCGACACGTGTTTATTTATGTAATTAGTAAAATAAAATATAAAGACTGGTTATTTTTACCTATTTTTTTTCTCCCTAATTCTTTCTAATGCAGCTTTTCATTATTTATTTCATTTTTAAAGAATAGGAAAGCGAAGTTTTGGTTTTCTGTTCATAGTGTTATAATAAGGTAATACTCGACCAGACGATTTATTACCTAGTGTATGTTTGTTATATTATTAAATTGTTCCTTCATTTTATTTAGGATCAAAATGGCAAAAACGAAGAAAAATATTGACTCCAGCTTTCCATTTTAACATTCTACATAAATTCTGCGTAACGATCCAGGAAAACACTCAAAGGATGATAGACACATTGGAGGCTACTGCTGGCGAGAAACAGGATGTCATACCTCTTCTGTCTGAATTTACATTAAACTCAATTTGTGGTAAGACTTAATCATGTTGAGTAGTTCTTGAATTATAAAGGGGTAAAAAGTGGTTCCAAATGGTTCTTGTAAAAATACACTTGGTAGGTACGGTTTGCCAGTTCTCTTCGCTGGGACTTGGCTGACACGCTCGCGTCAGTCAACTAAAGAGTGTTGTTGTAATGTTAAGCAAAATACTTAAATACGTTAATTATTATTATGATGAATAGCCCGGTTGCTTAGTGACTCCAGCCTTCTCTGTAGTGAACCAAGCCAATGTCGTGGGTTCGAATCCTACATGGGACAAATAATTGTGTGATGAATATTTTTGTTTGTTTCGTATCTGTAGGTACGATTAAAGTATATTATTTAATTTTGGGATACCTTTGTTGTTATGATAAACGAAACACAAGTGATACTATTTAGTTTGGGATCCAAGCAATATTATGCGACGTTGTCTGATAGTTTTTATTATTATACAAAATGTGGTCAGTTCAAATGATATTTTATCTATATACAAGAGTTCATAGAGAAACAAGGATAACCCAGAACTTTGTATAAAATATGTAACTTTATCGGAAGGTATAGTTAGCATCAGACGTATGTTAGGTATATGAACACACTGACTACTTTAATAGAAATATGTGTTTAAAATAACTAGTGACAAAAATAATTATCCACCATAAGTACCAAAACAATTTCAACATCCCTTGCCTAAATCTACTCCATGCCCGCAACAGACGCTTTTTTATATTAAACTAAATGTGCCAGCGGCGTCGCACGCGTGGTAATCGGGTTTAAAAAACAATGGACTTCCATAAAATGGTGTCGTAATTTTAAGTTACACCTCTAGTAATACATAGGTGAAAACCGCATTCAAATCCATGCAGTAGTTTTCGCGTGATGCGCGTTCAAAGATACAGATAAAAATGTCTCCAGTTAGTCTGTCTGTCAGTTTTTCCAACACTTCCCTTCACTGCTCTGCTCCTATTAATTGTAGCGTGATGAGAAGTTTACTATAACCTGCCCAGGAGTATGAAGAATAGTTGTACAAAGTTTCGTTAAAATCCGTTGAGTAGTTTTTGTTTCCATAACGAACATACAAACAGACAGACAAACATTTTACTGATTGCATTTTTGGCATCAGTATCGATCACTATTCACCCCCTGATAGTTATTTTGAAAATATATTTCATGTACAGAATTGACCTCTATACAGATTTATTATAAGTATAGATAATAATATCTACAATACATATGTGAAGCTGACTGTACCTTAATATCAAACATATTTTTAACGAACGTTATGATAGCAAGATGACCTTACGCTCAATATAGGATTATCTATTTAGTAAATAGTTTTTGAACCAACGTAATAAATTGGTTTAGCTCATACATTGATGATGACATATCTCCTTTTTAAAAGTTTTGTATCTATATTTTACACTTATAATTTTAATAGTATTGCTTACTACACTTACCTAGTATTAAAAATACCTAATTGATCTGATCTACATATATGGGACAGTTTACATCTTCGAACTTCACAAAAAAATTGTGTAGGAACTCAAACTTTTTTAAGTCGTAGTTAAATATTACTTTCCTAACAAAGTCAGGACGGTCATTAATGGAAACTTAGCTGCGTCTGTAATTGTACAGATAAAGTTGAAACAATTGGCCGTTGCGTGACTATCAATAACCATCTTACATTGTCAGACATGCAATTTAATCGCAACAAGATCAGGATAGAATCACGTAATATATAAAATATCATCTTTTTCTAGAAACGGCAATGGGTACCCGCCTTTCTGACGATATATCAGATGCAGGAAAATCTTATAAAGCTGCCGTCTACGATCTGGGAAAAGTTCTTATACAAAGAATGATTAGACTTTACCTGTACGTAAATGTTATATTTAAAATATCAACCATTGGTAAAAGACAAGCAAAATGCTTAGAAACAGTCCACAATCTAACTAGAACAGTAATCAGTGAGAGAAAAGAATATATGGTTAAAAATGGATATGACTTTTACGAAAACGTAAAAGTTATTGATGATAATTTGTATATGAATAAGAACAGAAAGAAAACAGCTATGTTAGATTTATTGCTATTAGCTCAGAGAGATAACTTAATAGATGATGTTGGAATTCAGGAAGAAGTTGATACATTTATGTTTGAGGTAAGCAACTAAAAATAATAGGCTTGTTGCCGTAAAAAATGTAATTAGACCGTCTTTGAGATTTTTCAAAAATAAAATACACTTATTTATTCATTTGTAAATTAGATCAAAAATGACAAAGATAAATCCCGTCAAAATTACGCGTGACATCAAAGAGTGGGAGTTTTTTCGCCACTGAGTGACGTCAAAGACACCACACATCACACCTACATTTTAATGCCTTGTATCTTTGTTATTTTTTGTTTAAATGATTATTTTTAAAAAAAAAATTAAACCGACTTCAAAAAAACACAAATGACCAAAACTAAAAAGCGATAAATAACGTAAGTAACTCTATCCTTAATACATAATTATTTAAATATTACAATTATCACTTATTTTTGAAGTCGGTGCCAGCCTCTCGGTACCTAACGTAGACTGTTGTATGACGCGCGCGGCCGGCAAATCCACACGACAATATACATTTATTTGTTTGGCTGGCACCGACTTCAAAAATAAGTGATAATTGTAATATTTAAATAATTATGTATTAAGGATAGAATTACTTACGTTATTTATCGCTTTTTAGTTTTGGTCATTTGTGTTTTTTTGAAGTCGGTTTAATTTTTTTTTAAAAAATAATTTTATTTCTCTATTTTTAGTTGCGTTAATGTGCTGTGACCTTGAATAAAGGCTAATTAATGTCCTTAAGAGTTTTACTTAGGAATGAAAAATTTTGCTTTAAGTCAAGTGAAGACTTTGCGATCTAGAATCAAGCATATCACTTACCAAATCACCTGCCCTATTAGCCCTGCATAAGTACATACTACTACCTAGTTTAATATCGACCAATGTCAGTACTGTCCCCTAACTCCTAACCGTTAAGGAGTTCTGTGGCTTCATCATCAGCACCAGATGTTGACGCCCGGAAGCATATACCTGAGTAAAATATGATTACGTAACAAAAACACCATTTGAGCATACAATTTTCGGTTGGTGCCCTCAATTTCTCCAGGATCCCATCATCAGACCCTGACTTGGTGATAATGGGACCACCTCGGAAGTGTCCTCTATCGAACTGTCGAAAAATTTTTGAAATCCATCCATAATTGACGGAAATATCGGTGAACATACATAAAAAAAAAAATATTATACATGCAGACGAATTGAGAACCTCCTCCTTTTTTCGAAGTCGGTTAAAAAAAGGAAAAATACGTGTCCAATATATTTTTATAATATAAAATACGGACTAAATATAATGTAATTATTTGGACCCTGGAAACATCCCTATTAAATATACTATGTAACGAACGCCTGAAGTTTAGGTTTATGCCTACTTTATTTTGATTTGTTAAATGAAAACTTTTATAAAAATTAGTAACTTTTTACCAATCAAGTAAAGCTTATAATATTTATAACCATTGTACCAAACACTTCTAAAAAACTAAAAGCCGTTGAAATTCTTTCAGGGACACGATACGACAGCTGCTGGATTAATATACTGCTTGATGCTTTTAGCAAACAATAAACACATACAGGTAAGTTTCATATTTTGATGAACAGTTTTATTTAGCTAAGTACACAACTAGATCGTAGAGTTGTTTTACGACAGATGAAAACGTACTCGTATAATAAAAAATATAAAGTCGATACGTAGTATCTAGGTCTATGCTACAACTACAATCTACACTACAAAAAGTTACAAAATTTAAAAAACATCATGAATTATAATAAATAGCAAAGTAAATGAGTAAGTGAGTAAAGTAAATCTTTTACAGGATAGGATTTACGACGAACTAAGTACAGTATTCGGTAATTCGGACAGACATGCGTCCACGGAGGATCTGTCCAAGTTGCAATATCTGGAGTGTTGCATCAAAGAGTCCTTGCGACTCTACCCGCCTGTGCCGCTTATCGGCCGCCTACTGACCGAAGATGTCACATTGGGTAAGCACGTATATTTATGAATGTCTCGTGTATCATAGGGTTGCTGGCCTTGAAACAAAAAAATGAACGAATCACTGCTATTATAATTGCTTCGAACTGGATGCGGCCCCACAGACCAACCACCATAGTGGCCTTGGTCTTATGGCGCCAATATACGACACCGGTTTTGGAACGTATTTCCATTTCGTACGAACCATTTAAACCACCATTAAAATTGTTAATGTTGGAGTAATCAAACATAAATATTTCAATTAGGAATTTTTATATTTAATTATGTTTTAAAATCATGCGCTAAAGCTGCCTATATTGTACAACAATTTTTAATATTCATGGGGCCCCACTTTTTACAAGATTAGGCGCGACCCGAGCGACACGTGTATATGACGTCAATAAGTTAAAACAAGTGGAGGGTACCTACAGTAAACGGTCATACAGTAAGCCCTATCAGACAAACCCCAAGCAATTTTCATCTAAATGTCCAATGCACAGAAGTCATTATTTCCCATTTACAAGTTTATTTTCACAGATTCGAGTACCATGATTTTTGTCAATTAGCATCAGTTCGCACTAAGCGCCTGCCGATTGTAGTACGCTCAAAGAACGCGCATGCATCACAGACGCTAATATGAACAGGCACATAAATACTGATTGTTTCATTCCACCTAGTCTATAGTCTTAATTAACTACCCATTTGGTTTGTTAGAGAACCTAATAAACCATTACCGGAGCTGACTGTATCAAATACACTTTTAGGATACCGCAATTCAAAACGAACTGTCAATATTTTTATGTTTGTTCGTTTAGAACTGCAATTTGTACTAATTTCTGACACTCTCACGAGTCTATCAAATTTATGGACGTAGAAAGTTACGTCCATGATCAAATCATGCTTATGCAGAAAAATAATGGGTTTTTATAATTGACAACCAATAGTTATGTTCCATAAGCGAAGTAAAAAGAAATAAAATGGCTGATGGTGTACATAATAGGCATGATAAATAAACCTATAATCAAATGTTGATACTTAAATAGAAGGCAACCTAAAATTATATTTGACTAACTCAGTAGGTACGTTTTATTTTTACAGGTGAATACACCATCCCAGCAGGCATACACTGTCATATTCACATCTATGACTTGCATCGGAGAAAAGATTTGTATCCAAATCCCCTGAAGTTCGATCCCGATCGTTTTTTGCCCGAAAACTGCATCACGAGACATCCTTATGCTTATATTCCATTTAGTGCAGGACCTCGAAACTGCATAGGTGAGTCTATATATTTTTAATGATTAATGAAACATATACTGAGGCCGCAGAGTTGTCTCAAAATCATTTGAAACCGAAAATGCTGGTTGATAGGTACAACATAGCGATCTAAGATTCGTTAAAAAACTCTGGTCAACAACAAAATGGTGGAACAAATGGGTCTTAGTTTGAGAGGTAGAGTTCTCAGGTAGTTTCCTTTTTATCATCAGCTTATTCAATACACCCATTTAGATCAAATACGGGAATAGTTGAATACCTATATGGTGCTTAAAACAGACGCCTGCACTAAAGATTTCGTCATGAAATAAATATTTTGAACATACTTAATATGATGCTTTATTTTGATGTTTGATTTTGCATTGCAACTAGATGCAGTACAGCAACAAAGTTGCGTAATTTGCCAAACTATAGCTGGATTAACATGACCAAGACTACGTACAATTTTGAAATAAAATGTTTTTCTTTTGTATATTTTCAGGTCAAAAGTTCGCACTTCTGGAGATGAAGTCAGGTGTGTCAGCAATAATAAGGCGATTCGAATTATCACCGGTCACCAGACCCCAGGACTTGAAAATGATGGCCGACTTAGTGTTACGAAACTCCGAACCTGTTTACGTGTCATTCATAAGAAGAACGTAACACGTGCTCCCATCGGCTTTTACAAGTGCACTTTATTGTTATGATAATAATTCATCAGCACTTATTACATTTTTATATGTCATAGACTGCTAAATATAGTATGGATCCCGGCTCATATGCTTGGCACAAGGTGGAGAATATTTATAAACGGGCACGGAGAAAAATGGTTCAGTACATAGTGTACGGAAGCTGCGGTCGAATCGCTCGCTCGCTCCGTATATTCGCGCGGTATTCGGCGCGGGCGCATCCTTTAGACGCGCTACCAGTAATTGTTATGAGATATTTGACGAATGGATACGAGGATTTCGTGATGGAAAGTAACAGTGATTTCGAGGTGAATATTTGTATGGAAATGTTGTTTTGAAAAATTTAACACTACACACAATAAATGGTTGACGCCACATACCAACTATCTATAATCTATATCTATCCCCAAATCTGAGGAAATTTCCCCAGAACAATTTTTATGCATAGAGTCCATTATTTGATATGTAACTAGTTATCTTGATGTGTGTCCTGTGTAGGTACATAAAGCTACTAAAACTGCAGTTTAACATTACAGTCATTATCACAAGATTAATCAAGCTTGCATACTAAGTCATTGAGTACATTTTATGACCGCATTACTTATATTATAATTAATTATTAATTACTATAATTATAGTTTCAAATAAGAAATACGAAAGGTATTTCTTGTATTTAACTAGTATATTTTATGTTAAAATAAATGAAAATATTTTGTACAATAGTTTCGTTATTTGTTTGGTTTTTAATAAAAAGCATGACCATCATTTACCTAAATAGTTTGTGATTGTGAATGTCCAAAGATTCTGAAATTAGATAATTGACTTAATTTATCGAATATCCTACGAACCGGCCGAGATAGAAAAAACAGAAAAAATCATAAGAAATTCTTAGTTCTTCGGAGTACTGAAACGATTTACCCAAAAGACTAAAAAATAACTAATACTATGCTTGCTAATTGCTTACTGTACCAAATTATAATTCTTGATTAGTGAGAAAATTTTAAGTAGGTAAATAGGATTTTAAGGGATCAGCAAAGAGCATGCTTAAATAGGTTTCTAAGGGATTAGCAAAGAGCAGTCTCGGCGTTTATGGGTTGCGGTAACCGCTTACCATCAGGCGGGCTGGCAGAAATTTTGTCAACCCTAGTGGTATCCCTATAACAAGAATGTAGAATGAATGATTTCGTGATCAACAACAATTCATACAGTTCTTTGTTGGAGGGTGTTAAATAGATTAATCTGGTGTTTAGCATGCGCCTAGCTATAGGTGAGAGCAGTACTCCACATGATGACGAATTTGGGCCCTATACAGCACAAGGCGCCGGCCGGCTTGATGTGACGTACCTCTCAGTTCGAGACAATTATAAATTTCCTTGCCAGTTAAGCATAATCCTCTTAATTTTTAAACCTTACTCCACGTAATATTAAGTGGTCGTGGCGTCCAAATGTTACCTCACGCGCTAAGGACAAACCCACCGCGCCTGTCGCCTTCACCCTGAATGCCCACTAGATGCCGTTTCACACCCTGTCTATAGAACCCAGGATTGTAAGAAGAAGAAAACACATGAGTTGGAAGGGCATTTCATACTTAATGACACGGGGCAGGAACGAAGAACAAAACCTCTTAGTGCGCGCTACCATTGTAATGTAGCGACGATTGGAACCGGCTGATACCACTCCTAGGATCTCGATGCTCTCGTATACAGAGAGATACTCTTTAGAATTGGGGCGCTACAACAAAATGGTCCTTCTTCGGAGTGAATGCGCACATCTGTGTCTTCATGTAAATGATTCGTTTCACCCCACACAGATTCCTACTCTATTTAAATTAACTCAAGTCTTTATAACGGACTACACTACATTATCATGATCACATGTTCGACTAGACACGTTTTGGGCAAATAAAGTAGTAGAGTCGTTTGCCATCAGCGAAAAATAACCTAGTGGTAGACCAAAACGTCTATGGTGCGACAATTTTGTGTCCTGATACAGGGAATGACTAACTAGTTGCCAGGAAAAGTGGGGGAAGGGTAGGGATGCCAAAGGCCAGGGTCCTTTTCCCAGCAGTTCCCCTTTTCCCTACAATATTAGGTAAAGGTAATATGTAATAATAATTCCATGTTAAAGCAATGATGATGCTTTCACCTGGAATTGCCTATATCCAGTAGCGGCGTTTGATTCACGTGCTAATTACGTAATAATCACAATATTCATAAAATCATTGTAATATACAATTCAGTAAATTTTCAGTAGCGCTAGACAGTTACTCAGCGATCACTCAATGCGATAATGAACGGTTGGTAATCATATCACGTTCCGTTCGATAAAATTTGATAAAAACGACAAAATCAATCAGACAGTCTACCTCCGCAATAACGTCATCGTAGGCGATATCTTATTTTTGAAATTCCAATTCTAACAAAATGGGGAAAGTATGGATAAAATTATGGCTACCCACAGAATCGACCACCATAATAAGTATAGAGGGAATGACTGCGGTACCTTTTGTATCAACAAGTACAAATGACGTAATAATTAACATACCAAAGATAACCATAGCAAAAACGTGACAGAGAATGAAGTTTTTCCCGTAGCCGGCACGTCACAGCCAGGTAAACGCTGAAAGTAAACAGTGCCAGATAAGCAATAGAAGCGAGAAGGCGGGGCCGGGCGTCAGTTAGCGCCTGCGCGTAGCCCGCGCGCCGTGGACGCCAGCGCGAGTGCCTGCCGACCGGCTGCCCGTCACTGCCCCGTCATCTGCCCAACGCGCAGCCATGAACACACGCCAGCTACGCCGGCTGGCAGCCGCCGCGAGACCCCTAAAGCCCACTTCCATCCGCCTAAGAAATTACAGCCAAGTGAGACCCGTCTATGTAATAGATAAACATGTGAGTGTCTTCAGCTTCATGTCCGTATGGGATCAACGCAATGTAACGGTGGTTCTATGGGAGTTACGTCAAAAAGTTACGTTGTCAATGGACAACGTATTATTGATAAATCAAACACGTAAACTGGTAAATTTATTGTTGCAGAAATGGCGGAATTCTGCACCGAACTTTTACGCGGTTCAGACCATCGATATGAGGTATGCTACGCTCTACTCTTATTATTTCGCATCATAACTGAACGTAGACATCTATTCCAGTGCAGCAAACCGTCAAGTTTTTATTAGAAATAAATTGTTGTTAATGACCCACATCGACTCCTATTGATCTACATTAAGTAGGAGTGATATTGTCGCGCTCTGCCCGGCGCAATTCGCCGGCTACTTGTCCAATTCACCCCTGACATTTGGAACTGTTTACACAGTATACCTAGATATGTACTGGCATCTACATGAATCTTCTATGAACTACATGTTACATAACTTCAACTGACCGATGAATGAAAGATACGACATTACTGTTTGAAATACTTAATGATAGTACAAATCATGTCTTCTATTGAATACTAAACTTTTGCTTCTAAATATTTCGTCGAGTAATGAAGTTCGTATCCATAAAATAGATGTTTTAAAAATGACTTTATGCAACGGTTTCCTGTGCAATAAATCAAGATCGTGATACTTATATGTACTAAAAATATTTGTTTAAAGCCTTACTATTATGCGATCTTGTACCTACTAATAATGTAGAGACAATGCAAAAGATAATAAGAGGCTTATTGTTCAGAAAACCAATATAATGCACCATGTTTACTTAATAAAGAAAGAACAATTCACTTAAATACATACGTAATACAGACTGGTTATATTTTAGTCGTACCTATCTATTAACAAACTACCAAACTAACTACAGCGGAAATGTAGGTAGGGTTGCCAACTATACTGTTAAAAACAGTATTATACTGTTTTTCACTACAAAATACTTTTTACTGTTGAACAAAAAAAAAGTATAAAATATACTGTTTTCAGCATCAAAGATGTTACACTACACGTGTGAGACTTAGACGCACGCTCACAGCGAGCACTGAGAACAAGTGCGTTCTGGACCAGAACGCACTTGTTCTCAGTGAGGTCGGTGCGTACACTTGCACCACCTTGAGGCTATACCTCTCGGTGAGCTTGATAATAAGGTAGGCTACCCTGTTCGACATACTGGACATTTCCACCGCGTTGTCGGAGAGGGACTTATTGACCAGAAACCCGACGCCACCTTGGGATTTTTGGTTTCCCTCGCGGAAGTACATAAGGAGGCCTGACTCTAGGGTTACGGTAGCCTCCCCCTCTCTTCGGACTTCGCATAGCCCTAATATGTGCCACCTAATTTTCCCAAGTTCCACCTCCAACTGCGCCAGATGCGAGTCAAGCCTTAGTGTGCATCCGTAGTACGATGCCAGGGTAAGTTTGGTGTGGTGGCCTGCCGTAGCCCGGTGATTCTTGGCACCCCCGCCCCGGCCGTACCGTGACCAGGGATAGCGGGGCCGCCGGGAACTGGGGGCCGTGGCTTATGTGAGACCATTTGGAGGAGTTGCTCATAATCGCCACGCTGGGCAGGCGGGTTGGCGATCGCAGGGCTTAGCCTCTTGCTCCGGTGACGCTGCTGCCCGTCATCGGTCTGTGGTACTTAGCTACGCCTTCAATTGTGGTGGTTATACCGCCTTCGGTCGCCTCGTTCGCTATTCGGCAGGACGCACTACGAGCAGGTGAGGTTGGCTTGGAGCGAATAGTTGATAGGTCGCTCCCTTACATCCCCCGTAAATAAAATTAATATTATTAAATAAATAAAATACTGTTCATTTTTCTAAAATACTGTTTAATTTGTTTTCTTAGGCCTCAATATACTTTATTTCTTGTAAAAAAAGTTGGCAAGCCTAAATGTAGGTAAAGATTTAACTATAACATTCCTCATTTTCATTCATAATATTAAATCTTTTTCATTCCTGTCTAATGTGGATTGTTCAAAGATACTATGATACAATAAAATGAATTCAACCCTCAAATGTGGAAACCCTATGCTAGATCTATAGCAATGAAGTATGTATTTGGTCTATGTACATTTATTTCAGGAAATGGGTTATAAATTATTACGATGCTTACCAATCGCGTGATCGAACTTTTATTCTTTTGTACTCTAACTACAATTAGGTATTTCTAAAATATTGATTTATTGATTTGATCAGTGTACCTATAATAATGGGCTATATCAGTGTAACACGTGATATAATTTATATCTATAAAATTTAAAAAATCTGTCCAGCAGTCCACCTTGTATTTTTGTCTTTAATATTTACCTACTTATAATTGTTCACATTTTATAACGCAGACCGTACTCGTTCGTGCACAACGTTGATCCTGTGTTGTGAGTATACGGTGCATTTTAGGCCTTTATAACCTTGCATGGCTAATGTTTGACTTTTTTTTAAATCTACATAGGTATAAACGTTTTCCGTTCTAAATGCACCTGTAGAACCCCTAAAATTAATTGGAATATTGATGTTTTACGAGTATAAACTCTATTCTTCCAAAATGATACAAGGCAATAACTGTTACTGAGGTCTCCTCAGTAACAGTTATTGCCTTATATATATTTTTATGGCAAAAAATACACATTTAATACTAAGTGTTCAGAGTAGATGACACAATGGAGCCACCGCTCATCCTGTCAACATTTCTCAAAACCTCGCCAAACATCTGATAAGTTACAACTGATCGCAGATTCACTGAAGTGCATTTTTATTTAGTTTTAGCAGATGCTATCATAAGATGAAACACATGTACCTTCGCATACGTATTTCATGCGGTGGTTCGCCAATTCAATAGGCTATTCCACCCTATGAATAAAAAAAAATAAAATTATGTTTATATGATAAATCATGAAAAAGTAAACCAAGAATATTAATATCAATTCATTAAAGTGAAAAATAAATTTAATATTTCCATTTTAAAATTCATGTTTTTTAATCTGTCTCCAATTTGGTGAAAACGCTGTTCGTCATGTTGGCTAAAGTTTTGACGTAATCTGTCTTGTAAACAAATAATCTCAGTACTGTGTCTACTACATTTACTACAATAATTCGAAAATTCTTAGTTATTATTAACACGTTTCTCGATATTCCGGCGCTATAATATAATTTCATCATGGAAGATGGTTTTATCAAAGCAGAAAGCACTAATCTTCCACGAAGACATAACCTATGAAATATTAGATTTGCAATATTGTGAATATAATTTTGCAAGTTTTGAAGGTCTATTAAATTGCATACTTACATCAAAATGATCTTCACAAAAATAGCATTTACTCTTTGTGGACAATAACTTCGGATCTCTTCATGCTATCTTTAGCCACGTACCTATTTCTCATTTTTAAATCTGTTGGCACTTGTATCCATAACTTTTCCGGCGTTCTAACACTTGTATTCTTACATTCAGACACAAGACACCAATGATATGGACTATAGTTCATTTTGTATTTGGGAAAATAACTTTAATCTCTCAGTGAAGCGTGATGTTTACTATAAGTGTGACGTAAAAGTCACGGCGGACTAGAGTTGTGCTGTTTTCGAGCAAGTAATTTAATTGAAAAATTAAAAGTCGTTTTTCTTTATTATTTGATATTAATAAAATATATCTCTATTTTTCCGTGGTATTTTATCACTAAAAGATGCATTTGAACTACTTTTTGAATGAGACCGGAATAGCCTATTGTTTTCAATTGTATCCTCCGATTGAGACCACCATATGTTTTTTACTCGTACCTATATAATTTCAGAATGTGACATGGCAAATATAAATCTGAATAGGTACTATGGCTTTTGTAGGTATTTCTGTTTTGTTAAACCTTGCCTAATATTTCAGCTTCTTTTTTTATTGTTAAGACATAATTTTTGGTTGATTGAATGGTTTTCATAACCGCAACGTTATGACCGATTTATTTGCGTTTATTTTTATTTCTGCTTTACGGATTTGTATTTTTTGCGTCCGGTTTTCTGCTTCGTTTTATTGTTGTAGTTTTACATAGTGAATACTTAATGTAAGTTTATTGTAGCATATTATGTATCAGTCACGCGTAGTATATTATTAAAATTCTTTATCTTACTCATTCACAATGATGGAGTAACTTTAAGATAATGTCTGATTTCTTTATGGATGTGATGGTAAAAATACACTGGTAGACATTAATACAACATGCCAACGAGTAATAAACTATTGCTAACAATTACATAGAAAAATGTAGATTTAATAGTTTACTATTATTTCCTTATGTACAGATGATTATACAATAGTCCCGTAAAGCTACCTTGTATAACTTATTCTTAGAATAATATTTTGATGGTTAGTTAAATTTGATCTGAGTAATGATTTTAAACTTCAAAGAACAAGTAAAGAGCAGGGTTTTTGATAATTCGGCTGAATTTTAAAAATTCAATAATTATGTTTTGTACATTCAGGGTAGAGTTAATTTACGAAACCATTTTATCTCAATTGCACGTGCTGTGTTGGGTGCTTTGTCAGTCAATGTCAAGGTATGACTAGGGCTTAACCCATCACGGGTTTGTGACAACGTGATTCATGTCTGTTGATTCATTTTAAATATTCAAAAGAATTTGAGACGGTAGTAGCTATTTGGGATAAGACGGAACAAGGCAAAAATAAAACATCTGATGATTGTATCAGCCAACCGCTCAGAGATCGAGAACACGAGTACACTTGCGTCAAAGACACACCCGCCGGCCTGCTCACGTCACGCGGCGACAACACAATATTATTAGACGGTGTCGTGCAAGCATACTTATTTCTGGAAATTACATTTTGTTGTAACATCTCAATATTTGCAAAATTGTTGTCACAACCTATTCACACTTAGACTACATTAGCATCTGGTATAGGTAAGCACAGCACCATAATATCTATAAACAGAATCTATCCATGATATGAAGATAAAAAGTATTTTTCTCCTTTTACAGGGTTCGTGAAGGTTCTCATAGAAATGCAGACGATGTTCTGTTTGACATGTTTAAAAATGAAGACACAGGACTTCTGCCTGTCGGGAAGTTTTTGGCCGTAAGTATGACAATAAATAGAGTAAAATATATGAACAAATATGTGGTCGGGAACTGGGGAAACTTATTCTTAAAGATGTATAAAAAGAGGATACAATAAAATTGCACAATTTCCAGGCCTTGAGAACAACAGGAATAAGAAAAAACGATGCTAGAGTGAAGGAAGTAATGCACAACTTATACAAAGTTCACAAAGAACAAAACTTCGAAGGCGGATCTCCGGAGACACTAAAACTAGATAGAAAAACTTTCAAAGAGGTGATCGCGCCTAATATCGTCTTGATCACAAGAGCGTTCCGTAGTCAATTCGTCATTCCAGACTTCCAAGACTTTATAAAAGACATAGAAGAAATGTATTGGTCCGCTAAGAGCAACACTGACGGTAAAGTGGCCAGCTACATACCTCAACTAGCCAGAGCCAGTCCTGAGTGCTGGGGTGTAAGCGTCTGCACTATTGACGGCCAAAGATTCTCTATTGGTAAGATTATCTTGCTTACACAATCTAATGTAGCATCTCCTCATGACGTTGTTAAATTTATTGTTTTATTACGTAGGTGACGTGTCGGTCCCATTCACACTACAATCATGCAGCAAGCCCCTGACATACGCAATGGCGCTCGAGACTCTAGGCCCAGATGTGGTGCACGGGTATGTTGGCACGGAGCCTAGCGGACGGAACTTCAATGAACTCGTACTGGACTATAATAGTGCGTATTAGCTCAAGTTTGTAATTTGCGTTTATTATTTTTGATCATTGCCAAAAATGTTATGTAATTTAAAAGAGATAGATTTGAAAATAGATACCATATTTACAATTGTCTAAGACTCTGATGTATAGGTACAGGTTGAGTGACCAAAACAAATAAGAAAGCTTTATTATTGTGATAAACAAAGTAGTTTAAATATATCCTACTACCTAAAACAACAAAGTCATTGCCAAAATTCTCAAACCCAACTATTTATGTCAACAGTGAAGCCACACAACCCGATGATCAATGCGGGTGCAATTTTAGTATGCTCATTACTGAAAACCTTGGACAAGCCCGAAATGACTCTCGCTGAAAAGTTTGATTACGTCATGTCATTCTTTAGCCGTCTCGCTGGCCATGAGGTATTGGGTTTCAATAATGCTGTCTTTTTGTCGGAGCGAGAGGCAGCCGATAGAAATTATGCACTTGGCTTTTATATGCGAGAGCACAAATGCTACCCAGAGAAGACAAATCTACGAGAATGCATGGACTTTTATTTCCAGGTAAATTTTCACGACCTATAATCTTGTTTTCTTACTCTTCCGTTAGTGTCTGCTTAACTAATATTTCCTATTTGTTTTCAGTGTTGTTCCATGGAAGCCAACTGTGATATCATGTCAATAATGGCGGCCACACTAGCCAATGGAGGCATATGCCCTATTACAGATGAGAAAGTTCTACGCCCAGATTCTGTCAGAAATGTGCTTTCTCTGATGCACAGCTGTGGAATGTACGACTATTCTGGGCAATTCGCTTTCAAAGTGGGGCTGCCAGCAAAGTCGGGAGTTTCTGGCGCTATGCTCATAGTAGTACCTAATGTAATGGGAATTTGCACGTGGTCTCCTCCATTAGATCCTCTTGGAAACAGTTGCAGGGGACTTCAATTCTGTGATGTAAGTTTTTCCTTTCACGACAATTCTTGATTCATTAGAATTTTTTATTATGTTTTTATTGAGAAACAAGGGTTAATGTTACGTTTTCTATTGCAGGAATTAATTCAGCGTTTCAACTTTCATAAGTATGATAACATACGTTACGCAAGTCATAAAAAGGATCCTCGCCGATACAAATTTGAAACCACCGGGCTTAGTATTGTTAACTTGTTGTTCTCTTCAGCTAGTGGAGACCTTAGTGCTCTTAGAAGGTACCTATATTTTTTAATCTATTATCTCTTATGCTAACACCAAGATAATATAAAAAACTAAACAGCACACTATTGCGATGTTGTCAGCACCCCTTCAAATCTTCCGCTACTTCCTGAGCCGGCGAAATCACCTGAATAAATTACACTACAAGTAACATTTTGAGGTGCTTCTATTCAAATCTAATATTGCTAAAGCACTATGGCCTAGATCGTCGTTTAGATAGTTTAGATATAAGTACATGTAATATGTAATGGCGTAGGTATTAATAACACACGAACGCACATCGAGCTTATCATAAACTATACCTACCTGGTACACAATTTCACTGGCTTTCAACCCATTGTAGGTACGTGTACGAACTTTACAAATCTCAAAAACCATCGTACAATAGGCATCAAATCGTTTCTCGGTCGTCAATCGTCGTAATTAGATTATGGCAAGCTATCAAGATATAGCTGACGAAGTAACTTGTATGCTTATGAGGTAGATTAGAAGTTGAGCTTAAGTATTTGTTTGAAATGATTCATATTAAAATGCAATTATTAAATTTACAGGCATCATCTATCGGGAATGGACATGACTTTGTCGGATTACGACGGTCGCACTGCATTGCATCTAGCCGCAGCCGAGGGCCACCTGGTGTGTGTCGACTTCCTTCTTGCCCAGTGCGGCGTCCCGCACGACCCACGCGACCGCTGGGGTAGCCGCCCACTAAACGAGGCAGAAACATTTGGACACACAGCAGTTGTTCAATACCTTAAAGAATGGGAAATTACTCACCCCCCTCAGAAGGATGCTGAAGCTCCCGTTTCCACAGTTGATGAGATACTTGAAGTGAAACCAGATGCTAACGATGCTGTGAAAGACCCTAGCATACAAGAGATAGTCTCCAGAAACGGCGATAAAGTCCAGTAGATCGGAATCTCAAGCCTGGCTGAAAATCTCACGGAGCAAAAGCCAAATAATTTAAAGGCATTATTAGTTTATAGTTCATTCGCGTTAAGAAAATAGTGACTGACAGGAAATTAAAATTAAATTTCTAGCGTTTTAATTGGCTAGTGGCCTGTCAGTGACCTGTCAGTCACTATTTTCTTAACGCGAATGAACTTATAGATGATCTCCTAACCAATATTTAAATGTAATTTATGAGTAGGTAGACATAATAAAATGCTGAATAGAAACCATAATAATGACAAATGCATTTTATTCTATTGCAAATTACACAATCAATTCATAGATAATAATGTAACATTTTAGTGGTAGTAATTTCACTGCTAAAAATGAATGTTAGTCAAAAATCCAAATCTACTTGTTTGATGTATATACCTACTACATTAAAACATAACAATAGTTCATAAATAGTATGTAAAATGCCAATGGTGAGCACCACACCAAGTTCAACCTTCTCGACATTATACTTGTACCACTCTTCAATCATGTGCCATAAATTGATCATAGGTGTGACAGATTCTAGGTCTTGGTGTGGCTATAAACGCACTTATCAATGACAGCAGACAGAAGCAACATGCCAAATTATGCTGAAATTCACTCAGGTATATAGGGAGACACCATAATAAAGTAAGGATGAAATTGTATTGAAAGTCTGAGATGGAATGCCATTCAATAATAGTGTAGAACAGAAAATAAGAATTCTATTGTATCAATATGTACTTATAATGTGTTTGGGTGTACTTTATAATAAAAATTCATTAAGAAATACTGAGGAGTGGTCTGTAGAACCTTTTTAACATTCCACTAAACTATTGTTCTATCCAAGGAGACCTGTGGGTTTTGAGAACAATATTTATGAGTAATTTAATTGCTATGAAATGTTTATAATTATTCATATTATAAACAGGAATGTTAAAAAACATTTGTTAAAAATATTATTCTCAATTTCTGACAATAAATAGGTATTTTAATATTATAACTGTTGCGATGAATATATTATATAGTGGTTATTCCTTGTCACATTATAGATGTTGTCCAAGTATGTTATGTCAATTAAAGTATTTACAAATTATTGTTTTTCAATTTTACACCATTAAAATAACCCCTTTTTTATAATTTGAGTCATGACAATCAAGTCAAATCTGAATTAGATGTAGTTAAGCAAAAACCCTTTTTTTACTTATTTGACAGAATTTCAGCTTTCAATTCATACTTTAAACTCATAAAGTATTATTTGGAAGCTAAAATTATGTCAAGATACTTCACATTCATAGAAAACAATGATAGTCAAATTTTATTACCAATATTAAGTAAACCAATTAAAGTCATCCAGTCTAGTAAAATATAAGATTATGCTGTTGGTTGGTGAAACTAAAACTATATATAGGAGCTAACTATTAAATGCTATTCTTGTAACTACAATAAATACAAACAAGAAGGTAACTATATAAATAACTTTATTTCCACTATACAAAATTAACCTACCTTAATTCAAACTTTTGTCACTTACTGATGGCCTAAGAGGCGACGAAACTACTCCGAGTAACTTGCAATCAGCTTCTAGGAGTGTCAAGTCGGAGGTAGAGCCCAAGAATCTTGAAGACAGTTCCAAATCATTGATCTGTATGCGTACCCGTGCACCTCTAACATACTCATCGCCACGGTTGGAAGGACGAGTGCAGACGCAGTGGAACTTCCATCCAAAATCGATGTACAAGTCGTCTTCAACAACATGAAATATTTTTCCAATTACAGTTTTTCCGACAGGATCTCCAAGCTAAAAAGATAATTATACAATAGTTAATATAATTGTATAGCTACATCTAACAAAATTGGACAATTTTATATATGATTTAAATGTACTTACGTCTATCAACTTGGAATTTCGAAGTAAAGAAGCAAATGTATAACTTTGTTCGGCGTCAGGATTTTTAGTCAAATGGGTCTGTTTTTCAAATGCTTTCGCGAATCCCCCTTTGGAAGCTACAGGTTCTTTGGTTGCTGTATTTTGTTCAGTTGTATTTACCTCGGAGGAGCTTGAAAACTGCCTACAGTACTTATTTTTGTTTTGAGATAATTCAGTTCTAACGGCTATATTTCTGAACAAGTTAACGTATACTAGAGGTTTTCTATAGCAATGCATTTTAGTATACTATATTCTAAAATAGTATTTAGATTTTATGTAACCTTTTTTTTTCAGTGTTTTCAGAAAAACATAACCTCCAAATTAAAAATCGGTATGTATTTTTTAAAAATTTTTTTAATTATAATTTTATAGCAGTCTATCCAAAATTTTGGGTTTTTCGTCTGTCGGTTTAGTTACCGTGGCATTATCAACAAATTTTTAGCTGGTAACATCGAACTTGAATTTGACATTAGTGCTTGTCGTTTTGCTATCCGTTGTCAAATTTCACACGATAGCACACGGTTTTTGATAATGTCTAGGAATCGAACCATTAATTTAGCGCATTATATTTAGTTTACAATTAAAAAATGACAGAAGATCAAGATGCTAAGGATTCGCAATCAGATTCGGGCAGTAAAACGTTCACGAACAAGAACAAAGATAAGAAGGCGAAGACTCAGCGACCACTGACCAAAGTGATTATTTTTATTCAAATTCCACAATACTTGCACCTTTTAAAGTATATTAAGTATCTTGCAGATTGCTATGTTATGTTCTGTTCCAGATAATACTGCGTCGCTTGCCGCCCACCATGACCGAAGAAGAGTTTCTGGAACAAGTGTCCCCAATTCCAGAACACGATCACTTCTACTTTGCCAGACCAGATACGTCACTTGGAAATAATGTTTATTCGAGAGCTTACATAAACTTCGTGAACGTTGACGATATATATCTCTTTAGAGACAAATTTGACGGTTATATTTTTCTAGATGAGAAAGGTAAATATAAATATTTTGTAACTGTAAACAAGAGTAGAAAGTAATAGCCTGTCTTTGCCATATATCTAAATATGGTAGTTATCTGTTTTTGGTGCTCTTGTCGTAAAATACGAGACTTAAATCCTGTGAAGTTTCTGTCATTACTTCTCAATAAAAAGTATTTAGCACATTCAAGCAGATACATTCCAATTGATTTCCACAGGTTATCATTATCATTCTTATGATTAGATGCATGGTGTTATTATTGAATTAGGCAGAACCCCTTTTGCATTTGAATGGTGTGGTGACAGCCAGATTAGCAGCAATAGAGCAAATATAGGTCCAGATCCTTGCTTACGGCACTCTCCACATTGGATAGACTTCTGAATAGCTCAATTTGATCAAATAGATTAAAATCAATGTTTATCTCATCTCAATCAATTAATAAATATCAGACATCACATACATTGCTCCGATTCCAAATTAAGTAGCTTAAGCATTTGTGTTATGGGTATCAGAACATCGAATGTACCACAATTTAATACAGTAGAACCTCGATAAGTTAAAGTCCAAGGGAAACACATATTTTTTTAAGTTATCGAGGTTTTAAGTTATCAAGGGTCTATGATATGGATAGGTTAATGTAGAGTTAGGTATGCAAAATTAGGGAATTCGGCAATTTTTCGTCATTTACATTGAACATTTTGTCCAGATTCTAGTTTCTTTAAGATTTTAGCTTCTTTTTTTAATGATGATTGACAATGTACTCTCATATATCCCAAACTGAACTGCAACTTCTTTCTTTTTCAATCTAATTTTCACTGCTTCTATAGCTTTATCTCGTAAGTAATTTATCAGTGTATAAAAGTGTTGTTAGTTTTCTTTTTGAACTCATTTTAAGTCAGTTTTATCACACAGTAGGTAAAGAGATGTTTCCAGGACAGTCTCAAAAACTTATGATCCAAGTAGGTAGGCCTAGTTGTCATAAAACAAACAATAGGTGACTTATGTATTGTTTACGTTAACAATTTAACACATGCAAGCTATAAATTCCAAAATCATTTGTTTGCACCTTCTTTCAAAATGTCTCATTGACAAACAATTTTATGTTATAGAGGTTGTAGAAACATTTCTTTAAGTTACTGAGGCCAAAACAGAGATTATTTCTTTAAGTTATAGAGGTTGCCTATTTTAAGTTATAGAGGTTTTGGGCTCTGATGGGAAGGGAACATGTTATTTTTTGAAGTTATAGAGGTTTTTAAGTTACCGAGGTTTGAGTTATCGAGGTTCTACTGTACTTAAATACAAATATTAACACCCAGTCCATGTCTGGGTGAAAGATAAATCATTGTCACACAAATGTTTCAATCTCAGTTTAATAGGTTTATTATCTGAATTTCAATGTAATAGTCAAATCTGTTAATATCCAAGAAATGATTCATAATTGCTTGAAGTGTCTCAATACTGCTTTTATAAATCTAGGGGTGGAGTATGTGGGCATTGTGGAATATGCCCCTTTTCAGAGGATTCCTAAAAAAAAGAAAAAGAAGGATCCAAAATGTGGAACTATTGAGAGTGACCCAGTGTTCCAAGAGTTTCTGGAAAGCTTGACAAAAGATGCTGAAACGGAAAACCAACCTAAACTTGAATATTCATATCCAGTAAATGATTGTGAGTATAAGTGCCTATAATTGCCATATAATATGTGAACAGATTCTTCATAGGAACAACTACAAGTTTCTGCCTACAAGTTTCAACTCAAGGTGAGGACATCTTGGTCAAGAAACATGTAGGCAAATGTTTGCCATGAGTGAATTTAGAAAGGTTTAAAATTATCCTTTAATAAAATATATGGGTACTGAAACTTATTTCAATATTCTGCTATTGAATACATTTGAAATTGTTGTATTAAAACTATATCCTAAGGCGTGAACTTGTTAAAGGAGACACAACTCATAAAACGTTGCATTTGGCATTTTCCATCTGGTGCCACTATAATCAAGCTGATTCTTAAATGCTTCCATATAAATAAATAATAACCCCTGTTAGGGAAGTTGTTTAATCTGGACTAATATTATCTAAATATAGTGTACATTATAATTAATTTCAGCAAATGATAAGAAAGTTCAATCAACTCCATTGTTAGAGTACCTAGCTGCTCGGAAACCAGACAAACGAGGCAGAGATGAGCGCCGCAGAAGAGAAAATGACAAGAGGAAGATGAGGATAGAGAGGAAAACTAAGGAAATTCCTATAAAGGTTGGTACGACATGATGAATTTATAATGGTAATGGTGTAAAGATACTTTTTTTGTTTGGATTATTAACCTTCAATGTGCTATTTGTGCAGTCCCATTTTTGTCGAAAACCTTAGGGTGAATATGAAAGTGATACAAATTTAATGGTTTAATCACTGCTGTCTTTGCATTGTTGATTGCCCTGAGTGGTCGTTTTGGTTTGTCTAGCATCAGCATTCTGCTTAGCCTTCCACTCCTCCTGGTTTGGTAATGATAACAAGGCCTCGACTATTATAGTTGTCATTTAGAGAAAAACAAATCTGCCTTCCGAACAAAGATACACTAATTTAGCTTACCAAACAGTTATGAATTTTATTAGCAAAAGCCTAGCAGGTTATCTAGATGAAAACAAATTAATAAAAAATAAATAGTAAATTCAGTGAAACTAACTTAAGCTTCTTTTAGAAACCTGGTGATATATCTGAAGATGAAGCTATTGTAGACAATTGTGATTATTATGAACATAGAAACAAGAATTTTTGGTTTGGAGAACAAAGAGTATATCATAAAACTAAAGTGAGATCAATAAAGCCTGAATTAAAAATAACACATGGTTCAGATGAATTTATTAGCACGGATTCAGATTGGGATAGCCAATTCCCAGCTTTATCTATGAAAACTCATAACACTTTCACCCTTACGTCTAGCAAGTTCTGTGATAAAAAAGAAACAGTTGAAGGTAGTCAGAAAAGTGGTGGCGATACATTCCTAAAGGTTCACCAGTTTTCATGCTACTCGTTATTAATAATGCACTGAAGTAGACTCATTTAGTTTATTGATCTTCATTGGTATTGGTTTAGTTAGAGTACATACAAAAATGGTAAATATTTACACAGTTGGTATAGTTGATTTATCTGTTTTGTAGACTAGGTAGTAACCATATATTTTTAAAACAAAGTATTTCATGAATGTTATATGATACTTATAGGAGGAAGAAGCTGGTGAAAATGATGTGAAGAAAATTAAGCCAAGGGAGTGGGATAAAGAAAAAACATCAGACTCTAAAGATGACTCGGGAAAAATTGAAAGTAGAGAAGGTACAGTCTTTGAATCTAAGACATATAGAGATCGCAAAGTGGGTGTCAATATTAACATTGATAAAAAGAAAAGGCCTGAAAATGATCGTAAAGAAAGTTCAGGAAAAGATGATGATCAGGGTGAAGATTCAGATAAAGGATACAAGAAAGATAAACGTGACAAATGTAAAGAGTCTCCGCGTGAGCTAAAGAGCAAAAAGTACAGTGATACCAGAAAAGAACGAGCCAAACAGACTGAAATTGCAAAATCAGAAAAACAATTGGCTATCAATAAAATAATGTCATCAGATTCTAAAAACAAAGTATTGAATCATGATGATATTAAACCTTTTACTCAGTTGCCCCATGTTAAAACTGACGACTTGACCAAACTTATTGAAGGTATCGATAAGAAAGTGAAATTGGATGATTCTGATCTTAAAGCACAGAAAGATTCCAAAGACTCAAATGACAATGTAACAGAAAATATAATTGAAGTGTCAACAGTAAGAAGAAATAGCTTAGCATCAGGTGAAGTACAATGTAAAGAAGAATCTGGTCTTATGAGGCAAAAGAGCTTAGATGATAGAAGTAAGTCTAGTGACAGAGAAGGATCAGAAGAGAAAGAAAAGAGTGAAAGCACAGACCGGCGCACAGAAAGACGGATTAGGAATAAGGTAAGGTTACAAAATTACAATGTACTAAAAATATTTGAGATCTTTACCGGCCAAGATGACAATTAAAACTAGGAATATATCCCTATGTTACCTTGGTAACCACAAAAGCTCAGTTATATGCAGCAGCACAGTATTGTTTCTTGTATGGCTAAGCAACTAGGTTAGGAAAAGCCAAGATTCTGTTCTTCAATAAGTTTTAAGTAATCACTTCTTTTTATTTGGACAACCTAGGTGGCGTCATGGCTTAACGTTCTCGCCAATAGTGAGGCAATCCACTTAATTCTGGGTTCGATTTCCGGTCGGGTTAATTTCTACATTAGATGGTTTTGGGTGTCCTGGGTAACGCCCCCAGAGACCAGGGTCACATACAGCCTTGTGCAGAGTGTGCCTAAACGCAGAGGACAGCCACAAATTCTGCCCTGAATCTAGAATGCCCTGGTGTGGCAGAGTAGTAGACAAGATACCTTGGTCTGCCCAGCACACTCCAGCCAGGATATCTTCGGCACACGAATGGCCTACTGAAGTTTCTGGGCTGCGCTAGCGGAAATGAAACTAACCTAGAATAGTATACAGCCACCTCACGCAAAACAGGCACCCGGAACTCGAGTTGCGGAAAACTAGGTAGGAAAGAGAGGTAGGGCATAGCGAATCTTCGCTCGAATTGAGCTGCCCGTCCGGTGAAGGACCTCCACCCTATAGAATACCGCAGCCAAATGACCTCCGGGTCGTGTTTCTGCCGGTGAGTAGGGTTTCCGGAGCTCGTGGGGGGTTAGGGTTGGGCCGGCATGGTGGCGGCAACTGACAGGTTACTGACCAGTTACTTGCCAGTTGTCACAGTGTCTTGAGCTTCTCTTTAGCTTTCCATCAGGCGTAGGGAGGCCATTATGTCGAGCTAATATAAAAAAAAACTGCCAGTTCTAAATATTTTTTTTTTGTATTCACAGGATCGCCCAAGTCTCGTGATATACCAACCAGGTATGGGCAAATTCAGCAAGCAGAGGCTGGCGAAAGAGAAGGAAACCACAACGAAATCGGTTAGTGACAGTGAAAAGAAAGACACCTGAGACAATTTTACACTATTTCGAAAATTGGACACCATTCGACGGAATCACCCTGAAGCTGGCATTCAACAAGTCCTAGCGGAGCGCAGACGAGGACCGGGATATGCCAACTGAGGGAACCACTGTTCTTGTTCAAAGCTGTTGTTTTAATGATTCGTTTAATATACATTCAATGAGTTGGAGATGTTTTTTTAACATTATGAAAAAAATCGACAATAGCATTTAATGCTTTCATATTTTTAGCTTGATCATTTAGTTCAGTTTGTTTTATTTCATTTAAATATAATTCATTTTTTAAAACTGGGACATGAGGTTTTAATTCGATTTGCAAACACCCTCTTTGCATGATGGAAAAACTAATAACTCTAATAAGTATAAGTTTGAACTTTTGATAGATCAAAAATGCTATATTCAGTAGCAAGTATTTATTCGTTTCTGTATAGCTATTCTTTTATATCATTTTAATATACTTCTGATAGAAAAGATGATGATTTAGAACAGATGATTAAAACCACAGTAGTTAATATAAAAACATTTATTAGATTCTATCACAGTGAATTTTAGCTTAACAAAATCATAACCACAAATTAGTTACAAACCATTGTCTTAATAGTTAAAATTATATACGAGATGATGTAACTATGTTTTGTATTAAATATGTATAATATGACCATCGACTTAAAAAAATATCCACCAGTACATTAAATAATTCAATTAGCTTCGATTTCGATAATATATTTATTTATTATTAACCCTAAATCAGCCTTTTAAAAGCCTCATATGTACAAAAAGATTACTTAACAATTCACTACAGAGACATTTGTTTGACTATACATACTTGTTACAGACAGTGTTGCACCTATGATTTAAATATTTTTCACAAAATCTAATAGAACTCCTTTGGTTTGCATACCAGAGTTACATGACTCATGGATGTTAGCATAATGGCAAATAGGTTGTGGTTAATACAGAATTCTTATTGACGGCGAGAGTAGGCAAGTAGGTAATATGAATATGTAATTAATGAAATATTAACATTAATTAAATAACGACTAGATTTGCGACAACGTAGGTACTAAAATACCACGATAAAAGTTTTTTTATAAAAATGTATGAGGTGTACCTAAATGACAACATATGGATAAGACGAACATTCTTTTGTTACGCCACAAGAAGAGTAGCGTCAGATCTATGTAACCTTACCTACTTATAGGTACTTTATAAATAATTTCACCACTTACCATTTATTTTATCTTTCATACAGCAAAAATTTAGTTCAATAACAACACGAGGACTTAACATGTTCTACCCTACCGTACTGCATCTTATACCTGTTTCGATTTCTATAATTGAATTAAATTAACAAAAAGCCTACGCTCTGCGCAAACCTCAAATAGGCCCTATTTTTTGACCAACTTTAGTAGCGTAATGGGCCCTACTATGACACCCAATCCGTCTATCGTACGATCTCTATTTTTATTCGTTTGATTGTCATAGTATTTACCTGACACTTATTATGATACTACAACACTTAAAATATTGCCAGGTGCTCAAGCGTACTTACAACCATGAAAGCATTACAGTGTGCTATCTAATCTTACAAATAAAATGTTAGATTTATAAAAATATATTTGGTATATTTGTTATTTACCTACTTATCCATATTTACTTAGCTTAGTGCATAACAAAAATGTCGAATTCAGAAAGCTACTATGTAGGTAGTCCATATTCTTCCGGATTAATAGGACCATTTACCCAACTCAGCGGTACCAAACCTTTTGTTGACCAGGACAGGTTTAATCTCTTTAGTTTTTGGCAAAGACCACTGGCAAGAATTCACGGACCATATTTAGTTCCTACTTACTTCGATCCTTCGTAGCCTGCGGACCACTGATTGGGAACTATTGATCATTGTATGTCCTCTTCTATTGATTTTTATTTTACTTTATGTACGATAACGTAGAAAAATCATGTAAAAATCATGGTTTCTAAACCAACCAAACAAAGAAAACGAAGATAAAGCTTGAACAATCATCCGTCCAAGAAAACGTCAGTCATCATAACATGTGTTTATGGATGGAAACGGTAAGAAACGCGGTGGAAAGCATATCTACGCTAAAGTGTGGAGACCTCGTTACTATCGTTGACTGCTAGAATAGGAACAGTAGCGTTTACATCCTTGTCGTTTGAAGGAATGTTTTTCTTCAGCTTCTCGGCTTTGGTCCTGGTTTGGGCGACGTTGCGTCGATGCATTATGTACAGCAGCAGTATGAAGCCGACGAGGAAGCCGGCCAAACCGCCGGTCACGGTCAGCCAAGTTCGCCGAGAAGTTCTGAGGCTCTGGAACTATTAATTTGTGTATTAGTAGGCAGTTACGGTCTTTCTTTCAAATGGATGATGTGCAAGTTTTAATAGCAATCATCATCAACATATTCAGCCGTATGGGGTCTGCTGCGGGACCTAGGCCTCCCTCAAAGACTTCCATAGCGGCCGGTTGCAAGGCATCCAGCCCTGTCGTGTGCTACTATTAAGTATTATGTCGTCAAGTCCACCTCGTCGGAGGTAGTAAGTAGTAAGAGGACCTTTTATTATGTAAATAGGTAGGTAAATGTGACGGACACGTTTTTCAGTACCTATAAAGCAGGAATGCCGTCAATTAAACCCATTCTTGGTTACTGTACCCATTTGGGAACACTTAGTTATTGATGGTAGAAAAAAACAGTATTGACACCAGGGGAAATATAATTGCGTTTTTGAGTAGTTAAGACTACAGCGATTTAATATGCTATAAATAAATTTTAGAAAACATTCGTAATTTTGTGATAATTACTTGTTGAATTTCCTTATCAAGATTGGCATGGAGGTATGTTTAGTTTTTTAAATATTATAATAAGTAGACAAATGGAAACACCGTATTTTCTTCTAATTATACGAAATTTAGTAAATAATTATTGATTTGTACTATATTGTAGTAAAGTATGATGAGAATATAAGTTTCAGCGACATTCGAAATATAGGTGTGCCAATTCGGGTACAGTGGCCACAAGTGGAATAAAATTATCTATATTTTTTTCAGAGTTTTAGAGAGTCGTAGGCTTATATTTAGTACAAGTAACAGCTTTGAAGGTTAGGAAGAGACTATATATTCCATCCTTGAAGATAGTGACGATTTAGAGTATGATTAAGGTCAACCACCACTGGAACCCAGTGGCGTCACTGATGAAAAAGAGGGTTTCGATTACTATTCTCCACCTAATTCTCAGATTGAAGTTTCCGAAAATTTTGAGTATTAGTTCTCAATTTCTTCTTTCTTCTCAGTTTTCTTTCGGATTCACTTCCTTAGGGAAGAAAGAGTCAAGTGGAGAATTTGATTACAGTTTCGATAAATATACTAAGTTTACTGGTTCACTGGACAGACAACAGCATTTGCCCAATGGCATCGAATTACGATTCTCAGACTCCGGCAGGGACTGAAAAGATGGTCTGCAGAAAAGAACCATAAGGTTGACATGAAGATGTTCTAAAGAATATAATATGAGTGGAGTTGATGAAATAAATCAATCCATTTCACTATACAGAATCGGCATTCATGGTAAAAATGGTGGTGGGTTTTACTTACCTCCATGATTGATATGGTCTTATCAAATGCTTGTTGGTTGCACATACAATCCTGAGAGGAAGCTATGGACCAACTACTATTTCAATGAAACATGATCAGAATAATTATATCAAAAACAATCGCCTCAACGACACTCCGCTTGAACTTCGATATCTAAAGTAGATGGTTTGAAACTGAACGGCACTGACCACGTTCCTGAAAAGCTACCAAAACAAGTATGCTGTGTATTTAGCACAGTTAAAGCCATAGTGGCTACAAAAAACGCAAGTGACATTGCGCATTTAAAAGAACTTCTTACAAAAATTAACACCCTAAAGTGGCCACTGTGCCAATTTGGGTACACCCATATAAAAATCTAAATAAATAAATTTTCGATTTTTTTTCATGTTCTCATAACTTTTTGTAACCCTTATTATAATTAAATAAAAAAAAAAAACGAAATAAATCCTTGTACTTTTCCTTTGGCCATTAATGGGTTAATACTGCAAGTTACTACTTATTTTGAAGTCGTTTCAAAAAAGAATAGGAGGATTATACCTAATGGCCAGATCCGAGACATAATTAACCCAGTATTTTTTACCCAGACGTAAAAAATATTTCCTGAATGAAACCCAAACTATTTGGGTTATCCGTGCTTTAGGCGAGAACGCTCTAATAATTGCGTCTCTGAGATCGTCTGCAAATATAATTCGTTAACAATATAACCTACCTTGGTAGGTACTTACTATTGAAAACTATGTAGGTACTTAATTAACTACTAACATGTTTTCTCATGTGATTTTTATTAACGCGTATCTTCGACTCAATAATATTATCTCCAGAGCTTAGCGATCCATCAATGTGAAATCCGACTAATAAGGGATTTAACTTTTCAATCATCCTTATGTTGATTGATTTAAATAAACTACGATTAGGTAGGTACCAGGTTGTAGATTATGGATTCTAAGAATATGCTTCGCTAAAATACAGGTGCTTACCTCCTGTCTTATCGCATAATTTGACCGTAAATTGTAAGTTACCTAGGTACCCTTAAAGTTCTTAGTACCTATAAGTTCATGAAAAATTTATAAAGTCTCGCATCCGTGGTCGTGGACGGATTTACTAGCTGTTTTGTGTTACAAAATTGGTATAATGCATTATTATATTATTAAGCGGAACAACAATATGATTACTTACTTCTAAGTATGCAGCCTTACACCTATGATGAGTGGTATTTAGTGCTTCGAAACTCCCCGATTGACAGTCGTCAAACTCTGAAAGTTAGAAATAGTTTGATTGTAGCATGAAATAAAGTATAGGGACCGTGCACATCGATGGTGATGCCAACTGGTGTCATAAATTTCAATGTTTTACCCTAGTTTACACTACGTAGGTAGTGCTGCCACCTATAGTAGTTTATCAGCTTGATGAAATTATATTATAAATACCCTTGAAATCAAGTTGCAAAATTAATTTCTAAAAAGATAGACATCCCGGAAAAAAGATAAATTGCTGGAACTTGGCTGACACGCTCCCGCGAGTCTAACTACTTCATCATCCTCTTAGCGTTGTCCCGGTTTGTGGACGAGATACTTAATACTCGTATAAAGCAAATAATAGTATGTTATACGTATAACTCTTACACAAAAAATATTTTTCTATGGAAGTTGTAAGGGGTTATTTATGTAAGGGGTTATAGTTGATCGCGATTACTTTATAACTCGGGCAATAGAAAAGATTTTTTTATTATTTCTGTGATATTTGGGTATGTGTGATAAATGAGATTTCATAAAATCTATAAAAAGTTATCTTCTATATATATATATAAAAGGAGAAACTGACTGACTGACTGACTGACATATCAACGCACAGCCCAAACGGCTAAACGTAGGCACTTGAAATTTGGAAGGGACGTAGCTTAGGTACCGTAGGGGTGCACTAAGAAAGGAATTCCCGAAATTCCCACGGGAACGGGAATTAGCGGGAAAATCCTTTTGTATGAAAAATCTAAACCGCTTAAGTTAGACGCTTGAAATTTGGCATGCAGGTACCTTAGTAAATATAAAGTTTAGTTATGGCTGTATTTTGAGAAATTCCCACGGGAACGGGAGTTAGCGGGAAAAAACTTTTGTATGTATAAATTTAAACACGCGGACGAAGTCGCGGGCAAAAGCTAGTGTAAATATATATTCCCTATGAAATTATAACTAAAATTTAATACGCACCTTTTGTATTCAACTTGGAGTAATCGTCTAGTTGAAAATAAACGTTTTTACTTTGCAGCCACGCGACCGTTGGCTTCAGATCACACGGCCTCAAGCTCTCTATCGATTTAGTCATGTCAACTTTCTGAAGCCTGCACATAGGAGCAAAATGTTCCGCCTCTATTGTATTCAACGGATTGCGCGATATATTGTAAATAGTCAAATGTGGTAGCACGCCCCAGTCCGGCAGCTTGTCTATTTTGCAGCCTGATATGTCCAATAGTTCCAAAGGTGCTTTTATTGGTTTCTGAAGCTGCACGGTGTCGATTGTTCTATGCCAGACCGGATTATCTTTGAGATACAGTTGCCTTAATGAGGGAAGCTGGAATATTGCGTTCGGTAAACTGAGGATGACATTGTTAGAGAGATCCAGACTTTCCAGATACGTGAGCGGCGTAAGCGCATCCTTGTCTATACTGTATATTTGGTTTTCAGCTAAATATAGATACTTGATGCTCGTGTAGCTGGCGAACGTATCAGGAGTAAGCTCTAGAAGTCTGTTCTCGCTGAAGTCGAGGATCTGAAAAAAAGTTGTGATGGTTGTAGCAGTTGCTGGGTTTATGGCTTAAATATCGTTACGGGAGTTGTGTCTCGCGGTAGGGAATTTCAGCTTGAACTAATGTCAAATTGGTAAAAATACTTGTAAGTAATTTTGAGCTAGCACTGCCATTATTTTTATGGCTTGTGTGTGTGCTTCGGCTTTATAGCTTGTGGTCTTTGACGGCCTAGGAGACAGCATGCTGCCGGGTACTATTCCAGGTCGGTCCCATTTAGGAAATGATCTTTTCTAAATTATCTTGGGTCTAGGTTTTTCGGGTATTTATTTTATTTATTTATTTATTTATTTCTGGAATTTGGGATTTCTGGAATTTTAGGGTATTCTGGAAGACGCCAAAGGGAAGACAGCCAGTTAATTCTTGATTTTTCTGGCTCATTATTTATTATTACAAGTATCAGGCACATTCTTCTCTTTTTGGAGTCAAAGATAGCGACTTGGGCTTCTCTTTCGCTTTCCATCAGGCGTAGAGAAGCCATTATGTCGAGCTTCTAAAAAAAAATAGGTAAAACCTTCAAATAAAACAAATAAAATATCACACATACCAAACATCAGAAACTCTTAAGTACGTACATTCATTTCATCCAAGTGCGCACATTTCCACTACAGCTATGTACATATGTAGGTAAGTTAAGTTGAAGGTAGATACATGAAAACGAACCTCGATACCACTTCTAAGGCTAGGGATGTGTTGAAGGCGCAGCCCGACGCAGGAGGCGCCGACCATGCCGAAAGCTTTATCGTGGGTGCACTTCTTCGGCTTGCCATCCGCCAGCATCTCTATTTGTGTTATACCCTCCGCCAGGGCGCATGTGAAATATGCGATGGCGAGGGCAAGTGTTCTCACTCTGGAAAGGAAAAAATAGACCCACGTTTATTAAAACGTTTTTGGACAATGTATGCAGAACACGTTCACTACTGGACTTAGGTACAGTCCGCATCAGTCTGATTTATGCAAGCGCGTAAACTAATCAAATACATGAAGTTTCAATGACATCAACATCTTAAGCGTAAAATTGATCTGAACATGCCTCATCATCATCAGCCTATTGTAGTCCACTGCTGGACATAAGCCTCTTCAGCTGTTCGCACTTAGGCCAAACATCTGGTGGATATACCCATAATCGCCACGCTGGGCAGGCGGGTTGGCGATCGCAGGGCGTAGCTTCTTGCTCTGGTGACGCTGCTGCCCATCATCGGTCTGTGGTATTTAGCTACGCCTTCAATTGTGATGGTTATACCACCAGTCGGTTGCCAGCGCCTCGTTTATTATTCGGCAGGATGCACCACGGGTTGAGGTTGGCTTGGAGCGAAAAGATGATGGGTCGCTCCTTTACATCCCCATGAGCATGCCTATAAGTAGTTGTTAAATAATGTACCTACATACACAGACAGCACCTACCTATCCATCAGTTATAACTTGAACGGTTCTACAAACGTCATTCTATTAGGTACCCACCACTGCAAACTGTAGGCCAAAAGCATGAAAAAACATCTAGGTGTACTAGTAGGTGATTTGTTAGTAAGTATACTTAGATTATTCTAAGTTTGTATCTGTCACCGGAAAATAGCAAGAATCATAAGTTAATCAATTTCCTAGGGAGTTGATTAACTTTCGGAATATAACAGACGGTAGGGTGAAATGTATTATTTAAAGTATGTATTTTAGAAAATTGATCAATTTACGGTGTCTTTTAAATCATCCGTCGAAGGCGAGCCTAGTGGTAAGATCGTCGCTTCACACACGTGAGGTCGTCGGTTCGAATCCGCGCGGGGCACGCACCTCTGGATTTGCAAAAATCTATGTGCGGAATTATACCACTAGCTTAGCGGTGAAGGAAAACATCGTGAGGAAACCTGCACATCCAGTTTAATTCTGAATGTGTAACCATGATCCAAATTTGTCTGGTTCCCCTTTCCGAGGGTTACGAAGGTCAGATGGCAGTCGCTTCAATGTAATAACCAGACTCGCTAAATCTAGGATCATGGTCCCTGGGCAATCAAACCGGACCCTGGGCCTAGAGGCACAAACCGGGACAACGCTAAGGGGATGATGGTGTCTTTCCGTTAAATCATCCGTCGAAGGCGAGGTACCTATACGCAGATTAGTTTAATGACTCAGTGCTGTTCTCATTGTAAAGCCAAGTTCAGTTTAAGAGAGTAACATAAATTAAGGCATTCGATTTTATCTAACCCACTGTACATTTCTCTCTCTCTTTCTTAACCACCGAATGAATTCATCTTGGTTTCCGTTCCTTGAAGTGTTAATTTAATTTCCCATTATCACAACATTATCTATGTATTACCGGACTTAAACGTGGATGTTGGTACCTAATTCATCATCATCATTCTCCTGCCCAGCCTGCCCTTATCCCACTCTAAGTGGGGTCGGCACAACATGTTTTCTTCTTCAAAAGGTGGGTTTTGGGAAAGTTTTATAGCTGGCGGCCAGCCTGACGCTAGCCCTCTTTGGGATTGCTTCCCTTGGTGAAAATCCCTTTACTTGCGGGTGCCTAATACAGCTCAATGTTATGTTCAGGCAACAGTTCCCTTAGCCGGTTTTCACGGCACCCCGGGTCGAGTTGGGACTGGCACATTATATGTTTTTTGTTCGTTCCCAAGCCAGCATGGAAGCTAATGTCTAACCTACCTAATTATCTAACGCAAATGTGTAGGTCGACCTAGGTATAACGTGTACAACACAAAATTGCTCTATCACATGCCGTCGTGCGGCAAATGAGCGATGCATTGAATGCGTTTGTTCATTCGACAGATGCAGACGTACCTACCCACGTCGATAGCCGGAACAGGTCGTAAGGTCAACTTGATAAAGCTTTTCTTGTGTGGTCTTATCTATTCAGTATAAGTGGTGTGAGCGTCGTTGAAAATTCTTTTGTATGGAACGTTTTCATGTTAGGTATGTATATACGTACAAAACAAACGTGCTTACGTTACATTGTCATTGTAATTGTATTGTTGTTTTTACGAATAATTTTTTATAAAGATTTATCAACAAGACCCAACTACTACTAACCTATTAGATAGGTAGGTACGTCCAATCGAAGTGATTTCTGTAGAAGTGACCATTGTCCAAATAAAATATCTATGCAACATAATGTTTACCTACCTACTTAGTAGGTAAGTAGGTATATTTTATGCAGAAGGTATCGTCACTTTAAAAATGCTCTTAGTTTCATATACCTATATTGTGGAAAGCATTCGCTGGGATCGGCATGTTGTCGGTCTGGGTGTTCTGGAAGGGGTAGTCATTATCCTGGTTTCAATAGGAGGAACAAAGAAAACCTTTGTTCGGGAGGAGTTGGTTGATTTGACTTTCTTTGCATCTGAGAAGCCGGGAAGCATAGGAATGCTTCCCGGCTTCTCAGATTATCTATCCTACTCTTATAAATGGTATCGACCTACGATTATAATGTAGCTTCATCTCATCTCCATAGATATCTTACAAAATCGAATAAGTACCTAGTAGGTAAGTAAGTAAATTGTACATCCATCTTCTAAAATAAACAGTAATTTGAAAACAAAGAAAATCTTTTCCTTCAAGTATAATATTAAACAAATGCGTACCTACACATTGGGTAATATTGAGCATTGTACTCTCGCTTATTATCTTGTATGTAATCTACGATAGGTAAGGCACATAGACTAAATTGAATATCCAAAGTGATGGATGTGACCGTGTTTCATAATTCAGGTGTTGCCAACACCACTCGCGATAAAGAACAATAAATAGATAAAGAAAGTAGGCTTACTTGTGTATAAACAGCTTGGAAATTACGAAATTAGTAAGAGCAGATTACAATAGGTTTTTATTTTATTGTTTTCATATTGATACAATTCTGTGTCCTCGTTGGAGAACTGCGATTATGTTCTTGGTGAAAGTGCGGACTATATCCTATATGAAGGTTCTTGGAAATAAGGAAATAATAATCTCTAAATTTACACCGATTTATTGTGCAGATTCCAAAAACTCGCACAAGGCGCTTTGCCTCTACATTCATAGTGCGAACGGCTAAACTATGGAACTTTTTACCAGAGCCCTAGTTTCCAGTAAAATATAAATAATCTTTAGATTTACAAGACGAGAGTGAAGGGTTTTTTTCTGTTGGGTATGCGCGCTTTATCCTAGGCTCTAACATCGCCGAATTGGGGTCAAGCGCTACCCATTCACTTTTGAAAAAGAAATTTGTTCTTGGGGATGTCATTATTGATTCTGACTATCGCATACATGAAGGCTATCATTTGTAAGGTTTATTCGTTCTCGCACGGCAATCCAAAGGTTCGGGGTTCGATTCCCGGTGGGGTCAATTTAAGAAATTGACTTTTTTAAATTGTTTCTGTTCGGGTGTTTTGGGAGAAACATAGAGATGACTGGGGGTCATCATATGGTAGTGATTAATTGCTACATACATCGGATTGTATGTAAGTAGGTACCAAATATTTTATTACTATGTACTAGGTAATGTTCGTTGCAATTGAACCTATTGACTCTTTAATCGGGCTCTTTTGGATGTCTTGACATTACCTCATGGTAGGTATTATTAAGGTCAGCCTCTAAATCGGGTCGTTGGTTCACGTCCAGTACGTACCTACTCTACCATAGGTTTTGTAAAACCTCATTGTGTGTACTTAGGTATGCTTATTTTATGCGTGAATTCCATACCTAGGTACTTTATAATAGTTGCATATTTATTAAAGACAGGCATTAATGACTTCCTCCGACTGGCAAAGTATTTTTCAGGCTAACACCCTATGCCTAACATACCTACTAAAAATATACCCTATGTGAATCCTGAAGAACGTAGCTTTAAATCAGAATTATGGAAATCGGTCCAGTATTTTCGGAGAAATGGGGCCTATTCAATTCACGTTAACAATTAAATCTTTCCTCTTTATAATAAGTATCTACTTATGTAGATGTATTAGTAGGTAGTAGGCGCAGGAGTGGAGAACGAACCAAAAATGCTCGCGCGCAGCTCGCTGACAGATCGCGAGCCGCGCATTCGTCAGATGTGGACGCACCCTTGGATGTGTCAGTTACATCGTGTGGCATCTTAAACCAAACGGATACTTAAGGGTCATACCATACTATGACAATGTCAGACTGGGTTTTGAAGCGAAAGCTAAGATACATCTTTGGTGCACCCGAGTCAACAATAAGATTAAGTGTGGAATGGTAGTATCCTATTATTATTTTTGTATTAAAAATAATTATTATCGTACAATCTTAACTATTATAAATAATAGTGGCTTGTTAAATGCAGTAACTTACTGAGGGCAATAATTACACATAATATAGAAGGTAGGTAGATATAGTTTGCTCCACATACAGTCGAAAGCAATAATACGAGTATGCATACACTTTAGAACTTCGTAACATTAATTCTAGCTTCCCCACGCCAATTGGCGACTTCATTACCAGTGAAATGCGAAAGTATTTAAATAAATAAATAACCCAAGCCATGCCACGCTGGGCCACACGTCGCCATCTAGCCCCAAACTAAGCCGAAGTTTGTACTATGGGTACCAGACAACGGATAAACTACTAGACAACTGTTAAATAAATACATAACATAGTAAATACCCAGACCAATACAAACAGACATGTTCATGAACACAAACGTTTCAAGGTATCTAAATCGCGGGGATCGAACCTATGTACAACAACTAAAGGCAGAGGTCACTACCAAATGAGCCATCGAGCCAGTCAATTTATGTTGGTCTGCCAGAAGAAGTAAACATTCTGACAATATGAGTAGATATTAGAAACTGTTGGGCTATTATACATTTAGAATACCTAATCAATAATCATATGATACTTATTTCCCTTAATCGAAAATGGCACATGTAACCTATTTTTTTATTCAACACTAGCTTTCCGCCCGCGACTTCGTCCGCGTAAAGTTTTTTTTTTCCAAAATAAAATTGTGCCTATGTTACTCGTGGATAATGTAGCTTTCGAATGGTGAAAGAATTTTTAAAAACAGTCCAGTAGTTTTTGAGCCTATTCATTACAACCAAACAAACAAAGTTTTCCTCTTTATAATATTAGTGTAGATAGGTACTACCTACACTTAATATGTTGTTGCAATTAGTTTGCTGAGATATAAATACACTTATTATCAAGTAAGAAGTAGGACCCGGTCCACTATTTTATGTAGGTAAGCTATACTTAGCTCCTTAGAGAGGTGGTTCTTAGCTTCATATTTCGTCTTGTTTCAAATAACAGTGTCTTTGCCCTCTGTTAAAGACGTCTGTTAACAGACACACACGGTTTAATAGAGGTATTTATGTAATAAGCAAACGTGTGGTGGTATGCCTTTAAAATTTTAAATTGACTATAGGTACATTTTATAGGTTGAAAGTTTTGTTAAGTGTTATCCTAAGTCTATCTAAACACAAAAGTCAGGTTTGATGTCGCTTAGGCATATAGGAATATAGGCATAAATCCAATATGAAAGAGAACATAATGGTCCTTTTTTGGGCATACATAATTATATAATGTAGTACCTACCTACTCAATTTTAATATCTACTACTTAAGTGGCAAAATCACTGCGAATCGATCGTGTTGTCGATGCGATGTGGTCTCCGTACCTATTTCAGTCTATAAAAAAAATCATATACAAATACAATAGGACCTAAATTACAGGTTGGCTTATGAAAGAATATAGATGACGAATCTCCGGAAATGTTCCCAGAAAAACGTTATTTACAACGCTCTGTCAACACCGCACCTATAATTTTCCTGCGTCATATACTCGTAGTGACATTGTAAAACAGCTTAGTATATTCTTGTGTCAGCAGAGATAATGAAAATAATGGACGCAAAATTAATATCAAATTAGAGGGTTTAAAGTAATGCAATAATGGTGTGCAGTGTATAATGGTGGCGTCCTCGTGCCGACAACTGTCTCTCCGCGTGACATCAGGCTGATGCAGCTGGGAATGACACTGGCAGCTATTCGACTACCTACTAACTCAGTGGTACCCAATCTTTTGGTTCAGAAATTTTCTCTCTCTAGGTGTTAAACGAATCGGCTAAAACTTTGGGTCCACAGTGACGTATGCTTTCGCGGCTCCTCTCTTTTTGGGGACTCCTGTACGAACTAATACGTATATAAGTGAAAACTTGTTTAAAAAACAAATCGTTGATTTTATAAATTAATAACAGTAAAGCGTCGATTATCTGAACGACTGTTTAACCTAACTACCAGGCCCGCCCGAGCCGCGTTACGCTGCTAGCTCTACAGACGATATTTGAGATACATACTTACTTTTAAATGCACCCAGTACATGATTTAATAATTACACTATTATCTACATTTTTTTTGCTTTATTCCTAGGTATTCGTTATTAAGTAGAGACACAATTATGCTAATATGCTTTTAATTTATCAGACATTTCAGTTTAGACACAAACGACTATCATATCGACTATATGTAGGTATAGCCAAAAACAGCCTTCATTCACATACACTTGAAAAAACATTCGTAAAATACCTACCTATACAGCTTCGTAGCATATAGTGGGCACCTACTCTACAATATACCTACAACAAATGCTACGATGAAAATATTTCCGTGACCATAAGATATGGTTCCATGACTGACTCATACATTATTATAACTGATAGAATAAACATTTGCACACCTTAAAATTGATAAGATTTCTACATCTGACCGTGACCTAAATAAATAAGCACATAAAAACTCAATGTCTTAATTTTATTTCCTATTGGTGATGTGATGATGACTTAGGCAGCTGTTAGCCGTTTCGCGATAGCAATTTGAGATACGTAGGTATAGTGACATGATTAGGGATAGATAGCAAATTTCAAGGTAGAAAGATAGTGTAATTATCGTTCTCGATCAAGTGCGTATCGGGTCACGATAGTCTAAATTCGTACATATCTAGATGTATGCATTAGCGACAATTACATACTTAAATTTTATTTAGTTTCCACGGGGCAAAAAAATTTCATGAACATTGCCAATTCTTAGATGCATATACTTAATTACCTATTTAGACAGTAGATATAAGTTAAATTAACCCATATTTAAACTATTTGTGAAGGACGCCATTCAACGATGAGACGATGATTTGAGAAAGATTGTATTCTGATTGCCTAATTTCGGGATTATTGGTGTTCTCTGAGGTAGCTCTACGTTCAACAGTGGACGGCTATGAGGTGGTTGGTTGATTGATTTGTTAAGTAGGTACAGAGTATCTACTACAGACAGGAATATTATTATCAATATGTTCCGCTCTTAATAATTATTTTACCTATCTCTAATTTTACTTATACTTTGGAAGAACCTATTTATAAAGATTTACGTAGCTTCCATACAATGTTAGATCAGCATTATACGAAGACAAGATACAGCACGCAAAATGGCCATAACATCTGCTGGAAGGGTCTTCCAGTCGACCGTCTTAATTGTTAGAGGTCAAATTAATTCCTGTTAATTGCAGATAACTCGCCATGACTCTGCCATTGGGCAATTCTTCGCGGAATAAATATGTACGAAGAAATGAATCATTTAATCATATCACAAGATATTATGCGTATTAGGTGACATTTTCCGTGTGTTATCGCATGAATTTATGACTAAATTGACGATGAGAAAACAAGGGGAAGGAAGTGATAATTAGGAAACGCAATTACGGTTACAATATAGTTATTGTAAAAGTGATTAGGTACTCCTACCTATGTATATAGTAAGTCTTCTTTGTAAAAATAAAACCTTGTCAATAACTTAACAGCCAACGGAGTAGGTAGATAAATTAGTTTATCTAACATTGATTTCTTAGACTTTCAGTCAGCTAGAGATGGATTTTCCATTGAAAGAAACGCTAATATTAAAATTAAATCATTTTCAACAAAACAAGTTTAGTGTTCGTTCACTATCTGAAATGCAAATACCTACCTAGGTACATGCTTATCTAAAAGAAAAAACATTTGAAATACTTTTTAAAGATGTCTCCACACAAAATGAACTTAATAAAAAATTGTATTGTATTCAAGTGGTTCCTTTACAACAGCACTTCCAGTCAAAACACTGATCTTTTACAACTACACATAAAGTCATATCACTTGTTTTTTCTTAGCCTTGGTGGTAATCATGGTGGCTTTAATAAAATGTATCTGTTTGTTATATAGGACAGGAGATTAACATAGTAGATACATAAATAAGTAACATATTTATGTGTTCTAAGTAAGTATACCTACAAGTTTCTAACATTCCCAAAATTGAAGTGATCCTAGCTTTATATAAGGTCCTACAATTTGTATTCTCAATCTGAAATGTCATCGCTCTCTTGATTGAGAGGAGTTAACCTTGAATGAGGATAGGCAACCATAGCTTTGGAAAATGATTTCGGTACATCGACTTTGTTAGAAGAATCAGTGAAGCCGAATGGACGGAAGCCGCATGCACAGGGACACTCCTACGCAGCGTGCGTGGCGGCCCCAATTGTCTGATTGATCTTTATGATGCGTCCGCTCCCTGCCCGAGCCAAACCCGTATAAATCAATACGTATTATGAGTACCTATATCTACTGATACTCCTTCATGTGCCAGCTGTAAGTTCGAACGGGCCGTTTTCCGCAAATCTACATCTGAGCGCCTATTTTGCTTTAGGTGGGTTGTCTATATATCCTAAGTTTGCTTCATGCACGCCAGGCCAGCTCATCCAAGAACCCCAGTAGACCTTTCTGCCTGTCCAAGATATCCTGGAGTGTGCTGGACTGGTCAAGGTGTAGCTGTTGTCAACGCTAAAACGCCGGTGTCGAGGAAATACATCCAAAGCGTGGCCATGATCTAATCGGTCCTCATCCTCTATCGGGTTGCAGAGATTAGATTGCAATCGCGTTTTTTTACTAACAAAGACTTGTCGTATCTCTGGACATGGATGTAGTAGACCTCGGGAAAAGGCCAAGGTCACTGGGAAAGGTTCTCAACCTATTTCATGAAACAAAACTAGGTAATTACCTTCGTAGTTATATTAGAAACATCATTAATGTACAAGTATCTACGCAATAGACACACTGCATTTGCCGTGGTGGGTCTAGGTAGGTATAGTAACATTACAAAAACATTTACCTGGTGTAGGTACCTAAGTATCTCATATAGGCACAAAATTTTCTCAAGAAGCCTCTACTTTCTGCTTATACCTACCCGGGCAACTCATCGTACCTACTATCCAGATAGAGACTACAATAATTGCTAGATATGTATTGTTTAAATATTTCGAAAACGTCTTTCGAAAGCTTTATATTTTAGGTAAAATAGTTACATAATAGTATGTTTGTAAAGCTAATTTTCAAAAGAGGATTATCTCCTCAAGTTATTATATTCGATGCTTAGGTATCTACCTGTTGTGTGTGTAATTTATTTTAAACAATCATTTATGTAAGTAACACAAATTGATCGATTGAACTTTTAAAATAGTTATCGTTACGTACTTTACCAAAAACATGTTTGACTTTAAAGTGACTAAATAATCCAATATATGATAAGATCAAGGCAGTATCTATTTTTGTATTTATGTGCCTTCATCACGGATGAGGTAGGTATATGAGTAATACGTAGGTAAGTATTTGGCTTTAGATTGCTTACTAAGAAATTATTTAATTAACTAATAATTTATTTGTACAAAATTTTATCTGGTTCCTTATTCATCGTTAAGTTAATCTTGGTATTTTTCAATAAGTACCTCATCATCATCAGCCTATTGCAGTCCACTGCTGGACATAGGCCTCTCCAGTTGTTCGCCACTTAGGGCAAACGTCTAGAGGATATACCCAAAATAAGTACCTAAGTTATCAATCAGAGAACTGGGCATTTGGAGGGTTTCCACCCGTTGTTTGTATTCCATGCACACAGAATTTTAAGAATGTGAGGACTTTAAGGTTTACAATGAAGATTACTAAGTTGTAGGGGAACCTCTCGGCATGTATTTTGACAGACATTAACAATATGATATGAATATGGTGAAAAGGGTGGAAGGCACTTGATCGTTGCGTATGCTCTATCTTTGTCCTAATGGACAAACGCGTACGCACTTAGTTCACAAAAGCTGATGAAATATGTTTCGTAGCACGAAGGTACAAGTACTACCTGATACAATAACTTCACAAAGAAACATCAAGTTGCTCATAATGTCGTGACAATGGTTGCATTAAAAATGAACCTTACCTAATAATAAAAGTCGACATTAATAATGGCTCAGTACATAATCTAATGAGCATATTTTGTTGCTGACTGTAGGTGCATAAAGTAAGGACTAATATCACTCTTCATCATATTGTAGGTACCAATGTACATAATTACTAATTTGTAAATCAAGGAACTTGTAAGTTTCTGTGGTGCAACATGACCTTTATGGTGCACTTTTGAAAGACTTTTGAAAGTCTTCTTTTAAAGCTGTGTGGGATCATGGGGCTATAAGTATATAGGTATGTTCCATTGTGTAGTAGATTTTTGGTCTCCAATTTAATATTAATAATGTCTATTGGTATTAATTAATGAATCCATGAACAATTGCTAAACCGTTTGTAAATATAATAAGCGTTATTTAAAAACAATTAATAAACTGGCTATCAGAGATTTGTGGCTATTAACTGATTGGCCTAATGGCCTTGTACAAACCCATAATAATTTATTGTAGTACATACTTGGTTTAAAAGTAGATATGTAGGTATTATACCTATACCTATCACAAATAGGTTTTATGGGATAGTACGTCTACCTTCACTTAATTTGTAGATATACCTACCTACCTAGATAAGTATAGCTGGTAAAACTAATTAAGGGACCTATGGTGAAAGAAAACATGTCTTCAAGATCCTGCTACCCTATTTGGAACACTTCAGAAATTAAATCGAATTCGTTTACTATGATTGTCACTAACAGATTCCGTCCTTCGGTTCGATCAGGGGGTATGGTAGAGCGGTAGAGTCCAGCAACTCCTAGACACTAACCTGAATATTTTCCATCTTACAAACTATGCTTTCTGCAAGTACTGATTATGATTATGGTATTGACCATTTATAAATGTTAGTCTATATAGTAGCAATTCTTCCGCGGTAATTTATTTTAGTCGGATTCTTGTTCAAAAATCAGTGGTCAAGGTTCACCAGATACATAATGAGTGATAAGTAGGTACCTAAATATTAGTCATTGTTAAAGAGTTGGATAAGTTGCATTGCACCCTTATAAGAAAATGTTCCACCTACCTTTATATTGAAGACGTTATCATTAGTGTCAAGAAAAATGTTTATAAGAAAATCATATCTGGGTACTTACATAACATTAAGTTTAAATTTGTTAGACAAGCGAATGGTATACTGACCTACACATTTTGAAAAGTCTGTATATTCACTGTAACATTAACATCGTAGAGCATCAATCTCAAACCGGGATTCACTTGACACCACACTTCACACTTTCGGTCCTCTCATCCTCGAATGAGAACGCGTACGGCACGGAGTTCGGCTGCAATCAGCGACGGAAGGCATTCGTTGATTCAATTAGCCGCCCACCGATTCGATGGCCGAGATGGTTCTTTCCCCGCGGAGGATCAACCGACACTGATGCACCAGTAATCTTTTATCACCGCACGTCCTTACTCGGAGCACCCCGTATCTATTCACAGACTGAGACAATAACGACACGAGTCGCTCATTTGGGCCTGATATGAACCAATATTATAAGTACGTCCGTATCTAAATGCCCCGATTGGTCGAAAGATTATGTTTATTATAATATCGTGCCTATTCTATACCAGTTAATGGTATTTGTTTATTATCAATCGTGATAAGAGGATGTACTCCAATAATGAGTTTATTTTGTAGCTAATTGGTTAGTAAGAATGTATTAATTTTATGTCGTTTTTGGCTAGCGGCTATATCAGCGAGCAGGCGTAAGAATAATGTAGAGTGAAGAACAGACAACAATACTTAACTATCTTCAATTGGATAAATACAGTGGGAATGATCGCTCTATTGGTCTTGAAGACTCGGGTTGAATTCGCATGTTGAGAAGTCGTAGCATAGCTAGGGGAATAATATCCTAATGGGTATGAAGGAATACTTAGTAGATACCTAGCTGCCTAGTTACCGATTTAAATTATTCTTGTATCATATCTATGTAGGTAGGTAGTAAATACCTGCTTATATTAATATTGTCTAGTACCTACCAACGTTGGTAAATATATACCTACTCACATACTTTTTCTTTATCTAGGTGAAGTTTGTCTCGTTTTAAGTCTACATTATAAGTAAGTACCTACATAAAATAAAAATTTCTATTAGCCTAACCACTAATCCCATACACCATACATATAGTCGTATTAGACGTTGTTGGTGTTCAAAATATAAGTATATAGTACAGTTATTATTAGTTATTTAGGTCCATACTCGCTGTAGATCGAATTTCATACGCCAAAAAGACTTTAAAAATACGCTGGAACAGTGGAGACGAGATACGTAGAAGAGACACAGCATCAGGAACAAAACTCCTTTTTCCTAATCCTGGCGAATCATACAAAGTAATTGGAACCGTCGAGATTTATTCAACTTTGGTCCAAAACCTTACTGATCAGTTTTTCGATTTAACATAAATAAGTACCTATTTAAAACTATAATAAACACATAGAAAAGGAGTTCGAGTTGTAAGTAGGTAATTGTAAATGAATCAGCTTAATGAAATTGCTGGGTTGCATCAAAATTAATTATATTAATGGTTAATATCTGTTCATGGAAGTATTAAGTACTACGTACAAAACTTCCATGGTTCATGTAGATATTGCACTATATGTAGATAGGTATCGTTATATTTTTGTGTTTTCGGTTATGTACTGTTTGTGCTTCTGCCACTGACTATGGGGGAAAGGTTGGGAAACGTATCATTTAAATTTTAGACATCGCGCCATCATGCAGTATTCCCCGCTCCCGCTAAAAATATAAAATACCGGAAGTTTTTTTTTTTGCTTTTTTGGCTTTGTACGGCTTGTACATTAGCCACAGACAGGAAAAGGTTGGGAAACGTATGGATTTTAAAAGGAAGCAAGTTAGGATAGTAGTTTCGTATGGATCAGAAAAGTTTACAATCAGAAAAATATTATTTAAGTACGTACATGAATTTAGATCTTAATATTGTTAGTGTTTATAAAAATAGATAAAACAAAAATGCAGGAAGATGAAGTGAAATATTATTTGGATAGCAACATTTAATTTGTAAAAATAAAAGATAAATTTGTTGTATGCTTAGAAGCCTATATTCCAAAGCCATAAATGTAATTTTAAAAAAATATGATTGGTTAAGTCGTCAACGATACCAACGCATTATCGAATTATTTTCGTCTGAGCTGCGATTTAGACGAAACAAAACATCAAATCTTGATTTGACAGATTAATCTTGTCAGGTTTTGACGTTTCGAGGAAACGTTTGCGGCTTTTTGGCTCTGTAATATTTATTTCAGTGTAAACAATAAATTTATTTGTAAATGTCTGAGTTACAATATAACATTTACTCATGAAGATGAATGCAACGAGTTTATATGTTTCAACATGTCGGTTAATTATCTTGGCCGACGCAGCCGACAAGTCTTCATGGACAGATCTTTTTCGTTTAGTTCCTTATTTGCGCCAGTCTTTATCTTGTACTGTCTGCGGTAATTTATTGAAGGAGCCCTATACACCTACGAGTTCAGGTTGTCAGCACCACGTGTGTAAAAAATGTAAAGGTGGGAGAAAAAAACTGAAACCTTCATGTAACTGGTGTAAAGACTACGAGAATTACGCTGAGAATTTGCAACTACGGATACTCCTTCAATGTTATAAGAAGCTTTGTGAATATTTTATTGGAACTGACGTTTATAAGACATTGCTAGAGGAAGATGAGATAGCGGCGGGTGTAAATGGCGGTACAGTGGCCAGTTCAGGGTTGATTGACTTGATACAGGAAGGTGCGGGGTTTTCTGACGATTACAAAAGCACAGCAGGTCTCTCCAAGTCAGCCTATAGTATATTGCCGTGTGTCTATACAAATTCAGCATCAACACAAACACAAGGGGCCTCATCGAGTGGTTCTGAGACACGGTCGTCCAACAAAGACTCACCTAACTCCAGGGCGATTTCAAATGGATCCCCTCTGTATTCTGTGATGTATGCAGGATCTGGAAATAAAATTACAATAAAAAGGAAAGCTGTTGATGAATCTGAACCACCTTCCCAGGGTGAATCGACTCCGAGGGAAAGCAAGGTGACTTTGAGAATGTTAATTGTTTATAATTGCTTGTGATCTAAAGTTATAAAGATTAAACAATAAATTATGATAATTAGTTTTTAGTTTTTTTCACCCTCAATGAGCATGAGTACATTTATATCAATAATCAATTTATAAAAATAATAAACGTTTCTTATTCTTATTCAATAATAATATATAGATACTTTTAAGGTTTCATTAAAACAAATGGGCTAATCATTTAGCTCCAATTAACATTGGAAAAATCCCAATAAATAAGTTTTTTTGTTCCTCAATTACAGTCTGGCCAGCCAGGTTTCAAGAAACCTTCAAATAGATCACGAAGTTCAGCTAGCAGTAAACGGAAAGGATGCCGGTGTGGCAACGCAACAGCAACTCCCGGGAAACTGACATGTTGCGGCCAGAGATGTCCGTGCTATGTCGATAGCAAACCTTGCACTGAATGCAAATGTAAAGGTTGCAGAAATCCACACAGGCCAGATGGCATGAAGGTTTGTTCATTGTTTTTCAATTTTATTTAGAAGAAACCTTTTTTTATATGTTATTAAAAAAGGCATACAGGCCTTAAGGTCACCTGATGGTAAGTGACCACTTCAGCCTATAGACACCACAACACCAGGGGAGTCACAGGTGCGTTGCCGGGCCATTGAGAAATCCACTCGGAAAAATTGTTGGTGGATTCCAAAGACCAGTTGCATGAGGTAGAAAATTTAAAAACTTTATTAATTTGTAGTTATGGGTAAATCCTGCAGGTGTTCATAATGACGCGAACAACTGGTAAGGCCTATTAAACAAAAATTATGCTTACTCATTCGAGGGTTAATGGGTGCAATAAGCAAAGACATTCTGACTTTGTACCAATCTTGACACTTCAGAAGCAAGTACCCCAGACTAGTGTTGTATGGCTGCTGATAACGCAGATTCTCTGCTATTAATGAGATTTCTAGTTTCACTTGATGAGTATACTATTCAATTGCAGGAAGTTCTTATAGGTTGAAATATTTATAAAAATTTATCTTCTATACTTATAATAAATCTGTTGAGAAGTCAATTCTGTACATGAAATATATTTTCAAAATAACTATCAGGAGGTGATTAGGGATCGATACTGATGCCCAAAATGCAATCAGTAAAATTTTTGTCTGTCAGTATGTTCGCTATAGAAAAAAAAACTACTGGACGGATTTTAACGAAACCTGGTACGATTATTCTTCATACATAGTATACTTTTCATCACGCTACACTCAATAGGAGCAGTGCAGTGACGGGAAAACGGGAGAAAATTTTATCTGTATGTTTGGTCGCGCATCACGCGAAAACTACTGCATGGAATTAAATGCGGTTTTCATCAATGTATTGCTAAAGGTCTAACTTAAAATTCAGGTACCATTTTATGGAATTCCGTTATTTTTGAAAACCAATATCCACGCGTGCGACGCCGCCAGTAATACTGCTTAAATGTATTGAGATGATTATATACTGCTCCAGTAGCTCGTTTGCTAGTGACTACTACCTTCTGAGCAAGGCACAAGGGGTTTCATCCCCACCCAGGATAAACTTTTATCACAAGCCGGCAACTCCCCTGTGATTCCCCTGGTATTTGCGTGACCTGCAGGACGTCTTAATGTGTTTAATGACCTTCAAGCCCATTTGACCCCTCTGTCTTAAAAAAAACCTTTATGTGTTAAACATTTTGTATTTGCTCCATGGCAGGGTTGGAATTTGTATTTCAGTATATTTTTTGTATATAGCTTGTCTGATTTTATTATTATTTATTTATTATACATTATTTGCATCCAGCAGCCCTTCTCTGATCAGTAGAATAACACATCAACAACAATATACACAGCATTTTAAATTTATTGCAGGTGCGGCCACACATACCCCAGCTGGACAATATTCAGCTGACCCTCAACACAAACCCCGACAGTTCACCATCATGTTCAGGCTCCATGGACAGTTTGGACACCGACACACTCACTATAGAGGCAATGGAGGAATCTCTTAACTTTAGTGCTGATCTCAAATCAAGTAATATTAAAGGCAAGTATACTATATACTGAGATTGAGACCATAGGTAAAAGAAATTGACCAGACTTTGCCAAAAGCAACTCCTGGCTGTCGCCCCAAAAGGGTCCCAGATATCAGAATAAAATAAAAATTATACTATAAATTGGGAGTCTTAAAGGCTTTTTTATTTATTATATTTCATACTAGCTATGCCCGCGGCTATGTCCTTTCTCAGGGCCTAAAGATTATCTGTGCAAAATTTGATCAAAATTGGTTGAGAGGTTTAAGCGGGAAAGCGTAACCGACAGTCAGAGCTACTTTCGCATTTATAATATTAGTAGGGATTAGTAGGGTAGAGATAAACAATTTCAGTACTATAGTATAATGTTAAAAAAATGTATGTGCAGCAATTTTTGTGTTAAAAATATGCACTTTTGAACAATAGCTGTCACTAGCACACATGTCTTATATTATTTTTGTTCATTCCAGTATATTCAAGTCAATTACAAGAAGTATCACCGTCTTTGCCGGCCACGATAATGATGGACGAGGACCTGCCCGGCTCGCCCGAGGACGAGCTGAGCTCGCCGCACGACTTCGGCGTCGGCTCGCCGTCCGACGCGCACGACGACGGCCTGTCGCCGCAGTCCGCGGACACCCAGGGAGTCAACAGCGACATCGAGGTAGATGTATGACATCCAATCTCCATTGCAAGTGACTAGGGTACAATGTTCGTCATGTTATTGACAAACCTGCCGCATCGTCTAATGCAATACTTAGTCTCCGAAGTGTCTCCTCGCGTACGCTTGCTAGTCACGTGTGTGTCGAACTGGTATTAGCTGTAAGCTCAATAGTTTATTGTTTCAACAGCCTCGTTCCATATAATGTATTATGTAAAAATATTTTTATTGTTTGACTTTTATTATTAAGTTTTGTTTTGCAATGGAAACTTCAGCCTAAATTAGTTTCCGTGAAATCCAATAAGCAAAAGTGTTCCAAATACATAGACAACTGTGTAAATAAACTTGTTACTTGGCTGACTAATGTACTTAGAAGAACTTGCCTTTTATATTTATGTCTGACAAAATACAACTGAATGTTGTCAGCCTGCCTATATTTTATTACATTCTGACTATTTTTTTTACTTTCTTTGTTATAAGAACATGACTTCGTATTAAAAATGTACATTATTAAATCCAAATAAATATTTGTAAATCTTTAGTAACCTTTACATTGTAGCTTGTATTAGTTATTTAACATTTATTTCCAACAAAAACTAAATAGTTTAATACCTCATGTAGCTGCTATGCAGTAGGTTCTAGGGTTTTGAAATGATTGTATTATGATTATCATCATTTCATTAATTGCATATTAAACCTAACCTTTAGGTTCCTCATCAATATGAAGTGAATATTGTAAACATTAAAATAATTTATTAATTTGCACATGACATATCATTCAGAAGTTCTACTTCCATTTATTGATTGATTCGTTTCGTAATTGACAACCTACACTCTTCAGAGAATAATGTCGTAATGTTCTACGTCCAACGTTTTCTTTAGTGTTCTAAATTATGTGAGATATATTCACATCGATTATCAGCATCTACTGGGCGCAGACATACCCAAATGCTTTATATTGTATTGTATTTCATATATTCGCTATCAGGCAAGTGAGGCGTTAAATTTATGTTTAAACAGAATAATATAGTTTGGGACGCGAATGGTCATACAAAATCCTTACATTGTGCCGCCAAAGCATATAGACGTTTTTATCCAATATTCGTGAATAATGGTCATAAAAACATAACTTTTAAAATACCTATTTATAGATTTGTACAATGATAAAACAATGCCTCAATTTATAATAAATTTTTTTTTCGGTATAAAATAATAGATGTAATTGGTATAATCTGTGTTTTGTATTCGTACGTTTTATGGGTATTCGCAATTACACAAAGTTTTATATTTTATTTTGTAAATCTTCTAAAAAAAATGTAATAGGTATGTGCTAGTTCACCATAGAAAGAAATATACCGACAGCATTTAATGCCATTTGAAAAACACGACTTGCCGTGAACAGTGTAGGATTATAATATGATGATATTTATTGAGACATAAAAAATATTGTTCCACAAATAATTTGATATAATTCCAGATTTTTCTTAAATCATGACATGTTCTAATTTACTTTATGTATATTTTGTTTTGGGCCTTTGTATATGTGTTACACATGTAATGTTCAACATGAACATTGTCTTGTTAGGTACTTACATACATATTTCATCAAATCTTTATTGCTTTGTAATATCGAGCTGGAACATGAATACAACAATATCAAATAGAAAACTAATTGTTATGTTGTCACTAGGATTTATTCGTCACTGTAGGATATACTAATTTATTTGTTGTGTTTACTGTGTACCAAATAACAATTTATATTCTATTCTGGTTTTTAGGCTATATAGATAAGTCGGTGTTTGTTCATGTTCCAGTATATATGTTGTAGCCAATTTTGTATTAGCCTTTTGTTTACCTACACAGGACACTTTACATAATCGCATCGTTTAACTGAGGGTTTAAATGAAATTCAATAATGTAATGTTCATAGGTGTAGGGTACCAGGGGCAAGAAGTCATAACAACTAGTAGTGGGTTTTATTGGGATTTAATAAATTGGTATTACAAATTCAGCATTTCAACAACGTCTATAAAATCGTCTGTCTATCAAATTATATTTTTCTAGAAGACCATAAATAAACTAACATAGGTTTTATTGTAAACCTTCAACACCCTTCCTCAATAAAACTATGGTCACATCCCATCTATTCAAAAAACTAAATGATAATACACTGAGGCACACCTGCTACCTTTTCACAAACTATAACATAACAGAGTTACATATATTTATACAACACGTAAACCAATTTTCTGACACAACTTCTGAAATTGATCTTTACCCAAACCTTTAGTAAACATGTCAGCTAACTGCTGCGTTGTCGGAATGTATTCCAAAACTAATAACCCCTCACTTATTCTATGCTTTACATAGTGATGTCTTAAATCTATATGCTTCAATCTTTTATTTTCACAATTCTTAGCAACTTGAATGGCTGATTGATTGTCAACAAATATTTTTAAATTTTGACTATGCAGCTTAAGTTCTGAAAGCAAATTTTGAATTGAACAAGCTTCTGCAACCCCCTTTCCTAAAGCTATATATTCTGACTCTGTAGACGAAAGCGAAACACACTGCTGCTTCGAGCTACACCACGACACAGTACACCCGAACACTTTCATGACAAATCCAGACGTAGACTTCCTGTCTGACTTATCACCTGCCCAGTCCGCATCTGTATAACCCAACAGTGGTGTTTCTTCATCAGCCTTAAAAATTAGTTTGTAATCAATAGTACCCTTTAGGTATCTGAGGATACGCTTGAGCGCCTTCCACAAGCCTTCACTCGGCGTAGATTGAAACCTTGAAAGGTAATTCAACGCAAAACATATATCCGGTCTTGAACCTAACATAGCGTACATAAGGCAGCCAACCAATCCTCGGCATTTCTTCTCCAAGACTTCATCACTTGATTTCTCCGAGCTTAGATCAATACCTAACTCAATTGGTGTTGCTATAGTATTGCAATCTTGCATGTTATATCTTCTCAAAATTTCCTCTATGTATCGTTTTTGGTTTAGCTCTATCGTATCTCCCTTCATCACTATGTTTATACCCAGATATTTTAGATTATTTTCGCCAAGACATGTCATTTCAAATGAAGTTTCCAAAGACTCTTTCAATTTCCTTATTTCTTCCTGGTTTCTTCCCAAAATTAGTATGTCATCCACATACACTAGTACATACAACTTATCGTCACTCTTATAGTAAAGACAACAATCACCATCACTACGAGAAAATCCTTCCTTAATCATAAATTCATTAAATTTGTTGTTCCACATCTTCGGCGATCTTTTAAGACCATACAATGATTTTTGTAACTTCAGAACTTTATGAGAATCTGAACCATCCCTCATACCTTCCGGCATTTTCAAATATACCTCTTCTTCTATATCTCCATTCAGAAAAGCACTCTTTACGTCCATTTGTAACATTTGCAAGTTATATTTACAAGCAATTGCCAAAAGTATTCGCAACGTGGAAAGTTTTGCTACTGGTGCATATATTTCTGAGTGATCAAACTCAACCTTCTGTTGAAATCCTCTAACCACAAGTCTTGCTTTATACTGCTGTTCTCCATTCTGTCCTTTCTTTACTTTGAATACCCACTTAGTGTCAATTGTCTTCTTTCCCGCTGGTAATTCTGTATAAAGCCAAGTTCCATTCCTTTCTAATGCATTAAGCTCTGCGTTTATAGCTTCTTTCCATTTATTACTGTCACTTCCTTCTGTAGCTATTTTGTATGTAATTTCACTTTCTTCATTGATTGTTGTAAATCCTGTATAAAAATCCTCAAAACGTTTAGGCATTACTATCTGTCTAGTCCTAGTTCTTATTCCTTGTCCTGTTTCAGCTGCTTCAGTACTTTTTGTTGGAATATCCTCATGTTGAGTCTCAGGATCTTCCAAAACTTGCTCTTCTTCCGGTGATTCATAAATACTGTTTTCTTTTTCTCTAAGAGTATCAATATCTTCATCCTCTGTGGTCATATCCATCCGAATATAGTCAACCTTCTGTGTCCTTTCCTCTGTCTTCTTAATATTCTTCTGTTCATCCACCTCTCTCTCTGTATGATTGTCTAAAAACGTAACATCCCTGTATACGAAAGAACCTCCCAAAGACCTTTCCTCCATTTTCCCACATAAATCCATATGAATCAACTCTCCTGGAGTACTAGCTCGACTAGAACTATTACCAAAAGATTGCCTATGCTGCTTTCCTTCAATACAAGCAACACATTGTTCAGCCAACCCTTCAAGTTTTACATTATTTTTATTTAAAATGTTTTTAACCTGAGTGTGATTCTGGTGAGCCAAAATACTATGCCACTCATTGACGCTTCTAGTAGTAAACGCAACTCTATCTTTAAATTTAAAATTCATTATAAAAAGACTTCCTCTACGTGACGAGGTGCATGTAACTTGGCCTCCCTTCATAAATTGACAACCTTCTTTATTTGTAGTCATTTTATACCCCTTATCTAAGGCACAAATTACAGAAAATAAATTAACCTTCAGATCTGGTACATGTAAAACATTTAAGAGTACAGATGAAATTTCACATGACTCCATCTCAATTGTACCTATGCCACAAACCTTCAACTGGTTACCATTCCCTACAGTAACAAACCTATCCTTAACCTCCTTGTATTCGGTGAAAAGCTCCCTGTCGTGGCACATGTGTTCGCTGGCTCCTGTGTCCATCACCCAATAAACGCTCTCTTTCATTACATAGGCATTCTTTTCTCTCTTTTGACTCTTCCCCTGTCTCGATCTACAATCTTTAAATAAATGGCCAACCTTGCCGCAGTAATTGCATTTTCTGTACCTACAATCCCGCTTAAAATGGCCGAACTTTCCGCATTCGAAACATTTCATTCTTTCGCTACTATTACTGTCCTCAGTAGCGCCTCGTGCCTTGTTCTTTTTACTTACAAGCGCTGCAGACGTAGTTGGTTCCGTATCGTTAGCACCGTCGCGCTCTTCTTCTACAAGCAAACGAGATTGCAGATTGCTCAATGTCTGCTCTGACGCGGCGACGGACTCCCACGCTGAGATGAAATGTTTATATGTATCCGGCAGACTCATTATTATCTTAGTAGTAATCATTTTTTCTGAGAGGTCTTCTCCCATTGATTTTAATTTATGTACAATTTCGTCGACAGCTGCCAAAAATTTTGCCATAGGGCCTTCAAATTTGAGATTGTAAAATTTCTGATGAATTAAATGAATTCCTACTTTCGTTTTAGATTCATAAATTGTGTTAAGTTTCTGCCACATGGAATAAGCTGTATCACACGTCGCGATATAAGTAAGCACATTCTCCTCTAATCTAAGTACTATGATTTCCTGCGCCTTCAAATCTAATTCCTCCCATTTCTCTTTTTCAACTTCATCTTTAATATTTTCCGGCCGTGCCTCCGTCACCACCTTATACAGCTTTCGAGCCTTTAATAAAATACATGTCTGTAATTTCCAGGCCGACCAGTTACTGTCGCCAAGTATTACCGTTCTACTTTCCATAACTCCACTCTTTAACTTCCAATTCGGCTCGTTATCAATTACCTCTCACGATGCCGACGACGCACGTATTAGCATGCGCGTGATACTTCTGTAAACTACTTACCTATGCCTGGGCCCATAACCTATTCATAGGTGTAGGGTACCAGGGGCAAGAAGTCATAACAACTAGTAGTGGGTTTTATTGGGATTTAATAAATTGGTATTACAAATTCAGCATTTCAACAACGTCTATAAAATCGTCTGTCTATCAAATTATATTTTTCTAGAAGACCATAAATAAACTAACATAGGTTTTATTGTAAACCTTCAACATGTAAATCTAGTATCTACTACACTAAAGTCTAGAACGCGCTAGCGGCTGGCTGCAAACGGCATCCCGTTGCGGCAGACAGCATATAATTTTTTTACATAAAACCGCATGATAATAATGCATTGAATTGCGGCCAGCCGTGGGCTGGTCAATTTGTGTACAATTTTTCTATCTAGAAGGACGACTGATGATTGCCGCAGACCGCTTGGAATCAACCGGAATACGGCATGCCGGTACGGTAGACCGTATGTACTACGGCCTGCCGCAACGGCTCGCCGCATTGCGGCCAGCCGCTAGTGCGTTCTAGGTCTAACTGAATTGACTGGCTGATGGCTGGTTGTTTGTCAAATAGGGTATTCGATATCATTGTTAATCATGTCGGTCATATACAACCATATACAACTGGTCAATATTTTCGTCCTTTAAATGCAATTAGTATAAATTTAGCACTACTGTACTGTAGTACCTATTAGTTGCGTAAATAAATTATGTGATATTTTGAGGTGGCAGAAAGTGAATAAAACATAATTGTCTTTGACCACCGAGAAAGTGAATGAAATGAAAAGGGCCAAGGCCACGAGAAAAAATTATATATCTAACAATTTAGTACATACGTATCTACCTGTATATTCTGATCTATATTTCGGGCCGCAAATTAAGCAACAACTTACCTAGCTATTAGCCTAGCCATATTATATAATGACAACGTCATTCAAGGCCATGTTATTTATAAGGCTACTTACACTAGTTGGCTACGACATACATTAACAATTTTTCATAAGATAAATCGGTTACTTATTAAGTTTATTGTATGTAATCGTTTACACTATTTGGTCTGACTGAAATCATAAATGGTTTCTTAAACTAATATTTATGAACTCTAGAGTAACCAACTCAATAGCCAAAATAAAGTTGATTTTAATGGAATACTGACATGAGGTCCCTTAACGTTATTTAATATTATGTATTTGTTTTATATACCTATTTGTCTAAGTTATAATTTCGCACTGAATTAGTTAAAATGCCTTTTTGTCAATACTGTTACGAGTGTTGTAAGTGTGTTGTTCCAAATTGTGTGAGTGAAAAAAGGTATTCGAGTGTTTCAGCATTCCGGTCCTCGAGTATTTTATCATAGATATCGTAATTCATGCCAGTTAAATATTTTATGTAATAAATCATAAAGTTTACAAAATATGTAAATTAAAAAGAACTGTGATAAACCATCACCAATGAAAGTTGCATAGTTCTATGCTGGCATGACTTGTTATGTGGGTGTATTAGGCTAAAAAGCTCTCGAGTACAAATAAATTTAATGAAAGTAAATAAAAATTGATGTAATTTTTGCTTTAAATCATTAGACGAATGAAATAAAATCAAAATATTTTTGTTAATGCTATATTTTTTTATTTCTAGATCCACACGTTAAAAACATAAAAAAGAATTTGAGTTTAATAATAAAATTAGTTGGTTGGTTGGTCGTTGACGCTTATTGTGTGCGGGGTGGATTTCCAAATTCTATCGAATTCTCGTTGGAGGCCGGTCACGACCTCCGGCTGGGAGGTGAGCATAGTGGAGTCGCGGTTGCAGTTAACTCGCGAGGTCTCGTAGTCCAAGGAGCCGACTAGGGCCAGAGCGTCCGAGCCGCCTTCCTCCGCGTCCACCAGCATGAACTCGTGCTCCAGCCGTTCAGACCTGATCACTTTCACTTGAATGCCGTGCACGGCGAACGTCTCCAAGTTGCACACACTAGGACTGTTGTGAATTGCTATTCTGACCTTGGCTTTGTTCCTTTCCTGCACGGCGATCAGACACTTGGCCATCGTCTCGCTCTCGAGGCTCGGGACGCACACATCCACCGTACGCGTTGCGTGGGCCACTATATAACAGATGCAGAAGAGATTGTCCAAACCAATTTCCTTCATCCGAGCCTCGTCGTTCGCTCCGTAGAACAATATTTCGTTGATGGTGCTGTCACTTTGCTTTTTAATTCTGCTCTTTACTAGTTTAAACGCTAATCCACACAATACTGGCCCACTGAGTGCTAAAGTATTTTTCCAGTTAATGATATTCATTGTGTGTTGTTGTAGTTCAATTAAAATTTATTTATTGATAATACTGCCGCGAGTTGTTGGCTGGTCAGTCTTTTATTGTAAGGTGTCATTCTTCCTACCCTCATTAGATTACAAAAAGTAAACTACCTATCTATTATTCACAAAACTTAGGTAAGTATATTTACTTGTAGGTAGGTATGCATGAGAGTAGCTGCGCATTGGTTTATAATATCGCGTTGAACTTTAAAAGAAGCAAACAAAAAATTCAATAAACTCATTTGAGCAAAAAAAAAATTCAATGAACTCATTTGATTCCGAGGTTCTATTCAGAATATTAAAAAAATCGTTACATATTTTTTTTTACTTTGACTCAAAACTGACATGTTTGAGCGAACAGTTGAATGTGCAACCGTTTTGACGTAACCATTTGTACACACGTTTTGAATGTTTTGCCTCTGTTGTGCCGTGTCGCATCGTGTCGTGTGTTGATGTTGCGGGCTGCCTGGTGATGTCTCAGCAGCGGGCGCGCAAGGCGGGGGCGGAGGCCGGGCGCGGTCGCGCGTCGCTGGGCGCGGCTGCGGGCGACTCCGGCGCGCCGTCGCAGCCCAAGCAACACCACCCGAGAAGCAACAAGATCCCCAAGAGCCTGCGTTACGACTTGGAGAACGCGCTCGTTGGTGTAAGCGCCTTTTGCTATTTTAAAGCAATATCTTATTACCGAATATTCGCTATTTATGTTTAAATAGGTATGCTCTGCTCATGCTATAAGCTTGCACCCTATAACATTATGTCATTTACCAGAAAGTTGTCGATCATAAATAGTCTTGTTGCTTAAAATTAATATTAAATAAAATTCAAGACATGCCAAGCTTGGCCATTCAGCGCCATCTAGTCCTCTGAAACGGTGTTCGCGGATTCGAATCTCGCACAGTACAAATATATATGTGTATATGAAAATGTTGTAGGTACCTACTGATCTAGGTGTTGTAAGTTTATCATGTGTCTTGTACCTATACTTAGTACAAGCTTCGGCTTAGTTTGGTGCGGCTAGATGGCGTTGTGTGGCTTGGGTTATTTCATCATTATCATCATCATTCCATTGCAGTCTACTGCTGGACATAGGCCTCTCCAGTATTTGTTCGCCACTTAGGGCAAATGTCTGGAGGATAGGTATACCCATAATCGCTTCGCTGGGCAAGCGGGTTGGCGATCGCTGGGATTGGGTTATTTATGTATGTATTTATAATTTTTTTCTTATTGTTGTGAACTAATGGCCGTTTTACTCGCAGCTCTGCGACGTGTGGTTCGAGGAGATCAAGCCGCACCTGGTCCGGAACAACATAAAGGTGCACGTGCACGGCGCTGGCGCTGGTGGGGGCGGGGGCGGCGCGGCCAGCGGGGACCACCAGCGGCTGCCGCCCGGCGCGCCCGGCTGCTCACACCTCGACCCAGGTGCTGCCCCCGATGTACGGGCCTGTGACGCTCCGGCATCCCAAGCGCTTTCCGATTAGACTAGCACAACTAAAGTATTGTGAGGATGGGAACACGGCTTCTGCTCACACCTCGACCCAGGTGCTGCCCCCGTTGTACGGGCCTCTGACGCTCCGGCATCTATCGCGCTTTCCGATTAGACTAACACAAATAAAGTAGGGGGACGATGGGCACACGGCAACGTGTAGCAAAAGATATCCTTTTATGCAAGAGGCGACAGACGGGCAAAGTTAATGCTTGGTTATAAGCAGTCAATACCGCCCATGGGTTGGCCAACTGCTACTTGATTGCAGGTTCATTTAGAAATGGCACTGACATTTACATAGCAACTGACCAAACACATGATAGCTGGACCTGCCTTTTATGAGGTGCCATCTGGTGGATTTCTTTTTGAAAAAAGAACGACAACCCTCATTGTACGGTGTGAAATAAAGCACATACCTGTACTTATCTATTAACAAGTATTTTGATATGTTGCAGCGCTATCAGCAGGCGTGTGCCAACTATGCCGGCTGCTGTTCAACGCAGCCAACAGCATCGAGAGCGCGGTGTCGCAGGCCGCCAGCGCTGCGCCCGCCCCCTGCGCCGCCCCCGGCTTCGCCGTTGCCGAAGTCGCGCTCCTACCCTCCGGTAAGGAGACGGCAACAATTGGGATGATGACTAAAAAATAATTTAATGTCCATCAGATAGATTAATGAAAAATATTGGATACGTATTTTTTATTTTGCCTCTTGTTCAAAAACTTACGAAGATACATTGATTTTAAATGTCACATGACGTCACGTTAGAGTACAAAATATACTCTAACGTGACGTAGTTAGCCCCCACTCCGTAACTTTAATGCGCTATATCTAAGTATTTTCTTGTTATTTCGACAAAACAAAAAATACGGGTCTTATATTTTTTTATTATCTAAGAGACGGACTAATTATTTTCTTCATTTTCATACCTTGTCATCATCCGTATTTCATCATCATAATCAGCATATTGCGGTTTACCTACTGCTGGACACAGACCTCTACAGTTGTTCGCCACTTTGTGCGAACATTTGGACGTTGGCAGGATGGTTGGCGATCGCAGGTCTTAGCTCCTCGCGCATATGACGCTGCTGCTTATTTATTGGTCTGGGGTATTTAGATACGCCTTTAATAGTAATGGTTATTTATATCGCTACCAAAAGGTTGACAGAGCCTCGTTAATTATACGTCTGGCAGGATGCACATCAGGCAGGTGATGGTAAGTAGTTTGGAGCGAAAGTGCTCCCATATATCCAAAAATGTAATAATAGATAATCATGTATACTTTTATCTACCTAATTTTAAGGGGCTATGGGAAGATTGGAAAACGAGCAGCACCGCTATCTGGGTGTTGGATACTATAATAAAAATAAAGAACTTACCTGGGTTGTGTGTGCTGCTATAAAAAAAAATGACTATAAAAAAAATTTAACTTCAAGAGAGGTAAGGGCATAGCGAATCTTCGCTCGAATTGAGCTGCCCATCCGGGGAAGGACCTACACCCTATAGAATACCGCAGCCAAATGACCTCCGGGTCATGTTTCTGCTGGTTAGTAGGGTCTCCGGAGCTCGTGGGGGGTTAGGGTTGGGCCGGCATGACAGTGGCAACTGACGGGTAACTAACCAGTTAACAGCGACTTGGGCTTCTCTTTCGCTTTCCATCAGGCGTAGGGAAGCCATTATGTCGAGCTACTATAAAAAAAAACTGCAGCGTTTAAAACTTGTCACCTTCACGTCTCCAGAATCCATGTCGAACCTGTGATACGAAGAGCCGGCCTGCGCAGCCGCGGCGCTCGGGCCGGCCGCCGCCGCCGCCGCCGCCCGCCGGCTGGCGCGCGCCGCGCCTGTGCCGCACCTACAGCCTGCTCGCCAGCGGCAGGCAGACCCCGCCCAGGAGGGGACACACTGCCAGCCCACACTGCTACGTATGTCTTTTTTAATTTTTTTTATAGTAGCTCGACATAACTAATTCCTTCCCTATGCCTGATGGCGCTGTGACAACGGGCAAGTAACTGGTCAGTAACCACCTGTCAGTTGCTACCGCCATCCCGGCCCAACCTTCGCTCCGGAAACACTACTCATCGGCAGAAACACGACCTGAAGGTCATTTGACTGCGGTATTCTATAGGGTGGAGGTCTTTCCCCGGCTACATTCGATCGACGATTCGCTATGCCCTATCTCTCTTAAATATGTACCCACATCTTGCCTATAGGTTGCCTAATCTATGAAGAATCTACTATATTTTAATACTAATATATTTTATGTGAGACCGTAAAATTACTAACCGATACTTAAATGCCGATCTATTTCGCAAGATTCTAAACTGTTCAAAGATTGCGAATGTAACATAATTCTTCCAGTTTTTAACTATTGTTTTTCCGTAGATGAGGGATTTTTTTTTATTTATCCTGACTGAAGTGCAGGAATCGAACCCACGACCCTTGGCTCGGAAGGCAGAAGTCGTTACCAATGAGAGTTTTCTGAAAAAGAAAACCCAATACCAAATGAGCTATCGGGTCAGTCGTAGTCAGCCATAGGTCGTTTCCTTAGATCGTTAGTTGCGATGATGTTGTTCCAGCGCAATCAGTCGAAGCGTAAGCCGAAGACGGCGAACAAGTCCACGCAGACGCCGGGCGTAATCCCGGAGTCGGTGCGGGCGCGTGCGCGGGCGCCGGAGGGCGGCGCGGCGCGGGCGGCGTGCGCGCGCTGCCCCGCCTCCACGGCGCTCGCGCGGACCCGGCGGCAACCCGCCCCGCCCTCACGCCTGTTCAGTGAGGTAACTTACAAAGTACCTTTTGTCGGACGTAAGTAGATTTGCAGAAACGTTCTAATCCATGTCACGCGAAATTGAGTTTATATGACCAATTCTTATTTAAATAAATAAATAATAAATAAATATCAGACAACATCACATACATTGCTCCGATCCCAAAGTAAGTAGCTTTAGCACTTGTGTTATGGATATCAGAACAACGAAGGTACCACAAATACATACTTAAATACAAATATAAACACCCAGACACGGAACAAACACAAGTGTTCATCACACGAATGTTTGTCCTGGGTGGGAATCGAACCCACGACCCTTGGTTCAGAAGGCAGGGGTCACTATCAATTGAGCCACCGAGCCAGTCAGCAATTTATTACATTTGGACTCTATTTTGACACTTACATCATCGCTGCATAAAAATTTCAGCTTCTGCAATGTCGCAAACTCTATTGGCTGATAAATGTCTATGTGCGGAGATAATAATTATATCTCTAAGATACGTATGCGGTAACTAACGGTGCAAATTATTTGGTAACTAATGATTAAAAATCATATTTACTTTTTTTATGCGAGAGGCGACACACTAGAAAATGTATTATCTGATGGTAAGCAGTCAACATACTGCTAGGTACAGGTAGGTATATTATATTAGGTTTCATTTTTTTTTAATGAATTTAAACATACGATCCCATAATTTTTTCTAGCAATAAATATCGCCTATTTTACTCAGGGTGAATGAAGCTTTCCAATAATGAAAGAATTATTGAAATCAGCACATTCGTTTTTGAGTTACAAACATACACGTACACAAAAATACAAATAATCCCTCTTTTTAATATTCTATTTCTTAGTGTAGATGTACCTAGATGATTGTTTGTATGAAAGACGACAAGCACCAAACATTTGCCAACAGGATCTAATAGACATAATAGCCGAGCGGAACGACAAGCAATTAAAGTTGCTATTCCAAAGCCCACCCCGGGAGCATTCCAACCCATCCACCCTGAATCTGGTGCCGATGCAGACGCGGCAGCTGCGAGCGCCCGGCGCGAGGAAAGTGCCTTGGAGATGAAAAAATGCAAATCTGATAATAGTACGTAATTAGCGGATAAAGCGTTAAATTGGGTTCGCGTCACGGAGTATAGAGGCGTTGGTAGTAGGTACCTACCCGCCTGGCTGGCGATTACGGTATAGTCGGCGAACCGCCTGTGAAGTCACTTCGGTCGCGTTTCGGGATCATTTATCGTTTGTGCATAGCCAAGATGATCCCAAACGCCGACATGTATGTCGTTGAAAACGGTTGCTGTGTGTAATCCAAACAAATGATTGTTTGTATTACTTGTTCGTTGCTGCAAGATTTGGGCCTGTTTTTCACTTTCCATCACGGGCTATCTTGTCCTACTATAAAAAAAATCGAGGAACGGGTGAGGTGTTAGCAATGTACGTGTTATACCTGCTCCTCGCGCAACTCCCGTTCTCCGTTTTCGTCGTACACCTCGCACCTCTATACCTCGTAGAAGTTGTTTATCTATAATTAGCTTATTTGAAGGGTGTCTATAAAGGTTGATTCACAGGTTGACGCGTTGCTATTGATTGTAGTTATGCGTCTCATCAGTCCGTGTTTATACTTTGACTCCCCGTTGACCGTTCAATGATTCAACCCTGGATATCGCTCTTCAAGGTGCTTCTCTTAGTATTATATTGTGATGATAGTCGCTTATATGTAGCTTAAAGTGCCTACCTAAAGTTTACTAAAAAGGCGATAATTACACGGGCGTTCGAATATATCAATGCACGGCTGCTATTAGTAGGTATACAAAACTACCACACCATTTGTTCGTTAATGATCAAGTATTTTGGTTCATCTATACAAAGAAATGGAACTTTGTATATTAGGTAGTTAAAGTAGGTTTCATAGAACCTACTGATTTACCAAACCATTTGCTATGGCTACCAGGAACCAAAGTCTGATTTACGATGTTCTTTCGCGTATCATAGAACGACTATTTAGTTTTATCAGGTTAGTTTTACCTACCTTGCCAGAGTATGTAATATGCTTCCGTATGGTTCAATGATAAGAGCAATTAATGAAAATAATGTGCTGCACTGGCTTGCTTACCTTCACTGAATTTAATATTCTGTACTTACGTAATCCTTTTCCCTTAATGAGCGACTCACGATTACCAGGTGCCTCTTGACATTTTCTCTTAATTCGAACAAAGTGGACTGGCAAATTGAGGCCACTCTGTGGAACCTTCTTTCTTTTCTAATTTATGCAATAATGTAGACGCCTGAGTCTCTTGCCTGCCTCCGTAGATTAGAGCAGTTATTTACTTAGTATGAATTGGTATTTGTATACTTTATTATTTTATACTATTGTTAAGTATTAGATTATTCTGTGGCATGAATAAACTTTAACTATTTATATATCGATCGTGTGTTTCTTTACAAGTCAACAGTAATTACGTGTGTTTAGGTAATTATGATTGTCAAGTTCATAAGCGGCGCCCATTGTCATGAGCTATATTTCAACTAAGACGTGGGAGAACCAACAAAGGTTTTCTTGTTTGTTACACATTTAGAACAATGTGTTACGTTTCTCACACTTTTGCTTACCATACCTCCTCCGCACTAATGTTTCTTAGATCTGATTAGAGCTGCAGATAATTTATGTGTCATTTTAAGACTGATGAAAGCGGCGATATCTCCGCGGCCGTCGCTCACGCCGCGCCTCGGCTAGTATTGTAGGAAAAATAAAAGAATCATTACTCACGCGACACTTTTTAATTGGTATACAACTTCCTTACTTCTATTTCCTTACTTACGACTCTTTACAAAATTACAACAGACGTATCGACTATAAAAGGCAGTACAGGGAGTGCTTTCCACACGAATAAAATAATTTACAAAACAACAGTCGAACATATACATCACGCTCACTAGAACTAAATAAATAACTCGCACGTGAGCGGGCTTCGATCGCGACCGCGGCCGCCGCAGCCGCCCGGCCGGGGCCGAAGCGCGCACGCTCTTTGGATCGAGGAGAGTTTATGAGTCCGCGCGACACACCGCACTAGTTGGAGTGCTTCACGTAGTCCGGCTCGTAGTACGCGGCCGGCGCGCCCTTGCGGTCCAGCGCGCGCACGCGCACGAACAGGAAGGCGGCCACCAGCGACGCCACCACCAGCACCAGCAGCAGCATCACCAGCCCCGCCACGAACGACGGCACCGACATGCAGATCGTCTCCGGGTCCGACGCCGGCGACTGGATCACCACGGTCTCGTTGGCCGCGGCGTTGTTCAGCGCGAAGTTCACGTCGCCCGGCGCCACCACCTGGATCGTGCGACTCGTGTTCACGTCCGTCATCTCCTGCGCGTCCCGCTTGTAGATGCGCGTGGCGGTCTCGCGCCGCCTCCTCGCTCCGACTAGCCTCTCGGGCAGGTCCTCCACGGAGCGCGGCCGGCCGCCCAGGGTGGCGAGGTTTCCGTGAGCTTCGTCTTTCCTCTTGACCGTGTTGTAGACTCCCCGGCGGCCGGGCGGCGGCGGGGGCGGCAGGTTGACTTCGTCGTCGTCGCGCGCGGGCGCCGGTGATGAGGGACTAGGAGCGTTCGGCGTCGACGAAACTTGAGCTTGAGGAGGTGGCACGGCGTCGTCTCGTTTCTCTGAGAAGGATCCTGTGGCGTCGGCGGGGTGTCTCGGGTCGGGGAATGCGGGCGGGACGCCGTATTCTGAATGTGGTGACGGTGGCGGAGGTCCATACTCGCCGTGTGGGGTATTCGGTACTCCATACTCTCCAGCGGTGAGAGCGTTGCCGCCGAGTAATGGAACTCCGTACTCGCCTCCGAGATTGCCGCATTTTGGTTCAGGACAATTGTATCTGCATACTTGAATGACGCACTGGAAGTGAACATTCATCGAATCTGGGAACTTGAAGGCTTGGAAGTAAGCGAATGATACAACAGAAGCAGACGGACCGAAGTTCTTTATCTTCTGGAATTTGCTCATAATCTTAGGTCTGACGACGCATCCGTACTGGTCGACTAGTTGTATGGGTGCCCGTTTTCCGTCGTGCGCTACGCAGTTTCTCACAAGCATATCGAATTTGTTTTCGTCATCCTTGATCGCAAGCACCATCGTCATCGTCTGACCAATTTTGACGATACCGGATACTTCTGACGCCCATGGTCCTTTGCCGACCTGAATTTGCATCCAACACTGCAAGTTGTCGCCGAGAAAGTTCGCCGTGACCGCGTGCAGCATGTCCACTTGGAACGGTCTGAAAGTAACTGCTTTTTCGTAGAAGTCGTACCAGGTGCATCGCAATTTTCGCGCTTGATCCCATACTTCCTGGACGTATGGATCGTATTGTACAATAATCGTGTTTTCGACGTAGGACCCGCTCGGGGTGGGGCTCCCGTAGGTGGCTACGTTGTGGTTCGCTGAGCTCGACATACCACAGCTGTTCAGGAAAATTTCGAACGTTGCACTTAGATGTCCGGTTCCTGGCTTTAAATGCATACAATGTGGGTCGCTGTAGAATCCCTTGGAGAATATCATACCATAAAATGGTCTGTCGAACTCGATGTTGACGCGCATGTGCGTTTTCTCGCATTGCACTTGGAGGTGTTTTATTTTGGGGCTGTCTGGCGTGGCGAGAGGCCAGGGGTCATCTGTGTGGGCGGGGGGCAGCGGCGGGCCGTAGCCGCCGCCGCCGCGGTGCTCCAGGGGTAACGACGCCGAGTCCACGGGCGGCTCGCATCTTGCTTCCTGTAAATACAAAATATTTGAATATTATTATTTGGGTAGATAACAAAATCACATTGCAAGGATTTAGGGTACCTAATGCAATATGTTATTTGACTATGTTTTTTTATAGTCGGAGACTAGTTCAACTTATAAATCACCAATGTTGAACAGCCCAAAAACGCTTCATACAAAACTGCTACATCATCTGACGTCACATGCATTTATTTCGTATGCCTCATACTTATAGCTATGTTAAATATTACGTTTATGTACCTAATTGCTTTGTAACAAAATATGTTATAAATAACGCTATTTAAAATTTTGATGAATATATTTTATATGGGCTTTTCCGACAAATTTTGCAGGCCATTTTACGACAAATTTTAGTTGTGATTCCAAAAAAGGTGAAATTTTATGGACTCCTTCTGGTTAAGATGCAAAAACAAACATATTTGAATACCCTATTGTACAGTGAGGTGAATCGTTTTCCGTTAAAGTGTTAATTTTACGACGGTTAGGAAGTAGCGGAGTAGACGTTTGCTTTAATTATGAGCTGTGTCCGTGTGGTTTGCGTACGCTGCGCATTCCTGGCGCGTCGCAGTCTAGTTGCGGCGCTGCGCACCACACTGCGGTCGGCGCGGACGCATGCGCAGCGCCCTCGTCTCTGCGATCTCGCGGCGCGGGCGCAGCGTTCTTTCCGACTTTCTACACTGATGGATAGCCCGCGCAAGCAATTATAATATTAATCAGCGCAATCATACTGCCTAGATGAGTTCCGTGGCTGCTTTCACGATACTCCACAACATTCTTACTCGTTTTATTTAGCGGGATAATTTAACAATTGAAATTATGTAGTTAATAACTTTATATCAAGTTAATGGCTTTATAATAGCCCATTATAATAATGTAAAGTAAATCAATGTTCATATTTATTTACGTTACCGTTTAGTGAGTAAAAAGGAGGACTAAGTTTATTGTGTTAATTTTATTGCGGAATCATGTTCTGAAATCGACCAAGTCTTTAAATATTATTTGTATAATATTTTTTTAATCTTTTCAAAGTGAAGTATGCCAACAAGAAAGAAAATACTTTAAGTTACAATACCTATTTTTATGCGATGCACTGATACGATGAACACCTGAGAACGTGTTTGTGTGTGTTATTATTTAGCGAAAACGTCATTGACCCGACCACCGGTGAGGTGTAGGTATGCCTAGGTACCTATAGCTTCTTAAAGTGGGGACGCGAGGCATCACAATCTCAAGTCGTCGCGATTCGTAGACAAAATAGCTGCTCGTTAACGCCTCCGTACTTCGTCGTATGTTTTGAACCCGCTTCATTCAACGGGACGTGTGATAGGGGAATCTCCTTATACGAGACCTAAAGTGTTGTCATTAACTTCGTTCTTGAAAAACCTGATTAAAACATTGTAGACAGTTAATCTAAGCTAGTGAGGCTGACAGGGAAAATAGTAGACATATCCCTTAGACATGTCAGTAAAACTGGTCAATCTATACTTGGGCTTCATTCCGAGATATATGGGGTGAGAGCGGTAACAGGTGCACCATATATGATGCCGAGAATAGGTGCAAGTGGTGGATTACCTATGCCTATGCAAGTACAATACTCGTACTGCAATATCTCTGGTCTAATGTAGCCTTTAAAGCTACGGGGTACCGGCGAAATTGTTACAGCAAAGCCAGCTCTAACGTTTTCTAAACTGGTTAGAAATTACCCACTGATCGAGATTGTCAATTGCGGAAGAAAACACTGGACCTATAAACATGCAAGACTATGACAAATAGAGCTTTCTTTGACAACTCTCGAAGGTCGCAATTCTTCGCCTTTTATGCAGTTGCAGAACTATAATAGTTAGAGATAGCTGTTTTAAATTATGTTTTCTATTTTTGTAATCAATCGGTCTGCAATACATGGCTTGAAATGATCTTGATCGGTCACTTATTCGTGTGCGTTCTGTGAAACAATGCCGTTGATTAAATGAATAACGACCGTAAACGTATTCAAGGCACGGGTGCCAATATAGTCAGTTATTAACTATACATTAACTATTTCTTTTTGTTTATAGCGCTTTAAATATTTTGCCGAAAATGAACTATTTTAGAATATCTTACTTACAGGATTTTAAAAGCAGTTAACCTATTTTTAAATGTTCCAACACCACATTGCAGATGAACAAATATCACATTCAAATGAACTTTTTTAAGAGAGGTCGGGAATATCAGTCGCCGCCCCGTCCGGGGAAGCACCCTCCACCCTATAGAATACCGCAGCCAAATGACCTCCAGGTCGTGTTTCTGCCGGTAAGTAGGGTTTCCGGAGTTCGTGGGGGTTTAGGGTTGGGCCGACATGGCGGGGGCAACTGACAGGTAACTGACCAGTTACTTGCTCGTTGTCACAGCGACTTGGGCTTCTCTTTCGCTTTCCATAAAGCGTAGGGAAACCATCACGTCAAGCTACTACAAAAAATAAATAATAAAAACTGAAATTCGTATGCCCAAAATTTACTGACAATAGCATTGCATAACAGATAACATCATATATTCGTAGCTATAACTATTCAGCTAAATGCCTGAATAACTAAATAACTTCCAAATCTCTTTAGAATTTAAGTATCCAGGAAATATGAGATATAGGGAGTTAATTCCTTAATTCCTAACACATAGAAATGATATACTAAACATTAATGACCTTTCGTAAATTAGGTATAGGTACCTACCTAATAAACTACAGTGTATTATAAAGCACAAGAATGATTGTCTCGATCGCTTAAAGCGATAAGACCGCATAAATTGGACCTTAAGTCCACTGTTTGGTGTGTAATAAAGAATATATATCTATCTATGAACATCTGGTAGCCTGAACACCTGTTATCATTTTAATAGCTACCTATTTTTACGAGCGTACTAATACTAGGTCTCATGACTCAATTGCCTAAAATTGACAATCATAAGATCAATTGCAGTAGTAGAGTAACAGGAAACATCCGTTTAAATCTAAGATTACATACAGCGATTACAGTACTTGATAATAATCTAGAGACGAGCGTGTCCCCGCATGCGTCAGCGCAGGTGCGGTTCGGGTGAAAGTACCTCATCACCGCATCCGTTTCCCTTCGATGCGCAACTGTTGATTAAACCCCCAAAATTGCCCGCTCGCTCGCTAAGTTCCCCTTGCCCTATAAAATTCGTGGAAACGATTTGATGAACACGTTTCCTTTGTAAGAAATGGAATTATTTTATATCATTACTGGCTCCGGTCCAAGTAGCTGCTTAAATTACTTCTTCAGGTGAAGTATAGCCTATATTTTACTATACATAATAGACGGTCGAATAGCGAAACGTAAATAACAACCTTTAATGTTCTCGGTGGCGCAATGGCTAAGCTAACCGTTCTCGCTAATAGCTCGGCAATCCGATTGTTCTGGGATCGATTGCCGGTCGGGTTATTTTAATTTAGAAAATAAACTTTTCAAAATTGTCTCGGCTCTGGATGTTCTGGGAGATGCCATAGTCGGCATCTCGTGCTCATAGTACAAGGGAAAACCATTAATTGGAGACCAGTGGTTGATGTTTCAGGCGCATTTAGGTATTTATTTAAACTCACTTTCGTGTTCAATGAGGGCAACCGTTTTTGTGTTCACCAGAGGGCGCCACTGTATAGTGAGGTCCTCGGGCATAGCTGTTGTTTTATGCATGCGATAATTGTTTGTTCGATAAAAGAAGAGTGACATAAGTTTTCTAAAGGCAAAACTGTTTGTTAACGGTTATTAAACAAACTATCGAACTAGCTTTTCTTTCAGACCGCTAAACTTTACACCTCATTTTCTCGGCTCCGCCTTTAAAACGCAAACGATCATCGAGCCGTGTCTCATATTTTCCAAAATTAATGCCGGTTGTGCCAAAATTGCACAAAATTATTCGTAAACAAATATTTATACCCTAAGATGGTCTTGTACCTACGCTATGCTATGATGTTTTTGAATGTACACACACATTCAAAAACATCATAGCATAAACCATGTTAGTATGTAAACAAAATGAGGAAAACAAGCAGATCTCCATTATTAATTCAAATTTTATGTAGAATATATTAATGACTGAATAGGAAAATATGATTTTTGCATTCGCTTCTCAAACTAGATCTAGAAACTGGACACAAATGAACTTCGCCAATACAGATATTGTTTTGATTATGCAGTTTAATTAGTTTAGTAGATTAATTTATACAATGCATAATGAATTAAAATGAATCTGGATTTCAGATTGATTATGTTTTGATTTAGCATAAGAAATATGTAGGGCGACATTGAAATATTCTCAGACCTATGAATTTCGTTAGCCTTATTTTCATACCATAAATCTTAATGCTATTTTATATTAGATTAAAGAGAGAATGAACTTCGAATACGAACGAATATTTCCGTGAGTTCAGTTTGTTTTACCTTGTATTAACATTTTTAGTCCAAATTTTGTATTAAATGAATACACCTGGCGAACAGAATATAAACTTATTTGTTCTGACATATACAAGCAGGTGTAGAAGAACAATAGAAAAGTATATTGGCCATTGTTGACCACAGTGGTTAATGTATTAACTATTCACTTTGCATAGGGATCAATATAATATAATATTATTATATTATATACCAAAATATACATAATATTGATCTGAGTCAGTCTATAATATAACATATTAGGTATACGATTTTGATTTACAAATTGAGTATGAAGAGAGGTATGTATGCAGTATAGAGTATTAGAACAGAGGATCTCTAAAGTCTTTGAAAGTTTCGGATTCGTCTCAACATTTTATAACCAATGCTACACTTCATTAGCCGTAAACCATATGGTGCTTTGTCTGTGTAAGATCAGGTACAAGTCTAATGGCTATATAATATATACCTAAAGTAGTATTAGCCGTGAGTTATCCGAATACTTCGTGACGGCCCGAAATTACGTCGACACCGTTCGGAGTAGGCCTACAGGTGTAAGTCGTGGTTTCTAAAGTTTGGCAATATCTCAAGAAAAACGGGACCTGTACAAAAGACTTGTCTACTTACATAGTTTAGTACAAAAATTGGTACGCAGCAGATGAAAGTTGTTTAAATGAACGTGGAATGAGTAGAACCGGATTTTTGTTTGCGTTCCGCGGCGATCGCGAATCCGGAGAAGGTCGAGGTTATTTATGGTTTTCGACACAGCGTTATCTAAGTCCTTTAAGTACAAAGAGATTTCTCCGCAATTTGTTTGTGTGCTTAGAAAGCTATTTGCGTTCATAACTGACGGGTTATTGACGGTTCTGCTAATGATATGTGTAAACAGCGATGGCATGAAACGAATTCATGGTTATTTTGAGATTGTACGTAGGTAATTGGTTGGTCCATTTTCGACTAAAGATCTTGAGACTTGGACTCTTAAAAAGGCTGACCACGATCGCATACGCGTCCTAGATGTGCTGGTGGAAAATTTTAGATTTTTTGGACTGCGTTCCGCACAAACGAATCCATCTTAGGCGTATTTGAATTCCCAAGAGTATTGAAATTTAATAATTTTCCGTTCTGTCGTCAAATAGGGAGACTGGGATCCCAATTGCACGTAGCATTACACACACAGCCCGATACCTGCTCCTTGGTGTCGGGATACTGTCGAAAAACTGATTCCAAAAGAATAAAATGAGGTGAATATACTTTTATACGAGTATTCTCGATTGTTATGACTATTGTATCCTTGATAGTTCTAACTTATATTATGCGAAAGTGAGTTTGATTGTTACGCTTTCAAGACTAGTCTATTTAACGGTTTACAGTTTGGAACATAAATTAAAGTTTATATTGAATAATTTCTAGCTCGAGGGATAGAAAAAAAAAAGAAAAGAAATAAAATAATGGATGAAAAATGAAATGGTGAAAAAAAACGCTCATAAAACAATTTTTACTCGTAAATCCGTCTTAAAATTCTTCTTTATCATGGTTGTAACAATGTATAGCATTAATAAAATATTAACTGTATCTATCTATACGATAAAACAAGTCCGTTTTCTACAGGTCCTAATATTATTAATTTTCATAGGAAAGACATCAACGCCTCACACACAGTCTCATGGCCGTAGCGCCAACTTTATAATATCAGCGCTACGAACTAGTTACGGCTCCGTTTGGAAAGGACCTTTGAAATATTTATGTTGGAATAAATATGGAATTATAAAAAGTATGCTACAAAAAATACGTAAAAATCATGCACATTTCATATTGCTTGTATTTTCGTCTTTTGCTTTTAAGTGAAATGTATAATCTTCTATAAGAGTCTAAAATCAACTATAATAGCAATACTTAAAATAAGAGAATACCGTTAACATTACCAATATCCCGTTTGATATACTCGGTTTCAAATGTGATTTATGGTGAGCAATAAAGAATATCTAAATCAACGGGACTTCTCGTTCTGCCCCACAAGAAACGCTCGCGCTGCTGCAAAAAGTTCCGGGATGTGTGGTATACACTTAGGTAGCTACAAATAGTGGCTGGTATTGTGTTCGGTCGGGACGTGGGAAGTGTGCCCGGTGCGTGTATCGCGAGTATCAGGGACGCGTGATCGACCGCGACCTCCCTGGGATGCTCTTAATTGTCAAGCTTTCCTACGCTCATCTCAACCCACATGCCGTAATGAGCATTGTGTGTGTGAAACGTGACAGCATGGAGATTCGCGATTTTGTACGATACTGCGAAATGTATGTTTGTAGTCTAATGTAATGAGACTTCGTAAAATGTACTAAGATTTTAATCTGTGTTTGTACCTATTGTTATTGCTGTACGAAATGTCTTTATCCGATCTTGCATACAATGCTAACAAAGCATAATACTAAGTGGAAATTTTCTTTAATTTGTTATTTACGTTGTATTGCAGCTCGTATAACATCTTTCTAACATTACCTGAGACGGGCCGTGCTACACCGAGTGTTGGACAGTGCAGCAAATTGGTTTAGACGAGGGTCGAGCGAGGAATGGGACACTGATGATAATGCACTGTGTAATTTCTTCATACAAAATGTATGGAACGTTTTAAATTCATGCCCCGTTCAGGCCACGAACAGCTCCGCCCTATGCACGGCCCATTCTAGTGAGAATCATTCTTAACTTTAAAACTTATTTCCTTTCTACAATTAAGTACTGTCTAAAAACTGAGATTTAGTCATAACAAAACTTGCAAACAACTTACAAACATAATCTTGCGAGATTTCACGCGATAAATATTTATTTCAATTCGTTTAAGTTTTAAGCGTCAAACTTTCTCCGATACTTAAACATCCATCAATAGATGTTTATGACAATACGTTAATACATTATTTTCTCTTGCGCACTTCTTAATGTCTCCGGGCAAGTGAAAATCGATCTCGAAATGTGTAATTACATGCGTGAAGCTCGGGTCAGAACGTTTTGGGGCGCGCGCGATCCATCAATGGTAAAATAATATGGCACGAGCGGATATCTTGAGATCGCAGCAAAGGTCGCGGTGAACTTGAACTGCGCGCGAAGGGCAAGACTCGCGGGAACACTTTCCCTGGCACTCGGAACGACTTAAGCGTCTCTCGGTGTTGTTTCGTTTTGCTAAAGGCGCATGTACGTACAAACATACACAGTACTGTAGCTCAGTAGTATAAATAGCTCTTTCATGAAATGGTTTGTTTCGTGTAAAGAATAGGTTGCAATATCAGGTTGCAATTCACGTTGAAACCCTACGCCATCGATAATTTCCGGTTGAGTATTTGTTTTTCTTCAATGAATAATTAAGTACTCAGAGTGTTGCGGACAGACAACCTTTTTATATACGTTTATGTACATAGTTTTATATATAGTTTTTGTATTTAGAAGTGTTTTTTAAAAGTATTTTGTGTTGCTATGGTTTTGATATATTATTGTTTATTGTTTATCTAGTGTGTCGAAGTTTACAGTCCACTACGGCTGTATATTAAAGTGTTTTGTGGTTTCCCTATCATCTTGCTTTGATTCCACACCCCCGGTTCCAGCCGTATCACAGAGTGTCTTAGTGTGTTTGCTTTATCAATCAATAAATGAAATTAAAATTAATAATATACGTCTATTAATAAGTGGATTAGATAGATATATTAATTATATTGTACATTACGGGGGCATTGATTTGTACAAGTTACCCATATTACCACTTTGCTTAAAGTAATAGAAATATTATATTAAGGTTTTCCCTTGTGTAGAAACACACCCGACCCTACCGAGAGTAGAACTCGGAATCTTCAGATAATAATCCGCGCTATAGGTCAAAATGTATTACTTACTAGCTGCGCCCCGCGGTGTAACTCGGGGTTTCTAGTTACAATTTTTTGATTTTTAACCGACTTCGAAAAAAGGAGGAGGTTCTCAATTCGTCTCTATGTATAATATTTTTTTTTTTTATGTATGTTCACCGATATTTCCGTCAATTATGGATGGATTTCAAAAATTTTTCAACAGTTCGACAGAGGACACTTCCGAGGTGGTCCCATTATCACCAAGTCAGGATCTGATGATGGGATCCTGGAGAAATTGAGGGCAACAATCGAAAATTGTATGCTCATATGGTGTTTTTGTTACGTAATCATATATTACTCAGGTATATGCTTCCGGGCGTCAACATCTGGTGCTGATGATGAAGCCACATAACTCCTTAACGGTTAGGAGTTAGGGAACAGTACTGACATTGGTCGATATTAAACTAGGTAGTAGTATGTACTTATGCAGGGCTAATAGGGCAGGTGATTTGGTAAGTGATATGCTTGATTCTAGATCGCAAAGTCTTCACTTGACTTAAAGCAAAAATTTTCATACCTAAGTAAAACTCTTAAGGACATTAATTAGCCTTTATTCAAGGTCACAGCACATTAACGCAACTAAAAATAGAGAAATAAAATTATTTTTTAAAAAAAAATGAAACCGACTTCAAAAAAAACACAAACGACCAAAACTAAAAAGCGATAAATAACGTAAGTAATTCTATCCTTAATACATAATTATTTAAATATTACAATTATCACTTATTTTTGAAGTCGGTGCCAGCCAAACAAATAAATGTATATTGTCGTGTGGATTTGCCGGCCGCGCGCGTCATACAACAACAGTCTATGTTAGGGGTACCGAGAGGCTGGCACCGACTTCAAAAATAAGTGATAATTGTAATATTTAAATAATTATGTATTAAGGATAGAATTACTTACGTTATTTATCGCTTTTTAGTTTTGGTCGTTTGTGTTTTTTTTCTTACCGTAAGAACCATCCTTGAACTTCAACAACATTAAAAAAAAAGAATTGGCCAAATTGGTCCAGGTGTTATTGAGTTATGCGCTTACCAACACATTTAGCGATTCATTTTTATATTATAGGTTTGTTAATGTATTAAAGCGCAACATGCCGTTTACCAAATAAACGAAAGTGGCTGTTAGTTCACACTTATTTGACAAATCACTTTCTAACGTGACTGAGGAGAGAGGTGGCTTATTACGATTTAAATGTAAATGTATGGTACCGTCATGTAAAGATAATACTTTGGACTTTGAAACGCTTACTATATGCTGCACAAGAACTGTTGTACAACTTGTTATGTATAGTAGTTTGATGCATCTCAAATAGTATTTATCTACTATGTTTATCAGCTTGGACAGATTAGTTAGTTGATGGAAAATCTTAGATATTGATACTATTAATTATTACAAAGGTGATTTTAAAAAAGGATAAACTTTAAAACAGTTTTGTACATTTTATTAGCAGTTTAAGAAAACGAAATGTCGAAACGAAAATTTATGTTTTCCTTTAGCTAAAAATCTGGTAATCTCTGTTGTCACGAATTGGTGCTCGGATTATAGAAAGGAATAATCTGAGGTGCCCATCATAAATTATAGAAATGAATTGTTCCACCTTAGGCACCTGTGCTAATCACCTAGGTGATTTGACCCCCGCAAAAAATTGATAGAAGGAATGAATGTGAAATATACCTACCAACAAATTGGAGGATTTCGGCGTGCAAATAAGATTGGAGTTCATGATATAAATGATAACTATTTAAATTATGAAATTATTCTTCTCATGCTTATTATATTATGTGTACGCGGCAGTAACTGTTGAAGGTCATAAATCATAAAATAATTAACTACTTCCCTTACAATAAGTATACATCATTCATAAACATATAATGTATTTGAGCCAGTGTGCCATTAGGTTACAATTATCAAGTTCTAGATATTCTAATCTGGGTGGAACAAGAATAAATTATATTAATCAATAACCAGTCCTCAAGCTAGTGACACTGATCGATCAAAAGCCGGTGATCTAATCACGACGTGCAATGTAATACCAGACGTAACTTGAAGAGCTTTACAAAGTATACAATAGGCTTAGACTGAATACGGGGCAACTGGTATTACGAGTATTTTTGTACGTCTAGTAGCATGATTGATTTCAGATGCTAATGAGCTTAGTAGGCTAATTTTTGTTTGGAGTTTTACTACCTATAACTTTCTTGTAAAATGCGTATGCTTGTTTAATTGTTACGGATAAGATCTGGATAGCCTTTAAGCGTGTTTGAGATACGAAATAATAGTTTTGCACATGGAGCATTAGGGGCGGTTTAATTGGTTTTATTAATTAGACAAATCATAAGTCATAGGTTATATAATAATGGTTTGCTACCCAGTGCGCGCATTATATTGGCTATTTACAATGGAGTATTCCGCAAAATTACTCAGGACTACGCCCGACGCATCAAAGCTTCTACGTAAATTCTTTAAGAGTTTAAGATATCATTCAATCCATATGAAGTAGTCAGAAGAAGTAGTTGATATATTTTAATGCATCAATTAAGTGACATCGCCACCATCGCCATGCCTATTACATAAGTTATATAATTGAAAATGTCTATTACCAAATCACGAACGAATGTTTGCACGACTTGTAATGTACAGTACAATGGTGGTCCGGACGACGTACCTACTTTTATCTCGATAGACATAACAATAGGTAGTGATTGAATAACAAACGTCTATCGTGATAGTACAAACGAAATAAATAGATCAGTTACGAAAATTACGTTTTTGAACTTTCCTCGCCAACAAATTATTGAAAGAATTTATTGAATTTCCTATATACTAGCTTTACCCGCGTAACCATCGGTGATAGGTATGTGAAATGAACTAATCAAACTGAAACGGAACAACTTTTTTTTTCTCAACGATCCAAAATTTTTAGTTGGTCGGATATATTTATAGCATATCTATTTATCTGAAGAATAAGCTGTATACCTACTATACTATTAAATTAGAATCCGTTCGGTAGTTTTCGCGAGAAAAAGTAAATAAACATTTATCCAAATAAACTTTCGCATTTATAATAAGAGTTGTATGAATGTAATATAAGAATTGTATGAATATTTTAATTGTTATTAGTCGTATTATGGTCACTTAATTCACAAAGGGAATTCTGTCATGAAAGAATAGACCGTATTTTATGGGCCATAAGAACGTAGATAATATTGTATAGTAAACGGTGAATCATACTGGGAGCTTACAGAGATAAACGCAACGACAAAATTTGTCCCTTTGTTATTGTATATGACGCGTTCAAGTCTTTTATATGTGTGTTCTGTGTTAAGGTTTACAGACCCATTGTATCTTCAAATTGTAAATTAACTTTTGATAGTCTGTAAATGTTTATATTAACACTAAGCATATTAACTATATTTTTATTTATCGTTCATAAAGAGTTCATCCAAATTCAAAAGTGGATTTACGATACGCGTTACACGTTGTACTGACATGCACTCTCATTGCTACAATTTAAATTCCTATAAAAATGTTAACAACAACGCCCTAACTAAGAGACTGTACATTTTAAATATGTAATACACTATATCCTGTTTCAGTGTTTGCAAACCTTTATAATGAGTTATTGAAGTTGTCAAACTGTATATGATCACGATGCAGACGTAGAAAATCGAACACAAGCCATCGATTGTTACGTAAGTGGCGTTAAAGATCCGAAACGGTTTCAGTGAAAGTGTACAAAGGGTATTTTGGCGGCCGACGACTGTCCGCGACACTTTAGTCGCGCTGTCGTGTTATGCAAATTATTATGGCGTTTCTACTTTTTGGACTTACGCCGGCTATAGTAACGGATTACCTTCTTAGAGGAAAGGAGGAAAATTGCTAGTCATCGTCATTCCGTTAGTTGTGGAACATAGAGAACTAGTATGATATATCATATAAGTTCATTTAAAGTATAAATTGTCTTTCTAGGTTTTTTGAGTGGCAGCAAGCTTCTATCGAATAGCAAGGTTTAATTAAACTCAGGTTCTTCCTTCAGGTCTCCTTGTAAGGTTAATCTTCTAACCAAGCTATTTTAAAGAGCATTTCGTATGCAATATTTAAGTACCTGCAAGATAGATCTTTTATGGAGGCGCGATGGAAACGTATGATAGTAGAATGTTACGTTTAGGAATATTCATGTAGTATAGGATTTAAGATAAATTGTGCCAACTAAACTTCCACATACGTAGTGCTTAATGACGACAAGGCTTACAATGAATTACTGGACATATTTAGAGCTTCAATCGAAGTTATTCGATAGACGATAAGCATACGCAGTTAGCTGCCAATAGTCCGGTGTTTTGTGGATGTGCTAACGGAATCATTAGCCTAGTTGCCGCCAACATGAGCGGAAAAAGCTGAATAATTCAAGAGCGAGCCGCACTCCGCAGACTGCAACGCACGCCACCGCAGCATACGCACATCTCGGAAATAACCCCTATTCCAATGCTATTAAGCACTTATTTATATAAATCTGCAAGTGTGCTCGCCCGTACAAATTACTCTCTGCATCATAAAACACCACTTATTTTCTGGTAAGAACAAACGGATCCACTTTTATTTCAGAAATCCAATATTTTAATAGTTGGAATTTATGAGTGATGCATTTACATTTCTGTCTTGTTTGGACAATAATTATGAAGACAGATAATGCTTTTGTGTCTATTGAGTTAATGAGAAAAATAAGGAACTCAACTATTCTCAATTGAATGTTTCACTGAATTTTAAGACACTTGTTCACAAAGCTAGCTATCCATTACTGCGTTATGCCTATACGTAGGCAATGTTAAAGATTTATTTTTTTAGTAACAGTGGTATTATTGTTTTGCTATGTACTCATCGTATTGGGGCGAACTGTTAGGGGCGCTGTTACCCGGACTCCGGCGCAGATGCGAACGGGATCCCGCACGCCGGCCACGCAATCGGCCCACAAACCGAACGTTATGCCTATTATCCCCATTATCGACCAACACTACACGGACTCCAGTTATGTAACCATCAGCATTAAAAGGAAAGCATTACGGGGTCCTAAGCATTTCTAAGCTAAAGCTGCGCGCTTTACTTTTTTACTTGAACTTTTATTTACGGTATCTATTTAACGAATACGAGAACAGGCATCTAGTATTTAAATATCAAAATGTAAACAAAATAATTTAGCACTTTTTTATTTTTAAAATGTATTTAGAACTGAAAATGTACCAACTAAAATAATATAGAACTGTACGAACCTGTAACAGGAGCGTCGCGATCGCGAGCAACAATCTGGTCCTCTTCATAGTCAGTCCAGTCGATCGGCGGCCTGCAACCAAAACACGAAGGTGAGCAAGGCGGCATGGGCGCTAGCGGCGCGGCGCGGGCGCACAGCCGACCATCTCGGCGCGGGGCTCTCGGGCACTGCGCGCCGCGGCCGCGCACCTGCGCGGAGGGGCTGACCCACTGACCGAGTGCAGCCGCCGCGCCGGAACTGCATCTTTCACTGCACGCGCGCGCGTCGCTCCCGTTGCGTCGAGAGGAAACCGCCGCGGCCTTCACCTTATTATGTGCAAGGTCGCCTTTAGTGCGATATTCATTGAAATAAACTATCGGATAAGCGGCATTGCGGCGGAGCTTATTTATTTACTGTTTAAATTACGGGTATTACTTAGCGCTTGGAAATAAATACGGGTTTTATTTGAAAACTAGCTGGTGAGAAACCGACTCTAACTAAATGTAATTGTTTAATATTACCTACCACATAAATTCAATAATTTGCTTTTAAACAATACATAATAAATTATTAAGCTCTTTCAATTCATTTGGTATCTTATTATAAAATCTTACACACATATGTACATAAGCAACTTTTTCCAAATTTGGCTGATTTAAGTATCACTAAGAGCTAGCTCGTGTGGATTTCTACGTTGTCTACTATTGTTTACATCACTAGCTTTTCTAAATAAAGTTAGGTTTCTGTAAACAATTTACCAACCTCCAAAATGTAAAGTGATGGTAAGGGTTAGAACACCAAGCTTCTTGAATAAAGGTTTACGTTATTCATCTGGCGGTATTCCACAAATTGCTCTAACACACCTTTTTTGAACAACAAACATTCTGTATAGGGGGTAATTGTACAGAGTTCAACCCAAAATTTCTACAATGCAATATTTGAAATGTTTTTAAGAATTGCGCAATCCTAAGCAATAAAATATCTTTGCATTTCACGCTTGGTACGATTGTTGTCCTCCAGCATTTCGCCAGTCGACGATTTGAATTTTTTACTTTCTTTATTTAGCAGGGGAAAAAATAGATTGAAATTATGCGCGGTACACGCTATTGGACACTCGAAGGCACGCAGAGCGTGGCTTGAGACCACATTCTTGTACGTTCTTGCGTTCACAAGAGATCTAATTAGTTAATAAGATATAATCTCTTCAAATCGCAGTTTACTATAATGGTGTCCATTTAGAGTTTATAATTTTATCGTCGGGAATGCCCCGAATGCGTGTGATAAAATGAAGCATGTATTTTTGAGTGATACAAGTTTATTCATTTCATAAACTTGTGGCATTTTTTTGGAATATTATTTAGATTGGAAAAAGGACTTACTTATTGCCTGGTACTTTAGGTGTTATAATATATTTTACTATGTTTAAAACTCTATGTCTAAATCTATTGACTGACCAAGTGTTCAGATTTCGTATATCGTCGAGGCATATATGGGAAACCATTCTGACATCTAGAAATTAGATAATATCAATGATCAAATAACTACATGTCATGCTTATCATCAATGAATGCACAAATTTGCAGCGGGATCTCAGTACAGTGGGTGCGCGGGCGCTGACGATTTCACTCCAGACACTCGATCGCTCGCTGGTTAGAAAGCACTGCTCTCGTCGATTCAAGAATACGAGTGCTGTCTGCACCGTTAGATATGATACCGCATCTTAACTCTGTCCGTAACAAATATAATCGCCAACTTGTGAGTGAACGCAACTCATTTGTTGTTTTGCTTTTAATAACAAAAAATAAGTTTGGTTTTTCATTGAAGCACTGTACAATTTTATACGGTTTTTTCATCAATAGGTTCTGTTAGTTCGTAAAACTTTCTGGTTTTGGAGTCTGCCAAAATATCATTCACTATTTTTCGAGCTATTTGGACGTGGAGATGCTGTGTTACTATTTAAAAAAAATAGGTATATTTCTTACGGCGCTACATGGAGAAATATTTACGATTTGAATACTATGAGTTTGTATCCGTGTATTTTTTACCATTCAGATCACCATCTCTTTTCAGGTCAGATATTCTCAGGTCAATACAAGATGTCTAAAAAAATTACTAAAGCTTTTATGGTCCTCAAAATATACCTAAGATACACAATTAAAACCTATTTGGATGATAATAATGTTACTATTACAATAGTTTACCTACTCAGAATCCATTAGTGTATCTCTTTAAACAAACATCTTTCTTTCAGGATTCTATTATGACTGATTCGCGAAATAAATGAATAAATCGAGAGTAGAGATTGGTCGCGTTTTTTCTACGTGGCTGCGCCCACCTGTCGTAACTAGGCTGGCAAGTACCTGCAAGAAAGCGGCCCTCGGGCATTTTCTATTTTCTGTAATCTGCGGCGATATTATAATAATATACTGTAGTAGGTGCCGGCCGCGTTCAATTAAGCGCTCGAGAAGAAATGCAAGTAGGGCTGTCGCGTCCCTCGTAGTATTTTAAGATTTTGGGCAGTCTAACACCCTATAGAATACCGTAGCTAAATGACCTCCGGGCTGTGGTGCGTCGGCATCCGGAGGTTAGGGTGGGTTAGGCGTCCATAGGCCACTTAACATTAGGCGAGCCGTAGTAAGCTTGTTGCCACTTAATTATATAAAAAAAAAACAAGTAAAGTACTTTTCAATACAGTTTATCATCCTTAGCTAGATGACTTTGGTTACTCATAGTGTAGTCGTCGACTTATTGCTATTCTGCACGTCATATTGTTGCTGCGACGTCTGTGCGGTTTCCCTGGATTACGTCAGATCAATGAGATATACAAATGATTTCTTTTTGGCAGCAGAAGCCTAAAGGCTTTTCGTACTTAGCATCGTGCAAGCGTATGCCGGCAGTTGAGATCCAAGAGCTCACAAATTAAAAACAGTTAGTCGGTTTTGAAGCGTTGTTGATGTGATATATATAACTAAGTCGTGCATGCTTCGCTTTTTAGGATACATGGAGTATAAATTTCTGACATAAACTTTGGGCAGCCCTGAAGAAGTGAATGTGGGACAATGTAGTCCAATCAAACATAGGCATAACCATAAACATTGTCGGCTCGTCGGATTGTTCCGGCCCTTTGCGGTTGTGCTCCGCAACCATAAAAAACACTTTCTGTCCCCATATATTGTCATGGTTTTAGACAAAGGTTGCAATACAGCGATGCTCGTCTAATGTAGGTAAAGTTCTTAGGCAATAAATTTTCTAATTTTCTAATAGGATATAATTTATAAGTAATTCAACTATGAAATATCTTATCTTCAGTGAAAATAAATAAAGATGTCCACACCACTGCTTAACCTTCCATTTCCATTTCAATCTGGTATATTTGATTACCCCAGAATAACAATAGATCACGTCGTCCTAAATAGCTAGGCCAATCTAGCCATTAAGGGTAAATTGAAGTTGTACGCCTTAAATACAGTCACAAACATTATTGTGGTATTTCGCACTGTACCAGACTAATATTTATAGGTCAGTCAGATAAGTGGCATTTGAGCTATCAGTATACATGCGCAACGGTTATGTTAATGTATGTTTATTTAGTCGACTATACTGTTCTTTTTGATTATGATTGAGAGAATGCACATAAGTAATTATTAAACGGTAATTGCAACCGGCAGTATATGTGTTTCTTTAATATTTATAATTAAGTCAATATGTCAATATACTACTGAAATAATGTTAAATGTACACACATGACTAATAGATTATTTAAGGACCATCAATTGCGTCAGGGAATAAATTATTTATAGGAACAGAAATCACAATGAAAACAGACGTTACCCAAAACTTGTAAACCTAAATCGACTTACCGACCTTTTGTATGGGAAAGGTTCTTTCTTGTACCAAATCATGTTTTTTGTAAGTTGTCTATACTGTTTAAAAGATATTATCGACATCGTTAGCGTGACTGAGGAGAGGGCAGACATTCACTGCCTGCGTCCCTCTTAATCATCATCAACTCGAATGTCTCAATAATGCGTGGTACACAACACCCGGGGCTAACTCATTATTTGCACGAGTATTATACTCGTATCTACGCTAGTTCTTTAATTGCTCTGTCAAAATGTTCAACGTTTGCCTTCCGCCAGAAGAATAGACGACATTATCCAATTAAGAGCTCGTTGATCAACGTCTAAACACAAATAGTGAAAGCAGCTCTAATTTTTGACAATATTATCTGTTCTATTCAGGTGTATATCTTAATCAATTCTTGTTTTAAAATGTGTCGGCATTGTTTCCACTTAAGTAAAACCGATTTAAAATTAGATATAGATTTCACTATCTATTACTTTCGGTAGAAATATCGTCTATTTCACACTTTGCCTTTCCTTTGTTAACAAATTGAATGAATTGTAGAAGGCTATAAATGTACTAATGCTAATTAAATGAACGCTAAATGAGAAACTCTTAATTAATGAATTAGACCTGCAGCAGCGTACCATTATCCAACACGGCTTAAATAGGCCGATCGTGGGACCATCTTCTAAATCAGTCGCGAATTTCATAAAAAGCCATCCTCAGCTCAGGTTTCACGCGATATGATCAACAAAAACTGACGTGAATTGTAACTTTATGGAGAACTTTCGTTTTCTGTCTATCGTTAAACTGCAATTTGCAAGTCAGTGCGATCAATATTTAGAAGCTGTTATTTTTCTTCTAATACCTAGTCTTGGATGACTTTTTTTGCAATAAATCGAAGCCGGCCATTGAAAATGGATCAAGTGCTTAATGACATCTACTTAACTGACGTGCGTGGTTGTTACAGATAATTGAGTTAAGAAATTCTTCTAAGCAAAAAATGGACAATAGAAATGAAAAAATGTGTCGTGTTCAATGAGACTAGGCCAAATAATATACACTTAATTGTTTAAACATAAACGATTTAAATAATTAAACTGTATGGTTCTAGAGGTGGCGTTGTAATTCTATATTCTTTCTTATAGAAAGGGTGAAAACTTAAATCAAAATATAGAATAGAATAGAATAATTTTTATTTGGTACTTAAAACATGGAAATATGTTCATTTATTAACAGCTACGGCAACTAGATACACAGATACCTACATGGTACCTTAAAGATTTACGAGTAGAGTACATGTATAGTATGTATAACTAAAGACTCTTCTTTAGTTATGCAGGTAATTTAGGTACTTCGTTCATACATTACGCCTCAGGTTTAATAATCTTTTTAGAAGCACTTCAGATATCTGAGGTAAATAATTTTCTGATAGATCCGATTTTCTGTACATGATTCGTACATGGCTAAGATTAGATCGTGCGAGAAAGCCGCCAAGTCACGTAAAGCAATTACACGGAGGCGGTGGCACGCTCGCATTATCAATCGGCGCGGGCGCCTCGTCGCAGATAGCTCTGTCTATTGTCTTTGGCGAACGTGCGTTTCATTAAAAAAGGCAATAAAATTTTACAATTTTGTATTTTATTGAACCTATCTAACGAAAATTTGGAGGCCTCAAATCCTGTTCTCGTGGCAGAATTGAATTGCCATCGAAGATACGCGGAAGTTAGGTTCGTTTCAAAAAAACCTTTTCTGAAATTTGATATAGTGCCTATTTTGCTTGTATTGTTGATCGAGTAGGTTTTCAACATCAAGCTTACTTAAAATCTCGGACTGAACAGGATACTTTACCCGATAGTCCTGAAATAATACACAATTTACTTAGGTACTTGACGTCCTATGGAATAAACAAAACTTTTAATTTGGCTCTCATTCGGATTGTGCCCGACGTCTTGTACATCATCTTGTACGTTATGTTATGGAATTTAATTACATATGTAAATAGACCTATCCAATGTAAACGACATTGTAAACACCCATAACATAGTTTCTAACTGCATAGTTCCTACTCTATTACCACTTGTAAATGTGTAGATATAACTAGTTTACGAGAGATAAATTATAACATAATCAATTTATATCCCCTCGATTGAGTCGTTCTGCTTAGGCGAGAAGAAAGTGGAATTATCATGTTAGCTTTCACGATAGATAGTACAGTATTATTTAATACTGTTCAATAACATCGTCAAACGCACTATGCTTATTCACGATCATGACCTACGTTAATAAAAGCCAGAGACAGACACTAAATAAAGGTACGCTGCTAAGAGTTAGTGTTTATAGTTCCATGTGGTTTCTCTATAAAAGCAATAATATGCGAAGATGGCTTTTCAGATATAAAAAAAAAACCTAATTTGTAGCATAATTTTTTAAATGAAACTTTTGACGACGTCAAGTCGACGACTAGTGAGGTTTAAGTAAAGATATTCCACTTTACCGAAGAACCATCTAAAGATCCTACTTATTGCTTGAAAATTGCCTTTTTGCCCACTAATATTGGAACGATTTACGATTATTCAGCCTGTTGGGTCCTACGAACCGGCGGTCTGGGTGGTAATTGACAAGATTATTGTTAGGTACTTGTTACCACAACTTGATCTTGATTGGGTGAAAGGGAACCTTACATAGACTGTAAGTACTGGTGCCACGTTAATAGAAATAGGCTACTGATCATTTGGAGTGGAACGAATACTAGACGATTAGTATGAAAATGAGATAACATCAACAATATAGCAGATATTAACCCAGTTGTGATTGAATCAAACTAACCGCAAGCAAAACTAAATTCATGTGTGTAATGAAATAAAACAATCAAGTTAAGTAGGTAAGTAGTAAGTATAACTCCAGATTTAAATGATGATGTATAATAGATGCCTAAATAATTAAGATACTATGTTGCATAATAATAAACAGTAGGTATATTAATTACTCTATGTATGTCCACGACGAAGTTAAGGGTTCTCTCCGATAGCGCGGCAATCCGCCTCAAGTTTCCAGAGCCGATTCCTGGTCATGTCACTTTAGGAAATAAACTTTTCTAAATTGTCTCGGCTCTGGGTTTCTGGCACACGCCAATCATCATATGGTATACTCACAGTACAAAGGAAACCTTAGTTTTAATTCTCTAATTTGTACTCCTGTAGAGAAGCAAACCTACTCTGTTTCTCTATCTGCTTTCAAAATGCGATAATAAACGAATACGCAGCTAATCTTACAAGCACTTAATAAGGCAACAAAGTAAATAAAGAAAACATCTGAAACGAAAAAAATAAGGAATCTTTGGATGCTTGCATAACGCTATATAGGTTTCACAACAAAGGTGCTCAAAGTAATTTGCAAATACATTTTTTTTTTGTTTTTTTTTTCCGCTTCCTCGGACATGGGGGGTCCGAAACCTTACGTATCTTTATTTCTTAAAACTACTACAGTGGTTTTCCTAACTAACGGCGCTCGTAATTGGCCGGTTGCGACTCTATCGTTGTAGAGTCGCTCTACCCTATACTCACTACGCCCTAAACATTTTTATTGCACTTTTGGTGCCTTACTCTTATTGGTACTTCTTATATAATACTATTATTTTTGCTAGTAGCCTACTTTACACTTGCAAATACATTAGCTCATAACCATTGTCTATACCAACCCTCATTTTTACTTGCGCAAAAATGCAACAGACCCAATGGCAGAGACAATGTCATCTCTGTATTTAGCCAGTTTCGGTTTGATTAATGAGAGCCACAAGTGCGGCGACTTTGACTTTTAATTGGTCGGTAATGAGCTGAAAGTCCACAAATTAATGGATGGGAATGCCCAACGAAGATTGACTCTTGAGGCGTATTCTTAAAAATACTCGTACGTTTTAGAAAGTGAGCGTGACGACTTACAAGTATTTACTCATAACTTGTAGGCACAGATATGTTTTGAACGGGGGTCCTTATGAAAAGAACGTACGAGTACGAGAACGTAACGTACGATTATTACGAGTACGAGTACTCGTAATAATGATCTTATTAAAGCAAGTAATCAATACATGAGTATTTAGGTTTATCCGTTGTTTATTAAAAACTTACCACGATAAGCGCTTAACTAATTTAGTCCGGATGTGTGAAGTGAAATAATGTTCGGATTTTTCACAACACCAAAATCCACCTTTCAGTTAATTGTAAAACTAATCTGGATCATATTACAAGTTTGATTTTATTATGAAACGTTTGAATTGTTCTTCCTGTCCTTCTGTAATTTACATTATTTGGTTTCCAAATACTAACATTTTAATAATTTTGTTTATAAAATTTAAAAACATCATGGAAAATTTAAAATATATGTAGCGATAAGACCGCCTATATTGTACCACATCATCATCATCATCATCAGCCTATTGTAGTCCACTGCTAAACAAAGCCTCTCCAGTTGTTCGCCACCTAGGGCAAACTTCTGGAGGATATGCCCATAATCGCCACGCTGGGCAGAGGCGGGTTGGCGATAGCAGGGCGTAGCTTCTTGCTCCGGTGACGCTGCTGCCCGTCAACGGCCTGTGGTATTAGCTATGCCTTCTATCGTGATGATTTTACCGCCACCAGTCGATTTGCCAGAGCCTCGTTTGTTGTTCGGCAGGATGCACCACAGACAGGTGAGGATGGCTTGGAGCGAAAAGGTGATAGGTCGCTCCCTTACATCCCATATTGTACCACAGCTCTCTTTAATACCATTTCTGTAAATGTTTGTATTTTGTGCAATTAAGAATATCTATCTATGTATTATGCATATATATATGAGCTGATAGCTCACCTGTTGGGGAATGAACTCTCGTACTGCACGCCCCGGCTTTACTCAAGCTGATATAGATCAGCTGCTTTTGTATGATAATAGATAAAACATTTTCTAATGAATTTTACTATCGAGACACAAAATTTTCCCGGTGGGAAAACAACCATTTAAACGTAAGGTTGTATAATAATTTACACTCTTCCAAGCCCAATCTGCAATTCAGCCATTCAATGTGTTTTACTGACTTTCATTTCTAATGAAAAACGACATTTTATTGTTGCTCTATGATTTCACTTGCTTGATCAATGGCTGCCCGCTTCGGATTATCAAGTTTCCCATGCCTTTGTCATTGTAATCTTCTCAGTATTCATTGGAATATTTTATGTTTTTACCCGGTATTTAGAAATTAATTAAAATAAATAATATTTAATTAAACGAAAAACCGGCTTCCGAAAATACTTTAAACAATACATATAAAGGAATTTTTTTCAGTGAGTTTAAGTAAATACTGCCCCCTATTTAAAATTGGACCATTGCGGTTTCTCCAAATCTGACCACCTAACTGTATATGACACTGATTTGGAGCTACGGTGTTGATACCGATTCGAAAACAAGAAGAAATCGTATTGGCAATAAGGCGCGTGGCCGATTGATCTCCTAACGCTGAATTCTCGGCTTAGGTACGCACTCAAACCGTGCCAAATTTACTACCTTTGTCACCCAAGTCACGTAGATTACAAAGAGCCCGTGACTTGATAATGAATACAGCCGTATGTAGGAGCTGTATTTTGCCATTCATGTATGTGGAAACCTATTAGTTTATTTGCGAAAATTGAGAGTAGATACCGTGAAAATGGAAGAACTTTGAAAGTTATGTTTATCGAAAATAATATACTCATAGTGGTTGTATAATCATATACATAAACAAACACTTGAAAGTGTCCACACAAAATTGGAATGCATAATTATTACAGTCGAACTCCGAATCGCTAATGTAATTGATTACAAGCGTGGGTGTACACTTGCGTACTACATTGTGGTGTGACGTATCGATTAGGTGATCCGATGAAGAGCGACACAGGCTCAAGGTTACGCCACAACACTTTCTCCGCGGCCCACAGTTCGTTGCTCTCCAAATTCTGCATCCCGGCATCAATGGTTACCCGTCCAAGTTCGCAATACGAAACCTTCCCAATCTCACATGAGCCAAATTGCACCTAAAAGTGAATACAGTAACATCTAATTCTCAACGTCGCGGAACCTCCGAGATGCTATCCGTTGACGTTTACGTTCAATGCCCGTGTTAATGGTACCGAGAAACGTAACGTGGCCCACTTTCTCTTTTAAGCACACGTGGTCCCTCTTTCACATGTCGATTCCTAAGTCGCGAGAGCGAGATGACGACACTAAAGATGCTTCGGTGTGTAAGCTGAGCAGCTCGCTTTCTTCGCCGCACTTGGCATTGGAAGTGCACAAAATCCGGTAACTTTCGTTAGCGGCGTGCGATTGTCGCGCCGGTGGCGGAGCGCCGCGAGCGGTCCGTCGCGGTACAATTAGTCGAGCTTTGGCTTGTTACGCAACCATCCGTATTTATCAATTCGGTAACAGAAAGTATTGATCGGTCACCGAACGCAGCGAGTAATATTTTATTTGCAATTTAAATACGAGCGTTCGGCACGCTCTCACGTGGTATAATAAACTTTTAAATGAATAATGCAGTAGATATTTAAAATTTAAAAACACTTTTAAAAAAACTTCCTTGAAATTCGTAATGGCTATAACAAAACTAATTCTAGCTTCTCGTTTCTTCTCTAGGTTTCTCGTTTTTATAATAGATCCTTAATATTTTCCTTAAATATTTAAAATTCACAGAATGATGTGTAATTTTGTCTACCTACTACAAATAATACCTATAATTATACGCGTATACGCGCGTGTAAGTGTAGTAGTAATATGTCTTCTTCGTCTAACAGATGTCATACGATACAGAAAGATAAGGCTGCTCTCATTAAACTAGAACTTTATCAATGTAAGTTATCTTAATATGTCGGCTGTCGGAGGCATCTGCTTTGTAACCTGCAGACATATAGCTTTGATCTGATCTGAGCAAACTGGACATATCTTGACAAGATACCTAGTCGCATTTTTATCATATGTGCCATAGTACTCATTTTAATAAATTACTTTGCATTCATAATACAGTCCTGACACGAATTGCAGCCTTTTATTTTCTTTACAACCTCAATTTCTTTGTAGGAACTGATGCGTTCATGTCTAATACACGGGCGTATGGTTAGCACACTTGATTTTTTTGATTTTGTGGTTAACTAAGTAGGCAGATGAACTATTGAGTGTATTTGAAATAGATATTCGATTAAAGACATATATTCTACAGTCTTGTTTATCTTAAAATCTGATTTCAAACTACCTATACCTACTCGTATAAATCGTATAAAATGCAAAAGAATATTAAGCTAAAAACCTACAGATGAAGGTAATGTCTATCAACGCTACGCATTATCGAAGAAGCCATAGAAAGCATTAGGCTCATTGCGGGTCTTCTGGAACCACCTGGTTATGGTAGCCCCCTCATAGGCTCATAATTCAGGTATAAAGAGGGTTAGGAGTTAGAGGTCATACGCACGGGACACATTAAATTTGTTCAATATGGATGCTTTTTTAACGGGCGTTTAAAAGCTTCCATGCGAATGAGGCCTTAGAGCATATTTTGCATAACTCGGGCCAGAATTCTATACTGATTTAGTTATAAATTGTCTTATTAGGCCTAAATTGTATTACATTTATCTTATAGCGTGAGTTATAAACATTTGTGTGAATTAACATATCGTTTGTATTGGTTTGGGTGTTTTCTATGTAGGTATAATATGTATTTATTTACAAAAAAGTATCTAAGTAAGGTTATCAGTTGTCTAGTACCCTTAATACAAGCTTCGGCTTAGTTTAGGGCTAAATTGCGATGTGTGGCCCAGCGTGGCATGTCTGGTAATTTATTTATAAATACCAGTTTTATTTTTAATGCCGCAATTATCAGCACAGGAAGGAACGTTTTCTGCGTCCATTCAATTTCATAATCGTAAAACAAACTCGCATTATATGTCGGATGTCCCTAAGTCAGTAGGCGCTTTCCAATACTAGGACGGGTTTATAGTCTCACGTTGCTGTCACATCAACTTTTCCTCGTAATGATTGGTGCTACTGTGTCCTAAACCACTTGTCACAATAACTTCTGTCTCCAGTAACCGGTCGTCCGCGAGACATCACGTTCCGCTTTTTATGTATTAGACAATGCTCTATCGCTGTTAATGGCTGTTGTCAAAATATACTACAGCGTTGTTTAAACTCATTTATTAGATAGAATCTGAATTATGGTAAAAATTATATGGAATATTAGGAAACGGGCAACAACGTTTAGCTGGGATTATAAACCCTATTGCAGGTTCCCAAATGATATAAAAAAAATGAATCTTAAGTTTAACAATATTGATCAATGGCTGGGATCTCCATTTAAGTATAATAGTTGTGTTTGGAGACCCCGCTCTTTCTTACAAGATGTAAAATTAGATATTGGTGGAAGCCTATGTCCAGCAGTGGATTTTTGCAGACTTATGATGATAATGAAAATTTATCTGAATAGGTCAAACATATGAAAAATCCGTAGAACAGATTGATTCATTAAGCGTGCAGTTGTTTCATGCTGTAAACGCATGCGCTCAACGCTGCTGCTAGTGTTAAATTCAATATTCTGTAGTATTTCATCCGTCAAACGAATGCTATTAACTGGTTTTCCTCCACTAGCCAGGAACATCGTTACGTTACAGATCACTTTATGGGTGATATAAGTGTAACTCATATTGTCTCAGCAATAATTCGATAATATTGAACATCACATAGTGACATAATATTACATAGTCGATCAACATTTGTCTAGGAACTAATTAGTAGAATTTTAAATGTATCAATATACCAATTAATAATTCTTCCTAATTAACTAAGCTAATTTGATAAAACGTTTATAATTTTATCACGTTTCAATTCCAACTCGTAATTAAAGTCTAAAGCAAGAAAATGCTTACCTACGCATAAAAAGTGGCATGATACGAAATAGCATATTAGGTTTATGAATTTAGAATCATAGTGACAATTAATTGCAACGTAATAAAGCGCGAATGAAAGTAAGTGTAATTTATTAAGGCCATATAAATTCCTCACTAACCCATAAATAGTGTTTATGACAGTGTAATGTTTGCGATAGGAAAAGTTGGGAAGGTCAGTTCTCACCTTATAAATCAGCGTTCATTTACACCGTAGCTTTTGGAATAGATCTCACTGTCAGTATTCCTACCTAATACTATAAACCATTAACCGTATTTATTTAACGCCGTCTATATCCTCACTGGAAAGGATTTAAACATAACATATTATAAAATCAAGTTTTAGAAACAACGCATGTTGATTACATAGATAGATATGACATATAGTGTCTACAAAATAATATTTACGGCTTGGCTTAACTAGGTTAGTGTCACGACTCAGCCATACACACTCAGCCCTCCACTAACACCTCAGAGGGCAGGGGAAAGCTGAAAACCAGCGCTGCCGGGGACGCACTCCCGTGACAGCATCAGCTGAGCTTTGTCCTTTTGTCTGCCTGTATGATAGCGTAATATATGCCTATGTACCTACTGTATATGAACTGTAAAGACAATAAATGAATTCTTATTCTTATTCTTATAGATATATTCTTTATTGCACACCAAATTATTGACTTAAAACTAGATTTAGTAGACATTTTGTTGTACAATACAGGCATCCTTATCGCTATAAGCGATCTCTTCCTGGCAACCTTAGGGTAGAGGATAGTCAAAATGAGAGGGTGGGGTACATGATTGTATGTAACAATAAAATTACTTTTAAGTTTTATTAATAGATCTATAACCACCTGAACATAATGATAGCAATTGTTCTTAATACTTTAGTTGCATATCGATCCAATATCGAATTGCATTGTACAATATGTATTTTCGAACGGTGAAAGAAAGTGTGTAATGGTTTATTTACCTGCCATGGTGTCATGTGGGGTGTTAATGTTACTGCGGCTTTCTTTGTAAGTGTACCAATAAAAACTTGCATTGGCTATCGTAGCAACTGGCCGTGACTTACGGACCAGCCTATGTTTGTCCACCCAGTCCTATAGAAGAAATTATTACTTTCATATGCCATTGTAATTCGATTAAACCACAACACTATTCTATGCATAGCGCTATTCAAAATTTTACATTACATAATTCGTCCATCCACGTCTACGATTATTTCTCTGACTCGTTCGATTGACTTTGTTTGTTCGAAAGGGACATTTTGCGAAAAGGACTTTTTGCGACCAGAAGACATTTTGCGAAAGTGACATTCTGCGATGGAAGGTGTTTTAGTAGGATCACTACGACGGGCTACGGTGCTTCAATACTGGCTGTAAATTTTGTACTTCTGTATTCGTAGAAGTGTACGAGAAGTAGGTATGTGATTGTAATTTTTTTTTTATTAAAGAGTTTTTGCAAATCGAACCATTTTTAATAGTTGGTACTTTAAGGTGTTACACTAACAGTAGCAACACTCACATGATTTAGATTTAGACGTAATGCTTCGTCAACTTATGCAAAGTCGCCAGTTTCCGCATCTCTGAGAAACTGCCCTGGTTTCTGCGAACACTGTCTCATTTGCATTCTCCTCTAGTTTCAGAAAAAGTATACATGCAGCTTTTATTTAAATATTACAATGTGAACTAACATTTTCTCATGCATCTTACTGCGGGCAGTAATTTTACTTACAAAATATGAAAGTGTATTATTTTCTCTGGTTTCTTTGTTACTTGACTTAATGACTTAACTTAATTCAATAACATTGCTTGGTATTTCGCAATAAAATTTTAAAATCTATCATTTCTCACTTAAATACCTTGAAACAATAACTTTTTTATTCTCTGCCCTATATTTTTAATTGACGGCATTTCAGAATACGAATTTGAACAAAGGGCACATAATAATAGCCCTACTTTGGAAGTCATTAATACTAATGATGTGAATAAAAGCCAAGATAATTAGATGCCAAGGGAATTATAGATATAGTATAGATAAAAGTAGTATAGTAATACCTGCCGATTCCATTCACCCACACATATTCGACATTTTAAATCTCTCTAGCTTGAAATGGATGAATCAATGAAACTCAATTAAATGTGAAGTGAACAAACATACTCGTAAATACGGAGTCAAGCCGGTCTTCGTATTCATAACAGAATAATCTGTAATCTTAATGGCGATTTTGTAATCATATCAAAAAATTACGTTTGTTGCGTTGTTGCCAGAAACTAGAAATTATATCATTTAACATAGCATACCTACTTACATTGGTGTTTACTTACTTAAAGTTTCATTGGTGTTTACCGAATATATTATACCTAAACATGATATACAACATTGTCATGTTCGTCATATTTTATGAATATAATTTGTTTTAACCCTATGTGGGATCTAAATGGCAACATCTGACTTAAAGAGACAGGGTACCTAATAGGACTGTCAAAAATTTTAAATACCTATGTCTTTTACGATGACATACCATTACCATACAACAATACTGTGAATGAGATGTTAATATTTCTCTGATGATTGTAATTGTACTTATCAACGAATCAGTTGGTGTAGAAATCGTTGATCCAAATACTCCAGATAGAACTGTAGAAAGCCTGTGACTTGCATTGAGACGTGAATAGACATAAGCGCATGCGATAATGTGCATATAAGTGTCAGCATTTGCAATTAATAAATATTTTGTGTCAGAGTAATCAAATACCACATATATTGATCTGATAGATATACATATATTCGCAGATTAAGCCTTTGATACCCGTCCGTGATATTAGCGATGAAGGTAAGTCACGAAGAAAAAGTACTTAATATCGTATGATATTAACTTCCAAACATACTCGTGCCAAGTGTAATATGAATATTGTTAAGTTTATTTTTAACCCTGGCTAGTAAATAAAACCAACGGTCCTCGTCAAAGGGCAGGATTACTACCGAATACCGCTATCGAGTTCAACAAAATGTAACAGAACCGAATGTATTTATGTGTACATCCTAATATCTTTTTTTTGTAATATAATCAATTTAGGCGTTAATTATATGTAATAAGATATCGAACGTTTTTATATTTTGAACCAAAGGAGCAATAATTTAGATGTAACTACTAAATAGAATTTTATTTGTATTAACTTTCTAGTTCTAGGTCAAATAAATTATTGTTAAAGTAAATTGAAAATTAAGTAAGCTGCCATTTATGTTAAATGTCCGTTTTTCACGAAATTTAATGCCGGCTTACACCTCAGTGGACAAAACGGTCGTTAGATCATATCCATTAACTTAAACGCTAAGTGCCTCTCAGCCGCACACATCCGGTAAACACTAGCGACTTAAATGCTTTGTTATATCATAAACGCGTCCCGCGTATGTGTGTCTGTATGTCGTTCACACAGTAATGTATGCTGACCTATCGCCGTGCGCTGTCGGCAGCGCATAAAATTACGTGTTTTAGGTGAGTTGCATGTAAATGCAGCCTATGTGCGCGTGCGCCTCGATAACTCTAATGGCATTATGGAGATCATTGCGATTAGGCCTGCAGTTCAGGCCTGTGCCACTTATTAGCGCATACTTGGTCAATGGGCTTTGAGCGCTACTACGGTTTACTTGCTTCTTTATCGATATCCCACTTTAACGTATACATTGCGCAAAATAATTATAATTAGAAGTGCTGTCCTCTACACACGCTGATAATTTATCTTAAGCACTAATTATATAGGTTTAAATGACATTAGGACACAGATAAACATTATTGTTTCTATTAGCTTAGTAATATGCATGCAATATAATCCTCTACTTCCCTAAATCTCGTCTATCATTAAGGAACATTTCTTTTCAATCCTGTATCGAGCGTTTTTCTCTCCAAGTTGTTATTCTCATGGTTTTTTCAAGTCTGGGCTAAGTATCTCATAACTGTTTCAAAGAAATGTAATAGAAATTATGTCAATAGCACGACTGAGTTGAAAAAGCCAATAGAGGCGTGATGGGTTTATCATTGCGTGAAATCTTCACGGCGGGCGAGCGTAAAATGTGGAATATTTAGTGTACGTGCGAGGATGCGGGGCGCTGCGGTCAGCCGCTGCGCGTGAGTCGCGGGAGAGAAAGTTACGGGCTCAAGGACGAGGGCGGCGCGCGGGCGACGCTCCCGGTATTGCGTAACGCCGTGGGATAATAGGGAATATGCATGAAAAATAGTTTCAGGTATTTACTAATTTATCGTAAAATAGATCAAAATCTACTACGAACAGTGAAAACAAAATCAAAATTGGTTGAAAAATGGGCGAGATACAGTCATTGAAAGTGAATATATCCGTCTCTCTCTCGCGAAACAGATTTTTCTATGGAGTTAGTACGGCGCTCACGGTACGTGACGTCAACTACCGCATCGGATCTCTCTGTCTAATCAATAACTTTAACGCTTTATAACTCGCTTAATAGAAAAGATAGTTTAAAAATTCTTCGATATTTATGTATCTGGAAGACAAAAGATCTCAATAAATCCATAAAAAAAAGTCATGCATATTCCCTATTGATGGGGCTTGCCCTCGCGACCGCGCAGCGAACTCGGTGACCAGACGTCGGGGTTTTAATACACATACGGGGTAAGCTACATTTGCAATACCCAGAAGGTGACTAAGTCATAAGTTGCTAGATTATATAACACCCATACTGTACATATACATAATGAGCAAATGAAGAAATTGAAATTGCTGTGGTGCTTAAGACGCAGAGCATGATTGGCATTGTAATTGTATTAAAAATAAGCAATTATTGTCTAAGGGCTAAAACTACAGGGTGCGCGGTTTCATACGCAGCGTAGTCTCAGAGCATGTGGAAACTTTGTTACTTGAATCGCCGTACGAAAGCTTACTAATCAAATTAATGTATCTCTACCATGCTGACTTGATATTTAAAGGCCAATCTGGTCACCCCAGTCGCGATTGTTACGAAACTTAGTAGGGCATGGTACGATGAAGACAGACAAAGCGGATGCCGATTTAAGGACGATGACTCCAGGCTGCCGGAGCTTTCACTGGGGCCAGGGTCAATGGTAACGATCGAGCCTTTTTGTGCACCGCCATCATTACACGGTGCGCTTGTGTCATTTGAATGCGATGATGCTTTTTATTTTCATAATTATCTTGTCATTGAATGTCGCCTCGTCTCTTCCTACAAAAACAAGGAATTTGGTAATGGTTTTTGTACTTTTATGTTGTAGCTAGTTATTTTGGAAGAGAATTACATCCCGAAAAAGTAGAGTAAATTTGGATGAACTTTTTATTACTCGTGATAATACACTCGTAGCAAATGGAAAGACGTGGTATCTACTTACCCCTCTAGGAGAAAGGCGTGATGGTATGTATGTATGTATAATACAATCTGATGTTAGATACTTTTAAAAGCATATTCTTGCAAGAATGCAAATGCCTACAAAGACATTTGCATTCTAACTAATTACATAGGTAATGCAGACGTTTTAACACGCAATGCAAACAAGGTCGACGCTCTTGCCCCAATATTTCGCCAGTCTAACACACATTATACTTAATTATATCACTTTACGTGATTACAAATTTTATGCACATATTTTGTCACATCCAAAAGTTATCGTAACTGGCGAGTCATGATCCTTCAGCGGGCACTTTCACCCGCTGCGCCCGCGCACTCCAAATGTTCTTACACCGCTTACGTAACGGCTACGTAGAGCCGGCAGGTTTCGGCAATTACGCAGAGAAAGTCGATACATTTCGCCGAGAATGATCGAGTGAACACAAACTATAGCGTTTCCGTATTTTAACGAGCTAGCGTTGCACAATTTGATACATGAGAATTGAAATTGCATAATGATAAGTGAAAATCTTAGACTTGCCCGAAATTAATTGGTCGGCAATAAATTATAACGCTTAAACCTTTCTATTGCTAAACGATGGAAAGTCTTCGGTCCGCTTGTAAAATCTTGCGGTACAACTTTTCGTATTATTTAGTTCATTAAAATCTTTTTATTATTTTATTTATTACGGAAATTATACTTACAAGAATATTATCTTGGTGTCATATATTTAGAGTTGACTCGAATGTTGAAAACCTGTAACAAGAAAAACATGTTAATTGTGTACTACACTCCTAACTTAATTAATGACATACATAATATTAAAATTTGATATCTATGTAGGTCTATGATATAACATTGTAGGCACAGTAAATTTGAAAATAAAAACGTTTAGGTTAATAAAAAATTGAGTAATTGGAGATGTATATAGACGTAGGAAATAGATACAGTAGCCGTAGGAAAAGATATTTCAAAATTTTAAAAAATTTCTTGAGGACAAGTTTTCTAAGATTAGCTTCCTTGTAAGCCTTTTAAGATCCATAATATCGTCATAATATAATTAATAGAATGTAGATAATTCCTACAATAGCTTACCAGGGTCTGAATCAAAAGTTTGAGAAGTATGTGCCGGATGCTACGCTAAACATACACTAGGATAATGATGTGATGATTATACTACGGCGAAAATCCGAATAATATTGAGGGTACGACACACCTCACCCAAATTCCGGCATTAGTATGCTGGAAAACAATGCCTACGGCTCATTGGCGCCAAAGAAAACGAATACCCGATGTTTTTGACATTTTTGGTGAGTGAATCATTCATGCGCGGACTACTTTGCTTGATTTTAGATCCACAGCTACAAATTTATTAACTATCAATCTCTGCAGTGTAAAATTAACATCGTACTGTATTTTTCATTTGTAGGTACATTCTTCTGATGGCTTTTTTGGAGCAAATTAAAGCTGAAGCAAAAATAATGTTTTAAGTTTAACCCATGTGTATGATAAGCCGGATTTAGATTTCCTACTATGTCTCTATCGTTAGTGATTAAGCTATGTTTGCATTAAACAACATCTGACTATTAACTCAGGTGACTGATTAACTGACATAGTGATCTATCAACGCACAGCCCAAACCACTTGACGGATCGGGCTGAAATTTGACAATTTATGATACGATTTTGATGAATTCTTCCCCCAAGGGGATAAAATAGTGGATGAAACTCTATTCCACGCGGACGAAGTCGCGGGCACAGCTAGTTAACGAATATTTGTGTTTGTACTGTGCTATCTGTATGTACTAATTTAAAAAAAACCCTACGACTTAATTTGGCTTTCAATGAAAGTAGGCGTGTGACATTTATTGATTAAAGAACCACAAGATAAACTGGTATAACAATAAGCCGATTATCCATCATTACATAAACTGTACTGTAATTAGTTAACATTTGGCAGGTGGGCCCACGTTACGTTGCGTTACACATATTAATAAGCGTATCAGTTGCGCATCGAAAGTGCATCCGCATTCGGAATGAGACATTACTATTGTACTATTGTTCCTTTTATGATGTCACAGTCATAATAATTCTATTACCGGAGTAAGTTATCTGTGTCTCAGTTGGTGAACATTGTGGTGCGGTGAAATCGTCCTTGCAACAATGGGGTAGGCACAATGGGCTATTTTCGCGATAAGCCGCCTTCCCGTGGCGCTCGCGACTAGCGGAAACTCGCGAAAGTGAAAGGCATTTGTTTGTGCGGTTATTTTTAGCCGTTACTACGAAGGGTTAGAAACAGATACACGATAAGTTTAATTAGAGATTACGATACAGTCAGATTCCTTTCGAATTAATATTCAGTTATCTAACTACGATCCGATTTCTTTGATTTTATTACGATATTTTAAGTTCGTTAAACTAATTTTCATTTTTGTATGAAGTCTACGGCAAAGAACAGATAATAATATTTAAGTATGATAATTTTAATTTGTTATTGATTTGTTTTACGTTATTACTTTTGCTAAACAAATAAACTTACCAAACTTCCTAGATAATTATTTATAATTTGTTCATAAATGTACATAATATTTAATAATCTATGTTTTTTACTCATAAAATATTTAAGACCTTTTTAAAGTTTACGTTGTCTAAGACATGATTCATCAAGCCTATGCGTTTAAAAAAAATAATTAAAAAATGAAATTGCCGAACTTCATTACTGGCCATTTTAAAGAAGAAAAAAAATATGATTGGCTGCAAATTCTAAATTTAAAATAATTTAGAATTCGCAGCCAAATATTGTTTTAAAAAGATAACATTAATTTACAAAGTTATTATATTTATAGTCTTTTGCTTATTAGTAACAGTAAAGCGTGATATTTTCATTACATTTGAATTGTTTTTGTGACCTACTTTATAAAATTGTGTAAATAATTATAAAATGGGAGTGCATGGTGTGGTGTAGGATAAATGCTTATTTACCTATGAGTGATCACAGCAACTTATCAGTGAGTAAGACAACCACTTTTATCTAATCTATGGTGACAGAGTAATCTTATCTTTGCTTAGATAGATGCAGTTAATAATCTTTGCATATACTATTAATACAGTTATCTTTGATTGCAAAAAGCTACTATATCAATGCGTAAATAGGGGATTTGAAATATGTTTTATGTGGGTTCCTGGCCATAAAAACATTTATGGTAATGTTAGAGCTGACAAGTTGGCAAACGAAGCTGTTCTTTGTGGAGATTTAACCCCATATAAAAACTTTTGTGAGGACTTAGTTCATTTGGCCAAAGTCTATCTTCATAGGACTTGGGAAGTAAATTGGGATCATACCACTCAGTTCAAAGCAAAACACTATAAATCGATTCAAAATGAAATTGCATTAAAGCCGTGGTTCTCTAAAATAAGACTTGGAAAAATTGCCACTACCAGTATCATAAGAATGCGATTGGGTCATGTTTGTTCCCCTGCAAATCTAGCTAGATTTCACATAATTGATGACCCTATGTGCGAGTGTGGCGCGGGGATTGGAGATCTGAACCATATATTCTTTAGTTGTTCTAAATATGATCGATCTTCATTTATAGTGAGTTTAATAACTTTACGTGTTCCTTTCCCTACATCGATTATTTCCATATTGTTATTAAAAAATTATGATATTTATAATGCCATATCTGAATTCATTCTAAAAAATGATATTAAATTGTAATTTGTGTATTGTATTATCACCATATCATATCACATCCTCACCCAATTTCATAAAACTCCTCACGATTCCATAACTCCTTTGATCCTATCAATCAAAATTCCGTTCCGTCCATTCCAATTTTATTTTTTTCCTTGCAACAGTTTTCCCAAACTTTTATCGCAACTGGCATAAGCACAAGCCGTGCATTGCCATCCAACCATAAAAAAAAAAAAATCTTTGCATAAATAATTATAAAACTTGAAGTGCCTATAGCTTGATTAAGTCCTGTGATTAAATCGGAAGTTGGATTACCGGATTTAAATCTTGGCAAGTACCTAAAAATATCTGGACGCGTGCTCTGTATTACATAATACCTATACTTGGAATAATAACGCTTCATCTAAGCCTAATGGTAGTTTATTATGATAAAAATGTGCGTTTGTTAACTCAGGCATTAAGTTTTTGACTTACTTAATTTCGGTTTTACATAAAACAATTTATAAATGTTTATTATAAAGAAAAATGCTTTAACTTGACCATGCTCAAATATATGAAAGTGAAAGAACTAGAAGGTAGACTTTCAATAATATTGTATTTATTAATAAATAAATACACGCATTAACAGGAGTACTTCAGCTATTAATTGCAAAGTACATCGTATAAGCGTAAAATTTAATCAAATGATGCTTAGATGGAGGCGGTTACCGTGTTCGTACTCGTAAATACAAGATGAAAGTGGTGAAACTATAGGCTGTCCGCGAGAAATCGACGCCAATAAATAATGCACTAGATAGACGTGCCGACGGGCCCTTAATCGCACAACTGGTCCCGCACATATTTTGACAAGATGTTATCTGTTGACCAGCAATACACGGCGGTAACAAGACGTCATGTTCCGTCAGTAGTCGCCCATAGAAAACGTCGCCAACGTCACGTTCTCTTAGACGAGGACGACCCTATCACACTCGCCAAGTTGGCCGCCAAACAGCTCGCGACACCAAACACTACACGTCTGTCGTTCCATCCCCGCTGGCGAGGACCCGCGCTGCTTGCCCCTTAGCGTCCACGTCCCAACCGCGAAACCGTTACTTAATCTTTCCTAAGGGTGAAAGCCTTCTGCTCCCCCGCAATCCGATAATGGTGACAAGACCAGACCTCCTTAGCTACCATTGTATCTTCCTTTAGCTTCCGCGTCCCGACCGCAAAACCGGCCCACTCCTCTCCTGAAAACATTCAATTTCAACGCCCTAGAGGCTCGAGCCTCTAGGCGTCCTTAGCTGTGTTTCGTAAAATTTTCTAAGGATAGAGATAGAAGCCTTCCGTTCCCCCACAGTCCGGTGATGATGACAAGGCTTTGGCTATCATTGTAGTCATTTGGGAAGAAAAAAAGAACAAGCCACGTACGAAAGCATAGACCCAAACTACAATATAATTATCATTTACAAGAAGATTAACGACATTAATCTATCTTATCAGACAATTTATCATACAAATTGCAGAGCAGTGCTTGTAGATACGTATTCTTAAGCGGTAGCTTCCAATTAGAGAAATTTCGATGCGTAACTCATTATCATTAAGTTCATGCTGATTTATACCGCCCTGTAGCATGGTATTTAAATAATCTTATTATGCAATACGTTTCTGTGATACATTTACATACATTTATATTATACTAGCTGCAGCTCGCGGCTTTGCCGGCAAAATGATAATATCTTTAAATGAATTATAGATTTTTTTTTTTATAGTGGCTCGACATAATGGCTTCCCTACACCTGATGGAAAGCGAAAGAGAAGCCCAAGTCGCTGTGACAACGGGCAAGTAACTGGTCAGTTACCTGTCAGTTGCCACCGCCATGCCGGCCCAACCCTAACCCCCACGAGCTCCGGAAACCCTATTCACCAGCAGAAACACGACCCAGAGGTCATTTGACTGCGGTATTCTATAGGGTGGAGGTCCTTCCCCGGACGGGCGGCTCAATTCGAGCGAAGATTCGCTATGCCCTACCTCTCTTAGCCTTTCAGCTATAATAAAATAATAATAAACTTTCAGCGAAATCGGTTTCTCGTGAAATAGGAAGAAGCACCCATCCATACATCCATCCAAATAAACTTTCGCATTTATAATACATATGAATAGGAAGTAGGATTATAATAATATAAACGTTATCACAAATTGCGTTCGTTTTGCGTAACGTTTTGCGCCCAATGCACCAATGTGAGTATCGGTACTTTGACTCAATGAAGACATCGAGCGCGTTGATATTGGGCATTGGACAGTGATTGGACGCAAAGTTGGATCCAATGTGTGGCCGCGGCATAAGAGTTTATAAGCTTTTTTTCTAGTAGCATAAGCGTAGTGTCATTCCCGTTACCACATGGAAAACAAAAGCATCTGAAATAACTAGTAACTTTTACATTTCTTATCTGAATCCGGGTGCTAGAATTGCAATAGTCTGCACCAACACTGAATGTTACGGCTTAATGAAACTAGTCGGTTATCTGCGCACCACATCCGCCGCCAGACACCGCCGTAACTTGTAACTTCGCAACATAATTGGAGCACAATAATTTGATGTACTTTCTCTAAGCTTTAAACTAATTCATAAAAATGCATATGCGGATATCCACTGAGCAATTAGCACTTTCCGTTTCTTTTTGTTTAAACAATAACCGATTCTATAGTAGCGTTACGCTTGAAGTAGTAAAATGTAAAGAAAGAGCTTAATTAGAAGTAACAGTCATTTGTTTTTGATAGTCATTGCGCTCATAATAAAGAACACGTCTGATTAGACTGACATAATACGACAAGAACGCGAGTCTCATAAAGGTTTCTATGCGACGACTTGTTTAACATTACCCGAGCAGTGAACCCATTAAATGACAGACGGACAGGCAAATCTGATGTCTGACAAGGGAGAAACTTTGAAAAGTGTCTCTGAAATGACAGTAACAAAAGTGAAATCTAGCCAATTTCCCCGAGGCTGCGCGGGCGCACGCCGTGATTGGCGCGTGCATACGGGCGCTATCTGGGCTGCCTGCAGGTGCACTATACTACCTATTCAACTCACGATTATTATGAAGTAATAGTTTTACTTGGAATATACAAAAGGGTAGACGACTATGTTTAATTTTTCATGGTATGATCGCTGTCAGAAAGAACCTTAATGGTTCTTAATCGCACATATTAGAGAAATTACAATAAATTTATTTCGCAAAATTAGATAGAGCGCGATAGGATATGTGTTATTCCATTCGTACTTAACGCTTGTTAAATGTTCAATGCTAACTGCAGCCCGCGGCTTCGCATGCAAAATGATAATATTCTATTTTATCTGATTCATAAATCATATTACTGTAAGTTTCGTTCAGTAACATTTGCGTGATGAAGTAACAAACATCCATCCATAAAATATGATATAATAACCCTATAGAACATTGTCGTAGACGTATAATGATAAAAAGTATATAAAAAAGATTTACGTACGATACATTGCGACTGTTCAGTATACATTATATTTATTTGTATTATTCGACTTAATTCTACGAATTGACAGTAGAGTTAAGTGTAATAATAGATCGAGTAATAGATAAGATAGAATCAGTCTAACATCAGTATCCTGGTTTACTCATTGACTTTGTTATCGACTTCATCGTGTACTTCCGATGTTAGCTGTATTTGCATGGTAATAAGCATTGTATCAAGCGTAGCAGGCCCTGTGGTACAAACAATATTCCAATGTAAACAGACCAGAGCTCTCATTGATTGGTAAAGCCAATAGCCGCTCTCCCGCCTTGCAGCCGCGTGGTGGCCCTTTCTAGTGATTTATTGCCGCGAGCCTCGTTTTACAAGCTTGATTTATAACATGCCTTAACACGACAACGGTCTATACTACTCTCCATGACACCTCCACAACATTTTCTTTAAATGTTATATTGGAAATCAATTAAGTTTACTCTCGGTAGCACCACCATTACGACTTTATGTGCCATAAAAAGAACCAAGACACGTTTTTGGAGATTATACGACATTAACTTAATAGATAGTTTTACCGTGCGTACATTAATTGTTCCTAATACATTCGGATCGTGTAAGAGGAGCGTTAAATCGTCGCCCCGAGCTATAGAATCGATCAAAACAATCGTTGGAAAGCTGTGCGCTGGCCACTGTTCGCATAACCGCATTCCTGCGCAGTTTCATCTGACGTTAAAAATAAAACACGTGACGTCAATTTATTTTACAAACGGTCATATCATTATATTTTAATTTAGAAAGATCAACAATTAAAAATCATTGTCGTACAAAAAAGTAATGAACCGTAGGTGTTCATTACTTTTTCTCCTTATCCTTAAAATTATAAAAGTATTATTATTCAACGACACTTGGAAATCCACATTACGCATGAGGTTCGTGGGTACAAAAGGTACTGTCACTATAGGTTAATTAGTTCATGATAAGTGTATTCGTACTGAAAAGATCTACTACCTAATTATATTGGCGTTCAACGCGATATAAAAGATCCTCGGTAAATAAGACGATATACCTTTAAATTATTTTTCATTTTACGAGTATTTCATGCGAACAGAATAACATTATAACTACAACTACATAATGCATTTAAATGTAGTCATAATAAAACACTTTCAGGAATTTCTCACATTTAACTAATAATGTTAATTTAAGAGATTGTAATATTCTTTGCAAATAATGGAACAAGAAAGTCACTAACTCAACATAAGTGATTCATATCTTTAAATACTTTTAAATGTGGCCATTCTTGATCGAAAAATATGAACATAATGCTTTCAAAAGCAGCTAATTTTTAATCGGCGTCTCACAACAGACGGTAATATTATTCCTCCACATTCAGGGTCACATTTGTTCCATGCTACTTAATGCACTTTCACGAGGTACAAATTAAAATTATTTCCATTCGACTAACATATAAAACACCCGGAGATTTTTAGTGCAGTTTTCGTTTCGCGACTAAAATACGAAATAATGTTGGAGACAATTTTTTTGACGATTACAACGATGATGTAACGGTATAAATCAATATCAATGACTTTAGTGGACGATAGAACATAGAATTTCAATTAACCAAATAAGTTCTTTATCAAGCACAATATGTTAATTTTAATAAAGGGAAAAGCGGGATAATGTTTAAGACATGGCTCATTAAAAATGTGTCCAATGTAAAGGGCTTAATATGGTGTTGCTGGCAGCCCTAGCCGTGCCCAATGCATGCGTAAACGCAATTAAGTGCGCGATGTTTACGGCTAGGAACCTGCCGGTCTCCACCCAGCGACGGCGATCCCACCCTTCCTCGCCAGATCTAGTTTTTTGACCGCAACTTTTACAACAGGTTGTGAACCACGTCACTGCCCTAGTTTTATTTATAACGCATCTCTAACAGGTGACATCGCTGATTTATTCGCGCGCGCGTTGACTATTAATTTATCTTAACTAATATTATAAAGCTGAAGAGTTGTTTGAACTTGTTGTTGAGTTTGTTTGAACGCGCTAATCTCAGGAACAACAGGTCCGAATTGAAAAATTATTTTTGTGTTGAATAGACCATTTATCGAAGAAGGCTTTAGGCTACATAACATCACGCTGCAACTATTAGGAGCGAAGCAATAATGGAAAATGTAAAAAAAACGGGGAAAAAATAACTATTCCACGCGGACGAAGTTGCGAGCACAGCTAGTTAGAGATAAATTAAATCAGGTAGTTATGTTTTCATGTGACACCGGAATCATGCCAATTTGATAAATGTGTTTATATCTAAGTACTAAGTACTACATCATTTCATTTTTAATTCATAAACATAATAAACTAACTAATTAGATTTGGCATCAGCGTGCCATTTGCGAAATGTTCAAAATAGCCTAAAGCTCTTCTTTCTAATCGCTGTGTACAAAATGGTCAAACCATTTTAAGTGAAAACAGCAGATCTTACCGAAAGGAATGCCAGTAATGTCCACCTTCCATATATTTACATAATGAATCATCATTTCTTTGCGTTTAGCTTTCGAAGCGTACAATGCTATCTATTCGTACAATCGAATGTCGAATTATATGGATTCACAATACGAGTCTAAGCCTTACAATGATGTTGAAAAACGTTTAGCGTCTATCTAACCTTAGTGATATTTTGACATTTAAATTTGACCTCAAATGTGTCTAACCTAAAAAGTATGAGTAAAAATAAAATTCTAGAGGAATCCATTCCACTGTAAAGATTCTCTACCTATTTATTGTAATAAGAGTAAAGAAACATCCATAATTTGGGATCAGATGTAATTTTTTTTTATGCTAAAATATTAAAGAGTCTTCGTATACAAGGTTACGTAATTATGGATATCCGACAATATGAGCCTCTGACTATCACTATACATACATCACATACTAATGCGCCTGTGTCTGTGACGAACCTCTATGAATTTGTAAGGCCTTAATTCGCGTAGAGACGAAAATTATAGGGCACGGGAAATACAATCAGACAAATGTCAGGCATTTGTTGCGCATTCATTTATTTTTGAATCTCCTTATAACGATTACAGCCTCGGTGTCTCGTATAAGGCGCACACTTCAAGCACTGAAAAAGTTGGATTCAATGAAACTTTTATTCTTTTCGCGAGCACGGTTACCCAAAAACATTTATCGGCATTCATTGCCTCGTATATTAATCACATATTTTGTGGTTAATTGTTGAAAGTTTGTTAGACTAACGTTAAGACCACATTATCGTGCTGTGTATTCAAACACACGTATTTATTACTGTTTCGTTTCACTTTAAAACGCGCTCAGAGTGTTAGTGTCGCGTGGCTCTAAGGCCCACAAATTTCGTTTTCCATATTTCTGTTGTCCTTAATCGTTGAGTTGTCATTCATTTATTTAAGTAACGCCGAAGAGGCGCATAGGAGCGGCCTGGGACCCGCGGCTGACACACTGACTCGCTTTCCACTGCCCGACACGCCGCCCGCCTGCATCTCACTTGATACTCGTCTACGCAATACGCGATTAAGGGAAAACTATCATCTATTAGCTTTAACAAGGTTTTCCGATCAGTGAAGCGTGTTAACAACTAAATAATTATGATTTCGATCCTTTTTTTGTCGCCAAATGCTTCATTTGGCATCAAAATGTTACAGTATATTAAAATTATCCGTAAGGTAAATTAAACTATTAGCATCATCATATTCATTAGCCTATCACAGTCCACTGCTGGACATAGGCCTCATTTCATTTCATTTGTAATGACAATTTTATAGTTACTCGTAATTAAACACGGGTTTATTTGGTGTGGGACAAATTTTTAGATAAGATAGCTTCTGTCAGGACGTCATTTTGTGTTCACTAAATCTAGTCAATGTTGAAGATATCCTACTAATATATTATCTATTTAATACACCTATGTAAAACTATGGATGAATGTTTGTTACTACATCAGGCAAAAAGTACTGAACCTGTGTTTAACTCACACCTCAAATGACAGTGGATTGATGTGGGCTGATAATGATGATGATGATACCTCAAATAACCATCTATGTAGGTTATGTATAATATTAGGATATCAATTTACTTTATCACCGATATTCACGCGAGCAAGGTCACGGGCTGCAGCTATTTTACTTTCTTGTTTGGAACTCTCAAGCTTAGCTCTTTAACTGGTGGACAGACACACAAAGGAAAATCAATTGTTTGTGTGAAGAAAAGGATACACACGGCACTCAACGTGTTAAATTACTATGATAACCCCATAGTAATCTCATAAATATTGCTGTATCATTTAGCAGGAATGAAACTAATAGGAAAACCAGCATACCTACTCGACTCCACATTGCAAAATAACAAATTAACCCGAATTAAGTAACCTCTAAATTATTTTCAATAATCTAGTGCGCTGGAACATTCATAGTAATGTAAACAATGTAGTCGACAGTGCGGCCGGCGCAGGCGCCGCCACTCCATCTCGTTCGGGCGCTCCCAAGGCCGGCATGCACAACACACTCATCTAGTTTCGGCTGCTCTTGAGTCGTCTTGACGGAAATTAAAACTGGACATGCTCATTAGCGCTTTCTCCGCAGTGTTTCCGTTACATTCGAGAATTAACCGGTAAACATGAGACTTACTCTGACGGAGAAAGTGACAATTATTGATAAATTGTAAACATTCTTTACCTATAAACGTAGTAATGTAAGTGTTTAAAAATATTTATGATTTAATTACACATGTTTAAGACGCTACACGCTACATTGTGTTCCTTAAGTATATCTGATTGTTTTCATAATTACTTAACTGTGTGATCAAAATACGCTTAGGTAAACGTCTAAGTTGTACCTACCCATAAATAATTCAAATTTTGATTGATTTGACAAAAAATAGGTAAACAATGTCCATTACGTTTCTTTGAATACAAGACTAGTGATTTGACAAGAAAGTAAAGCTTACACTATTAAATCATATTTCATATTAATTATGTACCTACACGTAAACTCCGGTTGTATCGTAAGGTCCCTTTTAATTCAATTAAAATAAGTATTACGAGTTTGTCTAAGCACATATAGTGCGACAATGTGAATATGCAACTAACAAACAATTAATTAAAAATGCATTGCTTACTTAGTTTTGAAACGTACCATACATGTGAACTTAAGTAGGTAATATTTAAATGAAAAATCCTCCGAATGAAAAAAAAACTTGTGTCTAATAAGTAAATCAGTATGAAGGAGTAGTGTAAAGAATTTACAATCAATTTAACCAACTCAAAAATGTTTATTTGCTAATCGACACACGGCTTTTAAAGTTATGACAAGCGAAGTTTACGCGTTTGCTTGGACTACCGTAATCAAGATGATGAAACACGTCATTAATGACTTTCATTCTTTTTATTATATTTCCTTCACCCAAATAAGTAAATGTCCTTTTGCAACGCATATTGTAGGTACATACTTATTGTTGCTCAAGTGCCGCAGACAATCCCAGGTGATGAGCGAGCACCGTAACACGCGTTACAAAATCCTCCGCATCCGAACAATACAATGGGAAGACTACTGGCGATGTCGCAACAGTCGCCCACTTTGCTAACGGCAAGCTCGCAATTACCATATCCGCGAACGTAAACGCAAAAACAAATTTACCAGAAGATAACGTACAACGTCCGACTGAAAGGCCTCGTACACGACAAATTTAATGTGCAACGTATTTTGCAACTGTTACCTACTGTTGCTGTTACTGCTTCTATGTTACGAGTGTGACATTTTTTGGTTGACAACCAGCTACCTAAGTAGCACAACTGCACAAGCGATTATGCCTAAGATAATGATTCTGTAATATGAATAAATATTCGCATAAATACTACTTAGGTTTAATAGCTAAGTAGTATTTATGCGATATATTTATTTATGTTACAGGATCATTATCTTTCATATTTACCTACATGTTACACTTTTCAGTAGCTCGATTGGAGTTTTTGAAGTTAACGGCTTTATAATCAAGTATGTAGACTCTTTATTGCACACCAAAGTGTTGACTGTGGACAATTAGTTAGGTACAATGATTAATCGAGTACCAATAAGGCGGCCTTATCGCTTTCAGCAATCTCTTCCAAGTAAGTCGGTTTAAACCTAAAATGTTGTAGGTATACTCGTAATATTATCTATCCCAATAACAATCGTTCTTCGATCGATAATATAATCGATCTTAAAAATATAAGGCAAATCATTGGTTTCAATATTGACAATGATTTAGATACATTAACACCATGAATGATTTATAGGAAACTAAACTTTTAACAATTCTACAAAAAAAAGAGAGCAGATGATGAATGAACACTCCTCTAATCGTAATCTCATCAATACTAATCTGAAAGAGTTAATTTGCTATTAAGTCGCGTTGCGCGGCACGGTCCTCAATTGCAAAAGACAATGATAAATTGCTACATAAGTATTTTACTTGTACATACTAAATGAGACAAAGTAAGAAACTTCACATCACTTTTTCTAGGCTCTAACAATAGGCTCCAATAAAATCATTCTATTTTATATCTTCATAATAATAATAATATGGTTCAACAATTATGAATCCGTTAGATAACGGTGTTCTTAAACAGTTTAATACTAGATAGGTAATGCATCAGATTTGCATGGCAGGACAATTGAAATATTTTGACAATATTTTAAATGCCCAAGTATAACAACGACATCTTTAAAACCATCACTATGTCGTACATAATTGTTGATTAAATACGCACGGAGATAGTACGCATATTTCATACTATGTATTCAGTAATTATTATAGAACCAGAATTGAAATTAATTTGAAAGCCATTCAGATCCGAACTTTACGTTAAATTATTAGGTATGAAAGGTGGGTTATTAGCCAGTTCGATCCCCAAGTTCATTTGTAACGAGATAAATATTGAGCAGGAGCCAGCTACACTCTGACAAACGTCCCTACAACTTTCTTACACCCATTCAACGCGTTCTTGATACTTTAAACGAACATAAGTCCTAAAGAGGCAGACGCGTAGTTATTTATCGGGCAGCTAAAGTTTATTACAACCTATTTACTATCATTTCACATATTAACGTAAACGAGAAACCCCTCGTACACCTATAAAATGCGAGCTCTGTGACGCATGCCCTACTTTCCACACTGCACACACCACATGGCTTTTCTAGAGATGTCTAACTCTTATTACTATCTATATAAAGTGCAAATTTGGACGACAACATTTATTACTATGTATTAAAAAACCGTCAGCTGCGTGTATTAAAAATGTACGCATGTAAATGAGTTTTTCAAACAGACGCGATGTACGCGAGATTATTTCGGCGGATGTATGTAAGTGAAAGTAAAATTATGCAACTTTCTACAGCTGGGCAATGGTCATTATTTTTGAGAAATGTCTCATCTTTGTATACTTATGCGATACATTCCGAACGTTATGATGTAATAATGACTTGCATGTTCACACATATTCAAAAGTATTTAATAAGATATGTATTTAAAATAGCTTATGTAAATTCGTCATTAAAATATTTAAATGAAATATATCCGGTAGAGGTAATTTTAATTAGTAATTTTTACCATTTGTGGTTACTCTATATTTGGCTTGGTACTTCTTAGGAGGAAATAAACTATTATTAAATCTCAGGTTAATTAAGCATTTTTCATACAATTCGCCTTAGAGCTTTGATGATCATTTAGTCTTAATAATATTAGGTACGTCGCGATTAACCCTATCCGAAATCTAATACGTTCAGATAATCTTTTTATTGAAGCTACATTATAAATTTATTAATTTTACATCGACTTGATTTTAATTAAAGGAAACTCCGACGCTATATGTTTTACTTTCATGTTTTTTATTGAACAATAGCAGTTTCTAACGATTTGAATTTTAATACAAACCGAGAAAGTATCGTAAGGTATTGCAATTTATTGTTTTGTATTCAAAATAAAGTCATTTATCATTTTTAAAACCTAATTGACTGAAATAAATATAATACGAGTAAATACCTAGTACCAAGTATAAATTATATTAGTTTAGATTGATGGACGGGTGAATTTTTGTTACTCTAGTTACGAGAAAACTACTGATCGGATGTCATAATACTAATAATTTAATAAGAATAATTTAATAAATCATTGTAGGTATTTGTTAAACATTAATTTTCTTAATTTTTTTGTGGTGCATGTAATTTTGTGTTGTACCTAGGTATATTTTTAATCCATAGCGAACGCAAATTCTAATTTTGAATAATTTTATATCCATTAATAAACTATTTTATAAATTGCTTGCATTATCAACGTGGAATAACTTAGATAGAAATAATCCTGAAAAACATGTGTCTTAAGACTACGACACGACACGATATATAGGGCGAGCTTTCGTAGCACATATATCACAAACTCGGCGGGCAGTAAAGATCCATCCACAAGCACAAAGTCCTGTACCTTCGCACGCGTTTTCAGTTTCAGTCGCAACGGTCACGGGATATCACAGCTCGCACACTGCTCCAGAGTTCACAATCACAAATGTCACAGTCAAATGTCGATCACGTGTCAACTTGATCACTTTCGTTTTCGCGTGGTCGCGGCGCATGCCCGTGCGCAGCCGGTGGGTGTACAGCGCACTGGCCGCGCCCGCGCCGCCCGTCCAGTTTTATACGCGTGAAAGTTCCGCCGCGCGCCTCTATCCCGGATCACCACGAGGATTTGTGTTTTGAAATCCTTTGATGACGTTATTATGAGCTAAGAATGCGTGTGGGCAGTTACCTTTTATATTACACAATTTTCTCTCGATGTTCAGGTGAGGTGGTGAGCCCAATATGGTTTTATGATTCATGTTTTGTCGGATGTACCTTGTTATTTTTATTGGATATATGCGGCACCTGCTGATAAATAACCTATACTGTAAACTGCTCCGCACTGAATCTTCTTAAAATTTGTGTGTGCGTGTGTAATACCTAGTATTGTTTCATCGACAGTATTCGAAATGGTAATATCATTTCATCCTGATTCTTTTACATACCTTGCGTAAGGTCGTAATAAACGCTTGTATGCTTTATACGTTTAAATTTTTCAAATACGAGTATTAACGTGATGTTTCAAATATTTTAAAAGAGTAACATCCCTAAGATTATTTTTTTTACTTATTACCCTTGTAAAAATTTCTTAAAGCAATCAGTATTCAAATATATTAAACTAGCTGTGCTCGCGACTTCGTCCGCGTGGAATAGTTATTTTTCCCCCGTTTTTTTTACATTTTCCATTATTTCTTCGCTCCTAATAGTTGCAGCGTGATGTTATATAGCCTAAAGCCTTCCTCGATAAATGGTCTATTCAACACAAAAAGAATTTTTCAATTCGGACCAGTAGTTCCTGAGATTAGCGCGTTCAAACAAACAAACACTTCAGCTTTATAATATTAGTTAAGATTTGCACACCTGTAGCAATTAATTTAAACTGGCACCATAAACATAAATATTTTAAATTGTTATTTTGAAAAACATCGTCTATTTAAAAACTTAAATTTGTATGGATTGTCCATTTAACCTTGACGATACCCGCTTTGATAATGCATAATAAGTTTCTCAATTGTCTTGCCTGAAAAATACCTAAGCTATTTTATACGATAAAATAATTACTCATTGATTTAGAAAAACGTTGATTTGTTTCAGATGGATCATATCATGATTATGAATGACCACTATTTATCTAATTAGATTCGTAGCAGCCTAATTCTTTTTCCGAATGTATGTGGATAACGGTGTTGGTTGTACATTTACCTATATCTATACCTAGTACTCGTATATCCTTTTCTGTAAACACACAATGTGTAACCCAACAAACAGTTCCTAATAAATAAAATAAAATAAAAATGAATCGAGAACAAATCCTTCCGTATATCAGTAGCAGCAATGCTGGATAGGGAATCGAGACGTTATGATGCTACGAGTGCTACGCGCTGCTCGTAGCAAGCTACGAATAGATGAACTATTTTACCGACCTGCTCCTGCATCACGTAAGTACCTTATAAAATCATAGACGACTAATTTAAATCTGATTTTGATTATAATAATTATTCATGACCCTACCATTTCTTCTGATATTAACATCGCTCTCAATTTTATGAAGATAAATATAGCTTTTACTGAATGCAGTTATAAACGATAATGGGAGACCGTGTGAATTTCGCGAATTTCTTCCAATGTCATTTTTAAACCTGTTTTATTGGTTTTGAAATTATAATAATTATCACTTTTCTGTTTTCAATCGTGGGCTTCTAGAGAGGGCGGTTTGATTTCGATATATTCGTTCGCGTTATAGTAAGCTTGAATGCTAAAGCTCTGTACTCGTATATTTATGATGGAAGTTATTTACTGTAGCAGAACCTCCTTGCAGGTTCATTTGTAAAATACCAACAGATATTTTTTGATTGTTTCCAGGGGCAAAATAATTACATTTTATTTAGTCCGTATTTTAGATTATAAAATTATTTTGGACATGTATTTTTCATCAATTTCATCCTTTTTTCATTTAAATAAAAAATAACAAAGTTATAAGGCATCAAAATATAGGAGTGGGGCTCTTTGACGTCACTCAGTGGCGAAAAACCTCCCACTCTTTTACGTCACGTGTAATGTTAACGGGCTATGTCTTTGTCATTTTTGGACCAATTTACAAATAAAAAAATACGTGTCTTTTATTTTTGAACAATCTAAAAGGCGGACTAATTACATTTTTAGTGGCAACAGGCTTATACTCAACATACCTACAAATATTATCCGCATCCACACACATATGTATATTTATCTACCTGAGGTAGAGTGTAGCTCATCACGCTTTGAGATGTACGCTTCAACGCACAGATGGTGATGATGATGACGAAATAAAGTTCTCAGAAAAGTTATCATCATCTTCTTTAAATAAATAAATAACCTAAGACATGCCACGTTGGGCCACACAACGTAACCCAGCCCTAAACTAATCCGAAGCTTGTATTTACTAAAAATGTATCTATTTTTTTTGTAAATAAAAATACATATTGTACATAGAAAACACCCAGACCAATACAAACAGACATGTTTATGCACACAAATATTTGTCCTGTGCGGGCAGTGTGGGGATCCAACCCGCGTCCCTTGGTTCAGAAGACCGAGGTCACTACTAAATGAGTCATCGAGCCAGACAAAAGCTTTGTCACAAAACACTTAACTAGTTTAGGTATATATTTTTCATACTTGATCTTTAAACGGAATCGAATCCAGGTCCAAGTCCAATTGTGCTTTATGCATGCTATACCTACCTAAAGCGTTCGAAGCTGTTCAGTGACTAAAGTTTGCCTAGATAATGTTGATAGGTATTACACCGCGATGAATGGAAAATCATCTACCGTGAAATTTCAATCTCAGATTCAGCAGAAAGCGAATAAGACTCAAAGTAAATTCTTTAGAATAAGGGAGAGTAGGTATACCAAGATCTAAACTTGCGATAAACTGCTTACCTAAGCGTTGTTTTAAATATTTCAAAAGAGAAACTAAATCATCCGTCTTTTAATTATTAACTCAGATTTCAAGCATCTATTTCCAATTTCAACGGTAACTGGAAAGTCGTCTGGATTTTGTTTCACCTTATTTATATTCTCACAGCCATGTACATTTAAATAGTTGAAAGAATCCTACACATACAATCAATATATATGCCGTTAACTGTACTTGTTAATTAGGCACAATTAATTCATGAAAATTATTATAAAAACCACAGGCAGTTGTCACATTCCTTTTTCCGCATTAGGCGCAATTATTTCAGTAATAATATAATTAACGATCACTTCTAATATAAAACATTTCCGTCCCACACGTTATAAAAAACTCTCTTTTATTATTAAGAGTGCGGTTTATTAGTCCTTAATTGAGTAAGCCCTAAGACTATAAAGCGCGTCGCCGCGGCGCCCGCGCACCCAAAATATGAAATTGTGAAAAGAGTGAAATCGTATAAATTGCCCATTGTGTTCGCAAGGTGCACGAATTTGGTAAGTAATACTTTCATCTGACGTGTGCTGCTCGCCATGACTGATCCATCACAGTGTTCACAGTGGAGTCGGCCACAGTGTGGCAGCAACGTCTTGAACTTCTAGAAAGCATTTCTACATACAAATGCTTACTATTTGTATTATATAAATATAACAGCATCCCTTTGTTAATAATAATGAGGCATACACGCACACAATTTCTGCTCTAAGCTAGCTAGCTCTTTCTCAAAGGTTGATTGGTTGAGAATGCTCCTAGCATTAAGTTCGCCTTTTGTACCATTTTGTGCAATAAAGTATAAATAAATAAAATATGAAAAATATAAGAAAAGTCTGTTGTAAAAAAGTGTTCAAGTTCTAAGCCCATTGTCAACAAAAGAATCGAAAGTTTACGACCATAGTTTAGTTAGACGTTGACGACTTCTCATATGAGAAACCTCTACATACTTATACATAATACTCGTATAAGTATCTATACATAATGTAAGTAGAGATACCAAGAGGTTATCTAAGTAAGCTTCTTCTTCAGCTTCACTGTGAACTTTCTTCTAATAGGATCGAGTAAGCAAACTGCGTTATTCGCGCGGCACGCGTCGGCGACTGTGTCATCATACCTTGTGGTTCGCTTACGCAATGATCTCTGCTTCATTCATTTTGACTTTGCTTTCTTTAAATGAGTCTAACTTAAACCGTATTCATGTACGATTTACAGATCCATTCCAATCCCTGGAACTATCTGGGAGTAGTGTCCCAGAAAGCAAAGAAAATCGATAATCTGAAACACGAATGGTATTGATTGTTGATTATTACTTCCGTTGTTCCGTGGTATTTTCTTTGAAATAAAGGGTACATACATACTCTAAAAATGAACTCTTGGCATGTCTTGAGTTATTATTTATTTCTATATCTATCATATAATTGATCTTAGAGTAGGTATATAATTTAGTGTTATTTTGTGCGGTTGTATTAACTTTATCAATTTCACTCTCTTTGTCATTACATATTCAGCAAATCAGAAAATAGCTTGTCAGTTTAAGTTATAAATGACACGTTTATTCATTGCAGAAAAAAAAATGGCGAATAGTTATGTGGTCCAATTAAGTCCAGTGGCAAATTTTTGTTGTTGTTTTAGTTTGGCAGCCGGTCGTAACTCGCACACATTAAAATAATTGTAAGTACTTTCACTAGTACATTGAAAAGGAATTTTGTCTTTAGAGGGGATAACCATGTTACCGCAGATCTCTACGCGCACTCCTTCGTGCCCCGAGTGCACTCATAGGGGCGTAACGGTGTGGTGGATGCAGCCACACTGTTGCACGAGGTCCGACCGGGGAGCACCTTATTGCTCCCAGGAATAGGGGGATTTGCCCTCCCCGGACCAGGAGTGCCGGCCGCCTATCATCTGCGGCTGGCCTGGGTAGGCAGGGATGTGGCCGTATGCTTCGGCACTACCCGTGTTAGCAAGCTTTGCCTAGCCTTATTTCCATTTTTACACCATCAAGAAGAAAATGTCACTAATTAGTATCCTACCCCCAGTTTGGCGTCACATTGATGCCACTGCAATGCATCTTCAATGTGAAATCAAGTCAAGATGTGATGGGATTACGTATAAACCGGCAAATAACTTATCGATCTCTTTGTCTTCTCATAAAATGTGATTCTATGTGCAGGTATAACACACCAAAGTGTTTACTTTGGTAAGGAAGTGAGCCATAATATTAGGTACCTACTAATGGATATTGTACGTTCAGCAGTGGACGGACCAAGCATGTTGATCGATTGATTGAATGGATATTTCCCACATTTTCCTCATTTACTCAAAATGGCAATAGCAATTATTTACACCGAATGAAATGATGATGATAATCTGTGTTAAGACATAAATTATACATGCGGTGTATAATGAAACTTTCTTAATACAAAATGAATAAGCATTTTTAGGCAAGTTTCTCCGTCTTCAGCTTAAAGTTAACTGAGTCTGCAATATTTGTGCCACAGTGCAGTGCACTTACTTACTTTATAGTGTCTCATTTAAATTTTGTTACCTGTTAATTGAAGAAATATTGCGGAATTATTTGCCAATATTTGGACATGTGACAATATGTATTCAGGTGAGATTATCGCGGTTTATTTCAATTGTCCAAGTGAACAACTTGTCAAATTATATGTAGAAACGGATACATTTAGCTTCTTTTTAAAGGGTTTTATTTGATTATTTCTTTTACTTTCGCTCCTAATACTTACTCATAGAAGTGATATTATTATGAGATATTGTGGTATCTGAATTGCGCCTAAAATCCTTAGTTTCGTTCTCGGAGCTGTTTGAGATATCTGCATAAAGCCTATCTGTATAAATCAAAAACGACCCATTATCTATTTTTAATGTCTATGTAGCCGATTTATGTTGATAAAAAATGCTTCATAGATGATGAGCTAACGCCGACTGGCGTTTATCAGTATTTTCTAAAATTTTCACAAAACCCGCATCGTTTCCACGGCTGAATACCAGGTGTCGTAATGGTGCACCCATTTAGCGTATTAGCTAATAATAGCGATAACCACTAAATCTAAAGCACTAAGTAGGCTATACAATATTCTTACTTGACTTACATACCTACTTAATTTTTTCATTAAGTAACATGTACCTATCACAAATCTTAACGGACAGCATAATTTTTCTAATTTTATTATAAACATGAAAGTTTGTCGGGATGGGTGGGCTTTAGTTACCTACCTGTTAATTAAACAGTTCTTACTACCTTTACAATAAATTTCACGTTGGATAAAACAAAAGAATTCCACTGGTATTCCCTTGTATCCGCTTTGCATAACAAAGCCGCGTCACTTTCTTAAACGGAACACAGAATTTGTGTCAGTCATGTTAGTCATAGAATAGACTAGCAGATTTACATAATACAGAGGTATTATAGAGTATTATAATTACTGCTGCAATTGTGTCGAAAAAACGAGTAGCTAGTGAAAGTATTGCATTGTATTCTTAAATCATTGATTGTTTGAATAATGGTAATCGAATATTTATGACTCTCTATGACCATACGTATTGATCTCCATCAGACATCTCGATTTTGATTGTTTTGTTTGACAGAGTACAATATATAAGTTATACATGTGTATACTTACCTAGACATTTAGCATTTTTATGCAAGTCTTATATCAACGAAAACAAAAGTTTTACCAACATTAATCTTACCTTTTACACATGGTATATTAACTTAAACAATAGTAAGTCGTCAGCGATCCAAGTCAGTTCGGTTGCCACTCAACTGACTTAAAGGTTAAGGTGCTCCTTATCCCTCCTTTTAACTATCCACTTCATAGAATTTCTGGAGTAGAACGCATATGGCGATAATATTGCCTAAATTGTACTATTATACTAAGTCTAAAGTCAATTGTATCAAGTGCAATAAAGAATCTATTACAAAAATGTGACTAAAATAAATCAATGAATCACATGACCTAATTACCAGCTTAAAAATATTATATTACCACATCCTCGCTGCGTCCGATTCATTCACTTTTCATCTGCTGTCAGTGGCTGTAACCGTTGAAAGTAACCACTCGTACTACCCTACCCTACTCGTTATTCAGAAACAAATTAAGTACTTAAAATAATATATATTAATCCTACTAATATTATAAAGGCGAAAGTTTGTTTGGATAGATGGATGGATGTTTGTTTCACTTTCACGCAAAAAGTACTGAACGGATTTTGATGAAACTTTACAGGAATATAGTTTGTACATCAGATTAACACATAGGCTATGTTTTATACGAATATTCACGCGGGCAGAGCCGCGGGCATCAGCTAGTTATTAATAATTCAATAAAAAAATGTTTCGCCGCCCGCTAGATCTAAACCTTCGATAGAGCACACTAGCTTAGATAGAGCCTATTTAAAGTAAGGACTTTTTTTCATAATCTGTCGAACTTTTGACAGCTCTACCTATGGTTAAAATGTATAATCCTTAAAAATTTTGCAGGTAAGTAGGTAGTCACTCGATGGCAATATTTACAAGTCAATCAGAAAATAAGCTAATGAACTCCAACTGGTATTTACGAACTAGAGCTAGGAAACATCTCGTTAAAGTTAACTTTTGCGTCTACTTAGTTGTTTGGGAGTTATGAAGCTTCAAACTTTAAACGGATATCGACCCCCTTTCTGTGATGGATTTTTAAAAATATACACATAATATTTGTACCTATATAATGAGTTCCTGAAGTCAACATTTTCAAAAGCATTAACATAAGCTTACCCAAGCACATTAGCACGTAGTTCACGGCATTGACCCCAGCTCAAAAAGCTTATGTAACCGGCAATGTACGTCAATGCGGCCTGCACGGGTCGGCCGATGATTCAACGCGGACGTGCACCGAATGGGGCAAAGCTTATTTCATAATCATAAATAAATACAGGCATGCCGGTAGCCTACCAATGACATTGAACAAGGTGACCTAGAAAATGATTTTACACTATTCTTCTTTAAAAACTTCGAATAATTTTTGTCTCCACGCAAGTTCCGGGATGGCGGGGGCAAGTAAGAGAACTGGTCGGTGGCAAATAAGAGTTGGACTTCTCTTTTGATTTCCATCAGACGAAGGGAAGCCATATGCTGCCCAACTATAGTAAAAATGTAAAAAATTAAAAATGTAAGGCAGACTATTTAATATCATATTAGGACAAATTAAAGTTTTATTTTATAGCTACCTAAATAAATACCTTCTGGACAACGGAATGATTCAACGGCAATCAGCTCAGCTGCAATGGCTAATAATGAAAACTGGGTTTTTACGTGAGTAGGTAGTACCTACCCACACGTAAAATCAACAAATTCGTTGAGTTCGTATCACAATTTACATTTAATTTGTTTATTATAATTAAGTAATAACTACTTATGGCTCCAGGTTAAATTACAGATTAGTCACTTGAGCCATTTTTTCTTGTGTTGTAATTTGCTTGCATCCATCGAAAGTGAGAACAGAATGGACGCTAGCAGGAAATCCTAAAATATCTTTAATGGCCTACACTTAACGGTCAAATCAATGCAAGCGACTTTTTAATCGGTCCACTTCTATCTCCATCAATGCCTCAAGCAATAATTTCAGTTTAATAGTAAGTTATCTCTACTCACAAGGAATCTAAAGTACCTATCTGCTCCGTCCAGTTCTTATGCAATCCAATGAAGTTATTTTTTCCCATCAAAAATAATGACTAATTTTAAATGTTTATTATGTGATGTAGGTATGTCATTTATTTAGTCATAAAAACTTTCATTTTCACCGAGCATATGCCTAAAGCGTGGTTATTATGACACATTTATCAACTTGCACTGCTCGCATTAAATAATTGAATTAATTAGTGATTAAATACACAATGCTTCTTCCCAAGCATTGTTCAGGTTAGGTAAAGCTTGCCTCATTACAGATTTCACCTAATAAATCAGTTGATGTATTCCATGAAATGCATTTTCACATACGAAATGTACGTAAATACGTACGTACCAATTGCTTTCGCTCGTTCAAGAATGCTAGTATGAAGCCGCGAAATGATCTCTTGACATTGTGTGCAGATGAGCCAACACTACTTACTTACTGGGATTGGAGTAAACCATTGTTTATAATAATGCACGTGAATGTGAACCTGTGAAACAGCTCTGCATTGTTGCTGTCTGAATAGAGAGCACGGGGGCAAACGGATCGTCAAGGCATCGTTAATATAATAAACAAAAGTTTGCAAAACTTTTCTCCAAGCAATTTTTTCAAAATTAGTCATTAGATACCTATACTAATTTTTATGTTTAAAAACGGTTCTTCATAATATTGGCTGGGTGCGAAGTACTAGGTGGGGGTAACATAATCTATCGCAGCGCTCATGGTGGTCAAAAGTAAAAACAATGCAAGCTCTGTCATCAGATGTCTGTCAACGGCAAAGCGATTCTACATCTTAACTAATATTATAAAGCTGAAGAGTTTGTTTGTTTGTTTGGTTGTTTGTTTGTTTGTTTGTTTGAACGCGCTAATCTCAGGAACTACTGGTCCGAATTAAAAAATTCTTTTTGTGTTGAATAGACCATTTATCGAGGAAGGCTTTAGGCTATATAACATCACGCTGCAACTATTAGGAGCGAAGATATAATGGAAAATGTAAAATAAAACGGGGAAAAAATAACTATTCCACGCGGACGAAGTCGCGAGCACAGCTAGTAATACAATATACATAGATGTTTGCCTTATGATGAGAGCGTGAATTATTGAACTCTGCCCTTGTTCTTAATTCTTCTACATCTCGGTCCTCGGACATGTCCAGCCAATACCAACAACTTTCCTTTAAATACGGTTTGGGGTAGGAATTTGATATTGTAATAACACTCACAAACCCGGTCTTTAAAACAATATTCATTTCGATCTGAAACGATATTTAATTTATTACTAGCGATACAGGAACATTTAAATATATTTACTGTTATATAACGAAACCATTAAAGTAGCTTATTCTTTTTGTTTTACTGTAAAACTACAACTATAAATGAAGTAAACAAACCCTGAGACAATCAAAACTAAACACACTTTTTGGACTTAACTCATTTGATTTGAATGACCAAAATGATTTCAAAACCTTTTTTCCACCCAAGTCATGGTATCACAACAGATATTGATTAACAATAATATTATTGTTAATAATGAAATTAAAATGTAAGTTTACAAATATTTCCTAAAATATCCCCAGTCCCAGTGATGCCCCAGTCTCCCCCGCTGTTAATTTGTCAGTTCTCAACGAGACCGTTCAGGTGGCGCTAATTGTTACGAAAGTGATGTTTTGGCCGGCGCGGGCCCGAGAAAGCTGAGCTCAATGCAAACATTACCTCCTCTGTTGCCCGGTGAGAATCTGTTAATAAGACTCTTTCTCAAAATTGTATTGTTATGATCTGTTATTAACTACGCGCAGATTAATTTTATTTGCGTGTAAATTGTTTTGTATTAATTTACGTGACGAGTAATAGTTTATTTAAATAATAAGATTTGCATTTTTGTGAATGCACAATAAAAATGTTAACGAAAGAAAATAATGTAATAATCCTTGACCAAGTTCAAGTTTCATCGACCATTGCGAGAGATACATGAGATATTCCAGTAGTGTCTGCAAAACACAATGTATGTAGGTACACTCTCTATTTCTTCACTCATATAATAATAATCACTATGGGACGGTAATTCGACATGACCAAAGAGAAATAACTGTTATTTCACCGCCAATTCACTTGATGACTTCATCCTGCTAAGCAATTTCTTAATAAAACAAAGTACCTAGGTAATAAAAGTTTTGAACTTTTTAAGTGGAGCATCATCGCTGGAAAGGCAGAGAGAAAAGATAAGTAAGGGGCAGGGAGAGAAGTAGGCTCATATAATCCATATTAATCACAATAAATATTATGAAATAAGTAAATAAACAAAATTAAAACAGAAAACATGTGACTGAATTACACCTTCAGAAGTGCGAAGAAAAGTAAGCCCTTGGAAGGTCATTAGTACTCTGTCGTGCTTTGGTGTCTCCTTATTGATTAATCCTTTTGTAATGCCTAAAGTGTTCACGAAACCCATTGTGAAAGCCTATGTAAATCATTTCTAAGAACGACATTAAATTATTCAATCAAATGACTTCACTTTATTTAAATCTTCTGCTCACATACGAGTATAGATAGGTACTTTACTGCTCTCCCCCTGGCCGAATATCAACCACATCAACATACTAATACGCAGTAAATATTATACTGTACCTAATGAATGTTTTATGCGTAGGCACAGTTAGACTTTTTCCTTCTTCACTATAATACCTACAGAGAATAAAATACGCTATTACAATCTGATGAGACGACAATTCTACGCGACCAAAGAGAGATCACGTTTTCCGATACTTACCTACCTAATAATAAAAATACAAAGAATTGAATTGTCATTTAAGTTTATTCGCATAACCAGAATTAACCACGTACCTACTCTACTCTACTCAGCAGCAAAACAATTTACGTTAAGCAGATAGACAATATAATAAATAACTTTCCAATTAAAAATTTTGATCCCTATCGATATTTGTCCCAAAACGTGGGTACCTTCCTAACCTATAGTTTGCTCAATGAAAATGCTTGATTTATTACAATAACATGAATTTCTCATAGCCCGTTTACACTCGCGTGCGAGTGACGAGGCGAGGCGCGAGGCGAGCGACGAGGCGAGAGTGTGAACACTCGCTCGCGCCTCGCCTCGCGCCTCGCCTCGTCACTCGCAGCGCTCGCGTCGCGAGCGGTTTTTTGGTCACGAGTCAAAGGGCCTCGCGACGAACGCGAGCGGGGTGTTTACACTCGCGCTCTCGCTTCATTCGCGATTCAGCGTTGTGCCGCGCAGGTCGTTAAAATGGATGCGTCTTATGAGGAAACATTTAGATTTACTGGAGCATTTCAAAGGGAACCAATAGGCTATTATGGCTAAAAATTGTAATTAGTCCGTCTTTTAGCTTATTCATAAATAAAAGACACGTATTTTTCCTTTTATCAATTAAATAAACAATACCAAAGATACAAGGCATCAAAAGTTAGGAGTGGGAGTCTTTGACGTAACTCGCTCCCGTAAAAATGGCTCACCGAGTGACGTCACGCGTAATTTCAACGGGCTATAACTTTGTAAGTTTTAGTCTAATTTACAAATAAAAAAATACGTGTCTTTTATTTTTGAATAAGCTAAAAGATGGACTAATTACAATTTTTAGCCATAATAGCCTATTCTGTGGAACCCAAAAATAAACGATGCGTGGAAGAGGTTGTCATTACAAATGAAATGAATAGACCTTTAATTGATTTAAAACATAAGACATTTTCCTTTTTTATTTGTATTTAATGTGTGTAGTTCAATAAACCATGACTTGTTGCCGCTAACATTTCGACGTCCTCCATTGTCGCGAGCTCAAAGACAACTGAACTCGTGACGAGAGTGTAAACACCAAGCTCGTTTCGGGGGGCGTGGCGCGAGTCACGAGGCGAGGTACGAGGCGAATCGCGAGGCGAGAGTATAAATGGGGTATCAGTACATTAATAACCGAAATTGCTACGGCGCTCAGGTTGAACCAACAGATCCGCCTTGATTGCATCATCTGGACATAAACATGGTGAGATGGGCGAGTAAATCTATCAGTCGGCGGCACCTCCTCTGTGTTTAACTGCATTTCTGGACGGCTTTCTTTTTCAATAACGACGGCGAAACTTCTTATTATAGACCTCCAAGCATTTTTGGGGCACGGCGATGATTCATAGTTTGTTTTGAGTTGAATTGAGGACTTAGTATTGCACAATATGTTGCCAGTTGTAACAATAAACGTACTGGAGTAAAATGAATAACAGTATGGCATTTTGGTTTTATCGTTCTACCTTCTACAACCTACGTGCTAAAATATAACGTACCTAAACCAGTCAAGTGATTTATTATTATGTAGGTACATCCCAGGTTTGCTCTCTCTTTCATCGGTGTTCACTGTTTCTTGAAACAGTACCTAGTCAGATAATACAAATCGAAGTTTAAGAATTTTGCATACGAAAGCAATAATTCTTTCCTACTTAGTTGTACCTTTTTTTTATAACGAACAAACAATAGGTAAGGTATCTAGGTATAATACAAGTGTCTGTTAGTTTCTGCAATGTAAGCTATTAGTATTAAAATTATTTGTTAAATACATATTATTTTAGAATTTAAAATAAAAATAGGTTCCTGAACATTGTTGCTTCATCGTACTCTTACTGTACTGTAATACACAATATCCTGCTCGTTTGACGTAACAGCTATGATTCAGAATGAAAGTGAAAGTGGCACATTTCGTGCTGTGGAGTCCTATCTGTTTCAAGCTGCGTTGGAATAACCTACTCTATTGTACGTTAGTTCTTACCTATATCCTATTGTCTGTACAATGTAACTAACATAATGAAGAAAAGTTTTCTTTTAAGTGGCTTTGGTTGCTTGGTATAGGAGATTACAGTAAACGGATGTTCAAAGCCAATGGTGCTTGTAATAATTCAGTTGAAGAAAATATTACATATCGGACAGTGTTTTGAACGGTTTTAGACTTTTAGCGATCAATGGTTTTAGTCTATTTTTGCGTTGTTAGTGCCTTATGCGCCTACCATAGGTAGGTATATCCTGATTGACATAATATACCTAATACACCTTAAAGCTTTAATGCTTAAAGACCAATACCAATATATAGGTGAGGGGACGGATCGCGCGAAAGAATTAGGATGCTAATTCGGTAGATAAGCCCTAATTGTACAGATCATAAAGTCTGTACCAAACTTGAAATTAAGAGCTAGGGCCATCGAACAGTAGGTATGGGTGCGTTAACATATTATCTATATATATATATATATATATATATATATATATATATATATATCAAAACTTAGCGCTTGTATCTACCTACCTACTTAACCAGCGAGCCAAATATTTACCCAAAAATATACCTACTTATATTTTTATTATACTCTATTAAATTTACTATCTAACACCCGTCAAAGCAATTCAAAACTTATGTAGCATGAAACCACAAGTCCACAATAGAAATATTGATTTCTACCAACTTACTGACCTCACTATATTAAATTCACTTCGAGTTTTTTCGACATGGTTAATCAGCCTATTCAAGTACCTACCTATGCGATAAAGTCGTAGATACATTTATTAATACATACATTGAATGATGCTATTAAGATGCCTTCATATAAAATTATTCTAGCGTTCATTTGTAGGTTAGTTTGGTACTAGCTTGTGAACGAAAACGAAGTGATTGTTTGCGGTTTCATACTCAAATAGTCAGCTATGATGCGAACATTATCGGCAGACCACCAAACCGAAAGCTGAAATGGCGTTTGTATGTCTTACTTGGATAATTTTCTAATGTTTTCTAAACTTGATAATGGAAATTACAAATAAATAAGTATTACTACCACATCTCTTTGGTGCAACACCGTATAATGCAAAAGACGTGAAGGCCCTAAGTTCGATTATCTGACGGAATAAAGAAAATAAACTTTACTTAAATTTTTTAAAGTTGGGATGTTTTGATAGGCTCTCCCCGGCAGGCCGGTACATACTAGTATAAAAATCCGGTGATATAATAAAACAAAACTCAATACCTCTAAAATCACTGGCAGCCAGAGATGTATAAAAATCTGTTAATCGCACTTTTCTCGCGTCCAATGGTTAAATCGCTCTTGCTTTCTCTACATTCCGCCCGCGCCGCCCCTAAAGTCTTCAGCTCACCACTGCGCTTAGAAAGCCTAACAATCCCGAGATACAACACCTGTCACATACACACTCGTTCAGTACATGAATACCTATTGTTTTACTGACAACATCTTGTGTCCGGCTGAGTCGACAAACCATCTGTCCCCAGGCTAATGCTGAAGATATTGGTATAACTGTACTATAATAATATAGATAATTGTATAATTTACATGCCTCATGTCGATCATGTAGGTAAAAAGAGGCAATTTTATTTCTTTACAGCATCCTGTGGGGTAATCTATCCAAATAGTATGATGGACAACTATAAAGTATGAAGTCTACTTCCACGCAAGTAAGCAACGCCTAATAATAAACATGAGCAAACAATTTGTGACGAACGCCTTGTAAAATGCTCATAGCAAAACCATCTTCCGTATTTACAAATGGTTATGTTATTCATAATGGTGAATATTATTATTATACTTACTAGTAAATATTTCTTTTGAAGAAATATTAACTTAAGAAATTATATAATATACCTATGGGATGTAAGGGAGCGACCCATACTTCACCTTATGTTTGTTTTTTTAACGGCCCTTCCTTAAACGTGGTGTAAGCGTGTTGTGTGATATATCATTCCGAATTACCTACCTACCCTAATGTTCCATAGCACTTATATAATTATATACTTATCTTCATGGCGTATGCATCTGCGGTCTAAACTCGACCACCATACATCCGTTCAGCGGGCTTCTCGATTCCGTGCAGATACCGAGCGCGGTACATACCTACTACACTTTCACTGGCTGGAAATAGGCTTCGCTGCAATTGTTTACGTCTTAATGCGCCTTTTACGCCGTTTCTAGATGTATCCGCCCGATGTGGCGGTCGTTGACTCCTTTTCTAATTGAACTTATGTCAACTCATTAGCTACCTTCTCGTATCTTTACGTAATTAGCAGTAAAAGGGTAAGTCGTTAAGCGCGTTTTGTATAAAGGTATTCTTATACAATGTGCATGCTCAAAGATATAATCATTATTAGGTATATGTGAGTCATTTGTGTTGCTGAAATCTAACAGAGGTAATATTTTAAGCGTTAGCTTTAATTAAATATGATGAGTTTTTAGTAGATTGTCCCATTCAAAGTCCCAATCTAACGCAGTAACTGCAATGTGTGTAAAAGTAAAAATAATTTATATCACAAAATGTGTTGCCATATTGCCGATGGCCTTGATTCAATCCTTGGTACCAAATTAGTAAATTAACTTTTCTAAATTGTCTCGGGTATGGGTGTTCTGAGAGTCGCTCTCAGTCATCTTCTGGTACTCATAATACCTACCTACAAGGGAAAACTGAAATTGTCTGCCGCATTTATTTGTTTAACTTACTCGTAATACGAGTAACTATAAGTATCCAGGAAAATTAAAACTTGGAAAATTACTAACGTAATAGGTACGCGAAACCATAGGTAGTTTTAAACCGAATCAATTAATTTATTTTGTTTGTAGATCATTACTTTAACCAAATACAGGGTCAATACTGAAAATAAAACAAGAATTTCCTTAAAACTTATTTTTGATACCAAGATGTGTTTATTTTTGTTACATTTTCCTGCTTTTGTATTGATAGTTGTCCTTTTAACCTTGTTTCACAGCCTGGCTGTAGCTATAAGGCCTGATAGGACTAGCTTTGCCCTGGCTGTCATAGAAGTTGACCAGTTGCTTGACAGTGCCAGGCCCCGGGGTAGTGATGGGGTTAGCGACAGGTTTAGGGTTAACCGGCACGGGTTTTATCTGGTTGGGAGTTGAGCCGGGTTTCGCTGGCGATGGAATAGGGGGGGTTACAGCGGCTACCGGTTTCGGAGTGGCCGGGAGTACGGGTGATGCGGGCGGGATAGCCGGGGCAGGTTTCGGGGCGGGGCCCACGTTTGCAGGGGCCTTCGCAGGTGGGCTAGCTGGCGGGGAGGACGGGGGGTTGGCAGGGGGGCTCGCTGGCTTCGGAGGTGTTCCCGGCCTTAACCCACCGCCTTCCATGTTGATAAACGCAAGGTTGGCATTTTTGTCAATGGGCTGGTAAGTTTTGCGACCTGCAAAAGTTTAATTAGGAATTTTATTAAAATCGCTAAACCTTTTAATCAAATAGGACACTGTATGTTTTTAATTATTTTTTTCTGTTGTGAAATAAGTAAAAGAATATTTAAATCTCTTTTCTAATTGAGTTATAACCCAAAACAACACTTCCTAGATAGTAACCAAGATAAAATAACGAATTAAGTAATTTAAAATAGTTTGGGCAATAAAACTAATTACAATTATTATTCTGCAGAGCGCTTACACAACATATAATATAGGTACTCGCAGTAGAATTTTGGTCATTACGTTTTCACGAGGAAATAATTTCTAATGACATCGTCCAAACAAGTATTGTGATTATGTCATCATTTCATTAACGTAATAAGTAGGCACTGCACTCTTCAAATATTTGTTTTAGCTACATACGTAAAACAATGTTATAAAACGGTCAATGAAAACAGAAAAGTGATATTATAATCTTACGTAAAAATATTACACCATGGTCAAAACGCATACGAAAAACAAATGACTACATACTTATATTTACTTTACAAAAGAGGCTTTATCATTTCTTCCGTTTGCATTACAACAATTTGTTTTGTCCAATCACTTATCAACAAACATAAATACCTTTTAGGTTAGTTCGGTAGGACGAGATATTTATTCAAGCCTACCTAGGAACTGTGTAAATAAATAGTTAAGGGTACTCACATTGCACATAGCAAACGGCGAACAGCAACACAACTAGAGCCTTCATCTTGTTGTACTAGCAGGAAATATGTCCGATGCAAATTCCTTTTGTCCAATGACTAGTGAGGCGCGTTTCGGCTCGTACGGCAGGACGAGTTGTTTGTCGGGGTCAAGTGGAAGCACTGGCGGGCGGCCGCCACGGCGACGGCGACCTCACGGCTGACCTCATCGATAACACGACTTGGCTGGAACTGAGATTAGCTTGCACCTCACACATTAGTTCTTAGATATATAAGAATTATACTAAATATTAAATCATAAAGTAGGGTAAAATTCAGGGAAAACGATGACGATGAAAAAGGTACCTCAGGGCTTAGGAATATCTAGACATGGTGGGGTCAATCTGAGCACTAGATCCCTGTTCCATAGCACTGTAGCAAATATAAGAATAGCCCTGATAGCCGACCTGTAGGAGATGGCACTTAAAGGAGAAGAGATACTAAATGACAGGCTCGGTGGCTCAATTGGTAGTGACCCCTGCCTTCTGAGCCAAGGGTCGTGGGTTCGATTCCCACCCGGGACAAACATTCGTGTGATGAATACTTGTGTTTGTTCCGTGTCTGGGTGTTTATAATTTGTATTTAAGTATTTATTTGTGGTACCTTCGTTGTTCTGATACCCATAACACAAGTGCTTAAGCTACTTACTTTGGGATTAGAGCAATGTATGTGATGTTGTCTAATATTTAAATTTAAAATTTAAAAAATGGGTAGGTAGGTTAGGTACTTATGTAAATTAAAATTTAGATTTAGTACTTACCCGCTGAACCTCACCTTCATAATTGGACCTGACCTATACGACCACCTTGTAATCACTAGATTTTCAAAGACGAACTTAATTTCCATTGAGATTAGATATGATTACTGGATTTCTTGTCCCATGAAATGAGAACTGCTCATTGGCTAAGCCAATGTCTGTGGCCTGAAGTGGATTTAAGCGTTAAAGGGGAGACGTTATGAAAGTAATTTATAGTTACGCGATAGGAACTAGCTACGACAAAAATAAATAACTATTAATACTTCTTAGTTTTTTTTACATATGTACTGGATTGTAATAAATTCACTCAGAAGCGCATCTCGCCAAAGTAAGATAAATTTAGTCATCTTTATCTAAATCTCTATTAATAAAATGAATTGAATCTTAGAAGCGTGAATCCTATTAAAATAAATATGCGACCTAGTGTCTAGATACTAACTTAATTTCCTCTCAGACAAATGAATATTCATAACAGCAAATGTTACCGACAGACTAGCTAGACTATTGAGCGCGTGGGTCTTAAGAACTAAAACTGTACTGTCCGTACAGTAATATGATGATGAAGTGAGACATAAGTCTTTGTCGACGGAAGCGTGTCTATCTACACAAGTGGATGTCATACGCTTAATTATCTCAATAAGCACGTATGTGTGAGTTTCATTTGTTATTACTAACATCAACTTCTTGGAACTGTGATATTGCGAAGTTTTGTAAACTTTCCTCCTTTGTGATGCGAATATTCCAAGTTATTTAACTGTAGGTACAACAATGGTTCAGTCATCATTATTCTAAGAGTAGTTTTAAATACCTACAAAAGTATTCTCATGCAATTAACTTATCTAACCAATACAGTAAAATTAAAAAGTATTAATTATTATAATAAATAGTTCAGTAAGAGGCTTTGACTTAGCCGCTCTTAAATTAACATTCACCTACCCAACAAATACAAATAAGATTTTGAACATAAAGGGCATTTTAATGCTTTACGTATACCTATTTATTCATTATAGGTAACATTTGGTGTAGATACGATATCAAACTAGAAGCAATATACATATTATGTTAAATATGTAGTAAAAAATATTTCTAGATAATATGAACCCATCTAGTATGCTGGTGTTAATGGTTACAGTAAGGTTACAGTAACTAGGTACCAACGTAATAACCAACTAAGTACTACTTACTAACAAAATTCAGAGCAATTACCCATTAATTCAGTTCCATCTAAATCACATTACTCGGTAGTCAATAAACGTAGGAAGGTACCTTTGCACGCAGCGCAGTTACTAAGTATAAAAAGCTTTGTTTTCTCATTTGATCATTTCCAATAACGCAATACGATCCCATACTGTTGCAGCAGTGCTCTGTGAGCGGATCCGATGTATAATACATGAGTAAAACACGATTTTCCCGCAGTGCGCGCGCGCACGCGACTGTTGCATTGCAGCGGCTCGCTCGCCTGCGACCGATACTTGTGATAATGTCTCTTTTCAGAGACTTTCTTTTATTCATCCCAAAGATATTTTAATAATGCTTTTAGGATACGCGGAAATCTCGATAACATCTTCTTTTTTCGAAGATTTGTACATCGTTAACGAACTATCTCTTTTAAACTAATATGTCCCTGAATTTTTGTGTGTATTTTAATGATAGTTTAAATCTGACCTGAGAAATGATTAGCAAGCAACAACTTGGCTTAAATTAATGTAAACTAGAAACTTCATAGGTTACAATAGTCAAATTTAGTAAAATTATTTCAGATACGAATTATATCATCATCACATCATATGAATCTTAATATATATTTCATTATCAATATGTTTTCTATCTGAGTAAAATATGTGTGAAAGCAATGTCCATTAATTTCTGGATAAAGTGAAAGGGATGGTATTTCAAAGCAATATTCGCAGCGTCATATTTTATCTGCTTGCTTTCATACAATACGATTTCAAATGTCGTTCGAACAATAATTAAGTGCAATAAATATATTATTGCTTCTTTAAAACAGACATAAATATATATGCAATTAGACATCTATTAATGTATTTATATTATAATAGCAGAATCGGTCTTATTTGCCCGGGAAACACAACCCAACATACGAGTAGGTACGTCTTAGCGCAATTTACATAATGGTTTGGATACACGTTTACATTTATATTGTTTCTTATATATAAGAAAACAGCTAAGATCACCTGAAGATGAATGCCCTAAACGCTAAGCTACGAGAACTACATAGTATATCATTGAATAAGTGTAGTTTTAAAATTGTTTGACGGGAGTGTGTAACTGACCTATTCAAATGTTATACTTTCCACCAGAGGATTGATTTACGCAACCCCATTGTTAATGTAAAAATATTTTGATAAGCCCAGGTTACACGGCGAGTAACGAAAGGTGATCTGGATCTGTCAAGGTTGCGAATACTAAATCATCACCTGGTACCTATATAGGTACTCGTTTAAATAGTAGAAGCCTTAACCATGGGACGCTGTGCATTGTGGCTTATTATTTAGGTATGTACCTATTTAATTTCCAGAAGGTAAACCTAGTCTATCAGGGCTTTTTTTTTCTAAATAACTTCGATGATAGTCAAGGCGGAATTGTCATCATCACCAGACTGTGGAGTTCCGGAAGGCTATTACCGTCTAGTAGGGAACTCCGAAATGCTCGTACTAATCTTCCTAATTGTAAAAAGCCCTATAACTATCGTAATAAGGCCGTAATTGCTTAGTGGTTGATGTTAAATAGTTACCTATTTATAGTCAAATACCTTATTTAGAAATAGTTTAAGTCTAAACAGACCTTTTGATTTATAGGAAGGTCAATTTTGTTGACGTCCAAGGTGTGTTAATAGAATCGTCTAATATTACCTATTCAGGGCAATCACCGCGAACCGACACAAAAACTGGAAGTCCGCGGGCTGAATCTCAATAACATACCGTATCTATAGTACCTACATAGATGGACATGACGTCACCCAGAGGTCGCACAGTATCGCCTGTTCGGCGCGGGCGCAGAGATCACTAGTGCGCCACAATCGCGCTATACTGAACGTCCTAAAACGGTCTCCAAGATGAGAGTCACAGTGATATTTTTGCTATGTGTGGCCGCGGCTCGGTCTGACGACATAGCGTCTGCTGCGGGGCAGATCTTCCACAGCATACTGCCCAATCTGATCGGGAACCAGGTGACGGGCCAGCAGGGGAACACTGCGACCAATACCCTTAACCAAATCAGTACGGTCGTCGGAGGGGTTGTGGACTATGCCAAGAAGAAGAGCTACGAGGATGTGCTGCGACAGGCCCAGGACTCGACCACCGACGACGATCTCCTGCGCGTCAGCGAGGAGATGTTCAACGCGGATATCAACAACGCTTTCAACTACATTCAGGTCAATTTGCAAGGCAAAACCAGTTCCATGTCGAAGAACGACGAGGCGCAATCTAAGTAAGTCTGTCAATAGGAATTTTCATTAACTCGAACCCACCCGTTTGACTAACGCTAACGACCCGTCTCCCCTGAATCTATCGATGTAATTTATGTTACTAGTATAACGATAAATGTATCTCGATGCAGAAGCTCTCCATAAATCGCTATCTTTGTATGAATTGACTTATTTGTGTTCAACACGGAATCAACTATTCCACATGATGTAACAATCTTGATTTTATTCCATTCATTCAGGTACCTATGTGTACAATGTTTGTTCCATACATTTTATCGTTATGATCCTCCATTAAAACAAAACAATACTTATAATCTCGAACTCATAACCATGAACACAATGCACCTTTGGTAATTGGCTTGTTTGTTTGAATTATTTACAGTCTCCTCAGTGTGCCGGAGAACGTATGGAATGGTCCGACCATCAGACCATTTGTGGCATTATTCGACAATTACCACAAAAATGTCATCAGGCCAGAATTTGTAACGCCTAATGTAAGTATCCCATAAAATAACAAGAACCCTATCATTAGCTACTCCCAGCGCCCAATACAGGGTTAATGAATAAATATACGAGTTGCTATTTAATATCATGTAGGTAAATCGTGTACAGATGTACAAAAAATGGATATGGTTATTCAAAAGTTCATAAGTATGTAGGTACGATATACCTACTCATTAAATATCTACTACTTCAATTCATTTTGCTAATTGTTATTATCTATCGATATAGATTCTTAAATTTAAATATATTTCATATTATAGTTCCCACATTATCACAAAACTATAAAATGTTGTCGACAACTTTAATACCAAATGTAATTTTGACCGACCTTACTAAGTAGCTGTATTTATGCACACCTGGTGCAGTTACTAATGCGATGATGTCACGCAGGAGGAGAGCGAACAACAAACTTACATCAACACTATTCTCGCCACCGGCCCTATCAGGAGCCTCATGGCCTTCTTGGTGAACAAAGGTAGGTACCTACACTATATTAGTTTGCGAATTCAATTTGCAAATGTGATACCTACAATACAATAAACCGGAAAACGTTTGCTAACGCACAAAAAGTTTTGTTTACCTTATCAGTGCAACAAAATCATAACACCCGTTTTAAGAGCAGATACCTACTTAGTAAACATTTTATTTAGGACTGGATTCACTACCTCCTTCCCAAATAATGATGAAGTCCTGATACGATAAGTACCTTCAAGACGAAACAATTACAAATAGGCTATCGGAGACATAGGGTGAGTGCGCCAGTTCGCGTCCATTTAGCGCAGTTGGCAACTTTGAAGGAGAAAATAAAAATGTTCCAGCACCAATTTAAATAAAAATCTTATGTCAATTGTTCAGTAGAATAGTCTATTTTAGGGTAACAGTTAGTTCAGTTCGAAATACCTTGTGGTTTTTTTATTAAAAATATAAACATCAGAATTAGGCGATTTGCCCAGTTTGCGTCCAAAAATTCCTATTCGCGTCCACACCTGGACCAATTCGCGTCCACCAGCTTTTATATGGAATTGAAGGATGATATTTTTATGAGAATGTTTATTAATATATTAATAAATCACTGTTAACGAAGCTGGTTAAGCTTTGTAGCTCTATTTCAAGAAGCTCGTTAGGTAGAGAGTAAAAATTTTCAAAAAATATGTATTTTTGCTGCTATAACAACATATACCTACTATAAACAAATTAAATAAGTTTTTAAGGGGGGCTCCCATACAACAAATGCGATCTTTTTGCCAATTTTTGATATGGTCCAGTGTGGACGCAAAATGGAAGTTTTATAAATTTGGTGTTCTAATTCGCGTCCACCCTATTTTAACTGTTAATTATAAAAAACATAATCAAATTCATAATTAATATAATTCCTTGGATCATTATCCACGTCTAGAAACAGCTATGTATCCAAAATACACATAAATCAACAAAATATTGACTATCAAACACACTGCTGCTCACTATTTTTTTTCTAGCGTCTGAGCTCTTTTGGTGAAAAGCAGTCATTAATTATTTTTTACACAGGATTGATTGAGCGCACGGAACTTTTGTCAATGTGCATAAATGTCATATATATTGAGCTATTGGCGGTAATTACTTTTCGATTTATTGGTATGTTAGTTTACTTAATTTCGAGAGATTTCCGCGAAATGGACGCGAACTGGGCGGTGGACGCGAACCGGCGCACTCACCCTACCTACCTATCAGTAACCGGTAATGCAACTGGCCCTAATAATTTTTTAATATACAAAATTAGTTTAGGCCCGGATATAAAAAAGTAAATCCATCCACTACTAATAACCAAAAATTTTTGAGGAAAGGTCAAAATCATACTTCAAATGATTCCACAAACTACAACTATTATTTGAGTAACTTGTAAAACAGGAAGGAGGAAAATAATCACTAGCATTATATCAACTTGATATAACTACTTGCTAGACCCGGTTCTCCATACCATGTATACTTAGAATCATCAAAATTCTTCTCATGACTGAATGATTGATTACAATTTGTATTGCGCGTCATAATATTACCTAGGGGCAGCGCAGACGACAGACTATCCGTGACGCACTTTTTTGCAATTATATGCAGTAACGCAAACGACGCGCAAAAATCTGTCGCGGATATTTCACAGACTCAACGCACACGACGCACATCTTCGATCATTCTGTCGGCAGATCTAGACGCTCTTTTTAAATGTCTCAGACGCAGACTCTATCGCACAAAAAGTCTGTCGCCTGCGCAGCCCCCTACTCGCACATCAACTACGAGATATAAATAAAACAATAAAATAAACATCAGTACATATATAGGTACTATCCTATAATATTTTTTATAAGCGTTATCTTTTGAGACTTTACCTGGTCAAACATTGTGAATTTTAATACAGCTACATATGCGTCTGTGTCACTATTCTTGAAGTCAAGTTAATAGTCAAAGCAGAACTTCAGAACAGACATCAAATTTTTTTTATTAAAAGTAAATTTCCTTAGCCACAATTTACTTAAGCCATTTCGTTGACGCGTCGCCGTATCCGTAAGCGATAATAACACGAATCTACTTCAAACAACCAGGTCTGACCCAGCTAAACGAGTACAACGAGCAGGTGGAACTGCTGAAGAAGATCTGGTTCACGAAGTACGCGCGGCACTGGACCGGCCTGTGCAAGTGCAGCTGCGCCTTCGAGAACGTCTTCATGGCGGAGCTCAAGTCTGATCAGGTTCTCGGTAAGTACATCTGTAACTATATAGGTACCTACTTACGCTAAAAACCTACGGAGTGGTTTTCACCCGCGACCGCCGCGGAGGTAGAACTATATTCCTAAACTCACGAGACCGTTTTATTGCGCGGTAACCAGCCATTGTGGTTGCATTGCGATCATGGCCCACTAATGTGGCGAGTAATGATCGCAAGACGGATGGTTCCTAAACCAGTATGTAACAGACCATCCCGCCCATTGTGCTTAATTAAACTTACAAGTACAAAGGAAAACCTTTATTTTCAGACCAGGCGTGCAATTTTTCATTATTTTACCTCAACGTTTTGAAGCCTATAACCATGCGTAAATACAGATGTAGGTACAGATGTGTCATGAAAGAAAAACAGGCGCTTTCAACTGATTCTTAAGATGTTTTAAGATGTTTACCTGTGCATACATAAGTTTGTACATTACGTACCTACGCACAGGTAATAAATAACGCATCATTGCCTCCATCAATTCAAAACTATCTGAAAGTCAACCCTTGTTCAGCGAAATATTTATACACCTAATTAATTAATATGTTGCTCGTCTTCATACAGGTCTGCACAGCTGGCTGTTCTTCGCGAAGCGTGAGCAGGACCGCAAGGCTAACTACCTCGGATACATCGACAAATTGGACCTTTCCGGAGTAAGATATACCTACTACCTTACTCTTTTCCTTATGAAAGTGAAATAAATGAATGTTTTTGTGCTTTAACTAAAAATAAGTACTTGTGAGATTTCTATTTGTATTTCTATCAATGACGAGTACTTGTCTTCATTGAAAGAACATCTCTTCTTCACTCATAGCGCATATAGCAGGTTTCTGATAATCATTATCCTAACACTAATAACTAAATCTTAGGTCAATTTCTGGTAGATTTTAGTTATTCCAAGCATTTTATTACATTTTCTTCGTGGATTACTAACATACACTAATATAACGTACCTACTTTTAATTGTAGGTAAATAAACGAAACGTTAAGACTAATGATTAGATTCCTTGTTTAGAGCATTTTATTACCAAGGAATTAGCATGAGCGGATTCTTCATTACAAACGGGATCTTAGCTCGCCTTGAAAGCCTGAGCCTTGATGCCTCAGACTTTACTTTATTAGATTCAGACTTGATGTTTTTCTAAACTACCTTAAAGACACTTTGAAATATAACGCTATCAGCGAAAGGACTACATATTATAATATACTCGTATCTAATACTTTTGTCTGTAATGTTTTATTTTTGTGCATTAAAGAATACTTATCTATAACCTCCATTTCCTTCGCAGAAAGGCCTGATCCTGAAGCAGCACTCCATCCTGAGCGAGACCAAGGACGCGCCCGAGGTGAACATGTTCGTGGGCACGTCGCCCGAGCTGGAGACGGCGCTGTACACGCTCTGCTTCATGACGCGGCCGGACCGCCCCTGCCGCCTGCGGTACAACAACGTGCCCTTCACCGTGCACACCAAGACGATCAGGGCCGACAACGTGCCGCTCATCGACACCGCTTACCCTGCCTTCTAAAGATCCTAGAGACTTTTCCATTAATCATCATCACCCTATCGCAGCCCACTGCTGCCTCCCCAGTTGTTCTCCACTTTAATCGATGTGGGACTTCTCGCATTTGCCAGCCATCTGCGCAAATTGCCATTCCACTTGCACTGAGGGCGTCCTACACTACGTTTACCGAGATGTGGTATCCACTCTGGGGATCTGTCCTAAACTAATTTTCTCAGGTTTATGCTCGTCTCGAGGTATCGAATTCTGTCACCACTTTCCTTTGTGTCTGTCTCACACAACAACTGGCGATGTTGTCGGCAGCATTTGCAGATCTGAATTAATTAGGTACAAAGAGTGTACCATATCTTTAACTCCCTATTTACTAGAAGCCCGTTCTTGTACATTAGATTTCCATAACACATCCCTCTTGTTTTCCTAAAAACGTTCGACTGTTTTTATCCAATTAAGGTAGGTATTATTTGAATTACACATTTCTATTTAGGTACAGTAAAAATAGGGTTCCGTCCGACGGAACTACCGTTCACAGAATTAAAAATGCGGTCAAGGCTATTGCATCTAATAGTCTTGGAGATTTAGTTGTAAAAATTAGGATAAATTACAAAAATGGAAAAGGCAACCAAAAGTTCAAAGAGTTCAACCTACTCCTATGCTCTCTCTTTACGTACAAATGTAAATATTTTATGAAATAATAAATTATTCAGATAACTTGATCAGTGTTTAATTCCAAAATGTATGTTGGTAATAATTACTTTTAGAACAAAATAAATGTATTATTATCTTAAGCGACCGTAAGGTCTCAACCTTAATGATAACATTCGAATTGCATATCGCCAATTACAAAACAACAGGATTCAGACACGTTTAAGATAAACAACTACGTTGTAAATAATGTTTATTAGAATATTTTCATAGAAAACAATAAACAAACAATTTACATATTTTTAAAATAATGGATCTAAAAGATTTTGTATAGGTACCTATATTTTAAAATAATGGATCTAAAAGATTTTGTATAGGTACATTTAGTATGACAAGGATGATCGAGCGAAAGGATGTAGTTTATTGTCTAATTGGGTAGGCACCATATTCTAAGGTTAATTATATCAATGCGTTGTACTACATAACTATCTCCTAACACCTAACTCCGCAAGCCTCCTTCTGTCTCCATTCATTAAGTTACAGTCACAATATACATTGATATAATGAACTTTAGATAGTAGTCCTCCTGATTTTAAAACCTTAACTAAATGGTTCTACTATGAACATATTGGTAAATCTCTTCTAAAATATGGCATTACGTTAAAAGTAACATTTGAAGGTTCTACTTCACTTCACTACTTGGGGTATCGATTAGCTTAGTCGGTAGTTACACTTATCTATCTGAGCATTACCAAAATATGTTTAGTTTAACGCTGCACAATATAAATGCCTGAAAATATCTTTCAGTGGCATATCCTAAAGATCAGTTATGTTCCTTAATATAAAGGTTACAAAACGCTGGTAAAGTACATCAATATTATTATCTTCTGTGAATTATCTACATTTACTTATAATAGAAGGGATTTTATAATTTCAGATTCATCAACAAATTCTCGTAAATCTTAACACTATTTTTCTAACTGAAAAAAAGCCTGTAGTAAATCAACGATACAAGCGTGATGTAAACAAATGTCTTTAATATTTTGCATGTATAGGTATGTAGTGTAAAAAATAACAAATGTAATACTCGTGTAAAATACTTGTATAATTAAATAAATACATAATTAGAATAAATAGCGCGCGCTTCAAACCGCTGAAGCATAGTGTTGACAATCAAAGTAATAGACAAATTGTATATACCTACATTTGAGTAGCACAATACAAATAATGTATTAGCATGAAAAAGGATATACTTATTGTTATACCTATATTAATTTATGTAATAAAAATATGTATGTATTCTACAAACTTAATATTGACTAATCAGACTAGTCTATACAAGGAAAAGTTGTAGTTTAAAAAATACGATAACGTCAACAGGTCAAAATGATATAACTTCATTTCTCATATTCTCAAATAAATGATAAAAATATCATAAAAGTGATGACAGGTATTATATAACCATTGTTTTACAACTATAACAGCAATTATACAGAGAGATTCGATTTTACATAATCTACGATAACCGAAACATAGTTATGAAACCATGTACATGTATCCATTTTGTCATAATGAAATAGTCAATAAACTTAAATATTTTTGTACTTTCTTAGAAAAAAATCGTTGGAAATAATAAGCTTTCAGATATAAATCAAGTATACATCGATATCCTTTATTTACAAATACAACGATATTTTATTAAATATTTGAGTTTTGAATTGAGTTTATAACTGTGTGATCATTTGGTACTAAAATAACAATAAAATATTCGATATTACAAAGCGGTAATAACAATTTGACTTTATGAGACAGTATTAAATACTCTTGACTAGAATAGAGTTGGCTGAATACTTACGATCTATTTAAAATACTCACATTTTGCGTTTTTCTATCAGTAACACTATCCAATTATTATAATGAAATGATATGTATCAAATAAAAAATACAAAAGTAAGTTTTGGATAACGTCCCAGATGATGTCAAAAAGGAACAATTTTTTTCAATTGCTAAATTAAACCAGCTGTGCTATTAGGTGACTATGATGTCCTCACAATTATTTAAAAAAATACAATATTCATGTAAATTTACTCATACAATTTCAAGGCGGCTGCAAATATGTATTAGTTGTCTTTATGAAAGTGATTGCGCCGAACATCAGTTACATAATAGCACGTTTAATTACTCTTACGGAATATTTGATATTTTAGGTACTCGAGAAATTGTTATTTACTAAACCAGACGTCAATTAACAACGTCATATACAGTAAAAATACTGTTCCTAATATTTATATCAGTTTTGTTGAAATATTTAGTACAAAATCATCTATTAAATAATATTTTTCTTATATTATTAATCATACATAAAACATTATCTAATCTCAACTTCAAATTAGACGAAATACGATCCATATTCATGTGGCATCACGCCACGTCGTGGGTAGAAAGTGTGAGTGAGAGAATAGTTGAGTAGATTCGTTATGTTAGACGTGTAAATATCCGCGAAACGGAACAGTCGCCTAGAGAAGTAGGTGGGGTTGTGATATGTCCGGAACACACTACCGAACTGGGGGTTAAACACTGCCTTTATTTCGTTCCTGGAAGCGAGATAAGAACTCCTACAATGCGTCGACATGTAAAAGCAAACACAAGCGGTTATTTACAGCCAATTCATAAATACATAGTTTCTTCAGAATCGGATAGAGTACTTAATATTGAAATAGTTTTTAACAATAAATTAAACGCCAATTTTATAATTAAAATTGGCGTTTTATTTAGAGTAATCTCTATCCCAAGGAAGAGCTAGCAATTAAATTTTGACAAACAATCATACGTAAATTATTAAGTCTTGTCCTATTGAGAACAAGATGGCTTGTCAAGTCCTTTATACTTAGGTTTCGTACAACCGACGATGAGACGAACAATAAAGACGAACACAATATTAAAATGCTCCATTGTCCCTTTTTTAGTACGAATCCCTAAAAAGACAAGACTCGATCTACTTACGCAAGTTTTGAATAAGGGCTCTTGTTGATATTGTTAGTATGTTGCAGACCAGTGTTATCGCCTTATCCTAACTTGCGCAAGTTGGCCTTAACTTCTAGATTACGAGATTATTAGTTTTGTGGTGTATTAATAAAAAATTGGGCTACAATAACAACCTTTTTTGATGGTTGAATAATAAACACATATTTCAAATAGGCAACTCACTGAAATCCCTTCTGTGATAGTTGTTAGTATAAGTAATAGGGCCATAGCATGCATATTATTGCATGCATGAAATTTAACCAAAGCATATATGTTTGGAAATAGTTACTCACAAAAAAACATGGCAGTCATTCAAAATTCAGACTTTATAAAAATACATGTTTTTTTTTTTATAGTGGCTCGACATAATGGCTTCCCTACGCCTGATGGAAAGCGAAAGAGAAGCCCAAGTCGCTGTGACAACGGGCAAGTAACTGGTCAGTTACTTGTCAGTTGCCACCGCCATGCCGGCCCAACCCTAACCCCCCACGAGCTCCGGAAACCCTACTCACCGGCAGAAACACGACCCAGAGGTCATTTGACTGCGGTATTCTATAGGGTGGAGGTCCTTCCCCGGACGGGCGGCTCAATTCGAGCTAAGATTCGCTATGCCCTACCTCTCTTGTAATATACGAATATGACATGACATCCGCACACACTTCCCCAGTAAGCTCATTGAAAAGGTTTCATAGCTTTCATAGGTATTAAAGTGTAATTAACACTCTTTATATTTTAAGCACCCTTCACCAATCTCATTAAATAAAAAGGGAGCCCAAGCTTGTTCATCATTTATATCCATACCTTTCAGCAGAGCTATTCACAATGATTATTTCCGGATTCGGAAACTTTGAATGAACGTCATTTAAATTTGACATTAATTGTACTAGTTAGTTTTGACAGCTCTCGGAAAAGTTTTCGAGAACTATAATATTAGAATAAAAGATCAAGAATGTTTCCGCTAGGATCTCTCGTTTCCGAGAGAGATATTTCTAGAGCATTTATGAGTAATCCCGCTGGTATTTTAGGTAGGTATTATTCATGTATAGTCATAGTCAAACACTAACCTGAGAAAGTCTCTCTCAGCCATCCACTGGCCGATCACCTCGACGGCCTCCGGCTCCTTGTAGTCCTGGTGGTCTTCGATAAGCTGCGTCAGCATCTGCAGCCAGTTCGCGTTCTCCTTGAATGACTGTGTGTTCAGCGTTTTGATCTCGTGCTGAAATGTACAAAATTTGCATTATATATTATTCTTATAAAGCTATCTTATGTCTCTAAATTTTTTTATATCCCATGCCGAGTCAGCAATGTACCTAAACGAATTTTACTTTACCAATTTTCAGGTTCCTGTCTTCTAAACACTAATCTATCGACCCTTCATACAAACTTTCCAGGCCATTGCAAAAAAAAAGGTTATTTCCACTAACCTATAATATTAAAACCTTAATCACAAATATAGTACAATATTATGATATTTTGTAAGGCCAATACCGTAATTTCGTTGATAATGGCGCCCGTTCGCCATCCATGTTCTAATGTGACGTCGGCCAGGTCACTGTACGGGTGGTCGCCGAAATATAAAACCTGGTGTCCACTCCAGCCCGTCAGGTCTTGCAACTGCTTTACAGTCCCCTGAAAAAAAGACATAATTTTTTACCGTTTATACCATGGCGAGATTTCGAGAGACTTAATGAAGATTACATCCTTATTATCTTGATAGTTGGAATTCTTCCAGGGTACAATTACTTACTTAGTAATTTATATACCTATAGGTATCTCATGCCGAATCTAAATATATAAAACTCAAAGGTGACTGACTGACTGACTGACTGACTGACTGACATAGTGATCTATCAACGCACAGCCCGAACTACTGGACCGATCGAGTTGAAATTTGGCATACAGGTAGATGTTATGGCGTAGGCACTCGCTAAGAAAGGATTTTGATCAATTCTACCCCCAAGGGGGTAAAATAGGGGATGAAAGTTTGTATAAAAATTTGTCGATTTTAAGCCGATTGGGCTATGACTTTGCATGTATAAAGCTACTACGTAGACATCCGCTAAAAAAGGGTTTCTGATCATTTCTACTCCCAGGGGATAAAAAGGGTTCTGATCATTTCTACTCCCAAGGGGATAAAATAGGGGATGAAAGTTTGTATGAAACTTTGTCAATTTTAATCCGTTCGGGCTGAGACTTGCATTCATAAAGTTACTATAACGTAGGTATCGCTATAAAAGAGTTTTGATAATTTCTGTTCCCAAGGGGATAAAATAGGGGATGAAAGTTTGTATTCATGAAACTTTATCAAGTTAAAACCGATCGGTCTGAGACTTTGCATGTTTAAAGCTACTATGAGGTAGGCATCCGCTAAAAAAGGGTTTTGATCATTCCTACCCCCAAGGGGATAAAATAGGGGATGAAAGTATGTATGAAATTTTGTCAATTTTAAACAGTTCGTGCTAAGACTTTGCATTCATAAAGCTATACTATGACGTATGTATTATTGCTAAGAAAGCCTTTCGATAAATTCCACTCCGAAAAAGATAAAACTTCAAATATTTACCTAAATCAACCCTTTACGGGATTCAATAGGAAAAAACTTGAAAGGCCGAGAAATAAACTCACAGCCCAAAACTACTGATTTCTCTCAATAAATGGCCTTACTGGTAAAATCTAAATATATAAAACTCAAAGGTGACTGACTGACTGACTGACATAGTGATCTATCAACGCACAGCCCAAACTACTGGACCGATCGAGTTGAAATTTGGCATACAGGTAGATCTTATGGCGTAGGCACTCGCTAAGAAAGGATTTTGATCAATTCTACCCCCAAGGAGATAAAATAGGGGATGAAAGTTTGTATAAAAATTTGTCGATTTTAAGCCGATTGGGCTATGACTTTGCATGTATAAAGCTACTACGTAGACATCCGCTAAAAAAGGGTTTCTGATCATTTCTACTCCCAAGGGGATAAAAAAGGTTCTGATCATTTCTACTCCCAAGGGGATAAAATAGGGGATGAAAGTTTGTATGAAACTTTGTCAATTTTAATCCGTTCGGGCTGAGACTTGCATTCATAAAGTTACTATAACGTAGGTATCGCTATAAAAGAGTTTTGATAATTTCTGTTCCCAAGGGGATAAAATAGGGGATGAAAGTTTGTATTCATGAAACTTTATCAAGTATAAACCGATCGGGCTGAGACTTTGCATGTTTAAAGCTACTATGAGGTAGGCATTCGCTAAAAAGGGTTTTGATCATTCCTACCCCCAAGGGGATAAAATAGGGGATGAAAATATGTATGAAATTTTGTCAATTTTAAACAGTTCGTGCTAAGACTTTGCATTCATAAAGCTATACTATGACGTAGGTATTATTGCTAAGAAAGCCTTTCGATAAATCCCACTCCGAAAAAGATAAAACTTCAAATATTTACCTAAATCAACCCTTTACGGAATTCAATAGGAAAAAACTTGAAAGGCCGAGAAATAAACTCACAGCCCAAAACTACTGATTTATCTCAATAAATGGCCTTACGTGTAAAATTAAATCTAAATTGACTGACTTACTGACTGACATTTATATGCCTAAACAGCTAAACGTAGGTACTAGAAATGTAGAAGAGACGTAGCTTAGATACCGTAGAGGTGCACTAAGATATGCATTCCCGAATTCCCACGGGAACGGGAATTAGCTGGAAAATCCTTTTGTATGAAAATCTAAACCGTTTCAAGCGTCTAGCTTGAAATTTGGCATGTAGGTACCTTAGTAAACTAAAAGCTTAGTTGCAACAGGATATTGCAAAATTCCCACGGGAACGGTAGTTAGCGGGCAAAACTTTTGTATGAAAAAATCTAAACCGCGTAAGATAGATGATTAAAATTTGGCATGCAGGTACCCTAATGAACGTAAAGCTTACTTGCAACGCGATATTGCAAATTTCCTACGGGAACGGGCGTTATTGGGAAAAAACTTTTGTATGTAAAAATCTAAACACGCGGACGAAGTCGCGGGCAAAAGCTAGTCAGTAATATAAACGAATTTTCGTAAACGCTCTTAAACTTTATAAAGGTATACTGTAACCATTTTCAAGTTCCTGTCTTCAAAACTGTCGTCGTACTTTCATACAAACTTTCCAACCTCATACAACGTGTAACGGTTCTTTGGAATCGGATTCCAGCTACGACTTTTCCGAATGAATACACTTAGGACTTTCAAAAAGCGAGCCACAAATTTCCCAAGGGCAGCAATGCACATGTGAAGCTCCTCTGGTGTTCTGTTCTGGTGCGCTGTCTGTCTAGTGTAGTCTGGTCTATGCGCTGAAGTGATCACTTACCATCAGGTGACCTTCAAGCCCGTTTGCCCTCTCTCTCATAAAAAAATCACACTATAGGTAATACTACTGTTTCGGGAGTAGCTCTTATCAAACATGTTTTTGATGCATGGGCAAACAAACTAGATACACACTATAAAAAGCGATGCTGTGATTCGTAAATAGGCTTTGATAACGTTTTTAATGAAACTATAGTGTTACAGTAAAGTAAAACTATAAAAATGTCTATTTTGTCTCGCCTGTACCAAAAACCACCAGAATTTAAGGTACATAATATCCAAATCTTCACAAAGTCGGGACGAGACAGTTCTCCACAAGTCGACGTTTGTGCGCCGATTTTACAAAGGATGAAAATCATTAATCTATGTCAATGTACCTACTATTTTTACAGCCGTACATATACATCATCATTCATCAATGTTGTGGGTGTTTGTTGTACCTCAATGTCGACGCCGTAATCAAGGGCACTTCTAGAATTACTATTCTGATCGAATATAAAATTACTTGTACATATACATGGTGTGTAATAAATGCAAAGACAGACCAAATATGGAGATGTCTGCTAGCTGAACTTATTAACATTTTGAGGGGGACACAATTTTTTAATCAAGAATACGAAAAAGATGAGATCTATGGCGATACAGATTATTAAAAAAAATGATGATCATTCTAATAGAATCTAAAGTTTATTTTCACTCGTAAGTTAAGAGACAAACAAAGCAGTGTTTTGTGCTCAGCCACACACGCTTCTATTAGCTGCCAATACGCTTGTTTCAGAGGCTGTGTAGGCACTATCATGCTTTCTGAAACACCCTTACTAGCAACTAAATTACTCGTGTTACCAGCCACCAGGTCAAAATATGCATTAGCGACTAGATTTTCTTTACATAAACAATCACCAACTCACCTCATAATAAATGATGCCTTTCTCCAAATGCGTGACCTTTTCCCAGATGTGCGTGTTGGCGTTTTTGTCGAACACCCTGATGGGCCGCGACACCTCCGTGAAGAACTTGGGCTTGTTCGCGTTCACGATCACCACGTCGAAGTGTTCCCGCCAATTCGACCCCACTAGCATTTCCATTCCAGCATTACTGTTAGAAAAAACAGAACAGACCTTTCACCTTGCCACCTATGCTGCTTATATACCAAAAGTAAAAAGTAATTCTTCACCTATGCTGCTTATATACCAAATATAAAGTAAGACATCTTTAACAAGATGTTAATTACGTAGTCAGAATCGGCCGATTTCCGCACCTAGACGTCTGAGTGACTATTTTGCGTAAAAAACTACATAATTTATTGTCATCAGTCATTCTACTCCCACTGTGCAGGATATAGATAAAGCTATTTTCTTGTGTGCCATTCACAAACAACCTTTAATTTAAGCTATTCCCACGAGTTTCCATAATAATGACCTCATTCGCCTATTTTGGATAGGGATCGCCTATCCAGAGTGTATAAAAATTATAGATAGATATTCTTTATTGCACAAAATACACAATTAGTACAGAAAAGGTGATACAGACATCTTGTGGTACAATCTAGGCGGTCTTATCGCTACTAAGCGATCTCTTCCAGACAACCTTCAGGTAAAGGAAGTGTAGATTTCTGAAGAGAGGGGCAAAGTCGTGCAAACTGTTTCAATAAATATTATAGCTATATATAAACAATAATTATAGTATATAATATATAAATAAACACATCTATAATATATCATATTTTTAAAACTTAATATACACATACACACACATAGTAAAATAAATAAATATATACAAGTAATAAAAATTATAAAATTATACTTGAATATGAAATTTAAAAAAGCATTTAGTCAGGCATAGGTGAGATATGGATATTCTGCACAATTGAGATGTGGCCACTAGACACAATAAATTGCTAAATACCTAACATCTTACTGATAGCCATCAAATAATATCTGAAAACTTTATTAGCTTAATGATATACCTACAATTTACATTTTTAATTTCATTAAAACCCATAATTTCAGTCAATAGGCTAGTAAAATTCGTAACATCACATGTTTGTAAAGCCTTACAAAATATTATACTAAAATCATCTTTAGACAGCCTTAAAAGTATATCAAGTGACTTGACAGTACACTTCCCCATTAGCGACGTCTCATAAGCGGGATCCTAAAATACATTATTTTATTAATTTGTCTATAACTTTAAGACTCTGTGCGGTAAGGACATTAATATCTCGCTACATCAATCTTATGTATTTTATTACACCTCCTACGCAACGCATTTAGCAACCACACACGAATTCTTCTTAGAATGACTATACTTACACAAAATGATAAGGGCTATTCGTGACTAGGAATAATTTCTTGCCACTATCCTGCAATTTGTGGAAGTAGTTCTTGAGATCTGGATTCGGCCTAATGTATTCTTCCACATTTTGAGCAACAATCTTATGCATTACTGGATGACAGCTTTGTACAGAATTCTGAAATGTTTTTGAATTAATTAAGCATAAATTGATAATATTGAAATATTGAATGATTATGACGATCAGTTCAACTAGGTACCTTAACATCCAAGAACAATATTTCGGGATGATAGTCAATGTGATTCTTTATGAAGTACTCGGCCACATTGCATAGCAGGCCCATCTCCGGCACGGAGAACAGATCTGCCAAATGCACCATCTTCGCTCTGTTTGCCTGAAACATACATCAGTCATACAACAAAGTAGATTAAAATCAAAAACAATATGGTTTCATTAATTGGTGAACAAACAAAATTTGTGCCTTTTCTAGCAGATAAGTTCTGTTGGGCTATCAGGAGGTACTGAATACAATAATACTAACATTTACGAACATTTAAAAATATCTGATGCCATACATACCTTACCTTCATTAGCCAACTAATATATAACAGCTAAAAACAAATTAAGCTTAATACCTATTTCTTATCCATTTCTTATGTATTTACTCATCATATTATTTTATTTGATTTGATTTAATAACTACACAATTATGTATAATATATAAATAAATTTTAAGTTTAACTTAACAAGTTCCTCATTCATATTACATACATTATGTAAATGCAAAACCTTGGTTGATTAGGCAAAAGAGTAACTAATTAAATTACCTATCCTTTGTCTAATACTACAAGCAACTATGATTATCTTATATCAGATAAAGAAGATGTTGACAGTAGGCTATGACAGGGTCAGTGCACTCAAAGTCAGGATGCAATATACTTACTACAAGCTTATCAAATGAATTATATTTCACACCTACCTGATATATTGTTTACAATTGCACATCAGTGTCAAGGCACACATGGTCCTTGTATCAACATGAGGCGTAGGGGAGCGCTCAAATAAATGATTGCCTACAAGTGTTGTTGATTACTAGCACATGCCTACAGTATAGAGCATAATAGGTCTAGGTACTATCAATATGATGAATACTGCATGCAATCTAGTTCTCTAATTGAGAGAGCACATGGAGGACAGCAGTTTTTATTTTTTAAACAGACATACTAACATCAGTAAAATAACACAAACAAAATTCAATAAACATTTCTGTTATACTATGAAGAGATGCTTTGTTTAATATTGACACAGGCTATAGTATGATACCATAATGATTTGATACAACATTATTGTGTAAAACAATACAGAGGTAATGCTAATCAGTTACGATTTTATTTGTAAATAGCATCACTCAATAGTCTTCATCATTTGCAGCTTTGTCTACTAAGTATCTTTAAATATATATTCTAGAGTTAGAAACTTTATCATTAGAGTGATGATGACTTACCTTACGATTCTTCATTGGAAGAAATTGCATGCAAGTCAACATTATTGTACTTAACATAAAATATTATAACATACTTTGTTGTAATGTTAAAAACTTCAGTTAATATGTTAAAGTTATAAAAGTATTTCTTTCTATAACTTAATATACACAAACCTGCCCTTGCTTTTTAAATAAAATTACCTATTTGACAATTAAATATGGTGGTAAATACATATTTATAACTCTAACTAGCCAATATTAGTTAACAAATGATTTACCTTATGTACTCTTGTATCGCCTTCAACATAAGCAATTGGTATAATTCTGTTTTTATAAATTTTGAGTACTTCTTCAGTAGAAACAGGGGTGAGACCACGATACACAGCACCAAATTGAATTTGCAGGAATGAGTCCAACTTAAGCAGCAATCCCTTTTCAATATCATAGTGCAGACCTCTCACAGCAAAGTTGGGCTTGTATTCCAAATTTAATATTTCTGGAGGATACTGGAATCCATAATTGATGTAAATATCAGAGAACATCATACATATAGATTGGTATGAGCTAAGTATATTGGTTCTTATCCATCAGACAGAAACAATGGAGACACTGGAAACATACATGGATACTTAAAAATAATAATGCCTATATAGCCACAGGAAAATTTACAAATAATAAATATATGAAAATCTACAGCAACAGACAAGTAACCAAATCATTAGTAGTCAGTTGCCACCCCTACCGTTGTTGAGGCCAGTGCCTGTAAGATGGCTACAGGCCGGTGCCTGTAAGATAGCATTGGCTACACATATATATACATATCCCCTAAGTCAGTTAGTAGGTATTTTACCGAATTTACAGTGGCCACTGACTAAAAGCTCAAGAAGTTCCTTAGTTGTCTTTACAGGTTCCATGCAAAGAGACGGGCAGTCATTTTTGTTATTTTTCCTTCATCAATAGAACAAAACACACAAATTTAAAGTGTATGATGTAATCCAATATAATAAGATAATGTTTTTTACTTGAGTGAACTGTTGAAATTGGTCATATTTGATTATTATTTTATTTTTTATATATTAATCACTAAAAAAATGGTGCAATCTTATATAGACATTTTAACTCACATTATATTTTTCCAGTAAGACTTCTCTGCCAAGGTTATACAGTAAATGTTCCAGTGTGGGCTTGTAATGTGCTAATGTGTAATCATAGTCGAACCCATAAACTTTTACTTCAGACAAGTCCAGTTCATTACATGCAAACACTCCTCTGGGGTTCACATCTTGAGGCAGCTTTTTGGCTAAGTAAATAATAAGTAATTGCAGTACACATTATAAATATTGTAAAACTCAATGGTATTTATCATTATGGAAATTAATTCCATTTAAATGAAATAAATAGTGTGTATAGATTTTAGACATTGATATTATACACATTCCTTCAATGCTGACATTAATCTACTGTAAACAATTCATTGACAAAGCTTATTATTAAGCTAATTTTTGTTTTTTACACTAAATAAGGAATGAGTTTAAAACTTGAGGCTAAGTGATTTTAAAAAATCCAAGTAATCATTGTTATAGCTAGTTCTTAAAAGAATGTCAATGTTACATGAAACAAAACATGTGTAAGTTATTTATAGACTACAAACATTTCTTTGTCTTCAAAATAGATTTTAAATATATTAAAAATATTATAAAATATACTTACAGCGACACTTCAATTTAGTGCGACAATACGCTTCTTTAAGCAACTCTCGCGTTGAATATGCCTTGTTGATTAAAACATTACATTTCTGAATATTAATGTAATGGTTGCGATTCAATTTTGTTAATCTTCCAACCAAAGAAATACACAGGTTCATAATGAAGAAAATAAAAATAACGACGGTGAAGATGGAGAATCCAAATAAATTTAAGGCGACACCTTCGCGTAGCTGTATAAATTAATTACAATAGGGTCTTTAGAGTGTAATTAAAGCAAATAACATGAGTTTAACTAACTATTAATACAAATAAATGAACATCGTTGCATAATTCCGAGCCAAAATTCAAACACGAACAAAATTCACGTTGTCGTCGACTATCTACCAGCTGTCAAGTGTCAAACAACAAACTGGTTGGTTTTTTTTTAGTGCTAGGTGTAGTATCCATACACAATCCATTAAATTTCAATTGGATTATGTCTGGGACACATTCTAAAACACATTAAACTGACACAGTAGATTAACATACCTACCCATAATACATGAACAACTTGATTGTAATTTGAAGTACCTCTATAATTGGATTTAGTGCGTAATGTCTTTTACAGAAGAATGCCATAGAATTACATATTTTATACAATGAACACCGCTATCACCACTTATGAACATTATAATTATATTAATAAAACAAAGCCGCTTTTTCCTATACCCCTAAGTGTTGAAAAGCTGACCTACTGGTTGAACTAATTTGTACTGTATTGTGTAATGGTACTATAGGGGTACACAGTGGCGGCGCTAGACCAAATCTAGGCGTCGGCGACATCAGCTTTGCGAGGCCTTCTTCATTACCCAGTCAGAAATATGTAATTATTCGGTATAAACCGAGTTTGTCGTACTATTACTATAGAGACAGGTTGCCAGCCTGACGCCTACATGTAGAGCACTACATATTCCCTCAGTCGACTTTTACAACTTGCGCGGGATGATAAGCAGCTGATACTCTCTGTTCTTTTATTGCTGCCATATCAGCGTAGAAGACTATTTATTAAATTTTATTAAATACAGTTCTTTCGCGGTTTCACAAAACAGGTTTATAATACAGTCCTGTAATGTAATATTATCACTGATTTTAGGCGGCAAGGATTTTTGACATTTGACCAGCGTTTTATTCGGATTTAAAAGTTGTTAACCTTCCTATACCCGCGTCAAATGTATTAACACCTATACCCGCGCACGGTGTAATAGACCGTATCTTTGGCTCCTATTACCTGGTTATATTTCTATTAAACCGTTTATATTTTTTTTTATTTTACAAGAACTACCCAAATAAACAAAACGTAAAGCAATACCCAAATCATGCAGCTAGCAGAAATCGTGACGTCTCAAAGTTCCTAGAAAAAATAGGCCTGTTTCCGTAAAAAAATTAATTAGTCCGTCTTTTAGATTGTTCAAAAATAAAAGACGCGTATTTTTTTATTTGTAAATTAGACCAAAAATGACAAAGATATAGCCTGTTAAATTTACGCGTGACGTCACAGAGTGGGAGTTTTTACGCCACTAAGTAACGTCAAAGACCCCTACTCCTAAATTTTGATGCCTTGTATCTTTGTTATTTTTGTTTAAATAAAAAAAGGAAAAATACGTGTCTAATATATTTTTATAATCTAAAATACGGACTAAATATAATGTAATTATTTTGACCTTGGAAACATCCCCATTATATTTACAAAAAACTGTTCCGTCGGTCTCACAGACCAATACGCGGGTATAGGAAGGTTAAGACCGTGGTGCTTACTTACCTTACAGATATGAAATAAGTCACAAAACTTAGTGTTGAACACTATAACCATAAATGTATATATCTTCTTAAGTAATACTTTCTTTGAAATAATTTTTGCATAATTTAATCTAAACTCAACTAAATGGCTAAAGTTATGTAACAAATAAATATCTAAATAATTACCAGACAACATACCATACATGGCTCCGATCCCAAAGTAAGTAGTTTGAGCACATGTGTTATTTATATCGGAGCGGTGAGGGTATCACAAGTATATACTTAAATACAAATACAAGATGTAATCATGCATGCAGGTACTATAATACAACATCACACACACACGCATTTACAAACACACACACATACACTAACTAACACACGCGTACACACTCTCTTATACACACATTCATACTCCTATATATACACATATGGACACACTTTTCACGCATACCTACCTACTAACCATGCGAATGATAAATAATTTGGCAAATTAAAGTAAACATTTTATTATTTTTATTGTATTTCTATTTAATAAATAATTAAAAATTTCTATTAATTAAATTAAATTAAATAATGTACTTATGCCTATGTAATACATATTATAGCAATATTCTATAGGGAGGGCTGGTCTCCACGACACAGGGAATCCTAGTGTGGCGGCCAGTGATATTGTTACTATCTGATAAGTGCTATTATAATGAATAATGTAAAATTGTATTATAACAGTAACTAAATTGTGAGACGTGTGTTATGAAACCAATAAATTTTATTTTATTATTTTTATTATTATTTTTATTATAAATAAACAAATAACTAATTTTTCACTTAGTAATAAAAACGGTATAATATTGCGTTGTCTGTGAAAGAAAACCGAGGATTGAATTTTGTGAACGATGAATGAAACACAAAGAACTCTGGGATTACTCCAAGCCTCCTCGGACGCGGATTCGCTTAAAAACAGAAATAATCAACTACTCGGGGATTCCCCGACTCTCACGCGCGGCAGTCTAACTTTCATAGTGTTGCCCACACTCCACTTACCAGTGGTGTTGCCAGACCACTCAGAGCGGCTCTGGCCAAATACTACTCACGCGTACGAAAATAGGTATATACGAATAACTACACCTTTAAATTTTAACATTTTTAAACTTTTTGCGAGGCCCCCACAGGCGCGAGGCCGTCGGCGGTCGCCGACGTCGCCGACGCCCAGCGCCGCCACTGGGGGTACATGAATGAAACCATCGTATGTATTTGATCTAAGGCTATATTTAACAAAAACAAAACTGTTCACCTTACTAAATCGGTAAACCACTTTGATACCGCGATCTAACTCGGGGCAACGCCATCTATTTTGCACTCACGGAACTAATCACGATTTCACTATTTAAGCTTAAGTTAAATCGACAATACCTAATATTAGTATTTAAATTATAATATTTTTTAAATAGAGTAATTCAAGAAGAAGGTTTATATATGTCACCGGAAAATAGCAAGAATCGGAAGTTGATCAATTTCCTAGGTAGTTGATTAACTTTCGGAATATAACAAACGGTAGTTGAAATATAATATTTACCGCAATGAATTTGCACATGCGTAATATTGTTGTTTTGCTACTAAAATTCATTTTGATAAGCTTTTCGTTGAATTTTATTAAATTATATAAAAAATTTCAGGATTTGAAATAATGTAATTTTATAAAAATATTGTTTTCTTATAATACTATTAATCATAATCATAAACTTAATGTATGTGATTAGTTTCAATGCTGTTGAACAATTTCTAACCTAGTTATTGATAGGAAGACTTGGTTTTGGCTTTTGCTTCGGTACCTACGTAGGTACATGGATTCAGTATATTTCTTTATTGTCTGCAGATGTTACCTTTTAGTCATGACATTAAAACGGTATGTAGGAAAATAATAAGAAGCTGTAGCTTGCTGATGGTAATGCTCAAGCATGTGACCCGACTAAAATATGTTTGTAATTATTATGGAACTGATTTTTATTAGGTACTTATTCATACATTTCTTTGAAGATACTTTCAGGTTCAAATTGAGTATCTTTTTACCATGTACAATGGGTCTGAAGACTAGTAGGTTTATATGTAATGATCCTTATCCTTACGATTTAAAATACATGGCAAAAACCAAAGTGGTGAATTTTGGACAATACTTGTGATTTAATTAAAACTTCAGTGAGTCGAAGTTAGGGTAGGTAGTTCAGGGTCCCTCCCCCGATGGGGTCCTTGGCTTGTCGTGGCGGGGGGGCTTAGTACGGGTCGAGCCCCTATGACCCGGAACAAAGAGGGACTCCAGTAGGCCGCAGGTGGGCGGCTGAGCCTCGCTCGTCCCGCTCCCGCCGACAGAGGTGGGCCGCTTGGCGGCACCAGCGCGTGGCGCTGGATTGATTGGCGAGGGTCGGTCGGAGAGGAAGAGGAGTGCCCTTCGGGGGATCTCGCGGTGTTCCGTTGCCGTCCTCAATATCCTCTGCGACCGTGTGTGAATGTCGGGCTGTGTGTGTGTGGCCCTTGTGTGGTGGCCGTGGGGCCAAGTAGGTGGGTTATAAATTCTAGAGACAAAATTAAAAAGGGGGGATCACATGTCCCCAGTCTTCCATAGACATGTTAATAGAGAAGGAGTTAAGCCTATAAAAAGTTAAACTCTTCACCGAAAGAGTTGGCAGTTGAAAGAAGAGGCCTCAGCAGTGGGTGTAGAGGTCAAGACGAGGAACAGAAACGTAAACTTACAATGAGAATCTCTTTATTAAACACTTAATATGTACAAATAAGTATATACTTTGTATTGGTAATTTTTTCTGACTTTTTAACTTATATTTATATCTGTGGGTATGCACTACCAATATAATTTTTGCTACGATAGCGGAATTTATACGTAGCGACATTTACATCCTTTCCAGCAAGTTTCAGATTGCAATCATTGTCAGCGCGGGTAACGAAGCAAAGAGTGTATAGCGCCATTTCAAGTTCTGGCGATGTGCCTACAAATATATTGTCTACAGGCTTGTCGACGCCTTGCTGATTCATGTGTAGCTTAATAATTGCCCCTTTCTGAAAATAAAAACAAAACAAATTAAATAAATTTTAATAATGTAACTAAAATTATTTTTGCATAAAGCACTGTACTTTACACTACCTATATTATTGAACTAGCTGACCAGTGCCCACTTCGTTAGGCATAATATTAATAACCATTTTTAGTAGGTACCTTTCATAGTTAAGGCAGCGTTCGTAAGAAACGATTTCATTCGACCGCTTTTTCTCTGATTCACTTTGCAAAACGGACTACCGCGTAAAAGCCTGTTCATTTTTTGATTTTATTAATCTATGACACTCAGCAATAATGTGGCTTTCTATTGGTGAAATAATTTTTAAATTCGGTTAAGTAGATCCCGTGATTACCCCTTCCAATTTAACAAATTTTAATATACAAACACACAAATTTTACTTCTTTATTATATTAGTATACCTAGGTACATGAAAATCGTTTCATCTCCGATCTTTGTTCTGTATTCTCCTTTATCTATTTCACCGGAAAATAGCAAGAATCTGTTGATCAATTTCCTAGGTAGTTGATTAACTTTCGGAATATAACAAACGGTAGATGAAATGTATTATTTAACGCAATAGATTTCAGTTAATTCATGAACTTACGGTACCTGGCAGCAATTTAATAATTTACTATATTTACACAAGTAAAATTGAAATTTGAGAATTCATTTGAACCAAACGTTGCTCAATGTACAATTAAACGTTGCACTATTATCCGTCACTTAATACACTGTTCCCTGATTGGTTGACGGGATAACACCACGTGAGTTATTGAACCCATCGACGTTCACCTTGCTTTCGTCGAAAGATTTAACGGCAAGACCCTATAAATAATTGATCAATTTACTAAAATACATACGTTTAATTATACATTTCAACTGCCGTTTATTATTTTCCGGGAGTTGATCAACTATCAATGAAACTGATCAATTATTTACGAGTCTTGTTATTTTCCGGTGACATAAATATTTATACCTAAATATGTATATGTACCTACATAATATGTATTTCTATATGTCTTACAATAATAAAAGACAGAATGTCTTTAATTTTTAACTTCAGCAAAAGAAAATTTATACAGGGTTGTATAAAATCTACTTTTAGGAATATTATTTTTATTTACTTACGTCACCAAGATCCGCCTTCTTCATATACCCGAGATAGTTCAGACGATTTGCTTGTTCTTCTCTTGAAAAATATATCCAATTATGCAATCCTGAAACATGAAAAATAAATAAATGCAGAAGACAATGTATGCTAATCGCCTCACCTAAAATTATTGTATTCCATTAGATCACATCGCTACTAAAGTGCGTCAATAAATTTTACCCCAAGTCTCAAAATTGGAAACAAACTATTATTAACTAAGTACCTATCCATAAGTATGCAATATGTATAGTGCTATTAGCTATGTACCTACGTAACTTAATAATATTTATATTTTGACAGAATTAGTTAACTTTTTATATTCCGTGCTTACTGACGGCCTCACATTAACATTCATATTCCTACGACCAGCTTGGCTCAATGATAGTGAACGCTGCCTCTGAACGGTGGTCACGAGTTCTATCCCCGCACAGTACAAAAATTTGCGTATGTCTATTTATATTGGTGTGAGTATTTATTTATTAGCATACCTACTATTATAAGCTTCAAGAAGAAGAAGAATTGTTAGTTATTGAGATAATTTCTTGACGTCAACTTTATCTTACCTGATACTTGAGCGTTTTTAAGTTCCGATACGAATATATGTTCAAATCCTGAACTACTTAGCTTCCCCTTTCCTCTGGAGTACAAGCCGAACCATATTTGTTTCAAAAAGTCTCGCTGTTGACGGGGGTCTGGTGTAACATACCCTGTAATTAAAATATAACAAAATAATAAGGCGAATAATTGGAGAAGATATTATACCCAGCAGAGCATTGCGAGAGACTTTAACAATTTTTTTATGATCGATGTGAAAACAAAACAGAATTATTGTAAGTGCTAAGAAAACTTATGAGAAAAAATTACACCAATTACCTTTGTCTTTTAAAAATGTCATTAAGTGACGAATAACTGAAGTAGACATAATCGCATCCATGAATGCATTTTCTTCGTTTCTCTCCTGTAATCATTAAAAATGATAATTTTAATGTAGGCATAATTTATTACTACCAATTTTTTATTTATTATCATGATTCATACCTGTGGTGTTACGTATTCATTAACAAGAGTGTCTCGTTCATAGTTATCTAATAATGGTAAAAATTTTTGGATGGTTGCAACATTCCACGCGTCGGGCAATACGGTGAGTAATCTGTAATGCATGATGTTAATTATAATATTATAATCAATCAGTGTCATAAGAATTTTCCCAGATATACATGAATATATAGTCGTATATCCTGCTATGTTTTAATATAGGTACTGCAAGTAATGAGTCATAACAATATAACATAGTTACATTGCAGTCCTATTTAAAAAAATATGTAAAAGATTATCATTAGTGTTCTTTTTGCTATTCCTGTATGAAATACTTAAAAACTTACGGCAAGGGCGCCTTGTCTTCTGTGGATTGCGATGTAGTTTTTTCCTGATAGTTAATAGTAACATATTTTGCTGCATTATTTGAATCACGTCTAAGAAGTTCTTCACTAAGTGTTTGCAATTCATTGTCAGATGGATTATTTCCATTGTTTCCCTGATTTCCATTGGCTACAGAACTGGGTAAAACTATCGGACGTGTAGTAGAAACCAAATGCTGTCCAGGCTTTGATGGAGTTGACGGCTTAGTAGTAATGGCAGTGGAGGCTGAAGTTGGTCGATTAGAGCCAGCCACGACAGAACTAAAGCTAAGAGGTTTCGGTGTCTGATTAGGGTTTACACTTGGCGTGGGTTGCGCGACTGTGCTTTGGCCTTTTGTGGTCCCTTGTAGAATAGAGCTATAGCTAGGAACTTTCTGTGGGCTATTTGGTTGTTTATCTTTACTGTCGTAAAAGTTAATGAGATCTTTGACTTTTCCAGAACCTTGTTGTGGAGGCTTGGTTGACGGTAGATTTGAAGCTACGTAATCACGTTTTCCTGATGACTGTGTGGATCGAGCTGGCTGTGGGCTGGAAATAGGTCGCGCTGTGGTTAATGATGTAGAAGAGGGAAATGTGTTTTTAGTGACTTGCGTATTTGTAGACGGGTTAAGTTGTGGAAAGTTCGCTACATAATCACGTTTCCCAGTCGATTGATTAGGCCGAGCTGTATATGGAGTGGATAAGGGTCGTGGTGTAGTCAACGTTGAAAATGATGCCCCTAGAGGAGGAAAATCTTCTTTTTTTGTCGTTGAAGACGATTGTGGTGCGACATAGTCTCTTTTAGGAACTGTTGGATTATTCTGAGATACTCCGGCTTCGTGTAGTAAAAAATCTGTATTCTGATTGTACTGATGTCTGGCTGTAATTAAAACATAATAAATTATCTTCTATAAATAACGTTATCAGGAAAGATCACGTAAGGTCTTGGCTTATAAAATGTTAATAGTAATTTAGTCCTTAACTAAACTTTACACATAGTAGAAAATATACTAGTAGTAATGAAGTATACGTACAGGGTACGAATATAAATATTATGTATCATTTTACTCGTCAAGAGTTGTAAGTTTTGGTTGGTATTACAAATGTATTTTGTATGTGTTTGTTTGTACAGCGCTATTGAAGCGAATGACGTCATTATAATTCTTACAAAGAACACAAAAGTGGGCCAAATAACTGCAAACCATTGTTAAGATTGCTGTAGGTAATAGTACGCCAAGCATACCTTGGATAGATTGAATGAATACTTCTCTGATAATGTGTTTATGAATAACCTAAGAGAGGAGAAGAGCAGGTAGAATAACAATCTAAACAGAAATGGCATGACGTAATTAGGTATAAAAACTTTCACCAGATTATGGAGAAATCGTAACAACTTCAACATAATTTCAGTTTTTGTTTCGCCTAAACTACTGTTACCAGAATCTGTAGTGGTACTTACATAAACTATATTGAGATGTTATCACAATCAGAAGTATCACTATACAGCCGTGTGCGTTCATGTTTTAATCTTGGGCCAAAACATAGGAATAAGGCGAAAGACCAGGCGATAAATGTAGAAAAGTATGATTAGGAATCTATACAATATCACTTTATAACTTGACCCAAGGTTGGGGTCACACTGGCTTATTATTGTGTCTCAGACTCTGATACGGACGTCTTATTATATCGCCTATATATAGTCAACTGGTCAATTAGGATCGACAACCAGTCTCAACACAGCTTACACGAAATAGCGGAACGTCATTTTATCTGGCGTAGCGGGTATTTAGGTATATCTTTTTCTTTCGTTAGCTTATTTCAGATGCAATTAATAATTAATTATGGAATTCAATTTTTCAAGGAATACTTACTACTTAGGTACTTAACCTTGGAAGCAAAAGCGAATTATTGCATCAAAGTAATTCAAATTGTACACCTAAAGCCTTTAATCACAAAATGTGTGGGCTTTATTAGGGATTAATATTTTAATCCCTCTTTAATAACAATAATATCATTGTTAATTAGGATGAGGATAGGAAGTACAGACATCCACATATATAGGCACGTACATTGTGCATCAGAAAAGAGGAACAAATTCAGAAGATATTGGACGAAGTCTTTTGAGGGAAAGATAAAATTTTGAAGTAGGTACACCTTTATAGACGACTAGGTTTTGCCCGCGGCTTCGCTCGCGTTAAATTCGGGGTGAATGCTCCATACAAACTTTCACCCCCCATTTTAGGGAAATGGGGGGTTAGAAAGGGGCAAAAAGTAGCCTATGCTACTCCATCCCTTCAACTATCTCCATTTAAAAAATCACGTCAATTCGTCGCTCCGTTTTGCCGTAAAAGAAAGACAAACATACAGAAACAGACAGACACACTTTCCCATCTTAATCTTAACTAATCTTAACTAATATTATAAAGCTGAAGAGTTTGTTTGTTTGAACGCGCTAATCTCAGGAACTACTGGCCCGAATTGAAAAATTCTTTTTGTGTTGAATAGACCATTAGAAAACACCTTGAACTGTACTCTCCTATCAATATTAATAGACGAAATGACCGATATTTAAATAAATTCAAGGTTCCCTTTTCTAAGCTTAAAATAATATCATCAAGCCCTCACATTATGGCAATCAAAATCTATAATCATCTACCACTTCATATAAGAAGTATAGAAGAGGAAACTTTGTTTATTAAGCGATTAAAGCAAATCCTAATATGTAAATGTTATTACACTATCGAAGAATTTTTCAAGGATAAGACGTGATTATACTTTGTAAAAATGTTAAAATAATTTCATCTTGATGGTGTATAAATTGCGACGCCCTTGCAGGGTGCATGTGCTGTACTACTATATAGTTCATATCATCTTGTATTTTACCATATGCATGCAATAAACAATTTGAATTTGAATTTGAATTTGAATTTGACCATTTATCGAGGAAGGCTTAGGCAAGGCGATATAACATCACGCTGCAACTATTAGGAGCGAAGAAATAATGGAAATTGCAAAAAAAAAAACGGGGAAAAAATAACTATTCCACGCGGACGAAGTCGCGAGCACAGCTAGTTTATAATATTAAGTAAGTATAACTTTAAGTAAATAAGTAAGTCCTTAAGTATGGATGCGTATGAAGTATTGTACCAAACTTTAAAAAATGTTAGTTGCATTAAGTATTACTGAATGAATGATAGAGCTTTGTTTCTCAGCTGCCTGAAACTAGAACATTTATGTAGGTACCTGTTCCTCCGAAATAACAATAAAACCACTGAATTTAAATAAAATGTTAAAAGATTGAACAAGAAAAAATAAGGTTCAATAAGCAAGGGAACACTTACTTAATATGAAAAGGTATTAAAAATTTCTGCTGTGCACAGTGTGTGATACAGAAACCATGTTTTTTACTGGCAATTATGGCTAAAAATTTTAATTAGTCCTTTTTTTAGCTTATTCAAAAATAAAAGACACGTATTTTTTCTTTTTTCATTCAAATAAACAATAGCAAAGAGATACAAGGCAACACAAGTTAGGAGTGGGAGTCTTTGACGTCACTCGCTCCCGTAAAAATGCCTCACCGAGTGACGTCACGCGTAATTTCAACGGGCTATAACTTTGTAATTTTTAGTCTAATTTACAAATAAAAAAATACGTGTCTTTTATTTTTTTAATAAGCTAAAAGACGGACTAATTAGAATTTTTATCCATAATAGCCTATTCTTTTGGGTTAACTCCCTTTAGAGCTAGGTGCACCTAGGTCTAATCTTACAATACTTGTATGATTATTATCGTCATATCTATAAGACGCCACTAAACAATTCCTAAAGAAACTGGATTTAATTTTCTTATGTTCAATCAAATATTTTATGATATTTTTAAAGTATACTCGTAGAATCAAACTGATTGTGTTTATCAGATTTCTCATCGCCTCATTGGTACGTCCCTAGAAATGTCATTTGACTTTTGCATGTCAAATCCAGTCTGACATTTGATTTGACTCCTCTAAATTCTGTTTGATTGGTTGTTTTGTTTACCACTTTTACCAGCTAATTTAAAATCTATTTTAGCCAAATTCATAGTGATTTTCTTTTTGTTTACCGTTTATTCATAAAAAATTAAGTTTTTCTATGATGAAGAGCAACCTATCAAATTTGGAAATCTTCTTGTATTTTTTTGTGTGGACTTCGGCAAACTTTTATTCATTATATAAATTATTTACTGCACAAAGTGGTAAGTTTATTATAATTCTTGAAACAAAATGATTAACTAGCTATTGTATACTGTTACTTTTATTGGAGCGTTGTATGTGCGAGTCTTTTCTGCCTAATCTACTTCTAAGACCCTTAGTTTTACAAGGCATAAGTAGGTATCAGGTTTTATCCTTACGAGGTCGCTTCAAGCTTTCGATAAAATTTTATTTCCCGCGACCGAAAGTAATTTTATTAAGATATGGTTCTTTCTCTCAATTACTTACGTACTTGTTACAATATGACTTCCTATTTTCAGATTTATATGGAAACACCTATGATTTACTACATTCCTTGGGAGAATTGCGTCCTGGCTGGAGGTTCATATCAAGACTACAAGATGTTTCAGATATTGAGTGGAGTAGTTGGAAATACTTTATAAGAACTGCATGGTTTTATTTGTTGATTCAATTTATTATATCAGAAAGCATAAGGAAAACAAAAATGTCCCTTTTGAAATATTGGTACATTGCTTCAAGTATTATTTTCATAGACTTGTACATGGGTTATAGGCAATTGATAATAATTTGTGCTCAACCAGTTATTTTTTGCACAATAATACTATTTGGTGGCAGAAAATTGAGTGTGTGGATAACAAGTATCTTACTGCTTATTAGTTATAATTCAATGAAATATAAATACTTCTTTTGGTATTACTTGGACAGAGAAGATTTACAAGATGAGGAGGTTTATTTGCTTTTGTTTACAATAGCCTGGATTAAACTGAGGTGCATCAGTTTCTGTGTTGACTATATGGATAGAAATAAGATAAAGAGTGAGAAAAATCCTTCCATGCTGGAAGTAGCAGTCAACCTGTTCAGTTATGTATTGTACACACCATTTTTATACATTGGACCTATTATTCTTTATGAAGATTTTGAGAAAAGCTTAACTGCAACTGGTGAGAAATTGACTGTCCGTCTAAGAAGATTTGCCTGGGACATGTTTCTGTTTTCATCTTATACATTTATGCTTGATTGTGCCTTTCATTACATATATTTCCTGGCGATGCAGAATGATGTTGAGGTATGGAGTTACTGATCAAATTGTTAAAATACTTTAGTATCTTACAGTATATTATGTTTATCTTTATTTATATATTTCAGGCAATTAGAAGATTACCCACATTTGCATTATGTGGTGGGGGTTTGTGGATGGGCTTGGAGTTTCATCTGAAGTATGTGATATCATATGGGACAACAGCAGCTTTTGCTAGGCTGGACAATATGGAACCACCACCCACTCCCAGGTGTATAGCCAGAGTACATGTCTACTCACAAATGTGGAGATATTTTGATGTTGGACTTTATAGATTTTTAGTTAGGTAAGTTAACGATAAATATGTTAGGTACTGAATGGTTTATAGTAATTCATATGAACTTCTGATTGGATGTTTCTTATTGTGTAGACTTTTTAGTTAGTATTGTAGAAAATCAGAAACTTTAGGTAATCTATCTAATGGAAGAATGTTGCCCTACTCCATTATTCACACATAGTAAATTGCACCTATGGGCCAGCAAGCCTAAAGTAATTAGTAATATGTAAAGCAACAAAGTGTAGTGTGTGATAATTAATACATTTTGAAATTTTACTTTTAGGTACATCTACAAACCATGCCTGGAAATGATAAGAAGACATTCACATTTGTCTGAAATGATCAGCAAACTGACAGCCTCATTTGCCACTTTCCTTTTTATATTCATGTGGCATGGAACTGTATGGAACATTTTTGTATGGTCCATTTTAAATTTTTTGGGAATCACCTTAGAACAGCTGGGAAAAGCTTTATCTGAAAGTTCCCAATACAAGATGTTTAAGGAGAAAATACTAAGAAGTGAACAAATGGAGACTCGGTTCATTGCTCTACTTTGTACACCCATGCTGGCTCTCTCTGCTATATCCAACTTTTACATGTTTGCTGGCAGTAAAGTTGGCAACATTTATTTTGAATGCTTTACAAATCCATCATTATTGAATTCCATGTTAGTAAGCTTTTGTTTATATTGTTGTTGCCATGTCTCAATGGCACTACAAGATACATCATCAAGAACAGATGTAAAAAGAAATGAAATAAAAAGTTCCTAAATCTAAACTTATGAGGCTTTAATGAAAAATAAGGAAAACATAATAAACACACATTTTAAACTCATAATTGGTAAATTTTTCATGTTCCTAGTTATTGATTACTTAGGCCTGATTAATTAATGCATACTACCGTTATGTCCACTCCCATATAGCTCCAAAGCAGGGCCGTCTCTACCAGGGGGTGCAGTGCATGCCGGGGGCGCCAGCCGGGCGCTGCCGGGGGCGGCGCGGCGCAGGCCGAATATACTTAAGACGGCCCTGCTCCAAAGTCATAGGATTTCTGGATACAAATGGGGATTAGCTATATTGTTTGTAGTATGTCAGATTGGCGGTATTAATTAACGAGAATAATCATGTATTGTTTTTAACTATAATAATAGGTATAAATGATTTCTTATACCTAAAAGATTTTGAAATGATATGGTTGTGAATTATATGAATTTCGCCATTACTACTGTCGCCACTACTACAATGCTAATAAGACTACTACTCAAACAAGGTCAATGTATAAGTTATACCAACCTACCCTCTTACCAATGTACTTACTACCATGAGGTAGAATTTTATCCGTTTTCCTTATTAAACCCACTTGCCATTAAAATGTTATGTTGTTATATGTTATGTCGTCAGATGCAAAAATAATTAGTTATGACTTCAAACAAGACTTACAAACAAAAATGTGTTACATGCATATTTTTGATGCTGTTTCTTTATGTTATAGGCTATCGTTCGAACTGTGATAAATCCTTTTATTGTATAAGTACCTATGTATAGTAAAGAAACTTCATATTTGTGATTAATTTATGAATTGACAATAAATAGAGTTTCAAATGCTTATTTGTTTTATTAATCGCAATAGGGATACGTAAAATATATTTTTGTACATATAGGTAATGAAATAAAAAGTACTCTGGTAACAGAATTTTATTACTTATTAACAAAATTCAAAATTGTTATATTGCTATCAGTTGATATGTGTTAGATCCCTTTAACAACAGATATGAATGTGTGTGCATTGCTTCTATTAACTCTGCCGCGTCTCCTGGTACACCTGCTGCTTTATGAATTTGTATTAGTTCTTGTCTAGTGAAAATATCTTTTCCTAGTTGATGTGCTCTTCTTGTCAGCGCGTCTAAAAACTTTTTGAGCTGTAAAGAAGCGTTTTATCATGTATTGCTGTTGGATATTTTAATTTATATAATTTTAGACTATAATTAGGTATTTATACTATGTACTAACTTTACTTCTCGAACTGACCCCAGACCCGTTTATAGACCTCGAAAGCTGAATATTTCCGAATTCGTCGCTGAATGTATCCATAAGGCTATGTTTCACTAGGCTTATCACATCGTTTGCATCTTGGGCGTTCGCTTCTTCTCTAAGATCTACTCTTGCACGAGCCTAAAAGGAGAAAAATATGTATTTTTCAATGGTTTCAGTCGTATCTAAAGTCACACGATAAGTATAATACGGCAATTAAAACGTACAAGGAGTTAATTATTGCCGACAAATTGTTACATTTCCACAATTATAGTCGAAGGACAAATCATATCGCGTAATTTAATTTTTATCATAGACACAACATAAGATACTACAAAAAATTACATTATGATCATAGTTTTCATTGGCCCTTCCATGCTTTGCTGTTAAGTAAAACTTATACTTTTTACAAGTTATCCTCCATTACATCTGATGTTAAATGATAATGATTACGAAAATTGACCACGGGCGATCAGTAAGGGCCTTAAATACGTCCAAATTTAACATTAGTTGTAAGTAACATTTGGTCCTTCGAGCCGGATGTACTAGGTTTCTTTAATCAGCCCATTAACCTGTCAAACAATAATAAATCTACCTGTGTAAGTCTAATACACGCTTCTAGTTGCCTGGTGGTAATAGGTGTGCCATCCTGAGAACCCCCCTGGTGGTTGTGCCTCAATTCCAAGTAGAAATTTTGTAACGTATTTGCGGCTTCAGTACTGAGTTTCGGATGCACATATCTTCTTGCATACGCAATGTACTTCCGAAGTAGAACTAATGGTAACGTGTCGATTACTTCTCCAGGTTTTAGCTGCAGCCGTTTGCTGGAATTTTTCAAAATAATTAGGTAGTTGTCTTAGATAGATAGATATTCTTTATTGCACAAAACACAGAGTAAATACAGTATAGGTGATACAGACATGTTGTGGTACAATCTAGGCGGTCTTTTCGCTAGTGAGCGATCTCTTCCAGACAACCTTCAGGTAGAGGAAGTGTAAATTCTCTGAAGAGAGGGGCAACGTCGTGCAAACTGTTTCAATTGATATACATATAGATACATATTATATACAATAATAATAATAATGTCTTGTCAATTGTAACCTAGAACCTAAGTAGGTATATCTGTAGTGATCTGTAGTTAGTTGGTAAACACGACACATTCAAATTGTATAATAGTACATATTGTATAATAGTACAATTAACAAGGAAATAAGTTATTACGTAGAAGGAGTGCCCAGTAGGACCCAGTTACCATAAACTAACCTACTTTGTGTCAAACCTTTGAAAAATATTCATTTAAATTAATAATTGATGATAAGCATCGTCATCTTTGCCCCATTTCTATCATTGGTAAATTTTTGTCAGCTTCACGTTGCTTTAGGCAGACCCGCTTCTGTGGAAAAGCACCTTTACCCATCTATTTACGTATACTTATGTTGACAGATTTTGTTAACTCGATGGCCCTGTATTGTATACCCACAGGACCATAATTGGATCATACATACATACATAACATCACGCCTTGGTAGGCAGAGACCACGTCCTTACATTTGGTCAGTTTATTGGATCATAACTAATTTAAAATGCCATAGAATTGTTAGTTTTCCTGGCTGACCTTGCATAGTACCTACCTACATAATATATTATTTGAACAATTTATAATACTAACTTTAGGTACTGACCTCAATGAAGCGTCACCGTCGTACTGACTTGTATTGATGCTGGTATTTAATCTGTTGGTAGTGTTATTTCCTTTTTGACCACTGTGCAGTGCTAGCACATGTTCTGATAACATGGCGTCGATTTTCTGAAATATAGTAATAATAATAATAATAAATAACTAACTACCTAGATTGGCGCAGTGACCAAAATATGACGAATATTTAAAAAAAAATATACAGTATGTTAGTTGAAGGAATCACGGGAGATGTTTTCGACAAAAATTAATCATTCTTTTTTTTATTAGAAAGCTACATTATCACTGAGTAACATAGGCTATATTTAGTTTAAAAATGTTTATCTGAACCAAGTTATATCAAACACACTTCATAATGGGTGTGCCCTTTCGTAAGACACGTGCCAAATTACCTCATCTGGTTGATCCAGTAGGATGAAGACCAAATCAAATCGTGATAGGAGCGCAGAATTGATCTTTAAGTTTTCTGCCACTGTTTTTGCCCTGAAAAACAAAAACAATGCTTGATAAAAACAACAGTTTCGTTACCAAGTTACATTATATTTTTTATCTAAAGGGTAAAATTATTGTTTTCCGTTATCCTTATTGGTTTGTCCACAGCATAACAAACACTAATAAAATAAGCCACATTCGGCTTAATAGTATTTTTTTTTCAGTAAATTTTTGGTTTAATCATTGTACCTCTCAATTTTCAAAGGAATGATGAAAATAGTGCGACAATTTGTTATTATGATTTTTCATGCTCTTATGAGCGTAAAGGAGCAAAATGCATTTGTATTTTCTTTCTTCGTACTGGGCTAGTCCATGTGGTTTCTGGATTCAGATAAAGACTTCACCATCTCATCCCATGGGTGACGGAGACGACTAAGGAAATAAAAATGCTCAGAGAAAGGGCAGCAGCATCTTCAGCAATATAAACATGATGATTAGGTTTCTCATTGAAGATTAGCCGCTGCAGTCGAAATTTCGTCTAGTGAGTAGCGTTATTTTTAGTGTTTACTGCTCACGCGCCGCTGTTGTAAGGGAGCGGCCTATCATCATTTTGCTCCAAGTCAACCTCACCTGCCCGTGGAGCATTCTGCCGAATAACAAACGAGGCGCTGGCAACCGACTGGTGTGGTGTAACCATCACAATTGATGGCGTAGCAAATTACCACAGACCGATGAGGCCTATGTCCAGCAGTGGACTGCAATAGGTTGATGATGATGATGACGGGTAGCAGCGTCATCGGAACGAGAAGCTACGCCCTTAAAACGAACCCCCCCCTACGAAAGTTCCAGATGTTTGCCCAAGTGGCGAACAAGCGGAAAGGTCTATATCCAGCAGTGGACTGTGATAGGCTGTTGATGATGATGATGCACCGCTGTTGCGTCGCCACAGCGGCTGCTGTGGTGCAGCACAGTACCTGTTGTAGGAGCCGTGCGCCGGGTTGGCCGCGGCTAGTACAGTGGCGCGTGCGGCGAGGCTGCACACCACGCCGGCCTTGGCCACGCTCACGCGCCGCTGCTCCATCGCTCCAGTAGGCTGCTGTGGTGCAGCACAGTACCTGTTGTAGGAGCCGTGCGCCGGGTTGGCCGCGGCTAGTACAGTGGCGCGTGCGGCGAGGCTGCACACCACGCCGGCCTTGGCCACGCTCACGCGCCGCTGCTCCATCGCCTCCAGTAGGCTACTGTGGTGCGCTGTCATCTGGTAGAGGAGCAAGAGTGTAAAAGTTAAGCATTTGTCTATGTCACCTACCTGTAATGTGAGATGAAATCTGTGGGGGTCGTCTGTAGGTACTTATTTTTCAGTATAAGCTGGAATTCGATTGGCTAGCCACTTTTAGGTCTAGATCAGTCAGGTCAGTTCCTGTAGGAGGACTGCGCATATCAAGAAGTCTGCATATTTGGCTTGGAATGATGCCAGAAAACGTGGGGAGACGCCAAGGTGGAGAAGCGAAGTTATAACGCGGCTATGAGGTCCAATAAGAAGGCCATTAAAGAAGCAAAGGCAAAGCATGTTGCTAGAATTGGTGAGCGTCTTGGAAGCTATCCTTCGGGAAGTCGTGCCTTCTGGTCACTGGCTAAGGCAGCTCAGGGCAATTTTTGTCAATCAAGTCTCCCACCGCTGCTTAAAACTGATGGTTGTCTGGCCCACAGTGCAAAGGAAAAAGCCGATCTATTGGTTGAAGTCTTTGCCTCAAACTCGACCCTTGACGACAAAGGAACAACGCCACCCACGATCTCAAATCGTACATGTTCACTGCCTGAGATCCGTATTACCCAGCGCATGGTCAAACGTGAGCTTAGGCATTTGTGCGTTCATAAGTCAAGCGGGCCAGATGGCATACCAGCAGTTGTGTTGAAAACGTGTGCTCCAGAGCTGACCCCAGTTTTAACGCGTCTCTACCGTCTTTCCTACAAATCTAGGAGGGTGCCATCTTCATGGAAGGTTGCTCATGTCCACCCTATCCCTAAGAAGGGTGACCGGTCAGACCCATCAAATTATCGGCCCATAGCAGTAACATCCTTGCTGTCCAAGGTTATGGAGCGAGTAATTAACACTCGAGTCCTTGGCTACCTGGAAGAGAACCAGCTCATAAGTGACCGACAATATGGCTTTCGTCACGGCCGTTCTGCTGGTGATCTTCTAGCATATCTAACTCATCGCTGGGCTGAAGCCTTGGATGGTGGAGGCGAGGCACTTGCAGTGAGCCTCGATATCGCCAAAGCCTTTGATAGGGTCTGGCATAGAGCCCTTCTATTGAAGCTACCTTCTTATGGCATCCCCGAGGGACTCTGCGAGTGGATCGCCAGCTTTCTGGATGGTCGGACTATACGAGTCGTTGTCGACGGTTCCTGTTCCGATTTTAAGACTACCAACGCTGGTGTTCCACAGGGCTCGGTGCTGTCCCCAACATTGTTTGTCTTGCATATTAATGACATGCTCCAAATTGCGAGCATTCATTGTTATGCGGACGACAGCACGGGTGATGCGCGATATACCAGCCATCAGAATGTCCCTCGTAATGTGGTTGTGGAAAGACGGGAAACACTTGTGTCTGAAGTTGAAGACACCCTTAACCGGGTCTCCGAGTGGGGTGAGTCGAACCTGGTTCAATTCAACCCGACGAAGACACAAGTGTGCGCGTTCACTGCAAAGAAGGACCCTTTTGTCGTAGCGCCAATATTCCAGGGTGTATCTCTCTGTATGTCTGAGAGTATCGGGATACTGGGTATGGACATCTCCAGCAAAGTACAGTTTGGCCGTCATTTGGAGGACAAAGCTAAATTAGCTAGCAAAAAGTTGGGTGTCCTTAACAGGGCGAGGCGGTTCTTCACGCCGAGTCAGAGACTTGTGCTGTACAAGGCCCAAGTCCGACCTCATGTGGAGTACTGCTCTCATCTCTGGGCAGGCGCCCCAAAATACCAGCTAGACCCATTTGACGGCCTGCAACGACGAGCTGTGCGAATTGTCGGTGATCCCGATCTCACTAACAACTTGGAGACGTTAAGCTTGCGGAGAGACTTTGGCTCCCTTTGCGTCTTCTACAGACTATTTCATGGAGAGTGCTCTGAGGAACTGTTTGACATTATGCCAGTGTCACCTTTTTACCATCGCACTACTCGGCGCCGCGGCAGAGTCCATCCATACCATTTGGAAACCTTTCTTTCAAGAACTGTTCGTTTCCAACGATCGTTCTTTCCGCGTACGTGTAAGCTCTGGAATGAGCTCCCAGCCGCGGTGTTTCCCGATCGCTACGACTTGTCCTTCTTCAAACGTGGTCTAAAGAGAACTCTTTCCTCACGGTAGGCAGCGGCTTAGCTGTGCCCCTGGCATTGCAGAGTCTATGAGCGGCGGTAACCGTTTAACATCAGATGGGCCGCTTGCTCGTCTGCCACCCTCAGTAATAAAAAAAAAAAAAAAAAAAAAAAAAGATCACTTAATCACTGGACGGACATAATCTTATATATAAAAATAAATTCCTGTTCGTTAGTCTCGCTAAAACTCGGGAACGGCTGGACCGATTTGGCAAATTTTAGTCTTGAATTATTTGTGGAAGTCCAGGGAAGGTTTAAAAGGTGAATAACGGGCAGTCCGAAGTCTGCCGGGTCAGCTAGTCAAAAATAAATTCTGGTTATCTATTAACGTAAAGAAATATCTTGTGCTGTGAAACCGGCTATTTAATATGTCACCTAAATCTATCAAAGTACGAGTAACTCGCATTGGGGATTTAGTAGAAATTGATTTCGAAAAAGTTGACAGGACATATAGGTTTTTGTGGGATGGGGGTCTGTATACAAGTATAACGCACCTGTGACTCCCCTGGTGTTGCGGTGTCGATGAGCTGACGTGATCACTTACTATCGGGTTAGGTTAGGGGTGAGAGTCTTCCGCTCCTCCAACAGTCCGGTGATAATGACAAGGTCGGCCTGGCCATCATTGTAGTCGTTTAGGAAAAAAACTTCTACCATCAGGTGTCGTTCAGGCCCGTTTGCCCCGTCTGTCCAGCAAAAGTGTGTGCACTGTGTGTAGGTGGGTGGTTACACCCGGGACAAACATTCGTGTGATGAACACTTGTGTTTGTTCCGTGTCTGGGTGTTTATATTTGTATTTAAGTACTTATTTATTTGTGGTACCTGTTACGGACTGGCCGCATGGCGGCCGACCTCCTTCGCCTTTATACTTTTTTATATTTTCGATTTTCGTTGTTCTTCTGTTATATAAAATTTCTGTCTGTGCTTTTGCTATCGATCGTGCGGTGTGCGTGCCATTTTTATTTTCTGTTTTATTTTACTTCTATATTACATTTTAATTTTCTTTGAGCCTCCCTTTTCCTTTCCCCGTTTTTCCTTTTAATCCTGAATAGTACCTTCGTTGTTCTGATACCCATAACACAAGTGCTTAAGCTACTTACTTTGGGATTAGAGCAATGTACGAGTATGTGATGTTGTCTGATATTTACAGGAGGCGGCAGACCTTGTCGAGCTCGTCGACGGCGCAGACGCCGCGGTCGGCCAGCACCAGCGCGCCGGCCTCGAGCGCGAAGTCGCCGCCCGCCTCGCGGCCCAGCGCCACCGTCAGCCCGCCCGCCGACGCAGACGCACCACACACGTACACGCCTACATATCATATTCATTTACTAGCTGTGCCAGCGACGCGACGTCGCACGCGTGAATATCGATTTTCAAAAATAACGGAATTCCATAAAATGGTGCCCAAATGCAAGTTAGACCTTTAGCAATATATTGGTAAAACCACATTCAATTCCATGCAGTAGTTTTCGCGTGATGCGCGTTCAATCATACAGATAAAAATTCTTCCTGTTTTCCCAACACTTCCCTTCACTGCTCTGCTCCTTTTGATTGTAACGTGATAAAAAGTATACCTGCCCAGGAGTATAAAGAATAATTGTACCAAGTTTCGTTAAAATCCGTCTAATAGTTTCTGTTTCTATAACGAACATAAAGACAGACAAAAATTTTACTGATTGCATTTTTGGCTTCAGTATCGATCACTAATCATCCCTTGATAGTTATTTCGAAATTATGTTTCATGTACAGAATCGACCTCTCTACAGATGTATTATAAGTATAGATACATCACATCATTTAGTTTTTCCACTGAAAGCAGTTATACAGAAAACGAAATCCTTAACCTCTTGGTGCAGCATGAGCAGCCGCTTGCAGTAACTGCGACTTGCCAAGACCTGGGTCGCCCACCACGAGAATATGTGGATTGGACCTTGGGCCGTTGTCATGCTCTGTGCCACCGATGAGGCCGAGCATAAGGCCGGCCTTCACTGCTTCATGCCCAAATATGGTAGGGCATAGGGAATGTACTAGTAACTTGAAAACGTCTTCGGATGCATGGATTTCCTGCAATAAAAATACACACATTGGGAACAGCGGTAACTGTGTAAGTTTGCCACATGAATCTTTTAAAAAAAATGCATGCATACAAGTATGTAACTTGTTTGGTAGTCAATTTCTTTATTACCGGGTCAATTTGATTATTTAAATAATTGGGATGATGACTAAAAAATAATTTAATGTCCATCAGATAGATTAATGAAAAATATTGGATACGTATTTTTTATTTTGCCTCTTGTTCAAAAACTTACGAAGATACATTGATTTTAAATGTCACATGACGTCACGTTAGAGTACAAAATATACTCTAACGTGACGTAGTTAGCCCCCACTCCGTAACTTTAATGCGCTATATCTAAGTATTTTCTTGTTATTTCGACAAAACAAAAAATACGGGTCTTATATTTTTTTATTATCTAAGAGACGGACTAATTATTTTCTTCATTTTCATACCTTGTCATCATCCGTATTATTGGACATGATAGTCTGCTCGCTTGCGCTTTTTTAAAACGATATTATTATTGTATTATATATTTTAAAAAAGGCTAACTGTCGAGTTTGTTGCGGCACTTCTTCTTCTACACATCGAAGTGCTGGTAGGAAAAAAGTTTGACATGCAAAACTATTTTATTTTATTATCAAACTGCACTGTCATAACGACCGCACATTATGTACAATGCCAATTTATTAGTTGGTCCATAGCTTATATATGAGAAAACATGTCTGTTCTGGTAATATAGTAAGATGATAATACCTGTATGGCATAGTAATCCTTTAGAGTAAATGATAGTGTGGGATTACTTAGGTTCCTTTGGCTGTGTATGGATACAGCCTCTATGTATAATTGCAATAATCTGGCAGCTCTTTTGCCATCTTCGCCGCCTTTACTTTCGCCCCGAACCTGAAAAAAAACATAATAATTTAGTAAGTACTAAATTTTTCATTGAGTTGAGTAAAGATTTAGTAGAATAGCATATTTAATGTTAATGTTGCATGCTGACTAATACCTATGTTATTTCTTAGAGAATTAAGATGTACCTGAACAATGCCGGTAACTGAGAGTACATCTCCAGGGCAGGCAGTTCCCACTAGATCACCTTGCAACTCTATTTCCACACTTCGAGGAATTGTTCCGGAAATACCCTGGTAAAAAAAAAACTCATTAAAATGCTCCAATCAGGGAATGTGCATCAAAAATATTTTCGTGTTCTTACAATTAGGTATATCGTGAAATACAAAATTTATCTATAATTTTTTTTTTTTTTTTTTATAGTGGCTCGACATAATGGCTTCCCTACGCCTGATGGAAAGCGAAAGAGAAGCCCAAGCCGCTGTGACAACTGGTCAGTTACCTGTCAGTTGCCACCGCCATGCCGGCCTAACCCTAACCCCCCCATGAGCTCCGGAAACCCTACTCACCGGCAGAAATACGACCCAGAGGTCATTTGGCTGCGGTATTCTATAGGGTGGAGGTCCTTCCCCGGACGGGCAGCTCAATTCAAGCGAAGATTCGCTATGCCCTACCTCTCTTATTTCGTATTTGTAATAATGGGTGAGATAGCATGAGAGGGACATGAGACGGACTTGAATAGATGACCAAGTATATTCCCTAAATCTCAATTATTGGCTTTTTGTAGTGTAAACTTAAGGAGAGAGGTATACCTCTCTCTTATATAAGAGTAGTACCTAGCTTAAGTATTACATAAAAGGGCAATTTTGTATCACCTGTGATTGAATTTCTTGGATCTTAGCTACTTGCCAGTCTGTTGTGTTTGTGAATGGAGATGACTGTAATGGGTCAAATCTTGATCCACCATTGCAGCTTTGGCAGACTGTGGGAGCTGAAAAGTGAATCAACTATTTTACTTCCAAATTCTTTTAAACCACAATTTGTTCGACATAGAGAAAAATGTTAGAAAAAGGCTTTTGTAAATTGACTTTTTGACAGAGATAGAACTAAGAGTTTATCATTTTAATTTAATTTAACCTGTGAATACTCCTTGAGGCTGTACTATGGCTTGAATGCTGTGGCAACTGGAACACTCAAATGCCATAGAACTGCAAATGAGGCCAACACTGCCCACACGAATTACTGTGCCTTTTATAGTAATTAGTTTACCTGCAACAAAGAAAGAATTCCCTTGTTTGAAACAGTTTTATAAACTATTCATTAGTATAATTTTTTGATTTGTCAGGTCTCTAAATAATTAAGTAGTAGTCTTACCAAAGTAGTTAACTTTCAAATTAGCCAAAGGAACCACAGGTTGGTGATTCAAAATTCTGACTTTTATTTTAGATTCACATTTTAGACTCTGGAAAAGATATTTTTTTTTAAGCTGGAGAAAATATATGTACTCATACCTCCCAACCAGGGAGTGGAGTGGTATGTGGGACTCACAAGACCCTCGAAATGGGATGGCAGTATCTTACCTAAAAGTGGTGGGGAGGCAGGGAATACCCACTAAAATCTCCAGCCCCTCCGTTAAGTGTGTAATCTCTAGATAATAGCAATGGTCATACAATCATAATAAATTTATTATTTACTCAAGTCTATTGAACCATGTTATAATATCTATTTATTTATTCAAAATATTACATTATTTTGGCCAAACCTACAATATAGACTAGTTGGTATTGTAAATGAGGGTGGATTATCTAAATTCAATATTGGGGATCGCCAACCCGCCTTCTCAGCATGGCAATTATGGGCATATCCTCCAGATGTTTGGCCTATGTGGCAAACAACTAGAGAGGCTATTATGTCCAGCAGTGGACTGCAACAGGCTAATGATGAAATTCAATAATAAGTTATTAACATAAAAATACCTTATGCAGGCAAAATTCCAGCAGACGAAGTGTTATCTCTGGCTTTTCAAATAAATCAGTGCTAAATGTGGACCACTGTAAGTTGAATTCAGAGTCACTAACTAAAGTTTGCACATCGAGAGGCACACTTCGAGTCTGATCAATCTTTTCTAAGTCAAATAAACTCCTGTTCTTTTCAATATAGGATTCGAAGCATTTTATGTGTTCGGAAAGATCTTGGTTCGGTGGATATTCTAAAAAAATAACAGAATTGTCATTGTTCATTATCGAGGCGGTAAGTTTACCAGAAATTTTAGATAGTTTACTTACCTTCTGTAGGAAAATATAACCTCCATAAATTATTTCCACTGGTTAAGGACAAAACTATTGGCACCTGATTTGCAGGTGCTCTAGAAGAACCAGCTGCACTAGATATTCGTATAGATGAGGAGGAGTTGTTTAAACTTCTATTTTCGGAATTATTGTTTGATCGGTTAGACCGATTGTACCAGTTATTTCTGAAACGTCCTCTCCAATTACGACGCATTTCAGTGGAGAGCAAAATCCAAGCAGTATTGCACAATTTTATGTAGAAGGTTTTATTAATTTAAGTTTCAATGAAATAAAACAATAGCAAAACTTGGTTTTGTTTGTTTCGCGCTACAACAACCTAACTTTGCTGTCAATGTCATACTTATGACATCTTGACATTTCTCTTCTTAAAAGTGGCATTGGAAAATAATGTTCTGTTAATACTTACGAATTGTGAGATCTGATTAATATTACCACTTCCCCAATATTTGCGTCCTAGAATTGATTTTTGTACCTCCGGAGAATAAACAGCATTAAAGTAACAGAAGAAGCAAATTTTAATGTCTATTTTTATTTAAAACAATGGTGGGAGAGTCGAGCATACACAGTCGTAGTTCGGTTATGATCCGCTAGGCGTCAATGTCGCCGGAACTTCGGAAGGGATTCTCCTCAAATCTCAAATTCACATGCCTGTGAGCCGTAGAACAAACGTTACTTCCTTTTTATTATTTTAATAATGATGAATATATGTTTAAGTATGGTATTTAAAAAGTTTTTTTTGGCTTTGTACGGCTTGTACATGAAAAGTAGGTATTTGTAAAATTTTGTAGCGGAATAATTTATGGCGGGAAATGGTAAAAAATGTGACCTTACTACTAGTACATATTACTTCCATGTTACTACCTACTTTGTCTATTATTCCGCATTCGAAATTATTTGAAATTAGAATGTTTACATTCAATCAAGATTTTCTTTCATTTTGCGTCAAATCGATCAATGACCTCCGTGAAAGCTGTTGCGTGTCAATTATTTTCCGATTATTAAAACTTGTAAATAGTTTTGTGAAAGTTTTACGATGGCCGAAGAAGGTGGCGAGGTGCCACCGGAAGCACCGCCGCCTGCTCCTGGCGAAGGTGAAGCGGAGGCACCAGCCGAGGGTGATGCCGAGTTAGGCGAAGACGGTGGCAAGTCCACAGTGAGGATTGACGATGTCGCTAGAAGGATCTCTAGGAAGCAGTCCATGTTCCGGCCCGCTCCTACTGTTAGCAGCTTGGACCGGGTTGACGTTGATCGAACGGCTCTTGAAGCCATTCTTGACGTCAGCTCCCGCTTGCAAGACATCCAGAAGAAGAGCAAACTCTCTATGAGTACTTTGGCATTAGCTCACGAGTCTTACAAAGATAAGCAAGTAAATAAAGTCGTTAACTAAATATTTAGTTCGTTTTATTATTCCATTGCGTATTCTAACATTTTTGTGAATGTTTTCTAGGCAAAAGCTAAAGAAGCTCGTAATAATCGCATGGGCGGCTTGAAGACTCAAAATAGGTTTTTGCTTGAGAACGCTGCTTCGATATTGAACAAATCGATCGAATATATTCTGGTGAGATTTTTATCTTTACCTGATATAAGGTAGGTAGTTACCTTACACTCTGACCGGATTCTATCTTTAACAAAGATATAGGTAGGGGAATTTTTGGTTTATTAAAAAAATTAAGTAGGCACAAATTATTCATACATACTAAAGCAATAGGTATTGTGCAACCGTCCTGTAACCCTACTCCGGTCCTGCGTAGTGTATTCATCTACTAATAGGTACCTATTATTTCTCATACGAGTGCTGTTTTCTTTTTTTCATAGGATTAACTTTAAATATTTTGAGGCACTTTCTCGTCCATTCGGAGATAGTTTTAAAAACTTCTGTTCAAATTTTAACTCGTTCAATAAATCAACATGACTACCTACCTATATTATATTCCTTTTCAACAACCAATACTTACCTACACCACTTTTTTCGCTAGCAATGCCTATTATAGCAATGCCAGCGCATCATCGTCCTCATTCGATGCTATCGCAAAAAAAAAAGAACTAAAGACCGCTCCGGTACACTGGAAGGTTCCCCATACACGTTACCAATGTTCGGTTGACTTGCGCAGGCTGCACAGGTGGCCTTACGGTAGACCCTAGCGTGATGGCCGACATAATGTGGACTCGCGTGTAGTAGGTACCTAGGTACCTATTAACGGGGAGATTTCGCTAATGTCATGCTTTTTTTTATAGTTTTTTTTTATAGCGCGACATAATTACTTCCCTACGCCTGATGGAAAGCGAAAGAGAAGCCCAAGTAACTGGTCAGTTACTTGTCAGTTGCCACCGCCATGCTGACCCAACCCTTACCCCCCACGATCTCCGGAAACTCTACTCACCGGCAGAAACACGACCCGGAGGTCATTTGGCTGCGGTATTCAAATTTAGTCACTCATTCAACAGGGTGGAGGTCCTTCCCCGGACGAGCGAAGATTCGCTATGCCCTGCCTCTCCTAAATGTGTTTAGACAGACATATGAACAAAATTTGGCCAGTGTTAGAAATTTGATATGAGCATCATATCTACATAGATTACAAGTTTTAGCAGCTGATAATGAATTGTTTATTTTATAGGAAGGAGTTTATGACGCTGATATCCATATAGACTTATTAGACAGCGCTGTAGCCGAAGGTGGCAGGAACTGCATCGTTCTATGCGACGCTCATCTGCCACCTCTGAAAATGGGTACGTTATAAGTTATACATATCTATTAAAATAGGTACCTACTTACTGTCCCGTAGGAATTTCAGCCACAGTTTTCCAAACTACGTATGCATTAAGATTCGTGCGAAAATACTGGTGCTCTCTTTGTTCCTTCGCTGTCGTTAACGTATAGCGATGGGACGATATAACTTTTACAGAAAAACCTAGTCCATAACATTTGTGACCCGTCTTGGAATTTGAACCTGGGACTTGAATTGTACTATAGGTGTAGGTAGCGTTGCCAGGCGTCCGGATAAAGCCGGACATAGGTAGGCTTTTTGATTGCTAGTCCGGCCAAAATAAACGGTGTCCGGCCTGTTCGGCTTTTGTTAAGCTTTTTACCTAAACTTTTCACAATCGCAAACGAGTGAATCGAAACACCGAACATGGCTGGTAGGCTTGGGTAAAAATTATCGATATATCAAAATATCGATATATTTTCAAAAAATAATCGATAATTATCGTCGATATTTTATATCTTGATATATCGATAATCGATATTTTTTTCCGGATATCAAATTCGATATTTTTTTCCGGATATCAGATTCAATTTTTTTTTATCAATTCGTTTTTCGACTTCAAAAAACGAAAACTATCGTTCGTTGAACGGATCGCGTATTTTTGCCCCATAAATCCCTCTCATAAATGTCCCTCCCGTGTTCTAATATACGAACTAAAATTCGTCAACGTCGATTTTCAACAATTTAATTGATATATTATTAGAACACGGGAGGGACAAATGAGAAGGATTAATGAGGCAAAAATACGCGATCCGTTCAACGAACGATCGTTTTTGTTTTTGTAGCTTGATTTACATTAAATCTTGTCGTACCTATAAATACTGAGATACAAAATCCTTAAGAACGTAGGGTGTCCGGCCTTTCTAGCCAAATGTCCGGGTAAACGGGCTGGTCTGTCCGGCTATAAGGCCTAGCGACCTGGCAACCCTAGGTGTAGGTACCCTAGCCTAGATATTTATTATTAAACTAGCTGTGCCAGCGGCGTCGCACGCGTGGATATCGGGTTTCAAAAATAACGGACTTCCATATAATACCCATCTATACCTTGTGCCTAAGTTTTAAGTTAGACCTCTAGCAATACATTGGTGAAAACCGCATTCAATTCTATGCAGTAGTTTTCGCGTAATGCGCGTTCAAACATACAGGTTTAAATTTCTCGCGTTTTCCCAACACTTCCCGTCACTGCTCCGCTCCTATTGATTGTAGCGTGATGAAAAGTATCCTATAACCTGCCCAGGAGTATGAAGAATAATTGTACCAAGTTTCGTCAAAATCTGTTCAGTAGTTTTTTTTTCTATAACGAACATACAGACAGACAGACAAAAATTTTACTGATTGCATTTTTGGTATCAGTATCGATCACTTATCACCCCCTGATAGTTATTTTGAAAAAATATTTTATGTACAGAATTGACCTCTCTACAGATTTATTATAAGTATAGATTTAATTACCCTGGTCGACCGTACCCTGTTGCTAAATATTTCTAAAAGTTTTAAGAGTACCGTGCAGTTGCAAACAGCTCTCGAGAGAATATCTGATACCATGGGATACTATGGGCCTTGGGTACTTGTACTACTTCACCATTTCCTACATAATGAGACAGTATTGTCCTCATATGCAGTAGCATAATTATCAAAATAAAAAAAGGCGTGCTTTTTGTTAGAATCCGGACGCTTTGTTCCGAATCAGAAGACATGGATGGATAGAGCTTACTTATCCGACGGGGCGACTATTGGCACAGAAGGTAGATGCGTCGCTATGTATAGAATCAAGAACAAGCTTATAGATGCGAAGAACGTCGCCGAAGTGAGTTTGAACTTATCGAACTACAGAAGTACCGAACTGTTTACTTTTATTAGTTTTCACAGCCTCATTCGATTGTTCCTTTTGTTGTAGCCTTTTGTTTTGATTGTGTTAGTTGTTCTAGTGGTACTTAGTTTGTTCTAGTTTTAACGCTGGTAGTGCGCTGTGTACCTAAAGAGTTCTCAATAAAATCTAAAGATTCTGGGTTCGAATCTCGGTTTAGTTATAAGATGGTGCTCATGATACGGAAAGCTTTAGTTTGAGAAGGGGTGGTTGTTATGCAGAATCTGTCGCATTTTTTATTTCATTAACACTTTCGTACAATCGTTTAATGAAGATTAAATCATACTTAGACAATGCTCTAAATCACCAAATTATATTATGACTACTGACTACTCGGGTGTATCCCCAGTTCACTTACCTATTGTGATACACAACATTATGGAGTAAATATATCCGTTTAGTTGATTATTTCGTTATGTATTTTCAGGATTATTACCTAGTATTCTTTGATATGAGTCAAGATACAGAGAATGTGGTATCTGGAGTGTACAAAACGATGAGTAGTGTGTACATCCCCGCTCTGCAGTGTTGCAAAGCTTGGGGTGACATCAACCCGCCAAACCCGAGAAGTGAAGCCATTATAAGGACTTACGTGTCGAAGATAATGTTGTTTATTGATTACCTTGCAAGTAAGATCTTCAGTGTATTAATTTAAGCCTAACATTTTCTCCCAACATTTTGTGCTAAGTGTTGACGTAAAATTATTTTTTGAAAATCTCTTAGAACTTACCTACAGCAATAAAAACCCTTTTAACCTTAAGATTATTGTAGCTTATTTCTTATTAAGGTTTTCAAGGAGTCATTACAAGAGTTATTATTTACTTTTATCAGAGACAAAAGTCGACCTGGACTGCTGCACGAAGTTTAAAATAAACTTAATGTTATACGAAGAAGAGTTGTCAGATGCAGAGAAAATGAAGGCTGCGATCACTAAAACGCACGTTTTGGAAGAAATTTGCACTTTTGTGAAGCAATGGGTTAGGCAGATAACCATGGTAAATATTCTTTGTAAGAAACATTATTAGATAGTAGGTCCGTTTTGTCATTAGTAAGCTATCTTTTTTCACGTGGATCTAGAAGTTTTAAACGTAACGCATTTGCACAATGGGCCGTATGTTTAAAACAGATACAAAACATCTATTTGATTGGTCCCTCTTAACCAACCAAACAATAACATCATCAATGAAGTGTTAGAGAAATGCGACCTGACTTTTATAAGGTCCTCTCTATCGCACTCTCATTCGCTGGCTTATCCTCCCATTACATTTTTTAGTCATAATAATCGTTTTGTCTAGGTGCTGGTACAAAGCCAGCAGCTGAGACGTGAGCCGTCGAACATCGGCCCACTGGCAGAGCTGGACCATTGGCGTCGCCAGCTCACCACGTTTACCTCCATCATTGAGCATATCAAGAGCGATGCTTGCCAGATGTACATTCACACTCTTATTCGAGCCAAATCTAAACTAATAAAGGTAACCCAAGCATTGCATCTTACACAAACAAAACAAAATATCGTTAAAAATCTTTGACAAACGATTTCTGTACAATTTTAGAAATGGAGGATATTGGATAACCAAGTCACCGATTATTACAATGAGGCCTTTGATAACGTGAAGTATTTGTACGCCTTGGAGAAATATTGCGAACCTTTATACAGGTAAGACTAATCAATATAAACTACTATAATAATGGCTTCTATTGAATCCCATAATTTAGGTAATCTAAGATGTGGAAGCATTCGGGAGGCATTTTTCCTTTTCTCAGGAGATCATTGATATATACCAGTTTTTTGGACTTTTTGATTCGTTCTTGTTTAAGAAAACAGAATTCCTTACCAGAATTTTCAATATTGAATTCGTATTTATGTTTGTGATCATAGATGTGACCCACTCACGATGCAGCAGTATATACCAGGGCTGCTGTATACTGTTCGCATGATATTTGCCACTTCACGGTATTACAACACCACAAAACAGATATCGACGCTTCTAGTCAAAGTGACCAATCAGATCCTGAACACCTGTATGGATTTCTTGACTAACAATGGAAGGAAGACTATCTGGAATCAGGATAAATTAAATTTTATAAAAAAATCTAAGGTAACAAAACATTCTTAGATACCGATTTTCGAATTCCATTCTATTGACATTACATTATATTGTAGATAAATATTCAAGAGACTTAAAATACTTATAATTTTTTCAGCAATGCCTCAACTTATACAGCTTCTATAGAGAATGCTATGCCGAGACACAAAAGGAGATGATGGAAGCGGCGGATGAGAGGCCATTTGATTGTTCAGAAATGTACATTTTTGGCAAATTCGAAACATTCAGAAAAAGATTACATAAGGTGTTTTATATAGATGCTACTATTTTTCACCTTTGTCGATGACTTCATGGTGTCGTATTTGTCTCATTAAGTATACGGTGTTCATCAAGCTTAGGTATAGTAGGAGAGACCGGGTACAAAAGTAACGGCGGGTCGAAAGTAATAAGCGCTCTATAGATTTATCCAATGGGCGAAAGGTCGCTTTGCCGCCTTCAGGTGATAGTCAGGCAGGACACAGGACTCGGTCTCCCCTACCAAAGTGTCTTATCGATTCGAATATGGAAAGTATAGTCCATGTGTTTCATGACGAAATTTTATTAAACAAAACGCTTAATTTTTCAGATTATAGATTTGTTTCAAACTTACATTACGTATTATGTACTGAACAAAACTACTTTGGAAGGCATAGAAGAGTATGCTGCTAATCTGAATAAGCTTTTTAAACAAATTTCTACAAAAACATACGATGCTTTAGATCACAGGTACAGTACAAAATTACAAATTTATAATGGGTTTGTCATTAGGTACCATCTACGATAAATCCTGAAAGCATCCCAAGCAAGCATATGGAGTACGGGATTGCTCTCCTAATAAATATTTTTTTTTAGTTTAGGGTATAGTTTGTTTTTCAAGCATTATCTGTCATTTACTACAAAATCAAGCTTGGAATTTGGTCTGCCACTTCTCAATTTGCCACTTACTTACGTTATGTGCCAGAAAAATAGGAATTAATTATGCCCAAACCACGTGTTATACGTAAACATTTTCATTTACAGACGACCAGATTTCGATAAGGATTACAAAACATATAAGGATGGGGTAGCTGCTCAAGAACTGTTGTTGGAAAATTTTATGATTACGGTAGTTGTAATATTGATTTGGTTTGAATTAAGCACCTTTGGACTAAATGTGTATCGCATTTAAATTTAATGCTAAGTGGGAATTATTACAGACTTTATAAATCATTGTTACAGAGTGTAAATAAATGTCCAACAACTGAGATAGCATTGCATTTGCTTTTACGTTTCGAGAAGCTAAAATTGGATTGTCTCTACTTGGAAGATCAGTATTATGATTTGATAAGCAATTATACTGGTGAAATTGAGGCTCTGAGAGACAGGTTAATTTGAATCACTGGAGTTTATTTACTTGGCTTTATAATAAGTACTTATTTATTCTGTTAGGCTTTTTATGCGAGAGGCGGCAGACGAGCAAGTGTAATGCCTGATGGTAAGCAGTCGACACCGCCCATGGACACCCGCAGCTATAACCGAGTTAAGGGTCGCTGCCGGCCTTTTATATATGAAGACGCTCGTAGATATTTGGTGACTTAATCGTTACAAGTAACAAGTCTCATTTATAAGATTACTATTTCATAAAGGTACAACGAGGAACGCGAGAACCCAGAATTACCAAGAAACATGCCACCCGTAGCTGGTAGAGTTATGTGGATACGGTTTTATGATAAGAACATCAAAGGTCCCATGGAGGAATTCAAGAAACACCACGAAGTCATCACTCATATGGTAAAAAAAATATTCGAGTAATTTTTCACCATTCTTTATGAAGGTACAATTTTTTCTAAACGAATTTCCTTTAGCTCTTAGTAAATATATGTTTTTATTGTCCATACGACTTTGGCACATTACTTAATTGTGTTCTCCTAAAGCAGAAATCCAAAGGTTCTGAGTTCTATTCAATGTTGGGTAAATATAGCAAACAAACTTTCCTTGTTTCGTGTTTGGGGTACCAACCTCTAGTTCTCGAAAACGCTTCTAGCTATTTTGACCAGATGGTTAGTGTATATTGTTTAGATTTCTTTATTAATTATTACAGAATACGCAGAGATGTATTAAGTTGTTTAACGTTATGAGTATTGTGTTCACTGAGTTTGAATTGATTTATCACGATGCTTGGGCGGAAAATGTTGGTCAGGTATGTTTGTCATCTAATACTTTATCAAATTATACGTTGCCTGAAATGATGAAATTAATTATTAAATGTGTATCATATTTTAGGTGCGATTGGGACTGATAGCTCCCTTACTCATTAGGCATCCTCTGACAAATATGTACATCGTGAATTTCAATCTTTATATACCAGAGTGCATTAGAGAAGTTGAATACATGTGGCAGTTGGGATTGAGTTAGTATTAGCTGATAAGCTTATTCAATAAATAATAATTCAATTCAATGGATGATAATTCAATGGTCGCTAAATGATCTTTAAATGTTTACCTATAGTATAATATAAAATTAATTTATATTCTAGGTGTACCGGATGGTGCTCAAATTGTGGCATTTTGTAAAGATAAAATTCTTGGGAACTTTGAGAAAATGAAATCTTTAGTGGATAGAAATAATAATATTAGAAAGTACGTAACAAACTTAATTAATTATTTCGGTTATTATTATTGATGCTAATATTTTTTATGAATGTTGATAAAACATTTTAGGAGTATGCCAAAACTATACTTACCACTACTGCGGGCTCAGCTGATAAAGCTCGAGAAAGCTTTCCAGCCAGGGCTTTCCACGATCACGTGGACGTCCTTAGAGATTCCCGCTTATTGCGAAAATATTGAGAGAATCTTAGATGCAGTTGATCTTTTCGTCAAAGAGGTATGCTATTCATCGTATTTTAAGTCAAATGTAATGTTTTTGTTTTCTTACTAAAAAAATATTTTTCTGTAATTTTTAGGTGGTCGATATGAAAGAAGCTCGTATAGATACGATCTTGCAATCTATAACTAAAACTTTACTGGTTTATCTACCGGAACAAGCTGTTGATCCAGCTGTATTTTATGAAGAAAATCTTGTTAGACGAGATGAGATTGGTAAACTAAAATTATAAAAACTAAAGTGGTATTTTAGCCTTTTGATTTGTTAATAGATAGATAGATTTTCTTTATTACACACCAAATAGTCGACTTAAACAAAGACATATCGTAGTACAAATTAGGCGGCCTTACCGCTTAAAGCGATCTCTTCCAGGGAACCCTAATGTTATTGTTCTTTATTGATAATGTAAACTTTCAATTACTAAATAGCTTCGGATTTACAACAAAAATCCTGGAATGCTGAAGTTGCAGTAATAGAACTGATTAATAAGTTCCTGGAAAGTGTTCCTTCTAAGCAGATCCAAGACTTGAGAGATAATTGGTAAGTATGAAAATTGTTACTATCTACACTATTTGCATCAATTATTGTACTAAACCATTCTTCATATACAATGTAATTTTTCATAGGCTGGATATCGAAAAAGCATTAAAACAAGTAACATCAGCAACGAGAGTATTTCCAGAAGATGCAGGTAAATGAGTAGGGGTTTTTTAAAATTAGGTATGTGTTATAAACAGTAGTAAAGGTATTACTATAGAAAATGTTATTGTTTACAGCGTTTTTGGAAATTGAAAATCCAGAACGTTTCGATGTATTACCAACATTGAATGAATGCAATGAGTTGTTTGCTTACTTTGCAACAAAATGCTTGGAATCTCTTATAAAGTGTACTAGACAAAGTTTAGATCTTTTGCGACGACGAGCTTCTGTTTCAAGGTGATTGTATTTTATATTTGTATTCTTTTTATATAGAATATCATGAAATAACACTAAAAGTTCAGCTTTATAAATTGATACAATCATTTCAGTTTCCTAACAATGACAATTGACCCCGAGGAACAGAAAAAATTAAAGCCCCTTATGTGTACGATGATGTATTTGCAAATACCGAGAATTTTAATAAAGCCCACTTTAGAAGAGATACAAACATCTTTCTCACAGGTAAGAAAATTAAAACGTAATTCAAAAATGTATTTTAAAATTTGTGGGTCATATGTGGTGATCTTACGAGTAATTCTATTTAAAATGTAATTTCAGGTAGTACTAAACTGTATCATGGACATTCATCGAAATGTATTCATGTGGGGTCAACAAGAACTACTGAAGAAGGAAAAGATGCAAGGAGCTTCATTGACTGCAACAAGAAGCGTTAGTGGTATGTAAGTTACATGCGTTGCGTATACCTATGCTTTGCAAGCGATTTTATATCTATAATCTAAAATATTTTTAAAGCTGGATCAAGATCCGGATCAAGCATTATCGGAATCAGAAACTACTTCAGGATGGTGTCCGAACATAAGGATATTGTGAGATCGGTAATGGCATTACAGGGAATGATGTACATGTATAAACCCGATATCGAGAAACTGCTCAAGGTTTTTAAATATTTTTTATGAAACAATATAGTAATCTTAGTTAGATTACTATATTGTTTGTTTAAATTAAAGTGTTTTTGTACTTAAAAATTCATTTTGTGTTTTACCATTTTAGGGTTATGGAAGATTTGCTCATTTGTGGGCAGAAGATAGAGTACAGCAGGTTCAAGACTTTGTGGATTCAAATCCTCTAAATGTCATAATTAGAGATATGTTTAAAAAATATGAAAATCAAACAGACGAAGTAGTTCATTTACCAGAAAGGCATATTATAGGATCTATTGAGATTATTATGGGTTAGAAAACTATTTAAGTTATTTTATTTGATACTAGCTGGTTTCTTCACGTAGACTTTATGATGGTGATCATTGTTACTCAACCCTTACCTTTTATGTATTCTTGCTTTGTTATAGTCTACACATTTTTTTGATAAATACATATTTATTTTACATATGTACACTCCTTTTTTACATTTTTTTTATTATGACTGTATCGATATTATTGACTTCAGAGCACATAAAGCTAGCTCTGCACGTGGAGTCTATAGAGTGGAAGAGAATATTAGGAAAACTTCTCAGTCAAGCTTACAAAGAACGTGTAACAAAGTTGATGCAATTTATTAACGATCGCATGAAGACAATGGGCAAAAAAATTAAAGACTTGGATGACGTTAAATTTGCTATGATGTGTCTGGAAATGATTCGAGAGGAATTTATTGGGTTTGTAAACATTCTCATAATTAACGAAAATAAATGAAGTAAACTTTCATGAAGTTCACAATTAGTGCATGTGGAATAATTCATCAATTCATATTTTTTAGCATGGATATGGAATTAGATCTCATTGAAGAGAGCTATGCAACTTTCTATCAGTTTAATATTGACATACCTAAAGATGATGCAGATATGGTATATGGATTGCGTTATGCATTCCAGAACATGCTTTTGACTGTAAGTACTTCACCAAAATTAATATTAAGTATCTTAAACCATTGTGATATTAACTTTTTTAATTATATGTTGGTATTCCATGTAACATGTTTGTTATTTTAGTCGCAACAAGTGCAACAGAAGATTGTTGATATGCAAGGTCCACTACAAAAAGAGTTGACTGAGGGTGTGTCTACTTTCAATGCAGATGTGCTTAAGTTTGACGCTGATTATGAGCATTTTGGTCCCATGACTCCAGGTTTGAGCGCCAGAGAAGCTAGCGACAGGTAAGGACTTATTCAATACTAATAGGGACATGTCAAGTACTAAGTAAGTGCATATTGAAATAAGATTATTCAATTGATTTTCTTTTTGACAGAGTCATAATGTTCCAGTCGCGGTTTGATGAACTGTGGCGAAGATTTGAAATGTATTCCAATGGTGAAAAGCTATTTGGCATGGAAGTAAAAGACTATCCTATTTTGCACCAGAAGAAGAAAGAGTTCAACTTATTGAGTAAACTGTAAGTTAATAGTATCCTTTACAGAAATATTTTATTATTCCTTATAAACGATGGTGATATATAATTAGTACAATGTTTTTCAGGTATTCGTTGTATCTATCGGTAATGAATACCATAGACGGATACTTTGAAACTCCTTGGGTTGAGATTGACATTGAAACAATCGTCGCGCAATTAGCAGATTTCGATCTCAGGTAATGGTTTGATTGATTGTTAATTCTCTCAATATGCCGTAAATATTTAACATTGACTAATATTGATTAATCAATTCTTTTTTCTTTGATAGATGTCGTAAGCTTCCAAGAGGAATGAAAGACTGGCCTGCGTTTATTGAGTTGAAGACCAAAATTGATGACTTCAACCAAACCTGTCCTCTATTGGAACTTATGGCAGACAAGTCAATGAAAGATCGCCACTGGAGAAGGCTAGAAAAGCTTATGAGTAAGTAGTACTTAAAGTTCGTAAGGTATAAAATTCTTTGTAGAATAAAATTTAGATTTTACATTTCAAAATTTACGTTTTTGTTTAGATTGTGTACTGGATGTAGAGTCGGAATCATTTACATTGGCTAATGTTATGGAAGCACCTCTACTGAAAAATAAAGAGGATGTTGAGGTAAGCTTTCAAAATAACATAACTGTATAAGTGATTTTAAGCTGTTTACATAATATTAGTGTTATAATCACAATGCCTTGATTCCATTATAGGACATTTGTATTAGTGCCGTCAAAGAAAAGGATATCGAAGCGAAGTTGAAGCAGGTAATGGCGGATTGGGCTGTGGTGGACTTAACATTTGCTCCATTCAAGAACCGCGGCGAGCTGTTAATTAAGCCTCAGGAGACTCTTGATATCATCACGATGTTGGAAGACTCGCTAATGATATTGAACTCTTTGGCATCTAACAGGTAACCTACTTGGCAATTGTTAATTTTTTAGATATACATTATTTATTTATTTGTTTGTTGGTAGATAATACTTGTTTATAATTTTCTCTCAGATATAACGCCCCGTTCAAGAAAGATATCATACTATGGATAAATAAACTGGTCGGTACGAGTGAGATTTTGGAGAAATGGCTTCAAGTACAGAATTTGTGGATGTATTTGGAAGCTGTATTTGTGGGTGGTGATATTGCCAAACAACTGCCTGCTGAGGCTAAACGATTTGGAGTAAGTAAAAATTTAGTGAAATGCGCTATTAGAATAATACTCCAGTATTACAATAAATAAAGATTTACTTATGTATTGGTTCACAATTTAAATTAAATAAATTGGTATACTAATGCACTGTTGGCTTCAATTGCTGATCCAATTTGCAGACTATTGATAAAACATACGTGAAGATTATGTATCGAGCTCGAGATATAATTAACTGCGTGGAGACTTGCACATCGGATGATACTTTAAAACAGCTCTTGCCTCATTTATTCGAGCAACTTGAGGCATGTCAGAAGTCTCTCACTGGTTATCTGGAAATGAAGCGTTTGATCTTTCCAAGATTCTTCTTCGTGTCAGATCCTGTGCTTTTGGAAATTCTGGGACAGGCATCCGATCCACATTCTATTCAGGTGCTTACATTATTCTTAAAAATAATTTTATATTTTGATCATTAAGTAGTACTAGCTGTGCCAGCGGCGTCGCTCGCGTGGATATCGGGTTTCAAAAATAACGGACTTCCATATAATACCCACTATACCTTGTGCCTAAGTTTTAAGTTAGACCTCTAGCAATACATTGGTGAAAACCGCATTCAATTCTATGCAGTAGTTTTCGCGTAATGCGCGTTCAAACATACAGGTTTAAATTTCTCGCGTTTTCCCAACACTTCCCGTCACTGCTCCGCTCCTATTGATTGTAGCGTGATGAAAAGTATCCTATAACCTGCCCAGGAGTATGAAGAATAATTGTACCAAGTTTCGTCAAAATCTGTTCAGTAGTTTTTTTTTCTATAACGAACATACAGGCAGACAGACAGACAAAAATTTTACTGATTGCATTTTTGGTATCAGTATCGATCACTTATCACCCCCTGATAGTTATTTTGAAAAAATATTTTATGTACAGAATTGACCTCTCTACAGATTTATTATAAGTATAGATTAATATTTATAAACTTTTTTTTAATGCAGCCTCACCTACCAAGTATTTTTGATGCTATGTATACCGTCGACTTTGATGACAAGGAAAGAATAGTCAACATGAATTCCGATAATGGGGAGACGATTCCATTGGACAGACCTGTAGTATGCCTCGGTGGTGTAGAGGTAAACATTCAAAATATCTTTTTAAGAAGGTACTTCAATGGTTCATAAATAACGCTATTTTATTTATTAAAGATTTGGTTGAATACGTTATTGGATACTATGAAAGATACAGTAAGAAATATGATTGCCAGTATATCTCAAACGATGGCAGGAGATCCAGAGTTTGAATTTTTATCTGGGTTTTGGCATTTCCCCGGTCAGGTACGCATATCCTCATGTAAATAAACATTTAAAAATTTGTATCTAACTATTTCGATTAAATATTTAATTGATTATATTCTTGAATTTAAGGCTGGGTTGCTAGGTATGCAAATCTTGTGGACAAGCGACGCCGAGTATGCTCTGAAGAAGGCTAGAGCAGATAAATTCATAATGAGGATAACCAATCAGAAGAACCTTGATTTGTTGAACGGTCTCATTGATCAGACAGTAACGGACTTGGTTCCCTTAGATAGGACTAGGGTTGAGACTATGATTACCATTCACGTGCATCAAAGGTTTGAGAGATACTTTAAATAAAAATTGGTTAATTACATTAAGTAAACAATTTTCTTTAACTTTCTATTCGATTTCAGGGATATCTTTGATGATTTAGTGAGAATGAGGATTAAGTCACCAATAGATTTTGAGTGGCAAAAACAAGCGCGATTCTATTACTATGAGGACAGCGATGACTGTATAGTATCTATTACCGATGTAGATTTCTTGTATCAGGTTAGAGAAGTTGTTAAGATGTTTTTCTCCGTTTGTATTATAGCGGTGTGTCACTATTTAACCCCTTATATTATTACTTTTAGAATGAATATCTAGGTATCACAGAGCGTCTTGTAATCACGCCGTTGACTGATCGTTGCTACATCACGCTATCACAAGCTATAGGAATGAGCATGGGTGGTGCTCCGGCCGGACCCGCTGGTACTGGCAAGACTGAGACCACTAAGGACATGGGACGTACACTTGGCAAACTCGTCATTGTATTCAACTGTTCCGATCAGATGGACTTTAGAGGTAACTTGGAGGTCTTGATCCGATTCACATAGTATATTCAGGGTATTTAAGCACATCATAATTAAATGTGTTGTTTCAGGTTTGGGGCGTATTTATAAAGGATTGGCTCAGTCTGGCACTTGGGGTTGTTTTGACGAATTCAACCGAATTGAATTGCCCGTGCTATCTGTAGCCGCCCAACAAATCTATATTTGCCTAACTGCAAGGAGAGAAAAGAAAGAATTCTTCATATTTAGGTTAATTTTGGTTTAATAGCCAGTATTTTGAGTAAAAGTAAATATGTATTTAAATTTACGTTAACTTAATTTATTTTATAGTGATGGTGATGTTGTGAGCCTGAATCCCGAATTTGCGTTCATCATCACCATGAACCCGGGATACGCCGGACGACAAGAATTGCCCGAGAATTTAAAAATTCAGTTCCGCTCAGTGGCCATGATGGTGCCAGATAGGCAGATCATTATTCGAGTCAAATTGGCCAGCTGTGGCTTCAAAGAAAATATTTTACTTGGTCAGTATGTTCAAATGCTTTATAAAATGTCCTTGTTCATTGATGGGTGTAAACAATCCTCTTAGTCTTTGATAACTTCCTTACTTTACCTTTTTAGCTCGTAAATTCTTTACTCTATACAAATTGTGTGAGGAACAGCTGTCAAAGCAAGTGCACTACGATTTCGGTCTCCGTAACATCTTGTCAGTGTTGAGGACCATGGGTGCACAAAAGAGAGCTAATCCTGAGAGCACCGAGGAAAACATCATGATGAGGGTATTGAAGTAAGTTGAACTAACATTCTAGGTTCTTTAAGTATAAAATAAAATTCAGTGGCCCATTAAACAGCAATTTATTATAAAAAGTTATTTACACATATTTCTTATGTAAGACGATATCATCTCTTATGGAATGAAGGAATATTTAAACGTTGAAAACGTTACCTTTAGAATTAATGCTACTATTCACATCACATTTTCATTGGGCAATTATTCCAGAGAAATGAATGTATCGAAATTGGTCGATGAAGATGAACCTTTGTTTGTGTCCTTGATTGAAGATCTGTTTCCTGGAATGAAGCTGAGTCAAACTGTGCACAAGTACTAGAATTTTATTATTATTAAGATTAATTTAAGTAGAATTAAAAGCTAGTTATGTTATTATTTCATAAATGGATGGATGTGGGCTAGAAATAATTGACAAGCTGTTTTTTCCATATAGAGAGATGCAACGAGCTATAGTTTCTGTAGCAGAAAAGTTTGGTCTCGTGAACCATCCGGACTGGAACTTAAAGATTATTCAGCTGTTTGAAACGTCCCTGGTGCGACATGGTTTGATGACGATGGGGCCTACAGGCTCCGGGAAGACAACCTGTATTCATACATTAATGGCTGCACTCACTATAGTTGGAAAGCCACACAAAGAAATGAGAATGAACCCAAAGGTATTTCACGATACATTATACGTACAATCAATACGTTCATATACAATGTAACTTAAATAATGGATCATGACACCATTAAACGAATCCTTAGTAGTTAATAAATACACCTCTTTTTTACTTTTAGGCCATCACAGCCCCACAAATGTTCGGTCGCTTGGATGTAGCTACTAACGATTGGACTGATGGAATATTCTCCACTCTTTGGCGAAGAGCTCTGAAAGTGAAGAAGAGCGACACCACTTGGATCGTATTAGGTATTTTGTTATCTCGATTGTATTTAAATAAGGCATATTGTTGCGTGCTTTGTAATCATTTATTGACATTTCAATTTGTACAGATGGACCGGTAGATGCAGTATGGATAGAAAATTTGAACTCTGTCCTCGATGATAATAAGACGCTAACACTAGCCAATGGAGACCGTATCTCGATGGCTCAGAACAGTAAACTGGTGTTTGAGCCAGACAATGTGGATAACGCATCGCCAGCCACAGTGAGTCGGATGGGCATGGTGTTCCTATCCTCGTCAGTTCTCAAATGGCAGCCCATACTAGAGGTACGTATGATTTAATAGGGAATATGCATGAATTTATCGTAAAATAGATAAAAATATACTATGAACAGTGAAAACAAAATTAAAATTGGCTGAAAATTGGGCGAGATACAGTCGTTGAAAGTAAATATATCTGTCTCTCTCACGCCAAACAGATTTTTCTATGGAGTTTGTATGGCGCGCACGGTACGTGACGTCATCCGCCACGTCGGATCTCTCTGTCTAAGCAATAACTTTAACGCTTTATAACTCGCTTAATAGAACAGATAATTTAATACTTCTTCGATATTTATGTATCTGGATGATAAAAGATCTCAAGAAATCCATAAAAAAGTCATGCATATTCCCTATTACAATCTGTGCTTATTGTAATGTAAGTATACAATGTATACTATTTCGTTAATAATTCACAGGGTTGGTTGAAGAAACGATCACAGAAGGAATCTGACTCTCTGAGAAATGCATTCAATAAAGTATATGACGATGTTCATTCGTTCGTGCAGCAAAAGTTGCCTGCCAAAATGAAGTTGCTTGAAGCTATATACGTCAGGTAGCACGACTTATTTAACGATTTAACTAATTGCCATTTAATTCAAAAATAATACACAAACTAAAGCTTTATAGGTATTTTACTATACCATAATAGTCACATTTACATGTTGTCCATGCCTGCCGGTACTTAGTGAAAATGTACCTTACCTATATGTGTTTTTAAATATTTCAGACAATGTATAGATGTACTGATTGGTCTGCTTCAAATAGAAATACCTGGCGGAAGTAAGCCTTTATTTCTCAATATTTAATCTTAGGTTAGACGTAAATATAATATGACTTATACTCAACATTTTTGAAATAGAGATGCATACAGACCGTCACTTAGAGCGATTATTTATATTCGCCATGATGTGGTCTTTGGGCGCTGTTCTGGAACTCGATGCGCGCACGCGCATGGCTGAGTACATGACTAAGTTGCCGGTGAAAATGGATTGGCCTGGAGCTAAGTCTAAGGAGTGGATTATGCCTTTCGAGTTCATGGTCACGGAGACAGGCGTCTGGCAGCATTGGTTCGTTTTTTTTTGTTAATTAATTCGATGATTCATGAACTTTTTAAAAGTCATTGATACAGGATTCTTTTTATCTTGGTAGGTCGGAATGTGTAGAAGATTATATTTATCCCACGGATAGTATTCCTGAGTATGCATCTATTCTGGTGCCTAATATCGACAATGTATGCATATCATTCCTTATTGATACCATTGCGAAGCAAAATAAAGCTGTCTTGCTCATCGGTGAGCAAGGAACAGCAAAGACTGTGATGTTGAAGAGCTATATGCAGAAGTACGACAACGAGGTCAAGCTATTCAAAATGATAAATTTTTCTTCTGCTACCACGCCAAATATGTTCCAGGTAAATTTTTACGATCATTCACTTGCTTTTTGAACAAATACATTATTCTTTTTATTTCATTGGACTGATTTCGATCATAATTTACTGTAATTACTATGTTTTTCAGCGAATTTTAGAATCATACGTAGAGAAGCGTGTTGGTATGACTTACGGCCCACCTGGTGGTAGGGGAATGACTGTGTTTGTAGATGATATTAACATGCCCGTGGTAAATGAATGGGGAGATCAGGTATGTGTTTTCAATACGCAATGATTGCTAATGAAACTATATTATGCATTATGCATATGAAAGGGATGTAAGCTCCCTTATATCATTCTTCATATTCTTCATATGCAGAATGCGACTGTCCGTGGTGCATCCTGCCGAACAACAAACGAGGCTCTGGCAAACCGACTGGTGGCGGTATAACCATCACGGTAGAAGGCGTAGCTAAATATCACAGACCGACGACGGGCAGCAGCGTCACCGTAGCAAGCCCTGCGATCGCCAACCCGCCTGCCCAGCGTGGTGATTATGGGTATATCCTTCAGATGTTTGCTCTAAGTGGCGAACAACTGGAGAGGTCTATGTCCAGCAGTGTACTGTAATACTGATGGTAATGATGATATGAAAGTTTTATAATATCATTTTATGTGAAGGTCACAAATGAAATAGTACGTCAAATGATGGAATGCGGTGGTTTCTATTCGCTGGAGAAGCCGGGAGAGTTTATTATCATCGCCGACATTCAAATGTTTGGTGCTATGATTCATCCGGGTTAGTGAATGTTTAAATTTACTATTACTGATATTAGAAATCGAACTAATGAAGTTGGTGTTTTTAATATAACGTGCTTCGTAGGTGGTGGAAGAAACGATATTCCGCCGCGTTTGAAGCGGCAGTTCAATATATTTAATTGCACTTTGCCGAGCACAATTTCAATGGATAAAATCTTCGGTGTGTAAAAATTATATATTAGCATAAAATTTTTAAGCACATAGACAGAGTTATCTTAACACTGTTTACTGTATATTCCAGAAACTATAAGCGCTGGCTATTTTTGCAAGCAACGATTTGATAAGAAAATAGTTGATTTCATGCCCAGACTTGTACCAGTTACTCGTATTATATGGCAACAAACGAAGGTATTTATGAAATTATGCATGTACATTATTTTTTGTGTTATTTTTATATTTATAACTAGCTGGCCCGGCAGACTTCGTACCACCCATTATTCACCTTTTAAACCTTCCCTGGACTTCCACAAATAATTTAAGATCAAAATTAGCCAAATCGGTCCAGCCGTTCTCGAGTTTTAGCGAGACTAACGAACAGGAATTCATTTTTATATAAGTATAAGATTAAATTATTTACTTTATTTATAAAAATAATATTTGTAGGTAAAAATGTTGCCTACGCCTGCCAAGTTCCACTACGTGTTTAATCTTCGTGATTTGTCCAGGATTTGGGAAGGCATATTGTTTATCAAGAAAGACGAGTTGCAATCTGTTAGAACAGCCTTAAAATTATGGTTTCATGAATGTTTACGAGTTATATCTGATCGGTTCGTAAACTTAATAATGGTATACACAAAAAACGACGACATAGGGTCAATATAGACTGGCTCGGTGGCTCATTTGGTAGTGACCTCTGCCCTCTGAGCCAAGGGTCGTGGGTTCGATTCCCGCACAGTACAAACATTTGTGTTCATGAACATGTCTGTTTGTATTGGTCTGGGTGTTTACTATGTATAATATGTATTTATTTACAAAAAAAAAAGGATCTAAGTAAGTTTATCAGTTGTATAGTACCCATAGTACAAGCTTCGGCTTAGTTTGGGGCTAGGTGGCGCTGTGTGGCCCAGCGTGGCATGTCGTGGGTTATTTATTTATTTAACACGGGATCATGTATTTCATTGCGTAGTTTATTATTTGTTACTATAGGCTTCATGTCCGTTGTTGCTTATTTATTTTATCACACATCATTCTTTATTTGATGTATACATTAGTTCATCATGTCACACTTTCTCCAGATTCACAACATTTGATGATAAAGATTGGTTCGTTGCTAATTTTTGGAAGACTGCAAGTCAGGAATTGCCTGATTTAGTACATGAATTTCCGGAAGAAGAAACCTTCTTCGTTAATTTCTTGAGAGAACCGGTGGACCCAACTGGTGATGAAGAGGAGGATTTCAGCACTGAGGCTCCTAAAATCTATGAAGAATTGCCATCGTAAGATACTGTTGAAATCTTTAGAATGCTTTTAATCTACGTGTTTATTTAAAATGTTAATATCAAGCACTTTCATACTTAGGTAATTAGTAATATTGACAATATACCGAACACGTTGCTTAGACTTACAAGTTTTAAACCTTTTTAGATGGGACTTCGTGCTGATGAAGCTAGGACAATTCCAGGAGCAGTTTAATGAGCAGATACGTGGAGCTCACTTAGATTTAGTATTTTTCCACGATGCCATGGTGCATTTGTTCATAATATCGAGAATAGTAAATACACCAAGGTACGGTTATGTTAATTGTAAAATGCAAATAAAAATTAAAACTCCTGCGCATGAAATACTTGAATACGGTTATCTACATGAACTTTGATATTTTCAGAGGTAACGCCTTGTTAGTAGGAGTTGGTGGATCAGGCAAACAGAGCTTGACAAAATTGGCTTCTTACATTGCCAACTTTTCGTTTTATCAGATAACACTTACAAGGTTAGTTTTACTAAAAAATTCTACGGATATTTATTAAAATGTACACCTTACTATACGCAAGAATTGAAGAATGTCTTTAATTTAATGTTTGTAGAACTTACAACGTAAGCAATTTCATGGATGATATCAAATTGCTGTACCGTGTAGCTGGTCTGCAAGGACGAGGTATTACGTTCATATTCACCGATAACGACATCAAAGATGAACAGTTCCTCGAGTTCCTCAACAACATTCTCAGCTCCGGTGAAATTGCCAATCTGTTCGCTAAAGACGAAATGGGTAAGAACAAATTTGCTTATTTCGACATTGAGTTTATTTAAGCTGTTATTCTTTATATTTTAATCAATAAAACAATGACTCTTCTAAATAACAGTTTTGTTAATAAAAACATAAAGAAAAACATACAACTTTCTGTCATGTTTTTAGATGAAATTCTGAACGAGTTGACTCCTATTATGAAAAAGTATGCTCCGAAGAGGATTCCAGTGCCCGATGTTTTGTACGAATATTTTATTATGCGTTCTCGAGCCAACTTGCATGTGGTTTTGTGTTTCTCACCGGTCAGTTAATGACTTATTGTTTTTCAAAATCTTAAACATTAAAAAATCAAAATATTAAAATACATTTTACGATTCTATCGCAATTTTAGGTGGGTGAAAAATTCAGAAGCAGAGCTTTGAAATTCCCTGGTCTCATATCTGGATCTACTATGGATTGGTTCCAAAAGTGGCCCAGAGTGGCACTAATTGAAGTGGCTTTCCATTTCCTGAATGAATTCCAAGTTAGCATTTCATATATTTTTGAAGCATCACACCGCAATAATGCTTACGTTTTTGTTAAGGACATGCCATTCCATTTGATAGTTCCCAGATTGTCTAATTATAATTAATAAATATGTGGATATTTATTTAAAATTAGGTCGTGTGCTCTCCGGAAACCAAGACACAATTGATCGAGATCATGGGCATGGTTCAAGACAACGTGGCTGATACTTGCAGTACCTATTATGACAGATTCAGGCGACAGACTCACGTCACGCCTAAGTCATACTTGTCCTTTTTGGAAGGTTACAAGGTATTATATAAAGAGAAACATATGAACATCGCCGAAATGGCTAGAAGGTGGGTATTGTTTTACATTTGGGTTTTAGTTGTGTATCTAGGAAATCTAGATGATGGATGATACTGCGAAAGTCTACTTCGTGGTAGACCCACTTTTAGTGTCTCGATCACATGAAAAAAATGTTATTTGTTATTGAGCATCCATTATACCTATTTAAAATATTTTTTATAATTTATGCAGAATGACTACTGGTTTGGACAAATTAGTGGAAGCCGCTGCGAGTGTGGATATTCTAAAGAAAGAGTTAGAATTGAAAGAGTTGGAAATCAAAGAAGCCACAGCCAAAGCTGAAGAGGTGCAATATTCATTCTAATATTAGTATATAAACATTTAACAATATACCGTCTTATGTTGAGAAGACATCGGCAGCTCATTACTTTTAAATCCTACTTTTAATTACGATAAAGATGTTTCGACATACGGGCGAATTCGAAATTAACGCCAGTTTCATCCAAAATGTCACTTTAGTCATAGAGTCTCCAGTAGTTCGCCACTTAGGGCAGTAGGGCAGAGCGTAGCTTCTCGCTCCGGTGACGCTGCTGCCCGTCATCCGTCATCGGTCAGTGGTATTTAGCTACGCCTTTTATATATTGCTACCAGTCGGTTGCCAGCGCCTCGTTTGTTATTCGGCAGGATGCACCACGGGCAGGAGAGGTAGGCTTGGAGGGGAAATATGATAGGCAATCCCTTACATTCCTTATTCCCTTACAACTATGTAGGTCGTAGGTATATCATATAACTAACCAATTGTGGCGCAACAGGTGTTGGCGGCTGTGGCAGACACACAAGCCGCGGCAGAAGTTGTGAAGGCCGAAGTGTTGGCTGTGAAGGACCGGGCCGTGAAGCTCGTCAGCGTTATCGCCGCAGAGACGGCTATCGCCGAGGAGAAGCTGGCGGCGGCCAAGCCAGCGCTGGACGCGGCAGAAGCTGCTCTACAGGTACGCAGGATGATTTGAAGTCTTAAGGTACAAGTTGGTAGCGGGCGACATGAGGCAACAGCGGACGTGTCGCAGCGACACTACTTTCTATGTATTTCATAGAGAAAATACATAGAAACCTATGTATTTTCTCTATGAAATTCCCTCCGTAGTTGCGACACGAAGCTAGCGACGAATTTCATAGAAATACCTAGAAATCAGTACATAGAAACCATGGATTTTTTTTTAGTAGTGTCGCTGCGACACGTCGTCCGCTGCTGCTGCATCATTTCGCGCGCTACCAACTCGTACCTTTACCTATATTCATTATCCTTACCTATATTTGTAAAAAAATGCCTTTATTGTGCTACTGCTGAGCGGAGGCCACACTTAAGTTTCTCTATATAGACCGCCTCGACGCCATAATGCATTATGTATTATTCAAATAATATTTTAAATTATGAGGCGCTGTGCGCATTTTCGCCTTGTGTGACCGATAGTTATAGGTCACTGATAGCATGATATAACCGACCATCCCGTAGTCCCGACATAGAACAGTATTTTTTTATTTTTGTTTTTTTTTTTTATTAAGGAATAACAACAGCCTTATGGATATTGTTATACATAGAAAAAAAGCAAGAGTGGTATATTTTAGGCCAAATAGGTTATCCACAAAAAAAACAAAAACAAAGACTTGACAAACAAAACAATATGACACTTGCACCAAGTAGTTGGACTCCTAAGGACGACTCTTATGTATTACTTTTACAAATTTTTGGCAACTCACAACGACAAATAGGTAAAAACCAAAAACAACAACAAATAAATAAATTATAACATAAACCTTCAACATTTGTAGTAAATATATGTAAACAAAGAAATAAGAAAGCTTACCAGGATTTGTGTTAATTAGTACGAGCATGTGATATGCTATCACTTATCACAGTACGATAGTAAAAACTTTTTAGAAATTTCTTTAAAAGATTGCTTATTGGGGTGGTGAAATGGATCTACTGCAGAAAACTTATTATTGTAAGTTCTGAGAATTCTAGTAAGCACTGCGTATTGCCCAAAAGAGAGATATTCTGTACCATTTTCATACCTAATATTTAATTAACATGTTTAGGATTTTAAATATTGCAATTAATGATATGAAGTAGGCAGTTCAAGCCTGGCAAAGTGAATATTGTAGACCACTGTCTACCTACGCACTTAATTGGGGCATTATCCTTCTAATTTACGTAACATTGTTTTTAAGAAACTGCTACGTTGCTATCCCTATATCACACGCCTGATATTGTTTAATAAATAAAATAAAAATAAGAAATCGTCAATGAATCTTCATTTTGAAAAGAATAGAGCCGTTTGGAATGTATTTAGATATCATTCCGTTTAATTTATCTTCTACTAATAGATTTGTATGAAATTATTTTCTAATCTACAAATTTTTTCCTTACTAGTACTTTTTCTATCGGACATGACATCGATGATATCACCGTTATTCTTGACGAAATTAAATGATTTTAGTACGTATTTATTCGTAATTGAGTTTGTGTAAACTGAGAAATGTTTTATTAAATCATGAATATTCATGTTGCCATCCAAGGTCTTGTGTTGTGTAGGTACATAGGTAGGTACGTATACCTACTTGTACAGTACACGCGTCATCGTCTTTTGAACGATAACTACCGCGCGACGTTTATGAGCCAAAATTTCGGCAACTCCGCTACGGCCCGGATAGCTCAGTCGGTAGAGCATTGGACTTTTAATCCAAGGGTCCAGGGTTCAAGTCCCTGTTCGGGCGATACGTTTTTTAATATTTGTAACAATTTGTAAATTGCTTAAGTTAGCGGTTATTAAATAAATTATTGATTTGGTATCGAAACTCACGTGCTAATTTTTGTTTTGAGACTTATTATTAATCTACAGTTGGTGTAACCATGTTGTGTGGATACCATATTATTATTTTATTTAATTGTTGTACTTATTCTTATTTTATTCAGTTTCGAATAGTTAGGAATATTTATTTTACATTAACTAGAGCTCTACATGTATTTACTTAAGTGGTGCTTGAGTATGAATTCTTTTCACAAAAAAGAAATTATAAAAAAATTCAAAAGCAGTTTTATCTGATTTTAGGTCTATGAGACGCCTAACGTTACGTATAGCATCAAAACTTTTGATTTTTTTATGTTCTGTTAGTCAATTTTTTTTTAATTATGTTTGCCTCACCTTTTTTTTTAATTAATAAAATATTTGCTTCTTACCAGACTATCAACGCCGCTGATATTGCGACGGTGCGAAAATTGGGCAAGCCGCCATATCTCATCACACTTATCATGGACGCCGTGTGCCTGCTGTTTAGGAAGAAAATTGACTCTATCAAACCGGACCCGGAAAAGAACTTCCTCCAAGCGTCTTGGGCAGAATCGTTAAAGGTTATTTTATACTAATTAGCTTTTGTTTGCGCGATAGAGTACTATTTACGCTTTAAAAGGTACGCAATTAGAAATAAAAGGCCTTTATCAACGTGTGGGCTAAACTTAAGTTGCAATGGAAAGAAATAAAACAAGTTGAATTGGCGCAAAGCAGACACACACACACATTATATGGAATTGGCTTTACATTATTTTGATTACACGCTGACATTAATCCAAAAAAGTACACATTGTGAAAAAGTATAGTTCATTCGCGTTAAGAAAATAGTGACTGACAGGTCACTGACAGGCCACTAGCCAATTAAAACGCTAGAAATTATAGAAATGAACTATACTTAGTTAAAGTGTGAAAAGGTAACAATGTACCTATTACACTAACTCACTGTCGCATTTATACTTAGTATTATTGATGCCAATATATATTATGTAACATGCTGTATTTTAAGAGTGTTCTTTTTTACATCCTACGGGTTTGCACTTGACCACAATACGCCAGATGTTATGCGATATTGAAAGCGCGGTCGATCGACAAAAAACTGGTTCACTCTTGCTTTGCAGAAAAAAGGGATCGGGCAAAAAGTTCTACAGCATAAAGTTCTATAGATCTGGCGCATTTGTTTTCTTTTAATCCAATTAAAACATTATATAACTAGCTCTATGTATACTTTAATAATACTTATATTAAGTAAGTTAGATAACATTTAATGATAGCGTAGATATTAAGAAATGTATATTTTATAGGTCATGGCCGATTCAAGGTTCTTGAACAACTTAAAGTTTTACCCAAAGGATGAAATTAATGCCGAGATGGTTGATTTATTGATACCATATTTTAGCTTCAGGTGAGAACTTAGTACCTATTATAAAAAAAACATAAATATTTGCCATTTTGGGTATCAGCTCCACATCAACATTTTGACCGACAATAAGTATTCCTATTTTTAACCGACTTCGAAAAAAGGAGGAGGTTCTCAATTCGTCTGTATGTATAATTTTTTTTTTATTTTTTTTTATGTTTGTTCACCGATATTTCCGTCAATTATGGATGGATTTCAAAAATTTTTCGACAGTTCGACAGAGGACACTTCCGAGGTGGTCCCATTATCACCAAGTCAGGATCTGATGATGGGATCCTGGAGAAATTGAGGGCAACAACCGAAAATTGTATGCCCATATGGTGTTTTTGTTACGTAATCATATTTTACTCAGGTATATGCTTCCGGGCGTCAACATCTGGTGCTGATCATGAAGCCACAGAACTCCTTAACGGTTAGGAGTTAGGGGACAGTACTGACATTGGTCGATATTAAACTAGGTAGTAGTATGTACTTATGCAGGGCTAATAGGGCAGGTGATTTGGTAAGTGATATGCTTGATTCTAGATCGCAAAGTCTTCACTTGAATTAAAGCAAAATTTTTCATTCCTAAGTAAAACTCTAAGGACATTAATTAGCCTTTATTCAAGGTCACAGCGCATTAACGCAACTAAAAATAGAGAAATAAAATTATTTTTAACAAAAAATTAAACCGACTTCAAAAAAAAACACAAACGACCAAAACTAAAAAGCGATAAATAACGTAAGTAATTCTATCCTTAATACATAATTATTTAAATATTACAATTATCACTTATTTTTGAAGTCGGTGCCAGCCTCTCGGTACCTAACGTAGACTGTTGTTGTATGACGCGCGCGGCCGGCAAATCCACACGACAATATACATTTATTTGTTTGGCTGGCACCGACTTCAAAAATAAGTGATAATTGTAATATTTAAATAATTATGTATTAAGGATAGAATTACTTACGTTATTTATCGCTTTTTAGTTTTGGTCGTTTGTGTTTTTTTTGAAGTCGGTTTAATTTTTTGTTAAAAATAATCTGTCATGTTATCTCTACTATAAGGCGATGTGATTATTTTGGTAGAGTCACGTCATGTGAATTTGGCAGTATAGTATCTTATTTCATGTATGAGGTTTTTTTTTAAATCAATAATCTTAAACCCTTGTGGATGTTGTCTTTGGCTAGTTATAGTAAATGTATGTGTACATATTAAAGAACTGTTTTAGTGGTTACACTTTCGAAGCGGCTAAAGTAGCCTGCGGTAACGTGGCCGGTCTGATATCGTGGACCATCGCCATGGCGCAGTTCTACTCCGTGAACAAGGACGTGCTGCCGCTGAAGGCCAACCTGGCCATAATGCAGGGCAAGTATATGGCTGCCAAGAAGGAGCTCGAGGCAGCCGAAGCTCTGTTGGAGGCGAAAGAGGTTAGTGTCGAAGAAAAACTTTTTCAAGATTCGAGTTTGCAAGTTACTAAACAGAGTAAGTTAGGGAGAAGCCACACGGTGCGGTGCGGCGTCGCAGCGGATTTACTGATAGATATTACATTGCCATTTCGATACTTAACGAGTAGACACAGAACTGACGTGTCAAACCGCAATGCATACCGTACAGACATGACGGTGCGGCACCGCACCGAGCGGCATCTACCTTAGATTTCGTTTTTTAAAAATTTGCTTTATGCAATGCCTATTGTAATATAGGATATAATTTAACGAAGAGATAGTTGGAACTAAGCAAATAGTAGCTAATGTCATAGATATTTAATCCAAACGTTCTAACAAGGCTTAATTGGTGTCGCCGAATCTGTGTAATAAAAACTGATTAGCATATTTTATAAATCGAAACGGTACCTATGTGAAAAATAATTATTTTTCAATACCTAATTAATTAATGATTGTGTTAAACAGCGTGAATTAGCAGAGGTACAAAAACAGTTCGATGAAGCTATGTCACTAAAGCAAGCCGTGCTGGACGACGCAGCTAGATGCCAACAAAAGATGGACGCCGCGACCGCACTGATCAACGGGCTCAGCGGGGAGAGGGTGCGATGGACCGAGCAGTCGGCGCTCTTCAAGTCGGAGATAGAACGGCTTGTAGGCGATATATTGCTGCTCACTGGGTCAGTTTCGTGATTACATAAGGGGGTTATTAACAAATCGGTTCGGAAAGAAACTCCCTCGGAAATAGAGTGGACAACTCGTTGATCGTTCATTCGTCATAGACAGTTTTCATCGTAAAGTTTTCCGAGAGCTCTTAGGCTGGCGAAAACTTAAAAAAATCGATCGAAATTTCAGTAAACCATCGAATTATGTTTCTGTTCGGATCTATCGTTTCCAAGAGAGGTATCTTCGAACGCATTTTTGAATATTATATCCGTTGACCTCAGATTCTGGTAGGTAGAGTAAAAAAACCAATGTTAAAAGACTATCATGATATACTATCAGGAATGCAATACTATTATTAATTCTTCGTTTATGTTAATCAAAACTCATCATGTACACTATTATTTTTTCTAGATTCTTATCCTACTCGGGTCCATTCAATCAAGAGTTCCGTACACACCTTATAAATTGTTGGCTTGCTGAACTTTTAAGGAGAAAAATACCAGTGTCTATGAATTTAAATATAACAGACCAATTGACTGATACTGCTACGGTAAGTACCTATTTATGATAAAGAAGCTGCAAAAATGGACATATTTTTTCCTTGACAGTTGTTGTATATTATTATTTTATTTTGTTAAAGATCGGCGACTGGAATCTTTGTGGTCTGCCGACGGATGAGTTATCGATACAAAATGGCATTATCGTAACGAAAGCTTCACGTTTCCCCCTGCTCATTGACCCTCAGACTCAGGGGAAGATATGGATCAAGAATATGGAGAAGTTTAATGACCTCATCGTTACTACTCTCAATCATAAATACTTCAGGTGAGATCGCCTGTAGATACAGATAAGGGCAAAATATTAAATTGATTGCTTTCTATCTGCCAATTTCGTTTATATTTAACATCTCAAACATTCTTTGAACTTTGATGTTGATTTCCGGGCCTGTGCATTATTACGTATTCATCGTCATCCTGAAAACGTTCACTGCTGGACATAGGCCACTCCCAAAGCCAATTGTCATTTGGGGAGATTTGCTATAGTCACCACCCTTGGCAAGCGGTGGGCTTAGTGACCACTGTATGTTTTATTTGTACCCAGGTACCACTGCTATCCTTTAAGTTTTTTTAATTTGGATTTTAGGAACCATATTGAGGATTGTGTATCACTTGGAAGACCGCTTCTAATAGAAGACGTAGCAGAAGAGTTGGATCCAGCACTTGATAACATACTTGAGAGAAACTATATCAAGATTGGTTCTTCGTACAAAGTAAGAGCTTCTGTTATTGTTTTGGAATGTTCTTCATTATGTAGGATATTTAATACTTGTCATTTTTACAGGTAAAATTGGGAGATAAAGAAATAGACGTAACTGCTGGACACAAAATATATATAACAACGAAGCTGCCTAATCCGGCTTACACGCCTGAGATTTCAGCTAGAACCTCCATTATTGATTTTACTGTCACTATGCAAGGTATTATATTGGTCAACTAAAAAATTATAATTTATAGCCGTATAATTAATTCTTTTTTTTAAATTTGGATATAGGTTTGGAAGATCAGCTGCTAGGAAGAGTAATTTTGACGGAGAAAGCAGAGATGGAAGCAGAACGTACTCAATTGATCATGGACGTAACGGCTAACAGGCGAAAAATGCAGGAGCTCGAAGCCAATTTACTACATAAACTGACAACCATTCAGGGATCTCTGGTTGAAGACGTATCATTGATCCAAGTGCTAAATATTACCAAAGCCACGGCTACAGAGGTAAGTCCGCATATAAATTTATTAATCTTGATATTAATATGTGTAATAAGACAATAATCATGTGCTGGTTTATTTTCTTTGTATTATGACTAGGTAAAAGAAAAACTCGATGTTGCCAAAGAAACTGAAATCAAGATTAATTTGGCCCGTGAAGAGTTCCGACCAGTGGCTACTAGGGGCTCGGTTTTGTACTTCTTGATTTGCAACATGTCGCTGGTATGTAACATGTACCAGACGTCATTAGCCCAGTTCTTGGAACGTTTCGATATATCTATGGAGAGATCCACACCAAGCCCTATCACATCCAGGAGAATTCTCTTCATTATAGATTATTTGGTAAGTTTCAAACGAATGTTCGTAATAAGGACACGACTAAGTCACGACTAAAAAGTAGTAAGAAATGTATGTTTAATATTCAAAATTGCATAGTTTCACTTATTTTACTACTTATATGTTGTCTATATATAAATTTATTTTCGGCTTTATTACTATGATTTTCTGTGTATTTAATGCTTTGAAGGTCATATGATCCACTCTCACTTAATTAAATAAGGTCTTACGTGTCGTGGCGTTATTTTAATAATCCATTCAATTGCAGACCTTCGATGTATTCAAATACATAAGTCGTGGTTTCTACGAAAAGCATAAGTATTTGTTCACACTTCTGTTGACGCTAAAAATCGATATGCAGAAGGAATTTGTATCTTACGACGAGTTCCAAACGCTTATCAAAGGTTATTATGTCAGGAACAATTTTGATTAGTTTGTTCGATATTCACTTTGCTGTATAAATCAATTTAATGAGAAACCATACGAGATTAAACATTTCTCTTTAATCGTGGTAGGTGGTGCTGCGTTGGATCTGAATGCTTGCCCACCGAAACCTTTTAAATGGGTGACGGACATGTCTTGGCTGAATTTGGTGAATTTGTCGGGTCTACGTCAATTTACCAATATTCTAAATCAAGTAACAAATAATGAGAAAGGCTGGAAAGCATGGTCAGTGTAGTTTCTGTTTTTATATACTTAACTATATACCAAAAATTTCTATGTGCGGCTTCCAAATTTTGAAGTTTGTCTAAATTTTGGCTTGATTAACCTCTTAGGTTCGATAAGGAAGCACCGGAGGATGAACCGCTACCAGATGGATATAACAGTTTGGATGTGTTCAGAAAACTGTTGATTGTGAGATCTTGGTGCCCGGACAGGACTATTGCACAGAGTTTGTTAGTAGATTACATTACTAACCTTAAATAAAACTGTATATAGCTTTATTATCGGTGTCCTTATTAAACCAGTTACTTACATTCAGTTCATTGAGCCCACATTTGTGAAAAATTGAGCTTAAAAAACTTAATCAATATATTTATCCTCTATATTTTGTTTTGCAGAAAGTATGTTGTGTATTCCATGGGAGCAAGGTTTTCTGAAGCCGTCATCGTAAGCTACGAGGTATTGTTCACGTGTCTCCTTTACGTCTACGAATATTTTTGTTCAAATAATCTAATTAAACGTTTGTTTTCAGCAAATGGTACTTGAATCCCGGCCTCTAGTGCCGTTGATTGGTTTCTTGGCTATGGGTTCGGACCCGACGCCGTCAATTGAAATAACAGCTAAGCGTTTGGAATGTCTTTGTTCTTCCATCTCTATGGGGCAAGGTCAAGAAATCCACGCAAGAAAACTTATCGACCGTGCCCTGAAAGAGGTAGGACATGATTCAATAATGTTGCCTATAATCTGCTATTGATTAGCTCCTATAATTATGATCCATCTCATCGCCGATAATGTTTTTTTTTTTGTAAATTTTACAGGGTATGTGGGTACTCTTACAAAATTGCCATTTAGGTTTAGAATACATGGTAGAGATCATGGAACAGTTTGCTGAGCTGGAGAAAGAGCCAGAAAAAGTACATGACATTTTCAGGTAATACTCTGTCTTAGGTCACTTTATGAAATCAGTAATTTGTCTTTTTTTTATTAAACGCATATTATTTCTTTGAAGGCTGTGGATCACGACTGAAGTCCATCCCAAGTTTCCTATTACCATGTTGCAAATGTCTATTAAGTATACTTGTGAACCTCCCTCAGGTAAGTAATAACCTGTATTATTATTGTACTTTAGATAATTCAATTAATGGAATTTACATATCTTTTTACATTTTTAAAGGTATCAAGGCTGGCCTCATGAAATCCTATGATTCTATGAGTCAAGATTTCCTAGACTACAGCGACAGTCCGTTCTACTTACCAATGATATACACTCTCTCATTTTTGCACACTGTTGTGCAAGAGAGACGTAAGTTTGGTCCTCTGGGCTGGAACATTCCGTACGAATTCAACTCTGCTGATTGGCTAGCATCTTGCATGTTCGTCCAGAATCATTTGGATGGATTGGAGCCTGGAGGGACTATAAGCTGGACTACCGTAAGGTATGTATTGGTGGAGTAGGTATTAAAGTTGGTTCCGAGAATAGCATCGTTTTAATGTTTATAATAATTTCAGATACATGGTGTCCGCGGTGCAATACGGAGGAAGAGTGACAGATGATTACGATACACGTCTACTGGTTACCTTTTGTAGAGTGTGGTTCTCAGATCAACTATTTTCTGAAGATTTCCAATTCTACAAAGGTTATGGCATAATGAAGTTTAAAAATATACCAGAATATCTTGAAGAGATAGACAAAATGAAAACTGTAGACCCGCCTCAAGCATATGGATTACATACCAATGCGGATATCACGTTAGTTACTTTTAGTTTAATTTGAATATTTCAGTGATCTGTATTAAGAGATTAAAAGAAATAAATATTATAAGAAAAAAATTCATTAGGTACCCAAAAATATAAAGTAACACAATGAAAATGTCAAAAATTAATTGTAAAGTAAAAAAAATAATCTTTTTAGTCTAATCGAAGTTTGCATTAAGTGGTGATATCAAATGTGAATCCTGGTGGGGGCATTGTTTGTTTTGGGATTACATGTAATAATAGTAAAACCAAAGGTTATAGGGATTCTCTGTTTAGTCTACTTAGCTATATAAGAAAAAAATGAACTGTAAATTATTGTAAATACATACTTCTAATATGTTCACAGTTATCAGCGCAGCATAACCCAAGATCTTTTGGACACTATCCTGTCTATACAGCCTAAAGAGTCTAGTTCTGGAGGCGGTGAGACGCGCGAGGCTTCTGTCTACAGACAGTCCAGAGAGATGTTAGAAAAAGTGCCCCCTAATTTCGATCCTCACGAAGTCAAAGAGAGGTTTGTTATCCTTATTATTGAATTACAGTTGGGAAACATGTCAATGAATGGTATTTAGAATGTGACCAGTTTTATCTTTACTTTATATTGTGATTATGATTTTAGGTTGAGATATTATGGTATGCTGAATTCAATGGTCATCTTCTTGCGACAAGAAATTGACCGAATGCAGAAAGTGATCTCGTTAGTGAGAACCACACTAAAAGACTTACTTCTAGCCATTGATGGCACTATTATCATGAATGAGGTGATCATGTCCTTTGATATTAATTTGGAAAATGTATTACTTCGTCGTTCTTAGTTTTTAGTTCTGTCACGAGCCGTCTTCAGCAAACAGAGTAGTTCTTAAATCAGTAATCTAATAGTTATTCAGTATGGTATACAGTCTAAAAGAAAAGCCTCCCAAATACTTGTTTGGTGAGCTGGCAGATTTCTTCTCAATTTGTTCTTCTTTAACGTTGAACCAACACTATGGAAATTATTTTTATCAAAGCCTTCGATCAAACCTTTTTTTTACAATTAACTTCCCTCACTTTGTTAGGCGCTTCGTGATTCTTTAGACAACATCTATGATGCGAAAGTGCCCAAGATTTGGCTGAAGAGTTCATGGTCGTCTTCCACGCTTGGTTTCTGGTTCACCGAGTTCTTGGAGAGGAATATCCAGTTCTCGACATGGTGTTTCCAAGCAAGACCATTTTCTTTCTGGATGACAGGATTCTTCAATCCTCAAGGTAAATTTATAAGATACAGAAGCTTGCCTTCTTCTGATTTATCTTTGTAAGTTTCTATGTAAAGGTACCCCATCAACGGTGTAATGTAAAATTATAGATTCGATTTTGTCATTACAATACTACTGTCTGACGAGCATCCGCTTATATGATATTATGGATTTGACTTTGGTTTTGATAACGAGATACTACACATTGCATTATTACACCTGCGTATTGTAATGCTCGGTTTTATTTCCTCACTTATTACGAGCAGATACATTTATTTTTAAATGTAGATTATGGAATAAATTATGCCAATAATTTTGTGTTCTTTGTTCAACCAGGGTTTTTGACTGCTATGCGACAAGAAGTAACCCGAGCTCATAAAGGATGGGCATTGGACATGGTGTCCTTACACAATGATGTAACGAAACAATTGTATGAAGAAATTAAGGCTCCTCCACCGGTAATACACATAATAGTTATCTACATGTGATAGTTATTTTGAATTTGCATTTCTGAGACATGCTTTAATGCGTATGTGCTATGTTGCTGACTTTTAAACCTTCGCAAATATAAATTAAATTCTTATTTAATGTCTATTACACCCTTGTTTTTTATCAGTGTACATTAAAGGGTTGTATTTGAAAGCTTCCGATTAATTTGAGTAGCGTACTTTTGCTAGAGCTTGGTGCTTAAGAAACTTTTCAAATAAGTAAACAGTTTCTTAAATGCAAATATTTCTCTTAGTTACCTTACCTCGTATATAGATTTGAATACCTATATCATTATGGTCGATTTATTTGCTAAATAGGAAGGTGTCTACGTCCATGGCGTGTTCCTGGATGGCGCTGGGTGGGACCGACGCAATATTCGACTGTGTGAGTCTACCCTAAAGGTGCTGTACACGGCATTACCTGTCATTCACGTGTACGCCATCAATTCCACCGCACCTAAAGACCCAAGGCTTTATCAGGTAACTTAATCTAAGTACGTCTAATTAATTTAACAAATAACCACAAATCTAAAAAGTGCCAAGTGGATATTTTGATTATCTAATTACTGCTTGCTCGGTAAGGGATTTCATGTAAAAAAGATGAAGATATTGCACTTTTGGTATTGCTAAGACAGAGATTGCTGAATAATAGTGGTGGATGTGGAGATATTTCTCGTTTAAGAAAACGTTTAATATCTAACTAATCTAAATATAACCTATTTAGAGTAAATCTAATTTCTTTGGTGCAGTGTCCAGTTTACAAGAAACCGGTCCGCACTGGCTTGACGTTCATCACTCCTCTGTGGCTGCCTACCATTAAGAATCCTGACCATTGGATTCTACGAGGTGTAGCCATCTTATGTGATATCAAGTAAACTGATGAACCAACAACGGCTTTTCACGTGGTCATTGATTTGAGAGTTAGGAAAGAGGAACATTTAAAATAAATATTACTTATTATTAATGAATGTTCAAACTGAATCTTTATCTGATCCGCACGTAACCCTGTGAATCGTACTCTTACTAGTCATAGTTTGTGATATTTTTTTTTTTAGTTGATATTATTTTTAATTAATAAATCGAATTTGAGGATTAAACATGTTTATTATTTTCAAAATGATACGAACATGTCGAGGTATTTACTTGAAAATGGATTTATGTTTAATAATTTATATACAAAACATGTCAAATGTAACTTACAATACTGGATGGATATCTACATTTTTGTATAGTGACGTATTATAATTACAATTTGGATGGTAGGTGTCGAGTAAATTTACTCATTTCCAAGTATTATAAGGACAAATTATTGTTTGAATTGGTCATTATAATAAATGAAAACCGAAAGGAGTTATCAAACAACTTTACTGCTGTAACAATCTTACTTGGACGGAGCATATTCGCTGTTGTAGTAGTAGAATCACATGTTTGGAAGCGTTATTTGATATTTAAGATGATACATCTACATCTATTACATTTTATCCAGGAAGTCTTTAAGAGATGTAAAATAATGTACTTCATTTCATTACAATGGACGAAGTTTCATTACGTGATAGTAAATATGGCATACATTCTATTTGCATGAAATTGTTTTCCATTTTTTATATTTCTAAAGCTTTGGCAGTGCTAGGTATTCGAACTAATTGAAAAATTCAGTCTATTAATTAAAGTGTCTGTTTCCACAGATATTGTTTAATACTCATATCGATTGATCGCTTAGTCGATTAGGTATGCATGTATACAGTAACGAGATCTAGGGTATCTAATGAATATAGCGCAACAATATCATCGATTAACAGATTACAACAATATTTCAAAACTAAGTTATTATAGTACATATACAGTCTTATCATAATAACAATATACAAAGCTAACAAGTATTTAGCATAACATTGACTATTATAACTTAGCATTTATGCTTTACAACATAACATTTACCATGCAAATGAATGCATTAGCGTAAATAATACCCAATAATCCATCGTCATAAACATCATGCATAATATCTTAAATAAAAAAATATAATAATTCGTTGTAACAACGATAAGTCATACAAAGTTTAACATTCATAAGCAATGTACATAATATTACGTTTAAAAGATTCTGCCTTTGGCCATGTGGTTAAGTAGAATGAAATTATTGCACTCAATATAATGTTTGTCTCTTTGGAGTTTAGAGTTCAAAAAGAGCTAATCTCTTTTATTATCGCCACGGAAGTTGCCGAGAGGTTCCACCGATCTGGACCTAGGTGCTCTGAAACAAAATTAAAATTTATTTTAATAAAAAATAGCAGTTAAATTATCTACATTAATCTTGAGGAAATTCATTCTTAAATTTATAAAATTGAAGATAAAATACCTTCTTCTTGAAAGCGTCAATTCAATCTTTCCTTCTTTAACTTGTTTGAAAAGAGAGATGGCCCCAGCATGGCTCAGACCACGTGTTGGCGCGTTGTTCACTGACAATATCTCGTCACCTGAAAGAGGAAAGTACCGCAATGTTATGATATCCTAATATTCTACAGATACAATCAAGTACATATTGTGATCAACATTCAATACTGTACCTTCAAAAATAGTACCCTTGTCAGCGGCTTGACCATTCGGGAAAACGGTTTTTACAAATATTCCCATTTGTCCTTTCGGTGAATCTGTTCCTCCAACAATACTGAAGCCGAGACTTTTATGGCCTGGACCTTTCCAGAATTCCACTTTTTGTATGGAACTATGCGAGTAATGACCTCCGTGTGGTCCTTCGTGATGCATGTAGCTATTATATTCTTGTTGTCGAGATACATGGGCATTATGATTAGGGGAACATCGTTGTGAACCAACTCTATTGAAAAATCTGCTTCTGCTACTATTCCGCAACTGTTCTGGAATACTTTCAAAAGAGCGGTTTTGATAGAGCCGCGGAACGTGCTTTATATAATGAGGCGAGTTTTCCTTAATTTCATTAGTGGTATTATCGTTGCATACTGGGTAAACAACAAGAGGTTGATGACGCGAACTGTGCAATGATATAGGTCTGTAGTTATTACTTGGATTCCTGGGTGTTGGCGAAGATCGCATGGTGATTTCAATATTTGTTATATTTTGTAGAGATGTTGTTGACTGGGTGTAACAGTTTCTTTCCAGTAGTTTTTCATCATCACTTTTCTGGCTTGGTTGTCTTATGCCGTTATTTACTTGTACCCCAATTTCACATTTGCTACTATTTGCATTGTAATATTGATGGTTACTAGGAAAATGAGTCTCTATTGTTATTTGATTAGAAGATGATGGTTTGTGTACAGTTTGTGAAATAATGTCAGGTGGTACATTTAACGGAGATGGTGCAACAGTATTTTGTTCACATATTTGACTGTTTATTATCCGGCTTAACGTTACAGGAGTAATTTCATCATGGGCCATTACAAGGTCAACTTGGTATCTTTGAAACAATGTACCATCCTCAACAGCTGCTTCAGTGGAACATGAGTTGACAATGTGTTGCACTTCCTTTAAAGATGCTAAGCCACGTAGCACTCTACCATTAACGTTAACTATTTCATCGCCGATTCGTAGTCTACCATCTCTGTGGGCTATACCGTCAAAATCCAGTTTTACAACTATGTACCGAATCTCATAGTTTGTTCCGGTACTGTCGAAATCAACTCGATGCTGCGCTAGGTACACGCCCAAACTTTCATCCAGACGCGATTTTAATAATCTGATCTTTCTAAATCGCTTAGTACAGGGCCCTCTGCCAAAAATATCTGTTTCTGATGGTTGTTGTCCTGATGATTGATTTTCCACCCCAATAGAATTGTCAACTTTATTTGTGTTAGGTGTATTTTCTACAGGTATTAACTGAGTATTCGTAAATTTAATTTTCCTAGTTTGCACTCGCTCATCTAATGTTATTGTTTTGTAAATATATGGTGCTTTATTTTGTTTGTTTATCATTTTCTTCGGTAGAGGTGGTGGTTTACCATCGTTGTGTTCTAGCATGTTATGTGAGTTGATATTGTTCATAACATATTTTTCTTTATTTCCACTTTCGTATTCGTAGGGCATTGATTTTTCTATCGGAAATAAAGCGCAGGGAGTAGAACTTCGACGCATTGGTACTTGTACTCGACTCACATTAATTTTATGATTTAAACTGAATTGTCTTGAAAAGGAATTACCATGAGTAGCGTCACAATTAGCATCATTGTCGACTCTAATCGAACCAGATGATAAATGACAAGAGTAACCTGGTGGTGAGTGGTTGCTATGCTCGTCAGTCGGTCTGCCGTCACTATCGTACCCAGACTCATTCGAGCTTACATAATTGCTTAATCGGTGTGCTTGAAGCACTTCAGAAGTTTGATGTATACTTTGCGATGATGATGCTAAGTCTGTTTTTAAATCTCGAACGGAGCCAAATACTGAATTATATTCGTAGACTGGCAGACTATTTCTGTTTCTTGGGATCATCATCGGATCATAATCCAAAGGTGGTCTGTGCGAAATCATTGATGATCTTCTGGGTATATCTTCAAGACGTCGCATTGGGTACATGTTACTGTCTAACTCATTGATACTTCTCATAGAACTCCTCGCAAACTCGTAATCATTTCTTAAGGCAGAGTTTAGCATCATGTTTTCTTCATGAGTCGATATGCTGTCGTTGCTTTGGTATCGCTCTTCCGATCTGGAATTATTGAGATAAAGTCTTTCTCTCCTGAACTTCGGTGATTTGCGATCTAATCTTTCTGAAAAGCTTTGTCTTACGCAGTTGACTCTTTGTTGTGGATTCATATTATTTTCCTCTGGTAATACAGATAATTTTGATCTCAGAAAAGCGTAAGGGAAATTGGGCTTTTTGCAAGTTCCATTACTTGTTTGCCCTTCTAAGTTTGGAATGTTATCACAACTAATGGCCTTCGTTGATGCTCCTGCCAAAGTTTCTTCTGAGAGAACATTGTTTTGCTTTGAAGGCGAACTTTTGTTCTCATTGTCAGCATTTTGTAGATCGATATCGTCTGAAGGATCGTCAGCTTTCACATATGTTGATAAATGTGACGTCGAACAGCTACGATATAATGAGGGTCCGTTAGCAACGGGATAATTTTCATTCGTTTTATGTACATTTAATGATTGAGATTTTGATGAATTTAACATGCCAGTTGAACCCATTCTGTGGAAAAACGTTTTGAACGGGCTCGGTGATCTATCTCTTGAATTACTTTTGATAGAATCTGTGTCATTGTCTTTTTTCAAAGATGTGGAATCGGAACTGCTCCGACCCATCTTCCAGGACTGTTTCTTTTTATATTGGCCCGTTATTGTCGGCGAACCTTCATCATTGAAACTTTCATTCACTGGTGCCTCCTCATTAGCTTCTTTTGAATCATTTTTTTTCAACATGTCCAACTTCTTTCCCATTCTTCGACCCCACGTTGCAAACACTGGAAAAAGATAATGTGATTAATTAATTAAATAATCTCAATTTACAATTATAGTTTGTGGTACAGTCAGCATTAGATATATTTTAGCATTCTTAGTAGTCAAAATAATCTGAAGAACATTTCAAGAACATTCTATTTTATATTAGCAGATAAGGCATTCAAGTTGTTAGCATTCACAGTATTCAAAATATCTTTGTTATCGGTTGTCATGACATGTCATTGTTTTATGACAGAGTGGGCAAACGGGCCTGAAGTTCGGTAAGTGATCACTTTAGCCCATGGACACCGCAACACCAGGTGCTTTTCCGGCCCTTGAAAAATTTGTAAATTCGCTTTTTGAAGGTCCCTAAGTGGTATCCATTCGGAAAAGTCGCAGCCGAAAGCCGATTCCAAGCCGGTGCAATGGTACGAGGCAGAAAATTGCACGCAAAATGTACCATGCAAAACTTAGAACAAAAGCAAGAGTATGAGAAGGAAGCTGATTCCAAAGAAAAGGTGTGTTGTGTGTACCCTTTTTCATCTCCTTGACGTCGTCCTCCATGACCATTGCTGGTAGAGCAGTGACGAGAGCGAAGTCGTGCGCGTTTGTCGCGTGCGTCTGTTGCGTGTGGGCGTGGGTGTGCGTCGCGGCGGCGGGTGCGGCGGCGTCTCGGCGCGGAGACGGCGTCGCGACGGCGCGCGGCGCGGTCACTTCCCTGCGCTTCGGCCCGCGGAAGAGGCGCATGATGACCGCTCACGCAACCATCGCGCCACACGGCACGCGCCGGTTCTGGAAAATGATGACTTCATGTGAATATCAGTCCTTCATAGATTATGACTTTGGTCTCTTTTTAGGTAGGTCTCTTTTTATAAGCCCCTACACAACTCTGGGGATGTCTTGTTGTGGATTCTACTATTTTCCTCTGGTAATACAGATTACAACATCATCATCATTATCAGCCTATCGCAGTCCACTGACATCATCGATATAGGCCTCTCCAGTTGTTCGCCACTTTGGGTAAACACCTGGAGGCTTTACCCATAATCGCTGTGATCGCCGAAACCGTGGGTGTCGTAGAATACGACTAAGGGACTATAGGGATGCGGGCAGCAGCGCTTACCTGGGTACAAATAAAACCTACTGCGGTCACTTACTGCCTGTGGTGACTCAGGTTAGGTAAATCCAACATGGTCCAGCAGTGGCTATTTACAGGTTGATGATGATGAAGTAATATATTCCAAAACAGAAATCGCTAATACTGAACATAAGGATTTTCATGATATTATCAAACATGTTCTATATTTAAAATACCAATTACGTTAACAACATGGTAGCATCGTAACTTGATAATCGCGAAGCAAACACTTTACCTTGCTCGCGCAGTGCGCAAAAAAGTTATAGGCAAGATAATAATGCCCTTCACGTGTAAACAAGGTAGGTAATGTATAAAAACGATAGGTCGCAAAACAAGTTCATTATCCCTTCTCTGACGGAGAGATGTTTGACGTGGAGCGGGCAAACCGCAGGATAGTTTAGAGGGATGCGGGCCGTTCGCAACTATCATTACATCTGCATGATTGACACGCGCACCGCCATAAAATAAGTTGCGTCTCAGCGTACACGCTAATACGTTCAAGTGACTCATCACGGAGGATCTCAAGGTAGTCGTTAGACGAGACCGCCGGAAATTCAGGCGGCATCGCGACGCCAGCCCTGTCCAATAACTGGCCACAGCCCAACCTGTTCTAGATCACAGGCTCACTTCTACAGGTTTATTTTTCACTTAAACGAACGCGACATCGAGTAATAGCTTTACCTTTAGGAAACGCTCAATCTAATTTTAATGGACAGTCCGTTACAGGAAATGTTAATGGATTAAACACGACTCGTCTCGAGCGGTGGCTACGATGTATTTTATTTAATAAGTCCTGAGTACGGATATGGACGGCTGATATAATTTTAGGGCGGTTCTGTTTTCAGATACTTTTTAATTACAGGAATTAGTTCTAGGCAATTTATATTATATTCATAGAGTCCGGTACATGGTGTATGATCGCTCTGTATGAAATGTTGGGGAATGAAAATTTCTTATGAGACCTGTTGTATGTTCCATACCTTGTCGGGAAATAGGTTTACTTTATTGATACTTACACCATCCTTTAATGTATAAGCAAAAACTTGTGCGTGCATGTAAGTTTATGTCTCTTTATAAATTAAGTGTATTGTGCATGGCTATTGATGTGCGTCTTATTATTCTCCTCGCACATATTAGCAAGACCAGTTCCGTTTAAATGTATAAATATTAAATTAAAAGCAGGCAATTTGCCTAAGGGTGCGATTCCATAGCACCAGCCCCTCTTCTGCGCAAAGTGAAGCCTGGACTAACAAAAGATGTTAATGATATTGTTCCACTGAAGTGGAGCTAAGATGAGTGAGATGTGTGATTTGAGCAAAATCATTGGTCTATGGTTTGGCGCTTCTGTGGAAATGCATCCATAATCTTTGCCTTACCTTTAACGTAGTAGATGCCGCGTGGCATCATTAATTAATTTAATTTATGCGGTGCACTTTTATTAATTAATGGCTAGATTATAAATATTTAAGCCATTAAGCCATTAAAGATAGCCCAATAAAATTTAAACCGTAAAGTTTTCGACCTTTAGTTGAAGCTTTTAGTAAAGTAAGTGTAATATAAGAACACTACCATTTTAATTATTAGGCCGGGGAATAAAGTTTTATAGCCTCTCTTGTTAACATGATAGTTTCAATTTGATTTTGATGGTTTTATGTAATGTTTATTTTTACACGGTAATACTTTTACTTCTAAAAGTATTACCTCGCCGTATTACGAGCTAACAAAATTTAACCGACAGAATAGAATGTAGGTACGTAATTCTAATTCATGATTATTAATCAAGTTGTTGATGTTTGATTTCCTTAGGACATTCAACGAACTTCTGCAATGGGTAAATTTGGTAGGGTTAGTTACGTACCTACGTATTATTTTTAGGACAATATTTCTTTTGCATTGCAATCATACAAAAATTCTGAATTTGAAGTGTTACGATAAAAATGCTTACAAAAGCACCTAACTACTATCTGTAGACAAAACAAGTAACATTTCTCGTTCAGCGGTTAAAACGTTCTTGACTAATGTGGTTAAGCTACATTCCCATTCTATTAGCACAAATAGTTGACAGAATGTAGTTTTCTCTTTAAGTGTAAAAACCAAGAGAGTGGCTTTTAAAAAACGAGAAAAAATCCTGTCTGAACAGTTTTTTGTTTCTCGCGTAGGCATATTGCAACACACATAACGTAACTTTATGCAATAAACATTTTGGACCATTTCCACGTAGCTAGTGCGTAACGCGTCATTAGAGCGACAATTATCATTATTCGCCACATTCTTTAGCCGAGTGTGTCCTGACCGCAGCGAATCTTACTTGTACTAGGATAATATCTTAAATATTCCCTGATTGCCACCCTGTTAACATTCCTAGCGGGCTCAGAGATGTCCCGCAAGCCATTCTTGGTTCTGATTTGTTTAGGTATCCCCTCGGTAATTACGTTTTTCTTAATGGCGCCGACGATGAGACGTGTGGGCCTACCTGTCTACGCAATTATTGCGGCGCCTTTGTAATGTACAGCTACTAGAAACACGTGAGTGTTAAGATGGCAGGACCAAGTCCCCAATTTAAAATATTACATAAATTGTTTGTACAACATTATGTACTCTTTGTACCCCGAACCCGAGATTTGATGTCAAATTGGCGGGATCAGGGAGGTTATGACATATTTCCTTTGTCAAAAATGAAATCTCTGGTTCGGGGCACAAACCAGTACCTACATATGTAATACACTCCCTTAAATACGCTATATTTAGAATTGGGGACTTGATCCCGCCATCTTGACGTTCACAGAAACACGTTACGTACATAATTGTTCATCTTCGTCTATTTAGTTTCATTGAATCGTTAGATCAGTGGAGACAGTTTTATTGGTACGATAGCGACCCAATTCCTTTGTTGTCTTGGCTTGCAAAGTGATTGATTAACAAGTAGTGTTTAATTGCATTGGTTTACAGTGACACGTTTATTGGATCTCGTTGTTTCTGGTGTAAAATCTAGATTACGTAGAGTGGGAGTCTAGTGTACATGTTGAAAACAAGTTAGTAGCCTTGTCCTGACAGCGGTATTGGGAAAGGATCTACATATATTTATTACTCGGTTGGTATCGACGTAATATTTGACCTTCTCTTACTTGATGATTTTTGTCAGAATTTCTGAGCTGCAATACTGTAAGAAATCTATATTATCTCGATAACTGAGTACTTGACTACTCTATACTACAGGTTCCTTTTAAAAATGCTTGAGGTAAAATTAAACATATCTTGAGGAACACTGTTTACCGTTTATTAAGTAGTGTGTTGTTGAGCTATGCAAATGCATACTCTTTGTTCGTCTCGGCTCGTCACAACTTGTATTGTAACAACAGCTGTATAAAACTAAAAACAGATAAACTTTCATCAAAACCTTTTTAAAATTAGACTTTTGATCAATCATAGACCTAATGGTTTAGGCGAAAGTTTACTAAGTTCTTTTCATTATCAACGAACAGATAAAAATCGCAAAGCCTGCCCATTTATTTATGCCATTCGACTGCTTTTAAGTTGGCTTTGCTGATATAATGACAAATTAAAAAATCTATAGTATAATGTACTTATCAAAAACTTATCGGTCGATAAATGAGCCAAGATGGATGGATATAGTTCTGAATGAATGCCCTGACAACGTTGTATAGATATTTTATTATCATAGACCATTCTTTGGTCCGACACGTGCAGATCACTAAACGTCAAAGTTAAAACCCTAAAGTTCGTTTCGTTCATTCGGCACGTCCAAATGCGCGTTAAGCTGAAATGCGAATGTTACGTGCGTGGCCCAGTGTGCGCCGAGCCCGCGTTTGACGGGCATTGACATCGGCAGGTGTGCAGCCAACTAATAGCGCGCTCACGAGTACCTTCGCGATAATATACCGTGTCGCACGTTTAACGCCCTTTACACGTTGCGACTTTGGGCCGTTTTAGCAGAGCCTTTGTATTTACACCTGTGGTATTTGAGTCGAGCTGTCAGAGACAGCTGGAGAATGTACGTGCTAATGTGGGCGCTGAAATGCATGCATTTCACCTTTATGGGTTCAGTCTTTCATAGTCCACTAATGGACATAGGCCTTTCCAATTGTTCGTCTCTTTGCTCGATCTTGGGCTTCTCGCATCCAACACAGCCATCCTGCGCAAATCGGTTATGGAAATCGGAATGGTCGGCGTGCTGTCAATGGGACTTCGTCAACCCCATAGCATAGCAAATCCGAACACCCTTTAAGTCTAAAACTCCTAAGTTTATAGTCTAAAAATCAATTGCGTGTCAATATTTGTCACCCCTTCTATCTGCATGACCTCTACCCAGCGATTGTCTGAACGAAATCGCTTAGAGCGGTAAGCCCGCCTAAATTGTACTCTAATGTATCTTGTATCGTAGATTACCTAATAATATCTACGAGATCTAAGTCAATTCTTTGGTGCCGTATGAAAACATTTTTCTATTCATAATAGCTAATTCTTTTTTAATAGTCATCATCATCATCAGCCTTTACTATCGGCCCCACTGCAGGGCATAGGCCTCCTCTCTTGATTGCCATTCACCACGGTCCTGCGCTACTCTCGCCCAAGTTTTCCCTGCCACTCTACCTATATCGTCCGACCATCTGGAGGGCGGACGTCCGCGACTTCGCTTACCCTGCCTTGGCCACCACTGTGTAATGGATGTGCTCCACCTTCCATCCTTCCCTCGTGCCAGGTGCCCCGCCCATCTCCACTTTAACGACATGACCTTTTTCCCAACGTCCGTCACTCTCGTTCGATTCCGTATTTCGGAGTTAGGAATTCGGTCCCGAAGACTGACACCCAACATGGAACGCTCCATGGCCCTTTGCGCTACGCGAAGTCTATGAAGGGTTATTCCGGTCAGCGGCCATGTTTCAGCTCCATACGTCATTGTCGGCAAGACACATTGGTTGTAGAGCCTCGTCTTAAGGCATTGCGGAAGTTTTTTGTCTTTTAAAACATCATCCAATTTGCTGAATGCGGCCCATCCCAACTGTACTCTCCGAGAGACCTCTTGCTCTAGATGCTCTTTGGCGAAAGATAAACGATGCCCAAGGTATACATAATGTCTAACCACCTCAATGCTATCGTTACCAACGGCTAGGCTTTGCCTGTTGCGTGGGTTGTTAGACATTACTTTTGTCTTGGACACGTTCATCTTCAGACCAATTTGAAGTGAGGCATCCCGCAGCTCTCCGAGCATACAGCCTAAATCCTTCCAATTTTCAGCGAACAGAACCAAATCATCTGCAAACCGAAGATGCGACAGTTTGACACCATTCACGTTGATACCTTTCTTGTCCCAAGGTAGCATTTTTACTACATCCTCAAGGGCAGCTGTAAATAATTTGGGCGAAATCGTGTCTCCCTGCCGCACTCCTCTTCTGACTGGGATATGATTGGTCAAAGTATGCAGGCGTACTTGCATTGTCGCAGATTCATATAGCTCGCGGAGGATATCAACATACCGTGCGTCAATATGACAGCGATGGAGAGAGTTAAATACAGCCCAGTGCTCAACGCTATCAAATGCCTTTTCGTAGTCTACGAAAGCCATGTACAGCGGACGATTGAATTCTTGACACTTCTCCATCAGCTGTTTCACAGTATGTATGTGGTCAGTTGTTGAAAAAGCTCTCCGAAAGCCTGCCTGTTCGACCGGTTGGCATTCATCCAGTTCTCTTGTGATTCTATTACACAGTACATTTTAATAGTACCTACTTCTAAATTGCGGTGATTTAAGTGCTTGATCCCTAGATAATTTTTTGTTTGTATCGTAGCTGAGCTTCAAAGAGCCCAATACGATTAAGTACCTAAGGTAATTAAATAATTACATTACACGAAGCGCTTATGTGTAGGTTACCTTGAATGCGTTTCCCAAATTGAGAAACTTGATTTCATAATTCGCTGTTTAGCATCTCATAGCCTATTCGGAACTTATCCGCCAGTTAAACCAAAAGACACGTTAGTACCTATTATCAGTAAATGGTTAAATAATGCAGTTTACAAAACACGTTTAGAAGGAGTCCAGAAAAGGTTTCTGCTTTTGTCTAAAAATTATAGGTTAGGTCCAGTGTTTAGTAATTATGAGAGTTGTTGAAGAAACCGCCGAGATGAGCAACCGTGTATCTAGACGTTTAACATAATGAACAACGTGTTGCCCGTTAATTACGTATGGGATAAGGCTATAGACGCATAAGAATCAAGCAAGCATAATAATCGTAATGCAAATGAAACTGAATGCGTTATTTTCTCAGCGCAGAGCAATGTATCGATCACAAATGCTCATATGAATTAGAATGTGCATCAACGCTTCATTCACTTCACAGCGATGATAGAGGCAATGATTCCATATAGATGATAATATAGGAATGTGCCACTTCTCTTTATAAAGGCCAATGTATTGCATGTGCAATATAGTGCCAATGGGACCAACTAGGAAGTAAGTACATCCTTTATAACAAACAAAGAATTTTTCAAATCGGCTTACAATTCTCGGATATAATAACATGTGGTGACAAACATACAAAAACAAAATTCGAACCTCCTCCTTTTTTAAGTCTGTTAAAAAGCGCTAGATGTTAGAATAAGCTGGAGTATGTAAAGGGTATAAGATCAGTCCACCTCCCAGAATGGGAAGGCATACCCACTAAGTTCCCCTGTGTCTGTGTCGCCAGTGGATAGCAACTTGCAGGGACCCGGGAAACACCAAAGCGTATGTAGGAGAGACCGGGTACATAAGTAACGGCGGGTCGAAAGTAACAATGGCTCTCTAGATTTATCCAATGGGCGAAAGGTCGCTTTGCCGCCTTCAGGTGATAGTCCTGTGTCCTGACTTCGTGTAGGTTGCCCCGTTACACTACGTTACGTTCGCGCATACCTACTTGTGTACGCACTTATCAAATCTTTCCTGGGTTATTCGGTCAAGAGAATGTTTTATTTACCTTTAGTCTAGGGTAAATTTGAGATAGGTACTAACCTAAGCATGAAATGTATCATGACGTTACATTATAATATAACATGAATTTTGGTTAATGTGAAGCTTGTGATAAAAAATTAAGCCTTTCATCGTGATGTGCAACCGCAATCCCTTGGCTAATTATAACTGCAATTGTTTTCCGCGCATATACTATATACTTATTGAAATCAAAATGTTAATTTCTATGTTGATGTATTATAGCTCTACTAAGGGCTAAAAGGATAAATGGCATAAGCCTTTCCCGGTTTCGTTTAACACCGTTCAACGTCCGATACGTTTCCGAATGCGATAAGTTAGTAACGTTTGTTGAACTTGGCTTAGCTGAAAGCTCTAAAAGTATCTGTGAATGCAATGCGGGTGTAAACAGTTTATATGCGGTGCTGTGACTCACCTCACGGCGGCGCACATGGTCGTATGCGCCCGCGCAGCGCTCGCGTGCCGCTCTGAAATAACACATTATACACCGTACAAATAGACGAATAAACAAACCGATGCGTAAATTTTGACTGTATTGAAAATTTTGTGACACTGTTAACGTAGAGCGTATAAAAATCTGCTTTCGAATAGTTAAATGGTGTATTTGGGTTATGGTAATTCCTTTTATCGCGCTTGATGTTTCATTTACAAATTAATGTAAAAAAGTACCTATCTATACAAAAACTCAATCACTAAACACATGCCTCAAAAATGTTTAATTCAAAATTGTTTATTTCTTTCATAAAATACCTACATACATAATATCAGATTAATGGAAGCTCCTTTTAGCCATTAAATTGCCTGTGCCAGAGGCAAACCTCTGTATAACACCTAAATTTAAAGTAACACGATTTCTTCGCAACACGCAATAAACTAATGAAATTTGTACAATTTTACAATAGGTATCTTGGATGTTAACTTTCAAAAACTATTTTGCAGCGAACAAACGATAGCGAACAAGAGTAGGGAAGTTACGAATTTTTGGGGTCGATTAATGCCTTCAGATTTATTTAGTAAATAAACTTTCCTTTTTTCGATCTGCTTTAGATGTCGGGAAGAAATGCTAGGAGCCACAACAAGTAGTCATCATTTCGTAATCGCAAAACTAAAAACTTCAGATGGTTGGTATAAATTGTAATTAATTAAACTATGTACAAGTAATAAGAAACTCGAATATTAGTTGGAAGTTTCCACAAGTGCGCGTTAGAAATCTAATATGAATCAATGAAGTCGGTAGCGGTTTGAGAGTGGTCGGATTTCTGTACTAACCGCAAGGTCGCATGCCGTGCTTAGGGTTGCCATCTATTTTATCTAATCCTCGCTCCAGTATTATATCTAAGTAGGTACATATTATATTTTTAAATAAGTTGATTGAGCGCGCAATGAGCGCGCAGTTAAAGGATGGGTCATGTTGAGATCAACCGTCAAATGTACATAATACGTATGTACGAGTATGTGTTACATTGATTTAGTAGATTTTATCCAATTATTTTAAAGCATGATGAAGCAATAAAAACCAGAATCATTAATAAAAATTATTCAAAACTTCAAGAAAACGTGGATGGAATTCACGAGGGCGACATAATTCCAAATACTGAATTATGAAAAGAATAAATAAATTTTTATTGATCCTGCACATTGTTATTTTTGAATATAAAGTTAGTAATGCTTTCCGCAATAAACGGGGACAAGATAATGCATACTTAGCAATGTTACAAGTGTAATTAATGTACGTACATACTATCAATCCAATGATTATATTGCACTTAAATCGAACGATTAAAAAAACACGCACTTAAATAATTCCACAGTTGATCATGCTTTTACAAAATAAAACATTTTTATCTTGACTTTTATTGTGTATAAGTACGAACCGCTATAAATCAGTTGATGTTTAATGAAAAGTATTAAAATACGACAAGGATTACTCATTAAAAGTCTTTAGGAGCCTCAAATCAATCTGTCTGATATTGTTAGAGGGGAACTTTCATCGTAATAATTCTAGAGGCGTGTAAGGATCGGAAACATAAAAATTCCTTCACGCAGAAAGTTTATCGCCATCTATTGAAGGACAATAGGGCGGCGTCAAAAGAGTAGCTATCGGGACCTACGAACCTTCCACACGATATAAATGCAAATAGTTTAAGTACAATTCAGTATAAGCTACTTTTTATTTAGTAGGCAATTTCATGTTTTATACGCACCGAACATAAACGTCGGAATAATTGCGTAATTATTTATATTAGTGAGCTTTCCAAAATAAATAGTAATATTATGAGTAAATTATAGGTATGATAAGTGTCTTGAATATGCAATTACTCAAGTCTTAAACATTCTGTATCCAAATGTTTATTTACTCTGTAAGTTTATTTTTGACAGGCAATGAAAAAGATTTAAAAAGAGATTACCTGTGATAGACAGTTTGTGTTTGTTAAATTTATTACCAAAAGTATTGTTGGAGTTTGGCTGGTGGTTAACACTATTATTAATCAGATTACGCTTAGGTTTATGTCTTAAAGTACTCATTTATTCTCTAACTTTGTCTTTCAAAATTAATTCCTGTGTCTGTCCTATATGTTGCTATAATATATTGTTATCTAGCAGATTAACTGCACGCCACAAAGTAAATCTCCGCGAAAGGGTTGCGGCTGCGCTAGACATGTCGACAAAGAGGCGTTATTAAGAGCGCCTGTCCCCATTACTCGTGTCTTCTGCACAAAACGTCTTGGTTTACAGTGGATTGGAATACTTTGGTCTCAGACAAATTGTTCGTCTTAATGTAGGCAAATTGGTGTCAAGAACTTTCCTTTTTATGATATGAAAAGCGCGTAGGCAGCCGTCGAGGTGGATAAAGAGGCGTGATCCTGCACGCTAGACGCAGGTTGCTTATCGGGGGTAGGTACTACGGAAGTCTTTGCGGAGGTCTACATTCAGCAGTGAACATCTTGTGGCTCTTTATGATTATAATGAACTTACATTCTTACGTTGACAATCTCAGTGGCACAATGGCTAAGCATGATAATGCTTGGCCATTGGAATAAAACCGGGAAAAAATCGGGATTAAAACCTTCGGATTACCACGCAATTGGCGATAGCCAATCGGTTCGTTTAACGGTCGGGTCAATCTAGTCTTAATTAAATTGACTTGGGTCCGGGTAACCTGGGAGACATCAATCACCATCTGATACTCATAGTACAAGGGATAATTTTAGTCTTTAAACCAATGGTTGGTGTCAATTGTCTGGCGCAATTAAAACTCAAAACAGTAGATTGGTTGAACGAATGAGTTGTGAAGGTTATTAGAAAAAGGAAACCTTTTTGCATCGCACACACACATACTTATGGAAAGACTTGAAAGTAAAAGGAAATCTTTCACCCGGAACTCTGAAAGCGGGGCGGTGCTGCCTGCATTTGACAGCTAGACGTAGAGGACTAAGTTTGGGTCTCTATTACACACACGTGACGTCTGCACGATCGCGATCGATAAACTCTGAAAGTTGAATAAAAAAAAACAATGAGCACCCAATCCTAGTCATTTATACAATGTATTGTTTAGCTCAGGCTTTTGTTTCTTAATTACATCAGAAGCGACTTTGAAAAGAAATATTTAAATTGTTTGATGTGCGCCGAAGAAATGTGATAAAAAAAACAAACTGGAATTTGCCAGTAAGTAGACTAAGTTGTAAGCTTGAAAAAATTTTTAGCATTTTAGAGGAATTTTATAAATGAAACGTGGTTTAAAGAAAACTCTCCTCACAGTGGACCTACATTAGCATGGTTGTGCCAATGGTGTTGTGTTAAATTTACATTACCTATTATTTTTAAACCTTAAAATGAAAATGAAAAATATTTTATTGGAACCAATACAAATTGTTACAAATAAAAGACGGACGATAACAGCTGTATTAGTTAAGGAAACTGTGTTACAGCTATTAACGCCCACCTACAGACCATTGAGAAGCACAGCGTTCCACATAAATATGAACAAAAACACTAAGATTATATGAAATTTCACATTAAAAAAATTATTAATAGGGGAAAAAACCTACCATGTACAGAATATGTGTGTGTGTGTGTGTGTGTGTGTGTGTGTGTGGTATGTGTGTGGATGAGTGTGTGATTGCTTGCGTATGTCTGTATGTTTTGTATGAATGGGTTTTCGTCTCGTGGAATGTATTTGGGAATAATATACCTACTATAAAAATAATAGCAAAATCGTCGGACCCCGGTCCCGGAAAAGGGTAAGGCACGCTCAGGCTCTAAATCTCTCAGTGATATTAATGGAACGTAATATTTTGCAAATTACTTGCACCTGCCAAGCTGATTCTGGTTACAGTGTAATTTATTGTGCTACCGTGTTACAATTACTTACAATATAATATTTACATTACATCATTTAAGTCCGGTTTGTAAATAATATTTTATCGAAAGGTATTAAGGAAATACATTACACAACCGCTGCGATTAATTAAAAAGAAATTACAAATAAGCCTCACGTGACAGTATCAAACATGAGTTTATTATAAAACTTTACTTTCCATTCATATATGGGTATATTATACAAAAGTGACGGTATTATGTGCGTAGGACTTTTTGTGCATTATCTACATAATATTCTTAACTCTCGTAATTGGTAAATTAAAATTTACTCGTTTTAACTTAATGGTTTTGTTCAATCGATATTCTTGAATAAACAAAGAACGGGCTTCTATGTAAAATTTATTCATCATGGAGTTAACTGTACTTTGTAAACAAAGTGAAATCTGTCTTTGCGATGCCATATTAATATTTACACAAATGTTTTGTACGTGTTAATTTTGTATTAGGGACCTTACCGATGTGGAATTCAAATAAACCTCGCCGGTTGAGAATTTTAAATAACTTTTATTATTGTAGTTACCAAGGACACTAGTTATTTGTAGTTACGTATAAAATATGTTGAATAAAAGTGTGCTTTGATAACACTGAACAAAAAAAGGAGGGAGCAAGAACTTTGTTACCTACGTGATTTGCTTTGCAAAAGTTGCGTATTATTATAGCAGCAAATCTAGACACGCTAAATACCTTTACATATGTATGTATTTAGATTTAGCGCGTAATATGTAGGTATCAATGATGGTGTTTCAAAATGAAATATCCCATAGATGGCGTTATGTGGCCCTGCGGTTCAGCTATCATGTGATTGGTCATTTGCTATGTAAATGTGCCATGTCAAAATGAACCAAGTACGTTACAGTTGGGCCTGCTGCCTATGTGGTGGCATCTGCTGGATTTTTTTTTTCAGAAAACCGTCATTCCACATACCAATTACACATTGTTTTGCTCACATATTTTGATACCGACCAGTTAATTAATCTTGAATAAGAAGTACATAATAATAAGTTGTTCCTGTCAAACTTTCACGACATTTTGCTCGAAGTAAGTAGGTAGTTATTACATATTCAGGCCTAATAGGTATCTCGCTCTTGTATCAAGCTTACGTGATCACTTATTGAATATTAAATGAATTGAAACTTCATCGATTACTAATGGCTTTCATAAGGAATAAACTTTAGTCCCCTCTAGATCGATTTGTCGTTAATTCCATTACGTGCTGGCATTTCCTTCCTAGTAGTATAAACTTACATAATTAAATTATACATATTTGAGGTTCATTTTATTAAGCTCTTTTTGACGATTGAGTAGGCATGCCCGGAGGCACGTGTCTGCCCTGCCCCGCCCCCCCCCCCCCCTAAGTAAGGGAGTGACCTATCACCTTTTCACTCCAAGCCATCCTCACCTGACCGTGGTGCATCCTGCCGAACAACAAACGAGGCTCTGGCTCTGGTGGCGGTAAAACCATCACGATGGAAGGTGTAGCTAGATATCACAAGCCGATGACGGGCAGCAGCGTCACCGGAGCTAGGAGCTACGCCCTGCGATCGCCAACCCGCCTGCCCAGCGTGGCGATTATGGGTATATCCTCCAGATGTTTGCCCTAGGTGGCGAGCAACTGAAGAGGCCTGTGTCCAGCAGTGGACTGTAATAGGCTGATGCTGATGATGATGACGTAAATTACCATAGAAATCGTTTTACTGACTACGGATTATATTCTCACGAGATCGGATCGATTGGGATCGGACTTAAGAAGAATTTAATATGTGATTCATCAGCTGCATGTACACAAGTATGTACAGATAAGAAATTGCTAAAATATTTTCCATAAGGAGGGCTGAAGTAGCGATCCTCCGATCAAGATAAGAGGCGTTCTGTTTGTTTCCCCGAGGCTATCGGACGTGCGTCACTGTGCACTCACAACTAATCATTGTTTGTAATGCAAAGCGTATTTGGATTTAATATGTGTCTTACAGTCAACATTTATATTCATATGAGATTAGATGTACCATATTGAATAGATCTTATCAAGGGGCCTTTCATTACTAACCTATCTTTATCAAGCAGTAAAATATCTAAGAATGACAATAGAAGCTGATTATATTGTCATTTTACAGGAGTCATGTCATACTTTTGTTTTTTTTTTATAATACTAATTTTCTATCAATTTGGAAAGCAAAATCAGTGTAGTTCTAAAATGACCCTACAATTGAGATAATTCATCTAATCTAATACTTATATAGCGTATAACTTGTGAATGGGTCTTCCCCTAATTCGTGTCAAAGGTCAGATGCAAATCGCCATTATAATATCAAAAATCTATCGCAAAAAGCACGCGAGTATTAGGTATCCAGTCCGTGTAACTAGCTTGGTACTTATCATTTGCTATCGTTTATCAATAACATACGATCCTCGAATGTGGGATCCAAACAAGGGTGTTGTTTGAAGTAAACATCGACGTGATGCGTGCGGCAAGGCGTAATAAACAAATACCTACCTACTCGTTTCCCTAGCTTTGATACTGGCTAAATAAAGCCCATGCATAGTCATAAAAACTTTAAGTATGTTGGTAACTACTTCTTTTTTCGGATCATTAAGTCTAGTTAAAGCAAACTTGCTTAGAAGGGTATAATGTATTCGAACAATTCATTACGCTCTGTTTTGCATTTAGTAAAAAATATATTTGTATTGAACATTCTTAGAGTGACCTTTGTTTTTACAGCAGTTCGTATGTTACATTCTCCTAATAGAATAACTTGTGAACATTTTAAATAGACAAGAAACAACAAATGGGTAGCGTGTTTGTGTTTAAATACATAACTTTGTGTTAACAATGTAGGGTAATGTATATGACCTTGGTTTCTTTTGTATGCAGAACTTACACTAGAATGTTTGTTTGTCATTGAATATTTACCTAATATTTCACAAAAAAATTACTCTTATGCGTATAATATCTGCTACGCGGTTTGTTCGTAGGAAAATCCACATTATAGATATTCGAATGAGGTTTAATAAAATATGACTAATAGACCGAAAATGAGTATATTTTACTTAGATTGTTAAAAAATGTCTTTCAGATTTTCAGCTTTAAATGTGAGCTGAGTGAAACAAATCTAAGAAACAACATTTCGGCATGTAGAGTCTAATAATACGTAACGTTTCTTATTATAATTAGGCATTTAAATTGTAATGTAATCTTGGTTGCCAATGAAGAAGCCTCTAAAAGACAGTTATAGACCTATAGCTTATTCGGGCCAAGATCGTTAGTGTAAGGTTTCACTGTGATAAAAACTCATACAATTCATGTAGTGATATTCGTTTGTACATCACACATATCCAATGACCAGTTTCCAACTACCGTTTCGATAAATATTTACAGGTTATATTCATATAGGTACTGTTTCCAGTTACAGGTGGATTTCTCTAGGTTATGCTGTGAATTTTTAGTAGGTATCTATAAATCAAATAGAGCTAGTATTTCATGAATAAATGTTTTTTAAAATAATGGTAGGTAAATAATTTTTCATTCATTTTGAAATGATTCATCACATACATCTCAAGTTTTTGGTATTATGATTAACGCTCCATTAAAAAATATAATAATTAAAGTAGGGTAGGAAATAGGGTGATGTGCAAAAGTAAATAAATAAAATAAAATAAATAAAAAGTACTTTATTTCCAAAAAATCCATACATTATTAGTTGACGGGGCCTCCCAGTAAGTAGTCGGTAGACACTTGTGATGGGAGTGCCTCGCTCTATCCACAGGTTTGTTTCTAGGACTACGTAATAAAGTATATGCAGCTAAGTACTTAAAGTAATATTATGTATTAACAAATTTAGTTTATTTTTAAGAGTACAATATGTATTTATGTATAAATTTACAATTTTACAATTTTATAACAGTGCCCAGTTATGTATATGTGTGTGTGTGTGTCTCTGTGTGTGTGTGTCGGTGTGTGTGTATGTATGTGTGTGTGTGTGTGTGTAAGTGCATGTTTGTATTGTATGTGAGTGTTGTATGCCTCAGTGCATAAGTGTGTTATGTATTGTCTGTATGTGCGTGTTTTAGAGTAGGAATGACAGTGCATACATGAGTGGGTTTGTTTATGTAAGCTTTAGGGGTCCTGTGTGTTAGACAGTTCTAAGTAAAAGTTTTTTTATTACTAGTGAAAAAGTATTACTAGTGAATCTATTTGCAGAAATAAACTATTTTATTTTTTATTTTATTTTGGTAAAATAGTACTGATCCTACTTAACAAATTTTCAGATATTAACCTACTTACTTAATTATTCATTAAATATTCTTCGTTTATGCTTAGGTGCCTTGAGCAATTCTATGCGAGTGAATTTGATAAAATAGGACTAAAACTGTGGACAAGTATTAAATACAAATCGTACGTCACAATTTACATACTTATTTGTGTGATGTAATTCTATCCGTTGTACATACAATCTATAGGAGTAAAAATGGGGTCAGCATGAGCAAAACATGCATGATCGGAGGGAAAGACTACGCGTAATGTGATATCTAGTAAACTCAGTTGAAAAACTACTCGCACTTTCTATGCGAGAAATATTCTTTGTATTATTTAAACCAAACGTTATTGTTTGAATTATAGCGCTGTTTTAATATTTTGCAGAAATATTATGTCTTACTTTCATATGTGCGGGTGTACGGGTAGAGCTTTTGAATATCACTCGAAGCATTTAGTTACATTACATCTTATACATACATAACTGCATACATATTGCTGCAAGCTTGGGATTTCACTTTTATTTATTTGCATGATTTTTTCAACTTTTAAGCAAATGGCTTAAAAGTATCGCTGTATAGCCTTCTTCTACCATTTCTAAAATAGAAACAGACTTATCCCTGTGCAAAGTGGAATACTTCCTCCAAGCTAGGTAATCGTGCTCGGGGACTGCGGCCATACGTACCAACCTGATTTGTCGTGTACCTACCTATACCTACCTAAGCGGTGATGAAAACTTCGCATGTGCGTTGTAGGTTTTCCATAGAGCTTATATGGAGCACTTTTCGTTAAGTTTGGAGAGCTTGTATAGGTAATTTCTCGTAAAGTATGGGAGACTAGTGATTGTATTATGTTGTAACGATGTGTCGATATACGTCGCTACACATTGTTGCATTGCAAACAATGTGTAGCGACGTGTACGAGGGAACAATAGTCATAATAATGAATTGTTGTTTAAAAATCTGAACGAGGTGAAACTCCAGATAAAATGTAGCAGATATTGATGTATATAGATAAGAGTAGACGACTTCATTACATTGTATGAAGTGGTTTAATTAAGCTTTAATTACTATTAGTGAGACATTGGGTACACGATACAGTCAACAGTCTATTAGTGGCTGTTGTTGAGAAGCGACCCAATTTTCTATAATGAATGTGCTTCAAGAATCACAAACTTGTGACAATAAAGATGAAGCAAATATGAAATTGACAAAAATGATATGCCGGATGAAGTTTCGATGTAAAAAGGGTAACTGGAATAACATTTTCAATTTAGGTTGGGACATCGCTTGAGTAAAACTGACTTATCAAGACTAAACGTATTCAATTACACATGTAATACTGGTAATTTGTTGCCGGTACAGTTAGAAGGACAATTTACAAGCCCGTGGGCGGGCGGACACGCGCCCGCGCATCGGGCCCAGTCATTGACGAGAAAATGTCCCTCAACGCACCACCTACACCCAGATGCGTTTTTACGACACGAAACGGACATGCCTCAATAAAACTTTAACACCTATACTATGGTAAGGTTTCGAAAGTAAACAATGAAGACAATGTAACAACAATTTGTAAACGCCTCTTTTGTTCAGAGTGGATCTCACAAAAAGTTCCTATTTAACAGGATAATGCGAGAGTATTTTCAGTTTATAGTCGACGTAACAGATAAGCAAGGGTCAATGTTCTTAATGGTTTAACAGATAACGATGGAGTATTATGTTATGCCGGTGAGGCGTCCGTTGCGGGTTGCTCCCTGCGTACGCTGACCGTACGCGGAGGTAAATCAAAGACGTCAGGCTAAGCGACATTAATAGCAGGCAATAAAACAAACTTGACTATTTCCTGCCTCCAAATTGTCTCCCGAGTGTTCTATAGGCGATAATATTTACGATTACAAATTAGCATAAACTAATCTTTGCCTGGAGAAATCGTTGTGGACTGCGTAGGATTTTACGAAGTCAGTTTAATACCTATTCAGGTAACAGTTATTCTCTTATGTAACATTTACGAATTTCACGCGGTATGCAAAATTGAATACCGTGACTTATATGAAATGACCCTACAAGTTATTTAACCCGAATTTCTTTAGGTTTGCCATGGCAACTTTCGTTCGAAATTTGAAAGTTACTAAAGATTTTAGTAGAGATGAGCATGCGATTCACAAAATAAGTAGATCGCGTCACGATATCTGGTTCCATACTCCGGATAAAATGGCGGTTTTGATTTGATTCACGTACAATACGAGAGTTCGCTAATTAAGCCCATCATCATAGCCGCTAGTATGTTATGCTTCGTGATCACGAAACTAATTCATAAAAGGTGTAGGTATGTAAGTATAAGTCATTCAGAATATTGTAGAAAGCTACGCTTAAAAAATTTCGAGCAATTTAAAAAGCTTGTGCTTACTTATAAACGTAAACCTTAGTTTACCTTAGAAAAAAAGAATAATAAATATTACCTAAACTGTGAACTGACTGGTAGTTCCATGTAAAGGAATAAATTAATAGGAAGCTATCAGTATTTAACAATTTAACTATCAATTTCCCCATGTGCGATCTACAGAGGAAGTGGTTATTGCTTTTGTATAATGGGAATGAGAAATAGAATTACGATTTAGAAACAGGCACAGGAAACAGCTTTTTTGTGGTGTTAAACAAATGCAAATATTTTTAAAACTAAGTTGCTTTGTTTGAGTAAGTCGGGTTTCGGCTCGAAAACAAATAAAAGAACAATAGGCTTGGGTTCGTTCTCATTCAATAGGTTTACAAACGATGCGATCACTATCGTCGTCGTGTAACTCGTGATGGCACGAAACAATTTTCTTTCCCAGCAAGTTAGAGTCCAATCGATTAAATCCTTATATCACTCCTTTGGTTCACTGCAGAACATATCGTAACATAATTAGAAGTGATCGACAAATTGTGCTGGGTTACCTAAAAAGCGTTGCGTGCGTTCATTGTAATAACTACCTTGTGTTCAGTGAAAGCCGTTATTGTTACTCAATCCACGGTAATACTTCCAAACCGATCCACGGTCAGAGACAGAGCGTTTACGAGCATCTTTTATTAGTAAAAATTAAAATTCCAATTAATAGTTATCTCAGCGGTGGAACCTGTTCGCTTCCGGAGTTACGCCAAACCAGTCCGGCGCCTAATTTGTTCTTTTTTAAACATTTTTGAGACTTCTCAGCATTCGTCCACGGTCTCTTGTTACATAATTATTGTATCTTCTAAGCAACTGTTACGTTGTAAATTTGAATTATAATAGGCATCATATTAAAATATAAAAGGCACAGTAGTAGGTACTAATACAATTTTAAGAGGATTACGATTGCTGATGATGGGAGAACATGTTATTTTGATGACTAAATAGGTTATTAATTTTAGCATAACTTGGCACTACTTATGTTGTTAGATAGTTTTGAAGTCATCAATGAATTAATTTGCTTGGAGATCTTTTGAGGCCGACTTTGGAATTAAAATTGAATAACATTTATATAGTTTTAAATGTTTCTACGTATCTCTTAGGTAATCCATGTATATTAATGAATTCATATTGGATGCTGCTACAAAGTATACGACCAGGTACACTACACATTCTAGAAACTAATGGACTGATAAGATTCTTTTCAACAGTCATAATAACATACTGGAAGAAGTTGAAGTTATCTCTTTCTTTGCCGATAACTTTGCTATTTATGATAAGAGCGACGAAGGCAGTAATGTAGCAAAAATGTGCAAGATTAAATAATCGGATGTTATCTTCACTGGATTCATTGAAATCATCTAGGCATATGTATTTCATATTCTGGGATTGCTTTTTATAACTTTGATCAGAATCAGTGTAGAGTCTACAACTAAACTCGTTCCTTTATTAAGTACCTACAGTAATATTTAGACCTAATTAATTGTTATTTTATTTATTTTTATTTTGCGTTAAACATAATAAGGGACAAAACTACCATTACAGAAGACAAGTGACATTTAAAAATAACAAATTACAATGGAGCGTCGATTCGATACGGATGCAAGAATGCGTTCACTTTTTGTGCGACGCCAGGCAAGCTGAACGTTTATTTAAGATTAAAATCGACAGATACTGAGATGAAAATCAATAAGGAGATGCCATTAAAATATGGCTTATTGTGCTAACTAGTTTGTAACGTTGATTTTTAATTGTCAATTATGGCATTTTCGTGATGGTAAATGCGGCTGAGTTTGGAATATTTTGATACGGCTGTCGAGTCAAGATATTTAATTAGCGAGTCCAGCGTTGATGAATTGTCCAGATTAATACATGAGACGGTCTGGTGGCATCCAGGTCGCAGATGCGTGCGCGCAGTACGGGCCATTGCGGACGGTCTCAATGAGCTCTTTCTGTCTCATCTCGCATAAAAACATTAATGTTTGCAGATTAACAGATACAGACGTATTGGGGGTAGGTAAGTAGCACGCGTTTAATAATGGCAACACGCTATGGACTGCACTTTTTCTGACGTTGTTGTTAGAATGATGCCTGTTCAAACGATATCTCAATAAGACAGATTCTTAAATTAGGGATAAATGAATGCCTTGTGTTTACACAAATATCTACACTAGCCAATATTAAACCTATATTGCCTTTTTGCGCAATATCAGCAGTAGATTTGTGGTTAACACAACAAGCAACCTTGAAATGCGCAGCCTATCCATTTTCTTCCTAAATTGTACGAATTTAGTGTTGTGTTGTGTGTGCATTTTTAAATTTACTTTATCAGGAACGTTCTAATAATTCCCCAAGTAGGTAGATAGTGCCCACATTGTACATCAAAAAGCACTTACATGTTAGAACACAATAATAATGACGGTCATCACGGCGTGTTTATTATAAACTAATAGTAGGCAGGAGTCGTTAAGGCATCTAACTAAAAACTGCTAGTCACTGATGGGTCTGATGGGAATCGAGCACTCATCCACGTGGAATCGCTTAGTATATCATTTGGAACGGGATAGCCACTAATGGAATAAAAAATAACATTCTACTTAATCATACCTCAAATTTTACATTAGTGCACATTCACGGTATAGTTATGAAAGTATTAACACGCGGTAAAATCTTACACGGTAAAAACCTTCACTGCAATAAAATGCAGTTTGTTTCATTAAGAGCATCTGTTCTTAGCATTTCTTTTGGTAACTCTTTTAAGTTTCGGTTGGCGTATAAAAATATACATGTGTGTTGACGCTCTAGCATCTGGAAATACGTTTAAACTTATACCATTTTTGTTCTTCGACCGAGACGATGTTGATGAGTTTTAGGAATGTTTGAATATAAATACGGAGCCGTGATTTTAAGATTCCAACTCCCAATGGTATTGTATTGTTCCTCTTTTGTTATTGTTTAGTACTCCGAAATTACCATAGCTTACAACTTTAGGGAGGACTTAATTCCGCAAGAGATTCAGAGAGGGTGTTTCAATTCATTCGGAAATTTATTTACAACATTATCACTACAAAAGCGGTATTTCAGGACTATTCAATTCTTCGTACAGTTGTCAAAGATATTTTAATATTATTGTTATATTCACTTAATAAAGCGATACTTGTTTGTTTTTAATGACAGCTAAATATTTAGCTATCCTGATTAAGACATTATTTTCAAAGTTATTTACAATGTTTATACTTAATATTTATAAAATGGTTTCAACCGACACGTCCTACAGCTGGAGTAAGCAACGGCTGTACAATTTCGGGTGTACTTACGTATGAGAAGTCAATGTCAATAGTAACACAAATCGTTCCTTTATCAGTCAGCACGAAAGCACATGTCATTCACAACACTGAAGGGCACTGGAGTCACAAAGTCACGAGACGATCGATCCTGGTGCGGTGCGATTTCGGTGAGATTTTGGTGCGGAGGCGTGAGGACGGCCGGAGGGTACGGTGCGCGCGGCGCGACTGCGGCCGCGGGGCAGGGCTGCGGCAGCGATGATAAGCTCTCAGTGACAAGTGCATCCATTCATCGCATCTGCAGTTTCGACTGTGATCGAAGTGACCTGCGGTTGATGCTACTGGTATACGAATTTTCGGGCGTTCAGGTTTGCGATGAATGAAGGATTTGCATATTCGCTACACTCTGGTAGGAAGCTCGCGATGCGGTTTTGTTTTTGTTTATAAACAAGTAAGTAAGTGTAAACCTGTTTTCTTTTGTTTTTTTATTACACCTTTATACGAGTAGGTAATACTTTAGCTACGTAGGTATGGTGTTGTTCCGCAAAAAGGTGCTTTGATTTTAAAACGCATGCTTCAACCAACTTTAAATGTAATCTGACCTACTCATAATACATTTAAAATATTCTTTATATTTATCAAAATAAAAAAATATAGGTCCAACCAATGGAAGCTTTCTTAACAGTAATTGGTATTTATTTATCACCAAAGTATAGGTATTAAACGGTAGATAAAGTAAATATTTAATTTACTGCTAGGTGCCAGACTACTCTAAAAGTCAAAGCACACCGTGGGTGGAACGACACGGGCGGCTTGTTTTCGGAGGTCTTATTATCATCATTAAGGAAAAAAAACATAGTAATTCATAGTAAATGACAAATGTTTTCTAGGTGCTTAGACGTTTTTCTTAATTTTTTTAAAAGATGTGAATGCATTAGTCACTTTCACGCAGAATTCCGGCGGAGTCGGTATGATGTGTGGGACTCACATTTACACCTCATAGGTTAGACCTGGGCTAAAGGTATATAACAAGACGGCACCCTACGTTCTGTAAGTTAGAGAAGAAAATTGCGTCAGCTATGGGCATGCAACCCTGACTACGACTCTTTACAGGCGAAGAACGGGACAATATGTGCATGAGACATTTTTACCCTTTGTCGCGTTTGTTCTGCCATACCATATACATACAGGGCTACCGTCGTCTGCCGCTGCTAGAAGAACGTCCCATGGGAGACGGTTCTTATAGGGAACAACAGAAAGTATAAACGTAACAAAGGTAGAGCGTGAATTTGTACATTTTCTAAGCCTCGCTTGGCCCTTCATCGTTTCCGTAACGTTAAGTCTGCGGTGTGAAAAACCATTAACAGTATTAAAGTGTTTCATTATCAACGGTGAAATTATTATTGTCTACTAAAGTATTAGATACAGTCAACGCTACATCAAGCTGTGATCATAAGTACTTATGATTAAAATCTTTATTCCATTAGATATAAGAGTTATTCAAACCGAAATAAGTTTACTTTGATGGGGCGCTTAAATGAAGCAATTTATTTTGAAAATGTACCGATTGTTTTTTATTCAATTAAGTTACACAATATTTCATATTGTGTTTGATTGATTGTCCAGTTTATTTTGCGAGGTGAATTCATTATCTTCTTCCGATAAGCTCTGATAGATATTTAAATATGTATTCTGTATTGCACACCAAACAATGGATTTAGATTTAAATATACCTACCACTTTTTTGTAATAGAATTGGTAACGAAACATGTGTTCTGTAGGTACAAAATAAATAAGTATACCTAATTAAGACAAAATGACTAACTTAGACCGCATTACGACTGTGATAGCGGTTTAATTGTTATTGACAATAGTTGATTGAAATGAACGCCAATGATCGGGTCATTTACATCATTCATTAACTCATTAAGTCACTCCTATGAAGAATTATAATGAGTCAATATTGCAAATTTCGTTATAATTTAGTTTTGCCAGAATTTGTTACACTGGATTACTACGTATTTCAAGTTTTCATTGAAATAGCATTGAGATCGAGATTTCTTAGAATCATGTACTAAATTTAAATGAAATAAACATTATTGAAATGTTATTATAATATCAGATCTCATTACTATAGAAAGCTCGACATGAATTTATAACTATCAATTAATAAATAACAAGAAACAGTAGACTTCAACATATCAACACAATTTTATTTTGGAATCCAATATTGGATATAGTTTTCAAGTAGATATTTGTTATATCACTATCAAATGTGACATATTTTTAATTGACATCGCGATTTTAAAATAGTTTCCTTACACAGTTCTGTCGGAAATGGTTCAAGCATGAATGATCATAACATTAATTCGGCAATTCTTAACGAGTATGACAGAATTTCACTTGTCACTCTCTTACGTAATCTTTTACTTATATAAAAATAAACAGCAATTTCTTTTGGTCACGCGATAAGTAACTTGAGAATTTCGACTTCTTCGTTTTCATATAGGTATGATATTTTTGAAGTTTTTTGTTGGTTTAAGAAACGTCGAAAATATCAGCTTCAAGGTTCATAGGTAAATAAATAAAAAAGCAAAGATTAATAAATATCAAAAACATAATCACAATTTAAGCTTCCGTCAAAGGGAATACACACACTCTTATTTTGATTCTCTATGGTACATCAATATTCGATAAACCAAGCGGTCGGCAAAAACTAGTGCGAAACAAGTGTCAATAAAGCGAAATCATTCGCTTAAATTAGGACTACTCGTATTTTGGATAAGTGGAAACCAAGCGAAGAATGCTAATAGCTCTCGAACATCTTTCGAATGAATTAACGTGATAGATTAATATAAATTAGATAACGGCTTAGCAGTAACTTAATAAACCACGTGGTACTGGAAAGTAAACATTAAAATGCTTATTTATAGCGGTAAGGCCTCCTAAATTATATAATAATGAGTACCTATTTGTTTTTAAACAGTTTTACACGACGTTACCTATCTCTTCAGTAAAATTAATGTCTTTTATCTGTTGATTATCTGGAAGAGATACGAGATCGAAAATATCGCCTAAATTGTACACCGTTTACCCCTTAACTGCCGGATTTCTAGACACAAAAGAAAATCAATTGTTCGTGTGAAAAAAGTATACAGACGGCTCTCAACGTGTTAAGTTTGTAATGCGTTTTCCTGTAATGTTTATGTTTTGACAATACGGAACGTCTATGTATCTGTTTTGCTTAGTCTTAAGTCAACTGTTTGGTGTGCAATAAACTATCTATATTAAGTAGCAAAGCAAATTCAAGGTTATTTTTATTTAAAAAAATCACACACTTTCAAAAAGTATACTAGAAATAAAAATATACTAAAAATTCTAATTAAAAAGTAACGTCTTTTAGAATTCACAGTAGTGTTATTATTTATTTTGTCATCGGTTATTAACATAGCCGCAACTTGCAGTTGTAAATTGCACGCAATTACCTAACTGCGTTTAGTTGCTAAAATGAAGCGGTCTCTATAGAGCGAGTGTAATGTAGAGTTAACTTTGGCTGCGTTGCGAGACACGCAGGCATGTAGACATGTAGCAAGTACGCACCAATGTGTGAAGGCGAAATGGAATTGTTTTGCATTGACAAATACTTTGCTTTTTACTTTTTTGAAATTTGAAACATCCGGGTGTGTTGCGATTAGGGGCAGCTGACTATCCGTGACGCACTTTTTAGTCTGTGATGCAATTCAAGCAGTAACGCACATGACGCCCAAAAATCTGTTGCGGATATTTCACAGACTCAACGCACATCTTCGATCATTCTGTCGGCAGAGCTGTAGGGACCTAGATGCTCTTTTTAAATGTCTTTGACGCAGACTCTATCGCACAAAAATCTGCCGTCTGCGCAGCCCCTTAAGGAGATGTAAAGTATAAGATATGGATTAAAATTATCACTACATAGTATAAAACAGACTCGCTTTTTCTGTCCCTATATCACTATATGCGCTTAAATCTTTAAAACTGGGTACGCAATGGATTTTGACGCGGTTTTTTAATAGGTACATAGAGTGATTAAAGAGGAAGGTTTAATTATAATGAAATACCCGAAGTTAATATAAAATAATATCTGCAATGTATCGATCATCTTTGATTGTTTATATATAATTGTGGTAACTTGGTTGCACTTGCAAGACTCTGGATTTGTAACTATGGAAATAGGTGATCATCTGCTCACGTCCACTGCTGGACAAATGACAATAATTGTCATTGGGGAGGATTTGCCTTAGTCACCATGCTTTATAGAGTAGATTTTATTTGTACCCATGTAAAACCGCTTCTTCCCGTCTTCCCGTCTTCTGGTATTTCTTTACTCTTCTTCTATGACACCCACAGGATAAGATGGATGGTCTTATCCTTAATCCGGAAACTACATGGACCCAGCGCAAAGACGCCCGAGTCAAATCTAATTGATGAAAATTGATACTTGATAGCAGACATGGAATTCTTGTAACGTAGGCACTCTGACGTGCGGTGGCGATAAGTTTGATTCGATCATGACCATTCCGTCGTTATTTATCACAAACAATTACCAGCTTCAAATGGTGTTCGCCATTCGCATTTCAGGGGGCGAATCGGCACGTTTCTTGCTACACGTCACGTGCGCCCACACGACCACTTGACAGCAAGTACAATCAGCACCAGATACATATGAGCATTTAAGCTACCCAAGTAGATACACGTCGTTGTTATGGTTACCGGATATGGAATAGGACTACAGCATCTCATCCTGTGGGTGTAGTAGAAGGGAATATCAGGAAACAGGCAGCAGAAAAACTACTATCAACCCGCCTGCCAAGCGTGGTGAATAAGGTCTATTTTATTGATTTTCTTGAAATATTAAAATCACATATTACACAAACGGTTTAACCTTTATTTAAGAGCACAAAAGACACATAACATATTTAATAGCTTTAGAGGTTTCTATAGTTTTTCAGATAAGCAAATACGATTAAAAATTGTGAAATAGATAAATGCAGTATCGAATTTGAATAATATAATTCCTACACTTTTGATTCTTGAATTTGTAAACTTAAACAATTGTACCACAATTATCATTATAGACTATAGTATCGAATCTAAAGTCGGTAACAATTACAGTAGTCAAGTTTATTTCGGTAGCAACTGCTCATCGATTTTTCCTGTTGACTGTACAAACGGACCATGCTTATCATATAATGAGTAAGAATAGAGCTTAATTAGTCATTCCAGGCATTAAACAAAATTGGGCAAAATTAAACTGTAGGTATTTAATTTAACTTCTAATGTATTCTAAAACTCGAATGTAGCTTAGAGGATAGCGTGAAAAACGGCGTGTCCTGTTTTGTTTATCCTCTTCATTTCAAAGCAAAATACATAAGAAGAGCTGTGTATGAATTGAAAGAGGCCAATAAATGCCAGTAGGTAGCAAAGAGCCGCTGACGATAATGATGATGTCATACAGAATGTACCGTGGCTAAATGTGTCGTCGCACTACAGTCGTTTAGATGTAATTGTGACATGGCTAATGGAATTCCACAGAGCTTTGGCTGAATGCGAACTGAGATAATATAAAAAACTTAAAAATTGATATTTAGATAAATACCTAGATAGATATTCTTTATTGCACAAAGTACAAACATTTACAGAAAAGGTATTACAGAGAGCTATGGGACAATATAGGCGGTCCATCTCTTCCAGACAACCTTTAGGTAGAGGGAGTGTAATTGTCAGAAGAGAGAGGCAACGTCGTGCAAACTGTTCCAATAATTAAATAAATATCTACATAAATAAATAATAAATAAACGTTACATATATACCTACATAAAAAAATAAACAATATTTTTCCATTTCTCGTGCCGTTGCTATTCTTGATTCCGTTCTTCTCCAAATTACGTTCGTTCCTATCCAAACTTCATACTTTATTAAAAAAGTTCCCCCGTTCTGCCCCTTAGGGTGTGAATTCCGAAAAATCCTTTCTTGGTGAGCGTCTACGGCCTAAAAATAGTCGAATCTCCTTGAAATAGTCGAACATCCTAGCACTTGTAGATTCTGATTAATTCATGATGAAAGTTGTTTTAAGTTTTTTCTATAAAGATTTTTATTATTATATTTTTGTGTGAAGCCGTCTATCTCTTCCCCTGATACATACCTGTAAGGTTTAACAGTAATAGGTTCACTGGTACTTTGTATGTTGGTTTAAACTAAATAAAAATTAAAGTGAATAACAAAAAATACAATATCCTTTCGCTCTATGTCTTGATAGATAATACTGAACTAACAGATATCTTTACTGTGACTTCGGCTTGTTTGTGTAGCAATTGACAATTGGCGCCTAAGCTTGTCCAAAGAAATATAAAAGTGATATATAGTATGTATCGCCACTAAAATGTTTTTTATTATCAGCTTCAGACGAAGAGATAGATATAAAAGATTGATTTCCTTTTATACTTTTAAAACATTTATGAACTCATCGATATGGAATGTAAGATTAGAACGATTCAATGAATTCGATAGATAAATGGATAGAAACCTATTTTTATTAGCGGAAATTGAAGTTATACATACATAGTTTAATACAAACGGACAACGTTGTAGAAAAAATGTGGTTGATTTATGATTGGTATTGATATAATTATCTGTCCGTAAATTAATAACAATATTATCACTAATATTATTGCCCACCTGGTAATAAAATGTTATGATTTTAACGCTAATTTGACAAGTTGAATAAAAACTTTATTTGTCTATTTACGAGCTAGCTTATTAAAAGTGGTCATAACTGAGAGTTTTCAATCGAACAAGCAGTGTATAATAATTATAGCTACGAAAACACTTTTTTTAAGTAACTATGTACGTATTAAAAAACCGGCCAAGTGCGATCCATAATCGCCACGCTGGGCAGGCGGGTTGGCGATCGCAGGGCGTAGATTCTCGCTCCGGTGACGCTGCTGCCCATCATCGGTCTGTGGTATTTAGCTACGCATTCAATTGTGATGGTTATACCGCCACCAGTCGGTTGCCAGCGCCTCGTTTGTGGTTCGGCAGGATGCACCACGGGCAGGTGATGTTGGCTTGGAGCGAAATGATGATTATGCCGCTCCCTTACATCCCGTAAAGTTTGTAGGTCTGTTAGTGAGCAAAATCTTAGTATCTTCAATTACCAGCTGAGTGGGAAGGGTCAGAAAGTGATGAAATTCGTGTGACGTAATTTCTGGATGCCCCCTTCAGGCATTTGTTAAACAAAAAATGTATCAACATTATTTTATCTGACCGTTACAGCGTATTTATTATTCGGCGCTCTGTGATTTTCTTAGCGTGATAGTTGCAAAATTATGCAGTTTTTAGTAGGAAATAATTGGAGTGAGCACATCATGAGCACATCTAAAAAGATTAACGCGACTATGTACCTAGTTCCGTGGGCATAAGAGTGTAAATAAAAGGCTATATGTCGATGACTGCGGCGTGAAGTATGGCGAACATAACGGTTGGTGCGCAAATTAGTCCACGTGTGTATGCGCTAAGACGAAACGAGTGAATTTTAATTAATGAAAATATGTAACGGAATTAGGATAATAGCACTGAGCAGTAACTCACAGTTATTGCGGTTTACTCTAAGATACTAACATTCATAACTTGTGACATACTAGTCATCATTCTGCTATCAACGTATAGAACCCGGCCAAGTGTTATTTAAAAGACTTGTGGAGCGGAGTTTTTGAATCGGGATACAATGCCTAATACATTTTTTATTTAGTTTAATAAAAATTGTACGAAGTTGCTTTAATATATAAATGTCATAATTGACTGGCTCGGTGGCTCAATTGGTAGTGTCTGGGTGTTTATATTTGTATTTAAGTATTTATATGTGGTACCTTTGTTATTCTGATACCCATAACACAAGCTACTTACTTTGGGATCGGAGCAATGTATGTGATGTTATCTGATATTTATTTATTTATTATTTAATTAAAATGTAATTGAATGTAAAATTCTTATGAAATTTAACCCATTGGAAGCCAGTGTTACTTAAACGCGACGGCAACAATAGAATTCCTATTGTGTTTTATTTATCGGCGGTGAAAGAATTAAAGCTTTAAAAAGGTAAAATTAATCATATATGGTGAGTTATTTAGCAAAACCTTCATAATTTCGAATGAATTCCCTCAATTAAAACCCAATGGATACAATTTTCATCCAACCAGACATAAAAGCTCCCGAATCTTTGTTATTCATTTAATAGGACGTCATTTTCATACTTTGGCGAGTTAAAATATATTATTTTTAAGGAACGTAGGGTCAAAGGGTTTCCTATTTCGCCTACAAGCTAATTAAATTGTCCATTGTAAAGGCCCCTCTTCGCTTTATGGCGGTACCTGCTATGGCCACAGGCGGGTTTGTTCCAGCAATAAGTTTACCAATATGACCCAATGGACCGTGGTATGTTTTATGGTGGCAGGTATACCTTGGCAGGTAAATGTAATATTTTGTGTCGGAAATATTTTATTAGTGGATTGTAACATAAAGAGCAATTCAATTAGGGGTGTTCTGTAAATACGCGAACTAAACAGTTTAGTTATTCATATGTAAATAAACAAATATGATTACTTTTATCTGAATTGATACGTGTGAATAAATTAATGTTTGTTAAGCTTTCAATCTGTAAGGAATGGGATGTAAGGAAGTAAGAACTCCAAGCCATCCTCACCTGCCCGTGGTGCATCCTGCCGAACAACAAACGAGGCTCTGGCTAATCGACTGGTGGCGGGACAACCATCACGAAAGAACGCCTTCTTATAGCTAGAAATTATAGCTAAATACCACAGGCCGATGACGGGCAGCAGCGTCACCGGAGCAAGAAGCTACGTCCTGCGATCGCCAACCCGCCTGCCCAGCGTGGCAATAATGGGTATATCCTCCAGAAGTTTGCCCTAGGTGGCGAGCAACTGGAGAGGCGTGTGTCCAGCAGTGAACTGCAATGGGCTGATGATGATGATGATGAAGCTTTCAATCAAAACAATGCCAATTTATGATGTCTAAATGCGCTTTTTTAGGACATATTAAGAAATAGTTATATAACTAAGACAAGAAAGGCGGTCGTATAATTTACCTATAAAACAGAAAAAGCTCTAAAGTAAAATACTTGAGCGCTTCTTAGGCCAAAGGCCAAGATTTCGTAATAGAGCACTGTCCACACGAGGTATTTTAAAGCAACACTGGGTAGTTTTACTACGTTCAGTACTTTTAATAGTTTTAGTGACTTCTTAGAAATTAATTTTATGTAGGTACCTACTGTGTTTTGCAATATTTAGGGCCTTCTCGCAATAAGGTACAAACTGTGGGTACAAATTCTTATGTCGTTGTATGGTGTTGGAGGATAGCATACGTACGTAGCAGGTACGTGATGAACATTGACATGACATAACAAGTTGATTTTTGGAGTGCCGCATCTAGAAAGGTAAATGCTTCCGTTCGGACGGAAGGTTGCCTATGCTATCGTTTAGTGGTCGGTTTGTCTTTCAAAGTCTTTTTTTTCAAAGTCAAAGTTTTTTTTTAACTTAGAAACCGTCTTCGCAAGTATTATTCTTTTAAATGGGTACCTACACATTTGAAATAAACAGTTAAAATACAATTTGTCTATGATCCCATGCCATAGATAGACGATAGATACTTTTGGCTTAAAATGACAATGTTTAAAAGCGTCAGCCAAATATCATGATCCTTTGACGCAATGATATGACATCCTTTATTGACGTAACTTTAGATTAAACACTTACAAATTGTACCACTGGTTTGCAATGCAGTAGGTAAAAATATATCTATTACACTCAGCTATTAATAAAGCTATAATTAATTATTAGCTAAGTGTAAAAGATATTATAGGAACAAAGAATATGACTTTTTTTACCTCCATGAGCGTGAAAAACCGCAAGTGTGTAAAACTTCTTACATTGTACAAATTTAAGTAGGTTCATGAATGCCAGCTAGTGTTAGTGCCAACTGTTTTTAAACAAATTTAACCAGTTGGCTACGGAAGCAAGTGCGGTGTGTAGTTGCTACACCAGTACCTAGAAATGGGCCAGTTGCACTATTTGTTTTTGACATTGTTGAGAAATTCCGCTATTGTAACCGACGTTTGACTTTGGATATGCGGGTCGTGTGTGTTTGTTTGGCCGACATTGTCTTGCGTCTGCTGGGTTACGTTAAAATAGGCGACAGCCTTGTAAATATGGGAACCTATGAATACGTGTTTGCGTATCAATCGGTTAGTCGTAGAATGTCCAGGTTGCAAAATGTCCAATTTTGATCATAACTGATTTCTTGAGCGAAAAGTACCAGGAGCGCATAGATGCTTGAGAAGTCGAAGACAAAATGTTTGTCTTAAACCAACCGACTTTTTACTTATCTATGCGATCCTAGTACCTACTCTTCACTCAATCAGTCACTGCTTATGTTACAATAGTATGACAGGTTCATTATAAATATATTAGACATCTTTTCGGCTCTCAACGGGTTCATTTCTCTTCGGGAATTTAGGTGTAACGAAGAACTATGTGATTGTTTTGAATGCAAGCATAAAACCCAATCCTGTCACGTTCAAGTCAGCGCGACTAATGTGTGAAAATATCAAAATATGTAGGTAATTTAATCTTCATGTGACATCAATTTTCATATTAGTATTATTATTCATGACTCTCTATATAACTTATAATTAACTTATAAATTCCTCCGTTCACTAGAATGTGCTAGTATCTCTGGAGCTGGTTTTGTATTCCCTGAGCGATAAGGATTCATGAATAACTCATAATAAGTCCGCAAAAAATATATCCTACAATATGGTGAGAGCCGAGAAGCGAGAAGGTTTCCCCTGTGTTTTCCAGAAATAAGCATTATCCTGTTTTTATTTTATTACCGAGATCATTATGGTTGAATTGTGTTACATACATGCGATGTACCTACGTAGGTACCGATTTTAAATTAGATTTTTCAAAATATAGGTAAAAGTGGTGGTTAAATAATAATCGAACTGAGAACCTCCTTTTTTTTGAATTCGCTTAAAAAGCAATAGTGATTCTTTTTGACGCATTAAGGCATGAACCTTAATTATCAGGTTGTAAGAGCTAGCTTATAGCGATAATGCCGCCTAAATTGTGCAACAAGTGTATGATATACCTAGTTCTAAATCAATTGTGTGGTGCGCAATAAAGAATACTATCTATCTATCTACCATACCTACTATTATAATAAAGATCATAGTGAATTTTCCATCCAATAAAGATCCCCAAGAGTGCCTATAAATATAATTATTACGTTTTGCCTAAGAGTGAAAGTGCCTGTAGAATATAACACTTATAAATTAGTGTCCAAGCAAAACTACAGAATAAAGCTAGTAGTGTAACTAGTCGTATCATATCTCTATGCTGATCAAAGCTTTTTCTCTGTAATTTCAAAAACTTAATTCCAAGCACACCTGTTCAGCAAAACATACGATAAAGTTAAGGAACATTAGTAGGTGAGCAGTGAATGGGTATTTATAATGTATGTAATTCAAACAATACTGCTGGCATTGCGAAAATTATATAGCAGACTGTATGCATAATTAGCTTAATATCAGTTTAAATTATCATTATCAGGGGTTGGCAAACAGCGCTTCCTACAAATGTGGCAACACCGAGCCGGGCGGCTTGCAACACCGATGATATCCTCAAACCCGCAATATTATAATAACGTGCCATTACTATGTAATAAGGAGTTGCCTACTTTGTAATACTACGGTGGAAACTACCTTATTGAGAATTGGCTTTTTGAATGCAGTAGATAAATGGATAGATGTACAAACATCTAGTTAGCGAAGTGTGGCAAAATATTTATAATGGACTCATACCTTGGACACGGCACGTTAAAGGATCGATCAGTTTGGGTTCCATATCGTCAACTGCAGCCTACTATTCAGCGCTCGGATTTGGAAACGGATTTTGTCGCTTAAGGCTTTTTAGAGAGTTATGAATAAAATTTATTCAGTAGGTCTAGTATTGTGTTATCTGTCTGTATTCATTCAACACGGAAATATTATACATAAGTAGTTTCGTAACTTAGGTACCTGTATAGGTTGTGCATTATATTTTTTTCTAATAAGTAACATAGTTCGTGTACACATAAAATTTCTGAACAGAAACATACAAAGTATTTTGGTATTGGGAACACGATTTAACGGAATATAAGCAACTGTTAATACGTTTTCTTCATTGTTAACCTTTAAATGCAATGAGCCGTTCAGTGCACTATTCGAGCTGGAATTGAACTTTTTTTATAGTAGCACGGCATAATGGCAGGTGACCGACCTGTCAGTTGCCACAACCGCCATGCCGGATCATAAGACGCTTCTTCCCGTTTAAAGGATCCCGTATCAAATAAGGAGGAAAAACACATGTCCTGGCAATTAGTTCCACATTTTAACGACGCGGCAAGGATAGGAATTGCAAAATTTTTTTAACTGATCAAAATACAACACTGCTTTTTAAATACATAGTCTAATTTGTATATTTATTTTGTTTTTTTTTGTTGTATTTCAGCAAACAAGACCTACTTGTACAGGTATGACACACTTTTGTGGGAAGTGACAATGATGACTATAAAAAGGAAAAATAACGTCCACTGATTTACTAAATCACGGAGATCTCTTCTTTTTTCCAAGTATTGAACGGTCCGAAATCAAACAGCGCCTAATTTCACTTCACCGAAATTCATTAACGACATCAAAAAGTATTCGCTTTGGTCAAATAAAAATTTCCCTTTCGGTATATTTTCTGTCCGGTTCCCCTCTAGATTAATCGCCAGACCGGCAGAAATGTCGTTTACTTTTTAATTTGAAACACATTTTTTTGGACATTAGCCACTTATAAACCTACACATTACATAATTAGTATTATGGTATGACGCGGGTTTCGTGCGTGGGTGTCCCTTGTCAAATTAAGGAACGTTATAATATAATTTGAATTCTATATTGTAACAAAGCCGGCGCTTGGTTTAAATCACATTGACCGTTTAATTTTATTGCTACCGCTTTTGAAGCTTTTTTTAAATATCAGCAGGTACATTTGATATGTCCGATGGGTCATTTGTTAGTGATTGAGGGCGTCTCCAGAGCCGCGGGTCATGTGTTTGAATCCTACTCAAGACATAAGTACATTATGCTCACCATTTTGTACCTATCTGATTAGAGTCTGGATATTATACGAGTAATATATTAAAAGGGACAGTTACGAAAAGCGACTTTGTTTTATACTATTTAGTGATTAGTCGTACCGATGAAAGCAAAGCTGTTTATATTATACTTACTAGCAGCCCGTCCCGGCTTCGCACGGGGTAGACAATTACATATATTGTTCAAATTTTACCAAGGATCCCTAATTTTTTTTTCAAAATGAAATGTAGCCTATGTCAAATTGGAAGAATGTAGCATTCTATTGGTGAAAGAATGGGGATGTTTCCAGGGTCAAAATAATTACATTATATTTAGTCCGTATTTTAGATTATAAAAATATATTAGACACGTATTTTTCCTTTTTTCATTTAAACAAAAAATAACAAAGATACAAGGCATCAAAATTTAGAATTGGGGGTCTTTGACGTTACTTAGTGGCGAAAAAGCTCCCACTGTGTGACGTCACGCGTAATTTTAACAGGCTATATCTTTGTCATTTTTGGTCTAATTTACAAATAAAAAAATTTGTGTCTTTTATTTTTGAACAATCTAGAAGACGGACTAATTACATTTTTTACGGAAACAGGCCTATTTTTTTAAATCGGCCCAGTACTTTTTGAGCCTATTATATTACAAACATACAAAAATAGGTACAAATCTTTCCTCTTTATAATATTAGTGTAGATATAATGGTACACTATATCTATGTCAGACCATCCCTATTATTGTATTTCGTCTGTCACAGGAAGCTTTTATCACGGGCAAGCGGGGTGACTTGTTTTTACGGGGTTAAAGTAAATACGTCCCTATAGCGGTGCGAAATGGCAAATGCCAGTGTCATTTTCTAACATGCAATTAGAGTTTACAAAGAATAAAGCCGTTGAAACAATGATTTAACTATTAACATAGTTTGTGGTGTTTTATAATAGTGTTCTTTTACCAATAAAAGCCGTGTGTTTTACTGAAATCGGAAATACGATTATTTTACATCATTTATTAATGTTCTGAACTCGTACATGTTTACATTATTTACCAATTATAAATAAAACCAAGATATAAACTCACCTGAAATCAGAAAAACATTTTAAGCTTTTATTTTAGGCGTAGATTATAAACTTTTTTCTCTCCTTCTTTATTGCGGGTTACTTGATAAAGAAAATGTTAATAAAATTGGACAGTAAGTAGAGTATTTGAATTAATACGTAAGCCGAGATGAGACAGAGATATGTATAACATAATGAAAATATGACGTCACCGTGCGACCCGTATAAATTCCTTTAAAGTTCTTTCTATGAAAAATAGTCAAATCAATCTAGGTTCTTTCAAAACTATTATTTGTTTACTATTTTTGATGAACGCCTTGGTATATTTACCAGTCTTAAGAAGATCGAGATTTAAGAAAACTGAAAATGTTTATTCTTAGCAAGAACTATGATCAGGCATATTCCTTATCGCCATCTAAATAATGTTTTTACCGTTTAAATGACGGATGCGATTATCGAAATGTAAAACAATGTTTCATTAAGCTTACATGTAAACATCCACAGTACGCAAGTACGTGTAGGCATAATATGCGGTTACAATTACCTACATTATGCACATGTGGTATCTTACGTATGTGACGCAAACGTTGCATCAAGCAATTGAAGCGTTAAGTTTGATTTACGCGTGAGCCGCACGAGTTGTTCCTGTAATTCAATTTGCATATCGGTACTTCACTGTGGTTGGTACTTGGCTTATGATGTAGGTTAAACCGCTTATGCTCGGAAAGTCTAGGTCATGTCCAAGCGATGTTATTCTTTGGTATTAGTGATAAGGTTAGATGTGTAAATAAAATAATAAATATACTGATGAAATTTAAATCACTGATTTCAATTAAATTGGATTATATGAATGGTTGACCATCAGTGCGTATGTAGTAAAAGATAACCTTTTGGTAGTAAGCTAGTATTAAGATTCCATGTTTGAACGCAAGCTTTGGTTTCTACTACGTCCAATTCAAATTCATATTACAAAATATTTCTGAGAGAATGTTAATAATTGCATCTTTTCCGGTTGTTTCATATTTATCCTTAAAATTATTAGTTTTACTCTCATCACTTACCTTTTATCTTTCCTCATCATCAGAATTAGGAAAGATAATGGGGATATAAAGAACCAGTGTACTTCCAATAGATAGTATGAAAAAGAATCATCAACAAACCATTAAATATCAAATACCTACGTATTTCGCCATTACCACTCAACAAACATTACATGCATTATGTAACTGGCTACGTTACATGCATGCCCTTTTTTAAAAAGCAACCTATATCTACTAACTAGCTGTGCTTGCGACTTCGTCCGCGAGGAATAGTTATTTTTTCCCCGTTTTTTTTACATTTTTCTTACAGCCTTCCTCGATAAATGGTCTATTCAACACAAAAAGAATTTTTCAATTCGGACCAGTAGTTCCTGAGATTAGCTCGTTCAAACAAACAAACTCTTCAGCTCTATAATATTAGTTAAGATAAGTATAAGTATAGATAATATCTCCAACCAATTGGGTTTATTTCTTTAACTTTAGGGTCTAATTTAATGTTCCTTCAAGTTTTCACTACACTTTACATGTAGTCAGTTGTCCTTTTCATCACCTTATTTTGCTTTTCCAAGTTTTGTTATTTCTACTTTAGTGGGTACAGCCAGCCAGGATCAATAAAGGCGGGGTTGCCTCCAGGGGAGGGCATTTTAGAACCCGTTATCAAATTAATAGAAATGTAAATACCAAGTGCCGTTACGATACTAGCTACGAAAATATGTTTATTGATGAATGGTTTTGAAATGAACACAAGTGGTAGTATTTTATGATGAAGAAGTACCTATTAATATACAAATATATAAAAATGAATCCATATTTCCCTTGCTCATACCATCACACGTGAACGGCTAGACCAATTTCACTTTTTTTTGTTGTCTTTGTAATAGTCAGGAAAAGGTTCTTATATAGAAGAAAAACTTTAAAATTGCGCGAAGAATTAGAAAATTTAAGAAACAACATATAGTATTATAGGCGGGTCGCTAGTGTTAAATAAAGGGACAGTAGAAATCTTTAACTTACTGATAGTTTGTATTACTAAGTAAAAGCTGTAAATAGTTCCAAAAATTATAGAATCGTTTTTCAAAATAAGCTTTCGGATATGCTACGAATATGTAAAAGTATTATTTTTTCCAATTCATTTCAAAATCATTCATCACGTCAATGAATCCCCTACTAAGTGTGAGTAACGCCTTTTGAATTGCAAATTATATAACGTCATAGGAAGCTATACTTCATACCTTTTTTCTTGATTGATAAATTAGTATAGGATCGCGTCCGTCACTTAAATTACTTCATAGTCAAATGCACAAATTACCATATTATTATCATTGTGTCAACACTAGCCCTAGACCGTGGTTTTGCACGCAATGAATGATAATATTATATACTTATAATACCTTTGAATATAATACATCATTTTCATAATACCTTTTTCTGTAAATGGTTGTATTTTTGTGATAAAGAAATCTATCTAAGTTCTGTAGTCTTTCTGTAAATTCAAATTAAATCCGTTTGGTAGTTTTCGGGCGAAAAAGTTACGAGCACTCCATCAAAACTAACTTTTTCATTCGTAATATTAGCAGGATTGCATAATGTAAGTATTACTGGATAAGTACTTAACAACGTTAAACGTGTTCAACGTTTTATTCAAACATTAATCACGATTCAATCAATAATTCTAATCAATCACGATAAAAAACATGCAAATAGGTATATAAAGTAGAACAATACAAGTCTGTTAAAGAACTTATCGTCATTATTAAGTCATTTTCTGACCAATTTTTCTAAAGGATTTAATTTTCATTCTATTAGTTCGTTGTCGGACTTTAATTACTCTTGCACTGTTACCTAAATATTTTCTGAAACTGGCTCTTAGAATAACAAAACATAAATGGAAACTAACTTTTCTATTTAGAACAATTAGGTACTGTGTGTAGTAACTGTTCACGATAGAATAGTAGTAGGAAGGTAACAATTTATTGCATATAAAACACAATACGTAAGTCATTTGGCTAATAAAAATAAAAGCAACATAAACTTTTTCGTTTTTGCGACTTTGCATCACACTTAAAATCTGTTTAAATTGATACCTTTTTGGCTCGTTATATCCATTACCCCACATCTTTTAGTTGTACGAGAACAGATTGTTGCGTGCAATACAAAATGTTCATACAGACAACTTATTGTGTCGGCAGTTTAATGTAGATTTCTTAACACTTAGCTTTTTCTGCGGTGTAAATACTCTACATTAAGCACTCGATTAGATATCATCATAGTTTTAATGGTAATAGAATCGAGATAATATCGCACGTTGTGGGATTTAATGTTGTCGATTTACGTTGAGTTAGACTTAACCAAATGTAAATTACCCACCTAAATTAGTAGGTGGCTAATATACACGATTAGTGAGCGCATCTCCGTGGGTATTATGTTTCAAGATTTGCTATTAAAGTTATTTATTGTATCTGATACGGGGTTTGTTTAAATTATGTAAGTTGCTTTATTGTAAGTTATGAACCTTTTTATATAGACAGCATTTCTATCCTGTCTCCTGATGGCAAGCGAAAGAAATGCCAAGTCGTTGCGGTATAAAAAAATAAAAACCAAATCAATCACTAGTTTGTTGCCACTGCCATGCTGATTTGCTCGCTGCTTCTTTCATGTCTCCAAGATGTGTACTAAGAAAACTTTGATATCAAAAATCAAAAATCTGTCTCTTGGCAATAACTACTTATGCCTTGTTTTGATATTATGATACCATAGGGCTATTTTATGCACTTTTATCAACCCACGAATCATGACTAGTTTAAACCATAGCAAATATGTAATCGTAACTGAAAGTATTATATGTTAGTAGATTCGTAAACTTGATCAACTGAATACTATTCTGTTATTGTCGTATTTCTAATCAGAATAATCGTAATAATCAACAAAATTAAAATAGAAGCACCTAATAATGCAATACGTAGGATGTAGGTAGGCAGATACAATTAACTTTTATTTTATTAATACACGTTTGTTTACATAGCACATAGCACCAAGTAAAAACCAATGTGATACAAATAAATAAAATAGGTAGTACGTAGGCTGTTGATATCAAGTTTGTATTAAATGTTTTGTTAAAAAGTCGTCTAAGGATCCATATTTTAATAGACATCTATGCAGGCACAATAATTTGTTAAACAACATTTTGTCATAATAAACTAAAAATAAGTGACATATCTGCAATATGTAAGAAAATGCTGAATTAAAATGATAGCGCTCACTGAATTCAGTAGAAGCGACCTGTCAATATTTTGGGCAATACAGTTTAATAACAGTGCGTAATAAGAATTTCGTTAAACTCGGAAGCTTCATTATCGCAAATAAGGGGAAAATGTAGGTTGATCTGATATTTACGAACCGTCTGTCAGTGCCAACATGACGATGAAAAATTACACTAGGTACATAACAATTGGCCCACACGATATTAGTTACGTTATGTTAATGTATTTGCAATATGGGGAATGTTCATAATAATATGCATAAGTAACCGGAAAGAGGTTCTAAAGATGGCTTACTAAGATAAGTGAAGAACACAACAATGGGGATGTTTCCAGGGTCAAAATAATTACATTATATTTAGTCCGCATTTTAGATTATAAAAATATATTAGACACGTATTTTTCCTTTTTTCATTTAAACAAAAAATAACAAAGATACAAGGCATCAAAATTTAGGAGTGGGGGGTCTTTGACGTTACTTAGTGGCGAAAAAACTCCCACTCTGTGACGTCACGCGTAATTTTAACGGGCTATATCTTTGTCATTTTTGGTCTAATTTACAAATAAAAAAATACGTGTCTTTTATTTTTGAACAATCTAAAAGACGGACTAATTACATTTTTTATGGAAACAGGCCCATTATACAAGTATGCGCAATAAAACTAGCAATATTATCATTGTAATATCTTTATGCTAATGTGCAGAAAAGAGTTGGTAATTAAATACAAAGTGTACTTGTGAAGAAAATAATATGGTGCAAATAATCATACCTACTATAGTTTTAAGGTACTCTTTATTTTTCGCGCTTACCTGGCTTAGTGTCCTCTTTCTTGCGTCAACCTCCTTCACTTTTTTTTAAAGAAGCATACATTCCACATTTTAGGTACCTTCAGGTTGTGGGACTGTGGCGGTGTGTAGGACTCGCACCAGAACGAGAGGGCATGCTCACTAAATCCCACCGTGTCACCAGTGGGCAACAACTTGTAGGGATTCGGATAGTATAAAAGTATAAAGCTAAGACTTTGCTTGCCTTAGCCAGCCGCAGATGACAAGCGGCCGGCGCTCTTGGTCCAGGGAGAGCAAATACCCCTGCCGCCGGCGCAAAATTTTAAAATGAAGTATGATGTACTTGCGGGCTAGTATGGCGGTGATTCTGATTGGAATAGAAGGCTTTTTGTCCGTGTTAAAGCTTGGGCTGTCATTTTATTTTTCTATCAACCGTCATTAGATGGCCACAGAGGGGAGCGATAACGCTGTGCCAATATGAAAGTACATTATGAATAATGCAAATATATTTGGACGTGCATCTCCTGTTTACCAATTAGTTTGCGAAATAAATAAATAAATAAATAAATAAATAACCCATGACATGCCACGCTGGGCCACACAGCGCCACCTAGCCCCAAACTAAGCCGAAGCTTGTACTATGGGTACTAGACAACTGATAAACTTACTAAGATACATTTTTTTTTTGTAAATAAATACATATTATACATAGAAAACACCCAGACCAATACAAACAGACATGTTCATGAACACAAATGTTTGTACTCTGTGGGAATCGAACCCACGACCCTTGGCTCAGAGGGCAGAGGTCACTACCAAATGAGCCACCGAGCCTGTCCTAAATATTTATGATGAAGTGAAATAAAACACATCACATACCGCAATAAATACTTTAATTAAGAATAATGAACGATATATAATTACACGCAATTTGCCAGCACTATAAACGTTTACCTACATGTGAACATTTTTCATTTCATTGTGAGTGAGAGTGTTTTGTGACGGCCACATTAATATTTCTCACTCGCGGGAAGTAGGTATGTAAAGTTTTTCCCATGTCTAAAGATCTTTTCTTACATATAATGTTTATCAAGGTATTTGGAAATAGGTGGTATTTGGAGCTAGGTGCATCTGTGCTGTTTTAGACTTTGCTCTATAGGTACTCTGCAGTTAGAGACCTCACAAACCAGAGACTTTCTATCTTATTTCTATCGGCCGATAGTTCGGTAGGGCTCATAATCAGTATGAAGATCAGCCGGTTATAGTATGAGGACTTGCATACATCCTCATACCGATTATTATGAGCCCGACCAAACTATCGGCCGATAGAAGTCTGTGGTTTTCGGGGTCTCTTATAGTTTACTTTGTTTGTTGCCTGTAATAGGCGATTAACAGGCTGGCAGTCTAGCGTCGCCGATGCATTCCCATTGTGTCGCAATGTAAATACGTGGAATTCAGCACAATTAGTCTGAGTGCAAGACAGGTGCGGTAATGTCAGCAGGATTCCACTGTCGCCCCTCAAAAAACTAAGGTTTTAGCAAGGAACGTCGTTCAACAATTAACCGGCTGAAAAATGTCGCCCGACATCCTCGGCAAATAAGTCGGGTCTAGACACCTGCTCCCGTATAAAATACTTAGGGTGGGAGCATACGGCTCAAATAAGGAATGTTGCAATCAATTTGCTTGCTCGGACTCCAATCTAGTGAGAATGGCCTAAGAAAAGATAACAATGTGAGAGAAATATTTTAAAAACTTGCAGTATGCCGCGTTAAATTCTGATCGTTATTGTGATAAATAGTTTGTAAAACCCGTTTATATATGGTGACTACAGGTAGGCATTGCCTGAATCAGGTCGAATAAAAATTGTGAAGATTTTTGACTATCAGCAGCAAAAATAAATATTATTAGTTGAGAATAATTTTAAGAAATAATTCTGAGGTTCAAAAGGATATTATGGTTATTTAAATAAAATATTCATTTTTTATTACTTATATCGGGTTTGCACTTAGCCATAATTCGCAAGATATTAAGTGATATTGAGGTATTCAATGGAGCGCGCTTACCCATATCAAATAAATAATGATTCATTCTCGCCTTGAAATAATTTATAAATGCTTGAATTAAGCGAGTTGTTAGTTAGATACATAATAATATTTATCGCCTGCTGCTTAGGAAAATCAGTGTAAATAGATCTGTAATATGAACTAGTATCTTATTTAATAGCAGTGTATTCCCGGCCGTATACCAACAACGAACACTTCATCTTGATTCATTTATAAGACCTGTTAAAATAAGGCCAGCTAAATATACATGTAGCTGCTTGATATCCATCAAATTGTTCCAAGCAAGTGCCTTTAATTTTATATGATAGCTGAGGTTCCTATCGCTTGATTAGATCTCGCTTCTCCATATTTATAAGTATCGCCGGCTTAATCTTCTAATGACTTATTTTGATCTGAAATCTCAAAGTTCCTAGTTTAAAAAGTTTGTTTTTAGTTATAAAGTATGAAATTTCAAAAAAATCTTACACTTATTAATCATATTTTACTCATAAGGTAAAATTATTAAGATTAATATTAGTATTTGCAGGAATTTTGCTGTATGTACGAATAAATTTTATTTATGTCATGTCAGGTTATTTAAAAATAAATATTAACAGTTAAAATCTACTATGAAACTGTTCAATCTGTAAGTAGAATGCTGGAAAAGAGCTCCCAAAATATATTTAAGGTTTTGTAAAATAATAATTTCTTGTCAAAGTATGACAAACTATAATAACACATCAAATAAATACATAAATTACCATGTAGAATAGATAGGTATCAAATAGTTATATTTGATCCGCTGGATACCTGAAGAAAATAGTTTACAATAAAGAAACCTGCCAAATGCTGGAATTTCACCTCCATCCAGCTATAGTAGAATTTTCAGTTTCAATCAATTCAATCAACGAAGTTTCTTTTGCATGTAGTACCTACTATTTATTACAAATGTGAAGTACACGTTACTGTATCGACAGGAGTTAGTACCTACTGACGCATTTTGAAACTAGTTATGAATTCAAAGAGTTAAGGTACTAATACGTTTGCCTTTCATAAGTTTTCTAATATTTTCTTTATTATTGTGAAGCCGACAGTCCCTAAGATGTCCACTGACGTTGACAAATCGAGAGGCGAACGCATTACGACATGCCTTCATATAGGGTTAACTACGACACACGATTTAATATTAATATTGGTTTCACGTATTTATGGATGTTAAAGTTAGTTAAGTTGTTAGTTGAGTAAGTTTTCTTTCCAGTGGATTCTTATCAAGTTAGTCGTATAGGTATCTCATTATATAAAAAACCTTTTCTTACTCCAGACCTGATGTATCCTGCAAACCTTATTATTTCTTATTGTGTTAGAAAAGTTAAAGTTATGAAAAGTTTGGGGGAGATCTTTTCCCGGCAGTGGGACAGTACAGGTTGATAAAGATTATGTTAGAAGCTGCTAGTTGTTAGGTGTAATCTTAGGACCCTTGTAAAAGTGTAATCATCAGCCTATCACAGTCCACCGCTGGACTTAGACCTCTTTAAGTGTCGCCACTTTAATCAAACATCTGGTTGGCAATCACAGGGCGTAGTTTCTCGCTGCGGTGGCGCTGCTGTCCGTCATCGCCTTGTAGTATTTAGCTGCGCCTTCAATCTCGATTGTTATGGAAAAGTGTCGTACTACGACAATGCAGCTTTTTAATATTGCCTCACTGGGTTTGACTGCATATTTTCTATTTCGCCAACCCTGTTTCGTATCCATCATAGATGCAGGATATAAATAGCCGGTCGTGAAGGTACGCGTACATGCCACTAACACAAATATTCCACGTATTGTGTAATCAATAGTCACAAAGAAACAAGTAACATTCCCTGAAATTTCCCTGAATACCTTACTATCTTTATAACAATTACTAGCTGTGCTCGCGACTTCGTCCGCGTGGAATAGTTATTTTTTCCCCGTTTTTTTTTTACATTTTCCATTATTTCTCCGCTTCTAATAGTTGTAACGTGATGCCTAAAGCCTTCCTCGATAAATGGTCTATTCAACACAAAAAGAATTTTTCAATTCCGACCAGTGGTTCCTGAGATTAGCGCGTTCAAACAAACAAACAAACAAACTCTTCAGCTTTATAATATTAGTTAAGATTAAAGCTATTGAAAGCAGCCATTAACAGATTAGGTGAGTTACCAATAGTGTAATAATCTACGTGTTCGCTGATTTCGCATAATCTGATAGACTTGTTTTAAAATAATTTATTGGCTCGTTCAAAATACAGCTTATATTTTGTTGGAATGTGCAGGTACTTACAATTCGTACCGTTTATGAAGTAAAGTAAGGAGAAAAACAAGTTCAGGGCTATATTACCTACTAACTAATAAGAGAGCGCTTACAGAAACGTACCTACCTATAAAATACCGTTGAGATTTGTACAAAAATTCTTTGAATCTGATCAAATGTAGTATTTTAATGACAATTATAAATTATATCACTGAACCGTACCTACCTACTTAATATTTGTAATTCAACAAAGTAACCTTGTAACGGGGGGCGTAAAACGTAACCTTTTCCCTTTTAAGTTAGAACTGCTTGTTGCGTATGTTTATTAAATTATAATTACATATTTTGTATCAAAATTTAAACATTTAATATAATTAGTTTAGAAGTTGTTTAAATTTGCATTGATAAAAACTAAGGTTAACAAAAAGTAGAGTGTAATCTTGTTTCTATAACCTTTAAAACTGATATGTACAACGTGGTTACAGATTTGTTCATTCAATGTTTACAATCGAGTTTAAGTCACTAACAAACAATAATTTTCCTATTGTTCGGAGTCAACCAGTAAACATGAATGACAAACAAATACCTAACCACAATGGGCAGTAGGTGTGTATTATTAAATAATTAATGAACTTGCGCATCGAACTAGCTACGTGCTTCTACAGTCGTTCACAGTTAGGCAGAATACCTATGCTAATTCAATAAAGCAAGGACATTTAAGCAATCGGATATCTAGGAAGTAAGATAGTGCATAAAATCACATTTTTGCGTTCTACGACGAGAAAACCGTTGTTCAGTTTTCATTTTTGCATAGAATGTTTATGTTTTACACATTTCGCAATTATCTTGCTGGAGTAATGGACCCTTAAAAGTAATATTTGCTTTCAAGTGAGAAGACGACCACCTCACTAGTTTCTACTTAGTAAGTAGTTTTGGATTGGCAGTCTGGAGTTCGGTTTGCCCATTCATTTATCACGCCTTTACAAGAATAATATCAATAAAGAATTCATTGGAAACCGATAGCGACTAACTCCTTTCAAACTCTCGTTAGTTTAGGGTTGGCGATATTTATTGCTTTTGTATTAGATTGTAAAGCCCGTTGGCTTTTTGGTAGTAAATCTGCCTATTAAGGCTGGGGTCGTGTTTTCGAATAACATAAGCAGCGGATTCTAAGCTTCAAGTGAAAGTTCAGGTCGCAACAAATGATTATGTTAATTGATTTATATTAGAAAAATATCAGTTGTAAAATCGGCACAAAAGCGAGTTTTTATATGGTTTTACTTTATTTCATAACTAGCTGTGCTCGCGACTTCGTCCGCGTGGAATAGTTATTTTTTCCCCGTTTTTTTTTTTACATTTTCCATTATTTCTTCGCTCCTAATAGTTGCAGCGTGATGTTATATAGCCTATAGCCTTCCTCGATAAATGGTCTATTCAACACAAAAAGAATTTTTCAATTCGGACCAGTAGTTCCTGAGATTAGCGCGTTCAAACAAACAAACAAACAAACAAACAAACTCTTCAGCTTTATAATATTAGTTAAGATGTAAATAGGTACATACATACCGTTGCCTTTCTCCCAGAGGAATAGGCAGAGACCACGCCCTTCCATTTGCTACGATCATTTTTCGTACAATCAGTTAGTGTAGGTATCTAATTATTTGTTTATTTGCTTGTCAGATTTTAGGTCTTAATAGCCCACCCATAATTGCCCACACCATAAATGTCCAAAAAATACGTTATTATTTTTTTATAGATTATTTATGTGCATAGTATTATTAAGTATCTGTTGGTCACCCATCATCATACAAGTCAATGCGGCCGTAACTTAGTTTTCTGGTCGCGTACTTAAGCTCACGCAACATAGCGTTCCCCAAATGGGCCGGCGGAAGGGCCACTGACTCAGCGACCTCAGGCGTCGTCTATTCAATACCATACCAGGCCCACGCCTTTCATCAATACGGCTCAGCCTGAATATACGCTACGTGACAAGCCTCGCCGCCGCAAACAGGACAGTCCCGATATCGCACCTACGACGAGAGCGTAATATTTGCGGGCAGTTCAATAAAACGTTCCGTTTACCGAGTTAGTCAATAGTTCAATACTAAAGTTTGACGGTATTTTTCCTGCGTGGATTTCTGCATATCGCAATGTCCTCATTCTACCTCTTTCGTGATTATTTAACCCATCAAAGACACCTTTTTTCACCATATCAATCAACAAAAACAAAATTTATCTCAATGTTAATTTGGAACAATGTATGTCTGAGTTTTTACGGTCCACAGAAATAACACATGTTTTAATTTTAGTCCATTACAACAAGTACCTTTACTTAATACTATACTCACATACTCTACTAGCTAGCATACTCGAATAGCATTTTAACTGTTTAAATAAAATACTATTCTATACGGGTATGCTCAATAACATAATAGATGCTCTCTGTCCCTGTGAGAGCAGATAAGGTTGGTCACGTTATAAATGACGTAATGAGATTTATTGATTTGCATTTCTATCGATAGTGAGCCTTATTCGGGAGGACGTGAGACAGGTGTATTTGAAATTGATAGTTTGCATTGAAGATGGAAATGTGTTTATTAGGCGCCTGTCAATAGAAACAGGTACTTTTACGTAAGTAGGTAAGTATTGTGCAAAGTAAACAGATCAAGTTACTGGGTTTCGTATTTTCTTGTAATCAGACAAGATTTTTCATATTAATCACCCCTTCTATCTTGCTGTTCTCTATTCATCGATTGTTCGGAAGATGTCGCTCATTACTTGTAGGTTTATTTGTATACTCGTACTTTGCCTAGTACTAAGTATTTTTTTATGCGTGCGGCGGCAGACCAGCAAGTGTGATGCATGATGGTAAGCAGTCGACACCGCCCATGGACACCCGCAATTCTAATCGAGTTTAGGGTCGCTGGCGGCCTTTTAAATATGAATACGCTCGTTTATTGAACGTAAGTATTTTTTTGTTGTACCTACAAATAAATGCCCATCTATCTATTAACCATCACAAGCACATAACTCTTGAATCACCAAATAATTCTTAAAACTATTTAGCTAAAGCGGGTTCATCAGAACACACTATAAAATGAAATAAAGAGAAAACCATGAAAACATATCCATATCATATTGTATGGAATAACGTACAAAATATTAAGTTAATATTAAGAATGTACGCAGCTAGTAATCGCTTTTTGTCAGCATTCACGTAATTGCTATATTTTTATAGTAGCATAGTATATTGATTGTCGCTTGGTAACCGATAGAGTTGCCTAAATCGTTGCGGTAACTGACAAGCAGACAAATCAATCACTTGTATGTACCGTGCTGGCCTTTAGAATAACTTATTATACAACTTACGATATGGGGATTCTTAATAAAATCCTATAAATATTACACTGGCTGGAAATGCACCTGTAGCTCTTCCGATATTTTATGTGGGCTGTGTATGATAAATTATCACATTTATCATATTCGGGGAACCCTCGAGGCGCTTTGCTTCCTGTGTCGTAAAAATACCGATCTGACAATGTTTGACATCATTAGAAGTCATACAAATTTCAGCCATTGAATTGTGACGACGAGAAAGTAAGATCTACATCTTCTCTCCTTTCTCTCATTTTTTTTGGAAAGAAATTTAAAGTTCTCCACTAAACTTAATCTTTTATCCCACTAATATTATAAACGTGAAAGTTTTTTATTTGAATGGATGTTTGTTACTCTTTCATGTGAAAATTAGTATTCATGCATCAATTAACATATTATTATGTAACTAAGTTATATTTTGGATATTATCATTTTACATGTCACCGATATTCACGACAGCAAAGGCGCGGGTGCTAGTAATACTTAATTAATATAAATGAGATAAAATACGTGTGTCATCGTGTGCCATAATATTACAAGACTGCCTTTTGAGGCGCGTTGCTCAACGGATCATAGCATGCCAAGGAATATGATTCCTTAGTGTTTTAATTATCCAGCAAATTATCGACATAATGAGTACTTCAAAAGCTGTTAAGAAGTAATCATAATCTTTGCGAAATTAGACAAGCCTTACTGTAAATTCTGAATGGGTTAACCATATTTATTTATGACTACATGTAGATAAGAATTAAAAATTCACAAAGGTAAAATACCACTCTTGCGTTTTGTCGTATTTCTATGGTTAAACGTTAGAGGAGGAGATTAGGCAGACGATTTGATACGTTTATTTTTTATAAGCAAATCGTCGACGCGAGGCTCTACATTATCAGTATAGAAAGGTCATAGGCTATTTTTAATACGAAAAAAGGGTTGTTGAGCACGCGGAGGCAATAGTTAATTACATTCTTTTACTTTTAATTAACAGTTCTCGGATTGAATTTCAGAATTTTACTTCGGTTTGTGAGTGGTACTTCGGTAGGTACATTGTTTGAAAGCGCGTAGACTTTATGTTTTTGTTTAAACCTTAGTACAGTTAGACCACAATCCACATACGATTTAGGTATGTTACGGTGATGGTATAGACACACGGACGTGGCGTGGCATCACTCTACAAATTAATGTTCACGACAATGACCTGGCTGCAGTTTGTTGCACTCGCGCGTTGTGCGTTGACATTGCATAGCGTTGACGGACGTACGCATGAGCTAGCCAGCCTCCATCAAAACAACTAAGGCATTCGCGTCCTTTACTTATCGCCGACTTGATTTGCTAATGTGAACCTTATTGAGACCGAAAGAACGCCCACTGTATGTATGGTAAAAATGAAAATTGGGAAACACTAAGTAGAGAGGCATATCTATTTAGGGCAAAATACTTATACCTATTTAAATACATAGACAAAAACAGAATAATCCTCATAACGAGCCCTTGCAATATATATTTTATGTCACAGTAAGGTGTGCAAACCTTTTTTTGTTTTCATTTCCTAATTAGTGACACGAAAACAAAACTTATTTTTTAAAAAAATGTGTCTGGGTCAGATTACACCATAGACGAACAGACAGACGCGCGAGTGACCATATAAGCCATAAGGGATCCACTTTTTATTTTTTGTATAGAACCCTAAAATCTCCGTTAAATGATAATTGTTTAAATGGCAAAAATAAAACTGACCATCAAGATATTATGACATGGAAAACTGTAAAGATTTGTCCCGTAGAATTTAATGATAACATGATTTATTCAATTTTAAGATAAAGAAATAAGCATTTTGGCCAGCCCTCCCACGTATCTTTTGATAGACATCACTCAAAACTTATAACTTTACCTACTCTCTATCAGTCTTTATCCAGTCAAAGCGTACAGAAACCCCAACCCCACACTTATTCGCTTTGCAGGAAGGTACACACGGACCGGCCCTGATGACGGACGCTGTTTCAAAGCAAGACTTTCTACAATGATCCTCTCCAATTAACGGAATGATTGGCGTGCGAGCATCTGCGCACGCGACACACTTCTTGTTACACCGTACATTGTCTGTGCCACTAGTGTAGTTCCGATTTCCGAGCCGGTAATTTGACAGATATGACGGATAACATAGCAAAGTGGAAAATTGGACGAGTTGTCTCTACCGTGTTACGTATTGTGCTAATTAACTTAACCACATACGTAATGCCAGTATTGTCCACTTTGTTCGTTGTTTACCGACTGATGGTGGTGTAACCATAACGACTGATGGTAGTAAGGTAGCTACATACAACATCAGCAGAGGGAGAAGAGAGAGAGGCAGCAGCATCACCGGGGTGATAAGAGGCCCTGGGATCACCAACCCGCCTGCCCAGCCGTGGCGATTATGGAAAAAGCCTCCAGATGTTTGACCAAAGTGGTGAACAGCTGAAGTCCAGATATGTCCAGCAGTGGACGACGTTAGGCTGATAATGATTTATGAATTGGCGAATGAACACTAATAGGTATTCGTATTATCCATTTTGCTTTAGCTGATACGGAGACATGTTGTTTCCTCAAAATAAATCAAGGAACAAACACAAATATTCATCACATCACATGTACCTACGTTTGTCCCGGATGAGAATCAAACATTCGTCCTTTTTAATTTGAAAGCCAGGGTTCACTACCAAATGAGCCACCAGGTCAGTCAGTTAAAAGAGAAGGCGAAATGTTGTCTAAAGGATAAAATATGTGGGCAGCATCAACAGTTCATCGACCTTCACTAAACAATAGTATATAATATAATAACGTAGATATATAAAATAATATTCATTTAAAGAATATTGTAATGAATCTTCATTTTAAGCTCCGGGTCGTGTTCTTGCCCGTTGTCACAGCGATTTGGGCTTCTCTTTCGCTTTCCATCAGGCGTAGGGAAGCCATTATGTCGAGCTACTATTAAAAAAAAAATCTTGCAATTGACAGTGTTTAGAATCCTAGGTTTATAAAATTGGTAATAAAGACTTCTTGAAATAAGTCCAAGCGCGCACAACCGCATCCAAAAACCAGTAAACAATGCATAAAGTAGCAAAAAACAACAACCAGCAATCGAACATTAAGCCTATAATAGTGGTTACTTTGATGACTGACAAGTGAGTGGCGGCTGCCGTTCAAGGTAAATATCGTAATTTGCTAGTGAGCTGTTAAAGTAATCATAAAATCCTGAACATAGTGCTTGCTGGCAAACTGTTATCTGCGTACGGCTACCGGGATTAGTTATAAGACGAGCTTCCTGTACTACACTCATACAAACATACGGTACTTGAACATCTTAATTATTATACAAGTTAACCATTACCATAGATAATTGACTATCTAAGTGGAGTATCTAAGTGATACGTAGTTATTGGAAAACGTCTTGTTTGTTTTAAAAGTTAATAATTTTACCTAAAACATTCGATATCGGTTATAGAATCAGTGATTTGAACACTTGTATTCTAATCTATTCTATTACGAGTATAAGCATCATGACTACATAGTATAAAACAAAGTTACTTTTGGTGTCTGTCTGTCCCTATGTACGCGTAGATCTTTAAAACTACGCAACGAATTTTGATGCGGTTTCCTTTAATAGATAGAGTGATTCAAGAGGGCGTAAGTAATACGTATAATGCATTTATAATATACTTAGTAGAGAAACTTTTAGAGATATCCGAAGTGAAGCGAAGGCGGGTAGCTCAGTCAAGTATACGTTCATTTACTCGTAGGTGACATTGAAACCCTAGTTATTGAGCCAAAGTGCCAGTTGATATAAGCCTAACAATAAGCATTGCCACTTGATTAATTTTATTACCTTATTAGTCGTAAAAGCATTTTATTGGATTATTAAATTAAAATTTAATATTAAGAAACTGAAAAAAAACTTATTCAATCAACATTATGTATACATAAGTGATTTTCAGTTGGAGTAATAAATCGATTGCAATTAAAAAATAAAAACAACAATGTTTTGATTTGTTATTGAGTGGATTAGAAATAAATGAATAGGTAGGTTAATGTTGAGTTAATAAAAGGGGAGACATTATCTAAATTCGATCAAACTGCTTCAATAGCAATTTAATGTAGAACCAATAATCGTACCAATTTCATGTACATAAAAGGTTCGTTTAATTCTAAATTATATCATCAAAGATAGTGCTTTCTTTTTAAATAGGCGTTCAAAAATTATTTAAGCAAATTTATATAATTTCAAGAAAACTGTGGAGTATTTTCTGACAGACAGAATTAAATATCACATTGGTTACTGTCAATCGATCTTCCCGACACGATATGAAAACCAAAGAAAAAAAAATTTGAAGCGACTGGTGGCGGTTTAACTATCACGATTGAAGATGTAGCTAAATACCACAGGCCGATGACAGGCAGCAGCATCATCATCAGAGGAGCGAGAAGCTACGTCCTGCGATCTCCAACCTGCCTGCCCAGCGTGGTTATTATGGGTAAAGACTCCAGATGTTTGCCCAAAGCGGCGAACAACTGGAGAGGCCTATGTCCAGCAGTGGACTGCGATAGGCTGATGATGATGATGATTACAATTCCAGCTGTCAGTCTAGCTTCTTGATCCTAGAATAACATGGAGCACCTACTTAACTAAGCAAACTATTCACGTTGCGATGTACACCGCGTTTGGTAATATAAAAGCGTACGCGCTTTCACTACGCATGGTCTATAACGAAATATGAAATCGAATGTTATCCTGCTTAGGTTGCAATAACAAGGATAGAAGTTGGTGCAAGCATAACATCTGCACTTTATAATACTTTGGCTAATTCGCTATTGCATGAGTCGATGTCGTTTCTACGATAATTACGATCATTTATTGTTTTGCAACATCTAATTCTAGTCGCTTAAGTGGCTCCTCTTCAGAGACTCTCCCTAGTCAATTACAAGCACTATCTTAGACGTTAGGTGTTTGGTTGCAAGCCCCATATTGTAGCACGAGGTTCGCCTTGAGAGCACACCATCGCTCCCCGGAAGGTGGAGGTTTATTTTTTATTATTTTGGCTCGACATAATGGCTTCCCTACGCCTGATGGAAAGCGAAAGAGAAGCCCAAGTCGCTGTGACAACGGGCAAGTAACTGGTCAGTTACCTGTCACTGCCCTCTCCAGACCAGGATTGCCGACCGATTGTCATCCGCGGCTGGCCAGGGTTTGCAGAGATGCGGCCGTATGCTTCTGAGCTACCGGTGTTCCTGCAAGTTACTGCCCACTGACGACATAATGGGGTTTAGTGTACAAGCGCAAACCCATTTTACAAAAAATACTACACATGTCATCGCGTCTGTAGTCTTTTATGAAATACTAGCTTCGCCGACGGCGTCCCACGCGTGGATATCGGGTTTCAAAAATAACGGACTTCCATAAAATGGTAATTAAGTTTTAAGTTAGACTTCTAGCAATACATTGGTGAAATATATATGTCGCAGTCATCTGGTTGAATCTGCTATTCAATTGATTGACTAGCGCGTTCATTGAATGACGACATTTAATTGAATGCCTAAAGGACAACTCGTCAAGTTATTGAATGAAACGTTCAACGTCTTGACTGAACGTCATTTTAGCATAGTCGTTGAATGGGTAAAAGCCGACTGTTTAATGTTTAGTTTTAATTATTTCTTTAAAAGTATCCGGAGGCGCCGTATTAATAGGTAAATCCATGCTGTCACACTATTTTATTACGTATAAGTCAGTTTAATGTAAATCTAATCTAAAAAATATCAACAATCAGGTGATCATGTTCGACGCCATATTTGTTTTAGTGACTACTAACGCCGCGCGGAAAAAAAATGAACTAAATTACAATCACTTGACTGCTTTTCCGTCCGCTCTTTTCAAAGGGCTATGTTTCAATCCGCTACCTAGTTGGACGTTAAGTGACGCGTGTTTAGTCAACGTTCGGTCTAGTCATTCAATTGAATGTCGTCATTCAATGAACGCGCTAGCGATTCAATTGAATAGGAGATTCAACCAGATGACTGCGACATATACATTGGTAAATTCCATGCAGTAGTTTTCGCGTGATGCGCGATCAAACATGCAGATAAAAATTTCTCCCGTTTTCCCAACACTTCCCATCACTGCTTTGCTCTTATTATAACCTGACCAGGAGTATGAAGATTAATTGTACCAAGTTTCGTCAAAATCCATCCAGTAGTTTTTTTTCTATAACGTACATACAGACACACAGACAGCCAGACAGACAAAAATTTTACTGATTGCATTTTTGGCATCAGTATCGATCTCTAACTACCCCCTGATAGTTATTTTGAAAATATACGAGTATTTCATGTACAGAATTGGCTTCTCTACAGATTTATTATAAGTATAGAAGAAGATAGGAGAAAAGTCAATATCTTACGATAATACTTAAATCGGTAAAGCACGTGATAAGGAAAACTAGTACAAAAATATTCACGCTTAGTAAGCCGAAAATAACAACACACGCCTATTTGGCGAGGAGTCTGTATTAGATGTTTTATGTTACTGCGTAAGCCGAGTCTTTCCCTACGAAATCGCCGGGTTCGACCCTCGTCCTAACGTTATGTTTACAAGAAACCTTTCCTTTCGTTTATTATTCGTTTGTTTTTATTGTATTGACCTCAGCGTTATTATTTGAGGGACAGGTAACGTTAGCTAGTCAGTTAAAGGTATATTATGATAGGGCAGGTGAAATGCAAATGTATGTTTCGTTTAAGTACTTACTCTGATAAATGTTATTTTTTACCTTCTTGACCGATTAATCATCTGCCTTCGCTCCGAAAACCCTAGGGTTCATATTTCGAGATATGTCGAAGCCATTAAGCGCATTGGAACGATTATAATTTGAGACAAACTATTATTATATCCGATCACTCAAATGATGATGGTGCTGATGACAAGAGCTTACTAGCGATGAACGTAGGCCATTAAATAATTAATATCCATCATTAAATGAGGTCGGAATTAGATAGCACCTTCTACTAATTAATTAATTCATATTAAAACATCATGATTACTCTTCTTTTTCTCTCTCGCTTTCAAACTGGCATCAGAGAAAATGTTCATACAACGTGACCAAAGCAATTAGATTACTTCTTTTACTATCTGGCACAAGTCAATCAAAATGGGCGCCACTGTAAATAATAATGTGATATTATTAAAAGAGGTACCCATTATCTAAGCTTAATGCTACATTGCGCAATTTCTTGCGAAGTCCAATTTCTCATCGATAGTTTTTTATTTGCTAGAGAATCGGAAGTGTTGGTATGAAGCCATTGCGGATTTAGAGTCAGTAACCTAGAGGAATGCCTCAGCATCCGGACACGATTTCATTCGACAGGAAATTTTGTATCAATAATATTATATCGAGCTTCTCATTACCGAGAATAAGAAGCCACGTGAATTTATGGTTGCTATTTGCATTTTAATGAGGTTTTTATTGTTTGGATATTTATAACATACGTATCTATTCAAAGTTAATTTCTGCTCAATTGATTTTACTGTGATTGAAAAATATGACGTTTTTAATTTGAATTCGAAATAACCGGACGTTTGACGAATATGATCTATTTGGAATTTATTTTAATGACTATAACAAATTAATTAAAATAATATTTGACATAAAAAACTAACTAACATGGCGCAGGGATCCAAAATGGGTCTTGGCCTCCAACAATAACGACCTGTCGGCCGGCCCAGGTACCGCTGGGGAGATGAAGTGGCGAAGGACCTGCGAGAACTCCGCGTCGACGATTGGCGCGAGGTAGCGCGGGACAGGGCGAAGTGGAATATTTGACATAGAAGAAAATAATTATAATGAGTGAGTGACTATAGTTCGAAATACCTTTACATTTTACTATTTAGAATTTTATCAAATGGATAAAACATAGAACGACGATAATGACGGTATACCACTCAATAGAAGTAACGAATAGAAGATAAGAAAGCTACTATGTAGGGAATGTCATAGTTTAAGATCAGAGTGTTGACGAGTGTTTTGATCAAACCGTATTTGTTTATAAATGTCATGTGTCATTTGTAAGCTGTGTTGTGAAAGATAAATAAATGAAATAAAAATAAATAATTTAGCTACAAAAATACAAACAAATTCTCCGTTTTGTTTATATTTCGTTCCGTTGGTATGACAACTATACTACCTACTGTAAAGGTAAATAAGAAAAGATCATAAATATCTTCATCGGGTGTAATCGGCCCTCAATCATGGGTTAATGAACGTTTAAAGTTAATTAATAGGCAAACTAAGTACCTTGTGAAGTTAACGCGATCGCCGGCACATTACTCTACGAATGCCGAGAACATGTTGGTTAATGGATCGCGAAAAAATGTAATTACTAGTAAATAGGTCCGTAATTCTGTAAACAAAATTATGAGCGCGGTACGTAGAAGCGCATTGCAGTGTAATTGCGTTGCGTTTAAGGTTGCCAGGTAGAGGAAAGTAACACTCATTAATAATGTATTGCTACTGTTTTGGCCGTTTCCTGGCCAGTCGTAATCATATTTTCATTATAATGTAGCTTTTGGAAATATAAATGTACTTCTTTAAATAAAAAAATGTATTTAAATTTCTAAACACTTTTGTGAACGGATTCCCGATAATTTTCACGGGGCTTTTGTGATAGTTTGACACGACCCTAACTAAGGTAGGAACATAGAACACTGTGTCCCATCCACCGTCTTAATGTGCTTTGCAAATTTCCATACCCTGGTGCCTACTAAGTAATTACTTGGTAAAGAGGCCAAGTTTCGAACTCGGGACAGTTTTGTATTGAATTATCCTTGATAGCGTTCGGATTAAGTAATACGGGGAGGGCGTAATTTATTTTTAAACATGCAGAGACTAAGAACAATCTTGACAGATCATATGATCATCTAGAGAGACGAGACTATAATCTATGTAGGTAGAATGACTACGAATTCCTTGATATTACAAGGTCGTATTAAGTTGCCCATTTAATAAAGGAAATTCTTAGTACCAAACTATGGGAATGGTAGTGTGAGATTCAAATGAAATGTCGTTAGTCGAGTATCATAGATAAGCTGTATTGCACATCAAACAGTTGGCTTAAAACAACGATATAAGTAGTAAAGTATATTTCAGGCGGTCTTATCGTGTAAGCAATGTTTTCCAGACAACCTTTGGATCCATGGCTGGCGTCCATAGGCTGCGGTAACCGTTCAACATCAGGCTTGTTTGTGGTTCAAAAAAGTTACTATTAGGGCAATCACACAAAGTGGAGCGCGTGGCAACCCTCGTGCTGGAGTTATGCGGATATCGCGCAATCGCGTACAATGCGCCCGCGCCGACCTTCGAGGTCGTTCTAGTGGCAGGGCGCGATGGATGGATTACTCGACGCTTGATGAAAAAAAAACATATGGAAATGTACGTTTCTTTACATTGAAACCGTTTGTGATAGGACCTGTAATAATGTGGATTCACGTGATATTTGTTTGTTTATTAAGTACGAGCTGCTGCCCGCGGCTCTGCCTGCGTGAATATTCGTATAAAACATAGCTTATGTGTTAATCCAACTTAGCTATATTACTGTAAGTTTCATTAAAATCCGTTAAGTAATTAATGCGTGAAAGAGAAACAAACATCCATCCAAACAAACTTTCGCATTTATAATATTATATTAGTAGGATTAGTAAGATTTGTAATAATTAATAAATATTGTCTTTGCTTGTGTCTGTCCCTATCCGTACCTACTAATCTCCGATATGATTTTTTTATCTATTCTCGAACTTACTTGGCGGTAATTCACGCAAGCAAATCTACGGGAAAAACTTCTATTATGAGTGCTGTTTGGGCGTATTACTCGTATTAGCCCTAAGCCCCGTTTAAGATACCTATATTCGGTGGTAAATTAAAATGTTTATTGTACTTGTAAATTACAAATAATTTATATCAATATTATCATGGTTCAGGTAAAGCCGATAATACAGTGATTATCAATTAAAGGTTTAAAGAATTAAGTTCAATTTGAAACGGTCTTCACAAACACTGCCTTATTAAAAGAAATTGGATTACGCGATTAAAGGATTAAGAGCTACTATCGTAGCTGGCAACTCTATTCATCATTACTGCATTACCGTCGAAGGGACTTGTATGTGAGCAACTTCTTCTCTTTGAGTCAATGGTACCTACTCAGCCTCTAAAAGAACCAGCCCAAAACCAGACGACCTAGACGCTGCTAGTGATAACTAAAGGGAGTAGATTATGTTGACAAGAATGTAGTCTACTAAATTGCTGTATAAATAAAAAGTGAGATTATCTTTTTTGTATACCGGTCTCTGTACAAAATAGTGCAAAAAAATATGAGAGCAATAATTTTAGTGGTTGGTAATTGTTGCAAGGCTATTTTGCTCCTATGTACCACAGTATGTACAAAGTGGCCACCTGGCATATTATTACGGCAGTCATTGTGACGCATACATATTCAGTACCTAGACCACTTAACATAGCTGCGTAGTTCGTGGCTTACTAAATAGCCGAAGGTAGGAATATAGCAGGACAGGATTGTTCATACAGTTAGATGCTATCAACATCTATGTGATGTTCTTAAGTAAAGTTTTATCTAATTTCAATTGGTTAAGAGATCCTACCTACGCACGTAACTTTCGAACGACTGCATCAAATCAGTGTAGGTATTCTTAGTTTTATGTAGTTTATAGATAATCTGAATATGAGTTGAGATGCTTCAAATGAATCATCATCATTATGATCATAGTCAATCAAATCAAATCATGATGATGATGATGCTTCAAAAATACCATTTAAATATCGAGTTAACACCAAAAGAACCTGGTTTAAAATAAGATCACTTAAAGTGTATTCCAACAACGTTAAAAATAATCTTCGCGTATCGTCTTAAAAGCAGGTCGGGTCGTTAAAAGTCTTAAAACTTGTAGTGTAGGTAACTTGTGTAAAACGAAGTGAAGAGTCTTTTAAAACGCTTATAAACCAAGATTCTTGCATCAAATGATAGGCGGTGTTATGTATTATCTTTATTAGGAACTGGCTATTACCGATGACTTCACCTGCTTTTCGATGTCACTGTGAGCTTTTAATGTACTCATTTATATTTATGTCAAGCATGCGATTTATGAATAGCCGTTACTTATCTTTTCGGGAATTTTCGTATTACATTAATTAATGCGAAAATCATATATTTTCGTTAAAAAAAACTAAAAACCATGAATTGGATCGATGTAGCCAAGTTAAGTCAAGTTATGATTTTCAAAAAAGAATATCATAAAAGTAGTGCGTGTTCCATTTTTTACTAGGCAGACATTTAACGTTTTACCAAACACGCTAAACGAGTTTAATACAAGCTTTACCCCGGATCACAGAATTTTGAGCGGCATCAGGGACAGTTCCCAGGCAACGTGGGACTAGGTTTGTGACCAATTACCCAGGAGGGCGGATGTACACAGACGAATCCACTCCGAAAGTAATCTACCGCAGCCATTAACTTTACGTGCCTCTTTTAACTCACCAGAACTATGCAGTGAAGGATTGAAGACAATTTGCTAGTTGGTTAGTTTTTTTTGATGATTCATTGATCTTAGATTGGGAGATGTAAGTTTAGTCTGTCAATTGTTTGCACGTTCAATTGAAGTGGTTTTTATGAAAAATATAAAGAAGAAGTGAGCAAAATGTTACACAATTTAAAAACATACATACATAAAATTAGTCGATGATCATTACACAATCACACAATAGATAAAACAGTGGGATTTGGATTTTAAAAGGACATTGTGCATTACGAGGTTAGAAAAGAAATATGGGTGGACAATATCAGAAAGTCAGCTGTTTCTAAGATCGTAGATTTGTTGCGGACAATGTACTTAATAGTCTGATTAGTCGCTAAATGTTTGTTTCCTATAACACACCTCTTACCTTAGGTGCATATCAACTGCATTTAAATTGGTATCGCGTTGATGATTGCATAATAAAAGCATATATGGCTTCTATGACGTGCTTCTAATATCTTTACCCACGCTTCACGTCAAACCGGACTGCAGCAATGCGCTAGTTGGTCGCCTAACTGGTAGACCATTCAAAAATGGCTGTTAGTTGCGACTAATTACAATATCTACAAGAAGGGTAGATACACATTTTTTGCGAGTTGCGTTTTGCACGCGCTCATCCCGTTTGTTACGAACGCGCTGCTATGTCGTTCGGGATGACAGAGCACTAGGTGCATCTCGACCAGGCTAAACCTGTACCCATTAGTGAGTGCCTAGCCGCAAAAACAACAGGGAACGAATCGGGAATGCGCTCTGGATCAGGCTCCCGGGGTGTTGCTACTGCGCCTCATTTACCCTCTGAATTGATGACATTGTTTTTTATTTGTAAAAGACGGCAAAGGAATCGCATTGTTCTCTTTGCTCATTACTGTTTTTAAGAATCGTTTGATCACAATATAGGATTGGGACTTTGATACGTTTCAAATCTTAGTTGTTCCTTGGTAAAAGTAACTTGCCAAATCTTTTGTTTCGAATATCAATTATGTATAGAAATGCTAAGCTAATCTACGTTGAGTACAGTAGCTGGAAACTTGTGTATGCGTATTCACTCACTTACTTACACATTCTTAAAAATGCATTCTATAAGATGCTGTGACGGTGGTGATTGTAATCGTTAGATACCTAATAAAATATGAGTTTTTAGACGAATATGTTAATGAAAAGGGACTTTGTCTTTTTATGTAAATACGCCCGACATTAAAATTCTGGCTTTGTAACATCTTGACCCTCCCAGAAAATTAGGCGCCTTGAACAAATTTAAACAAAGTGAATTTTACCTAATCAGCCTTTGTAAGCTCTTGTACAATTTAGAGACATTTGATTTCACCAAAAAATATTTAAACTAGAGTACAGAAAATATTCTTTCATGTATTTTATTTTTTTATTGTCATTATTAACTACGGGTTTGTTATTACATTACCTACTAATAGGGATTATGCATTAATATGTGAATATACGAGTAGGTACAGTACAAAATGACACTGACTGATATATTAATTAATGCATAGTTCAAACCACTAAAAGCATTGGCCTGAAATTCGTGTCACATATTACTTAAACCAACGTTACCATTCAGTTAAGTGTGAATTTTCAACATTTAATCTCCTAAAGTGCTGAGTTACCGGAGTATTGACTACTTAATCGAGCTTAGCTTCCAATGAAAGTGTTAGTACCTACTTACGAGTGTACCTTTCCAGTCAGCAAGCATTTCTTTACAAGTTGCTTAAACATCTTACATTCGGACTCACCAGTGCGTTTGGCCTCTACTTTTTAAATACGAACGGCCCAACATTAGAACTCTTTGCCGGGCTTTTTGTTTCCAAAGACATAAAATTTTCAGGTGTTCAAGGCGAAAGTGAATCGTTAATTTCTGGGTAAGCGCGCTCCATCGCAGACTTTAATATCACTTTAAAACAGTTGAAATGTTGCCAAGCGCAAACACATAATGATTAAAAAAACATTGAAAATCTCAACGGCTTAAGTTTGATTTCCCTTACAATTACAAAGAACAATTAAAGTTAATCAATACCCGATTTATCAACTCTCCATTAACGCTAAAGAAATTTTCGTAATTGTCTATTGGAATAAAAAAATAAAATCTAATTAACTTCACAATGGAGAGTACCTTTCGCCTCTGGCAACCCCAGAAGAGATTCCATTAGGTAGTGAAATAGCGCATGTCTTTGCAAGGACCTCATTTACGATGAATAGCCTCTCAGCATGGCCGGTTCTACGCTTTAATTATACCTACTCCGACGTAACTAATGTATTGTTTTACAATACGATGTTATATGGATACATACGAGTATAATGAACGTGTTCGGGTGTGAGGATATTCGTTGAAATGAAATGCAGTAGGTATAAACAGATAGGTATTATTTATTGCAGCCCATACAATTGTTTTATAGTCGTTTTTATATAGTAGACAATTGAGGTCACCAACTAGCCTTGCAGGAAACCCCCCCCCCCCCCCCCCTCATTGCCTACTTTCAGCAGTGAACGTGTACAGGCTAATGATACTGATGAGACAATTGATGTACGATTTAGAAGGTATTATCACTTTAAGCCCCACGACCGCTCGGTATACCCCATCCAGTTAAGTCGTGTAAGTCATATCTTTTTCGCCTTGAACACCGGTGGAAGTGGTGGTAAGTCGTGATTCCAGAAAAAAAACCATAATATCAGCATAAATCAGCAATTTTGATGTGTCATTTTTACTTCGTTAATACAACAGGAAATTGGAGTTACGAGTAAGCAATCATTCCTTATTATCATTCATTCAGTTCGGCTTTCAACCGGTGCCTACACTGGATTTGCTTTTCAACTTCACGCCTGGTTGATGTCGGATTGAGATTTTGAAAACCATCTACAGACAAGGCTGACGCATTGATTTGTGTGATCGAAAGAGGGTTCGCTAAAATAACCATTGGATTGCAGTTAGTCACGAAATTAGTTTTTGTTGATTTAAAATTGGCGTTTATTCAGATAATTTTACGAAAAAAGCTCAAGAATTGCAGTGTTGACGACATCAAATAACAAATTTGCGTCAAGAAAATAGATATTGTTCATTTCATTGCTACAAATAATAATTTTAACATGAAGTGTAAGTGTCGACTTCTTTCATCTACATACATTATATACGTACATAATGTCACGCCTTTCTCCTAGAGGGGTAGGTAGAGACCACGTCCTTCCATTTGCTACGACACTGGCACACAGCTTTACCTTCGTCCACATTCATCAATCTCTTCGTTCATGCTCCTCGTTTTACCCATTTTTAGGACACTTTCTATTTCCTTCTAGGTCTTCTCCTTTCAACAGATCCATTCACGGTCTCGATATATATTTTTATGGCTAATCTACTTACATCCATCCTCTTTATATGACCAAACCAAGCATACCATTCTCAATCCTAGTCTCTACATCTTCTTCCATGTTCTCTTATCATTTCATTCTTAGGAATGAAACGATAAGAGAACATGCAAGTACATATACATTACGATAAAGGTTAATACAATAAGTTTATCATCATCATCAAATTCAGCCTCTTGCTGTCCACTGCTGCTTCTGCAATTATTCACCACTTTGCTTAATCCTGGGCCCAACGCATCCAGCTTGCCTGCCATCTAGGGGCGTCGTCCACTATTTATTTATTTAAAACTTTATTGCACAAAATGGTACAAAAGGCGAACTTAATGCTAGGAACATTCTCTACCAGTTAACCTTTGGATCATGCAGGGAGCAAATGTGTGTGCGGTGAGTGTAAAAAAAAACACTGGAAAGAGACACTGGCAAAAAGGAACACTATGGCACTATGGTTGCTGACAAGCGGACGTTGACTTCAATCATCATTACCGAACTCAACATTGGGATCCTTATGCCTTTGGCTGCTGTGAAATCAGACACAATAGAAAAAGTATCACTTAACGATCACTGATGACCCCACGGCAGTTAACGAGTTAAGTATTGCATAATCAACGATTCCATCCGTAGAGTACGTAAGTGTATGTAATGTCAATTCATTGGAAATAAACTGTAGTTGTACGTACAAAAAGTACCCGGTTGTTCCGATAAATCGTCGCCTTAAAGGCAAAGTAATCTAGTTGGCAGGTGGCGTATGCGCCTAGACCGGTTAATTGTTCGACTTAGCAGTAAAAAGCAGCCAAGTGCGAGTCCAACTCGCCAGTGATAGGTTCCGTATTAGATAGATTCCGCAAGTACCATAATATAAAAGTTCTTTTAGTGTATAACGTAATATAAAAAAAAATGATTTTTGAAGTTCTAAGTATGGGGACATTTCTTTTTTCTATTTTTATGTTCGGTTCAAAGAATACATCACCTTTCCAAGTTGCAACAGTCTTATAGTTTCGAAAAAAAGTGGCAGTGACATACGGACGGACATGCAGGCAGTCATGACGAATCTTTAGTGGTTCTGTTTTTGCCATTTCGCTACGGAATCTTAAAAAGTCGACCGGCCTTGTACAAAGGTTTAAGTAATTAAACATAGTCCATTAAGGGAGAGAGCCCGCAGGCGTCTATCTATACCGTATACTTAGTTGCTTGATTTATCATTTACGTAAATGAATTCAATTTGGTTATGCTTACATTGTAAGAATAGGATATGTGAAATTCAATTCAATGTGAAATGACCAAGATAACTTTAAATATACAGGATAAATTAACTTCTAACACAGGAGTCAAAACAGGCAAATAAAATTAAAAAAATCCTTTACCTATATAAGTCTTAGGATTATTTGGAGAATAAGAACATCAAATCTGATAGGTATTAAGTTTATTACAAAACAAACTTTCAAATAATTTCCTATACCAGAATTTTATTAGGAAGGAAGGAAGTTGTTAGTGATAAGACCCCTAAACTGTATCAATATAACTTCTCTTATCAATAATATCTGGAAATTTTGAGCCCCATTTCAAAACTTTTCTATGAGGTTTCGTTCTTCACTAGGTACCATTATTAATCATGGGACAGTAAGTTGTAGATAAACCTTCAATAAAATTGGACCTAAAGCATCCGTGAGGATTCAAGAATTTATCTTCTTAAGTGTAAAATGCAAAACATAGAATATGGTATATAGTTATTTAGCTATGGTTATACCAACAACGTCCACCGAAACATGATCCAAGTCGTTAAAAAGAGATTGGAGGATCTGTACATTTTATCCAAGTTACGATGACTATGAACATTTTGACGAACCCATTGGATTGAACGTTGAAAGTGAACTGCAAAAAAAGTGAAAGTCATTTCAGCGAACTAAACGTGGACACACTAGCTACTGATAATAAACTGTAAACGATCCGCAAAGTACGAACGCGGCAAGAAATTATAATTCCAACATAAATTTCACATTTACAACAAAGTAATTAAGGTAATTTCCATAAAGATATGCGGAATGTAAGTCGTTACACCCTTTTTATAAGTTTTTATGAGCGATTTTATGTGATGTTAAATTTACGATGTCACAACGGAGTTATATCCTTGCAGACTTTATTACTTTTGTAGATTTAAAGATGACTATTCAAAAATAAATAAAGTCACTATACTTGTATGTCAGTATTGTATTTTTAGAAAGTATCTGGCCATTACATTCATGATTTGTATTGATGTGGACAACTTCGCTTTAAATAAAATAAGACGAGTTAATAACTGATAGCAAAATGCATTTAAAACTGCGATTTAATGTATGAAGTAAAGAAATTCAATGAATAAATGAAATTATTAAAAGCAATAGTTTTAAAGTAGAGATTTTATAGGGTCGAGAATCAGTTAATTGTTGCGTATACCACTGTAGATAGCCGTAATAGGTGTAACGATGCTACTGGACACTATTAAGAGTACAAAATTGATTCCCTCCTTCATTAATATAAGTAGCCATTGGGTTTAGAGATAAAAATTAATAGAAGAACAGGAACTTCATACGTTTAATGTGAATAAATTTTATATTATCTGTGGGTAACTTGTTTAAAGCCTGGGAGCAAATGTGATGCATAGTTCTATGTTATTTATTATGGTGTGCTACATAGAGTATCCATATATTTACCTATGTATGTGTAAACATACAACAACATAACTATTATTTTGTATATTATTACTGTCAAGCTTACTGTTCCGCATATTCAATGCATTTTTAGAATTCTCAGTCATCGACGTAAATTGCCATGAAAATGCGTATGAGCCGCTCTTTCCATAACGGAACGAACTTTCTATCTGAACTCAACTTTCGTTTTCGTATGTGGTCGAATTGACTGCAGCAATTTACCTACAATTAAACTGAAACTTTATAACATTTTTAATGAATTTCATGGTTAGATTATTCATATATTCTGACTTCCATGATAATGATATTGATGTCTGATAGCTGGGTAAACGTTGACAGTCTGATAAAAGTATGATCACTTGCTATTATTTCTGTCTGAATAAATTACTTTTGCAAATAGTTGTAATTACCTATTGTCAGTATGACAACTTTGTCAGGTTATTGAAAAAGAGGCATTGTGATTCGCCTGTCCTGCTCCCATTATAAGGAGCCAATATAATTAGCACATACTGTTTTAGTCATAGGAGATTTATATGCGAGTAAATTTATGATTTTAACAATATAAGAAAATAGTTGCGACAGGCCGCACATCCATTTTTACAGGTAGCCGCATGATACTCGCACTGACTTGCGGCCAGCCGTCAGTCTCTTCGGTTGAATCATGCGACGCCCCGCATCCTCTTCACTCACATCGTGGTTAATCTAGATTCTAGCTAGACCTTTTTTTTTTTTTTTTTTGCCGGGGTAAATGCATTTATGCATTCCCGCTGCTTGGGGGAGCAGCGGGGTATGTGGGACTCATCCCGCCTCGAAGATGGAAGTGAGGCAGGAAATACCCACTAAAAACCCCGGCCCCTTCGTCATGCGCCTTAAAGGTGGTGTCGAGGGTCCTATTTGTATGCACACCAAGACATCACCGACGCGGCCTGGTCATGACAGGCCCCAACTGGCTCCCCCCTTTAGGGGGGAGTCATGGGAGTGGCCTGAAGGGCGAGCCCACTCCCATCCGTCGAAGACGGGGGTCCGTGCAATGCTGGCGGCGGTGCCCCCGCACCACCTACCGGTTGGACCCCGTCAATAGCTAGATCTAACCCCCAATACGGTTAGACGGTTACGGCTAGACTACTAGTCTTCCACAAAGGATAGAAATCAGTTGTACCTATTTTGTAAACATTTTACTCTATGTATACTTTGTGGAGAAATAAAATAAACTTATTTAAACTACGGCCCACCGCGACTGCTCGCCGCATCGCAGCTAGCCGCTAGTGCGTCTTAGGTCTTATTAAGTTTTATTAAAATTTAGTAATTATTCTACATTGTGGGCTTTTATCGTTCTTTCACGGTCACCCGGGTTTGAGATACTTCCAAACGTTGTATGTCTCTTGTATGTTGTTAGATAATGAAGGTAGGTATTATTTTTATTTCCTGTGTGTATTGTAAATTATGTTCGAATGCGGGTTCGGGTGCTTGACAAAAACGAGTTGGTTTAAATACTATTCTTCCGTGTAAGTAAACGTTATATAATGAAGTTTATCTTTTTATAAAATAGGGGGCAGACAAGCAAACGCTTCACCTGATGCTAAGTGCTATCCGCCATGTAAATTTGCAACATCAGGAATTACAGCCGCGCTGCCGACCTTTAAGAAAGAGGTACGATCTTTTCTTGAAAATTTGTTTGAAAGTTAACATCTGGTTCTTCTTTTACCATTGGGATAGTAGTAATTTATTTATTTAATCTTTATTGCACAAAGAAAGTACAAATTGCGGACTTAATGCCGTGTGGCATTCTCTACCGGTCAACCATTGGGCGAGCCAGAAATCTATAATGTGTCGTGGTAATAGGCATAATGTATCAGGTGGCGTGGGTTAGCTTACAAAAATGTGTAGGCAGACTATTACCACGTTATCCTAGCTATACTGTGCCATTGTTTGGTTAACGCTTTGTCCTTTCACTCCAAGGGCAGGGGTAAAAACTACAAAGTGTAGAAGAGCAACGAACCTTGTTCCGTGACTTCCTTTTTAACAGCAATGGGAAAGCGGGGAATTAAGAGGAGCGTGGCGACTGCCTTTGTTCCTAGCGAGACGAAAGCGCCATAGCTTCAAATGACGAGCCATTACGGAGATCATTATGTTTGTTGAATATATTTGTTTATATTACAATTTGAACAAGCACTCTCTTTAAAGGTAAGCCTGTTTAAAATTAAATGTGATGGTTTCATTGTTGATTATGATTGTGTATGCTGACATTAAAAGTCTTAATAACGGAGTCGGATTGTTGTCTAGTATTATTAATTTTAATGTGAGACCCTGATTTATATTGTCAAATTGGCTACTTGACTGTTTAATTTTGTATGTTATCTCATGGTAACCAGATAGAATAGGTAAGATCAGATCTATTTGAGAAAAAAGTTAAAATTGGTTGCTAAATGAAACCCCAATTGGTTTTTAGTTATTTGAACAAGTTTATTTCAAAAATAATTAGTGTAAAATAATATTACTATCACCATAATAAGTTTTACCGACACTAATATTAGCATATTTACTTATCGAACCAATTTTATAAGCGCACAATTTAGTACAGTTATCGCAGAAATTTCTTAAGCGAAGTAAGTATAAGTACTTACAAAATATTAAAAGCCTACGACACTTTTTAGCAGCGCCTTTTCTTTGAAGTGTTTTAAATCATCATTTAAATCCTTCTTCCTACTAATATTATAAATGCGAAAGTTTGTTTGGATAGATGGATGGATGTTTGTTCCACTTTTACGCAAAAACTACTGAATGGATTTTAATAACTTTACGGGAATATAGTTTGTACATCAGATTAACACTATGTTTTATACGAGTATCACGTGGGCAGAGCCGCGGGCAGCAGCTAGTATGAAATAACTCGGAAACTACCTATTAATGTTATCAGCTTATATCTCTATTTGAGTGGTATATTAATTGCACCCCAAAATAAAAAATAGTCAAGTACCTCTTTTTAAAATTGTGAGTGTAAGCTTTGATTCGTCAAGTGTAAATCACACTGTACACGGAAGCTTAGCTTAAGGTCGGGACTGGGCAAGATCACGGTGGGTTGTTTGCGTTGCATTAGTTTTTATACGGACACCATAAATGTACCCGTCTCGCGCCAACACGCATTTACGTACGTAATCTTTTATTTTATAAGAAAGTGACTGCAATATCGTCTGATGATAAGTTTTTACTTATATAGTTGTTATATATAATTATTACGCTGCATGGATTTAAAAACAAAACTGTGATGCGAGCTCGCAACGCAGAAAATTGCGACACGAATTGCTGCAATGCGATATCGTGCGGGGCACGGGGTGTCTTCACGATTCTGGTGCGAATCAATTCGCAAGTTCTTGCGATGCGTTAAAGGAGCTCGCAGATATTTACGATGCGACGACGCATCGCAGTTTTGTGTACGAGCCCTATGTGGTCAGGTCCCACAAACGGTATTGTTAGTCGATCAATACCAGATTAGACGCCTACATTAGCTTAATGAAATGTCATTTATGCTTGATCAATGAATCGACACCTCGACATTGTCCTAATTGGTGTTCTAAGATTCTGAGACCATAATCCACTGTAAGTATACCTACGACAGACTTAGTTATTGATCGGAAACCTCTCTGGCTTTAATCTTCCTTCATAGGCTCTGTTTTGATGCGAAAAATTGGCTGTCAGGGGTTGAAAAGGGGGATGAAAAATTGTATGAGACTAACATAATTTTTAGAGGTAGAATGTCAATAAAATTATTTTTTTAAGCAGTTGATTCGATACTACTTAATAAATATGATATTCAAAGTGAATAATGTATTTGTCTTATTTGTAAAATGAATTAGCTTTATTAATTTATTATTATTAAACTGCTACCTAAAGCTACTACTCCGAATATGTGGGCACCACTAGCGAGGAATAAAGACGAAAAGGTGAAAGACTTTTCCTAATGATTAAACCTAATTTAAGGGCATTAACGTGCACTTTCCGTGGGGTCGTGTTCGTTGGGCCTATTATGCACGCCCGACGGAGAGTCAATAAAGCAGCAAGTCATGTGCGCTAATCAGTCGAGAGTCCTGTTACACAGACGAGTCGCGTCGTTGTAGTGCACGCCAATAACGACCTTATTAAGATCCACACAAGCTTTACAGGTCGCCGGTTCAGCGGATCATCATTGCTCCATTAGGCTGATTATTGATTAGGAAATTATCAAGTCTGGTGAAAATTTTGTATTACCATTCCAGATAAATGATTTCAAACATGATATCTTATACGACTTGTGCAAAACAAATAGGTACCATCTATAATTGTAATAAAAATATTTATAGATCCCTTAGTATTTCATCAATTGGCACCATTTGATAGAAAATATGAGAGGTCCTTCCTAAAACACCAACAATGTATGAAATGTTTAGCTGAAATAATTGATTTATCCGAAGCGAAGCGAGGAGCGGGCTGCTAGTGTGCTATAAAAAATATCAATCTATACGTAATTTAGTTCATCAAAAAAGAGTTCATACATATTTATATTGCAACGTATGTCTTTATTTCTGTAGTAAAATGAAGTTTATAAAACAAAAATAATACCTACATTAATATGATTAAGAATTAATTATTTATGATTAATTCTTAATCATAAATGTAGGTATTTTGCTTGTATTTCAAATAAGTGATTTTCTGATAGTTATCGTTGGAAGCTTTAGTATGTTGTAAAAGTTATAGCTGTAATTAAATATAAAGAAATGTTGATAATACGGAAGATACCGCAAATGTAGCATTAGTATTTAGTGACATATCGAAGTAATTGATACGATAACGCTTGCGTTACTAGCACCTTCGTGTCCCAAGGCGTATTTTACATTGTAGAAGAGGAGCCTGCAGAGTCAAAAATACATTAACTTAATAATTATTGATATTAACAAGTAGCATACTTACATTAATTGTAAGGGCCTCATATGATACAGATTTATTTGGAGTTAGTTAATTCAACTTTGACAATATTGTCTGCCTGTGTGTGTGTCTGTTTTGATTTACTTTTTTTGTTAGAATGGTCAGTTAATCAAGCGTGTACTAGGTAAGAAGTATGTTTGATCAAAATCGGTTTAGCCGCTTATAACTTATATGTGATGATGATCGTGACGGGGCCCCGCGTCGGAGGGTTTTTAAGAATGATAATGTTGGTTATTATTTCAGGTCCACAGGTTACTATGGTGCCTTCTACTTATGAGGAAATAATTAATGTTACGATGAAAATAATAAATTTTAAGATTAAAGGTAATCACAATTATACATAATTTAAATTTGATGTTGGAGTTTTAACTGTACAGAGTAATTACGTTTTAACACAGCAACGACATTTAAAGATCATGATGATCCAAAAAATGTGAATACGTTTAATTGTTCAACATAATAAAATAAGGACCAGACAAGAAACCCAATTATTTTAGCATAATGACAAAAAACAATTAAAAAAATACTTAGGTACCTATACGAACGCAATTTTTGGTGCAAGGAAAGTTGTAAAATTGTCCACTTAGAAAAAATATGTAGGTACCTTTTAAAAAGGCCTTTTCAAGATAATATCGTTATGAGGTAAATGTAAGTACCTATAACCCAAAGTGAACACAATTATGTAATGTAAACACTCCTAAAATAATTGAGATAATAAGTTGTCCAATTTGAACATATGAACAACGGATCGTAAGTATGACTACTATACTTCCATTAATTAGTTATTCCTTAAAAGTTCTGTTTATTTTTAATTATTAGTAACGGTAAAATCACGACCTGGCAACACCGTACAAGAGAAAATAATTTTTAGGACTCGCATTAAATTAAACTCGTTAGGCTGCTAATTAGTTAAAATAATATTAAAGAGTTTGATAAGTTCGATGTCTCTGTAATTATGATTTCATAATTGTCAATCTTTCTATGGCTCAAAATTTAAAGTTACAAATGGACAAGGGATTTTTTTTTCGGAAAATCGGAAATAATGTCCGCTCTGATACAAAATGTCACTTTTGACGTTGATTTTTGACATTTTTGTTTCACAGTGTCGCCCTCGTGTCAATGTCACCCTCGTACCAATCGGACTATCGTGTCTATGGCGGCGCGTCGACCAATCACAGAAGTTCGGGAGGCTTTCATGGCGGTTATAGTTTTATTTCGGTTTTCCCTTGAAAACCTTTTGTTTTATAGGGAACGAATACCTCATTGCAGTGCTTGGACACAATAGTGAAAGTATCTGATCCAGGGGAGTACATACGGCAGCAGGTACGGAGAGTTGGGGGCACGACGATTGCAGAGACGGTGAAATAGCAGGCTTTGAATTGTGTCTCAAATTAAATACCTACTAATAGGTAACTATTTATTAATCTGTGCTAATAGTAGGTAATTATTAGAAACTTAGGTACTTTATTACTTACCTATGTGCTAGAAACTTGAACGGCGAAGCGTATCTACCGACTGGGTAAAAATAAACCAATCCCCAGAAAAGCCCCAGAATCTATATAAGTGTGCCAATAAAGTTTCGGGCCATGACAGAGCTATTCAGATAGCAAACAGCTAATTAAGATGGGTATTTAAATTAACGTTTTATTTAAACTCACGATGGGTATTTAAATTCACGTTCATAGACCTATTTATTCTGCAATGTATACCTCCCGGCGAGTTAGCCGTAAGGTTGAACAATCGTGGACATGAGGCCTTAGGCCTAGTGTAGCGCCGATGGGTAGATACGGCACATACAGCGAAGTATTAACCGTATATTTTTACGGCGAAAAAACGAAGTATATAAGAACGAGTGTATAAGAGGCCTAAGGGCCAGGCCACAACACTGCGTTGCGCGTAGTAAAAAACTACGATGCCCCAGAAAGGAGTAAGCATTTTGTTTTTATTATACGACCCCGCAACCCAGTGTTGTGGTCTGGGCCTAACACTAGTGTTATTCGGATACTAATTTAGCTAGCCCTCGATCTATGATAAGAGCCTAGCTCAAGTTACAATTACGCTTTCATCGGCCCCTCAGTGCAGATTATACGCCCCAACACTTATCCATGATCGCTTGTAATGAACTAAATCCGATTGGTTACGGCCACAAGTGGCGCGTCGTTATGAAATTATCGACTCCTCTTCGTCTTGATCTGCGTTCAATTTGTTATTGGCTTACAAATTGCGAACTTCCAGTGTAAGCTGTGAATTATTTAAATACGCGAACCGTTTATGGGTATAGGGACACTTGTATTGTGCTTACTACGTGCTTACCTTCCTACACGCGTAATTTAAAACACGGTAGACTTCCTACTCAACGTTTTGATTTTAATGCAATTATTACAGGTACCTACTCATTGTAGCATTTTGTGACGTAAATAAAATTGCATATGAAATGATATGAAAATTATAGTCTAAAATTGCTCTGTCCTTTCACTACCCTGTGATAATTATAAGCATAGCTTAATGTAAAGAAATATTGTAAATTTTAGGCATAAGTTCCTTTTTCCAGATAGTAGGTATTATTGGTCTCTTTTATTTTACGTCAAATATTATATTTTATATTACGTTACGGTTTGTACGTTATGTTCAAGGGGCCTATTTACCATCGTTACTGCTAATTTTCAATGTTGTACGTATTCGTATGAGAACTGAAATGTAATTCCCGGAATTTAATTACCTGTCATTTTTTACACATTTATGAACTAAACTTTTATGATTTGTTTCGGATACGTGGGTTTTGTTCAAACTCATTCAAAACAGTTGAGTTCCTTCCCAATATCACGCAAATTAACCCTTTAGGCTCGGCTACATCTTGTATTGCCAGAACTGCGTTCCACATTGGCACTCAACCCGTCAGTTCACACATTACTCTGAAGAATAGTGACCAATTAGTTTGGGAGGGTACGCCGGGGTCGTCGCTCTAGCTGGCAAAGTGCCAGCCAGCCTCAAACTCCTCTATTTGAACAATTTGCACTCACCGGCTCGCCATCTCGACGTTGCCAATTCAAATTACTTTTGGTGTTCTTTTTCAAAATTTGAAGTTCAAAATATGCTTCCTGCTTAGCTGCCAAGAGCTATAAAATCATGTTCTAAACAAAAAATAAACTAGATTCGTGTTCTACCGTTTGTATAACTGGAAATGTTCTAAGGAGCTCTTTGAGATGACGTCTACCACGACATTCTACTTACCACCGCACCGCATTCAGCCACATATCCAAGAGCTTGGTCGGGTTCGGTCCGTCTCAAAAGTAACTTAGACTAAGATGTTTCGGTGCTTGGTCAAACGTTCACTGACGTACCGTTCTATTGGCCTACAGTTCATGGGTCTTATGTCTTTTGGGCGAAAAATTAAAGTCTGTTGGTCAAACGTTGATGGAGTAGTGGACTGTGGCCGAACCGTTTCAGACTCGGTGTGGAGTCCTTCAATAAGGTTGTGAAGCGGTTTTGTAAAGGGTCGCGCTTCACCATAGCTTATATTCCCTTACCATCAGGTGAATGGTGATTTGCAGTAAAACGGAAACCCATTTTAAATAAAAAAAAGTTTTAAAATTGTGTTATCGTTGAATTGAAAAAAGAAACAGGTCTGAACGTCGTCGGATATTGTAATAAAAAACACTACTTAATAATAATCATCCGTATACCTTGTAATCTGGTATTATCTACCTAAAACAAAGTAACCGTTTTACATAATTACCAATGTACCAAGACTTAAATATAAAATACATCTATAGATATCGTAAGAACTAAACAGGCAAATATAATCCCAATTATACTAATAACATGACTTAAATTAACATAATGACCGTTAAATGGATTTTCAAGATCACGACCCGGCCACTTTATAACATCCATTTCATTTGTCTATAATTGATTCAATAACTGAGACAATCGAGTAAATGGAACAAGGTTCTGTTCTTAATTCGAAAGTTTTTTTTTATAATTACGACACTCGAGCCGAACGCCAGATGTCCCCGCATTATCAGCCAGATAAAAGCAATGGTGCGGTTTGTTTAATGCACGCTTGTTTTTCGATAACCAGTTCTCTAGTGTTGTTTTACTGGGGTGAACTTGTAGAACACTTTTACAGTATGTTAAACTGTTATTAAATAAATATCAGTCAACCACATTTTATATTGCTCTGATCCCAAAGTAAGTGGCTTGAGCACTTGAAATGTGGGTATCAGAACAAAAATATATACTTGAATACAATACAAACACCTAGACAGAGATCAAACACAAGCGTTCATCACATGAATGTCTGCCTGGGAATCAAACCCTCGACCATTGCATTAAAAGGCAGGGGACTACCAAGGTTTAATGAGCATAGGATAGGGTCAGTCAAGCTTTCGTATGTAGGTAAATCAACAATCCAAGACCACAGATTATAATAAGAACGTTTTCAATCACCAGATGAAGTTTTGAAAAAAAAAACAAGTAAAATGTAAGATAGCTAATGACAGGAAGTCATTTAGTATTATTATCTCTTAGCGAATATATCCTAACTTTTGCAATCAGTCGTCTTACTTTTGATCGGTTTGTTTAATTTTATCCATCGACTAGCTGTGCTCGCGACTTTCGTCCGCGTGGAATAGTTATTTATTCCCCGTTTTTTTACATTTTCAATTATTTCTTCGCTCCTAATTGTTGCAGCGTGATGTTATATAGCCTAAAGCCTTCCTCGATAAATGGTCTATTCAACACAAAAAGAATTTTTAAATTCGGACCAGTAGTTCCTGAGATTAGCGCGTTCAAACAAACAAACAAACAAACTCTTCAGCTTTATAATATTAGTTAAGATTGAAAAATCCCACCTAAATTATTATAATATGTGGTGCCGATAAGAACAAGGGCGTTCGAAATTCGAATGCATTTTGTGTCTGCTTGTAACTCCAGCTTGAACCGTTTTACCGTTTGACCCATATTGTAATATTCACGTGTCATGTTTTTGAGTACGCTCACGTTTGCCGCATTGCAGCCTCGGTAACCGCGGACGATCTGCCTAATAGGTCCTCAGAGTGTGACCAGTAAATAGATAGATAGATATGAACTGTGTACTTAGTGTCGCTTTGTTTCTTACTAAATTATTTTATTTATTTATTTAATCTTTATTGCACAAAGAAGGTACAAATGGCGGACTTAATGCCTTAATGGCATTCTCTACCAGTCAACCATTGGGCGTGCCAGAAAACTATGATGTGGTGCGGTAATAGGTATATTGACAACTGCTATAATTATTATGTTTGTTTAAATTTTTGTATAACACAAATCTTGTCCTAATAATAACGAATGCATAAAACCAAGAGTCATCATCCAATTTGGTGCATGTATAGGTAGATAACACACCGTACAGTTTACGTAACACCAAGTATAATTTACATATTTTGTTGTACAATTCATATCGCTGTAAACGATCTCTTCCAGACCTACCTTTGGGTAGCTCAATCATTTTACAAATTTTGCGTTTTTTTTATTTTTTAAATGATGCTTCCTATCTCAGTAATGCATTGTGTTTCAAAAGCGAGGTTCCTTGTTGAGTCTATTTTGGAAAATATTTTTTTAAAATGTAAATAATGCACGAGCTATTTATGACATCACCACGTCTGACCATGATGTTGCAGTGCCAATATATAATTCACAAACTTTAGTCTGGCACCGCCCTGCGACCATCAACACGTCAGCGTCTGTTAAATTTGGTTTCATTATTTAGCACGCTTATGTAAAGATATCTGTTCTCATAAATACATAATTACATCACTTACATGAGAACAGAAATATAAAAAGAAATCAATACAAACATTCGTTGTTATACCAATACATTAGCAGCATATATACGTTTAAAATTTGAGAATCTTATACTTGGCTAATCGCTTTTAAAATAAGGTAAACCAATCATGCATTTTTATTTTGGAGGGTCTTTTGGGAAAAAGGCCTGCGTTTGTACTTTACTGATTGGCCGTACCAAGAAGGTCATAGTAAATTACAGCTATATTGGAACTTTAATATAAAAAAACTATTCTATTTCATGAAATGATATCTAATCCTGCGCCTGCAGTGTTGGTACGCCAACAAAAGAAATGGCCACCTCGTAAATCCTGTCTCAAATTTTCGGATGTTTTGAGGGACGTCCCAGTAATTCGTCTGAGTGTTAATAGTCTCAGCCTTCCCAATTTCAAACGTTGCAGGTTGAAAGAGCCTCATATATCAACCGCACAGTACAGCGCAGCCTACGCGGGTCAGGACATTAGCATGTGTATGCGTTAGATTGTTATCGTCCGTGCCGCGGTTAGGCAATGTTGCACCTCGGGATTTATGACGACCGGGTAATTAAAAACTTAGGCAAGCACGTGATGAACTTGTGCGATTACTGTTCCGTTTGAAATTAAATTACAGCATTCAACATCGGCCTATCGCTGTCCATTGCTGGACTTAAGCCTTCCCAGACTAATATTCGTCAAAGTCGATGTTCATTAATTTAATCCAGATATTCGAACACGGGAGGGACAAATGGGAGGGATTTATGGTGCAAAAGTACGCGATCCGTCCATCGAACGATCGTTTTCGATTTTGGTGGTACTGGGTCCCGTTGCTCGCCATTTAGGTCGAACATCTGGAAGCTTTACCTATAATCGCATCGCATGGCAAGCGGGTTGGCGATAGCAGGGCGTAACTTCCCGCGCCGGTGACGCTGTTGCCCATCATCGGCCTGTGGTATTTAGCTATGCCTTCAATTTTATTGTGATGGTTATACTGCCGGCAGTCGGTTGCCAGAGCCTCGTATGTTATTCAGCAGGATGCACTACGGGAAGGTGAGGGTGGCTTGGAAAAGATGATAGGTCGGCATCCCATTAAATTAAATTATTGTTTATTTATACATATAGATTAAGACTGGTTCCCAATCTATGTATACATATATAAAGAAATATTGTTCAGTCGCCATCATTCATCGTTGATAAACCTTAATAAAAAATTTAATACTACCAATCTTATACAACGTCAATCAAAGATACTCGAGACGTAGACTTTAAGGGTCTGACTACGAGAATACTCTTATATGGAGCTGACACTTGATCATTATATGCGAGATAACAGCGTTGACTTAACGCCTCCCATATGGGCTGGTCGCAATATCATGAGTGTTTCACGGAAGGATCGAATATCCGACTGGAATGTCCTTGAAATTGCACAGCTGTCCATTTTACTGCTTTGCTTAAACAGCAGATATTATGGTGGTTGGGTTAAACAACTGAAAAGTTTTGTTTAATTGGACATAGAAGGACACCTTGCCATTTTACTTCGCAGCTTTTGAAAATGATGAATCTCACTAGATTGCGATAATTTATTGGCTCTTCCTAAGTAGTGATTGGTTTATATCTGGATATTCTCCGGGTGAAAAACTACTTATATACAGACTTAAGTTCGATGAGTGGAAAAAGAATAGGTATAAAATATGTACTATTCAGATGTTGGTAACCGTGATCAAATCTAGTTCCGATATAGGATTTCAGAGGTCTAAAAGGTACTTCAGGATGTAGTAATCAGAACAAACCTAGACGATAAATTTTTGACAACGACGGATTGTTAGATATGCCACAAAATATGCCGCACTGGCTAGCGCCTTCTAGCCTTAAATTTAAGCTCGTAATATAGGTTAGTATCTATAGTACAATTTTCTAGTCTAGTGACAACTGATAAACTTCCTTCGACATTTTTGTTTGTGTAAATAAACACATATGTATACAAATATGTATTTGTAGGCATTGGCCTGATTGCTTGCTATGTATAGACTTAACAAGAACCAATACAGACAGATCCATGTAACTGTTTGTACTGTGCAAAAACTTAGACAAAGCTTTCGGTCAAGTCACTCCAGAAAGGTTTTACCAATTTGGAGGCGGAACACCAAAAGGCGTCGCTTCGGCTAAACAACATGCGCGCGCGCACCTCGCCCGTGAGGTGACAAGCGCGCCGGGAACTGTTTCCTTTTGCGCCGCTCGTCCGACTAAAAATAGTACGTTAAAAATATCGCCTTTTGGTTCGGCGTGTTTTTAGGTCAGGTTGCTTGTCTTTATTTTGCTGTAGACGCTGAGACAGTACGGGTACCGATTGCAATCTGGGTAATCATGTCCTACATGTCCGTATGGTTACGAATTTAGAATAGGATCACCCCATCTCCCATAGGTGTCTTAGAAGACGACTAAGGGTATATTAGGAAAAGGGCAGCGTTTACCTGGATACAAATTAAACATACTGCAGTATTGTTTTGTGACTGCAGTCACCGACCGGCCAGCCAAGCTTGGTGACTAAAGCATCATTCTAAACAATTACTGGCTTTATTTGTTCCTCTTTGTGTACATTTTCATGTTCCACTGGGATGGTGCTTCTTACGGAGAGATCAGGCGCAGGATTTTATTTTTTAATATAAATAATACACAAGACATGCCACGCTGGGCCACATAACGCCGTCTAGCCCCAAACTAAGCCGAAGCTTGTACTATGGATACTAGACAACTGATAAACTTACATAGATACTTTTTTCTGTAAATAAATACATATTATACATAGTAAACACCCAGACCAATACAAACAGACATGTTCATGAATAGAAATGTTTGTACTGTGCGGGAAGCGAACCCACGATCCTTGGCTCAGTAGGCAGGGGTCACTACCAAATGAGCCATCGAGCCAGTCGATATTTAATCAAATGATTTTAGCTATTACAAGCAAGTGTTTTAACTTTTCGGAGATTTAAAATTGTACTTGGTGTGGGTACACAAAACATTATCTGATTTTTTCTCATAAGAAACAACTGCAAGATCATAAGATTAATGTAATGGATTTGCTTGCATTAATTTGATGGAAATAATCTAAACGCTACATTGTAGGCGTTGATGAGCGACAGATGAATCTTTAATCAATTAGTCACAAACAAAGGACATTGAATGTATCTTACCTAATTATGTACAAGTGGCTTTATACGATGTTCTCCTTGTTATGACTATCTTCCTGGTTTGGTATCATTTATTGATTGTTCCATTCATATCATTACATCCATAAAATAGTAAATTGAATTTTAATCAAGTTCGATCTGATTGTATTATTATATTTGATTATTGGTAAAAAAAATAAAGGGGTTTTAGACTTTTTTCTTTTAATTAAGCCATCAACGTTAATTTCTTTTTGCGTTTCATGACTATTTCTGAACTAGTCGCGTGTAGATTTATTTTTATTATTTGCGTGTACAAATATTGGATGTAAACGGCCACATATTTAATGCCTAAAAGTAAGAAGTTTAATTTTACCGCAACTCCAGTTATTTGTGGTAATTTTGTACTTATCAGACACTTAACTTTTACTGTTTCATAACACATCCAGTTTATAGTTGCCAAGCTGAAAAACTGGCATGGAAAAGTTTTCTCTTCACGTGCACAACTACAATAAAAGGCCCATACAAAAGTATTGACTGCAGCATAACTATTCAGCTTATCTTTAATCTCGCAATTCTCGTTTTTAATGCCGTCCGATAATGAAAACGGCGTCATGAACCCGTCTCATTACGTTAAAACTCCACGTGCTCTCGTATATAAATTAGGTTGGGACAACAAGCCTATTTGTATTGCAGTACGGCGCAGCGCAGCTTACAAGGGCTAATATTGACACAGCGGTGCAACAACGTCTAATGTTTGAACAACTTATTAATTTAGCTGAACGTTCAGTTTCGGCCATCAGGTACCTTTTTTTTTTTTTTTTTTCTAAATGACTACGATGATGGCCAGGACGGCCTTGTCATCATCACCGGACTGTTGGGGGAGCGGAAGGCTCTCACCCCTAAACATCAGGTACCTAACCTCTTTCCCTGAGATCTTCATGTACTACACCTACTCACAGCAGCATAGAAGTTATTCAAATCGGTGTAACTAGTTTGTCTGGAAGAGTACCTACATAGGTACCTAAATATAGTTATAATCTAGTTTTAAGATTACTGTACGCTTTCCAACCTATGGGACTGTGACGATGTGGGGAGATTGCCAGGTAAAAAAAAACACAGGAAAAACAGGACATTAAAATAAAAATAAAACACAATTTCAATGAAAACATCGATGTTGTCTAGTCATTGGGCTAGTCTTCAGTAAATTGCTAACGCTTAGTCTGCCTTGTTTGGAGGAGTCACCAAAATGTTTTCATTTGAGTGACGTTTGCAGGTTGATGATGTTGATGATGATGAATGTAGCTGTGTGAGAATTATAAATAATTATTCACTAAATTTCATAGTGGATAAAGCTTTAAACAAACACCGGATTACCGACATGTAAGGTTAGGATAAAAATATAGACTGATCATTTATTTTCCTAAGCGAGAAATGCTGAAACAATTCATTCGGCCTATCCCCACTTATCTATAATGCAGTCGATACTTCAGACCCGTATCCACTTAATATTTTTCTTCACGAGCTGCGGGCCGATGGCATTTCCCGTGGGTGTCTTAGGGGACAACTCTCAAAAAATCCAATCCTTTTCCCAACCTAAGTTACTTAAAATGTTTCGTCTTTTATTAACCATGAGATGATACGCTGAAGTTGGTACATCTCATAATTAAAGTTACATTGACCGAAATGTTACGGTATTTATAAAGAATACTGGACATTGTAAGTGGCAATCTTTTTTATTAGTCGGTTTTACTTATGTATTTTCAAAGTGAAGTCCGGAAAAGTCATTCCATATGAAAAGCGGTCGGAGAAAATCAGAAACTTTAAATTAACCTTTGTTTACGCCCAGGGTGGCGGATAACAAAACACTTTGTCGTTCAGGATGGTTGTATTCGAGTTTCTGTGGAATAAAGAAGTGACATCAAGCGTGAGATTACGATTACAGTGGGATCGCGATATGAGGCGAGGCACAAAGAAATCTAGGCCACGGGGGAAGTTGGCGGCATAAATTTTCGTGCACCATTTATTTGACCGAACGAACGAGAGGGCCGACTCGAAAATGGGCCAATGGGGGGTGCGTTTCGCGCCGAATCCCATGGTCTTTCCCTTCTAATCCGTTTTTGTCATGCCGCCAATCCAATTCTTTTTTATATTCCTTATTTGTTCGTTTTTCGTGCGCCATTTAATTTAACAACCAACCTTAAACAGGGTCAATAAATAGGTCTTTAAATGCTTGTACTTTGTGCGATTACATTGTAATACTTATACCCAGTATCATAATCGAGAGCTCATGTTTGTCCCTACCGAGCGAACCCTAAACTAGGGAGATAACACCTAAACGACGTTGGGCAAATGCGGGTTGGTCGATACCCAGTTTAATCACTTATTTATAATTTGTCTCCGATAGCATGGACATAAAACGGGCAGATAAATCACCCACTTAAATAGTTTTCAGGAATTCGTATCAAGAGATAGGAAAGATCTTTAATGATATTAATTATCTGAGTCTGACGTAATGAGACAAATATTTATAAGAAGTATGGCGAATTCTAAAAGTGTGGCACGAGAACATGGATACTGATCATCTACACTAATATTATAAAGAGGAAAGATTTGCATTTTTGTATGTAACGAATAAACTCAAAAAGTACTGGACCGATTTTAATAACTCTTTTTTTATTAGAAAGTTACATTATCTCTGAGTAACATAGCCTATATATTATTTAGTTTAAAAATGTTTATCTGAAACACTCGAAGCGAAGCGTGGGCGGTAAATAATATAAAGTGAAATAAAGCTATATAACCAAGGTGAGCAAAATGTTATCATTTGGGGTTACATTTATATGTCACTGGCCTATGTCCAGCCGTGGACATCTTCAGCCTGATGATGATAATGATGTTAAAAAAATATATGCTTGACTTCCGAGAAAATACGAGTAGGTATATGATATTTAAGGACTGACTTATTTAAATGACAAAAGTATGGTTCACCAAACATTACTCAACCAAAAACAGGTTTAACTGTTTTGGTTGTTAAATTTTAATGGAGAATCTTTGTTTAGCAACAGGATATTTACTAGGTAGTCAAGAAACGGCTTCAATTACGTAAATTATTGTGCCGTGACTGACCCCAGCTGTTATTGAAGCATCATGTCAGTAAAGACCAGTGAAACACTGTTCTGACGTCAGATTAATTCAATTTAACATTTTTAGAATTGTACCACCCCATCTCATCCCGTAGGTGTCGTAGAGAATAAGGCAATATCAGGAAACGGGCAAAAACCCACCTGCTTTTTTATGCGAGAGGCGGCAGACAAGTTTTTAATTCAAATTCCGTAATTAAATTCCGTTTCCTAAAGTTTACTTTACGTTATTCAGTTAAATGTTCTAACTTTACACCATTGACATGATTTGTTACTCACTGGTAACTTCTCTACAGTATACCTAGCCGACACTATTACACCGATACCCGCGATTATTTGAGGAGGCATGCAGTGTGACTAAACACCACAGCCCAAGGTCGAGGGCGACGCCTTCTCCACGAGGTAACCTTGACTCGTCGGCAGCCCACGTAAAAATAGATTTAATTACTCATCAGAAATTTTTATCAAGGAATACTAGTAATTGTTACAATCTATCTTAATACTACTGACAAGCAATTAATTTATGTCGCCTACATTAATGAAACTGTTGATCGATTCCGTTATTGGAAGGATATGAAAATGACGATATTATATTCATTTTGATATTTGATATAATATATTCTATATTTAATTTGTATGTAAACGTTTTGCAGCCTTTAATGATACATGTTTTAACTGTACCTGCACATTTTAAGTCAATTTCAACTACATATATAGGCTCTTCATTTACCCTCTGGGGTATACGTGCTCTTTGCAGGTAGCGAAGTATACCTTTCAGCCGTTCTCAAGAGATAGGAATTCTAAAATATTTTTATACTTTTGATACTATTCCCGTAACACTATCGAACATTTTCCAAAGTGAATCCCATCAAAGATCGATAGACTCGCGATGTTGTGGTGATCAAGATCCGGAAGCGTTTCCCTTGAAGAAAGTAATATCAATGATCATAGCCTCAGTTTCTATAGTCTATGGCTGTTAATATAGGTTGATCCATCCAATATGTGACAATAGTTTTCATGTACCTACGATATAATTTGCATACAGTAGTCACTATTTCGATATAAACCTTACCTTGAAAGAATCTAAAATTTTCGGACAATAGATGTTGCCGAAGTTTGTTTAAATGGATGAATGTATTCTAACATGTCTGTAGATGAAAACATTAAGCTATAATTTATAAGAATATTATCATTTAACATATTACTGATTTACTTGGTAGTTTTATTTTAAAATCGTATCGAGATAACGATGTTTGGAATGAAGTAGAGATCGACAGATAGATATAATTTTTATTTTACGATTGCGACACACATACGCGTTACATAGTAATCTGAATCATGTGGGCAATGTGGGCATGTGTGTGTGTGAGTAGTAAGTAATTCACATAAACCTTATACCCTGCGTATCTCTTAATTGTTCATTAACCCTTTAATAGTTCAGTTTATGCATTTGTGGTTAATGGACTTGCCACTAAAGCTTCATTTCCAATGTGGATATCAAGTCTGTCGTTGATTAACTACAAAAACTATTATTTTGATTCGCCACAGCAGAATGCAGTTAATAACGCAAATAGATTGACGACTGGGTGTATCCCTTTATTTTTCATTATCTTTTTAATAGCTCTTCTTAATCGTTTATATGTTAGTGCATTATTGATTCGAATCAATTACTTGCCTCGTAACTTTTTCTTACTTTATGAATTACAAGTCTTGCATTTTTATCTCAACGTTTTAACCTGAATTGGATATGTTATTTCGTTTCTATATTTAAGTCACTGATTTGAACATTGTGGTTATGAGCGCGACCAAAACGGCAGTCCTTTTTGTTGTTTCAACCAAAACAGCAACGACAAAAATGAAGCTTATCACAAAATTTATTTATATATCAAAATATCTTCATCAATCAGGCAGTACGGTGAGTAATACAACGCCGTGAATTGCAAAACACGTTAAGCCGTTACGCTGTCCCTTCATCTTTTCCGGTCATGTCGAACTGTCGTTTCTTTGGATTATAAGGGCAAGGGGACATTGAGCGCACCTGTGCTTGGGATCACATTTTGTGCACTTTTTATGTTAATTATGGCTTTACACTGAGAACGTGTACTTTAGCCCTTTGTGCACTTGGATATATTGTAAGTATTTCCGGTAGCCGAAATTAGGTCAGAAATATTATAAATAGCTGCTTTTTTTTCTCTCAACAATAACTTTTGTGGGACTGGCTCAGTACGTTTGATAGTGATTCTGACTTCTCAACCAATGGTTGCGGGCCCGATCCGATCGACACTCAGAACAAATTTTCATGTTCATAGCATTAATTTGTGTTTGTTATACTTATACCTGTATCAATACTCGTATACCTTATATTATTAATCTTTTCTTTATTCCAATATTACTATTTATCTTTGGTGCTTTCGATGTCCATAACACAAGTGCTTAAAGCTTTTTATACTTTGGAATCGGGTCAACGTATGTGATGTTGACTGTTACTTACTTATTTAAAGCGTTATTGTCTCTAAGCAAAGTTTTATGTTTACGCCCTACCTTACCATACGACAACTTAAAATTATGCACTGTCGCTGTGTTTACTAATTACTTGAGCGTCGGTTACAGTGCTTATTTAAAAGCCTTCTGATCAACATTGTAAAACAAACTCGTGGACTTCACTACGTGACTGTTGTGTTAAGTTACATTTTATAAATATGTAGACTTTATTTGGAATCAAATTTGTTCCGTTATGTATTCTTAGTCACCGCAAGACAATTTTTAATCGATTTCTTGAGCGTCTAAGTATCATCTGTTAATTGTTATTCAGTCACAACGTTTGGCAGGGTTGGTGACCGCAGTAGGTTTTATTTGTGCCCAGCTGTCTAAGTATCATCTATGTTAAAATATGTTCTTTTATTGTTTTGACTACCTCGATGGTATAGTGTTGTCAGGCTACCTGACAAATGTTCCAGAATTCAAAACACGGGTTGGACCTAAAATGGGTTCGGTTTTAGAAAATTACTCAGTAACAGCTCTGGAATCAGGAAGTTGGTGATACACTATGGTGCAATTGAAAGCATATTTTATTATGCCAATGGTCCTTCACCTGATCTCTGCAGTCGTAGTCATAGTTCAACAACTATCGTCTCATCGGATTATGAGAGGAAAAGAATATAGATTGCACCTGTGCTTACGCAGGCACGTGTTCACTTTAATATCTCCTGCGCACTTGGCTAGTCTCCGTGGAGATTGACGGCTGTGGCCGAAATTCGATAATCAACATCACCATCCTATGACAATTGTCATTTGGGGGGGATTTGTCTTTAATTACCACGCTTGACAGGCCGGTCAGTCACCGCAGTAAGTAGGTTTTATGCTTACCAAGGTAAACGTTGCTGCACGTTTCATGATAAACCTTTAGTTCTCTTCTACGACACCCACGGGATGAGATGGGGTGATTCTATTCTATAGTCGGAAACCATTTTTATTTTACCTGCCTATTATAATTTTTGTAAGTCTTTGGTATTACGAGTATAGTAGCAGAGCCAGAATTTAATGACCCATTTTGCGACTGTATTAGATCCTGTTGTGTGGGAATTTTTATTCATTTCTTTTTTTTAACAAAAGTAGAGTAATAAAAATGAATGTAAATTGTAATGGTTTCTATGAGCAGCCGGTCTTGTCGCTACAGAATATTGCGTAACTTTATGGCTTTATTACGGAAAATGAGGTTACGCGCTCGACTAAGTTTTTATGGGACGGAATCCCATCTAAAGTTTGATGTTAGGCTTCTGCATAATTTATACTTATATCTAATATAAGTATAAATTATGCAGAAATATATAAGGCACAGGTGCGACCTCACATGGAATATTGTTCTCATCTGTGGGCCGGGGCACCTCAGTATCAACTTCTTCCTTTTGACCGTATCCAGCGAAGAGCGGCTCGAATCATTGACGACCGAGAACTTTCAGAGAAACTAGACCCTTTATCTTTGCGCAGGGATGTTGCGTCTTTGTGCGTTTTCTACCGTATATATCATGGCGAGTGTTCGGAGGAATTGTTTAATCTGGTACCGGCTGCTATTTTTCATCATCGTACATCTCGCACCAATTCTAGATTTCATCCTTATCATCTTGATAGTTGGAGGTCTTCCACGGTGCGTTTTGCGCGCAATTTTCTGCCTCGTGCAACCGGTCTTTGGAATCAGCTTCCTGCTGCAATTTTTCCGAGTGGATATGATTTAGGGACCTTCAAAAAGCGAGCCTATAGATTTCTCAAAGGCCGGCAACGCACCTGTGACTCCCCTGGTGTTGCGGTGTCTATGGGCTGAAGTGATCACTTACCATCAGGTGACCTTCAGGCCCGTTTGCCCCCTATTCCATAAAAAAAAACCTATATAAACATATAAAAACGAAATACTATAACTTAGCTGGCATTAAACAAAATTGGTCGAAATTGAATAAGTACAGTAACGTCTTTTAACTGCCCGTTGAAATCTCGTGTTGAGAAAAAAAAATTAAGCAAAATCAGAGCTAAACATATATAAATTAGTGTCGTTGTACAGTTTGGTTACCCCACCAGTAGCGGTTAGTGACGGAAATAGTGACATATTTGCAATAGTCATGAAGGTTGCGTCATCATCATCATCATCATCAGCCCACACCAGTCCACTGCTGGACATAGACCTCTCCCAATGCTCGCCACTTCGATCGGTACCGGAAGATTGCGTACATCAGCCAAATAAAAATGTCTTGCAATTAATTGAATCTTTGATATTTTTTTGTTTTGTTTGAATAATAAATCAGTTTGAAATTTTACGCCACATTATTTGAAAACGTATAAAATTATAATAAAATACTTGTATGAAATTGATTCACCAAAATCATTATCAACTTTAACACTGATATTTAAAATGTATGACGAGTTTGGGCGAATATACTTAGACCTAGCATTAGTTGGAGTATGTAACTACTGTGATTTCGTACTCCAGCGCCGACACACCGAAAATAATCATTAGGTACATTTGCATGTCAAGGCTCGCCCTTCACTGTCGTATCGTAAGCATGGCGGATTGGCGGAAGGACGAGCAACGTTATGTAGTTGTTATTCAAGAGCTTCTAAGGCTGCTTGGTTCCCGGAACCGGCACGAACGCAGCCGAAGTGAATAATATAATCACTGGCAGTCGTCGAACCTAAGGCACTACACACACATTCATCTCATTTGGAGTCTATGTGTGTGGACCAATATTTAGCGTCCCGGATGGCATGTGTCTATGCATTAACTACAGTAATTTAGTAGTCGTCGCAGTTTAAATAAAGCTAAAGTCGTTAAGGGCTTACTTATGCAAAGTCTTTCGAAACTATGTAGGTACCTAAATAGATATACATACATACTTATTTACACCTCAGCGAAATTCTAAGCGATCGTCGCAATGCTTGGTAACCCTTTGAACGCCAGTTATATGCGACAATTACTATCATTTTGATTTTCTATTGTGTCTCATTTCCTGGCGGTCAAATGATTAAGGGGTTAATATGGTACGGGACGAGCATGATCATTAATTTCGTATATTAATCTTCAAAAAAGTAAATGTTTACCGTCGTAATACTTTCAGTACAATACGTACTGTTACCGACGGCACTGTTGTGCCGTGTGTGGTGATCTTAGGTTGTTACCTTAGATCACCATTTTATGTTATGGAGATACCATGTGTCATCATCATCATCATCAGCTATTTGCAGTCCACTGTTGGACAAAAGTCTGTCCAATCATCTATGTGTCAAATACCCACTAAATCATTTCCAACTTTAGTCCAAGGCATAGAGTTCATTATCTATTTAGATATTTTGACAGATTGTTTGTAACTTTATGTGTGGCCAATGGTCATGAACGCACATTCAGTACTAACACTTTCATAGACCGACCTGATGGCAGACCGATCAACCGCAGTGAGATCAAAGTCGAGCGAACATATCTAATGTAATGTACCAAGAAATAGCTGTTATTACATCTCTCAGAAGTCGTTCTGTTAACACATCTTTTAATTTTATGGGCGCAGCTAGCAATGATCGCGGCCTAAGCAGAATTAAGTATTGAAAGGAGTTCTGCTCAGGAATCACCAACCGTGAAATTAGTTAAGTAAAGAAGTTAAAGTATAGTAAAAATATTTTAAGTAGCGTCTTCAGACTTCATTATAAAATAATAAAAGTACATTCCCGTCGTGTGGATTACAAACTAAGCTAGTAATACAGTAAATATTAATTTTGCTACTGCAATGTTGTTTTCTAAATTTAATCAACTATTCAACAATCAAGCGCAAAAGATATAATATAAAAGGAAGTGGAAGGAATGTGCACGCATGCATTTGTGATTTAGATGCCGATTTTAACGGGCGGTTAAAATACTGAGTGGCTACATTTTTGTAATAAACGAGATTTAGGAAAATTTTGATCTGTGGTCCTTTAGGACAAGTCTTGTGAATTGGTTAACTGAGATCGAATCAATATCGAATTGCTTATTTTATTCGATCCATGATTAAACAATAGAATGTAAAAAAATGATATTTACTGAAGCACCTAAGATATCTAATCGTTGTTATTTTGTAGGTAACGTAATACCTTTACTTACACTTTAAACTATCTAGCACAGGGCCACCAATGTTAGAAGTAGGTATATCTATTACTAGTAACCTGACTAATCTATTCGGAACCGAGCTCGTTCCCATGAGCTAGCAATATTAATAGTATCAAGTATCGCATAGTTTCCTGTTACAAAACACTTGATAAGATACGACATTCGCAGCGGATGTGATTCATCACTAAAATTCATCCTACAGGAACTCGCTATCTTATAAGAGTGCTTAAACGAGCCACTTTAATGGAATACCTTGGATATATTTTCTATGATTGATGACATTATGTTATTATTATATAGTAGGTATTTTAATAAAAAGGAGTTGATGGTTTATTTTATTAATATTTTATACACGGATATTATCAAAAATCAATCCACATCAGGAGGAGTGAGGTCATCCTGAAAGCTCTCCTTATGAAAAAAAAACCAAATTTACTACTTAGAAATATATAGACATAATTATTATATCTGTAATAGTGCTTTCACTCCTTACTTAAAAAACCTTTGAAATATTGAAATGAATGGGCTGCAAATTTAAATGATGATCTTCATATTAATAAGGAGTACTTTTACACAGAAGGGAGAGGAGAATAAAGCCTAATAGATTAGATATTTTAAATGGGTGATCGTGGTCCGCAATCATTTGTTTTCAAACATTGGGTAGCCAAGGTCTGTCTGTAGTATTTGGTAGATGATAGTTTAGTAGACTCTTTTTAACTGTGGTTAATTAGATGTGTCTAATAAGCAACAGATTTGGGTTCCTAAAACTCCAGTCATAATATCACTTTATTTACCACTAGCGATGCGCCCCGGCTTCGCACAGGCGCAATATAATAATTATATTATACACATAAACCTTCCTCTTGAATCCCTCTATCTATTAAAAAACGGCATCAAAAGCCGTTGCGTAGTTTTAAAGATATAAGCATACATGGAGACAGACAGAAAATAAAAGCGACTTTGTTTTATACTATGTAGTGATTTGTCATACCTACTTCAATTTGGAACTTTCATCATCATCATCATCAGCCTATGGACATAGGCCTCTCCAGTTGCTTGCCACTTAGGGTAAACGCCTGGAGGATATACCCATAATCGCCACGCTAGGCAGGCGGGTTGGCGATCACAGGGCGTAGCTTCTCGCTCTGGTGACGCTGCTGCCCGTCATCGGTCTGTGGTATTTAGCTACGCCTTTAATTGTGATGGTTATACCGCCACCAGTCGGTTGCCAGCGCCTCGTTCGTTATTCGGCAGGATGCACCACGGGCAGGTGAGGTTGGCTTGAAGCGAAAAGATGATGGGTCGCTCCCTTACATCCCATTTGGAACTTTAGGGATCATCAAATAATTATTTGACTGTCCGCTATGCTTAACATGTCGGAAAAGAGCGATACTGTCAGTCATAACCCAACGAGTATATTGCACAATCCTACATCCAATCAGAACTTTCTCGACCTCATAGCCAAGAAAATTCCAATAACAAAATTAAGCTACCAACATCCCCGCTATAATCAGCCGGCAAATAATATGATCCCAATTTACGAGCCCGATACATGGAGCAGACCTTTACTACCAACCAATAACCATTTAATCACTTTATTCACATACAACATTGTTGCATTTGCGAACACAAGAGCCAATTTCACCTTCCCGTTTTATCTCGCCGTAAGTTAATGCAATAATTGCAAAATTTTATTCACCACGTGTATCGGCTCTTCTGTTAGTGTAAACAAGTCAATAAATTAACAAGTAAATAACACAGGAGTTGTACACTAATCATCTGGTTTCGTATTGCGGATATAGCAAGAAATGTTGGGGGAGGGTTGATAATGATCACTTGGGAGTCTTCCAGGCCACCCAAGATACTTGCGCCAAACCAACATACTTGCGCCTAAAGAAGATTTTCTAACTTTTCTGAGATTTTAGTAGACTATTATAAGGCACGTTTTTTACTTACGGCGCTGCTAGTTATAACCCTTTTTTAAGATTGATTTGTCGCAAAATTAGTGGAGCCTGAATTTACAAGCAGCAATAGCCATTGTAACTCCGTTTACTATAAGATTGAATTGCGACTAGTAAAAATCTATCTTTATATTTGACTAGCTATTTGGTATGGGTTGGGTACGCTTCTCTGTGGGAATTCATATGACAGTTCTGTGGCGTCTCTAGATTATGGTTAAAGCAAATAGTAAATAATAATAATGATGATCTTTATTTAGAAAATTTCGTTTTAACTTTTTACACATTATGAAAATTATTCAGGCCACAACAATTTCGTTTCTACATCTCAAAATCAATGACGTATTTTACTCGGAAGAAGCTACAGATAGGAACCACAATCTTAATATTATGAAATGTCACCTATACAACGAACAAAAGATTTGCAGACTGGATTTATTTCACCCGATTCATACGAATATCCAGGCGATGCGAATAACACTCGACGGTTGAAATCGAAATCTCATCAATTTTATTCTCTCCCGACCTTGTCATCTGATTTATGTATTCGCGATGTTTTAAGAGCAAATACTCGACATTAAAAATTCGCTAACAAGGTTTGTCAACAAAAAGATTTCATTCCAATTGCCAATTACGTGAGATAACGAGGATTTTATAACATTGTTCTACAGATTTACGAGGGTCTTACGATGAAGAATACAATAACCATATCGTAGTGGCGGTCAACTTTTACCACTTTTGTTTCAATTACCTACTTTTTCTATTTTATGATACTCAGTAGAACTGGTGGCACCTTTACGAATAATTACCAACGTGCCCACTTACTCGGATGGTAAATGAGTATTGTTTTTTTAAGTCATGTAGCATCAAACTAACTGTCATTATACTTCGGTGGTGTGTTATTCTCATCATCTTCTTCTTATTGCCTCTTTTCCACCTTATTTGGGGTTCGAGCGTCCTTGTGCGTAGGCACCAAATAATTTGTGTCTTAAGGTCTCTCTTGATATTATCCCCCAAGAAGCGGATGAGCTATTGTCATATTAAAATACCTTGAAATGTCTTTGTATAATACAGGTTCAATGCAGCTACCGTAGGGGTCGTAGTAAAGGTAAAAAGCTTATTTAACGCAAGGCACAGGCGTAGTTATTTAGTAAGATTTAATAAACTTGATTGGTGTTAACAATATCAAAGTAGTTCAATCTTGCTCGGTTCCCATGTTCAGGTGCTTTATAGGTACAATATAGATAGCTATTAGTTTACGTTATCCAATCGTATGGTTCTCAATCGTGCAATGGAACACTGCCAACTGGATAAACCGAACCGATGCTTTAGTAAATAAAGGAAAGTAAGTTGCCAGAATTGTATCTTTGTATCTGCTCTGAATTTGTAACGTAGGCATTAGTTCAATATAAAAAAATAAATAGATACCTACATATAAATATTGGAAGTTTTATAATAAAAAATACATTTTGTTCTAGGACATGTAAAGGTGAACGCGAAAGAGGAACTTAAGAAAAACCATGGGGGAAGGAATTGACCAAATCGCTATAATTTTAGCATTCTGTCAGGCGAAAGAAGCCAATATTCTGTGCCAGTACCTACCGAAAGTGAATTTTATCTACCGCCATTGTTTAACTTTTTCCTAATGAATATGCTTTTGAAAAATTCTCTCATGATAAGCCCCAAAAGTTTTTTCTGACTAATTTACACTTCGGGCTAAGATAAAGAGAATATTTGTATTTACAAAATGTTAACAATGTGTATCATTGAAGTCAGATGACTAATCTACCTACTGGTTTTTGCTTATGCGTTTGTGTTGGTAATTAACTTACATACTTTCCTAATTTACTATAGCGACTGTAACTGGTAGTGATCATGACAAATGTTAGTTGCGCGGTTGGATCCCTCGTGGCGCCAAGCTGTCTGTTTGTCAAGATTTTTTGAATAGAATGAAGAATGGGTATGTGTAATTGTGTACTGTCAATCAATTGATATACTTCTATGTAAGTATCAAAACATGATTACGTACTTATAAATATTGCGTCAGGCTTTACAAAGACGTGACGGCATGAATTTTGGTAACCAATGGACTGAGTATTAATCGATTTGAATAAAATGTAAATATATAAATAAAAAATTATAGGTATATTAAGAAACTAAGGTATTCCGATATTGTACGATGTCCTCTTTTACTACAATGGTATTTAGGAATTGATTGCATCTAGTAGCCACATCCCAATTCTTGTGGTTTGTCTTACATTTAAAAAACAATCTATTGTATAGGTATTTGTTTCACTTACTTTCTTGTTAATAAATTAATATGGTATTGGGTTTTATTAAGTAGCATAATATAATGTTGAGCTTAAGGCACTCACCGAAAAACAATTGTTTTCCTATTGTGCCCAGTTTCTGGGCAGTTATAGTCTTCGGACTATTTATCCGCAAACCGTATTCTTGCTACCGCTAAATCTGAATTTATCATATTATTATACTGTTAGACGTATTTCCATTCAGCTAAGGAAAAAAATACACGTTTAATAAACAACAAAAATAATGCCTCGTTTAGAAATATCGTGCCAAAAATCTTTTCGAAGGCTTGCCAAAAGCCGAGTATGCATAAAACTGTAATGAATGGTCATACAATATTTTACGGGGTTGAAAACAGATCGGGGAAAATTGCCAGTTGTCTGTAACCGTTTCTGTTGGTAAATAAATAAAACAAATATAAGTATCGCTTGAACTTCTGTACTCTTCGAATATTTTGTTCTTACATTTACATTTTACAATAAACAAAAATTTATCGTATTTCAGAAACATAACCAAAATATCGGTGTTTTTTTTATAAGCGAGGCAGGTGTCTAAATATGTACTTAAAAATAGCGTGGATTTTTATGCCCTTTTATGGCATTGGTCTATGTTTTCATTGGTTGTGAACGCTGCCTTTAAAACAGTAGTCGCAAGTTTGAAGCCTGGACAGTACAAACATTTGTGTGTGTGAACATGTCTAAATCTATAAATAATAATTAAATAAATAAATAAACCACTACACCACCACAACAAATCGATGTTTTACCTTTAACTTCGTTAAACACAAAATCACTACGTGTCGACCTGCTTGGTTACCCTATTTTTCCCTAACCCAGCAATATCTGCTCTGGAAAACATAAAGCAGGTGGTTATTAGATTCACACGTCTCAGTATTTCGACGGATTCCCACTCTCACTAGCGTATATTAAATTTTAAGGGACCATTGCTCGTACGAGGGTGCGAGAACCAATATTTCAACGTGAATGTGTGTGTAAATCTTTGTAACAGGAAATGGGGGGATATACATTTGAATACAGGTGAAGTCGTATTGGTACCGTTGATGTTGTGGGAATTTGATTTGATTTGCTTTCACGTTTGAGGATGTTTTTTTACGCTTTTCTGTCAATATTAAAGACCTAATGTGATTCTCACTATATTAACTTAAGAACTGAATTCACCACTTATGATATTTGGGTAGTTCATGTACAATGGACAACAATCACCTACTCTCACAAAATGGAGTTAACTAAGACTCTTTGTATTTTTATAATAGGCCCCCATTATATACAAGCCGATCTGATGGAATGATAGATCACCCCAACCGGAGAGATTAGGACCATAACCAACGTAACGTGCTTTCCAATGCATGGGGTGTATCGTGGCCAATTTTCTGACTCTGGAGTTGTTACCGAATTTTTACAACAAAAAACCAGTAACAATTTTTGGCCTAACCCGGGATTGAACCCGGGACCTCTCGCTTATCACGTAGCCGCAGGCCAACCATGTGGTCGCAGGACGACACTTCTAACGAACCAGTCACAATTCACAGCAGTTCTTAAAACTAACATACCTATTTAAAATGTACCATAATAAGCTGATTTTTTTAATTATCGCTACCTTACAATCACATCTTAATTGCTACGACCATCTGCACGAAACTCAATATTAAAAACAAATCTGCACGAAGCCTTTTATTTAATTTGCACTGTTTTATAAAATCCCGTGAACATCCTACTGGTGGCAACCGATAAGTCTTTATAATTAAACCAATTTGCATTTACAGTCCACCGGAACTGTAGTCCGGTCGATCGTTACAATTCAGCCAAAGGAAGTTGACCTTTATCCCTAAGTTTTAGGGTCTATATTGTGTCCAAAGGTCGATGCCGTCATATACAATTGTGCTACTTATACCAAATTGTATCCGACATCCGATTGATTTTGCGAACTTCACGCAGCGGCACCACTCCGGATATCACGTTATGTTGCTTCCTTTTCAACCTTTACCTTATCGAGTTCCCACTTCCCTTCATCCAAATGTGAACTCTCTCAGTCACTATTAAGGATAAATACAGTAAATCAACTTATTCACACGTGGCGTTATACTCGTCGCCGTCGGCTATTCGAGATCTCTTGAGCGAAAACATCGTGTTATGTGATTATTTACAAATAATTTAGTGAAACAAAATGTTTTGGTCACGAAGTTTTTAGTAGCTTACTGTTCTTGGAGATTGAAAAGTTGTTACTCAAAATAGTTTTAACGTAATTTCTTTTTTATAGTAGCTCAGCCTAGTCATAGTAGCCTGCCGTCTCCTAGCGATAGAAAGCGAGAAAGACGCCCAAATCGCTGCGGCAACGGATAAGTAACTAAATAAATAAATAACCCAAGACATGCCATGCTAGGCTATACATTTCGCCATTTAGCCCTAAACTAAACTAAGCTAAAGCTGTACACTGTATGGGTAGTAAACAAGTAAAAAACTTACTTAGATACTTTTTTTTAAATAAATACATATTATACACAGAAAACACCCTGACCAACCAATACATACTTGTTCATGCTCACAAATGTTTGTTTGTACTGGCGGGGATCGATCCACGACCCTTGGTTAAGAAGGCAAAGGTCACTACCAACTGAGCCATCGGGGCGGCGATTTGTGTTCTTTTTCGTCACCGCACGGAAACATTATTGAATTCTGATGATGATGTTTCTTCTATAAAGATACTTATAATGACTCACATAAACATAAGATTATTCTACAACGGCACTATATTGCGTTTATGCCACACCTACGGTCCCTTATCTCGCCTTTCATTGAGTAACTCTGTTTTATTACTACATTTTACTACTTAATCTTGTTTGTTCAAAACTTTCTTACCCATGCCATGTAATAACCACAAAAGTTGTCTTGGGGGAAGATAAAGGGAATATATTAGACTTACGTTCATATGGCTGTTTGGTCTCTATTGCAAGTAGCACCTAGTGTTTCTTGCAGAAAAACAGACTGAAATATTTTCAGTTCTGTTTATTTATATTAATTATTTTATTATTTATTTATTGGTATCTTAACACTTTAGCATAAGTCTAGTTGTAAACTGAGATATGATGTACCTACCTACCGATTGTTTTTAAGAAATTAATTATTTTACAACAAGTGCAGCAAAAGGCGTGGTATGAACCTATAATATTATTCCGTCGTGAATTCATTTTCTGTAGTTTTTTTTTTATTTTGCCATATCGATCCATACCACATAAGTATTGTAGGTATAGTAGGTAATACACAACTATTTGAAAATAATTGGTGTTCGTCTAAAGTAAACAACGAAATTTAAAGTACAGATTCAAATGAAATAGACACCAAGTATCTAAGCTAAACAAAATACCTAATCTATACTAATATTATAAAGCTGAGGAGTTTGTTTGTTTGAACGCGTTAATCTCAGGAACTACTGGTCCGAATTGAAAAAATATTTTTTTTAAATAGACCATTTATCGAGGAAGGCTTTAGGCTATATAACATCACGCTGCAACTATTAGGAGCGAAGAAATAATGGAAAATGTAAAAAAACGGGGAAAAATAACTATTCCACGCGGACGAAGTCGCAAGCACAGCTAGTTAGCTATAAACAGGCAACGTCTTAGTGAAATAAACCCCTTAGGCCCTATAGGGGAACAAATAAAGATCAATGACCAGCTTTAAGCTTACCTACAGGACTTTGCGCCACCTGATCCCTCATTTAGCGGGAACTGTTATCTGGGGAGTGACAAGAGTATCTACTTAAAGGATAAAGGAGGGTCACTTACCTCCGGCGCGACCGACACTATGAAACTATGTGTATGTTCAATCTTACTATGTTTATGTTTTTTGTTGTTGTAAGAAAGTAATAAGAATACTAGTTGATTATGTAAATGTACACGTAAGTATGATAAGATACGATTTTTAAGAAATAATTACATATTAAAATTGCTTTTACAACTTTGTTTGAAACTCTCGTTTATTTTACGAGATTTGAGTAATTATAGCATCATTGGTACTCGTACTTTTATATTTATAAGATATTTTTGCACCATGGTTTAAGCTAATAAGTATTCTATTATGTTCATAGTGTATAAGTATTGTTGAATGTATTTTTGTTTTACTTTCAACACTAATGGTAAATAATATTTCGTAGGTTTTGACAGACTGAGTGAAACATTACATAAAATTAGAGACGAAGTACAAAAGCGACAATCAAATTTTAAACAACAACTGTTAATAATTTATAAATTCTAGAATACATAATAAAAAATTGAGAAAGCAAAACATTAGAAATTCTAGGCAATTAAAATAGTAAACAAACAAGCATTGCCGCGACCAGCCTTAAATTACGAAAGCTGTTGCTCTAATAGACTTAATTAGAGCCAAGAAATGTCTTAATTACAAAAGGCGTACCATAATTTCATACTCGGACTATACGGCGAACTAGCCCCACGATTCAATCTACAGTTAATGAAGACATTAACGTTTGAACATAGGCTATGGACACGAAATTTCACCGCTTTCAGCCTTATATTAATATTCCGACGTCTACTTGTGGCACATGGGTACACTCCTCCAATAAATTGGACTGCACTCATATCTCGGGTTGAGTAAAAGATCAGTCTGGAACTGCAAGGGTAGGGATACCATAAGTTAGGCAGCTTTTTATATGGATATAGGATATTTTTCACTACAAGTCCAATGAGTAATAAACAACGTTTGTTATTATTTATTTAAACTGTTATACACCGCCTAAGAGAGCGTTATAATATTAAAGTAAATAGTGTCTAATGTTGTTTTAATTATAGTGCATTAACGGAGTAAATTCTAAGTGAACTTCAAAAATCGTTTAAAATCTAACACAACACATATTCATAACCTGTTATATTCTCGAACCCAAAATAATTGTTTTAATTGGTAGAAAATCATACAGATCGACATAATAAATACAATGTATGTTAACGCATTAGGTAACGTTAACTTTTGTTCAAGCTCCTTAAAGGTAACGCTATAACTGTATGAAGTTATCTTTTTTAACGATTAAGGAAGATTAGTTAGTTGATTAACGATGCCCAGAAATGTATCTGTGTAATTCAGACTTCGCGACAACTTTGTCGCGAAGACTGACAAGGATGTATCGTCACGATGACCATGATAGCGTTTCTGTAAAACAAAAATGTCAAAAGTGACATTTTGTATCAGTGCAGGCGTTAGTTCCGATATCGGCCAAGTGCCAAAATATCCTACTCTGTCTGTAAGGATTGGTGACCCTACCGTTTGTGTAGTCGGTACTCGTATATCGGTATGTTCGCAATCGATCCGTCGCGCCGCCCGGCCGTCGCCCGCGCCGCGCCGTCTTATCCCGTCGGACCCCGTGGGTGTCTGGCACAGAAACGTATCAAGATAGAACAATATATTACGTTTTTTAGCATATAGAAGCGGCGGTGATGAATTTTTTCTACAGACTTGATGTGCCCGCCAGCGTCCACGTACAATCTTCTGTGCCTCATTTCCCATGTCTCCTGGGGCGGCCCTCCGTGTCCTAATATGCTATTCTGGGCGTGGGGTGTAATGCTATTGTCTTCATGTTTTCAAATTTTTCTTCAAATTTTTGATGTGTCTTTTTCTTTTTTCGTGTCCAACTCTGACTAATTAAAGGGTACTAATTAAACCTATTTACGTTTTAAATGAATTTTGTAGTGCTCGTTTCAAGATGAACACGCAATCTAATTGAATTTGAGCTATGTTCGCCGTTGTTTTGAGCATTCGGTTTTCGAACACTTGTTAAATAAAACTTAATCCCGTTCTACCTTGATACATTTTTGTGGCATCTGTTGTGTCGGTATCAGCAGCAAACTTTGTCGAGGTGTTGTTTTGGCTCCCAATGATAACTGTGAGCCAGTTGTTTTTTGTTTTTGCACATATGGTAAACAAGTTACTAAGCTGAGTGGTGGTTTGTAGATAAGCAGACCACCAACTTGTGGCAGAGTTTGTAACTTGTACAAACATTTTGTTTTTTATTGCTAATGGTTAATGAGCAAAGAGCGGTTTGATGGATATATTTAGTCAGAATATTCAAGTATTAGAAATTGTTAAGGTGACAGAAAACCAATCATTATTCATCATCAGCCTCTGGCAATCCACATTATGAACTAAAGGTCGTGGGTTCGATCCCCATTCGGGACAAACATTCGTGTGATGAATACTTGTGTTTGTTCCGTGTGGTAAAGTAATTTTTCTGATACCCATAACACAAGTGCTCAAGCTGCTTACTTTGGGATCGGAGCAATCTATGGGATGTTGTCTGATTTATTTATTTGTTGTTTATTTGTTACCATAAACATAGTCTTGTATCACAAATCTCGTGGTGTAAGACTATGTTTATAAAATACTACTACTTACTATAAATAACAAACGTATCTAAACTTAATCAGAAAGTGTATAATCGTATTAACCGTTGTGTATAATTGAAATAGATATAGCCGTTTCAAGCGTCGACGCTTAATTAATAAACCTACTTAATTGGAGCGATTTAACTTACCAGAATCATTAAACTACAATATGTGAAAGTGACGGGGTAGGCAGTTACTCAACATAATGATATCCTCATTTAAAACTCCGACTGTACACATAAAATATAATGAACAACAGCAAACGACTCTTCAGCTCAGATGAGTCGATATTTAATAGAAGCTGGTCTCAAAGTGTAATTAAAACTTGCACGGTTGACGAATTATCTCGTCCGTTATCGGAGAAATGAGTTTTACTACCAGAGATACGAAGTTGGTTCAAGTTCGTTCGGATTTGTTACCAAATGGTGCCAAATTGAAACATTCTTTGATTATATTACAGGACAGGCTCGATGGCTCATTTGGTAATGCCCTCTGCCTTCTAAGCCAAGTTTATCAGTTGTCTAGTACTCATAGTAAGTACAAGCTTAGTTTGTACTTACTATGAGTACTAGACTGATTATGTGTGGCCCAGCGTGGCATGTCTTGGGTTATTTTATGTAATTACTAATATTATGATTACGTGTAGTTGATAGCTCGCGTAGTTGATAAAGCTTTTTATATTTTTATGTATGTGCATCATCATCATCAGCCTATCGCAGTCCACTGCTGGACATATGCCTCTCCAGTTATTTGCCACTAAGGCCGGGTACAAATTGTATGAAAAATGCCGGGCTCGGCGAAAAAACCGGATTCTGGATAATGTGAATAGCTTCATACAATTTGTGCCGCCACTAGACCTTCCGGCAATTTTACCGGACCGGCAGAATTGCCGGCGTAATGGGAACCCGGTTTTAAGGAAATATCTCTATATACTTACTTACTACTAATTATTATCACACACGTACAATAACGTGTATATTTCCATAAAATAGGCACAGCGAGGCTGCAATACTGTGCTCCTGACTTGAATGTCAAAAGGGCGGTGTTAAATGGCATGACGCATGACTAAAACGAATGAAAGTGGAATTCGTAATCATTCGATAGACGTATTCGTATAACGCAAGCTTTACGTGTTTATATTTCTATCAGGTCTACGTATAATAGGCATAGGTACAGTACAAACTGAGTAGCAAATATTAACAATGGTTAAGGTGTACGTACTTAATTAACCATTGTTTAATTTATGTAGAATAATTATTTATGAAAGTAGTATCATATTTTGATGAATGTCTTTTCACGATCTGTCTCAAAATGATTATCTTCTAAAATTTTTGTTTTGTTTATATCTTATTAAATCAAATCATCTTTATTTACGAAATATGTATAGGCTTACAGTTGTGCCGCAGATATTTAAATCTTTTCTCCACATACTGCCCGTTTTTATTAAATTTACACAATATTTTTTTGAAAAACAATTATTGTACATTTTTCACGTCTTATTTATCCTATAATCCAAATAATATACTAGTGTCAAAATACACATTATTGAAATAGGAACTTTATCAATGCGTGCGAAAAAGCAATTCAGTACTAAAAAAATGAATGTAATTTTTATTTTTAAACTTTATTACACAAAATGGTACAAAAGACGAACATAATGCTAGGAGCATTCTCTACCAGTCAACCCTTGGGTCATGCAGAGAGCAGATTTGTTGTGCGGTGAGTGTACAAAAGGAAACACAATAAAATAAAATACATTATAATAACTTTTAAGCTTTCGCGTTGCATAATATAATAAAATATAACTAGCGGGATTTAACGCGCATACCTTTTTTAAAAAAGGTATGCGCGTTAAATCCCGCTAGTTATATTTTATTATAAAATACATTATTTATATAAAAAATGTATCAATTAGTCAAGAATTTTATGACGTAAGTACTTTCATATAGTTAATGCCATAATGCTAGGAGCATTCTCTACCAGTCAACCCTTGGGTCATGCAGAGAGCAGATTTGTTGTGCGGTGAGTGTACAAAAGGAAACACAATAAAATAAAATACATTATAATAACTTTTAAGCTTTCGCGTTGCATAATATAATAAAATATAACTAGCGGGATTTAACGCGCATACCTTTTTTAAAAAAGGTATGCGCGTTAAATCCCGCTAGTTATATTTTATTATAAAATACATTATTTATATAAAAAATGTATCAATTAGTCAAGAATTTTATGACGTAAGTACTTTCATATAGTTAATGGCAACACTGATTCCTTCGATTGGAGTTGACCGGGACGCTATCCTGTCATCGTGAAGCATGTTTGTTTATTTGTCTCGTATGTAATTACACCTGGCCCACTCGCCCCGTCCGACTGGTCCTGTAATATTAATCAGATTAACTAGATGCCAATGCCAATACAGAGTATTATTAGCTTCTCTGATGGCCGTTAAAAAGGACGTATCAATCTTGTTAACGAAAACCGATTGTAATGATAGTCGTTCGTTAATTAACTGTTTTCTAGTATTATGCTTATCAATTTTAATGAGACAATGTCTGAATACCAATAATTAACTAAATATAACTCACGGTTGATATGAATGGGTCTACAATTATGGATATTTTCTGTAACACTCTACCTGTAGAAGGTACGCGAATAGGTCCAATATCTACTAAGCCCTTTATTCTAATGGAAACCACATTATGTTGCGAAATCATAGAAAAAATAATTGAATTTAAATATGCAAGCCACACGAGCTTTATTATTTTAAAAAGGTGTTTGTGTCTAGTAGGGTTAGAATTAGGTGTAACCATTTAATCTTGATTAAATCTAGTCATAACCGTTTGTTTTCCTGTAAAACTAGGTTAGACCGGCATCATACTTGAGCTAAAACTAGAGATATAAGGTTCTAGCGATAACATATCTATATGAGTCTACAATGGCAGAAATAACAAAAAAATATAGTTCAACTCTTTCACCAATGACCACTCGACTCATCCCGTAGAGGGTTGGGCATTAATAAATGTGCGTCCATTTTTCAACATGATAGAGGCCATTTTTAGCTAAAAGAATTATGATATAGCACTAATGGGTCGGGAGGCCGTAGCCTGAAATATATTGTAGCCAACATTAGGGACATTATTTCGGTACGGGTGGCACTTGAATGGTGTAGGCAGCCAATAAAATACCGCTTAGTTACACTACAGAGAAAGAAACATGTTTATGTCTGGTAGACGTCGTGGTGATAAACGCTTACTGACGAGGTCTCTTTCACATTGAGCCGACAGTAATAAAGGTGTAAGAAGTTAAAAATAAAAAAAAAACAAGTAGAAAATTGTTGGTTGATTTGTTGAAAATCAGCGTGCATTTGGGCTAATTCTCATTATGGCAACAGATTCGCTAATGGACTACTTCTCATTATACTTCATTTTATGTGTGAGTGAAACTAAAGAAAGTATTTAAAGACATTACCAAAACAAAGGTGTCCTTGGTAGTCTTGTACATAGGAAAATTGTAAGTGTTCCAGATTTGTCACGACATGCGGAAAAGGGTTAAAATTTCCATACATTACCCACACGACAATTTTATGTCAATACCTACTATTCGGTGTTAAATTGATCAATGCATGTAATGCACTATCCATCCAGATATTCTGGAAGATTTGTGTAATATAATTCGGGGCTATATGTACCTTACACTATTCAAGCGTCGTTACCTCCCATTATGTCACCAGCATGTATTATAGCATAAGATTTATAAGTCACTGACTAAGCGACCAATAAAATAGTCCCAGGTTGAGTTTACGGCGCTCCCGTCGAATTCTATTCCTTATTCATGACATTAACACCATTAGCCAAGGAGTCCCCCCTTCCTTAGAGATGCGGCAGGTGGAATAGCCGATATGGCGGGATGCGTAAGTGAAACGGATGCAAACTAATTACGTCCTGGCGATTGTAGCGTCGCGTACAGAAATCGTACGGTATTAAGGTATATATTCGCTTGCTGTGTATTAATATTCTTTTTAACCGACTTCGAAAAAGGAGGAGGTTCTCAATTCGTCTGTATGTATAATTTTTATTTTTTTTTATTTTTTTTATGTTTGTTCACCGATATTTCCGTCAATTATGGATGGATTTCAAAAATTTTTCGACAGTTCGACAGAGGACACTTCCGAGGTGGTCCCATTTTCACCAAGTCAGGATCTGATGATGGGATCCTGGAGAAATTGAGGGCAACAGCCGAAAATTGTATGCTCATATGGTATTTTTGTTACGTAATTATATTTTACTCAGGTATATGCTTCCGGGCGTCAACATCTGGTGCTGATGATGAAGCCACAGAACTCCTTAACGGTTAGGAGTTAGGGGACAGTACTGACATTGGTCGATATTAAACTAGGTAGTAGTATGTACTTATGCAGGGCTAATAGGGCAGGTGATTTGGACAAGTGATTTGCTTGATTCTAGATCGCAAAGTCTTCACTTGACTTAAAGCAAAATTTTTCATTCCTAAGTAAAACTCTTAAGGACATTAATTAGCCTTTATTCAAGTTCACAGCACATTAATGCAACTAAAAATAGAGAAATAAAATTATTTTTAAAAAAAAAATTAAACCGACTTCGAAAAAAACGCAAACGACCAAAACTAAAAAGCGATAAATAACGTAAGTAATTCCATCCTTAATACATAATTATTTAAATATTACAATTATCACTTATTTTTGAAGTCGGTGCCAAACAAATAAATATATTGTCGTGTTTGCCGGCCGCGCGCGTCATACAACAACAGTCTACGTTAGGTACCGAGAGGCTGGCACCGACTTCAAAAATAAGTGATAATTGTAATATTTAAATAATTATGTATTGAGGATGGAATTACTTACGTTATTTATCGCTTTTTAGTTTTGGTCGTTTGCGTTTTTTTCGAAGTCGGTTTAATTTTTTTTTTTTAAATATTTGATTCAGTGTTGTTATAGTAGCATGTTATGCCAATGCCATATCTCATGTCAGTCCAGTTTAAAAGGTTTACAGGCATCACGTTTGTAAAGAAATGTAATTATATTAAATTATTATTGAACTCGATTGTACAGCTCGTGGTAATAAAATCTGTAGAAATATGCACCATGTTGTGTGGACTTAGGGATTCAATGCAAAATCATTTTTGATAGGACTATCTCAGGTTTAAGGAAATGAGGAGATCGGAGCAGCGACATCTATTTATACGTAGCTTCCGGGTTTAAGCATTCAATAAGAAAATGACATTAATTAAATACTTCTTGGTAGAGTAGTTTTTTATATATCTATTTGTTTATTACTTTTGGTGATAGACGAGCAAACGCCCGTCTGATGATTGACATCAAAAATGCCCAGGGGTCTTCATCATCATCATCAGCCTATGGCAGTCTACTGCTGGATATAGGCCTTGTTTGACACTGGGCAAACACGTCACTCTCTCTCTAAGAGCTCTCTTATATAAAGAACTATGTGAAAAGCCTATGATTATAGTAATTATATTGTTATTACGATAACAATATAATTGGCAGGGATTGATATACGTATCGTATCAATCATAAGAAAAACAGCTATTAGCACGCAATTAAGAACTTTCAGTATACTTTTTTTGCACATACCTTACTATTTAGTTACAACATGAAAGTTACATTTCAACAACGTGTTAGCTCGTAATAATTACGTGTGAATTCAATATCGACAAAATAATTATGATTACTTATTCAGACTACGCAAATTGGAAATCATTCATAATAGTATCACGCATGGTAGAATATTATATTGACTGTTTACCAATATACCGATTATGATGAACATAAACTATGTATATGGCATATTTTCTTTTATGACAAACTACAAGATGACTATTATGATCATCCCTTTAATCCAACCGGGAAACGAATTGTGATTTTTCCCATCTTCCAGGGCTATGGGGATTCCCAACATCTCACATCTGGCATATGAATTAAATTTTCTACCTACAGTTATGTAGAAAATTTAATTAATTTGTCCGATTGTCGAATTTGGACTCGCTCGATGGCTCATTTGGCTTAGTTTTGGCATTTGGGGCTAGACGGCGCTGTGTGACATGTCTTGAGTTACTTATTATTTATTTTATTTATTTAGACTAGGACCACCACATCTTATTCTGTGAGTGTCGTCGTAGAGGACTAAGAGACTATCAGGAAACGGGCTAGCCTAAAACCTTATTTATGCGATTACCAACCCGCCGGCCAACCGAGGTAAAAAAGGCAAAGCCCCCTAAAAGACAAATTGTCATTGCAAGTGGACGTTTACAGGCTAATGATTATCTAGAATAACATACAACAATACATTCATAATGCTTTGTAAAATCGATTCCTTCACGGCCTTATGCGGCTGATAAGTGTTTGTTAAGTTAAACAGTGATTTAATTGAGTTAAGTGAGGTTTAATTGAATCGATCGTTGTTTGCTTGTCGTGTCAGTCGTCCAGACAGCGCGCATAGCGGGCCGGATGATGAACTTGCGGTTTGCTTGAGGGTATTTCAGTGCGCGCCGGTCACTGTTATTTATAAACTAAATCACTTGCCGGTCATAATTACGACTGGCTGATAAAGTGAGAGAATTTAAAAAAATAGGAATAAATACTTTCTTCTTTTTTATTTGATTCTATTTTTAAACTACATACCTACAAACATTTATAAATTTGCCGGTAAAAATTGCTAGCAGATACCTAAACTCAGCTTTTTTCTTCCTCACTTTGTTCTCTTTTTGAACGATGTATTACTTTTCGGTGAAAATTATGGGAAACCGATAAGGTTTTTTGAGAACAAAACAGCAATATTTCTTCCTCACATTTCTTTTACAAAACTTTATTATTTTTTGTTTTATGAACAGTTGTGCCATGTTGAACATTAAATAAAAAATATTATGTTTTTATATGAAAGATAGATTTATTTAGATTTATTTATACTAATGGAAACTTTGATAGACCAAACAAAATATTCACAAAAAGGCATTTACATGGTACAGTTATTGTCGAACAATTTAAAATATTTATAAAAATGGTTTTAAATTGCGGAAAAGAAGATAGGTAAATTGCACTATATAAATTATCATTTCAATATTTATAGCTATTTGTGTATTTAGACGTACCTACGCTACAATACATTACCTACTTACATTTTTACCGCCAGCGATTTGACGTTTTTATTAGTTAATTCGGTTAGTTACCCGAACTTAAGTGTTTATTTAATCACTAATGCTGCGTTAAATACCAAAAAGATTTCTTTATCTACATGTGAATGAAAGAGGGTAATAAACTTTACTATTTTCTCAAAAAATTGCGTTCAGGCTCTCAATTTTTATCACCTATAGAAATCATAATTATGCTGTTATATTAAACTATAAGTAACAACATAAACTAGCAATCTTGGAAGTAATTTATCAATCAAAACGTTACACAAATTAATAACGTAAATCGGTTCGCAAAGAACTTAATTACTTACAGTTACTATATCCGACCATTGCGTACAAATCACGGTAATCATTTTAGTCGTTATTACTCAAAAGTACCAATTGGAAGACATAAACAACAATGTTTGTCGTACATCATTAGCGTTTCGTCAATTAGACCGCTCGCGCTCTCAAAAGCCAATTAAACATTACTCATACAAATGAATGGTTCGTTTAACCGGGGCAGTGGGGTTAAACACTCGGAGACAAGAAAATACCATTCCATATCGGGTTTGTGGTATTATTTCTGGAATGATTGCGCTATTATTGGCATTGTAATGATAGGAATGTTTTAGGTGGGGATATAATGTCAGCGTATTTGGCATAGTTGAAAGCTATTTCAATCCATATAGAGTCCTTTTGTATTCAGTGTAGGGTGTAGCGTAATGGATATGTTTGTGAATCGGATACGCTTCGATCTCTTCACCATTACACAGATTGAATTTCTAAAATGTGGTATAAAAATCAGATGTTTTTCCGCGTACTCTTATAGTTTGTTGAGTTAAGGATGCGTATCAAGCAAACAAAAACAGTAGGAGTTTGTACTGCTTGCGAACAATATTGCATTTTACGGTTAATAGATATTTATTTTAAAGATTGCCTATATTCAAACTTGTATTTACTCATATCTACGAGGATACCACGCTTGGACTATATAATAAAAATATTTTTAAGCTTCATCTTTTTTTTCATTAAATATTATTAATTCTTGAACATGTTCAGCGCTGTCAACATAACATCTATGTTCTCGATTTATCGCTGTGTTTTATGATTTTTTTTAATTAACAAAAATTTAATGTTTTGAATATAACATGTGTACGTACCTACGTACACATGTCATATTCAAAACATTGTATGTACAAACATGTACCTACATAGATTGATTATTTTTGTTTTATACATATTTTTACATTTATCTCAAACACTAAGTTGGTACTTACATGAAAAAATGGAGTTGCTTTGGATATTAAATAAAATATTTAAGAAACATCAATTTACGTTACTATGTTGAATGTATGGATTGTATGGTAATTATTCGCAGTTGCCGAGATAAACATTTTTTATTTGATAATTAGATAATCTTTATATCGCGATTATAGCGATTTTAAATTTAGTTGTGATAATAATCTAATTGTTTTTTTCTACAGACTGTTTATATAATGGCGTTAATACGCTATATAGTTGTTTTTTTTGCAACGCGTAAGTATATTATAAGAGTTGACATAAGGGTGCATTAAATTATTACAATTTATTACAACGTTTCATAACAATACTGGCATGAATTCGGAATCAACGCAAAACAACACGGATAAAATCCTAACACTCGATAACACTTTGGAATAACAAACTCGCATCGAGCATACTACTAACAATATTAAACAAAATATTATTTGAGGAATGAGAGGGAAAAATAAAATTTGCATGCGCCGGTTATCTACGTCCCTGTTTTGCATTTTTATATACTCGAGGGAGCAAAACGTGGTTTGAAAGTTAACAAGATCAAAAATGAAATGACAGCGATTGAGGGGGATATAATTTATCTGTGTGTTATGAGTGGTCTGCGTTTTAGTGGTATGTCTTTTTTGTTTCGAGTAGGTAGATACGTCGCGTGGGGACGATTTCATAAAATATTTTACAGTAAAGTACCTACCTACGTACGTACGGAAATAAACCAGATGTTTTATTCAAATTGTGGTTTTGTTGTTCTCTGCGTCATGTCTGTATACGCATTTGTTTCAAACAAATAATTATTTTAACGAGAGCTAATAATATTGTAAATGTGGTATACCTTCTAAATGACTATGTTTCTAACGTAAATTAGCTAACGTGGTAATTAGCTCAGTTACTAGTAAATCTCTGCGATTGGGAAAGCTCGTTGGGTTCGTTTAGGATCGAAATTATGGTGGCATATTATGTTCTTTTTTTAATTTTAAATAACGACACTTTAATATCTTACAATCATGCTTGATTAAATTATAAAATCCCCGTATACAATTCTGCTCATAAAAACACTATTATAATAAATCCCATAGGGTTTTGAAATAATTATGGCATCTAAGGTAATGTGCAATATTACGGACGTACTACAATAATAAAATACCTATTCGTATAGGTACCAAAGGTTCTATTATTACCTGCTGAGGCATTTGTGGCATTGCAAAGGTCGAACACCTGCATTGTGCATGTTAATTTCCTCCATAAAAGCACTTCCTTATTAGGCTAATGGGTGATCTGAATGAAATATAGTTTCATTAGTACTTAAAGGTAATCGCATAAAATAGTTTAAGTAATTTACTATTTAAATAAAATAGTTTTGGGTATCTTAACGTAAACCTACACGAAAGAAAGTTTTAACTGAGCTAATTAGTAAACACAAATAAGTTGTAATTTGAATGCGTGATTATTATGTAGGTATAATATGAACAATTTATTAAGTACGAATGAGTAGATTTATGAAGCTAGAGGTTAGTTAGTTAGAACAGGCTTTTTTTGTAACTCGAAAACCAGCGTCTATTACGGCCATTCCCGACGAAATAAAAGGGGATAAAGGTAACATTCTAGAATGTAATTCATTTATTCCATTCTTCTGCTTCACGGTAAATTGCTTAAGTTAGGCAATAGTTCAATAACACAGTTATTAAATATACAAGATGTCAAAAAATAATGTCGGGAAAATAATGGAACGTTTCAAATATTACACAATCATAATATTAAGGTATATAATATGATTTCTAATTTAGTATTTCCGCTTAATGTGTATTATAAATGAGCTGTTAATGTTGTTCTATTAATTATACCTTCCTGTGGACATTTGTGGAGTGTTTTAGAGTGGGGAGAGTCCTAAAATAGTACGCGTCTGTTTATGGTGCAGCGGGCGAGGGCACACTGTACCGTTAGTGCATTTTTTATGCCAATGCAGAGTTAGGTATGTATGCAAAATGTTGCTAAACTATTCAATAATTATTACTCGGTGGGCGAGTCCAACTGAGCCGGTTTTTATAGTGGCATGGCATAATGGCTTTCTTACACCTGATGGAAGTAGTAGCCCAAGTCGCTGCGAAAACGGGCAAATAACCGGCCTGTCAGTTGCCACCGCCATGCCGGCCCGTAAGATGTATGATTTTGTATTTGATATTGTCGGGAAATGAAAATGTGTTGCGGTAACACTTCAGCACACAACAGCATCTTAATCACTGAAAAATATGAAGCAAGAAAATATCTCCCTGGCAAATTAGTAAAATAAAGTGATAGTAGTAATTTTTCTTGACACACACGTGTTGAAAACCTGTGTCTTATTTCGTACAATAATATGATTACTGCTTTACTTATTGCTTTCCGAGGAAACTGTTGACCTAAAAATCATTGTTATTATACGAAACAATATATAAAGGAGCAATTTTGAAAGCCATTGTTGTGACACAAACAAAGTGAGGAAGTTGCAGCGGCGATATGCGCCATTGAATCTCTTCAATCATTACCGAGTACATTTTGAACATTGGGCAATTCTTAATTTTGTAATTAATTAATGGTTGTAATGGCAGCATTGTCCATAAAATTTTACATCAAAAATGAATACCAAAGCGTTCATGGCAACTACTTCACGGATACTTCGTACGACAGCGTGGCTATACAAGGTGACTTTTTAATCACTATCCAAATTTTTTCTGGGTATTAGGTATCGTTAATAGAGCCCATTTCTGCAAAAAAAAATATAGGTAAAATTTTTACAACAAATTCATTGTCCCGAACCAATTATAAATTTCACATGATTACCATTTCGTAGTACTCGCGGTAATACCGTCTTACCTTTAATTCGTACCTTAATTCGTAATACCATTGATATTTATCGTTTCGCGTACTAAATATTTGCGCCAGAAATGGTAACCATGCGAAATTTATAATGGATTCGGGACAATAACTTTGTTGTGAAAATATTAACTATATTTATTTTTGCAGAAATATGCTCTAATAACGATAGCTAATGCCCAGAAAAAAATTGGATAGTGATTAAAAAGTCACCTTGTATAATGTCTATTTCCTCTCGGATTCGAAGACTTGCGCGCACATTAACTCAAATTTGACTTTAGCCTAAGTCTAGTAAAACTAATGTCAAAAGGTGACGTTCATTCACGCAGATCTCTAATCATTAGCATCAAGGCAGGAAAGTATAGCCCCTGTTTACCGGCCAACTGAGTTTTGACGTGTCTCTCTAAACACTTGACATTGGCGAATTATCCGCGTCAACATATACCTACGCGTGATAGAGTCCATATACAAAAAAAAAAAGCTGTAGGTATCTATCTACGATTCAACGGTTATATGGCCAAATTCAACCGTGAAACTTCTCTATTTTCTCTTCTCTTCTCAAATTTGAAGTGTATTATTACTACAAAAAATGTATGTACCTACCTGAAATTTTACTATCGACTAAACAGAATCAATCAGTCTAGATACCACAAACACCCATTTCCATCAACTCCGGCCGGGTCAAGTAAATATCTTTATACCTTATTTCACCGAAAAGGAAAGGTTACCTTTTTATGTAACTAATATGTTTGTATACTTCCTGTTTCTGACAAAAACGTAACAATATAGGAAACTGATACCTTAGCGTGTATTAGAAATGTTATCATATTATTTCGCAAATGTGATCCTTATTATGATGCAGAGATGATATGAAATTTGACATGTAATAACAAGAAGATAATAACAAAAGGTTCTGTCAGTAAAGGTGATCAATGTTTTAAAGTAGGTAATGTCGTTACAACAAGATGTACCCACTTACTTACTGGAAAAGTATACCTACCTACATATGAAGTGCCGTAACGATGTAAGCTATTGTTATAGGGCGCAGGCAGGACAAGCAAAATAAAAAGCATGTTAGTTTTAGATGAGACCGTTTGTATTGATGTAAACCAAGTTATTGACAAATATAAAATAAACGATTTGTGAAGAAGGAAGAACTGGATTTTTGTTATTATGGCAACATAAGTAATGCAGTTGTCTAGTACCCATAGTACAAGCTTCGGCTTAGTTTGGGGCTAGATATCGATGTGTGGCCGAGTGTTATAAAAATGCAATGAACAATGACAAGTTGTAAAAACAGTAATATGATCATAAGTTAACGTAAAATATATTTTTACCCAAATAAGCCATGATTCCTATGCTCATGGTTTCTTTTTAAGTTAAAATCGATGCAACACCTACTTTTTTGACTCCCATCGCCTGATGGAAAGCGAAAGAGACCCTCAAGTCTTTATTTAATTTCTATCTTTAAATTTTTAACTACGAATCTGTGTCTATTAGATGGAATGAATGAATCAAGTAAAACAAAACACTACCAATTTTACAATCGGTTACACAAAACGCCGCTTAAATTGTAAACATGGCGTGGTAATCAACACGATTGTCAATGTTTATTACTATTGATTTACCGACTAGAGGTATTTGTAACGGGCCATGATGACATTTAGCCATTCTCAGAGCGCGGTGAGAGGCCGAGAGGCAGCGACCCTACAAAGCATTCACTTCTTTAAAGTGCAGTCCAGATGGGAAAGGTTCTCCTTGAGAATGGGCGATAAAATTGAAAGGGAAACTTACAATGGAAAGCAGTCACTACGGTGGTTTCCCAATCCGGAATTCCTTAAGCGAACATTTTAAATACTTAGAAACTCTTTGGAATGGCTGAATAAATTTTAGTTCGACAACACACTTATACCATTGTTTATAGGACTGTCGTGAAGACTACATAATAATGTTAATGAACAAGATTCAATTCGCCATCTTAATTAAATCTAATCGAGGGACTTTTAATCAGTAGGTACACACCTGGCCAAATATATAATTTGGGTGTTTCTTTTTGCCTTTTTTTATAATGTAAGTTTCTTAGTCCTCCTGAAGTCGTTTATTTCCTGAAGGTAAGCTTAATTAGTGTCAGGCAGATTTTTTATTGATTTACTGCTAAGTAACCGGTTTCTCAATATCATCCGATGATTTATTTTCAAAATTTGCCTTTATCCAATCCAAGGATGATACTGCTTACAAGCAAAGCTACTACTGCTTTGCTTATATTCATTATCATCATCAGCTTATCGCAATCCACTGCTGGACATAGGCCTCTCCAGCTTTTCGCCACTTTGGGCAAACATCTAGAGGCTTTACCCATAATCGCCACATTTAGGCAGGCGGGTTGGAGATAGCAGGGCGTAGCTCTTCGCTCGGTGACGCTGCTGCCCGTCATCGGCCTGTGGTATTTAGCTACGCCTTCAATCGTGATAGTTATACCGCCACCACACGGTTACCAGAGCCTCGTTTGTTATTTAGCAGGATGAACTACGGGCAGGTGAGGGTGGCTTGATCGAAAAACTTATGGGTCGCCCCCTTACATCCCTAAGCATGCTTATATTGGATGATAATTTTCAATCTTAATAAAACAACAACAAATACCTCGTAATAATTTCTATTTGTACGACCAAGTATAAAGATCATTGGTCATGGCATGTTAGATTACATAATCGATTCTGATAGCATCTTATATAATTGGAATCAATTGCAGAATGTTAGCCTTAAATGGACTCTCAATATTGATGACAAAACACCACAACGTCTTCAATGCTCGTATATCAATTACCGACAGAAGACAAAATTGGTCTAATTGATTGAATGAACTACATTGATTGATGTTTGCTCAAGGAACAGTTAACATATGTATTATAAGGTGTTCCTCTATTACAGTACTGTGATGTACGGACAGTACTTATGTGTTTTCGTCCGTAATATGTGATGCAACTGTTTATCGTGCTGCAAGTTTATTACGGAATTTAGATGGTAGGTTTATTTTCTTGTCCATGATTGATGGGTAGAAGATTTGATTAGGTAGGATAAACGTGGAAAGGTATGTAATGAACAAGTTTTGTGATTTGTGGTGGATATAATTTAAGTTATTAAAGCATTACGCATCTTCTTTTCTTTATTATGCTTGACAGTGCCATGGATATTAATTATGAAAAGATGTGAGTAAACATCAATAAATCTGAATACGAGGTGGCATTATAATAATAAAAATGCTGATGAAGTAAGATTACGTAATTGAATAATATATTTGAAGAAACGCTTTTAACTACTATATTATGTAGGTAACTGACATTTAAAATTCTATTGGTTGTTAGGTTAGGAAAATGTGAGTGAAATCGCGAGAAAGTTTCACGTCTATCAGCTTTGTTACGTGAACCTGATAAGGGCATATTGTAAAGAGATATTGAATTAGCAGATTGCACTTTAGTGAATAACGTTCTCGGTGACCTATGGTCTTCTCGTGATCTCGTCCCACGTGGCTGTGTTGTAACACAGTATCGAATGAGGCGTGGCTTGTGCAACTGCACCGGCCTGGCCATTCTCAAAGATGCAACGATAACTGTGCAGTGCCTCGCCGCTGGTAAATGTCATGAACACATGACCTACGTTGCGGGTTTACCGTAAACTGTATTATTGTGTCTCGCTTTTAAGTAATGATTTGGTGTAAATATGATACTAGACATTAAAATAATTAAGAAACGCGTGAGACAATGCCCATCCGTTCCATATTTAGTTTTCTAATTTGTCTCACAATGGATTTACAGTTTTATTTTTAATAGGTAGGTATATAACACATCACAGATGGCTCATCGCCTGATGGAATGCGAATGAAAAATCCAAGTCACTGTGGACACGATGTGTCCGTAAACCACATAATAGGATAAATCTATATATATAAAACATGTCCTGACTGAACGAGCAACGAAACCGCTGAAGCGAATGCAACGAAATTTTGCATGTAGGTTACATTATTGACGTAGGCGCCTGCTAAGAAGGGATTTTTCGAAATTCACCCGCTAAAGGGGTAAAATAGGGGTTAAGCGCGGGCGAAGCCGCAGGGGCACAACTAGTTATTTATAAATTTGTAATTGATACTATAAGGTGCAGCGCAGACGGCACACTTTTTGTGCGATAGAGTCTGCGTCTGAGACATTTAAAAAGAGCGTCTAGGTCTGCCTACAGAATGATCGAAGATGTGCGTCGTGTGCGTTGAGTCTGTGAAATTTCCGCGACAGATATTTGCGCGTCGTGTGCGTCGTTACTGCATATAATTGCAAAAAAGTGCGTCACGGAGAGTCTGTCGTCTGTGCTGCCCCTTATTGATTTTGTTATAGACTGATTTGAGTTGATGGATACCCATGTGCGGTGTCGACTGCTTACTATCATTACACTTGCTCGTCTCTTGCTTAAAAAATAACTAAATATTGTCATTTTGGGAGTAAGTCTAGCAGTGAACGTTTGCGACCAAATGTTTAATTTATTGAAACTCGCCATTATAATTTTAAAATATATCTTAATCAAATTATTTGCATTTGATGAATTGCATATTAAAATGACATTCAATAAATTATCACATGTTCAACAGTAACACTTTCTAAACACACACATGCCGATTATATAAAACGACCCAATTAATATAATATAACCATTTCAACTAACCATATTTACTTGACATCGTTTCGGTTTACCGATAAACATCGGTAGATTAAAAGAAATTTTATTTCCTACGAAATCCCAAACCTGGAGAGGTAGTAATTAATTAGAACGATCAAGGGGAACGTTACATAAATTAATTTCAAGTACCAAGTCGACGGCGTTAATGACCGTTTTATATGTATAAGTTAGAGTAATTTGTCTTGGTCTGTGTAACAACGAAAGTGATAAGTTTATAATAAGCGATTTGCATTGTTGTTCTGGTTGCATTTTGTAACGAAGGGATTTGTAATGCGGCTCTATTTGATGTTACATTTGATTGTTCGTACTTTGAAACGCAAACTTGACACTGATGTTATTTTGCAAGTATAAAGATCTAGCATTACTGTGTAGAATAGAAGACCCATAAACCTCAACATCAGTATGTAAGCGTGTGTTGTTCCGAGGAACATGAAATGAGAAACATAGACAAAGACCACAAGTGGTAGGTACCTCTTTTTCTATGTTTCTCATATTTACACCAAAGCTTTCCGATTTTTGGGCAATCGTTTCATTGGTTAGTTATTTGGAAGAAATCGCTCATAGGCGATTAGGCCGCCAAAATTGTACTACGATTGTATACTTTGTCTAGCTCTAAGTATTTTCTTGGTGTGCAATGAAGAGTAGGTGTATATATCTATGTATCTAGTGGTATAAATATAAAATATGATATTAACAGCTAATTAGGACGTCTCGAAAAAACATGCAAATATAACAGTTAATCCATTTTTCAATTAAACTTATCAAGTGTGTTTATTGCTTTTAACAACATTTAAGATAAATGTGTTACTTGGCATATGCTTTGCATTAGTCACTGTAAGTAGGTATAGATAATCAAACAGTATAAACTAGGGAATGCTCTAGATAAGGACCAGATGGCTGAATTATGTTTACAGTTAGTCCATTGGCTTATTTTATATTTGACAGTTCAAAACTAGTGGCTCCCTCATACATTACCGATTTGATCTAAAAAATATTAAACGATTTTCATGAATATTATTTTACTTATATTAGAGTTTATTTTTTCAATAATACGATCATTATTGATTAAAATTCTAATATTCACCATAATGCAACATAGTCGTTCAGTTCGTAATTTTATTATAATCTATTCTAAATACAATATATAGCCAAGTTTGCTTTGAAAAATCATTTATTATGCTTTCCATTTTCAAATTACTCGGCGGCACTTTACTTACTAGGGGAGACAAGGGCTGATTGTAACACGGGTAAGTAGTTGTAGGGGAAATTCAGCCATATTCACTTGCAAAATTGAGCCATACTCACTTTTTTCAAACTAACACTGGCTCGATGGCTCATTTAGTAAAGATCCCTGTCTCCTGAACCGAGGCATATGATGTTCTCTGATCGATAGGCGTCAGCCGTTAAGAAGAAAACGAATGTACAAGGCACAATGTATAACGATTTCACATCTTTTTATATATATATATATATATATATATATATATATATATATAAAAGGAGAAACTGACTGACTGACATATCAACGCACAGCCCAAACGGCTAAACGTAGGCACTTGAAATTTGGAAGGGACGTAGCTTAGGTACCGTAGGGGTGCACTAAGAAAGGAATTCCCGAAATTCCCACGGGAACGGGAATTAGCGGGAAAATCCTTTTGTATGAAAAATCTAAACCGCTTAAGTTAGACGCTTGAAATTTGGCATGCAGGTACCTTAGTAAATATAAAGTTTGGTTATGGCTGTATTTTGAGAAATTCCCACGGGAACGGGAGTTAGCGGGAAAAAACTTTTGTATGTATAAATTTAAACACGCGGACGAAGTCGCGGGCAAAAGCTAGTTATATTTATATTAGCTTAGGCCTTACATTCGGCCTAGTGAACGAAATTACGATAGAGCGTGTATGACGACACAGCCAGATACGCGCCGCTGCATCGGAATGCAAACACATAATTAAGTGCAGACGATGTACACAACCGACCAAACAGTTCGCGAGTTGCAATTGGAATAATTATGCTCGGTGTTCGTTAAACGAGTTATGACCATGATGTCTATGGTATTAGGATACGTATCTGTATAATTGAATCGAATTATAAATAAAAAAAAACCTATGGTCATTGGGCACCTCAATATGGAAACCATACCCATGGCAGAAGGAAACGAAATATAGCGGTATTGAATATAGTAAATTAGAGCGACCATTGACAGTGGTAATATTAATGTGAGCCACGGGAATCTTAAGAAATTCAAGTTTTATAAACAGGTACATAAATAACTCAAGACATGCGACACAGCGCCGTCTAGTCCCAAACTAAGCCCAAGCTTGAAACTATGGGTACTAACACTGATAGGATACAACATGCATGTAAGTATGTAGGTTCTACGTGATTGATAAATACTTATAGTTTGTAAAATAATAAAGATTAGACCCCGAACGTTCGAGAATCTAATACTAGTGAGTATTAAAACTATAAAAAATATTATACATAAAATAAAATTGTAGGTAAAGTCAAACACAATACCTACAACCAATTTAAACAATTAACAAGCCTTCGATACCACGACTCCCAGTAAAATGTCACGAATGCGTCAACGAGTCAATTGAAAATCGTCAAGATGAATTAAAAACGTCAGCACACTATACTCCAAGCTGTGTTGCGGATGAGTTAAGTAATTACCAACTGGTGTAATTGGTATGTACATGCATTTGTAACGTACACTTACGACTCTCACCCAGTTACAACACCGTTTACTCCATTCATGTGTAAGCTGATAGTCTACTTAGCATCACGACATTGAGTATAGGAGAAATCGACACGACACCGCGATGTTTTGATCTACATACGTATGAAGTGCGCGCTATGCGTGAACTTTGGTACTAGATTGTCGCATGATTGTTATGGTATCAAAAGGAAAATGAGAAACATTAAATGATTAGGGAGGCCAGGACTCATTTTGGGTCACTGTGACATCATCATCATAAGTAAGGCAGTCAATATAAGTAGTTAATGGTTTATTTTCATATGATCACAACCTGTAAACTGAGCAATGCCTAGTAACGTTTGCGCTTGACAAAGATGCAGTCGTATCGTTCATTTTCAATTCGATTAAGCCTTCACCTTGAAACGAGCTATAAACTTGGGGCGTGTGTGTTTCTTTTCATTTCACCTCTAACACTAAGATTTTCCACGAGCACGAGATGATGACGGGAGCATCACCTAGTATCTACCTAGAAAAATCCGTTTCTTAAATAGCCCCGACAGAGAATCGAATGTGGAACCTCTAGATCGTAAAGGGCGGTCCGAACCTTTTATAATACATATAATCGAAGGCCAAGAGTTAAAACTCACTTTCGGCTCGGTGCTCCAAGATGTTCTTAGTAAAGCAATGTATAAACAGTTCTTTACATTATACCTTACCTATATTACCTTCATAAAGAGTTCCAACCTACCATTAACGCTTGTATACAGATACTATGCCTTTATACACAGGCGCCACCGTCCCGATATCTAGATGTCACCCGGGTAAATATATGCTTCCGTGATCAGTGTTCCGGGTTCTATTTAGGGACCGGTATAACGGGACAAAACGCGAAGGAAGCGTATTTACTCAGTGGATATCCGCTGACGCTACAGAATATATTGGCGGATAAATCAAATATGTCAGCACTATTGAATATACACAATAAGCTTGCTGATTTGTTAGCCGCTTGGATGTGTTCGGGTGAAGTTGTGAAAAAGATTAGGATAAATCAATTATTTAAGGCAATACTTTTGCTTTATATTACGTTAAATTCACATTAATTTTTATTTGTTGATTTGAAATTAATTAAAAAAAAAATACATGTTTTCTCTGTACATGAAGAATAATTTATTTCAACAATGGTATTTACAGATGGGTTACATATTATAAATAAGAAATAAATAAATAAAACCTAAACTAAACTAATATGTACAAACACTAAAAATCTTCAAAAACGGGTCCCTGTGGCAGTGACCCCAGGACGCTGGCTGCGTTACCTCGCTGAATAGCAAGCGAGATGCGCTGAGCGAGGTACGAGCCAGCTCTGGGGTCGCCCGAAGCCTGGACCAGTCTAGACGAAATCTCTTTTACAAGAGATTTGGCCTCCGGACCCCACGGACCCAATGTCTCAACTGCAAACGCCGCAAATTCATTGTCTCTCAGGAGAGATGAATATTTGCGGCGCTTGAGTACATTAAATTTTTGCCTATAATTGTATACCTAGAGCTATTTAGGCTATATAAAGCAACACATTTATTTATGTGGCAAACACTAGAATATGGAGTTAGCAAATCTGGTATTTAAAATGTAATGCTTGATTTTTGCTATCTACAAATAATGTTTAATAAAGTAATTCCATGTTTCTTGTTTATAAATGTTATGTATCTAAAGAGACATTAGTTTTTGCCTGTCACTTATACCTATAAAATATACAAAACCAACTGTGTATGTACGTTTTGCCAGAATAATCTACCAGTATGACACTTATTTTCTAAGTTCTATCCGAGTAAACAAATCTGAAAATAAATTTTGTTCAAACCGGAAAGTAGGATTGCTTATTTCTTTGCTACGTCACTTTTCTCCGTTTTTAAGGTCAATTGTATGGCAAAACGGCTATGGGTGGAGTGCTAATCGGGTCAATGTGGCCATATCTACGCATGAGCTTGCGAAATGGGTTGCTGTATCCAATCCACTTTAGCTGCTGATAAAGATACGGCGACCCACATACGGGATTGAGAACAGTTTTGTCTTCATGTACCACTTGTGACCTTAGGCGATGTCTACACTACATTTCCATGAAATGTTTATTATTTTTTGACATTACAATAGAGCATTGATAAAAACAAGTACTTATTATAATAGTGTCTGAGGGATTTTTGCCATTGCCATAATTTCTAATCAGACTCAAAGATGGCTTTATGTATCTCAATGTTCGCGGCAAAACTTCGTAGAGATAATAATAGTCCAACGGCTACTAAATAAGAAACTATGTAATTTTGCATTAATTTTAAAACTCTTATTTAAAAAAAGTAGATAGACAGATAAGTCAATTATTTATTGAACACCAATCATCTCACTTAAAGCTAGGCATAAAAAATATACAAAATTACTAATTAGGCGTACCAGACTATGCTCGTGGTGCCTAATAAATATGCCCTTCATATGTTATAACTCAAGATGTTAAATATGGAAAATAGACATATAACAAGAACGACCTAGTACCGTAAAATAATATTTGCACGAACTCGGATCAACTTTTATATTCGGTGGAACCGCTCCCAGTGCAAACATCCCCTTATCACTCCACTCTCAGAAAAGGGGAACAAACATCGACGAGTCTATTTTCGGAGGCAGGTAATCAGACAGATGTGACGTAGACATTATTCAGTACACATTTGAAGGCTACGAAAGTTGTTTGCAACTTGAAGGGTTTCTACATCGGTAATGTACTCGTAGTACTTATTTATTTATTTGGTTCGCCCTTAATTGATACAATTTTGCACGTATGTGTATAGAGTTTTGTTGTGGCTTAAACACTTTATCGGATTGTTGACGATTGACAAATTAATGAAGAAGCCGTATATAAAATGTACACTTATCTATCCTACCAATAAAGTTTCATTGGACGGATCCACAGACCGTTGTTTTTATTAGGGTTCCGTAGCCAAATGGCAAGAACGGGATCCTTATAGATTCATCATGTCTGTCTGTCTGTCCGTCCGTCCGCATGTTGTGACAAGCCAGTTTATTCCGAAACTATAAGAGCTACATTATTTAAATTTGGTGCGTAGATGTATTCTGTAAACCGCATTAAGATTTTAAAATAAAATTTAATAACGTGGGCGAGTCCGACTAGCACTTGGCTTGATTTTTATATTGCTATTCTCTACACAATGGATGTAAGAGGTAGCTCATAGCGATAAGACCGCCTAAATTGTACTATACGTTGCCTAGTTCTAAGCATTTTTATTTTTGTGTACAATAAAAAGTATCTATTTTATAGCAGAAGATTAGAAGGTTTCGGGTAGATTCCCGGTCAGATCTATTTGGAAAATTAACTTCTTAAAACTGGCTTTTGTATGGATGATTGTGAGAATTAAAAACCATACTTTGAGACAAGCTGGTGGGTGTGCTCTGCTTTATATTCCTTTCAGCATTATCTACTATATCTTACCTTAGAGATAACTTACTTGTAAGTCTAGAGTCAGTAATCTTCGAGTTAAAACTTGGCTTGAGCCCAGCAAGCGAGGCAGTGTTTAAACAGGTCCGAGGTCCTTCGGTCCGAGTTAAATAAAGTATGTTCCTATAAATCTCATCTCAAAGTTTACCCTTTTTGTGTAAGTTTTAAAAACGGATTTGGGTATTACATTAAAAGGAATTCAGGAATTTGTACAGCTTCCAAATGTAATTTAAATCCATGTTGAAAATTCCTTGAGTATTTTTAAAACTCTACGTCAGGGTTTCTCTCTCAATGGTGAGTCTATATTTTTAACGAGCCAATTCAAAACGTTTTCCTTTTTTTAATAGTACGAAATACGTTCTATATCTATAGAACGTATGTACGTACCTACGTATTATGAACCGACATAATATCCCTAATTTAGCTGGGGAGATTCATACCATTTTAACACTTCGGTGCGAAAGAACACATACAAAAGGGGCTCTCTGGCGATTCAAACCGCGGTTGAATCCCTTGAACGACTGAAGACTCTAAAACTATGTACTGACTAAGTAACTCGAAACGTACGAAGTCGCGGGTTATGTAATATATTTACACGAGCTAATATTTTCGTAATAATTTACCAGAGGGGAAGGACGGCCATTTCCTCGTGAGAGTGGGTTAGGCTTTTAAACGGCTCGCAAGGTGGACGTTAGTGGCCAAGGTTAGTGGGGCTGCTCACAGCACCGTGACTGTGCTTAACTTGCGACGCACGGTAGCATAATCGGCCAAGTTCTTGAAAACGGTACCTACTAGATTTTTTATGTGGATAACATAACTATTTTAGTATTAAAATTTAATTTGGGTATTATGTCATCATTTGGAGCGGCCTATGTCCAGCATCTGCAGGCTGATGATGATGATCATTATGTTGTGACTTGACGAAAAAAGATTCAAAAATTCCACGGAGCCACAGAGCTAGGTAGTAGACAAGTGGATGCTCAAAAATTCAATTAATTCAGTCGTTTAGGATGTTTTCAGCTACACAAACGTATGCTAAACTATACTATTTTACTTTTACATTAAATTTTATTTATTCAACGTAATGAACTTTTTCATAGAAATACAATTTTGATTTTGAATTTAAGCTACACGCTCTATTGCCACAGCTAACCTATCAGCTAATAGTTCTTATATTATTTTCTACTTTCAAACCGCATTTACTAAACAAAAGTATGTGGATTTTGTATTTTGCTTTGATGTATAGAACTAGAACTTCTGCAGTCGCTCTGTGTAAAAGCTTAGCCCTCGCCAAAATCTCTCAGTTTGGGAAGCCGACCCTGAGACAATCGGGAATTATTTTAAAAAAAAAAAATTAAACAGACTTCGAAAAAAACACAAACGACCAAAACTAAAAAGCGATAAATAACGTAAGTAATTCCATCCTTAATACATAATTATTTAAATATTACAATTATCACTTATTTTTGAAGTCGGTGCCAGCCTCTCGGTACCTAACGTAGACTGTTGTATGACGCGCGCGGCCGGCAAACACGACAATATATTTATTTGTTTGGCACCGACTTCAAAAATAAGTGATAATTGTAATATTTAAATAATTATGTATTAAGGATGGAATTACTTACGTTATTTATCGCTTTTTAGTTTTGGTCGTTTGTGTTTTTTTCGAAGTCGGTTTAATTTTTTTTTTTAAAAATAATCTTATTTCTCTATTTTTAGTTGCGTTAATGTGCTGTGAACTTGAATAAAGGCTAATTAATGTCCTTAAGAGTTTTACTTAGGAATGAAAAATTTAGCTTTAAGTCAAGTGAAGACTTTGCGATCTAGAATCAAGCAAATCACTTGTCCAAATCACCTGCCCTATTAGCCCTGCATAAGTACATACTACTACCTAGTTTAATATCGACCAATGTCAGTACTGTCCCCTAACTCCTAACCGTTAAGGAGTTCTGTGGCTTTATCATCAGCACCAGATGTTGACGCCCGGAAGCATATACCTGAGTAAAATATAATTACGTAACAAAAACACCATATGAGCATACAATTTTCGGTTGTTGCCCTCAATTTCTCCAGGATCCCATCATCAGATCCTGACTTGGTGAAAATGGGACCACCTCGGAAGTGTCCTCTGTCGAACTGTCGAAAAATTTTTGAAATCCATCCATAATTGACGGAAATATCGATGAACAAACATAAAAAAAAATAAAAAAAAATATTATACATACAGACGAATTGAGAACCTCCTCCTTTTTCGAAGTCGGTTAAAAAGGCTAGGAGGATGATGATGTATAGAACTAGAACTTATCTCAACAATTACAAATATAACAAAAGAACCAAACGATCTACTTGATATTGATGCGTGATGATTACTTATCTAGGAGACGTAATTTTGTAAGTTAAAACCAATCGTTAAAAAAATAACCTCCAATCACGCAAATGAGCACAAAACATGGATTTTTCAAATGCGTGTGAACTGTTATGAACGTTTGCTGATTCTATGTTATTCGTAATTCAAATAATTTCAAGATACAATGGCCGAAAATACGAATAATAGTTTGCTCAACTCAGACAACTTACGTCCACTACATAATAATAGAAAACCGAACAAAAGACACGTCCACCAAAACATACGAGTTCCATTGTCTTTCATAAATCTGCCCGAACTTTATCCCACTTGGCAGCACTTTAATAAAACTTTCTGGAAGCAAAATGCGCCTTTATTACATCGGCTAATGTTCCTCCGACGACACAATTTCCGTGGCGGGTTTTCTCAACTTCCCCTGATACCGCGTGCATTAGCGAAAATATTACTGGAACGTTCATTTTGCACTGATATATGACTTAGGGACCGGCTATTCATTAAGGCGATAATAGATTGTTTGGTGGTGCGATATGATAGTAATGAAATATCAGCTTTTTCGCATTATATTGTCCTCATAGAATTTGGTCTTATTCAACTCTTTTTTGGTTATCAAAGACAAACTAGAATATTATATTTGTAGTTCACTGATTCGAGATCTTGCTATTTGTCAACTGGGAGGTTATGGGGGGCAAAACCCGGGTCTTCTGTAAATAAAGTACTTGGTACCATCTCGGGAGTCAGGGAGTTAGCGATGACACCCATCTTTCACACTCTCCGGTCGTATAGAACTATCATCCCATTGCATTATGAGAGTAAAGAACAGAGTAGGTACTTGTGCACCTTAATATCTTCGACGTACTTCCTAGTTTTCCTCGATTTTGGTCGCTGTGGTCGATTGTAATTATATTGGTAGTTAAAACAGTGTATCAATTTTGCTAATACTATGATAATACTATAATTTAGTTCTTTAACAGCTAGGAGTAATGCGGTTTTCGCTCAGTATCATTCAAACCTCAGGATAAATGTTCAAATGGTTTAATCCACTGTATTAGGTATTGCGGAGCGCATGTTCGGTATAATTTCATCTACGAGATTAGTGGTAAACATAAATACAAAACTCATATAGATGTACAATACGAGTATAATTATTGCAAGCTAATCGTTAAGGTTTTTATCATTTATGTTAACACCAACCAGGCCTCTTTGAGGTCTATTTATGTCAAGGTGAGAGACCGTGTGATATATTTTTAACACTGAAGGACATATCAATTCAATTTCAGTATTTACATATACATAATCATAATTTATACATACTCGTATAAAATACCTCTTATTGATTAATCGCGATATCTCAGAAACTTTCAAATTACAGACTTGAAATTTGGCAGGTAGGCTCAGGATGTAGACATCCGATTTGAAACGTATTTTACAAAACTCCACCCCTAAAGGGAGTTAGACGTTTTACAATATTCAGTATCGCATCGACCCATACGAAGCCGGGGCGGTCGCTAGCTTTTTATATTGTAAACTACTGTTCTCAGATTTTATTTTCTGTTGATTGTAGATACCTGTGTTTTAAATAATATAGCATTAAAATACCTTTCTAATTCATATCTTAATGAAAATAAATTATAGCGTTTAATGTTATAGCTACCATAATCGCTACAATCGTGTGTCATAAACTAGACGATGTAGTTTTTCATTATCTGCAATAACATTAATCCATATCATATAACATTAAGCTATCATAAAGTGATATTCCTTAAGTGTTCATCAGTCCCCCTTTCTTTAGTAAAATTAAGTAAGTATTACTATGCATTGTCTATATCTACCTATTACATTATTAATCATATTTAGCCGTAGGATGTTCTCTTCAGGACGTAGATCTGTCGATCATCAAAGACTTTCACAATGGCCTGTTGCATGCTGCTTACATCCAGGCCTATCCTGCGACTTCTATTAAGTGGTCAGTCCAAGTCGCCTTGCGTCAACGCCATGTTACCTATAGAAGGATATCCAGTCTAGAACCGTTCGGCCCCAACGTCCACCTGCTATTCTTACTATGAGACCTATCCACTGCCACTTCAGTTTGCTGACCCTCTGATCATGCCCATGACTTTAGTTACATTTAAATATTATTCAATAAAAAGCATTTAATTTTACAAAGCCATTTCATAAATATCAAGGTTCGTTTTTAATGGCAACCGGAAAAGGATAAAGGTAATTTCGCTTTGCCTAAATGTCCTTCAGAATTAAATAAATCACATGGTTACACGGATGCAAGTCGACGATTCTGTTATTACATATTATATTTGAATTGTTCACAGTGTTTGTAAAATACAAAGAATATCCTTGACTCTATGATAATGAGTAAAATTACATAAACGGAATCATTTCGAAGTTGATTTAGAATACATTTGGTGCGCCTTGCGGTATGGGGCGTAGAATACCGAGGTATCCCTGTCTGCTAGATATAGGAGTGAACCCCATGTAACCCAGGTGTCCTGTAAAGACATTCCCGACGAAAAAACAATGCATTTTGGTGATGTCTGTACATCGTATGCACGCAAAGCCTGGGTAGGTGCCACCATGATGTCACAATTTTCCCGTAAAATAATTAATTATGACGTAACAAGTGAAATTTTTGAAAACTGGTTGTGAAGCTGATATTTACAAATAAATAATTGGGGCTATGATTTCTATTACTTTCCGCCACCTCACGGCTAAAATATTTCATAATCATTATCATTACTTTCTTTGTCCACTGCTAGACATGAGCCTCTCCCAATGTCGCCACTTTGATCGTTCCTAAAATACTTAAATATAATTTTAACACCTAGATACATAATTGTAGTGTGTCCTTAAGTATTTACTGGACAAAAGAAGGTCCCCATTTTATAGTTAACTCCGTTATCTCATCTCTGTCCTCTATCGTAATAAGTGTTTGCGTATGGACTATCACACGCGTTTGTGAGCTTCCATAATAACCCTTGGTGCGTATGTCGCAAGCCAAGTGACAACAAAGGGTCGATTTGTCTCGCATTGTCCTCGTACAATGGCAACCGGGTCAAGTGGCGACTGCGGAACTGCCTGAATGGCACACTGGACTGTGAAACAGTGAAGAAGCTGGAAACAAACTATGTACCTAAAACTAAAGCGAAAGTACACCGCGACATTATATAGTTAAGCATTACATTTCCTCTCTACTTGAATGTTGTCTGACGCGGACGTCCAAAATTGTGCCAGAAGATATCGTCTGTAGTACTTTTTTTTTGTAAATGCTTGTGTGTTTGTGTAAAAATGAATGTTTATCTACATTTATCAACTCTAACCCCTATTTTATAATATGGTCTGAGTAAATAATTTGATATTTTTCTGTTTAATAGGACTACTATTTTCATCATCAGCTTTTCACAGTCCACTGCAAAATATAGGCCTCTCCATTTGTTCGCCACTTTGCCGGTAATGACACTTGCTAGACAACCAATCTTCTTTTTTATAATGAGAGCTTTAAGGATGACCCCACTCCATCTGATGGTAAGCGGTCGTGAGGTCTAAAAGTTAAGTTGACAGGCATAATATAACGAACTCATTGCGCCTGCCCTCACCCTGATGGCCAGTTAGATTTTTTTCTTTTTTATAGTGGCTCGACATAATGGCTCCCCTACGCCTGATGGAAAGCGAAAGAGAAGCCCAAGTCGCTGTGACAATGGGCAAATGACTGGTCAGTTACTTGTCAGTTGCCACCGCCATGCCGGCACAACCCTAACCCCCCACGGGCTCCGGAAACCCTACTCACCGGCAGAAACACGACCCAGAGGTCATTTGACTGCGGTATTCTATAGGATTTATAAATATTTATTACTTTACAGTTTGATAATGACGCCCATTATAATACTTACACTACTAAATAAATAGATTAGCATCCGTCACATTGAGACGCATAAAACAAAATAAAAATAAGCTAATAGAATTTGAAATGCTTTTGTTGAAATGTTTGTCTAACAGTTTTAGGGGTGAAACCTCATTAATACTAAATCTTACTTTACTGGTATAGTCTCTATATACTACAACGGAACCACGTTAATGGGAGAGACGCTGCCAACGCCAAATGCTGCCGGTTATCTACCTCCTTATATAAAATAGGTACCCTTTTTTACAGAAAAGGGTTACTTCGTTCAAATATTTCATCTTTTATGCTCTAAAGCTCGTAATAATATCCAAAAAGGCTTCGTTAAATTCTTCCCTGCATCTTGTGCCATTTTTCTTGCCCGGGAAACCAGGTCATGCCGTTTTTTGCTTATCAACGGAATTCCAATAGGTATTCAGAAAATGCTTCCTATATCTCTATCTTGCGCCAAGGAATACAATATAATTAGAAAAAACCATGGAAGTTCGTAGTACTTAATACTTTCATGGAAAAAATATAATTATCGCTTTGTTATTGTGGTTCCAAATTTAATGTGTTCGTAAATATGACGTATACGACACTCATTCTGTGAAGGAAAAACATCGTTAGGAAACCTGTGAATAAATTCTAAGATTGTATGAAGTCAACCAGGCCAGATCTAGCCTACGCGCAGTTGACTGAGGCCTTATTTAGGGTGGGATTCCCTCAGCGGGGACATTATGAGCTGTTCTTGTTAATTATTACATAATTGAAATTTAATTGGGGGCTGTATGTACATTTACACTTTTATTCTTACTCAAGTGAACGGGCTTAGACATTAATGAGCAAGACGACGAAGTAGCCGTAGTAGCTACAACTACACAATTGTTACATCATCCTACCTTTTTATATGCAATAAATTATGATATTTTTATATTTCTGTCTATGTGATAACCCAGATTTTTTAAACGTAAATCACAACGAACTCAATGTACACAACAAAATGTACAAATTACTCGAACTTAACACGACAATGTACAAATCAGACTGAAAAGCAGAAGTTTAAATGTACGCCTTATCAGAGGTAATAATTCATGGCCGAGTCTGCAAAAGTGTGATGAAAATTCTTAGCGCGGAAGTAACATAAATCAAGTCAGAACGTCTCGACTAAGCCAAATTGGGGCGTTTTGTGTAAAAGTTTGCTCACGTGGAGGGAAAAAGGAAAACATTTTTTTTTCACACCGTACATTTTTCACTAATTGGACAGGTGATATTGTACAATTTGATCTTGCGTATGGAGATAAATGGTGCTTTTGAATTATTTTGTTGGGTGCTCTACAAAATTTGGTACAAACTTCACGTTGTAAATTCAAATAAATGTCGCTTTGTGAGAGCAATCAAGATAACTTTGCCATTTCGTAAATAACTGTTCTATTGAGTTATGGTTTGATGTAAACAACAGATTAAGTACCTAGCTACAACGATACTAAATGGATAAAGCTTAAGTTCTAATCAGAGGCGATGGAACCCCACACCGCCGACGTACTAGTTAGGTACCTAGTGGTGCAAAGGGCCTTACAGCCAAAAACAATTTTGAATAAGTATGAGAAGTATGCACTTACTGTATGTAACTGTAAAGACAATAAATAAATTCTTATTTCTAAATCAAAAAGTACACGCCACAAAGCTTTTCTTTCCTTTAATATTCCTAAGAAGAAGTACGAATTTACATTTGTTTCATAATGAATTTGATGTATGTGACAGTTTAATTTCAAGTGATTTTTTATTTTATATTCCCTTCTTGTTTCACCATCAGAGGGCCTCGTGAAATGTTAGGTACATTAAGTTTAGGTCTCGCGCCGCCACTGGTTCTGAGAATGAAACTTGAAACAAGGGAGGTACTTATAATAAACTTATTGAAAATGGGCCTTCTTTCTATCAGCCGCCCACCAGAATTAAGTTCTCCTGAAAACCCGAAACCGACGAACTGTGAAGACTCCAAGAGATCGCGCCTTATTGACTTTCAAAGGCCTATTAAGTTTCTTTACTGACAGTAGCAGGCTTATCCCTTTTTTATTATATTATGTAAAAGTTTTCCTTTAACCTTTGCTTCTTTGCGCAAAACCTTAGATTTCTTGGAAGAGTAAACCTGTCAAGCGGGTATTTGTGTTGGAACAAATTAGCTTCCGTATGAAATACTCTTTAGAAATTGGTAAATTACCTTTTCTTTCCCGTTTCCATGTTTATTTTCCTTACCTTTGACTAATTGTAAGTAAATATTCTTGATTTTTTTTTGCAAAACAGGTATAATAAATTAATATGCTTCTTATTAAAAAGATATGATTTTTGAAATCAAACTTTGTATTTAAAAACATTGCTGTTTTTTTGTCAATAAATTGTACTAAGATTTCTCAGAATAAATGCTTGCTTGCAGAATGAATCTTTTGTCATATTTACTGTGCCTACACAGAGGTTACTACGACTAATGTTTACTCGAATAGATTTATGTCATGCTATAGATCAAATACATTAAGTACCTACATCAGAGACACTGCCTTACCCACACAAATACATATTAGAATAGACCACCCAACCAACTTCCATCCTTCTATCCACCTACAGTTGCAATAAATGAATTTGACTTTGACTTTGACACCCTTGGGAGCACATGACTCAATCTTGCACTATGTTGTTTCCGTCTTTTTTTACTCATAGTTAGTAGGACGTTATAATGGCTTCCTTACGCCTGATGTAAGCGAAAGAGTAGCGCCCAAGTCACGTCGATAAACCGGCAGGTAACCTGTAAGTTGCCACCGCTATGCCACGTTCGATGCTTACATACCCTGCTTAAAGGATCCCGCTTCAGAGACGGAAATGCATGTAGTGGTAATGAGTTCCACATTTTAACGATTCAGCAGACGCAGCCGTTCTATTCTAGATACATTTCTGCGGCCTTACCAATGAAAGACAAAAAGTTAGTTATGGCTGTAATGGCGGCGGGCGCGTGCTGTTCTGCGCAGACGCATCACGTGATTGATATCCTGCGGGCGCGTGGTTGGTTACGGGTTATTAGCTGAGGGACGAGCGCTGGCTCTGCGAATGTGTACAGTTCCGTCCGTATGATCCGTTTCAATTTTTTTTATTTTTTTATTGCGTTTTGGTGGCAGACGAGCTAGCGGCCTGTCTGATGTTTAACAGTAACCGCCGCCCATGGACATCAGTAATGCCAGAGGCACAGTATTGCCGCTACCTACCGTGAGGAAAGAGCTGTCTTTAAACCTCGTTTGAAAAAGGACATGTCGTGGCGATCAGGAAACACCGCGGCAGTTGTTACTTAGTAGAGTTCAAATGTAGAAAAATCAAATATAGCTTACTTGCAGCACTGAGATTCGCAACATATTCCTATCCTTCATTGTTATGTATAACAATAATATATTTTATAATACTGGCCCGATGGCTCATTTGGTAGTGACCTCTTCCTTCTGAGCCAAGGGTCGTGGGTTCGATTCCCGCATAGTACAAACATGAACATATCTGTTTGTATTGGTCAGAGTGTTTACTATGTATATTTACAAAAAAAAGTATCTAAGTAGGTTATCACTTGTCTAGTACCCATAGTACAAGCTCTGGCTTAGTTTGGGGCTAGATGGCGATGTGTGTCCCAGCGTGGCATGTCTTGGGCTATTAATACACTGTCGGTAATATCACATCCATTGGGTGTTGTAGAAGACGAATATGTATCTGAAAACGAGTAGCAACGTTTACCTGGGTACAGATAAAACCTACAGCGATCACCAACCCTGCCGGACAGAGAAGTGTCTGTGACACAAAAGCAAGCGCTGCTGTCCCTTTACTGATATTCTATGAGTCCTCTTCTACGACACCCAGTCTTTTCTAATAAAAACATGTAAAACGCAACGCAAGCCATCGAAAACTATCGCAAGAATGCACGATGCGTTAAGAATGACTTTACTCCATCTGATGGTTGAAGCGGTCGTGAGGTCCAAATGTAAGGTCGACAGGCACACTAGGGAAAACACACCGCGCCTGTCGCTCTCACCCTGAAGGCCCACTCAGATGTCGTTTCACGCCCGCCTAAAGTACCCAGGATTGTAAACGGAAAGAAACACAAACACAAGAGTATTTATCTGCGTTCAAATCTTCAATGTGTTACATTTAATGACTAAGGTACGAAGCAAACTGTACGCGACATTAAGTTGAAGTCTTCTCTGGAAATAGTAGTCACTTGTAATTGCTACAATTTTATGTAATAAGGGATAAATTAGAGCTATTAAGTTCTTAGATTTGATCTGAAGATATAAGACACAGTTGAAGTGAGGTGATGTTCTCTATTCCTTATAATAATATCGTAATTGCTGCATTAGAAAAGTAATTTAGCTTGGTAACTGTTATATCAAACATTTATATACTCATATTAACACATAGAAATTACATTAATACATAAATGTAATGGTAGATAAGTATTAATTGTCGATAATATGATTTTGTAAACGTTTTCTACATAATATCTGTAGAATTTCTGAGGAATCCTAAAAAGTTAGCGCTGTTGATGCGAAAACAATCGACATTTTGTGTAACCGGAGGATTTATCTTCAAGCCATTAGACAAATATAAAACACGAATTTATGGAAATTCTGTAAATTTATTCAGTATTTGAATACTGCTTTCGAAAGTAAGTATTTGGTGGCTTCATTGTTAGGGTAACTGCAAATGTGGGTAGATATCAGTTAATAGTTAGCAGTGAATGTAGTAAAAATAGATAAAAAAAAGGCTGAACATGTCTGAAAACTTAACAGTTTGACAATTTACGGGACACAAATATCGTTAAAATATGCGTAATATCGTAATAGCGCATCTTCTGTTGACACTAACAGAATTGACTATTTATTTCTGTAATCATAATCTCAGGTCCCAGATTTAGCCATTAACTAAATAAAACGTATCTACTCAGCACGCCGATATAGATAGATCGATAGATATTGTTTATTCTAAACAACTAGTGGTACATTTCAGGCGGTCTTAACGCTAGTAAGCGATCTTTTCCTGACAACATTCAGGTAGGTACAGGAAGTGTACTATCCTAAAGATAAAGATGTCTTTGAAGTTTGGTGGAATCATCGCATTAGACCAGCAGAGTAAGAGAAATGTGTATCTGTTTAATAGGTCACACACGCCTGTTATACAAGTAGGTACGTGTGGTTCCGGATTCAGAATAGCACCACCCTTCTAACTAAGAAAATATCAGAAAACGGGCAGCAGCGTTTACCCAGGTACAAATAAAACCTATTACGGTCACCAACTCACCTGCCAAACGTAGTGACTAAACCAAAACCCCTCGAATAACATCGTCCTTGGGGCACGTCTATGTCCAGCAGTGAATGGATACAGGCTGGTGATGATGATTTATATGCTAAGGCTCTGTGGCAGAGAAGTAAAAATCATTAATTTAATTCTTGATTATACTTCGATGATTGTAACTTATTTCGAATGCCATTTAAATGACAGTATTTAACAGGGCTGCGACATATTGTCGCGCCACTGTGTCGCCCGGCATTACAAATGTCAGGCACGTTCGTTGATTGCTGCTTATGAGCTTTTAAAGCTTCCAACTTCAGCTCGAAACGTTGGACGCTTACAAATTTTCTACCCTCAAATGCGTTTCATGTTCACATTTATGGTGGTGATCATACCTACATTAGAAGCTATGTACCTACCTACTATTAGAGCAAGTATCTACAGACAATATTTTTGCGACTTTCAATGTGACCTGCCATCAGCGGACCATAAAGTTTTAATTTCAATGTAAAATAAGGCTTCTTTTCGTATTTTTCTTACAAACACCTGATATTCACACATTTAACTACATACGTAACTGGTAATACCATATTTAAATACCATACCATGTTCAACAATACTGCTTCTTGGCAACCGTAGGACCCTCAGGCCAGGTTGAGTGACGAATCGTGCAAGATGACACGCTGACACGAGCTGGATGCTGGATGTCCAGGATTGAGCAGTCCCTCACAATTGGAGAAACATATTATGTCCAACAGTGGACTGTAAGTGGCTGACGATGAATCATCGGCCGTACATAAGATAAAGTTAAAATAGTTCATGAATGCGAAACCTACACTATATTTAATAACAGGATATCCCATATTTCTAAAAAAGACCAAGTATCCATAACATTTACATCCAACCAATTACCTACTAACTTATTACAAGTAATGAACAACGTAGCCTGCCCTCCTAACGATATACTCCAGGAAAACTTATATTATGATGAGGTTCACTAACGAAGTACTTGCTTGGCTTATTTACGCTGGTACATGTGTCTATCTCGTTTCCGAGAAGCCTCATCTCATTACAGTGTCAGCCTGAGCTTCATCGATGTTGGGAGACAACCGTTACGCGATAAACATTTTGTGAAATAGGGTCGACGATCTACGCAGGACCAGGGCTAGATAAGAGAGCACGGTACTTTTTCATGGCTTATCATTTAAAGTGCTTAAGGGAGTACCTTAAGCGTTTATTATGCACTTTATGTAAAATGCAGCGTTCTTAGAAAAGTTTGTGTTGGGTATTATGAAATATATTCTTATGAACGAAAAGTGGGGATTCGTGTCGTTAAAAAAAGTTGAATTCGATTAATCGTCAAAAAGGTACCTATCATGGTGCCTAGATGAGGACGGTTTTTTAATTTAGAGGATTAAATAAAAAAGAAGGTTTTCACATCTTTAAGAACAATAGTGATTTAGAACTTATAAGTAAAAATGTAAAAGCCCCCGGCAGCAAAAAGTAAATAAACACCATTTGTCTTAAAGAAATGACGAAAACTAAGCTGCTGGTCTCCAAACTACTGGGATTATCTTCATGAACAAAGCTAGCTAAGAGCCATTTAGCTAATATTAAGAAATATTTGCTAGATATTAGCGAGCTGCTCTCGCTTTGCTTCGGGAATTTCAAATAAACATTTAATTGGGTTACAATATTGGCGTACTAGCTGTGCTCGCGACTTCGTCCGCGTGGAATAGTTATTTTTGCCCCGTTTTTTTTTACATTTTCCATTATTTCTTCGTTCCTAATAGTTGCAGCGTGATGTTATATAACCTAAAGCCTTCCTCGATAAATTGTCTATTCAACACAAAAAGAATTTTTCAATTCGGGCCAGTAGTTCCTGAGATTAGCGCGTTCAAACAAACAAACAAACAAACTCTTCAGCTTTATAATATTAATAGTTAAGATTAGTAAGGATCCCTGATATTTTCTAGCTATAAATATAGCCTTAAGAGTTACTCAGATTGAATGTAGCGTTTCAACGATGAAAGAGTTTATTACTACAAACATACACACAAAAATACTAATCATTCCTCTTTTTAATATTAGTGTAGACTAGGTAGGTAACTTAAAAAACCCATCCATTCCCTTGGGAACATGAGGTCACAAATTTAAGAACATAGATACGTCAAACTTATAAGTAAGTTCCCCCTCTAAATAATACATGAAAAATATCGCAGAAGATGTAAAAAATAGTCACATGTATATTGTGCATGACTATTTTATAAGGGATCCTACCCGCCACGTCGTATTCCCTCGGTGTTTTAATCTTCAGCTAACCTAAAAAGTCCAAAACATTTCTACTTCTTTCCAAACTACAAACAATAAATATTAAGCTGACATTCCATTGAAGTACAATCGTTTGTCTTTTGTTTTCAGAAATAAAAAATGTAAGCGTTGTCACCGTCACGCTATGCTGTCACTTCCGACCCTTGAGCGATTGCAAGTTAAATAATCTATGAGATGTAGGTACACGCTATTTCTATTGTTCCGTTTGAAACAGCCGAAAGGGAAAGTTTCACACCATCATTAGAGATAGATCAGATTGATGGTTTTCACGGAAAAATGTTAGGAGAAGTAATTGGAAGATGATGATGATATTATTTCCGTTAGGTAATACCGTTTAGGAATATACCTAGTAGGGGTATCAGCGGGGCTATCACTAATACGTTCGGAAAGGTTTAATGTCAAATTTTAATGACGTTCATTCAGTTTCCGAATCCGAGTGGAAACCTTCGGAAACTCGCAGGTACCTTCCGACTTACTACCTACTCTGGACAAAGGAATGTTTACATCTTAATCTTAACTAATATTATAAAGCTGAAGAGTTTGTTTGTTTGTTTGTTTGAACGCGCTAATCTCAGGAACTACTGGTCCGAATTGAAAAATTCTTTTTGTGTTTAATAGACCATTTATCGAGGAAGGCTTTAGGCTATATAATATCACGTTGCAACTATTAGGAGCGAAGAAATAATGGAAAATGTAAAAAGAACACGGGGAAAAATAACTATTCCACGCTGATGAAGTCGCGATCACAGCTAGTTATTGATATAGCTATTAGCTGGTACGTACGTCTATGTATATGTCTATATATACAGATAGGTAGCCATTTAACTTTTGCTCACGACACTTCTCTAGAGCCCTTGGAGTGAGTTTGGGGTTCATTAAACGTTTTAATTTAATTATATTATTATGTTTGATAGTGCTGTAATAAATTGCTATCTATCTATATATATAAAAGGAGAAACTGACTGACTGACTGACTGACATATCAACGCACAGCCCAAACGGCTAAACGTAGGCACTTGAAATTTGGAAGGGACGTAGCTTAGGTACCGTAGGGGTGCACTAAGAAAGGAATTCCCGAAATTTCCACGGGAACGGGAATTAGCGGGAAAATCCTTTTGTATGAAAAATCTAAACCGCTTAAGTTAGACGCTTGAAATTTGGCATGCAGGTACCTTAGTAAATATAAAGTTTAGTTATGGCTGTATTTTGAGAAATTCCCACGGGAACGGGAGTTAGCGGGAAAAAACTTTTGTATGTATAAATTTAAACACGCGGACGAAGTCGCGGGCAAAAGCTAGTCTACTATAAATACTGGGATGTAAGGGAGCGGCCTATCATCTTTTCGGTCCAAGCCAACCTCACCTGCCCGTGGTGTATCCTGCCGAACAACAAACGAGGCACTGGCAACCGACTGGTGGCGGTATAACCACCACAATTGAAGGCGTAGCTAAATACCACAATAACGGGCTGATGACGGGCAGCAGCGTCACCGGAGCGAGAAGCTACGAGCTGCGATCACCAACCCGCCTGCCCAGCGTGGCGATTATGGGCATATCCTCCAGATGTTTGCCCTGAATGGCGAGCAACTGGATAGGCTTATGTCCAGCAGTGGACTGCAATAAGCTGGTGATGTGATAAATACTAATGGCCGAATACGGCCACGAAGCAAAAGAGCGTCTATCTATTGTGAAATACGAGTACTTGAACAGATATTTCTACTATAGGTATTCAAATTAATATGGTATCGTAGAATAAGTACTCCTAAAATATCTAGATATATTTAAAGTTTTTTACAGCTTTAATTTTTTAAAACGCAAGCGGCATCTTTACAAAACCTTGATAACGACATTCTCAGCTAAAACATGGCTAGCCATAATAGCACAAAGCTAAAGCACAGAGTAAATATAACAGTTACCTCGTTAAGCGTCAGTTGTAACGTAGAAAGAGGATTTTCCACTAGATGGCGTTAGTAGCAAAATAGATGACCTTTTGTTTCCCGTAAAATTTAGGAAACGAAACATCAAACTGTGTGAACACTCTTTCTCAGTCAGCTTTTGAATGTAGGTTCCTTATTTGTACGCAGATATACTTATTCGTTTTTTTTTATGAAGACGTACACGAGACTTAATGATGCTTTTGAGATTTAAGAACTTGACGTTCCTAAAATATAGGATTATACAATTTATGTTTGGCGAATTATCCGCATTAACTCTACATGCGTGATAGAGTCAATTTAAAAAAAAATACAATCTATAAACCCACCAACAGCTTATATCTTCTCATTCCAAGCTTGAACTCGCTTTTTGACTCAAATTAGACTTTAAAAAAAAGTACGGTCTGGGACTATTTAAAAAATAATGGAAACAACATTGACTTCCTATATTTTTATTTTGAACAATTATGAAACCATTACAAGAATCTACTTATGATTACAATAACTTTATGATATGTGTAGTACAACTTATTCCAGATTTATTAAACAAATAATTAATTAATTATAATACAGTACATTAATTACTATAGTCAATCGCCATCTCGTTAAACCGAGTGGAACATTAAATTAGGTATTCAATCAAAGCATAATTTACAAACCAATTTCATAAAAATAATGTAGGTAAATACTAGACAGATAACACTGCTTAAATCACTGGAAAATATAAATTAATAATTGATAGAGACAATAAAGCTCAGATTCTCAATTCAGATTTATATACCAGAAGTATAAATTGGAGGAAAGTATTAAATCAATGTATTGCTACAATTTTATCCTAATTAGGTATGTTTGGTTTAAGACTTAAATGCTACAATATAAAAAAGTGTTTATCGATTGTTGGAGTTCTACTTGTTGGAGTTTATTACCTTCGTCCAATTTGTAATTCTTTGCTTAGCTATACCATACTAAATTATGCCCTAGAAAGTACACAATTAGCTTCAAGTATAATAAGTGGAATTATAATAAAAATAGACGGAAAGCTACGACTGAAGAAGTTCATACTTAAATTTAAATAAAAATAAAAAAGAAGAACATTTCTGTGTCCTAAAATTCAAAAATTTTAAATTTCGTCGATAATATAATGTATACTAAGGCTATAGCTTTCTCTACCATAGAATCAACATATATCACAGTAGATAGATCATTGCTAAGAAATTTTAATTACCTTTTTAAAGCAAATATTATCTTCAATTAATCATATTGCACATACTCTTTTGAAATTTATTCTACCTGCCGTAATGCGTAAATATTATAAATACTAGACTTTATTATAGTTGTACATGAAATATAACACTTCTATGCTATTCGATAAAAAATAATGAAATACAAAAGTCCACAAAAGTATAGCCATAGTGAGAAAATGACATCTGATATAATAATTTACAGTTATATTTATTTACCTAAGCAATACTTATGGTAATAATTTTGTAGACTTTTTAGCGAATAGATGGTACAACATAGATAATAACTTTATAAGCTAAGCTATCTACATAGTATATGCGTTTTGCGCAGCTAAATATTGACGTAAATTAAGAATACCTAATTCTTATCTTTGGGTTTTTAGTTTAGGTATATACTAAACTTGAGCGTCGATATGAAATTGAAACACTTGAAAATTCAGGTACAGCTAAGATTTTACGAGCTTAGATATTTTCATGAAATAAAAGGATTACTTGGATGGCACATCAAGGTAGTATTAAAATTATAAGGATAATAGTCATCATGCATAGTAAGGAACGCTTTGTTTTAGTATAAATTGAACCAACATTGATTGAATTTTAAAAATATCAAGTTCAACTTTTTCCGTAATTTTTAACTCTATTAGTGTACATTTTCAAATATTAACTCCTAATTGTGGCCAGCTATTTTGTATCATATAATATTGTATTCAACGACTAAACTACTTTAAATAACGATCTTATGGATACGGTAAAATGATCATAACAATTTCGAAGAAGAGCTTATAATCAATTCTCTTCTGCAATTAATTTGATTCTCAGATGAAAGTGCCCAATAAATATAGGTATCTACATGCAAAATTACATAGTCAATCACGTAGCGTTTTTTATAAATAATATTTTTTCTTCTTAATCTTCGTCATTCAGTAAGTCTGTGCAGGATTTCGCTTTGGTGGACCTGAAAAATAAATTCAGTAAATATTTTAACACCATTTTTTTACTTGCAAGGAAAATAGCTTCTTGAAGTAAATTACATTCTTAAAATTAAATGCATGATAATTATTGGAGAAAATAAACTTAAATGCTTAGAGTTGTGCTTATAAAAAAAAATTTACTGATTCGCCAATTTACTCAATTCTGAGTTACTCGCATCCAGCACTTACCAGCCATCTTGTGCGAATTGTCAATCCACCTGGCCTGATCCTACCCTAGTGTAGGAGTAGTAGTAGTGTTCCTAAAAGGCTGGCCACTCCAGAACTCGATTACCCCAGCGATTGTGGGTTCTGCGGCTGATATGACTAGCGTACTGCCACTTCAGCTTACGCTGTAGATTACTACAGTGAGCTTTATCGATTCCTCGCTTTGAGTTACTTAGCAAATATCTTCGAGTTATCGAAAATAATGGAAACTTACTGAGAGCTCTTTACTCTTCTGCAGACCCTCAATTCGATAGATCCACTTCTGACTGACTTAAATAACGCCAACGCCTCCACATGAGCGAGTTCGTGACAAGCTTGTCCATTGACTGCTAATACTTCGTCTCCTGGAAATACAAATATGATTTCGTGATTATAACTCTTATAGACAAGGTAATAACGACTTTATGGGGACATGGTAAAGGTCAGATTAATAAATTGATTGAACTTTATTCACCTGTTAACAGAAACCATTGTAAAACAATTTGCTATAAACCTAGAGTTATTGGCCCACTATAAACCACTATAATGCATGACTTTGGTCTCGACTGTAATTTATCTGCAGGAAACATTACTGTACAACATATAAAATACTCAACAAGATCGTCTGTAAATTTTGGTATCTAGTCGCATAAATTTGTATGGAAATATTACGCGCAATTATTGTGTTAATTGAACTAATTAAACGAACATTTTTGCCTTATGGTGATATTCATTCATCATCATCACCTTTTAAGGATATTATGTATTTAACTATTTCCATTATTTTAGAAAAGGTAGGTTTGTAAATAAAACTTTTAGGATGCACTAGTAAGGTGTAAATTAATTTCCTTCGATTGGTATCGTGACTGGGTAAGACAATGGCTATACTCGTATAAAAGATGTAGATACCTCTTTATTTTAACAATCCTAATGATAGGTTTATTGAAGACTAACATTATAAGTAGTAACAGTGCATTATTACAACAACACAACAACGCTTATCAATGATTGTTATTGTTATTATAATGTTATACAGACTAAGTAATCTGTTGCAGTAAGTAAATAACAGTCTGTCGATGTTAAATCAACATTCGTATCAGGTCTGATGCCCATTCTGGTGACAATAGACTGCTATCGTATTATGCGCTTTGTTATTATGTTACTACTGGTCGAAATAATGCAATGTGGTTTCCCTTTCTTATCGAATTACATTCCACATACTTAATAATAATATAAATTGTTTATTATTAGTACACAAAGTTAATTACCTGCTTTTAATCTGCCATCGTCTATTGCTTGACCCTGTGGTAGAATACTCTTTATAAAAATACCAAGTGGTCCTCTTGGAGAATCACGACCACCAACAATAGTAAATCCAAGTGGCTTTTTCCCATGTCCTTTTTCAAATGTTATTGTATGGTAAGTGTGTGTAGGTGCTCTAGGTCTTCTGGGCAGAGTACAAAAATTCGCGGCGTTCGGTGTTTGAATATCACTTTCACTGTCCTGTCGTTCTTTATACCTATCCGAAGCACAATCTGGCACATCGAGATCGACAATATCACCGGCACAGCTGAGAGCTAGCGCGTCTTTGTTGGCGCCACCGTAGCTCACGACCTGACGGCGGAGCAGCTTGTTGTTCATGCTGCTGTAGCTCGCGTTCTGGCCCTTGAGGAAGTGTGAATGCGAGTTTGCCGCGCCGTCGCTCGCCTCGTCCGCAGCTGATAACGCCCCGCGATTACACGCCGACTCATCCTGCGACCGCCGACGGTCTGCCCTTACGTCACATTTGTCAATTCGTTTTTCCTTTCCCAAAATGATTGCGTTCTCGTAATCAACCGAACTTTCACGCATCAAAATGACGCTCCTTTGAGAGGACTCTCTCTGTCTGGAATCGGCAGCTTTTTCGCGTTGTCTGCATATGACAATGTCGATTTCTGAAGAACCGGATTTTAAAGCGTCTTTGGCTTCTGACATTGTTAAATCTCGAAGTCTACGGCCATTCACGTTCAGTAGTTCGTCACCAATGCGAAGTGTGCCTTCCCTTAAAACAAAGAAAACATGATATTATAAAAGCATTCTTAGTGATACCATAATATTTTAATTAATTGAAATTCGATAAAAGGTTCCACAGTATTTGTTTTGTAAATAAAGTGACAGTTGAAATGTGCATATTTTAGTTATGAAAAGTGTAACTTGAAGAAGCATTATTTGAAGTAATATAATATATTCATACTCACTTTTCTGCTAGTCCACCTGGAACCACGTGAGCGACTAAATAACCCACATGACCTTCATCAGACAGCTTTGTTTTAGCTATAAATATACCCAACTCGTCTGATGGATTCCTTCTCATTATTCTAACAACCTTGAATTCGGAAAGCCCTCTTTCAGATCTACTGCCCCTAGTAGGTTTTCTACATGGTGGTATAGGAGGAATTCCTGAATCTCCCAAAGTAGCATCTCTTTGCCGCATCTTTTGTTTTTCTGTTAACTGTAAATATTGCGGTTCTGCGTACTCATTAGTATTATTCTTTGGCATACGCCTTAGGATTTCTTTACGATCTAAAGATAAAGCTCTTTGGGTGTGTCGCGGTCTGGGTTTTGGATGATCAATTCTTTCCACTCTACTTATTCTACCAGATGATCGAGGCTTGGGGTAGCTCTGATCACCAGACACACTTCTGCCATGGCATGGAGCTAAAGGATTTATATGTGAGGCAGAGCTTTCGCACCGAGACGAGATTCTATCACTGTCAAATATTGAAGAAGCTGCTGATTCATTGACTAGTATACCGGAATCTGCATCTTCACAGTCTTGTATCAAAACATTTTCATCATCACAAGAGACTTGATAAACATCATCATGAAACACCGAATTATTACCTTTTTGAAACTCATCTAAACCCGGTAATGCTCCATAAGAAAAGCTACGTAATTTTGCTTTAACTCCGCCTCTTTTCTTTCGACTTTTACTGGAACTAGTTGATTTCAAAATGTTGTCATTGCTGTTGTTCAGATCTTCTTCGTTTTCACCATTGGGCTTATACAATTTAGAAAAAAACTTGTTTGTTGAAGATTTCAGGTAGCGGTCTGACATTGCTCTTAACTTTGCGGATAAACATGAACTAGGGCCGATAGTATCCTTGTCAGTTTTACTATTCTTAAACTTATCAGTCTTACTTGTATTCTGTGACTTCATTGCTATTGGCGCATCGTCATACGGTTCATAATCGTCGTTAAAAATTTGATCGCTCGATTTTGATAGTTTCGTACCGGATTTAGGTATTGCATGATAACGATCACACTCGGAACCTGAGCTGTAACATCGGGCGCCCCTGTTAGTAAAGGATTTTCCTTCTCTCCATTGGTTCTCAACCGGACTAGTGACACTTTTGGCGAAGAACACATCATCATCATAATTTGGCATTTTCACCCAAGGGTTTTGGTTTTCAAATTCTATGTGGCCTTCAGCATAATTGCTGGAGTAGCGACACTGATTTGCATCTTCGACATGTCCAAAACCACTGCAGTCGCTTCCTGACGTAGATGCAGCATCCTCCGCATGTCGTAAAGGACCGTTAGACTTGAAACATGACAGTTTTGTGTTTTTTACTTTATCGAGTAACGGATTCCGCTTTTCACGATATACGGTATACTCTTTTTCCAAAGAGCCTCCGCGGTTTTTGCGGCTCGCATTATAGCTTTCCTGTGGTGAGGTGGGACCGTTTTGCAATGATATGCGGCGAGTGACTGGGGTATCACCGCTACGATGGCATCTATGGGGAGATTTCTCTACGATTATTATTTGATCACTGAGATTGTAAAAGTTGGTTTCCACAGAACTGCTGCTACTCTTTCGGTTCGGGTAGCGCACAGGGGATAAATCTGAAAAAAGAGAAAATAATATGTGTTACAAGTTGAAAAATAAAAAAAATACAGGAAAATATGTTATAGTTGCAAACAAAATAGATTACGCTTTAAAAGTTTTGCAAAATGACACAAAAGTAATCAATCCTGCGTAAATTTTCCTCCTTTTTGTTGGGGCTACCCACGTCAATATCCTGTTTTCTTATTTACTTGTTTTACGTCACCATATAAGTAATCACTTCCTGCCTTATTTGTCGGCACCTATCTGTATGAATGGTAAACATAGGGTTTCTTGTCCGAGAATGGTATTCAGTAATTCCTACTGACGTCAGTATCGTCAATATGACTATATTGACGATACCAGCTGAAATTTTATATAGGTACTATAATATACGTTTTCCTAATATTATCATGAAAAATACCTTTTTCAGTAAACACGTATTTTTATTCTATTGCAGAACTTTTTTTTTGTCGCTGGACCCTATAGTAAAGCTTTGCGATTCCCATGGATGAAAAAAAATGTTAAGAGTATAAGTCGCAGCGTTAACTCCATCTATTAATGGTTTCCAGGATTTAGATGTTATCTTTCATCGATGTTGAGATAGATGTCACCACTTAACCATAATCCACTCCACTAACCTTTTCATGCCCAATTAAATCGAGTAGGTACTTTTTTCTTATGTAAACAAAAGTATTGCGTGATGATTGCGTAAAGGATGGGTAACCGCCTATTGATTACTTCGACAAAATGTTGACATGCTAGCAGCGTGCGTGCGAAGAAAATACGTTGGCAACGAATACTAATCAAATGAGCAACAAGTTAGTAACTGTTTATGCTAATTGAGCGTTATGCTTCCTCGGACAGTTTATCTAATGCCCATTCAGATTCTGTGTCAGTTGGTATAAATTGCCTTTGAATAGCAGTCTTGCATTAGGGAAGCATTTAACGAGCTATAATCGTTTTCTAAGTTGAGTGTTACAATCTGTAAGGAATAAAAAAGAAAGCCAATGCAGAATATATGTACCTACATTCTTACCAACAATAAGGGTTATATTTTTATGGTCTCAAAGAATCGTGGATTGTGACGATATCAAAGCACAATTTTTGAAAAGTAAAACGCTATCAATTGTCAAACTTAACATCAAATCTTTGTATGCATAATATACAACATCCTACATATTATGTATGCTGATACAATGAAAACTACTTAGTCATTATCGTGAATATGTGGCTTCAAAGGAAGAGCTAGGATACTTATGATTTTAAGAGAGAAGGGTATGAAATCGATAATGTTATTCCAATTACAGTTTTCTCTCAAAGTGAAAGCAGTCTTCAGAACGGCATTAATTGATATTTCAAGCTAACCTGCAGCCAGTAATACTTAATCCTAATCAGTATTAATTCCTACCGTTTCGATACAAGCACGCTATTTTAACAGGCTGTGTTTATTTATGACATAGGCGCTTGACATCTCCCTTGCCGTAGTACTATCTCTAGTCGTTTTGTGCATAAATCAATTTAGACTTGATAAGTTATTATGGAGTCAACTAATATTTACGTACATATCTGACATAGGTATAATGACTTAGCGAAAAACTTTAAGTAAATGGCATTTCATATGATGCGAATTTATAAAAACTTGTATATGAGTAATAATCTAGATATTATTAAACTTTTCATATACAAGTAGTACTCGAGTCTCATTTTGTCGTAATTGTATCTAATAATATAGTATTATCGTTGTAAATATGTAATTATATCTATTTTTTAATGTAAAAAATTCAAGTAATTTGTCAATTGTTTTATTTTATTTTCTATTAAATTATAAGATACTTACTTGATACCGCGAAATCGAGGTCACGGTCATAATATGTTTCAGTATAAAGTCTAGAGAGTCACTAGAGTTATTAAGGTTGATATGTTATTTGACTTTATAAAAGATTGACCATTGTTTTAAGTTGTTTCTGGCGTTGACTTATCGTCAGTCCCACCTTCATAGTCTATACAGAAATGAACATTTATTCACTTCACAAAAGTATAAGGGTAAATTATTGAATTATACACTTTATTTAATATAAATTCCACAATAACCATGCGATAGTAAGGTTGTTTAAATGTAAAATATCGAATAATCTAGTATACCTAGTTCTGAGTCTGATAAGTCTCATAAGTAATTTGTCTAAGAAATTAGACAAACTAAAGCATCACAGCAAAAAATAAACAAAAAACGACATAGTAGAAATTTACATTATAAATTATGTTCATGAAATTTACATAAAATAATGTTCATTCTGATTGAGATCAGAAAGAAACTATAGCATAAGGTATACAACGAAATGATTCAACAGGCGATGATGTGCTAACAAAGGTGTAAAATCATGCAAAAGAAAGAGGACGATTATGAAATAGCCACTACACAATAACAAGATCAAATGACAACATTATAAAAGGAAGCTGACAATTGTATCAAGCTGTTTGGGGACAACGTGGGTGGTAAGGAGTCGTTAAATCTGACACCTTTATTCTTACGCAGTGTTGCAATTGACTTGATTCTTAATTTGCCGGTAAATATAAGTTCAAAGCCTACATCTGCATCAAAAATGTAGTTAAGAGTGAATGCAGGTAGAGGCAAGAGTGTAAATATGCGTCTAAACATCATCATCTGGGTGATCTTCTCCTGATATTTTATCTGATTCTTGGATATAGGTCTCTTCCCTTTCCATCCCTGGAAGATTTGTGCCTGACTCATGCGGTCCTGGCGGTGTCAGTTACGGATATCATCCACCCTGGGCTGCGTAGTTCTACTATAATATATTTATTTTTATTTTTTTAATTTATGAATCGTCAAATTATGCAGGTACAAATAATAGAATCTACTACCGTCGAAGTTTATTTATAGGCTACGTTTATTTACATTCAATGCACTGTTACTGCTACGCCACTTATTGTAAAAGGTTTAATCCAGAAACCCGAAACTTTTAGTTCACTATTAGGTATTCACTCGCCAACACATATGACCATTTAGGTGTTTTAAATATTCATGTAAAGTGACATTATTATTTCCCACCTCGCTAGAAAGCTGCGATTTGCTCCGCAATAAGTATTAAAAATGAAATTAATGGTCCATTATTGTCCAGTGAAGGTCTTTACTGCTGAATTTAGTCTGTATGACGAGAAACTAGCGCGCTATATCTTATGTGTTGTAACTTTGTAAGCACTTATGGGTAGACTAAATTTTGGACATCATATTTGGTTGACAATAGTCTTGTTTAACAAGCTAGACACAATAGAAGGCTTATTGTTATCGTATTTATGAGCATTTTATTGCCTGAAACATGTAAAAATAGAGCTGATTCCCAGCTATTGAAACACGAGTACCTCTTTGGTAAGACACGAGTATTTTGACCTAGGGGATGTTAATATTGTAATGAACCCATTTATTTGTGATACTTTCGTTGATTCTTATTTCCATAACGCTAGTGCTGAAATAGCTCAGTTTTTATAAAACCATAAAATAAATAGTTATTTTATGATACACCTAAGCACGTAGGATTCTACGATTCTTGTTAGTTGCAACCGTGGTGCGAGATAATCATCTATGCTTTAAAAAAATATTTAATTTCTTTTCTTCAACATATTGATTTCATCGCCTTACACTTTTATTTATCAATTAAATACATCACCTCTACATGAAAGTTGTCTGGAAAATTTCCTACAAGCGATAATAACCCCTTAGTTGTAATATTTATCTAAGCCTATTAGCCTAATAGTTTGAGGTGCCTATTAGGCACTCCAGTAATCGTAATAATGTATAATTACCTATATTAAAAAAGGAGACGTTTCATGTCTATTGTCAACACCTTGCTATTAGTATTATGTCAGTGATAATGAAGACTTCGACCAATTACGACCAATTGAAAATGTGTCAAGAGTGGTCTGATAATGAATGAAGAGTTACACTATCACACTTACCGATCCTGGATCTTCTTGTGGACCGTGGTTCGGTCTCCGGGGATACGGCGAGCAACCTAGGCGGCTCGCCCTTCTTGAACCACCGCATCTTGTCGCCTTTTACACCATCGCGAACTCACTGGAAACAAAGAAAAGAATACTTATAATCGAAACACGTTTTAAAATACCAAACAAGCCGCTATCTTGTGCTTTAGTCCAGACTCAAAGAGATCAAAGTTGAAATGTTCAGATAAAACGTCAGTGGGTAGCACATTCCATACTTGCACACTGAGGCACTTTTATTTTTTATTTGGATGCCAATAATATGGCCCATGCATTTTCTGTAGCATGTCCAGATCGTAATTATTTTATCAATATATTGACTAGTTAAGTAAGCATGATCGTACTCGTTTTAATACGCGCCTAAAAAGTAAAAAATTGAATTTTCATTTCACTTTTTCTTAAGATCGTTATTGTTTGTGTAAAGAAACATCACCGAAAAAAAAAGATTTTACAGATTCCTCCAATAAATTCAGTAATTTCAATGGAGGAATCTGTTACTGGTGCTATGACAAGTTTGCTCTTACATAATTATAAGCAGACCGCGAAAAAGAGAAACAACACCTAGTCTAAATCGTTTACCTAAACTTAGTTGAAGCCGCGATCGGAAACCTAGATAACCTAAATAGATTTACTTTTTATTGCTTTTCCAAGAAAGTATTTCGCTGTAATTTTACCTAGGATAGGATAGGAAAGTAGGATGGAACATGCTAACTCAGATAAAGCCGAATCACTATAGCCTCAAGTAATACCGTTCGGGGAAGAACAACAGGTAGAGACTTACAAATTTTAGCAGTTTCTAGTTGGAAGGTATTAAAAAAATAGAAGTGTTCTACAGTGGCCGTTTCACAGTCACAATAATGTATTTATGTCTTTAAACACCTGAAGTCATTAAAACCCAGCGGGTTTCTCAACCCGTTCGTCTCCTTTTACGAAGCATACCATTTGCAATTGCTGTTTCTACACACGCCCAGCATTTGGCTTGCTTAAGTATTATACTTTAGATCTTTCAACATCTTTTTATTGGTGTGGCTTTGACGCCTTAATAAGCAATGATAATTATAGTAATCATAACGTGCATATTGTGTTTTTGGGTAGGGTACAGTCGATTAAGTCATGTTGAAGATCCATCAATTTCATGATGTTTTTATACTACCTACTTCATGATAACTGACAACAAAACTTACAAGTAATTCTTTATCTGTGTGTCTAGCATCATCACCATATTTATAGTGTCTTCTAACACTAAGCGGATATTGCAATCGTCTTACAAAGTATTTAGAACACATTTATATTATGCCTGTTGTATTTCTCTAGAATATAATCTTTGATCTATTTGGAAAATTCCATATATCATCTATACAATGTATCTAATAAAATAATGTTCATACATTTTATGTACAATTGGCGTCATTATTCAATCCAATGCATACTGTATAATTTGCAGTAACATAAACACACACTTAAATAAAGCTCTAATAGTGTCACGATACATGTCATTTATTATCTTGACAACATTTCTAACGTGGTCCCATTTAATTAGAACTAATCGTTACCAACTAAAGTATCGATGCAGATCAAAATTCACAACATGACTCGATAGTGTCAAACATCGATCATCGATTCATATCGTAAGAAGCGAGACCGGCTTGCGATCACGTAACAATGCCTAACCTTGCGGTGATGTTGTGTAATAGATTCATGATATTTTTTTTGCAACAATCGAAGGCTACTCTAGTTAAAGCGAACAGGGGTGTCAAATAAATCAATTTGTGTTGTACAATTGTACATGCTTATGTATAAAGAGTTGGTAGGTAACTAAGATTAAGTAGTTATTTTATGATCCCAATTCGGTTTTGTCAAGATGCATATTGCAAGTTGCCATCGAAACTTAATAAGACGTATTGTGTATCAGACGCATCCAATCCATGCATCGTTATTTTTAAAAATACCAAACCTATGACTAAAATATTTTTGTCTTGAATAAGAGAACACACAAAATTATTTCGTAATTATTAAGTTACATACCTAATAAAATAAAACAAAGTCTATAAATGTTTGCATCATATTATGTACTGAAAACTAATAAAAATACTTTGATACATTTTACTTTTTCCAAACTTACCTCTTATTAATCATTGTTGGTGTTGAGTTATACAAACTGTTGACGACATTTTGTATGTTATTCAAGAAACTATTTTGCATTGAATAGGAGTAGGTAATAGTACATTCGTCTCCATTAGTCTTTACCCTAAAATATTGATCTTAAATATTTTCTTATAATGTCTGGTTATTAAGATCATAATAATTGTGTCAAACATAAATATGTAGGATGGCTGAAAAGTAATACGAAGTAATCAAACGATCAAACCGCATTACTATTTATTCTTTCTTTGTGTAGTCGATAAAAGTCTCCCCGCAAAAAGTTCCTAGAACTATTGACGGAGTTCTAACTTTAAACTTTTTGTAGCTTTTTACTTCAATTTACTTAAGCTGATAAAAAATACTAGCTCGGTTTTTTCATTTGTTACCGATCTAAACACGCAATGAAAACTCAGTAAAGCTGGTTGTATTTGAATAAGTTATTTCATAATAGTTAAATTGCTGTTGTATATTGCTGCTGTTTTTATTACCAACTTTTGCTTGAGGCTTCATCTGTATAAATTTAGTTTTTGCTGTACCTAAGCTCGTTCTTGTAGCTTATTTATTGGATATACATGGTGTTGCGAACGTTTTTAGACCTGCTACTTATCTACAAAATGTTATCTTAAGTCATAGTCAATATATGGCTGACTATTTGGTCAGTGTATGCGTCTAAAGATGCAACATAGCGATTTTACGTACGTTTTTTTTAATAAAATAACTCTATGTTAATTGAAAAAAATATGGCTTTCAAATGTTCATCAGTCATCGGAAAGACACAGAATCATTTAAATAAATAATTTTTGATATTACCTAGTATCTCATTAGATAGTCAATAATCGAGTCATTACTCAAGGTGCGTCACTAACTAGAACAGCAGATCTTTAAATCTGAACACCCGTGCACGTGTTGAAATTATTCCCTTCAACCTCTCTCGTCTCAAAGACCTCAAATTTTGTTCTGTGAAACGTAAGATTTTTTTCACTCATCTTTGTGATGACAAGCATCCTTATATTTCCACGTCAAAAGTTAAGGTAGTATAATTTACTACGTGACCGTTACGTGCCCACTTGACCCTTTTCCATTCTTCTCTCGGCAATGTCAACGTTTGAAATTCTTGTCGGGTTTTTCATTTAGTTTTATCGTTCACACTTCACAAGCTTGATTGCTTTTAAGGAACCTTCACAGCTTTTAGGTCAAAAAGGCTTGCTTACCCTACTCAACAACAAAAAAATATATATTTTAGTAGCAGAAAATGAATTAAATTCATTAAATCCACCTTAATCATCATCACGCTTCCTCAGGCTTCAATTGAAGGAATACTTCTCTTATGTATAAATTACAAACAGATCTATTTACTTTCGTGTTTAAAATCTACGCTTGTCTATGACTTTGTCTATGCTTGCAAAACAACCTAAGCACCATTATCAATAAGTAATGATAAGAGTAAGCTTAGATCTCATATTACTCGTATATCTGATCTCGAACTTGTTTTCATAAAAATAAAATAAGATGATATAAGATACAACACAGGAAATAGAAGTTGATGAACTTTCTTTCACACGAGTTTACTGAGCGAATTCAAGTAGCTTAGCTAACTTATTCCAAAGCCTCACACAACATGTCTTTAATGGCAAGTAAAAAGCCGGGACATTTCCCAGGTACAGGATACAGGTTCGGCTCGACTCATTGCGGTAATGATGTCCTTAGCCGGAGTCCTTGAATGCACTGCACTCTCACTTGCTCTAAGGAATGCATTTACGACTCAAGCTTCGGAACAGAAAAAATATTGAGATAATAATTCCAGAATCTTTTTTTGTCTTAAATGCGTTGTATACCTAACGTTTGGGTGTGACTCGTTGAGAACAAACGTACGATATTTTGTTAGTCTAAGATTTAAAAACAACCCTAAAATACTCGCCATAATCAAGAGATCTGATAGATTGGCTAATTATGCGGTATTAAACCTGCCTTTTTTACCCATTTCTATTGTGTAATAAAGCATAAATAAATACATAAATAACCCTAATGAAGTAATTATAATCTTTTGAAAGTGCTTCATCCAACATAACAATCTATAAGATTCTTCCTTCTTTCTTATCTAAAGCACAAAAAGCTTAAACCAATCCACGTTTTATTCCTAAATAACCATTTTAGTATTCAGCACGTGATTTCGTTTGTTATTCTAGGTGAACTTCTGTGAAGTACTAAAACTTAGAAAGTGTACCCAGATAACACCGAATCTAGAATAACACCCTGCAAAATTTAAATAAAAGGTATTCTGATAAATGAATCTGGCAATGCGGATACAGTCAAAATTTCGATTAATTTGTATTATTCACGCTATTACTCATGAAAAAAGAATGTCGTGGACGATTGATGACTAATTATGTTGTCTTAATCATATGGATGAAATATTGAAATAACTATCAACTTATAACTAGGTTAATAAAAGTCAACTAGATCATGAAATGGAAACTTTGGATATTAAATTAAATTCAGAACATTATCAGAAAATAATTTTAGTAGGTAGAATCCCAGTATATAATGACATGTACCAAACTGGTTAAAGAATGGAAACTATTATTATATTAAATTAAATATCTCATTGATTAATGCAAATGGTCTGCTTAAAAATATTTAGTCTAGAATATGACTAAATTTATTCTTCTTTTTTACATTTTACTGTTTCGTTTAAAGTCTTTTATATTGCTTATTAATTAAATGCATGAAGAGTATGCAATGTCCGGATTGATTATTTTTATCACCAATCTTTTAGGAATCCAGAAAACTTGATACCGAATCACCTGACCTTTAAAAACATCGTGAGAACCTGTTAGAAGGTAGATGAAGCATAGTAAGCTAGATAGATAGAAACTCTTTAATGCACAAAAACACAGACGTTACAGGAATGTTTTCCTATACTATAAACAAAACAATTTAGGCGGTCTTATCGCTTGTAGCTATCTCCTCCAGACAACTTTTAGGTAGACCACAGATATCCAATTCTCTAAAATAGTTCTAAAAAAATTAATTGTTTGTAAAAGAGTAATAGTACAAGAGGCTTTGGTTGCTTGTTCGTTGCTGCGGTGACTTGGACCTTTTTTTCGCTTTCCACCAGGCGACGGGAGGTCACTACTCTGTGCTATTATCATCATCATTAGCCTATCGCAATCCACTGCTGGACACGGGCCTCGCCAGTTGTTCGTCACTTTGGGCAAAGATCGAGGTTATACCCATAATCGCCACCCTGGCAGGCTTGTGCTATAAAAAGATCAATTCACTGAAAGAAACGTGAATTCCGATAACATTAACACTCTAAAACAATAGTGCAAAGTATCGACAGCTCTTTTATTGATGCTGCTTCACATAACCACTGTTCAACTTTCTCATCTAACTCTGTTGCGTAAGAATCGTATTTCAAAGTCGATACAAAAATATCCGCTTCTGTAGTAACCACAATAAATTATGAGGGAAATGAAAATTTGTTCTCGCAATGGACTTCAAATACATAGTCTATAAATTATAGTAGATGAAGTGAAGGGTTTATTTATGTCTTCAATATTATGTACATTAATTCCTAATGCGCCAGCTAAAACTAGAGTGTTCCGTTCCCGATCAAAATTATGACTGAATATGAATTTTAAAATTTGGAATGGAAATTAACCAGACCAAGAAGAGAACACTCAACTTTTAAGTTAATTTAAACACGTTCCAAGAAATTTCTTTTTGTAGTAAGCCTGATAGGTATTAGTACTTCGAAGTCCCTTGAATCTTTTGATCTTTACCCTTTAGGCGATTGCAGTGTACCGCTAAGTGCGTAAAAATTATTTAAAAAAAAGCTTTCTACAGAAATAGTAATGCTCCCTTCAGAACTTAAACTTACAACAAAGTAAAGTATTGAGGAAAAAACTACACTACACTACACTGTCCAAAAGATTTATAAACTCATGACATTACGGTAAACTCCAAGTATCGACTTGCAATCGGAAATGTACCTACGTACGTAAATGATTCATGCAGGTAAACGGTGATGTCAGAAAACACTAAGCGACTAGCGAGTAGCAAGGTTCACGGCATCTATTCGCCATTGCAAACTCCACAGATCTTGTGAGGATAATGAAGCTGCCACATTACAGCTTGAATATGGAATAGTTTGGTTAGAAACTTCATTAACGTGATTGTATGTGTGTCTCCCAGCAAATAATTTTGCTCCGATCATAGATTTCTTTGTATGATCTAAGGAGTTTTGTCTTACAGACATAACATAAAACCTATTTTCCTACATACGTACCTATTATTATATACTACTATACGTAACGAGTAGTTTATTATTCATCAAAATATATTCAGTGTTTGGACATGAAAAAGGATACTGTAAGACATACTTAGATATTACACTTTCTGTATTCTTGTAAATATTTAAGAATTAAATCTACATTAGTAAATTGGGATAAAAAGGAAAAGAAAAATAAAAAAAACGTATGTACATGAAGTACTAGCTGCTGCCCGCGGCTTTGCCTGCGTGAACATCGGTTTGTCATGAAGAGCTTACTCTGTCATTATATCATGTACGTACGCGTCTTTGTCTCTTATTTTATCACACGCGCTTGCGAATGGATGCTCAAAAGATGATGAAGATATAGGTATTCGATTTGAGTGCTGAGAAATCTGAACATAGGTTGACACAGGACAAACACAATGTAGGTACCTACATCATGTTGGCCTCTGGTTGGCCATTGGAAGCCGCGGCCCATTGTTCAGGAATCACCTGGTCTTAAGCTATGTTTCTCTTAAAAGTTCCGGTGATTTATTTATTATTTATTTATTTAAACTTTATTGCACAAAATGGTACAAAAGGCGAACTTAATGCTAGGAGCATTCTCTACCAGTTAACCTTTAGGTCATGCAGAGAGCAGATTTATGTGCGGTGAGTGTTCAAAGAGAAACACAATGGAAAATATAAAAATAAACTAATATAATAAATAAATACATTATACATAAAAAAAAAATACTACATAAATATTATAATGTACCATAAATATTAAATAAATAAATATATACATATATACACAAGTATATTAACATAAATATAATTATACAAATATGTACTTGAAACAACATACACAATATAAACTTGGCAAGCATTGGTGATTACTTATCCAGAGCGACGTCTTCCTGAATTATTCGAGTTATCTAAAAAAGTTCGTTTTCTACATTGAATCCTACCGGGAACCGATATAATGCGCCACTGGGGTCAGCAGTCATCAGATTGTTATGTCGCGTCCGCACTTTTTTTGAGTCAATTAGTTTTTTTAAGGTATCAAAAATGGTGCTTACCTACGTACCTAGTTACTACTATGAATTCTCATTATTTTGAAACAGAGCAACCGCACGTAATGCACTTGTGTATGGGCATAAACATGTACACTTCAATATCTCGTGCATACTTGCCCGGTCTGCTTGGAGAATGGTCTTTACAGAATTGAAGACTATTTAAGTGATAAGACTGTATGGTCAACTGCCAAATAAGCGGATGCTGCTCGCCTGCACTTTATCATAATAAAATTATAACCATTTCATTGGTTGTTTATATAGAGTCATATGTAACTTCTATTCTATGTGAGCTACGTCCTTCAGTTTGTTTGAACATCGAACGTCAACCGAAGGTATTTAAACTTCGGTTGACGTCGATTAGATCACAGATGGCGTTGCCTGTCTGATACATCGCGGGGGCGTTGTGATTTTCTTCTAGTATAAGGCCCCTGCCGACATTGGCAGGTGAGAGCCTTCCGCTCCCCCAACAGTCCGGTGATGATGACAAGGCCGTCCTGGCCATCATCGTAGTCATTTAGAAAAAAAAAAAAAAAAAAAAAAAAAAAAAAGCAACGTCGTCCTTCCTCCAGTATAGCAAAGTGATTATTATAGTGAAGTAAATAGTAAATATAGTGAAGTAAATATATACAGTGAGAAGTGTCTTCCGAGTGTCTCATTTCTACACAGTTAATTTATTCATTTATTAGTTTTATGATTTTGCCAAATATTTTATATTGGGGTAACTGGACTAGTCATGCTCACTAAAATGTTTCTGGGGTGGTGGCGCTGTGTGGCGGGTCGTTACATTCCCTCAAATATGGTTGAATGAAGCGATGGCTGGTACACACGTCATACTTGTGAACAGGTGCTGCCTTGGAGACTGGTCTACTCCTGATTGCCCTATATAGAATATGTTAAGGTTAAATTTTTTTTTTTAATCTAATTTATAATTTAATTTTGTAAGGCCCCAGACTGTATGACGTGGTCGTAGTTAAAAGTATGAATGTGATAATAATATTGTAAACACCATTTTGAAAAGAGCAACTACACGAGTTTCTTGCCGGTATCTTCTCGGTAGAACGCTGCTTTCCGAACCGGTGGTAGCTTCGACGATTTGTAAGTGTTTTTCATAAAAACCTATACAAATAAAGATTATTTTGACTTTGACTTTGACTTTGGTCATTGTGGCCGATTTTCGGCCAGGAGGGCTGGCGTGTCGGCGCGATACGTTTAAAATTGATTAATATAGAAATCATCATCATCATCAGCCTATTACAGTTCACTGCTGGACACAGGCCTCTTCAGTTGCTCACCACCTAGGGCAAACATCTGGAGGATATTATGGGTATAAGCGACACCTGGGCAGGCGGGTTGGCGATCGCAGGGCGTAGCTTCTCGCTCCGGTCACGCTGCTGCCCGTCATAGACCTGTGATATCTAGCTACGCCTTCCATCGTTATGGTTTTACCACCACCAGTCGGTTTGCCAGAACCTCGATTGTTGGTCGGCAGGATGCACCACGGGCAGGTGAGGAAGGCTTGGAGTGAAAAGGTGATAGGTCACTCCCATACAATATATAAATACGGATACTTATTTTGTACTTTTTGGAAAATAAGTGCGTTTAATAATCTTATATCTATACAACTAAAACAGAATCTGGATATCCTGTGTATGAACTGGTATGAACATATATTTTGAGAAGCCACGCTAAAAATACTAAGTATCTTTTATTTCGATTTTTCTTTATGTCATACTGAGCATCCCTAAGAATATAATGTAAAAAATATTTACCGATAAAATTAAGATTTTTTAATTATAGGTGGTACCTACCTATGTACAATACCTAACTATGTACAATAATTGTACATGTTAGTACACAGGTTTTAAGTATCACGCCGACCAAAAAGCGACCACATGGCCGGTGTATGAATCTTAACTTACTTCAAAGCGTTATTTTCTTCCGACATGCGTAATTAAAACGATTTTATTAGGCTGAAATGTTATAATATTAGTATATTGAGGACAGAAATTACAATTTGGATTAGAAAAATATTTATTCTTCTTCTTTGCGTTTCTAAATATTTATTAAGCATACACTGATCGCAGTTTCGTCGCATCCGAGCTAGACATGTGGCCCGTTGTGAGCCTTCTGAGTTTGCAGTAAGGTTTTTGGTTCTTGGTCACTGTGATTCATTATCAGATGCAGGCCGCCTTGGTTACGGGTTATGCTAGATCTGTTTTGACTGTACACAATTTTATTCCTAAAGTTTGTTCCAATTTGTTGCTGAATGAGGTGCCTCTGAAACTGAGCAATATTCTAGTAGACAACGCCGGTGGTTATCCCTTTACGTTGGTCGTCTTTTCAGTTATAGCAGTTTGCATATAGTATATTCCGAAGAATTTCATTCCGAAAATAATAAGCCGCACAATTTTAATTCACAATTATTTACTGTGTAGATAATATTGGCGAATTTCCGTATTTACCTCGACCTGTCACGTCAAATTGATAATTTCGCTGACAAAGTCAAGACAAAATGACAGTATCTATGGTGTATTCAAAAAGTTTTTAATCATTCCGTAACATATTTTCCCAAAATTCTAAATGAAAAAATTGATGAATCGTTGTAATTTATAGCCTATATGTTAATCTGATGCATAAACAATATTCGTGTAAAGTTTCACTAAAATCTGTTCAGTAGTTTTTGCGTGAAAAGGGAACAAACATCCATCCATCTATCCATCCATCTATCCATCCATCTATCCATCCATCTATCTATCCATCCAAACAAACTTTCGCGTTTATAATATTAGTGGGATTGATTATTAGAGATATTACAAAACTAAAACTTAATAGCACACAAGTTGAGAACAAAGGTCATACCTACCTAGTCGCACACTTACTTAGTTACAAATAAAAATTCGATTGGTTGCTTGGTGGATTGGAAGCAACGACAAGTTATTTTGCTTACTGTATATTACATATTTTATCTAATGAATATGTTTACGATTATTAAATAAATAAATAATCACTGTACATTGCAGCCCATAAAGTACATAAGCAACAAACACTTAACGTTAAGGCTAAAACTATGTAAGTAAAATGTGATTTGTCAATACCATTACGAGAATGTGAGTAACAAGACAAGCATTTACGTAAATAACTCATGAGAAATGGAATGCAGGAATGAACTGGCGACAGGCTGAGGCTGGAACATGCCATACAGCTTTTACTTTCCAACGAAAGCCAGCTATGTTAGAACCTAATGCTAGTTAATGATAATATGAGTATTAGGACCAGGAGCACTGGTGCAGTAAACGTATCAAATATAACTTTGTTACTTAATTCTACTAAATAAAATAACAAAGTACATTTGTCACTTTAATAGAGTCTGTTTGAGTGGTCCTAAGTTCTATTGAAATTGAATCATTGGATACAAATCTCGGTCACGAAATTCATTACAAAGATGAGATTATCGTCTAGTCAAAATTGTTAGCCAAAGTTTATTATCTTTTCATACTGGCCTCATTGTTTATAATAAACGTTTTAAAATCATGTTTTTAACATTTAAAATACTGATCTCGATAGACACAACGGTATATATATTTAAAGAATCGATGAACATAATTGCGTATTTTATGTAATTTATAAATATGTATCAGGTATTTAGCAAATGAACGTCAATTTTCACGTTTACTTCTTAGCAAATTGTTTACGGCTTCGGTAGCCAATTTACAAGAATGGGCGTTAATTGTATGTGGACTTGTGGACATATCAATGTTATGGGTATTTCAAAGTCACGGTAAAGTTAAATGAACAAATATAATAGCTAATTATAGTTTTAGTTTGTCTAACAATACCTGTACTTGTCAATTTAACTTAACATAAAAAATAACAATTATTGCACGATACTTCAGCAATAGTTATTTTTTGTTGTGTCTAAAAATAACAGGAAGAGGTTTATATCGAAAAAGAAATGAACTACAGCGAAATTATTTAGACAAAGTAATGTAACTTTACATATTTATATCGTGAAGCAAATTACGTAGCTACTAATAAGGCGAATATAGACTTGCTTTTAGTAGAGCAAAAAATAGGTACTTAAATTTTATATTTTTAGTTAAATGTGTTTTATACCTTTTAAGATTTAATTTTTAATTCATTACGCGTTTACTATTGTGGTATATTGTTACCTACTGCTTCAGTTTACGAGCTTGAACTGTCATCGGATGCGCGTGGGCACACATCGTTGGCGGTCGAGCGGTATTGCTAAAATACAAATATTATTCCCCTTGAATACAAACTCTAAATATATGGAAGTAAGACTTTTTAGGGTGTACTCAAAATTGAAGTGTTTGTTTGAAATCTAGTAAGTGCACTTTTATTTATTTATTTATTTAATCTTTATTGCACAGTAAAGTAGTGTACAAAAGGCGGACTTAATGCCACATAGGCATTCTCTACCAGTCAACCATTGGGCTAAGCAGAAACTAATTTTATGGTAGTGTGCGACAAAGTTAATTTAAAACACAATATCTCAAACACAATAATAAAATATGATAAAAATAAGATACAAATAAATACATACACACATATATATATATATTATACCTACATATACACAAGAAGGAACAAAACATAATCTTACTTATAATACGAATAGAATAAACTAATAAATATATAATATACTTACAAAATATTATAATATACACACATACATATAAAATAAATAGGACGACGACTGTAGAAACTATTTCACTGAGTGTTGGAGTCGATAATGTTTTTGAAGCCTTAAATATTAAGCACTTCATATGATGTCACGGTTTGGTTCGATGTTGTTTCTGCTGGTTCCATTTAAGTTGACTTACTTGCATAATGTATGTGTACTTGAAAGAAATCAGATGTTTGTATTACGGATGTCAAGAATGTAACTTGTCAATTCTGTGACAAGTTTGATCAAAGATTTGTTAACTTTGATGACATTTCAAACCAGCTGTTGTCAGTGTAAACGTTGGATAAGTATGTAGGTAATCTATTGACTATAAAATGTTAGGAATAGTAGCGGGACTAAACACAAGCTTATTTTTTGGTAGTAAAAAAAATTCAACAAAAAAGTTTCCTAAATTTTTGTACTTGATATCGAACGTGGAATTGATTGCTAAACGAGTACCTCAACGTTCGATAGTATAGTATGTAACCTCTGTAGCTACGTGACAGTGATTGCTCCTGCCACAAGTGATATTCTAACAATAAAGGAGAAACTTTGCTCTAATATTGAGATAACCCAGCAACTGAGTTTTGATGTGTCTCTCTAAACACTTGACATTGGCGAATTATCCGCGTCAACCAGCGTCAACATATACGTGTGATAGAGTCCATATACAAAAAAAGAGATAACCCAGTGTTTTCCGCGAACAAAATATTTTTCGTTTTCAACGTCTTAACGAGTCATCATCGTAATATTTGTTATTATAAATCTTATTTTATTGTACGAAAAGTTTACCTTACTTCAACAACTCAATGGATGTATAGAAGACTATCGCCATTGTTTCAAATTGTTCCCACAATAATTGCTTTGAGTAATCGCGTAACATCTCTACGCTGATAAATCTACCGTATCGTGTTAATGCAATGAACTCTTAGCCTTACCTCTTGTTTTGAATTACACTCTTATACGCGCGGCGGGTGTTACGTAACACAAAAACAAATCCAATTTAAAAATTGACAAGTTAGAATCGGACAGAAAGTGGAAGGGTCCTTCATTTGGTTTTTCGTGGCGATTTTTGTACTTATTTCTTGTCAGCTCTCAGATTTTATACTGTTCATATTTCGGTGTTGCCCCTTTGGTGATATTTACTATATTTTATTGTTAATCATTGGTGCACATTTCGTTCCTGTCGATTCTGGGTTTTCTTTTAATTCATTTTTGGCCATCTCCTTTCTCATCAGTTCTATTGCTACGTGTACGATACCAAATCATGGTGACAATTCAGACTGTAAAATTTAATATCTATCTACTGTATAATAAATATCGATATTAAATTTTCTCATGGAGGTTGAATAAGACTTCCAAGATTCGTTTACATTGTTTGTTAGTTACAAAGTTATTATAACCAATAATATTATAGACACATTGAGCCATGTCAAATATCGGTGGCTGACAAACAATAGTTTTTCTATTGTGACTACTTTTTTAGCAAAGTATTAATGAATTTAGTGTACTTGTAGTAATTGGCCCTTTGCAAATTTTGAATGATCATAAGGCTATTCGTTTATATTGATAAAAGTATTAACTGAAATGATCACTCTTTATAATACATCTTTGAAAATAATCTTCGAAGAATCTAAGTTCTAAGATTATAGATCACTTAACTAGTCGCTCCACATCAATTAGTGTAACAGTGTTTGTACAGGCCCTACGGAACTCTAAACCGCTTTGTGTATTTTCTGAGAAAAGAAATGTGAGGTGTTAAGAACAGCCGTTAAATGGGCATCAGACTAAACCCATAAATTGTTCCGTATAGCTTCTCAGAATTACGGGCGACGTTTTCTTTCATTTTTACGATGGTACGTAAAAGTAGATAATTAAATTTTGGTACTACTTTGTATTTTGGTTAGTTATGTTTGATTTATTGGCCTATTAATTAAATTAGTTTTTTAATTATTTCTCTATTTCAGCCAGTATCATGCTATTGCTGAAATCCGCGTTTTTTTTTAATAATACAAGATTTACATCCATGGTCATTGATCACGTTAGTTTACTACTTAGCGAACCCTTATTTAGTTGAAATTTTTTACGCAAACGTTAGAAACAATTTCAATACGGGTCTTCGATTTCTTACCCTCCAATGGTTTAGATTAGAAAAAGAATAACAATTAGAAAATGTCTAATCTTTTTCAACGTTTCCTGAATGAGAGAGCAGATCATCCCATCATTCCATGATATCTGTTAAGATACAGGTGTTAACCTGTTCTTGATTCTAACCATTCGTAAAACATCTCTCGGCATTAGGTTACAATTTCAATTTGCTTCAATGTTTTAAAAACTATACGATGTTGCCAAACAATTAATGATTTTTTAACTTAGTTACACCCACCTTTAAGTATAATAATTTTAATATAACCATCCCTTCTGTCAACATAAACAATTAAGCATACTGTAACATTGCTGCTTTCATTACTCCATCCCCTTCTTGGCAACGGACCAAAGTGAAAAACCATATTGCCGCGTCAGTTACAGTTTTATTTATTGAAGAAGGACTGAGTAAAACAAAAATCCTGTGGAACAAACTTTGTCGCAATCTTCGGGATAGACTTCATCTAAATAAACAATCGTACTATCACCCCTACATTATTATTCATGACTTTCTTCCCTTATTTGGCAAGTGACCAAACGCAAGGCACAACTCCGCAGTACTTAGTTATGTTTTGTGTTGTAAGACAAACGTTATGCAAAGCAAATTGGTTCCGTTATTCATCTGTGTTTATTCGCGAAAGTTATTTCTTATGCCCCCATATACATTTCCTATTACAATGGAGATTGGGGTAAGTGGATTAGCTGATTCAAAGACAAACAAAAGAACTTGCGTAATTTATGTGTTTTACTTACTTAGCTAAAATATTAGTCATTCCGGTTATATTCGTGTTTATGTACCGTTGTAATATCTCGTGTGTGGATGGTGAGTAAAAATTGTATACTGGAGGAGTAGATTATAGATTATTTTGAATGTATTTCGAAGGCAAGAAGTAGTTTTTGCAAGTTTTAAATATTTTGCAGAACAATAATGCTTTTTAATGTGGTAATAAAATATTTATTGGTTTTATTAGTTTTAAATTTTAAATAAATTAATTTTGCGGCGTTAGCTATCAACTTCTTGATACTTTATGTTTATGACACATTATTTTTCTTAAAGCAATAAATGGAAAAGTTTCAGAGAAAAAAAAGGGAGGTGAGCTGAGCATGGTATGGAAAATTATGTTCAAAGTTATGATTTATTGTCCATACACCACGTAAGTTCGCAGGTTCATATGAAAAGTTATTAAGGTGCCGAAGTAATAACCTTTCATATGAACACTCGCATAAGCACTAAAATATTTGTATTTAAAAAAAAGTTCATTAAAACTTAACTCTTTGTCCACCTCTAAAGTGAACAATTAAAGACGACGTGATCTGTAGTTAAAGTAAAATAAGTAAATAACATTTATTTCATGTACCATTTCCTTCACATGACATACAGAAAGGAAGCCATTATGAACATCAATCAAATACTCAAATAATATGTTTCCCTTGTCGCACAATACGTTTCCGAATGTATTGCGGATTCCAACAAAAAGATAGCATACTGATAAGCAGACAAAAGAGTGATTTGGTGCCGCGATCGGATTTGAAATCAGTGAGTTTCTAGTGAAAAGCGAACGGTCGGGGAAGTATATCACGTGTGATTGATCAGTATTGAGGCCGCGACCGCGGGGATGCATTGGAATACAAACGAGATCAAAACACGGACATACTGTCGTCAGAGAATATTTGTACACATTGTTCGTGTATCGTTATCATGAAAAGTATAAAAAAATATGTACCTATAATACAAGACATGTCACGCTGGGCCACATATCGCCATCTAGTCCCAAACTAAGCCGAAGCTTGTACTACGGGGACTAGACAACTGGTAAACTTAATTAGATAGAATTTTTTCAGAAGGCAGAGGTCACATGAGCCACCTCCAGTCATATAAAACGATAAAAAATATGAAAAGATGCAACTGGACATAATATTCAGCCAGAGGTTCTCTGCATGACAAAGGGTTCCCCCAAAGACTTGACAATACAATGCCGGTTGCTAGCTGCTCAGTCTCCCTCGATAAGAGGCGCTGCACTCTAGAACGTTTCTGGCTCAGAAACTGCCCAAAATATATCAAAACTTGCCTATACTCCAAATTGTCTTGATCTTAGTGTTCAAAAAATATAGTTACAGTTCAGAAACTTCATTTGTGGACTTGCCCTATGGTAACGGTCAAAACTTTTTTCTCATGGCGCTGTATAGTGTATACCTGTCCTGATGGAGATTGGGTGTCCAAGTTGCTCTAAAAACGGATGGAAAACCCGAATTTACAGTCAGTTGTTACATAACTAGCTAGCGAAACGCTTTTTCGCTCTTCGCTTCCCATATTATAGGAAGGTGCTATATGGTATTCTGGCGCCAAGCACTGCATCGAGTATCTCCTCAAGTACTTTATACGTACAGAATGCATGGCTCGGTAAGCCATAGGTGGATTAGGCGTCCGCTCGCTGCAACGACCGCCGCATGCGACGCTTAAATTCAAAAAACGCCTCTTCTTGAATTCGACCACACATCTTCTTCTTCATAAATGTTTATTGTTTTGGCGGTCCGCGTCGCGCAATGCAAAAGTCCTTTCAGAATGCCTACTATGTCAACTTGTAATCTAAGTAACATAAAAAGGATGTTGAGATACATGTTTAATTGTTTAGTATACATAAATCTCTCTCAGACGTCAATTCGGGCGATAGTGACCTTTCGCTAAAAATGCTAAGCCTTTACAAAAATAATTCGTCTGGATGTGTTTGGGAAAGCATTGTAAATGCTTATGCGCATTCATGTGTACTAAAATCCCTTTGACAAACAATAACACACTGAGAATTTATCATTTGAGTGTTTCACAAGTACCTAACCCTTCAATTTATTTTGAACGTACCGTATACATTTTTATACGCTCTTTTATTTGTCTTATTGTAAATATTAGAATGAGGTCTTACGTTCAGAAACTATCTTTGGTAAACACTTGTTAGTGTTATTGATATTTAGTTATTGTGAAATGAGCGCAAAAGTACTTGTAAATATTAGTATATGGCCACCGTTACACCTAGTATTCTATCAGTATATTTCCTCCTAGTATTTTAAGTAGATACTAAGGTCACATAGGACAAGCAGCGATTTACCTAAAAATAGAAAGTGATGAAACTTTTTATAGTGCCTTTTCCTTAAGATACAAATATTTAATAATATTTCCATTAGCTCATATTTAATAAATAAATAAAAATACAGAGCGCTTACTTCGAAGTCTATTACCAAAGTTTGGAGATAATTTCATCATATTTATAACTAATGCTCTATTTCGTTTCTCCTAACTTTTTTGTACCGAATGTTGCCAATGTATGATCCGGAGAAGCATATGTCCATACTCGTATTTATATCATACCTACTTATACATAATTTTGATGTAATAAGGAATCTTATTACATTTGAAATCGCACTTACTGTGCTTTCTATAGGTTCCAGATACTATTCAACATAGCCATCTACTATTCAATATAGTCAACCCAACATTTGTTACCCAAATTCTTTCTTTTTTACCTTGCGAGTTTTAATGTTAATACCTAATGAAAGCGAAGTTTGTGCATTTATGCCATATCTTGTTGACAAACACTTAATACATTCGATTCCCTTTGTAAACAGCAGATAGTGATCCGTAAAACAAATTCCTCAGATAAGGGCATATCAATGCGTTCCAAATATTTCAGCCTGAATCGCGCTATCAACTTTCCAATAAAGTTATCACTTATCACACTGACCTATTTTGTTACATTCAAGGACAAACTTAGTGAAATAAAACATACATTTTATATGTATAGGTGAGTATGTGAATTCTTGCTAAGTAATCAATTTATTAAAGTATACTTGAAGCATAATAAATTAAAAAGCTTAGTTTAATTAGCTTTTGTAAAGCTTGTAAGGGTATTTTAATAGATTCCTTGAAAATACCTAAGTTTCCAACACAAATATTGTAGTACGGCTCCTACAATCTCGATTCTAAATTGCAAAATAGTTTATCTCTGTAAATTATAGCCTATTGTACTATTCCAATGCATGAAATACCTACTTTAATGTTAAGATACGTACAGTTTCGTCAAAATCCGTGTAGTGGGTAGGTACTTAGTTCTTGCGTGAAAATGTAACAAAGATATTGAGTTCTAGCAAAAAGTTTTGCATTCATTTACATATAACTGAATGTAGTAAAAAACCATGGTTGTAAATTGTGCGATTTCAGGATGGTTTTTAAAGGATGTAAGCAACCAGTTCTCTAAAGGTTACCATAATTCATTCAGCCTCTGTATATTGAACTTTATTTCAAACGCTTTTCTTTTAATTAGATTATTATGGTAAATCTACATATTTATTTTATTCTAAGGGTAAATCAAACTAACAATTTATAGTAATCGGAGAATTCTCTAGTAGGTATATCTCTTGTTTTTTTAAGGTAAAATATTGTGGTAAAAATAAGCAATTAATAAAGTAAACAAATAATGCCGTAAATGGATTCAATAATTGAAGTTATTACAAATTGTCTTAATAATTAAAGATACGAACCTAATCAACAAAAGCTAATGTAATAGCAAAATAGTGTACCTAAATTTTCCTTAAAAGTAAATTCGATAATGATTAACAATTCAATCAATCATAACATCGATAGCGGATTAGCAGGACTGGTAGACGTGATTCACCATAATTAAGCGTTTAATTAGTGAACAGTGACGGATACCGTGTTCAGTATAGAATCGTGAGTCAGGTGGAGGTCAGGCGAGTGTCGTCGACTTGCGGATCGCCGAGATTAGCCGTGACGCATTGTGGGTTAGGCTTAAGTACTTCGTCGCAGTAAACTTACTCGTAGCATCCATGGCAAAAAGAAGTCTTCTCTTATATAATCCAACTAGTTGTACCCGCGACTTCGTCAGCGTGGAATAGAGTTTCATCCCCTATTTTATCCCCTTGGGGTTAGAATTGATCAAAATCCTTTCTTAACCAGTCTCCTGATCAGCCGCTGACAGCTAAATGTCAAGTTGCACGACGGCACGCCGGCCGATCTCCATTTTTGTTTGCCGAGGGCCCTACCCTCTCCATTAAAAATAATAATATCTCAATGGCCACTGAACCTATATTAACTTAAAAAATATATTTGAATAGCTAAATACTTATGGAATAAGTAAGTATGAAAAGAAAACTATGAATACTAATTTAAAGTAACCTAAATAAATGATTAAACTGAAAGTTAGGAACAAATTAGAATCAATTTATTAAAGTATACTTGAAGCATAATAAATTAAAAAGCTTAGTTTAATTAGCTTTTGTAAAGCTTGTAAGGGTATTTTAATAGATTCCTTGAAAATACCTAAGTTTCCAACACAAATATTGTAGTACGGCTCCTACAATCTCGATTCTAAATTGCAAAATAGTTTATCTCTGTAAATTATAGCCTATTGTACTATTCCAATGCATGAAATACCTACTTTAATGTTAAGATACGTACAGTTTCGTCAAAATCCGTGTAGTGGGTAGGTACTTAGTTCTTGCGTGAAAATGTAACAAAGATATTGAGTTCTAGCAAAAAGTTTTGCATTCATTTACATATAACTGAATGTAGTAAAAAACCATGGTTGTAAATTGTGCGATTTCAGGATGGTTTTTAAAGGATGTAAGCAACCAGTTCTCTAAAGGTTACCATAATTCATTCAGCCTCTGTATATTGAACTTTATTTCAAACGCTTTTCTTTTAATTAGATTATTATGGTAAATCTACATATTTATTTTATTCTAAGGGTAAATCAAACTAACAATTTATAGTAATCGGAGAATTCTCTAGTAGGTATATCTCTTGTTTTTTTAAGGTAAAATATTGTGGTAAAAATAAGCAATTAATAAAGTAAACAAATAATGCCGTAAATGGATTCAATAATTGAAGTTATTACAAATTGTCTTAATAATTAAAGATACGAACCTAATCAACAAAAGCTAATGTAATAGCAAAATAGTGTACCTAAATTTTCCTTAAAAGTAAATTCGATAATGATTAACAATTCAATCAATCATAACATCGATAGCGGATTAGCAGGACTGGTAGACGTGATTCACCATAATTAAGCGTTTAATTAGTGAACAGTGACGGATACCGTGTTCAGTATAGAATCGTGAGTCAGGTGGAGGTCAGGCGAGTGTCGTCGACTTGCGGATCGCCGAGATTAGCCGTGACGCATTGTGGGTTAGGCTTAAGTACTTCGTCGCAGTAAACTTACTCGTAGCATCCATGGCAAAAAGAAGTCTTCTCTTATATAATCCAACTAGTTGTACCCGCGACTTCGTCAGCGTGGAATAGAGTTTCATCCCCTATTTTATCCCCTTGGGGTTAGAATTGATCAAAATCCTTTCTTAACGCATTGCTACGTTATAACGTCTACCTGCATGCCTAAATTTTAGCCCGATCCGTCCAATGGTTTGGGCTGTCCGTTGATAGATCACTATGTCTATGTCAGTCAGTCACCTTTGAGTTATACGACTGGCTCGGTGGCTCAATTCGTAGTGACCCCTGCCTTCTGAACCAAGGGTCGTGGGTTCCCCGGGACTAACATTCGTGTTTGTCCCGTGTCTGGGTGTTTATATTTGTATTTAAGTATTTATTTGTGGTACCTTCCGTGGTTGTTCTGATACCCACAACACAAGTGCTTAAGCTACTTACTTTGGGATCGGATCAATGTACCTATGTGATGTTGTCTGATATTTATTTATTATATACATCATTATCATCATCAGCCTGTAAACGTCTTCTGCTGGACTTAAGCCACCCCCAATGACAATTGTCATTTGGGGGGTTTGTCTTAGTCATCACGCTTGGCAGGCGGCTTGGTTACCGCAATAGGTTTTATTTGTTGAATACGCAAACGCTGATCTCCGTTTCCTGATATTACCTTAATAGTCATCTACGATACTTGGAACACGTGATCATTATTTGGGACACATAATCACTGTTTAGCCAATAAACATCGGTCTCTTCTCATCACGTTGTTTGAAGGTAATTCTATAGAGTTGTGTTAGTTTTAAGTAAGCCTCTTATTGGAAAACTTTTTATGAATCGAATCGAATTTCAATCGTTTCATTGTGTCCGTCAAATTTTGTGTAACTAACTTATACTTTGTCCTTATTACTTTAAAATAAGTTTCTTTCAAACCACACCTTCATAGCTTTTTTGCCATCGACGTTTTTCATTGACGTTCTACATCTGTTAAATACTATTTATTTGTATCCTCATCCTTATAATTTACGTTTAATATTTCCTTTTAGCAATATTAGCACCGTTCATCCGGAAACATAAAATGTAAAGGTCAACAGTAACGTTATCGCTTGTGGACATGACTTTATTCATTTCCGAGTCGTTCTAGGAGGCTTACGTATCCTTATACACGACATTATAGTCATATACCTATCTAGGTCCGTACAATATGTGTACAGTGTACTTAATTTTGTTGAGGTGCGATCATAAAATTGACTACGAATTCATCAAGATTCTGATTATTTACTTGTGGGTATTCAAAATGGTATAATAGATACTCTAGTAATTATTGAACTTCATGAGTAATTTGTATTAATTTATAGGTAGGTAGGTAAATCTTGGAAACGTAATAGAAATTAATTCTAAGGGTTATTGGATATCATTTGCTTGAACATTTTTAACCTAGTATGTAGTCATATTCTGAAATCTGACTCTTACGTATAAAACAAAATTATTTATTGCTGTAAAAGTTAGATAATTTTTGGTATCGTCATCATCATCAGCTATTACAGTAGAACTATTACAGTCCACTGCTGGACATAGGCCTCTCCAATTTTTGGTATCAATATAATATAATACAAATAACAATGAAAATCTCTTTTTATTGAGATAGATAAAATTTAAAATTACTGTGTAAGAAGTTTAAAAAACTTATGTTGATAGATTTGCTTCATAAATCTATTGCCGCGCTTCATCAATTGAGCTAAAAATAGGTTTTATTTTAAAACTTTGAGATGAGACAAAATATCATATTTTGTGCGTAAATCAAACACTGACAAAATATATTACGAACATAACCTTTAATACAATTGCTGATAAACAAATCTGGCTCAAATTGTTAACATTCTAAGGTTAAATGTTCATTTATTCTCTTAATTTATTTCCTTACCTAAATCGGCTGCCAAATGAGGACTTGATTATACCTGCAAAGGAAAACATAAATTCATTAGGCACGGTACTCATTAAGTAGTAGGTTAAATGTTCAGATTTAGAGTTGGTGACTAAAATCTCATTAACGTTAGATTAGGTCGTAATTAATAACATTGATACGAGTCTAAATTATTGTGTAGGATGATACGAATTGAATGGTATGAATTTTTCTATCAATATAACATCAGTTTTACCAAATTAAATACAGTGTTGAACTACATTCGTTCATTTTGATTTCCATAACACAAGTCCTTAAGCTACTTAGTTAGGGATTCGACTTACTTAGTTAGGGAATTTACGTGTATACGATGTTGCATGATATGTATTTATTTAGTTAAAATCTATTCAATGAATATAATGAAGAATGTCCCTAGGTTTGATAGTAATGACTAAGAAGCAAACCAAACTGTCGTCAAAGTTGTAAGATGTACTTTTGTTACAAATACTTATGGCATAGTACCTAATTATTAAGAGACTATTATTTGTTTGAGTGTTTTTGTTTTCGAAGGGCATTTACAAAATCGAAAGAAACCTTTGCAGGCGCTTTGGTAAGGCCCTTTCAAGGAATTCCCCTTCAATTCAAGAGGGGAGCGGATATTTTTCAATGGCATCTGGCCGACAGACGGCCAGACTTTTTAGTTGCATAAGGTTGGTATCGGATAAAGTTTTCGCAATACGATATTACTCTAAATGAGTAATAAGTTGGTTTTCATAATTTCTCTTTAAAAATCAATACCTATAACCTAACTGAAAATTAATTACAAAGGCTGCGCTAACCGTCTAATATCAGTCGAGCCGTAGCCACCTTAGTGGTATAAAAAAACATGTGATTTTATCCATACTGGTATTACTGAGTCTGTGAAAACTTTAATTTTAAAATTGATAATACTCGTGTATTTATTCAATAAAACAAAACCATGAATTCGAAAAAAACCTAAATGAAAACGAAATAAAAGTACCTACATAAATTATAATTGAATAAATTTTAACCGCAATACATAAAATGCTATCAATGGCTAAGTATAGTAAGTTTAATCTTTAATACTGGTTCCAGTGGTTTTATAGAATAAAGTAAGTACCTACTTAGGTAATTACCTGGTACTCGTATATATAGAAAATCCTGATGCAATTGTGGGGTACGTTTGATGGTAACAAGGCAGATATCTTTCTACACACATTTTTAAAATTATTTCTGTACATAATATCGGTAATTGGAATTATTTAAAGCTCAACAACCTGTCAACTCTCACTTAATTTAACTGTAACATACTATTATTTTGCTTATTTCAAGTAAAAGTGACCGCTTTCATATGTCCAGTGAAACGCTCTTTCATCTGGTTGTCTGTATCCCATATATTGTATCTTATTAAGCCTCTATTTGATACGGATCATAAAATATCATTGTCGCTAGTCACTCGATACGAACGTTTGCAACACTAGTGGAGCCTGAACCGGCTTTCACGCTCCGGAACATAGTTCTTTCTTGCCTTTGAGAAGTGCGCGAACTGCTATACAGTGCGAACTCCGGACAGACATTGTATGCCAACCTCAATGAGCTGCACTTTGCCATTCAAAAGAACTTTTGAACCGCTTCGAATTTAACGCGCATTAAACTATCCCTCCCCCTTTAACCTCGAATTTCGGACGCCCACACTTTTCCAAATTGATATTTAATATCTTCAATTAAACTAATTGGTACGCAGCCACGGCTAAATGTATAATCAGTTGGTTAGATAATTTGTAATTTCAATTGCGTTGATGCTGTTATTGAAAATGTAATTTGGATTATTTAAAGTTTCACTTTGGTTACTCGACATACTTTTTATCTAAGCTTATCTAATATAGCAAGCATGAGCTAACTGATCATATTATTTAATACTGGTTATACATACCCCATAGAAAATCGTGTCTTGTCACAAAACTTTAAGTCAAGTATAAATTAGGAGCCAATATACCGTTAACGGCATGTTATAAAGAAGTCCAGTTTGTGACACTATTTGTAAACATCTTCCAAAAAGCTTCCAATATCCTTATTATAGGCCCTATCGCTAGGATCTTATCTGTAATTAGGTCTTATAAACAATTTGTCGTCGTACACTGATTAAGGAATTCTGTTTACTGTCATTTACTTGTGCAATGATTCTCACATCTCCATCACTCATCTCTAATTATGCTTGAGTTAAATTTAATTATTTGATTGAACCTACCATAGCCCGTGCCTGTAACATTAGTAATTCAGATTATTTTTGGAAATACTAAATCCAATAGTGGCTTTTATGCTGTCACCAAAATGTTTGTGCATTGATTGATAAATGTCTCAATTATAATTGAATTGAATAATTCATCAGTAATACAACATGTAAATGGTAAATAGTTATACATTTTACGTTCAATACGAAAAATAATTAGGTAAGAAAAAAGCTTTCGATTGTTTTTTCATACTAAGATAAGCAGGGTAAGTATGTATAGTAAACACGCTTTTACAACGTGAAAAAACGTATTAAACTCCAGTTTTATTGATTCAAAGCAACCTACTCACTTCTATTTAGAGCCGTTTTTTCGCTCCGTGTACGTAAAGATAGCCCAAGAAAAGCTCTCGTGTTTTACGACTCGGAATGCACTTCTTCCCTCCTCTTGTTATTATCTTAATCATGGCCTTTAAGATTGCGCTTTAAGTTCCCTTTGTGCGAGACTCTTGTCGTCCAAAAGATTAGGTGAATTATTATTAATTATGCCTTATGACCTATTGTACACGTATCACGAAGACTAGTTTGTAGTTATGTCGTAGTCCCTATAAACCCCGTCTTTAGACAAAGCAGGTGCAGAATGATTTTATACCTTATAATATGTAGGTATTTTGAGCGAAAGGACATTAACATTTGTTAACAACAATTAAAATGGTGAACGAGGATTGACAGGTCTTATAGGTATATAAATATCCAGACGTGAAAGCGAAATGAGAAACTTGAGCGTTTATTTAAATATTTTATTAAGTCACTTATTAGTCATGTGAATGTTTAGGCTACTTGATCCTATAAATCTAATTCTCAGGTGTGTAATAACTCCGCTTTGATTTAATTAACCTTTAGCGCACAACAGTACCTCAGAAATCTAATACTTTTTAAAATTGAGTTTAATAGTTCTTGGGCCTAATCTGTGTGAAATTAAAACATATTGCTTTAATATTCGCATTGATACGTGTGCCAAACTTATTTGTACAGGTGTCGTTTTAAATTAGGCCTGGTCTATGTTCAGACAGCCTTTGGGAAGGCTAACTGTGTCCATATACTTAATTGATGCAAATTATTAATTGTAGCCATGGAATAACTAAATTCGTTGACCACTAGTCCATTATCGTCATCATCAGCCTCTTCGCAGTCCACTGCTGGACATAGGCCTCTCAGTCCCCTATGTTGACTGTACCGTACAGAATTGTACGCTACAGTCAACATAGGGAAGCTATCAGTAATCCAGATATTATTTGTGTACTCAACACGCCAACTTACAGCTCAAACATATACTGGTTCCTTTGCACAGGACACTCTATTTTAAACTGAAACTCTTGCAAAGGAATCTACTCATGTTTCCTATCCACCTCACGCATAACAACTGAAATACTTTCATACTTGCGACATCCTATCACCAACGCGATTGTATGATTAAATCACACGAGGGATGTAAGGGCGCGACCATGTCACCATTTCGTTCAACGCCAACCTCACTGCCGTGTATAACCAACTCGCACTGGACACGGCAGGTAGGCGGTATAAGCCGAAGAAGAACGCTCATGCGGATCTCCAACCCCGCTGCAGACGTGGCGATATGGGAATAACCTCACACAGTAGCCTAAGTACGGCCGGATAACTGGAGCGGCAATGGACGAGCCAGAGGATTGTAACATACTGAAGTAGCTTTATGCTAATAAGATACAGACACAACCAACATATGTTCTCCGACCTATCACGCATCTATGGTTCTGGTACTATTCACCACGGATTGACTCATATTCCCCCGAAGGAAAAAGTGGGACCCTTATCGCCCAAGACATTGAATTCAGACAACTAAACCGAATAACAGGAGGCTACGTACAGGACGAGATTCTATCAGCATACTTTCATCAACTTTTTTAATCATCATACATATCTAATAATCACTTATCTAATTATCTACTAATATTTCATCAATTCTTCTTATTATATAATTTTATTCTCACGTATAATCAACCAGTAACCGCAACGCTGCAGTACATGGCAGCTAATTTGCAAACAAATACATACAGTGAGTGTATTATAAACAAGAGAACACGCACACCTGATTTTTGGACATTTTTGTTGTTCTCGTACGGTATGTCGGTATTGTTTGATTTGTCTGTATGTATGTGCACGCTAATCTCATAACTGTTAATCTATTCGAATCCGGTTCTTACACATCTATTAGGAGGCTTCTTAACCTAATTCGTGTTTAAGTTTCTGTTAAACGCGTCAAAAAATCACAACATGAAGCGCTAACAAATCCGTGGCCAGGCAGTCGGATAAGGGGGTCTCTAACGTGGGGCGCTAGCGACGCGAGCGCCGTGCAGTCTCAGGCACTGGGGGACATTAACATACTACAAGAACACACTACCTCTGGCGACTAGAGGCCATTGAGAAATACCTAAATTGCCACACGCCAAAAACCAGTGTACAACAAGGAATTTATTAATAAAATCCTACTATAAAACTTGTGGACTAATGAGTCCAACGCAAAAATATGACAAATACGAACAAAAACAGTCTACAGTCACATGATTGAGACATAGACAACCTGAGATCGTACTACCAACTCTAAATGTACTCGTCTTATCGGAAAGCAATAAGATTGTCTGAAGGTATACTCAATTACAAGATTAACCATTACAATCTATCTCGAATTTAAAAAACTCTTAATATACATCAACATATAACATAAGGTCAATATACTTAGATATTCATTAATTTTCTCATTAGGGGGGGGGGGTGGGAATTGTGTCTTAACCGCGCTCTGAAACATTTCAAACAACCTTTAACTTGGAACCCGAATCCGCCCCCCCCACGGATGATCTGTCTTAACACTGTGTGCAAAGGAGGTAGAAATTCCCAAAACCCATTATATCCGATTAAATGACGCCTTTTTCATCATAAAGTTAGCACTGCAAACAGTCAATACTAAACCACGTACTGAACGTTTTGTACATGAACCGATAA